>OZ059840.1:27321424-28707233 GCA_964057195.1 Orthosia cruda | reverse complement strand
GTTTATTTTCCAAAATCAACTGTGATAAATCAAACTGTGTAAGAATATTGAGCTTTCAAAAAGCCCATAATTTAGTATTTTATTTTATAATCTGTAGGCTCGCGCTTGACCACTATCTCACCTGATGGTAAACGATGTTGTGGTCGACGGTGAAGCACGCTTGCCTAGAAAAAAAAGTTAAGTTTTCATAAAAACGGTCCCACGAGACTCCTTTTAGTGTTTGCAGCTTTTCATCATAGTTTCGGATTTGGTCCACTTGAAAAACTCAACCTGTATACTATATTTTTTATATATTTTCCACATTTCCGTGACTCACATTAATGTGATTAATGGCATAGTAAATCAGTGCCATAATTATATCAAATACATTCTGCTATATTTATGTATAGTTTCCATAATAAGATGCCCAATGACCTTTCATCAACTTCCTTTGAAATTATAGTTTATTATACATTAGTAAAGATATTAACTATAAAAAAAAAGCTATTCCCCAAAATCGCCGCTGAAACCTCGTCTTCAGTATGCTAACCGGCTGGAAGCTGTAATCAGAACCCGAGGAGCCAGGTATTAAAATGTAATGGCGTAAAACATACCTAAAAACGTTGTTTGAGTTTTTGACAGTAAGTTAAAAATGGTTATTTTATGGTTTCTTTCTTTTTTATGATAAAAACGTTACTTACGTATCATAAACTATAATTTCAAAGGAAGTTGAGATATTTTATTTAACTATAAACGTTTTTTATTTCAAAACTCTGACTTTTATAATTTAAGAGAAATAGCAAATGTTTAATATTTCGTATTGTACCAAAAAATTCTGGCTGTATCTCCATCGAGACAAGCTATAGGAAAAATATTCCTAATTTGAATAAGGTCAATCACTAACTTGTAAATACGAAAAACAACAACAAAGCCATAACTTTAAAAACAACACTTAATATTTTTTTTTTTCGTTTTCGTTTCATGTTAGGTAAACTCGCTTGCACAAAAACCCCACCTAAAGCATAATGATAATAGCAAACTGAAACATTTCCGCTTCCATACATTATCGCTCATAACAGTTTAACTCGAAAGCTAAACCACGTGAAATACTCATTAAGGACACGGCAATCATTTTTGTGGTTCCGTACACAATTAGTTTAGGAGCCCGACTAAAAACTTTGGACATTTGAAAATGCCTGCGAACTGGTATTGCTGGGTATAGGCTGTAGTTTGTTGTTTTTGTAATGATTCAAATTTTCTTGCCTGTTGCATATCATTTTAGTAATGTTTTTAGTTGACTCACATGTTTTGTTTGATAGTAGATAAATTCAATCTCGTAGATATATCGCCGGCCCGGGCAATATAGCGGTAATCGCCAGTTACGCCCTTTTTAATGTTATTTGATTTTTGGCTTCTCAGAGTATCAATATATATCACTTCAGTTTTTTTCGGATTTTTTGATTAATATTTCTTTAAAATTAATGACATTAACAGCTTTATTGCACGGAAAATTCTCTAAAGACTAAGTTATGTATTATTGCATTACTCTAAGAAATATAACACAAACAACCAGTGAACATCTTTACACTAAATTTGTAAACAAAGAGGAACAGTAACATATTTAACCACGTTTTTGAAAATAAGCTTATTATTTCAACAAACTGTAAACACTTAATATGAAGTAATCACGAGAGATTTTATTTTGTACAAGCTATTACGCCTTTCTTCCCGTAAATTTATTGTATCTCCGGCGACGTACTGCCATGTTACGATGAACGGCATCTCTTTCACTCCTACGCAAAAATGTTTACTGCTTGCTTTCTAGCAACACGTTTTCTTCTTCCATACCGTCCTATCACCAGTCACGACATCACTGACTCCGTTTTCTTTCATGTCACTCCTCACACAGTCCGTCCATCTTTTCTTTGGCCGTCCCCTCCCTCTCCATCCACATTTATAGTCATAACTCTTTTAGTAACATGCGTTTCATCCCTCCTCATCACATGCCATACCACAACAAACGGTTTCCTGTCAACTATTCTGTCACTGGTGCCACTTTCAAACTTCCTCTATTATACCCATTTCTCACTAAATACATTCTCGTCACTCCGCACATCCATCTCAACATTCTCATCTCTGCTCCATGCAATCTCGTTTCATCCATCTTTTTCACAGCCCAACATTCTGATCCATACAATACGACAGGTCTAATCACGCACATCGCCATTTCATCCATCCCGAGTTGATCCGGTGCGTAATGTCTCGGTCTACCTCCCCATCCCCTTGGACAAGCGACCCTACGTTCCGGAAGTCAGAGCACGTCAGCATGGGTGTTCCAACGAGAGCTATAGGCACGGAACTGGAGAGATCGCCAAAATCACAGAACAAATATTCTGTTTTAGTTCTGCTCAATTTAAAGCCAACACTCTCCAGTCTGTGCCAGCACACCTCCAATCTGCTCTGGACCTCTAGGTCACTCTCGGCAACCAGCACAATGTCGTCAAACAGCATACACCAGGGTGCCTCTTCCTGTATGTCCGACGTCAGAGCGTCCATTATCTTTAGAAAGAGGTAAGGATGGAGAGCCGACCCCTGCTGCAAGCCGACTGCCACACCGATGCTGCCAGTAGTGCCTACTGTAGATCGGACTTGGGTACTGCATCGACTGTACATCCCTCGGACCATCTGTACATACTTCTCAGGCACACCTTTCTTTTTAAGGGCCCACCACAAAACCTCAGGGGGCACCCGGTCGTTTGCCTTCTCGAGGTCTATGAACACCATGTGCAAATTTTAATGTGCACCTCTGTATTTCTCGCACAACTGGCGAATTGCAAAAATGACATTCGTTGTACTCCGAGCAGGCATAAAACCTCTTCTCTCAGCCGCCTTTCAATAACTTTCTCCCAAGCTTTCATACTATGTGACATTAGCTTTACCTTTCTTTTTTTACTTACATACTCCAGTTATTTTCATTATTCATCAGTTTCTCAATGTATTCCTTCCACCTTTCCTTAAGATTTTCATCTTCAGAAAGAATCATTCCAGCCTCATATTTTACCCACCCTCATCTCTCGCCCTTTCTCCCTAGTTGCAGCAATCCGGTACAGATCCTTTTGGCCTGCTGGACTATCCAGCGGTGTTAGCTAAGAAAATATTTTTGAACATTCTCATTGTAAGTGGGGGAAATGGCGGCAGCTGAACTTTGTAAGATTTTTTTAAATTGCGGTTTGCGATTTAGTTGAAACTTTGCAGGAATGTTTTTGGTAATAAATTATTGAGGTCTGCATATTTATTTATTCAATCTACTGTAACGTAACGTAAGCTCCGGAAAGATAACGTTAGCTACGTTAATAAAAGTAAAAGGTAATATAAATTAAAATTAAGAAAAAGGATATAGATAATAAAACTATGGTCCGGCTTCACATGAAATGGGATGCTGGAGTTGGCAGCTAACAGGGCAGCTGGACGGGCAAGAAGCCGTGGTATGCCCGAGGTAGGCGGGTGAGCGGCCACCACGACGGACAAGCAGGAAATCGGGCAGGTAGAAGCTGGTCAGACTGGAACTCTTCAAAAGTCGTGGTAAGCTCGAGAGAGACAAGGGAGCTGACACCACGACGGTCTATCAGGCACACGGTTTGTATGCAGTTTTGTAGGCATACAGTAGGCAGGAAGGCAGGCAGCCAGGAGTGAATCGGCTTAATAGTCAGATACGTAGGTAAATCATACGCAGTATAACACTCACAATATATATATTAGTGCACTTCAGATTTTTATTACTCTTACACAAGCTGGATTTTAAGATTTAGAGAGTTTTTAGACATAAAGTCCACTTTGTAATCCTAAGTAGGAAAACCGACTTTCCGCGTTCGCTCCAGATTCAAAACTAAAAAAAAAGCTGACGCCCGTTTTTCATCGTTCAGTGTCATATCGTCTACATTTCAAATTCAAATTTCAATTATATATATATATATGGATTTCCATGTAATAGCTCGACTTTCATAAGCACTTGACCTGGTGACAATAACCATGAAGGGATGGATTCACCTGTCGGAGATCGTCTGGTGTGGAAGAAAAATCGCTCATGTGGTGTCTGATTTGTTGCTGTACATAATAGAGATCGAATAGAGTGCAGCGCAGTAGGTAACGCTCGTTCCCATTCCGCAGTTATCATCTGTCTCGAATTAAGAAATAGTTGGATTGTTTTCCAAAGCGTTCCATTTAGCCGCTCAACTTGGCCATTTCCTTCTGGGTAATAAGGAGTTGTCTTGCTAGTAGCAACATTATAAGAACACAGAAATTGTTTTAGCTCTTGTGACATAAATGCTGTGCCCCTATCCGAATGAATATAGGCTGGGGTACCAAAAGTAAGAAACAAGTCTTTGAGACACTTGATAACAGTTTGTGCTGAAAGATCGCTACATGGATAAGCGAATGGGAATCTTGAGTATTCGTCAATGATAGTGAGAATGTACTTGTTATGAGTGTTAGACGGCAGAGGTCCTTTAAAGTCAATGTTCAGACGCTGAAAAGGCTCGATAGCTTTAATTAAGTGACTCTTAGTTTTCATGAAACGTGGTTTCAATTCCGCGCAGACACGACAGGATGTTGTTATAGATTTAACAACATTAGATAAGGGAATAAATGGAAGATTCTTTGTACGAACCCAATGCGCCATTCTGGTTATACCTGGATGGCAAAGAGAATTTTGTAACTCATATAATTTATCCATGTTCATAACAGCACAAACTCTTGATAACGCATCTGCAGATACGTTTTCTTTGCCAGGGCAATATATCACATCGTATTTGAAACAAGAGAGTTCTAAACGCCACCTTTCAATTTTTTCGTTTTTGATTTTGCTGGCGTGTTTTTGATTCAGTATAAAAGCTACAGACAGACTTTTGGTCTGTGATTAATAAAAAGTGTCTTCCAATTAAATAATGACGCCATTTCCGTAAGGATTCAACAATCGCGTAAGCTTCTTTTTCTATAGATGGATGTTTTCTCTCTGAATTATTAAGTGAACGAGAAAAGAAAGCGACAGGCCTGCCACATTGAGATAGGGTGCCAGCGATAGCGTACTCAGAAGCGTCAGTTTCTACAGTGAGTAAATCAGAATAACTTACGGCTACTAATGCGGCTTTAGCGATTTCTGATTTCAATTGTTGAAAACATTCAGTAGATTCTTTGTTTAGTGGAACGTTGGCACGAATTAGCGGTTGAATTTTTGAAGAAAAGTTCGATATCCACTTTGAGTAGTGTGCAAACATACCAAGAGTTCGTTTAAGACTGCTACTGTCGTTTGGTAATGGTAGATCCAAAAGGGGCTTAAGTCGATTCTCATCAGGTTTTATAATATTATTGTGAATTGTATATCCGAGTAAATTTATTTCTTCACAACTAAATATACATTTTTGTTCATTTAAAGTCAAATTGTATTTAGTAACTGCATCCATAAATCGTTTCAGATTTTTATCATGATCTTCTTTTGTTTTGCCACAGACTGACGTCACCAAGGTAACAGAATGTGCCATTTAGCTTTTCAGTTTCTATGATGAAAGACAGCGTTCTTTGAAAGGCGGCTACGCCATTGGTTACACCGAACGGTATTCGTGTAAATTGATATAAGTTTCCGCAAGCTTCAAATGCCGTCATAGGTTTCTCTTTAGATAAGATTGGCACTTGATGATACGCGGCTTTTAGGTCTATTTGACTAAAGAAGTTGTATTTTGAGACTTTGGATATAATGGATTCTATTTTCGGCAAAGGGAAGGCATCCAATTCAGTGTACCGGTTTATAGTACGAGAGTAATCTATTACCATTCGTTTACGGTGACTAATACCACCCGTTACTAAAACCTGGGCCCTCCATGGTGACATGCTCGGTTCAATTATGCCGCTCGCTAATAACTTACATACTTCCTCTTTCATAAATCGTTCATCTTCTTCTGAGTAGGACCTGGACTTGATAGCAAGCGGCCTTATATCAAGTGAGAGGTTAGAAAAGACAGAGGCCGGAGGCACAGATGCTTGCATAACGTTGCATATATGTAGAGGTTTTTTTTCACCTCCAAATTGGAATTCTAGCGACTGATGATGTTTCAAGAGATCATGGCCAATGATTACATCAGCACACAGGTTCTGCACGATGAGGAGAGGATGTTGTTTGTAAATATGTTTGTCAAGTTTGATAGTCGCTTGGAATAATCCATTGACGAATGTTGAATGATTAAGAGAAGCCAAAGAAACAGATTGATTTATGTTCTTCCTTCTGAGATTCATTATTCTCGATAAAGCCTCGTCGTTAAAACTTACAGAACTTCCCGTGTCAATCAGTGCTTCAGCACGAGTTTCATTCAGTAATATAGGTATAGTCGCTTTCCGTAGACTAGACGGAGATGCAGCAGAAATACAGGCGTTGTTTTCATCATTGTTGGCCGCTGCATTCGCGAAAGTTTTCGAAGATCGGCATACGCGTGCAAAATGCCCTTTCTTAGAACAAAAATGACATATAGAGTTAAACGCGGGGCATTTGATGCGTTGATGTAGGGTATTAGATCCACAAAAGAAGCAACGCCTTTTCCTTTGTGACACAGCCGCTAAGTTTGAGCTTTGGCTTGGTTCAGAAGGTTGGATATAATTATTGGATGTTACAGCATTAAGTTGTGATGGATCAAGTGTGTTTACAAATGCGAGACTATGTTTCTCAGCCGAATCAATTGCAATAGCTTGTCGAAACGCGTCATCAAGGCTTAGTACCGTATTTTCTAGCAGTCTTTGAAGTATCTTTTGCGAAGAAATTCCTGATATCAGCAGTTACGCTTTTAAACTTACAATCTTGTGCGAGTCGTTTCAAAGCTTGGATATATTTGGATATTGATTCATCTGATTGCGGTTTACGAGTTGACAAGACATGGCGTGAATATATTTCATTGAAAGGTTTGATATATATTTCATTGAGCCGTGTCAATAGCATTGTCAAACGTATCGCATTCGTTAATAAATAAAAAAATCGTTGGAGAAAGATGATTCGTCAATAGTTTCAGTTTCATAGAATCAGATATATTAGAATCCTCTTCAATTAAAAAATTAGAGAAAGTTGTATACCAATGTCTTAATTTTGAATCAGCCGCCACCGTTCCGGGTTCGGTATCGAAACGGTCCGGTCGTAAGTATCGTTGCATGCTTGAAGATTTTTCGGATTTTAGCGTATTCGGTTTTGTATCATTTTTAGACATTTTTTATTAGCAGAATAAATTGATACATTTAAACAAAGATACCAACAGAAATCTTGGCTTTATTCTGCTAAAATACAAGCTAATAATTAAAAATAACAGACAGAAGAATATGCATGACAAGACGTCAAGTGTTGACGGAAGATATCATAAATAATCACATAGACACACTACACCTATGTTACGGTCTATGGTTTAAGAAAAATAAAATAGACAGACAGATGTCATGTCAGATGAAAATGTCACAGTAGAAAATATTCCAAAATTTCACAAATCAGCAATATAATTTAAGTTATAGATATTAAAACAATCAGAGATAACTAAAAGTATGCTTTTCAGATGATAACAATAGAGAGAAAATATAAAAATAAATTACAAAAGTTGATACAATATCAACAGATATAAAGGTATGGTTTGTATAGTGTTATGAATTGTAAATAGACTTAAAAATCTAAGGGGTTGGGGCACTATAGTTTTATGGGGAAATTAAGAGTACCAGTTATGCTTATGTCCAATATTGATGCACCCCGATTTTGAAATGCGACTTTATGTGTATTATACAATAAGGGCAAAATAAATAATAGATGCCACTATAAAACAGGTATGAGAAAAAGGAAAAGCGTGCTCATTCGTCGAATCCCAATAATCTTCACTGACCTACCATTTCAATTTAAAAGATTCAAGTTTCCAATCAATAGCAATAGCAAAACTAAGTAGTAATAACTATTAATAAAGATCGATGGTAGCAGGTAGCAGAGGTGTATTTGCCATGCCATGGTTCAACCACGACCTATAGGATGGCCTATAGCCATGGCTAATATCTATATATAGCATATGGCCGATACGACCAGGGCCCAGAATGTATTAGAGCCAAATGGAAGGACATACAACATAGTATGAAACCCATGTGTAGCGTCCTAAAATGTTGAGCCCATGATTAACGGCATAAATAAAGAGTGTCAATTAACTGCAGATAAAATTTAGGATTGAGTGGTATCTTCAATTCGCGGACAAGCAGAACCTATGACTTTGTAGTGTATTTTTTTCCATTTGTTAATATTTAACCTCTACCTGTTATTTAATTATGTTATAAATTTAACGATTAACTCATTTAATTCTTGACGTTGGTCTGTACCGACGTCTAGAATTAAATAATATATAAATATATATAAATAAATTGACAAAATCTATATTAACGCGAGCGAAACCGTGGGAAACAGCGTTAATAAAAATTATATGATTTTATTCAAATTAAGGTAGCATAATATTTTTTCTTCTGTCTGTTCCGTCTGTTTTATTTTTTTATCCGAAGTTTAATACTTAATACAAATTAACAATAAATAAAAAAATATAACTTTAATAAAATACTGTTTAAAATGGTTAAAAATAAAAATAAATTACAGCATCAGGACAGTCTGTTACGATGGTTATATAAAAATATGTTTCATTGATAGGATTCTAAAATAGCGATTAGTGGATGATACAGCTAAGCTTTAGCTATAAAATTTCCCTGAAAAAGGTGGTAATCGGCCAGTACGCCCGAGATCTGAATTGGAAATTACGCCGTATTACATACTTACGTTCCTGAATCTCTGTGGTCGGTGTGTCTAAAAAGTCGTTAATGATGTTGCAGTTGAAACGGTATCGTCTATAATATGTATTATAAATTTTGCATATTATTTCTTTTAACATTTATACCATTACAATTATTTTTAAATGTAATTGGTAAAAAAAATAGCTTTCATTTGACATATTGAACGCCGGTTTTGGATCTCTGTACAGTGAATTATAAACAAATTAGCTTCTTGTATTTTTCCTGTAAAATTTGATATTACCGCTTTATTGCCCGGGGCAGCAATATGTTTACATTGAACAAGAAGACTAATTACCAATTCGTGAGAAACATTTTATATTTCAAACAACTTGCTGAAAACATAATAAAACAACATTAATAAAAGATTAATTACACGCGTAAGTATCTTCTCTTCAAATAAACATTCAAGACTATTGAATAATTAAAATAACAAAAACCAAACTTTTTAATTTAAAACTCATCGTGGTAAACTTTCCTTCTGGAATATTCTAAGTCAACATCTTAAGGCGCGTCCAAACATTGAGCGGCAAGTGCGCGGCAGCAACACGTGGCATGTCCAGGAAACAATTCTGCCGCGGTCTAGTAAGGACAACCCGACGAACGTTTGCACGGCAATATGCGAGACACGCCGCGCGTTTCAATTCAGTCTGAATCTTAACTACAATGAGGCGGTTATCAGTGTTGTAGCTCTGCTTATTATTCCAAAATTGCGAAGAAAAAAAAAAATATCAAAATAAGAATATGCTGGATTAATTACAAAATAAATTATAAAACACCACAGCTTTTAAGAGTGTCCTTGGAAGAATTTGAATATTTACATAGCTTGGTGGGCCGTTTAACAAGATAAAAAAAAAATATTAAAAAAATCAAAAAACCCGAATGCTTAAAAAGCGAACTAAATAAAAAAAGACGTAAACGAGAAGAATTTCATGCTGTGCATTCGGAGGATACATGTTCGCGAGCTGACTGACCAAAACCAGATGTATCCTCCGACTGCACAGCATGCATTTTTTTCTTGTTTACGTCTTTTTAGTTCGCTTTTTAAGCAGTCGGGTTTTTTAATTTTTTTAATTAACTTTTATTATTTACATTTTTTTTTAGAATTAGGTACATTTAAACATATAAGAATTAGATATTTTTGAAATCAACTCTTAAAATTCTTTATTTTGATACCCCACACGATGGGTTTGGAAGGAAAAATAAAATCCCCCACTAATGGCGCCCAAAATCCGCCATTTTTTTCTTTTCCAATTTTAATGTAGCCAATGACACTCGCAGTGTTAAGACGAATCGATTGACGTAAGAATCATCAAAATTGGCCAACGCGTTTGGTCTCTAGAAAGCCACTGTTGGCGACAAGCAACAAACCTTTTTATATACCTATTTGTTTCCTTTTTATTTTATTCTTTTATTGTTTTACAAAGAAAAAAAGTGTTCTGTCAGTTGTGCGAAAAAGATACGTCATTAAACATTCTGTGATCTATAAAAAACGTATTTTCATCTACAAGCCCTCCCTCATCCTCAACAGCCACATAGGAACAAACATACATACATACATAGACTGATAAACACATTACCCTCCTTCGGCAGTCAGGTAAAAAAGGTTACGCATTGGCGCATACCCATTTTTATTAAAATATTCTTTATGTCAAAGATTCAACAACAACTCCTTAAAAAGAGCCATATATTTCAATCAGTCTAATTGATGTTTTATTGTCCATTTTTGAGAAGCGCAAACACGTCCAGACACGTTTATCGACGAACGATACTGAGCAATGATTGCGCGCGGCAGCTAGATCCAACGTTCGCGTGCGGCTGTTGTCCAAACACAGCGCGGCACGACGCGCGCTGCAGCCGCGCACACTTGCCGCTCAATGTTTGGACGTGTTTGCGCTTCTCAAAAATGGACAATGAAACATCAATTAGACTGATTGAAATATATGGCTCTTTTTAAGGAATTTTAGAATATTAACGCATAAAAGCCGCGTATAGGAAAAAACATGACCGATATCTTGTGTCCTCTTCATTGTCTTTGTTTGCGTGAGCCGAATGTGACTACGTTCCTCAAACGCACACAAATATAGCTTTCAGTGATACCATTACCAGGCCGTTACCCACAAAAATATGGGAAAACGCACTACTATGTTGCTGAATCAAATCAAGAAAATTATTTTATGTTATAAGGAATGGGATAAGATGAAGATGATGACCAGGTAATTAATACATCACTTGGTTTATGTACCTAATCAAACAATTACAGGAAAATAATCACAAAGAAACTTAGTTATTTGGCCCGGTTTTATTTAACTACAGTAAATTACTAATTAACTTTTATTTTGAAAACACTGTAGGTAGCAGTTGATAACGACCATAATTTAGAGGCTGTACATAAATATAGATTAGATTGACGCACACAAAATCGCCACCTATTTACAAAGACTCAAACAATCTGCCCAGCCTTTTCTCAAATAAGTTGGGGTCTAACCGGATTTAGCTGAGTACCAGTGTTTTACATGGAGCGACTGCCTATCTGACCTACACAACCCAGCCAACTCAGTAACTGGGAACCACGATACCCCTTGGCAAGACTAGTGTCAGAATTCAGGCTTCTGACTACCCATAACGAATGTCAAAGATATTCAAATGACCGCCAACGGCTACTTTCCGGGTCACGAAAGAAACTTGCTATGTAAAGATGGTCACCCATCCACGGACCAACCTCGGCAGGCGTTGTTTAACCTTGAATTATTTACATAGACTAATCTATATATATAAAAGGCAATGTCCCGACTGACATATCAACGCCTAGCCTAAACCACTAATGATAGAAGTTTGAAATTTTGAGAGGATGTTGATTTTATATTGTGGCCCTCATTTAAGAAAGGATTTATGGAAATTCATCCCGTAAAGGGGTAAAATAGGAGATTAAAGTTTGTATGAAACTCTGTAATTTTTAATTTGAAATGAATGAAATGTAGTATTTAGCGTCTAAATTTAAAATACTAAAATACGTCTTTAAGGATTTTTTAAATTGCATCCCTTAAAGGGTTAAAAAGGGGTATTAAAGTTTGTATGAAAAATAAATTGTTAATCAAAATTACTTGAAATTTAGTATTTCTCTGCTCTTCTATACAATTAAAGAAACACGTATTTAAGGATTTTTTGAACTTCATCCCTTAAACAGGTGTTAAAGTTTGTATAAAAATAAATAGTTTATTATCAAAATTACTTGAAATGACCATGCGTCATTTTGGGCCCACTTTTCAACATTGTTCAATAGTGATGAATTATATGTCATATGAAAGCTCTTGAACTGTTCTTTATTTCAATATATGGCAGCTAAGTTCATATCCAGCGCGAAAATGGTTATTTGGTGCGTTTTTGAAAATCTGTTTTGTTTTGATATTACATTATTGTTAGCTGTCAGTCAGTAGCTCGGATTATAAATAGCTCTTATTTAACTAAAAATACAATAAAAATAGGCAGGTTAGGTAAGGTAGTGGGGTAGGTAGGTAGGGTAGGTAGGGACGGTATGATAGCTAGGGTAGATAGTTAGGTAGGGTTGACGGGAGCGTCATGTCATGTACAATGTTTGTGCCCGCAGCTTCACTCCCGTCAACCCTACCTACCTACCATACCTACCTACTCTACCTATCTACCTACCCTGCCTACCTTACCTACCCTGCCTGACCTACCTTCTTTTATATTTTTATGTTCCGTTACGATCCTTGCGCAACCCCCGGCTAGTCCCGGCACGCCTCTGCGGTGCTCGACCTCGTGTTGGAAGTGAGGTATTTGATTCCCCCCGCGACGCCCGCGCGCGTGGAACTGGAACACTACGCGCCACGACTTCGGGTGGCCATTTACGAAACCAATTTAAGGTGGCTGTAAGAGGGTGTTTCCGCCCTCCGCCAACGCCCGGCGCGACTGCTGCGGATCGGATCAGTGGATAAATCTCCTTCTCCCTTTCCGCAGCCTTCTTCTGCGAGACGACTGTTTCGCCGCTGCCGAGCTGTGTTTCGAGCTGCCGAAAGTGGGAGCCGAAAGCCCACCAGCTGTCGAGCATCAATCCCAGGTACTTCATGGTTGACTCAACAGCGATTTGAGACCCCCCCGACGGGCATCGTGTGACGGCACCTACCGGGGGCCATGAAAAACCGTGGTCTCCGACTTGTTGAGGACCACCCACAAAACAATTCAAATCAAATCAGTTTATTCGCAATAAGTGTTGGTACAATTTTGGTCTTAACATAAATAATAATACAGATCCATAACACTTAGTCATAATAATGTGACATGCAAACATTTGGGTTAATATTTATTTATAATTACACAATTCTATTATAGTTATAATTAGTAAATTACAATTGAGAAATTGATTATATGTAGATACATTATTAAATAAATTATGGAAAATATTGATGTCCGAGGGTAAAAGAAAAAAAAAATGTTATTAATTACCTATTCAACTCCTTATTAAATATGTCGCTTACAGAGTAGAAATTCTTATCCAATAGCCATAACTTAAGATACCTTGAAAATTTATTAACTGGTAAGATTTTGATGGTGTCAGGTATAGCATTGAATATGCGACCACACATTGCATAGCTATTTTTAGAATACAGTGCTGTCCTAGGGATTTTTGGCAAAACTATTCTATTCTTGTGCCTATTACTTTTTTGATACAGTTCATGAGCTTTTTTAAATAATTCAGGGTGCATTTAATAAATTTAGCGCATTCAAAGATATATAGGCTTGGAAGGGACTAATCTTGAACTTTCTGAAAATGGGTTTGCAATATTCCCATGGGCGTATGCCCGCTATGGCGGATGCATTTTTTCTGTGCGATGAACACTCTCTGACTTTCTGTTGAGTAACCCCAGGCAATAAGACCATACCTCAGCACAGAATCAACGTAGCCATAGTATGCCGATAATACAGATTTTAATGCTGATGTTTTTGAGAGTTCGTATAGGACGAACACGAATTTATTTATTTTGTTGCATACTTTACTGACGTGGGCTTTCCAGTTGCAGTGTTTATCAATCGTGATACCGAGAAATGCCATTTCGTTTACTTCTTTTAATTTAAGTCCTCTATAATTAATGTCCAAAGACTTATTATCTCGTCCATATGTACTAAATTGAATAAAATTAGTTTTTGTTAGGTTTACACGTAGATTATTTTCGTCAAGCCATGTTATTATCAATTCAATTGTATTATTTATGTCAGTTGTGTATTTATTAATGTCAGTATTATTCGATGTCATTATTAACGAAATGTCATGGGGGCAGGCAATCCTGCCGTAATCTATTCTACTATCAAGAATCATTCATAAAATCAAGCTTCTTCAAAAACATATCCTGTAGATTTTTGGAGTGGGATCTCATACTTAAACTAAAGCAAATAAGCAAAACGAAATTTAATGAATATTTTATTTTCTTGGGAGATTGTGTTTGATTCCAGATTAAGCAAGTAAGGTATAGTCTCACTGAAATCTCTCTAGACACCTGGCAGAGGCTCGGTCGGTGAACAAAAAATGACAGACTTCATGGTTTCGTAAATTGTACTTTCAGCCAAGATATCAGATAAGTTTATGACACAATACACTAAACTAAACCATAATAATAAAAAAATGGATTAACAATATATTAACACAGCTAGTGTTTCTCGGTAGAGTATGCCAATACCTAATTAATATTTAGGTATAAGATAACCTACCTACATCTAAACCAGCTTTAAGTTTAGTACAAATATACATTTGAGAGATTCATGTCCATCAGGCACCTAATGTAATAAAACAAAATTACAAACAGTAGGCACTAACTTTTGCCCTTTAGATGTACTAATTCGTATGTTTGTAAGACCGGGGTTTTATTTAACAGATTTGATTAACACACATAAGCCACATCTCCCGGGTAAAACAAAGCGCATCACGGAATGAAATGAGGTTGCCAAGTCAGGGATCATTTGCAAAATGCTTCTGAGTGACAGTAAATACTGTAATGAGTGAGTAGTAATGCTTTATCCGTTTAATTAAGATAATGCAAACTTGCTACCGCTGCCTTTGGATGGATACGCTTCGCGAATCTCTTTATGTTCACTCCGTTGGCATGAATGAGGTTGTCTGAATTTATAGTGAACCAACGAGCAGACTATTTACTACTTTTGTTAATAGCATTTTTTTTTCTGAACTAGCAAACTTCTTTCTCAACGAAGTTTATTTTACCTACAAATACAAAAACTTATAGTACATATCGTAGGTAATAATCTTATGTATGTCTATACCAATATTATAAAGAGGAAAGATTTTTTTGTTTGTTTGTTTGTACCGAATAGGCTCCAAAACTACTGGACCGATTTCAAAAATTCTTTACAGTTGTAAGAAAAAAAAAAAAGAAAATGTAATCCTTCTGTTGTGATAAAATACTATTATAGATTTACGTTGTTCCTCTAAATGAATGTGTTTTAATTTACTCTAACATGGTAGCAGAGCTACTGTAATGCTGTAATAATTAAGCACGTTAAAGTGAAAAGTTTCTTTGTCGTGAAATTGTGCGCACGTAAGTCATTTACCCAAACATGACGACGTCCAATACCGGGACGGCTATTGTTCCCGCCATAGAAAAATTAAATGGCATGGGGAACTACGGTTCGTGGAAATTCATCATGAAAATGATCCTTATCCACGAGGATTTGTGGGAGTGCGTGGATATAAAAGACGGTAAACCCGCCTGCGATGACAGGAAGAAACAACAGAAGGCTTTGGCTCGCATCTGTTTGAGCATCAAACCTGTAGCCATCACGCACGTGCGGAATGCGAATACTGCATGGGAGGCGTGGCATAATCTTTAGACTGCATATGAAGACAGGGGGTTATGCAGGAGACTTGGTCTTATGCGGCAGTTGTTCGGGATGAAACTCCAGGAGTATCCCGATATGGAATCATATTTAATGAAAATATGTGATGTCTCACAACAATTAGCAGACATCGGAGCTGCTTTAGAAGACGAATATCTGGCTGTTATAATGCTGAGTGGGCTCACATCGGACTATGACCCACTGATCATGGCGTTAGAGAACTGCAACGTAAAGATGTCGAGCGAACTGGTCAATCAAAAACTTTTACAAGAAGAACAGCGCCGGACCAACGGAACCGACACGAGTAGTGGTTCCGTGATGGTGGCAAAACGACGAGACAATAAGCCTGTCAAATGTTTCCGTTGTAAAAGGCTGGGCCATATTTCCAGGATTTGCCCCGAGAAGGAGAAAGTGGTAAAGAAACCCCAAACTAAAAGCGCGGCAAATGTGGCAATGCAAAAGGTGGATGTGCAGGAGAACGCTTGGTACATTGACTCCGGAGCGTCGTGTCATATGTGCAACAGGAGGCATATTCTCAAAGACTTCGTAGTAGATACAAGCCTGGAAGTCACTGTGGCTAACGGTGAAAAACTTTATAGTGCGGGTCGTGGCAGTACCGAGCTGCATGTTAAAGATGGTATAAAAACTCTAAGTAGTGTAGTTTTTATTCCTAAGTTGTCATGCAATTTGATATCTGTTAATGTGTTGACGTCTAAAGGTTTTCGAGTCGTATTTTGTTCTGAATTTTGTAAAATTTATTTTGATAATATTTTAATAGCTATTGCTAAACGTGAGAATGGTTTATTTAAATTACAAACGTTCTCGACGCGCCGTAGTGTTCATAGTTCATCCGAGTCCGCGTCCGCTGATCAAATTGTAGCGAATGTGGGGAGTGAACGTGTTACATCTCAAGATGTTTGGCATCAGCGATTGGGTCATCTAAACTCCAGGAGCATGAAACTACTGAGAACAGGTATGGCAAATGGCATAGAGTTTGACATCAGTAACTATAAACAGTGCATTTCTTGTATTGAGGGCAAGACAACAAAGTTACCTTTCCCGAAGAAATCGTACACGAGAGCTACTGAAATCTTAGGCCTTATCCACAGTGATGTTTGCGGGCCTATGCCGCAAGCTTCGTTCAGAGGTTCTCGTTACATGTTGATTTTTATGGATGATTTTTCACGTAAAACTTTTTGCTATTTTATTAAAGCCAAAAGTGAAGTATTTGAGTTTTTTAAACAATTCAAATCCCTTGTCGAGAATCAAACAAATAAAACAATTAAATTTCTGAGAACCGACAATGGAGGCGAGTATGTAAACAAAAATTTCGAGGTATTTTTGAAGCAGCATGGCATACGGCACCAGAAAACTGTCCCTCACTGTCCACAACAAAATGCCGTTGCGGAAAGGGCTAATCGCACGATTGTTGAGGCTGCAAGGTGTATGTTGCAGGGTGCTAGCTTGGATCAAAAGTACTGGGCAGAAGCAATGTGTACTGCGGTGTATCTGAAGAATAGATCCCCAACCAAGGCTGTGTTGGGGGCTACTCCTGAGGAGAAATGGTCAGGATCTAAGGTAAACTTGAACCATTTACGAATTTTTGGTTGCGTTGCGTATTCTGTCGCAGAGGATCGAAAGAAGTTAGATCCGAAATGTAAGAAGTACATATTTATTGGTTATTGCGAAGATACAAAAGGATATCGGCTAATAGATCCCGCGCATCCGAATAAAGTTATTACTTCGCGTAATGTCGTATTTGTAGAGGATAAATTCTACAAAGATATGTTTGGAAATGAGGATCAGCAACCAGCGGTCAACATGCCGAATCCGTTCATGATTATCAGCAATCCTGAATCAGAGGATGTAGGAGTACAGGCGGCAGAACCGGTTGAGCACGAGACTTACGAAACAGATGCCTCAAGCAGTGATGATTCTGACAGCACTTCGGATGTGGATTACGTTCCTAGATCGTCATCTTGGGATTCTGAAGAATCGAGAGGGCGGAGCGAATTCGAAGATGCGTTTGAAGCGGCATTCACCACTGGCGCGAGTTGCGATACGGACACACCAAGTACCGTGCGCGAGGCACTCGGCGGGCCTGAGTCTACGCAGTGGAAGGCAGCAATGGAGGTTGAGTACCAATCCTTTGCGGACAATAAATGTCTGGAACTTGTGGATATACCGAAGGGAAAGAAACCTGTTAAGTGCAAGTGGATATTTAAGAAAAAGAGAGGATTGAACGGAGAGCTGCTTCAGTACAAGGCTAGGTTGGTTGCGAAAGGATTCACGCAAAAGCGTGGCGTAGATTACTTTCAGACCTTCAGTCCAGTCGTGAGATATTCTACAATAAGACTACTCTTGGCATTGGCAGCTGAATATGACATGGAAGTCGAACATATGGACGTAAAGACTGCTTTTCTGAACGGAGAACTGAAAGAAGTCGTTTATATGGAAATTCCCGAAGGCTTTCCAGTAGAAAACAGCAAAGGAAAAGCATATCGCTTGCTCAAAGCTGTATATGGATTAAAGCAAGCCAGTCGATCATGGAATGAGAAGATAACCGATGTGCTTATTAAGAAACTGAAGTTCAAAAGGTTGGCGTCCGAGCCGTGTGTTTACGTAAGATCAAATGATAACGGACTTGTCATTCTTGGCCTATATGTTGACGACATTTTATTGTTTAGCAACAGTCAAACTGAGAAAAGGGCGGTAAAAGAAGAGTTAATGAAACAGTTCTTTATGAAGGATCTTGGGGCTGCTAAAAGTGTATTAGGAATACACGTACACCGCAAAGATGGCAAAATTCATCTAGACCAATCTAGTTACATAGCGAAAGTTTTGGAAAGGTTTAAGATGACAGATTGTAAACCTGCTAAGACGCCTATGGAAGTTGGTATAAAACTAGAAAAGGCTGTAAAGAAAGGGCAGTATGAATACAGGAACTTGATCGGTTGCCTGATGTATATCGCGGTGTGTACGCGTCTTGACATCGCGCATGCTGTGAGTATGCTTAGTCAGTTTAATGATTGCTACACGGAAGCTCACTGGAAGGCGGCGAAGCGGGTGCTACGTTACCTCAAGGGTACAATGAACTACGGTATAACGTATGAAAAGAGTGGGTTGAATGTGTCAGGTTCAGCGGACGCGGACTGGGCGGCCAGTGTAGTTGACAGACGGTCTTACACCGGCTACATATTTAAGTTAGGCAATTCTATAGTTTCCTGGGAAAGCCGTAAACAGCGCACGGTGGCTCTTTCCAGCACCGAAGCTGAATACATGGCTCTGTCAGATGCGTGTAAAGAGGCATTGTTCATCAAGGCATTCATATCAGAATGTTTGAGGCTCGATGTGAAGATTTTCGTTTACAATGACAATCAGTCCACCATAAAGTTGTCTGAAAACCATATGTTTCATGCCAGAACTAAGCATATAGACGTTAGGCATCACTTCATTCGCGAAATAGTTGAAAACGGTGTGATAGCCATTCAGTATAAATGTACAAGTGACATGTTGGCAGATATTTTGACAAAGCCTTTAGGTTCTGAAAAGTATGAACATTTTGTAAAAGATTTATATATGCTTAGTACTTAGCAGTGCAGTGAAAATATTGAAGTAGTATTAGTAGTAGGTACTTCACATAGAGTTTAAGGGGTGGTGTTAGAACCTATAAACTAAATGTTGTACCTGGCTGGTTTACCATAGACATACCAATGAACTGCACTGACAGTTGTAAGAAAAAGAAAATGTAATCCTTCTGTTGTGATAAAATACTATTATAGATTTACGTTGTTCCTCTAAATTAATGTGTTTTAATTTACTCTAACAAAACTACGCGGGTAAAACCGCGAGGCGTCCCCTGGTATAATAATAAATGAAAACAAGTTTTGATCACAACACAACTCACCTAAACAATAATGAAATCTCATAATATCTACTGCCACAATCGAAAACAATAAAAAATATAACACAAACTTATAATGATTTTTAAACAACATCACTTGGTAAATAATATACTACATTTTATAACAACAATAAAAAAATCATATCGTTATTTATAAATATTTCAGCATAATAATCACACTCCAGATCCCGTATGTCTAACTTTGACACATTCTTTACCTTTCTCTACTTTCAAAAGATTTTAATCGTGAGAGACTTATGTCACACATTCAATAATCACTAAACAATGTTCTACTCGATCACTAAATACTTCACAACACCATTCACTTATTTAACAACAGAATCTAATAAAACTTCGTGCACTTGAAGCTGTTCAGGTGTGTGCAATATCAGTTTCACTAGCTTGGCTATATTTTTAACCGGAAGTCCTGGAGCATCCGTAACTGTTTCTGCACACTCTTCGACCTTACCATATCCTATATTTGTTACTTTTATATTTGCTTTCAAAAACGAAATTCGTTTCTCAAAATTTAATTTACAGACGTTATAGCTGCTTTAGTTGCTATGTATACAGTCTTCTTTGACATTGGTATCTGGTAGACAATAAAAAAGACACAAATCGTTTATGCATATGATATGATCTCTAGTGTTCCATTCTATCATAGATCCGGCTGCCAGCCTTGTACAAGCAACCAAAGCATTAATATTTACGTCAATAATTTTATTAAAATCTTTTGATTCGCCGGTGTTAACTATACAGTCGATATTGCACTGAGCGTTGTTTATCAGTACATCAACTCCTTCATACGTGTCCTTAATTTTGTCAAAAGCTGCTCCCAATTGCTTTGTGTCCAATATGTTGCATTTACACAACACAATTTTGCCAGAAATATTCGTAATCATTGGGTTCAGTTTCGCCGTTACTTTTCCTAATATTTCTTAATTTTTATTGAAACCAATGACAATCATACCAGCTGTAGCTAACTGGTCCATGATAGCGAAACCAACTTCATCCCCACAATCTGTAATGACCGCTACTTTGTTGACCCAGCACTTCATGTTTTATTAATAATCTGTGTAGTATATCCAAAGCCCAAACTTCGAATATCTCTCAGAATAATTCTAACAGCCTTTATAAAACACTAGCTGTCCCACGCGGCTTCGCTCCCGTCAACTGGCTACCTACCAAGCTAGCCCACCTACTCTAAATACGTTGCGTCTCAAAAAGAATAAATTTTCCCCGTTTTTGGAACATTTTTCATTGATGCTCCGCTCCTATTGGTCGTAGCGTGATGTTATATAGCCTATAACCTTCCTCGATAAATGGACTACCCAACACAAAAAGAATTTTTCAATTCCAACCAGTAGTTTCTGAGATTAGCGCGTTCAAACAAACAAACAAACAAACTCTTCAGCTTTATAATATTATATATATAAATATATAGTATAGATAAGTTTCCTCTGTAAGTGGGACATTTAATATGTTATCACTGGTAATAAATGCGCATTATAAAGATTGGTTGTTTTGATAACCTAACGAGTATTTAATGTATGATGAAAAAACTTTGAAATTACATTTGCTCTACTCGCACATCCCCATGATGTCGAGTCAACTCAAATCTCTGAACTTAGAACCTGTTCCACAGATACATTTAGCCTGTCGTATGTTACGTCAATTCGTCATCAACTTTCTCAATTGGTACTTGAGCTTTTTGTGTCTTACTAACACGATCTACGCATAGTAATAAAAATAGAAAACGTAATGAAGGTTTGACGATTCGAACGTCATCAACATTAACATGGTGACCTCACCTCTCACGTGACTATGTGAGTTTACTTTCTTTTACCTCATAACTCAATAGGAATTTTCTGTAATGTTCCTTACACAAACATGTTTTTTACACCGACTTACAGGTGCCCTACAGGCCCACAGTTGTTACAAAGACCTCCAGTTGCCACACTGGCCTACAGTTGCCATAAAGGCCTCCAGTTGCCACACAGGCCTACAGTTGCCATAAAGACCAACAGTAGCCACACAAGCCATCACACAACGCTCGACTAGTCCTGACCAAACTAGTTTATTGGGTTCGTGAAAATAGGGAAATTTTAGAACTCTACTCTTTAACTAAATCATTACCCTGCGCTATGTACCACAGTCCTTCCAAACAAACTTCAAAACTTTTTCTGCAGCAAAAACTGCCAAGCTTACTGAACCTCTCGAGTAAAACCTCTAACGCCACGGCTATATAGCCGACCAGCAATTATATTGCTCTCACACAACGGTCTCAATTGACCCCGACCTTCGCCAGTATCCACTGGTACGGTCAAACATAATACGGCTGATAGACTCAATTACTCGACATCTTAAGCTTGCTCATCATCATTAAAATCCTTTTAACATCAACATCGACTGGTACATGACCCGCTGGCATCTTCCGTAACCTACAGTGTGCATACTTGTAGGTTCTAAGCGTACCTATTCAAAACTTTCAGTGTATAACGATCACCGTCCTGTCATAATCACCTATCGCGGTCTTAATACAGTGCCTATTTAGTTTTCGTACTAGAGTTGCCCAAACAACACTATTCATTAGAAAAAGGTCCGACGATCAACAAGTTCAACTAAACAAAGTAATTGTAACAATTATGTTACTCTTTACCATAATTCAAAGGCAATGCATACTCAACTCATGAAACCTCTTCAAAGACCCATCGCCACATGTTACGCATGAGGTGCGGTCCAGAATCTGTCTTATGAGTAGACATGTTAATCAGATTTGGTTTCACTACCACTGTCATCAACTAAGATATCTAATTCTCAAGGAACTTGGTGATCGGGTATCCTTCTCACAAGATTCGCACTTTTTACTCAAAGAATTTGGAACATACCGACTGTTAATACGAGGTGAACAATTAAGCCTGATAATATTTGCTTCTATTGCTCGCGTGAAGGAGCTTCACGAATTAACTCGGGTCAATATCTTTAAAACCAACAGTACAATCTTTAAGATCAACAGTCTCCATTTACTATCGCTCAATAACTCAATTTTCATGTAAGAAAAACGATTGCGAGATCTACTGCTATTATAATACTACTTTGAAAGTAAACAAGTGAATTCAGATCTGAAGACGCCGTTGTAAATCGTTACGCAACTTAAGATCTGTTCTGAATACACGTAAATGACCAGTACCTAACACGATACAATTGCGATGGCTCTACGAGATTACTAACTCGCTTTGTCACTGAAAATCACTAGTTGTGCAGTCATTTTGGATATCTCATTTCCTTCTTATGGGATATCTCATCCTAAAGTTCGTACTGAACCAAATGTTGAAGCTAAACCGCCGAAAGGAGACTCACTAATTGCTTACCTTTTAGTAAGTGTGTCTTTATTACCTAGTGATAGTGCTAGGTATAACCACTACCAATTCAGTGATCAAACATGAACACTCTTAGAACTCGAAATAGCATCTCTTCACTAGAGAACATCCGACCTCACTATAGAAATAAAATGGAAGCGACTCACCGAGTATTCCATTCCAAACTTGCGAGCTTATGACCCCATAAGCTGTTGTCACCACAGCTGTTGTCATAACGTTCGGCTACCATTTGCAAACTGCTAGCCTGCCGTCGTTCTTGATTTCTCTGGTTTTGACACGTAAGCCTTCTCATGCATCATCCGGACCGCTAGCCTGCAGCAGAGGCTCCACTGTGACACAATATGGTATCTGAAACATGAAAAATACTACGAGAGTAAATGTTCACACAGGAATCTTAACCATACACGGCTTTGATGGGAATTAACCGATGCTGCGGTGTAGTAACCTAAACCAATCAATCTGCTAAGCCTTTACCCAACTACATTGGGGTCGGCCTCCAGTCCTACCGGATTCAGCCAATCACCAGTGTTCCACGTGGAGGGACTGTCTATCTGACGTCCACAACCCAGTAACTGGGTAACACGGTACCCCTTGACAAGACAGGCTTCCGACCACCCGCAATGACTGTCAAAGATCCCCAAATGACAGCCGGGACCAACGGCCCAACATGCCTTCCAAGGCACGGAGGAAACCCGGTACGTCGAAACGGCCACCCATCCTCGGACCGACCTCGTCAAGCGCCGTTCAACCCCGATGATTGACCAGCGCGGCCGCTACTATTTAGCCACGTGATTCTAGTAGTAGTAGTAGTAACCTTAACCTGCAAAATGTGTTATTATGGACACCGAATGTGAGTGCAGAGTCCCTGTCCAAAATATGAACTACACATTACAGTGTCCCAAGTGCCCAGGTAGCTAACAAAAAGTCCATAGCTTTGATGGGCATTACGTTTTAAACATCAAGTGTAATGGAACGAGCATGCATCTATTTGACCATTGAATGAAAGTGCGGGAAATAGCCCACTCCCTCACAGGTTATTGGATCTAATCTATTGATCCCGGTTGATGCTACTATTTTATAGAAAACTTTCTGAATACCATACCGTGAAAGTGTAGAACGTTGTTTACGCAGGTGAATGTGTTTCTCTAATGAAAAAGCTAATAATTGTAAGTACTCTTTAGGGTTCGGTAGGGTATCCACTGTCCATCTGTCTGTCTGTCACCAGGCTGTATCTCATGAACCGTGATAGACAGACAATTGAAATTTTCGTAGATGATGTATTTTTGTTGCCGTTATAACAACAAATACTAAACTAGAACAAAACAAATATTCAAGTGGGGCTCTCATACAACAAACGTGATTTTTTTGTAGTTTTTTGCGATAATGGTACGGAAATCTTCGTGCGCGAGTCCGACTAGCACTTGGCCAGTTTTTTCAGTACAATTGTTTCATAAAAAAATCCGTGGCAATTTTTTTATGAACGATGTTACAGTTTTACAGAATAATTTCTATAAAACCGTAGCATCAGCCGGGATCGATAGATTAGATCCAATGTGCACATTTTTTAACGTAGTAATAAATAATAACATCACAATTTTCACATTATCCATTTACGTCACTTCCGAAAGCCACCATTGTTCATGCTACAATAGCGTTTAGGGGTAAATCTCCGAATTGACGTAAAATAAATTGATCCCGATTTATCGTCATTTTTTGCGCGCTATAGAAATTCGCCCAATCAGTTCAGAGCTCCATTATGACATACGGGTAATACGGGACGGGCGTGAACGTATTACGACGGTGAATTGATGCACTTCGAGGAAATAGAGCGATCTCTCACGACTGATTGGTTGCGAGTCGCGGGGATTTTGTGATATTTACCCGACATGATTTTCTGAAAACGTTTAAGTTGGAGCCATTGAATGGAGTTCAGCTTACAGGTGATGCGAATTAATTGGATTCTTTGGGTTTATTGTTGTGCCGTTCGTAACAGTGAATTAACTAACTGTGAACTTATATTTCTCGAAAAGGCAGAAGTATAGTACACAGACGAAATAAGTGGCAACATACCGAATGATTTAAGATACTTAAAATAAAACAATGTTAATAAAATCATAAAACCTGACTGCCTAAGAAGCTTGCGGTGCCGCTTGGTAACAGAGGTGACATCGCAACTGCGGTGGGCCCCGATGTCGTATGGAGCGTCCCAGCCAGTCCCAGGGCCACACGATATCGTGGCTGAGGGTAGGAGGCCGCGGCGGGAGAGGAGTGCCGGTATTGCGGTGCACCGCTCTCAATCCCTTCCGTGACCTAGACGGGGTCGCCATTGCCGCAGGGGAGGTCCCTATCCTCTGCGGTCGAAAATTTGTAGGTGGCGGAGACACTGATCTAACCCTTCACAGAGGGACCAAGGGTGCCCATGTACCGATTTAGTCCCTGGGGTGATCACGGCGTGCAATGTGTTCTGGTGCGCTGGTGATGGGGATAAACCCTAGAGGAGGGTTCGGTGACGGACAACCGCAGCGGGTTCGCGGTGAATGCTAACGCAAACGCGTGCCCGTGTACCCGTCATAAGCGGCATAGTAAGACACCGTGGAGTTTGTGTGGGTTGGAGTCCCACATAACTGCGCTATGTCCACGTGGTAGCGCAGTATGCATGAGCATTTATTCAAGCCAAAAAAAAGAAAGATTTTTTAAGTCAAAAGTTAATAGGTTACTACTGGGCAAGCGTGCTTCACCGTCGACAATATCAGGCGAGATGGTCAAACGCTATCCTATCATAAATAAAAAAGCCCTTTCCTTGCAAAAGGGTCAAAATAAACGAGCATGTCATTATCCCTATCAACACAGTAGGTAACCATATAACTTTTACATTTATTTATTCGTAATCACGTCAGTGTTTACCCCTAAACCTTAACTTCGCTATCAAAACCAACAACTACAACCGCTTCACATTAAACCCATTCATGTGATATAAAGTAGTACGACAAACATAAAAGTAATAACAGATGGTGAATCGACCAACACGATAATGAACACAGACCGCAATAAGTGCAGTCGTCCTGTTCTGTTAACCCTACTTTAATTTGAACTTACAATGTTATCAAATAAAGCTTCGCTCGTAAATTAAGTAATTCGGTTTATTGTGAGTAGAATTAGAAGAAGAAAAATTATCTGCTGAGCGATTACAGTTGACTCTACTGATCAACTATCTTCAGAACATATTTTGACTCGGATGATTGTTCGTAAAATTAATATTTAAATATGTATATATCTATAAGTTTATTGACACAAAATACCTTTGTATACAATACCAAATACATTTGACATAGTTATATAGGATTTTTGGAAAAGGGCGCACAAATAGTGAAAACCCTGCCTTCTAAACTAGGGGAACCCTGTGACCTAGGAATCAGTGTTCTACTGTAACTTCATGTACAAAATAAACCTTTATTTGTGTGTTAATAATAACCCATAATGTCCTGATTTAACTATGATTGTGAATATGTGAGTATGTGTGTACAAGGGGGGATGGTTGTGTGAGTGGGATGGGGTGTGAAGTAGTGTGGTGTGGTGTACGAGAGGGGAGTGGGTGTCTTGCGGGAGTGTGTGTGTGGGGTATGTGTAGTCGTGTAAGGTGTGTTCATGTGATGTTGCATTTGTTTTTGTGTAATGACAGTGATTATTACGTCCGTACATTATATTTAAAAAAAAGTCTTCTGTACTGGAAAAGTCCTGATTATACAGCCAGTTTTGTAATTTGGTTTTGACTTTGTGTTTGTATAAACTACGTATTTGGATATGTTTGTTGACCCTTCTGTAAATGAGAGAGCTTATATTACATAAAACTGCGACTAGCATTTTTGCAGAAACAGAATGCATGCAGATTTTTAAGTGGTTGACTCGAGTTGTTGGATAATGGAGAACCTGACCATGCTTTCTGAGTGTGGCATTGAGCACAAAGAGCTGCCGCACAGTAAGTACCCTGCATTCCGCGTACAATTCACTTGTGGGAAATCTATACGGTCTTCCGAGCATCACATTCAGCACACTCACTTTTAACAACAATTTTTAGGTACCAACAACTTAAGGTTGCCCTAGTCGTTCATTCTTCCATAAACACGTTGTCTGGCGATTACTCCACTGTTTGACGGTGTACGCTCAAAACAAAAAATGATATCAATTTGGCTTGTCATTGTTTAGCCCTTTATAGAAACAAAAAAAAACCGGCCAAGTGCGAGTCTCCATCGCGCACAAAGGGTTCCGTACCATAATCGCAAAAAACGGCAAAAAAAACAGGCTTTTTGTATGGGAGCCCCACTTAAATATTTATTTTATTCTGTTTTAGTATTTGTTGTTATATCGGCAATAGATATACATCATATGTGAAAATTTCAACCGTCTAGCTATCACGGTTCATGAGTTACAGCCTGGTGACAGACAGACCGCAGATTCTCAGTAATAGGGTCCCGTTTTTACCCTTTGGGTACGGAACCCTAAAAACCACCTTCCATATTGCAACACTAATTTTAACGCATCTTTGGGCGCAAATAAATACCATAAGAAGAAGGAAAATTGCAAAACAGTCACCAGACAGGGATAGATTAGTAGTTCAACAATGCAAATAATTTTATTTTGAACAGATACATTTAGTCGATTTTTCACGATATCCAGATCTCAAAGGTCGGTTTATAAAATTTCGCACGCTCGTTTTCGTCCTAAATCATCATACATTTCGCTACAAATTTGCAAAAGTGTGTATTCGTACGCGAGCTAGCTTCTTACTGCTCATCACAGCATCTATCTCTTTCGGACGTGTTGTCGGATGAGATAGCATGCATTTTAACCCCGCGCACAAAATAGTTCTTGCCGTCAACTAGGGCAACCTTAAATGAATATATATATAAACTTTTAGATATTAAAAAAGGTAGGTTTGGTTACATTTACAGGATTCAGGATTGCTAAGATATACACTTTTCTGGAGTAGGTACCGATTATTAGATTTTTATGAGAATTGTCGTTTTTTATGAGATAAGATAAAGTAATTTTTACCTATATTTTATATTTCCTTTAATCAAAATAATCACCCATGCGATGATGCGACCGATGCATCTTTGCCAACGCAGTGGCAGTTTATTGATGCCCTTCTTGAAGGAATCAGCTAGACGGGAGGCAACAAATTCTTCAAAGGCATTTTGTACTATCTTTGCGGTATTGCATTTTTTTCCCGCCAAGAAGTTATGTAAATTCTGAAAAAGTAGAAATCTGTAAGTGCAAGGTCCGATGAGTATGACGGATGACGGAGTGCTTCCAACCGCAGCTCTTGTAACTTGGGAACCGTCTGCAGTGCAGTATGAGGTCGCACGTTGTCGTGCAGGAGCAGCTGAGACGAGCGATTGAGCTGTTCTTCTGTTCAGTTCGTCACAGTACACATCTGCAGTAATGCTCATCCCGTTTAGTAAGAAGCTGTGATGAATCACACCGGCCCTAGACCACTAAACAGTGACCATCACTTTTCCAGGGGTAAGTTTTCGTTTAGGGCATTGTTTAGGTGCTGAACCTTCGTCTCTTCCTTCCTCATCTAAATTAGCTGAAGCTCTTCTTAAAGAAAACTTTACTAAAGACATAACAACCTTTAAATTTAAACCAATATGTATTGATACAATTAAAAACGCGTTCAAAAGTCTCAATATAAAAAATACTGAAGACTTGTGGGGGATATCCGTTAGGGTTCTTGGAGATATTATTGACTCAATCGTTCCTGTCCTAACAGGCATATTCAATCAATGTTTGGACAGCGGCACTTTTCCTGACTTAATGAAACACAGTAAAGTAGTACCAATTTTCAAATCAGGCTGTAAGAGTGATACTTCTAATTATAGACCTATATCCGTGCTTCCAGCATTGAGTAAAATCTATGAAAAAATCATGCTGGGACAGAGGATGGGCTCACTTCAATTCAAATGGGATCCTGCATAGTCAACAGTTTGGTTTCACGAAAGGTAGGTCGACAACGGACGCGGGAGTAAAACTCATCAGCCACATCTTGGAAGCTTGGGAGAAGTCCCAGGATGCCATTGGCATTTTCTGTGAACAACACACTGATCTGTTAATTACACCACTACGGAATTCGTGGCAAATCTGCTGATCTCGTGCTTTCCTATTTATCAAACAGACAGCAAAAAGTAAATGTTAATGGGGCGACGTCCTCCGGGTCTCTAGCCAAGATGGGCGTGCCCCAAGGTTCAATTCTCGGCCCTTTCCTTTTTCTTGTTTACATTAATGATCTCCCTTTTATGATAGCCAAATTATCGGATATAATTCTATTTGCTGATGATACTTCGCTAATTTTTAAAATAGATAGACAAGATACGGTTGTCTTAAATGTCAACGAAAGTCAAATTGTTCTCTCAAAATGGTTCGCAGCTAACAATCTTTTACTGAATGCGAAAAAAACAAAATGTCTAAAGTACAACAACATGACCTAAACTTAAATCTTGACGGCAAAAATCTTGAAGTTATAAAGGAAACTGTATTCTTAGGGATTACTATCGATTCAAAATTTCAGTGGGGCGCGCACATTAGAACTGTTTCGGGTAAGTTAAGTTCGGCTGCATTTGCAGTAAGGAAAATAAGGCAGCTAACCGATGTAGCTACAGCTAGGTTAGTATACTATGCTTATTTCCACAGTATTATGTCTTATGGCATTCTGCTGTGAGGATCAGCAGCAGACGTTGACTCAATTTTCATCCTACAAAATAGGGCAATCCGCGCAATCTATAAAATGGGTCCTCGCGAGTCCCTCAGAGAAAAATTTAAGGAAATCGATATACTGACTCTACCTTTACTTTATATTTTGGAATGTATTTTGTATGTCCGTAAAAATCGAGGGCTTTTCAAAACTAGAAGCGACTTCCATAATTTAAATACACGCATAGTAAGCACGAAATTGTAATACCCAAATTCAGATTAACTAAAACTAGCAAGTCTTTTCTTATAAACAGTATACGCTTTTATAACAAGTTGCCAAAGTCAGTTATAGAACTGACCGATGGAAAGTTCAAAAACTACATCAAACGTATCCTTATTAAAAAAGCATATTATAAAATCAAGTTTGAAAAAAAGAAAGTTATCAATCGTTGAAGATAAAAACATTTGGCCTTAGCTCCTTCTGCGCATGCAGCTTCCCTGGTAACTTGTAAACGGCACAAATATGTGGATGTCTCTAACTATTCTCAATCTCATTTTTCTTTCCTTCTTTTAATTAGACTTTTTACAATGGTTTTCAATCATCTCTATAGCCCTTTGCTAAGAATAGTTACAGCAATGATAACAACATTTGTGCCACATGTTAAATTTAGTCTTGTTATACTTTTTTTTTTTTACCTTTGTATAGATTCTTTTACCGATTGTTTTGTGAATGTGTGAACATTGTAGGCCTTCTAGATGCTAGTTAACATTTGTTAACTTTTTTTATATAATATATAAAGTTTTTTTTTTTTTTGTTTCTTACGACTTATTGTCATAAGTCGGGCCTACGTTGTCCCCCCATATCTAAGTACTAATGCTGTATCATGGAAATATTGTAAAACCAAACCATTTTTAAAAGAGTAACCATGGAGTTTCTTACCGGTTCTTCTCCATAGGAAACGACCAACCCGAACCGTGCACCTTTTGTCGACATTTTATAAGTGCCCATGTAGGCCTATGTGAAATAAAAAAAAATGATTTTGATTTAAACCAGGATGCAACCAACTTGTTGAACCCTTGCGATTGTCAAACAATCCATTTTTGTCGCAGGTTAAACATTTTTCTTTATTTGTGCGCCTGTTGAGCAGTGCAAAACACGTCTCGACGCGTACTTCGTGATAATTGAGTTCGTGGGGGGGCATTTGTCAAGCTTTTTTATTTACCTTGTCAATTTGACGCAAATGGACCAATATTGTTTTGATGCTAACGTCGAAAGCTGGTGCTACGAGTAATTCAGCCGTAGATTGAGTATCATCAGCTTCCAAAATCGTCTTTAATTTGTCATTGTCGACCAAAGTTTTTGGACGACCACGGGGTTCAATTTTTAGGTCGAAATTTCAAGAACGGAAGCGGGCAAACCAATAACGAACGCACCACCGCGTTTGTTTAAAGAATTCGCTCCGTAAACATCGTTGATGTTGCTGCCACTAATAATTATTCGATTTTTTAACGTATTCATGATGACGAAAAAGATTCAAATGCGATGAAAACATAATGCTAATCATTTAATCAATAAATAAATGACTAATTTTGAAAAACAATTCCATGTTTTAAAATAAAATTTATTTGAAATTAGAATTCATAACCAAACAAAAGACCTAATTTCACCTAATATTATCATCATAGATCTTCTGACGAAAGACGTTTACTGCTGGAGATATTATAGTTCCCCCATGGTCTTCACATCGACGGGCCCTGTGCTTGAATTTAGTATTGAGAGACCTTCAATAAAGTATATAATATGGGTAAGTAATAATCTCCGCAAGTGACCAAAAATCTTCTCGGATACAACCATGAACTCTAATAATCTCATTTCTAAGAAAAACTACGGCGTAATGCTAAGAAAAAATCGATCTCTTTATACGAGGTCTCAGCTTCTAGCTTCATTGCTTATATTAGAATAAGCCAATAGGGACATAAACATACGATCGTCGATATATGCAATCATAAATCAGCTCGGACCGATGTCCGTCCTGCCGATACCCGCGTTACCGGTCTATTGTATAAACAGTATGTAAGTCAAAAGATACGGAATTTATTACATTTCGGCCCCTTTTATTGATCCAGTCGTTTGGCGTTGAGGTTGTCTTTGTGTATATTTTTGGAATTTCTTTGACGATATATTTATTGGGATTATAAAGGAACGTAATAGGCTGTAAAAACGGTAAAGTGGAAAATCGTGAGTCATCTGTTAGGCTAGCACCAAACATTCGAAGACATTACTTTGAGATTCACCAACCCGCTCTGTGTTTGTCCGCTCCCTCTCAAAGGATAAAAGCCTGTGATCCATTAGAGGTAACACTACATTTATTTGGGCCCAGTATGTGACCACGTTAATAGCAGAGTCAGTGCAGTTCATAGGTCAACTTGGGTCACTACAACACGTGGGCCATGTTCTAGAAAGGAGCATAGGATTATATTGTTGAGGTGCGGCTTATTTGATGTGCAAGTGATTGAGCCCGTCCCACACAGGCCACTGTAATTCACATCCTGGAGGCAGATGAATCGCATACATTATGTTAATGTTATATCACCTTATTAACTTAAGTATTACCGAAGGTATCCAGAAGACATGGAAAAAGTTATAATAAAGCCGCTTCACAAAAAGGAAGACAAAATAGATATAAAAAATTACCGACCAATAGCCAAAATATCCGTTAAAATTTTGAAAAAATCATTTATAACTCATTACACCAATATTTTACCAAATTTAACATTTTATGCAAAGAACAAAATGGTTTCCGAAAAAATAAGACACTGAACATGGCAATATTTGATTTTTTTAATAATGTGATGTCTGCAGTTGACGAAAAGACTCCCATCTGCGCTATTTACACAGACATGACCAAAGCCTTTGACTATGTGGATCACAAAATTCTATTAGATAAATTACACAGTTATGGCATCAGAGGTAACATTTTAAGATTACTGGAATCATATCTATGCAACAGATTGCAATGTTCTGAAATCACAAGAGTGTGCTCAGAGACAAAAGTAGAACGAACATATCTGTCAAAATTCAGGACTATAAAATATGGAGTGCCACAAGGAGGCGTGCTTGGGCCACCACTATTTCTCATTTACATTAATGATTTGCCACGAGTGACACAACAACAAATGATTTTGTTTGCAGATGATAGCACTGCCATAGTAAAATGCAAAAATTTAAATACCTATCAATTTGAAATTAACAATACACTTACTGACATAATTGATTGGCTTAATATTAATAATTTATTAATTAACCTTAAGAAAACTAAAATAATGCATTTTCACCAAAAAACAAATACACCGAAAATATGTGTTAACTATGACGATAACGAAATAGAAGAGGTAAAAGTAACAGTGTTTTTAGGTATCCATATTGACAACCATCTTAATTGGAAAGCACATATAGAACAATTATGTAAAAAAATAAATAAATCTGCCTATGCGCTCTTCCAATTATCGAAAAAAGTAAACAGAGATGCGTTACTGGTTGCCTATCACGGTCTAGTAGCTTCGATTTTACGATTCGGAATAATATTTTGGGGCAATTCTTCAGACAAATTACTAATATTTAGGGCACAAAAAAGATGTATAAGAGCCATGTGTGGTCTGAAAACAGATGATAGCTGTGCACCTTACTTTAAATCCTTAAAAATACTTACATTGCCGGCGTTATACATATTAGAAATTAGTATTTTCGTAAAAACAAATCCAAACCTTTTTGAAAAAATATCTACTGTACGAGATGTTCCAATTCGTAGTCAATACAAAAATGCCTTGTGTAATCGCAAATGTAAAACTGCTTTAATAACAAAGAGTGTTCTGGGTATGGCCCCACGTATTTACAATAAAATTCCAGATGCCATAAAAAATTAGATTTAATACATTTCAAGAAAAAAAAAAAATTATTACTTGTTGATAAATGTTATTATACTGTTGACGAATACCTAAATGATAAATTAATTTAACATGACATTACTATATTGTTATTATATTCATTTTTTATTTTTCAATAAGTAACTACTGTAAGTGTGACTTAAATAATTGACACTAAACGAAACTATTTTTTAATAAATTGACATATTTTATTGAATTTAACTTGTACTAAATCAAATTTGAACACCATATTTGTACGCCTCCTGGCATAACATAGCGCTCCATTACATGTAAACTAAGATCTGTATTTGTAAACACCTATGTTAACAAATAAATGATTGATTGATTGATTGATTGATCACTTAATAGAGCAATCAGTTATATACGTGAAAACTCACTTGTAGCTGTGAAAAAAAAAATCTCCAACAAAACTCGAAACTGCGTATCAAATATTCAAATGACTAGTATTTTAAAGTAAACACACTGCACAAACAAGCATACAATATAAAGCTTCAATACATCGCGCGTCACGAAATCCATTTTCTGTTATAATTTAACAAACATTGGAAACTATTTGCTCGGATGCATGGAAATTAATTATTTCATATCGGTGACAATTCTCATGGGCAATCATATTACGTTGAATTGTTTGTTAAATTATCTATTTCACATTGCTCACATCTGATTATAGTGGTAATTATACTTTGCCAGTAGCTTTGTACGAAATTGGATTTATTACTATTCAGCCCACTTGAAACACAAACCAGTTTAGCACTAAATGAATTTAAATAATTGTTCTATTTCTGTAAATCATTTGAATATGACAGAGACATACGAGTATGTACTATATTATTATTATTACCGTGTGTGTATGTTTTAAGTACCTTTTTTATGAACTTAATTGCAATGGTTTAACTAACACATTGATGCCTGGAAAAGATACTAATCGAGGTAATAACGAGGGTTTAATAAATAATAAACTACGCCGCATTGGTCTACCAGCGTTGAAAACTACGGTTACGCCGGATTACTGTAGATCTATGAATTATTTAACCTCCATTATTTTGTTGTAGTGTGTGGTGTTTTGTTTGATCTTTATTTCTTTCTTTAATGGAAGGCAACCAGCTTAACCGGTAACCGGATTTGGTTATCGGTTACAGGCCTCCAGTTTCAGATCTAATGAAACTGAAAATAAAATGCCATTAAAATCTAATTTAATTGTACCCACTTTAATGACAAGTACTCTTCAGCAACAAAGAGCACTAAGACGCAGCAACAATTTGGACACACTGACAACTTCGACGAAAGTTACACTCGGTTTCCCAGCTCTCAATTATCGAGCTGTTAACGTAATCGACGAATAATCGCCTGTTAATTTTCTTTCAATTTCTCAACACAAAGTGACAAGCGGTTGACAATTTGTCACATTTGAGAAAAATCTCGAATTAACCACATGTTACAGCAGTTTTGGGTTTCTAAGAAACTTTTTCAACGTTAATCTCTAGTCAACGAGCCTAATTTATAATTGTTGGAAATGGTCGATTATTCGTAGATTAAAATTTATATTATGAATTTAAAGGCTTATATTACGATAAAAAGATAATAGGGGTCGGCGAAAACTATGGTATGGGTTGAGTTATAAAAAATATGTTAATTTAGATCAATTATTTAATTACCAAGATTTAAAAAAATAGGATATTATAAACTCTTTATATTAATTACATTATAAAAACTTGACACAGTGATCAAAAATAGTTATTTTATATTTACGTAAATAGATAAAAAATGCAAACTGTAACTGACCTGGAAATCGAACCTTCCTCAGGCGCAATAATGTTGACTGTACCCTGTACTTATTTGTTATAGCGGTTTAAGAAACCTCTTCATCCTTGTGTCTATTATGAAAAGTGGACTGTAATTGAAGCGATCTGGCATTAGTGCGTTGAAAATAAGCGGGGAAATATTCACGGATCAATTCGGGCGATCTAGTATGGAAATGAGGGAAGTAGTACGCCTTACCTTGTGGCGGTAGATGCTAGCCCACGTGTGGCAGCGAGCTGGTGTTCTTCAACTCCAAGATCCACACACTTCACACAATCGTTTTATATCCGCGAGGCGGGTTAATAGACACGGTTCACAAGGTTCTCTGCAATCTAACTCATTAGATGCATCAGTCACCAGCCATGTGGCTTGGAAAGCTGGCGGTTGAGACACGAGGCCCGTTCACGTTGAAGTTTCGGTTCGTTCTGGCGACCTGTCATCAAGGCGTACATAAAGAGAAAAGGAATGAGGAAGGAACGAGATAATTAGGATATCGATCACCCGCGAAATCTCAAATGCGTTTGTCTATGTATTTCGGTCATTGATTTATGACATTTACAAGAGATGGCGCTACCATTTTCCCGGCCTTAAACGGGTCACCTTTAATGAAAATTAAACTTAGCCCTATGAGGTGTACTACCGTATACCTATTCAGCAATACGGACTAAGATGCGGATTTTTACATTTAAATTATTAAGATTTAAGATTAATGCTGCTAGTTGCATAATACATTAAGTTGCATACCTATAATTATTTTTTAATAGAAAAAAATATTTTGCGTCGCAAACTAACTAAAACTAAGAGACCTAACTATCAAGCCAGGCCTTATTGTGTCGGTAACGGACACAGACGCACAACAGGGCGCACGTAGCTACCCTTTGCGGTTTTCACAATAACAACACGGGTTGTACTGTCCTTGGAGGTATGCAATTTATCAATAATGCCTAACGGCCGTGAAAGAGGCGGAGAGTTATCAGTAATGATAACTACAATAGTACCCTCTTGTATAGAAGGTGCAGGATTATTCCATTTGGATCTAGCCTGAAGTTGATGTAATCATTCTGAACGCCAGCGCTGCCAGTACGACTGCACCAGTTTGTCAAGTAGAGTATGTCTCTGAAGCAAGCTGAGCGTGTCTGCTTCAGGGGCGGGAAGGAACAACAATGGCGCGGTGTGCAAAAAATGCGCAGGGGTCAGTGCTGATGGTTCAGTAGGGTCACTACTCAAACCAGTAAGTGGCCGCGAATTAACTAAAGCCTCAACTTGGCTAAGGACGGTTATAAGTTCCTCGTAGGAGAGGATCTGTGGACCTATAACTTTAAAAAGGTGAGTTTTAACTACCTTAACCATACTTTCCCAACATCCTCCAAAATGTTCCCCACATTTTGGAGGATGTTGGGAAAGTATGGTATCAGGCGGAATAAACTTCCAATCAATATGATTGAAGGAAAGTTCTTCCTCAAGATGAGGACGAAAATCTTTAAGAAATTTATGAAGGTCGCATAAATAAGAACTTGCACCTACGAAATAAGTACTGTTATCGGTATATAAGCATTTAATAGGACCGCGTCGCGAAAGAAAGCGTTTTAAGGCTGCAAGGAAAGTCACTGTACTTAAATCTGTAGCCACTTCAATGTGCGTGGCACGCGTCGTCAAACACGTAAAAATGCAGAGCCAAGCCTTACGGCTCTTAACACCTCGACCATGAGATGGTGTGTACTGCAGCAGGCCTGCATAGTCACAGTCGGTTTGAGTGAACGCCTTGTCGACTTGGTTAACACGCTGGCTAGGTAGATCTGCCATAAGTGGAAGAATAGGACGCGGGCGGAACTTAAAGCAAGTGTTACAGTTGTGGATTCTGTGACGAATTATTCGACGTGCAGCTAAAATCCAATAATTATGCCCGAGTAAGGACATAAGCAACTCCAGACAGGCATGAAGATGTTTCTTGTGACAAAAGTCAACAAGAAGATCAACAATATGGTCATGACGTGGTAGAATACAGGGACGTTTATATTCGGGTTCGTCCGAATTTGTGAGACGACCACCAACTCGTGTGATGCCGTGCTCATCGAGAAACGGCTTGAGCTTATGGATGGCGGGAGTACATGGTTTATTGTTTTTTAAATTTAGAATATCGTTACGGTAATGAACATTCTGTACAGCTCGTAGCAATTTAATTGCTGCAGCTGTGCAGAATTTTTTATTTGAGATCAGAGCTCGTTCGTTCGTTGTTAAGTTCACACGTAATATTGGTTTGCACCAACATTTAAAAACAGTAAACAGTTCACAGAGTAAATGGCGAATAAAGAAATACTTTAGTTCAGTGTAGGGTGTTTAATCCATAGTAGCGAAAGAGTGATCTTCCTCCACAATTACATCGGTTTTCATACACCGAAAATAACAAGAATAAAGTTTACAGCGGATGTACAAATTATTAAAATTAAGAGGGTAACATAAAGTTTAGGCGCGAAACATCAAACAGGAAGTTATCAAAATAAAGCCTTATAATATTTACTCCGACGGTAGAGAAATATTTAAAATAAATAAATAGAACGGAAGTTGTAAAAAAAAAGTAAATTCTTATTTAAACAAAACCGGATGTTATAATATTTCAAAGTAACAAAAAGGAAACAAGTCAAATTTAATTCTTATTAAAACAAAACCTGATGTTATAATATTTTAAAGTCTTATAAAATGTCAACCGGAAATCCCTTCATTTTTAAAGAATTATAAAGGAAGTGATCAAATTAATAAAAATAAAGCTTAATATAAATTGAACTGGATATCGCAACATTTTAAATAATAAGAAAGGAAATGGTCAAATTAAATCCATATTAGCTGTTAACAGAATGTTACAATATTAAAAATAAAACAGAAACATTAAATCAACTAATGGTTTCGCGCTTATATGCACTAGGCAGTTGTCTTAAAAACTTATAGACGTAAACAATAGCGCGTAGCAACTTAGACCAGAGCGAAACATGTAGTTCTAGCGCGTAAATTGGTGATTCCGTAACCTCAAAAACCACGGCATGAGCGACTGCCACTCAGATGGGTCATGATAAATCCATGACGGTCCACTATATCACAATGAATGATGCAAGAGCTTAGCTGGCGTGACACCGCGAGACAGACAATCAGCGGGGTTCTCAGTACCCGCGACATGGTTGAAAAAATTAGCGGGTATAAGCTCTATTAGCTTAGTAACCCGATTGGCAACAAAAGTTTGCCAGCGGTGCGGTGAGGAATTTATCCAGGCGAGCACTACTTTAGAGTCAGTAAACACGTATACCTTATGGATGCAGTAGTGGGGCGATATTGTGTCTTGTACCTTGCGAAGCAACTTAGACAACAGTAGGGCCGCGCACAACTCCAGTCTAGCCACCGAAATGGTTTTCACAGGTGAGACTTTAGACTTCGCACTAACTAACTGCAAGGAGTACTTAGAACCAATGCATATTTGCATGTATACGACTCCACCGTAAGCACGCTCGCTGGCGTCAGCGAAACCTACTAAATTCATGGTGCATCCGTCGACCAACCCCAGATGACGCGGAATAATATTTTAATTAAGCGTAGAAAGCTCAGCACAAAACTGCTTCCAAGCGGTGACTATATGATCAGGTGGTATCAGGTGGTCCCAATCAAACTTTGCCAGCCAAAACTCCTTAATTAAGAGCTTGACGTACAGAATAGTGGGGGCGACAAAACCCATTAAATCCCATAGCCGAGCCACTGTGGAAAACATGGTTCGCTTAGTACATTTATCATCTGGTGTGGTGACGTCAAAGCTGAAACTTTCACAAGACTTGTCCCAGCGTAAACCCAGGACCTTATGCGGTATAGACTTCTCATACTCGATATCGGGCGAAGCCTTATGAGTATCAGGTATGTGTGCGAGAACCTCTTTCGAGTTACTTGTCAATTTGATAAGGTCGAACTAGCCTCGCTTGAAGAGCTGAATAAGCCCATCACAAAGCGAAATTGCTTGCGGTATGGACATGACACTACAGGCAATGTCATCCATATATAAGGCGGAAGAAACAGCAGCAGACGCTGCAGGGAAATTATCGCCTTCATCAGCGACTAACTGGCGGACTACACGTAACGCGTGATATGGACTAGACTTAAATACGACGCAAACACGATTAAATTGGTAGACCGTTATAGGTTCATGTTTGCTGAATCTGTAAAAGATGGATTGAATACTACGGTCCGATTCACGAACGCCGACATTGAGAAATATTTGGCGGCAATCAGCAGACAGGGCTATTTGAAAGAGACGAAAACGAATTATAATATTAAATAAATCACCCTGTAGATTAATAGAATGTCATTAATCGACTGTCCCAATGTAGTTTGACTACTCGCGTCTAAAACCACGCGAAGTTTAGTGGAAGTCTTATCTTCGCGAACGACACCGTGATGCGGAATATAATATGACAGAATATAAACTTTTTCATCTTTTAAAACCGGACTCAAATATCCCTTATTTATGTAGTCCCGCATGACGTCATTGTAAGCGCTGCGTAACCCTAAGGAAGCATCAAGTTTACGCTTCAAACAATGAAAACGCCTAAGTGCGGCAGCGTATGAGTCAACTAGCGAATTTGGGTCGTCGCAAAATGGCACCGACACAATATATCTACCACTGTCATCGCAAACAGTGTTAGCGCGAAAATGTTCTTCGCACTCAAAATCCTTACGGCTCTGCGAGGGCGAGGCGGAAATTTCTTCAAGCTCCCAGAATCACTTGAGAAGCGAATCTAAACTGGAATCTTGAAGATCATAACTGTTCTGACCAATATAAGGTTCTCGGGAATATTTATTTAAGTTAAACACCAAGTTATTAATTATATAAACTCTGTATTTAGTCGACATGTTTTTACTAGCCAGTGACCAGTCTCGCTGTGTTGCCACATGCAACCAACGCGTGTTCCACAGATCTCATAAACATCTAGACAAATAATCATATCAAACAAGAACAACATGACGTTGTACTCGTACAGTGTGAAGTATGTGCCGTAGGTACGGAACCCATAATCACATACCCCAACACAGTTTCAAAAGCGGGAGGTATATTATATTGCTCGCTATGCTGCAGAGCAAGCTACATGGGATTGTGGATTAGGAGCGGGCATTTTATTATTAAAACTACGCGATTCATTAGACCTATGTGAATTGTCTGAACTATTAGGCTTATTATTGTTAGCTAAGGGTGGTTGGGTATTACGGAATATCCGACACTGATCATTGATGAAGGTGACAAAACTATCTAGAGTGGGAATCTTACGATTACGTTCTGTCATCTCGAAAGCGTGAATAGTTTCAGTGTCAAACTTTTTTATTGCAAGGTGCAATAAAATGAAATCCAGAAGGTCAACTAATTTTAGATTCTTTAGGGAATTAATTGCGGTAGAGAACTTGTCCACGAATAGCTGGTAATTCGAAACAGACGAGGGACCGGACAATTTAAGATTTAAAGCTTTATCCAAATAGGTAGACGCGAGGACACGAATATCCTGGTACCTATCGAGGAGTGCCTGGTATATGACTTGGTAATTCTCAGCACACGGTGTGACTCCCGCGAACACAGACTGTGCCTTCGGCGACAGCTTACCTATTAAATAGTACAACCTGTCTGCACCGTCAGCGACTTATTGCTATGAACTGTAGATTTAAAACTTGCATAAAATAATGGCCAATTTCGTAAATCACCGTCGAACGACATGGATTCGATTGGCGGCAATTACTGTGCCTCCCGAACGGCTTATCTTCCAATTGAGACATCACACGTTTCACGGAACAATACATATCCTCGAATGAGGCGTAGGCTTGATAGCTAGGCTTCGCATCGGAATATATAGCCAGTAACTTAGCATTATAATCATCCAATAATTTATGAAAGTCCGTTCGAATATCATCTATTGTTACACAAGAACTGAGACTATAGAGCGATCATAAATTGACTGAATACGCTCGAAAAGTATATTACGTATATATAACCAACCAGTCTCCAGCCATGTGGCTTGGAAAGCTGGCGGTTGAGACACGAGGCCCGTTCACGTTGAAGTTTCGGTTCGTTCTGGCGACCTGTCATCGAGGCGTACATAAACGGAAAAAGAATGAGGAAGGAACGAGATAATTAGGATATCGATCGCCGGCGAAATCTCAAATGCGTTTGTCTATGTATTTCGGTCATTGATTTTTGACATTTACAAGAGATGGCGCTACCATTAGTACTTACCGAGGTTCTGGATAGATTTGTGTTCAACTTGCACCGGTTGGGGTGGTGACCCCGCTAGGGTAAGCAACACTTACCAAGGTCAGTCTTCGGATGGGTCACCATTTTTTTTTGGATCGGCTGTTTATGGATAGGTGACCCCGCCAGGTTAAGCAACACTAACCAAGGTCAGTCTTTGGATGGGTGGCCATCACCACAAAATTTTGGTCACCGTGGGATGGGTTGGTGTAGCCGCCAAGTTAAGCAAACCTTACCAAAGACGATTTTTGGATGGGTAACCACGTTTTTTTGGATTTGCTTGTTTTTGGATAGGTGATCCCACTAGGTTAAACAACATCAACAAGGTCACCCATCCGAAAACAAGCGATCCAAGAAAAAGTGGATACCCATCCCAAGACTAACCTTGGTATGTGTTGCTTACCCTGGCGGGGTCACCCATCAAAAAACAAGCAAACCCAAAAAAAGTGGTTCCCCATCCAAACACTGACCTTGGTAAGTGTTGCTTACCCTGGCAGGGTCACCCATCCAAAAACAAGCGAACCAAAAAAAGTGATCATCCATCCCAAAACTAAGCTTGATAAGTGTTGCTTACCTTGGCGGGGTTAGCCACCCAAAACAAACGAACCAAAAAAAAGCGGTCACCCATCCAAAGTCTAACCTTGGTAAGTGTTGCTTAACCTCTGTGGGGTCACCTATCCAAAAACAAGCAAATAAAAAAAACTGATTACGTTATAGTAGTGAATGAAGTGAATGAATGAAAGAGCTAGGGTAGCCAACCGAAATAAATTATTTAATGTAACAAGCGATTACGTAATTTCTCGATGATGAAGTGTTGAGAAACTCACTGACAACTGAGGGCTGGTTAATTTGTGACAAATTGTCAGCGGATTTTAGATGTGACGTCTACTTCAGAAACCGGCCCTTAGTCACATAACTTTGTATAGTTCTCGCCAAACTTATTGGCCGCCCTGAAGTTGGCTACAATGGCTGCGCAGTAGAAAATCTCATACAAAAACAGCACCGTTTCGTGCCTTGCGCATCCGGTAAACCAACTTCAGGGCGGCCATTAAGTTTGGCGAGGTCTATACTGTAATCAACTAATTTAGAACAAGTGGACATTTGCAACAGCCCATGAATTTCTACAATTTGTAGTTCACCGTTAATTAGTGTTTTCTAGACAAGTTCAGGTTATGGTACATAGTTCAACACTGATTATGTCCGAGGCGTGAAGGGACCCACCGCAAGGACGGGTCAAAACTTGTCTGGACCTGTTTAATTGCTTCTCCTCGCCCATTCCCATTACGACTGTTGTTAGCCGTGCTCTTTGTAGTTTTAAATTAGGTTTAATGATGATTGCAGACCAGCAATTTGGTCTTAATTACAATAAATTTCAGACGTCGTTTTGTGCACAAGTAGGCAGGTAGGTTTTAGTAATGTTTATATATGTAATAGACATTGAATATAATTCGACGCTGGAAAGGCATATTGTATGGTCAAAATTGAGTTGTTTATATCGTTGGAATCGGCAGATTTTTCGTTTTCGAATGATCTAGGTTCCAATTAAATCCAAGCACTTTTGTAGTCGTTAATACAACGGTGATTTCAGTCATTTTCGTATAGAATATTGTTTTAAATCCAACCATTTTCGTAATTTGTTTCATAAACCGTACGATTAGACAGTTGGCCATAATTCACTTTGCTTTTTTTGCCTAAATAAAAGATTTGATGTTAAAAGCACTTAACCTAATCATTTTTTGTTTTTTTTATCAATAACTCTTTTTACTAGTACACTTTAACTAATTTTGGAAATAATGCATTTTATTTGTGTATATTTTTTTGTTTATTGTCCGATAAAACACTGTACCTTTCTGCCAGTGGCGTGCCTAGGGTTTCAAAATAAGGCAAGCCCAATAAATTTTTAACCGATTTCAAAAAAAGAAAGTTCAGTTTTCGACTGAGTATGTAGGTACCTACGTATGTATCATCGCAATTTTCTCATAAACTACTGGTTAGGTACAATAAATTAAAAGTGAATTCATACATCTTCTTCTTTCCTCTTCTTTCTTCAATTTCACTCTTGCTTGTCGTGCGGTGAATGAGGTAACCAAAGCTCACTGAAGGCATGCTAGTGCTAGATTGAACATATCACTACGGTTGTTATCCACGCGCGTGTCATATTTTGAAATTTCGTCAGATAACTGGCGTGATATAGATGTCTCAATTCGTTGTTTACCAAAATTACCGAAAGAAACCATTGCACACAGGTGCTTATGGGAATTTGCGAGCCTTTTAATGGTGCCAGATATGTTATTTAAATCATTATAACCAGATGTATTCCAAACGGAATCTTCATACGAAAAAAATATGTAGCACCAGCAATACAACTTATTAGTGTGCGAACAGCCAACAATCCAACTAGTTTTATACACTGAACTATACGATTTTCGTTTATGCGATTTACTAGTCTGAGAAATACACAGATTAGGCGTCGGGTTTAATGAAGAAATTAAGTGTTTTTTCTGAGCAAAGTTTAAAGATTTTACCTTATCTTCGCCAATCAAAACTTGAACGCATTTTAAATCCTCACAAGGTACAATTACCTCCGTTGTTGTAGGTAAGTCACCAAAACATTTGTATTACTGAGAAAATCTAAGAAAACACACAAAAAACTTTAACAACAAAACTTTTCCCACTCAAGCAAATGAAACTGAAGCACAGACTACTAAGAGATATGAACTGAAGTGAGTTGCACTCGGGTCGTTGCAGTGTTGTCATTTGGAAAAAAAAGTCGCCAGGTATATGAAAAATCTAGCTAGATGTCGCAATTTTTTTATTTTAAGATATTGCTTGAATATTTAATTTCGTTATTTTCAAAAGTCGCTAGTTTTTATTGTTGCTAAATCTTAAAAAAAGTCTCCAAACTCGTTAAAAATCCCCAAGATCTCACAACGTCGCTAAAACGGCAACACTGCAGAGTTGGTAAGGTGACAAGGTCACGCATACGCGTGCAACTTCATAGGCATGCAAGGCTTAAATCTTCCAAACTGATCGATTTGTAGACGCACAAGTTTCTAACTCGTAATACGGCACAACGCTATAAGTGCGAAAGAGACAGAGATAGTATTTCAAAGCCCGGCAAAAGCCGGTGCATGTAAGCGAGATAGTTATATGTAGATGCTGCAACTGCAAAAGCGAAACACTGGGCGGGCGCGAACAATCGCGATGTGTTGTAGTGTGGCATAGGTAGATACTTTGTGTTACTTTGATAATAATTAAGCGCGCGAACTTTTAAATAGTTCAGGTTTGATATTGATTCTCTATCGAGTATTTTAGTAAGGCATTTTGGGCTTATATGAAGCTACCGCCACTGCTTTCTGCTAATTACAATCACATGGACGTTAAGCGTATTTTGTCGTCAATGTTTAATAACAAGTTGGTAGATCATACATTTTTACCCGAAACGATTTTGACGTATCGTTAGCATTTAAGCAACTTTAATTTAAGCAAAGTTTTTTGTGTTGGTAAGTTAAGCCTACCTAAAAAATCTTTTGTTGGTGAAAAAGTGGTGGATAAACTGTATTCAATTAGTGCATTTTATGCGTGTGAACCGCTGCGTGTAAGGTCTGAGTGTTGCGTGGGCGCTTTAGTCGACCACGCAGTGTCAACGAGAGTAGTCACGCATGAATTGCCATTTAGAACATGAGTTTATCATGGCGTCCGAACGATGCAAGAAAATAATGAAAAATTTTAGACTAAGAAGGAGAATATTAATGTTTGACATTGAACCACATTCAGCAGATTGTGAACAGGTTAGTGTACATCTTAAATTAACTATTAATATCAAAACGCATGAAGTGAGTACTTACCTACTAAAATATAACTACATTTAACACACATATTTTTTGTTTTAGGACGAAGACGTAAAAGCAGGCCAATTGACTATTATTGGGGAAACTAACAATCAAGTATGTATGCTACTTACCTACTATTACTAAGTTTTTGACCTTACCATACATAAATAATTGCGTAGGTACTTATTCTACCTAATAATTTTAATAAAATAATTATAATAAGTACCTCGACAATATTTAGTACGATTTCGATTTTTTATCAATGATGTCTTTCTTGCACTGTTTGCATGATTTATTTTAGGATACTGGCCATAATAACTATTTTAAGGAATATTCTTCGCTTAAACCGCTATCGCCAACAATAATAATAAATAAGGATCCTACTCTGGATGATGTAAGTCTACAAATAAGTTCTAAGTGGGTACCTATTTGTAAGATCAAATTACTTGTAAGTTGATATTATTAAAAATAATCATTATAATTTAACATCTGTTGTAAAATACAGTATACATTTTTTTTATTCGTATTTATTGTTAAATAGTTCCTAGGAATTGATTGCGAGAAAAATTTGAATAAATAGGTACCTATATTATTTTCTGACAAATTTAACGTGGTTTGATACTAAGATTAGCATTTAAACTTTTTTTCAGGACTCTATCAGAGTTTTCAATGTAATCACAATCCAGGAAAAACTTACGAAACTTTAAAAAATATTGAAAGTAGTAGCCAAACAAATCATATTGATCTAGTGGATGCAGTAACTGTTCATTTTGAAGCGATTAATGCAGATAGGTATTCATTAATTTTATATTTATTTGTTCAACTAAAACTTATCAAACTTTTATTTCAAGATTCAATGCGATTACGAACTTCGAGACTGAAACCATTGTGTCACAGATGAATGAACCAGAAAATGCAAAGGTATGTAACCTTTTGATGCAATTAAATTTAAGCATTTTGTGGCTTACAGCTGTGCAGTGTATGTTATGTATGTTAGTGAGTCAGATCATGAAAACATGTTGTGATCATAGAATATTTTTTTCAGAAAGTCACACCTGCAAGAAAAACACGCACCAAAAATATTGTAAAAAAAAATTACATTGATTATTTGTCTGACGATGGCGACTTTCAGTGGTCATCTTCATCTTGGGTAACATCTTCAAATAAAGAACATAGTGAAGAAGAGGCATTTCGTAAAAAACAGAAGACATGCAATTAAGAAGACGGAAAGTGGATGATAATGGATTTAAGAAGAAGAAGAAAATTAATAATAGAAAAGAAAGAAAACGCCTACGTAGCGAGGGACAAGAAAACACAAAAAAGATTGTTCAGTTGTTAGGGCTAAGGTAATGAAACCTCATCGAAGTCTAGATAAAAAATGTGTTTTATTTGTGTTTTTTTGCATGGTTTTACTTTCTAGTACCTACAAAGATTCTACTAGACGCAAAAAAATTCTGAGTTATAATTATAAACGATTATTGTTGAATTGTTGTTTCATAGGACTGATTGATGTCAAAGTTAAGTACTTTTTTTTACCACATATTATACAAACATCTGCATAATTTTCATGTTACTGATTGATCTCAAATTTAAGTAGTTTTGTTGTTTAATTTTAAATGTATAAGCTGTTTTATCTTTTATTTTGTTGTGAAAAACATTTGTAACAAAATATTGTTTATTTTTTTGATTGATGATTTTAATATTGATAATTGACAATATGTTTTATTTTTTTGTAAATTACAATTTTAATACTTCTTTATTTGTATTTTATTTTTACCTTTCGCTAAAAATAGAATAATATTGGGATATAATACCTTGATCCTAGACGGAATTAAGTTTAGTAAGTAAGATAAGATTTATTGGTTTTCCATGGTTGAACAACTCGGCCTGCTAAAATATTTTGTTAGAATATTAAAGTTTATCGAATAGAATGTAAGATACTTTAGTTGTAGGTTGCATGCAGCTATTCGATCGTTATTTTTTTTTAAAGGACCTCTAATGTTGGAATTGTTACATAATCAAAATAAAAAACCATGACCGTTTTGATATATTTGTAGGAGATAATACAAGGTTGTGAATAATCTTGGCTAGGTAAAATTGACTTATGTAATTAAATAGTAAACATATTACATAATAACTATTCTGTGTTTCAACAAGAATGCTCCAGTAGTTAATTTACTATGTTTTTTACTGTAGTTTTACGTCGCTTCAGCCAATACGGTACGTCGCCAGGATTGTGGGGACGGCCTCACTTCCTTTTTCCTTGAGGATTCCAATGCAAGGTCTGTTTACTCGTAGAAATGTGATCGGAAACCCTCCGGAACGTGTGACCAATCCAAATCCATTTACGCCGCTTGATCTGGCGGTCGATCGGGGTATCGTGGCATCTCTCCAACAGTTCTACATTAGAGATGATCTTGGGCCAGTAAATTCCGAGTATGCGACGAAGACATCGGTTGACGAAAACCTGGATTCGGCGTTAGATGTCCTTTGTTACCTTCCACGTTTCGCACCCGTAGAGCAGCACGGATTTGACATTGGACCCGAAGATTTTGAGTTCGGGTCAGTTTCCGTGATTGCCACACAGGTCTCAGCTGTGCGAAGGTAGCTCGCCCTTTAGCGATCCGTGAAGTGATAAACTCTTCAGTTCCTCCAGTCTCTGACTATACACTCTCGAGGTACGTGAATTTGTGGACGCGTTCCACAACCTCTGTGCCGATTAACCTCGGTGTAGAATTCTTCACATCTGTACGGACCTCCTGGGTCTTCCGGATGTCAATTTTGAGCCAAATTTAGGCCGGCTCCTGGCACATGTCGTTCAGTTTCGCTTGCATGTCAGCGTGTGTATGACTCAGCAGGCATAGATCATTGTTATAGTCCAGATCTTCCAAGACGTTGATCAATCCCCAATCTATCCCGCGACGCCTGCTATCGTAAATGAGCAACATAATTCCGTCGAGAACAATTATAAAAAGGAAGGGCGAAAGAAGACAGCCCTGGCGGACATCAGCGTGCACTGCGATGTCCTCTGAAATGAGGCCTTCGTGAGTCAACTTGCAGGATATTTTCTGTAAATGCTCTTTCAGTAGGCGGACTATTTTGGGCGGCACTCCAATGTCCAACGGGCGGAACCAGAAGTCATCCCTTTGCCATTCTGCTGCCTGATACGAAGAGTGTTGATCTGGTCCGTGTATGAGCGGCTCGAATGGAAACCCGCTTGCTCCCCGCGCAGAAGAGGCTCAACGGCCTTTGACAGCCTGTCAAGGAATATTTTACAGAAGACATTAGAGGGAGTCGACAGCAACATAATTACCCCTCCCCTCCAACCCAGACCCCTGCAGTTATCGCAACTACTGAGATCGCCTTTCTTGGGCACGGTAATTAAAAGTCCCTTGTTCCAGTCGTCGAGGAGTTCTTCAGCGGTCCATATCCTTTCAATTAAAGGCGTCAGCACGTCGACGGCGAAGTCTTTGTCGGCTTGTAACATTTCCGCAGTTATCAGGTCGAGTCCAGGTGCTTTGCCTGCCTTCAAAGCGAGGATCGCTTCTGTCACTACAAAAGCTGACGGTGGTTCCGTTTCCATGTCGAGAGGCCGAGGTAGTGTAGAACCTTCCTGCAGCGCGTCAGGCATCAAATATGCTGACAATCGGAAGACCTACTCAAAGTGCTGGCGCTAGCGTTGCAGCCGCCCTTCCGACGTCACAATAAGCTACCCTTCCTTGGATTTAAGCGGAGTCTTTGTAAGCCTTCTGTTTCCTGCCAAGGTCTTCGTGGCGTTATACAGCTCTTTCAAGTTGCCGGTGTTGAGCACGATCAGCAATATCATCATTGTTGCTGCTATTGGAAAATCTACCGTTGACGCGGCCCTTACTGTTAGGAAAATAGTTAATACATCTGAACATAAGTATGTAATTGGGATTTTTCTAGATATTTCTGGGGCTTTTGATAACGCATGGTGGCTAATGCTATTACTTAAAATGAAAACTCCAGGCTGCTATAGAAATATATACAATTTAGTTAACTCTTACTTTTTAAATGGATCCGCGAAACTAAAACTCGGCCATCATTCCATGTCGAAGTCTCTCACCATAGGATGTCCTCAGGGTTCGGTTATTGGTCCACCTTTATGGAATTTAGGCTTTGATGATTTCCTCGCGATTCCGCTTCCAAGCGGCTGTTCATTAACCGGTTACGCGGACGACGGTCTTCTGCTCATTCAATCAACTACTCGAGCTGGACTCGAGAACTTGGCTGACACATGCCTACGATTAATATCTCAATGGGGGCGAACGTACACACCTGACCGGAGCAAAGGTCAGGCGGTTACGATCGCCCCTCCCTCGCATAAAACTTATCAGCTCATTTTGAAAGGTAATCTTAAATCGTGTCCTACTATAAAATTTAATAACGTTCCGGTAAAAAGGAAGCAGTCCGTGTGCTATCTTGGTCTAGTGTTAGAAAGGAATTTTGCATTTATACATCATATTAAAATCGTCGATGAAAAAGCAAAAAAGAACTTCTATGCCTTAACGAGAATATCTAAATCTACGTGGGGTCTGTCTTTTTTGACTTTAAAGACTATTTATGGGGCTACTTACTTGGGTTGTATCTACTATAGGGCGCCTGTTTGGGCTGATAGGGCCACAGTAGGGGCGGTACGACGTAAATTACTTCAGAGTCAGCGTTTGGCTTTGATATTCTTATGCAAAGCATACAGGACGGTTATTACCGGCCTTACCGGTACTTGCTGGCATACTTCCGGTCGACCTTGAAGTGCAGCGACGTGCTGCAATGTACTATGCCGCAAAATATACCATGGACGCGGACTTTTTAACGTGGAGTGACCGTGCCAAAATCTCTAGATTATTTAAACCACATATTGACGTCTGGGAGGACCTTTTATCCGAATGGCAATGTAGGTGGGATAATTCCATCAAGGGCCGACACCTCCACCAATTCTTTCCATCCGTTCGCGTGCGGCTGGGCAGGACGTGGCTGGAGGTGGATCACTGTGTTGCCCAATTTCTCACAGGGCATGGTAACTTTAAAAGTAAATTATTTTCCTTCAAGCTTGTTGCTTCGCCATTATGTCAGTATTCTACATCTGACTGCGAATATGTACAATCTGCACATCATATCTTATGGCAGTGTATTCTTTGGCAGAATTAACGCAATACTATGTTGAATAATGTAAAGGCTTTATCAGGAGCTGTTTACTATACGGACCTTGTGGAAACTAGAACAAATTACCGTGTGTTCAAGGGCTTTTGCCATACCTATTATTGGAATCAAATATAACAGCTCACAATGTTAGGACCCATTAATATTAATGCTAATTTTTATCCGTGGTGCTAGGCAACTGGGCTTATCCCAGTTGTAAACGACCATTTGTGCCTATTGGTCTTGTTTGTTCTGTCTCCTGCTTGATATGGAGGGAAGTGGAAATTTGTATTTTTCTTACTCCTCCATTTTCTTTTCTGATTAATTTTGTTGCGGAATCCAAGACAGTTAAATTCATTCTCCGGGACTTCGTCGAGCTTCATTGCCTCGGCGCTTTTCTGGTGGTCGCCACTGTTGATTCTGGCTTTCAGGAGTTGCAGTAGTTTGGGAATAGTGAGGTGGGATTGTCCCAATATAAAAAAAAAAAAACATTAGCCCACCGCCTTCTGTCTGCACGCGTACTGCGATAAATCGCCTTGCGCTTCTGGCGGTATTGAGTATGTAGGTCGGCTCGTTCGGCATCATGACGGGTCTCAAGCAGTTTGAGGTGTTACTTCCTTCTATCCTAAATGAGGCTCCATGTGTGAAGTGACATCCAGTCCAGAGAACCGATTGCGTAGCTCAAGTCGAAACGCCTTTCGGGTGTCCAAGTTGAAAAGTTTGCTCACATCGTACCTTCGCCCCACTTGGTCGGGTTCTCCAGTTGTACAGGTTACCGCTACCTTGGGCCGATCTTCATCGGTGGGTTGCGGACATCAAGCAATGAAGAACGCCATTTGGAGCTGATAGCAATATGGTCGATCTGGTTCTTGGTGACTCCATCGGGTGAGTTCCAGGTGTATTTGTGGTGGTCACCATGAATAAACAGTGTTCCTCCGATGGGCAGGTCGTGGTTCTGACAAAACTCGATAAATCGATCCCCATTGTCATTGCACACTCGAAGACCGTGTATACACATATGTCGTTCGCAGTTAGTGTTAACACTCCCAACCTTTGCATTAAGGTCCCCCATGACGATGACGATGTCTTGCTTCTATATGCTCCTAAGAGTGGCGTTGAGGGCGTTGTAGAAGTCGTCTTTGGTATCCTCAGGTGATGCATTGGTTAGGGCGTAGATCGAGAGATTCCGTACAATGGAGATCTTCCGTGCTCTTGAGTTAAAACAGGCGTATATGATCCCGTCTAAGATCGGTTTCCAGTCCACCAGGCTTTTCTTAGCTGTATAAGAAATAAGGCGTCCCACGCAATACTTGCGCACATCCTCCTCACTTTCTTTACCCGAATACAGCAATGTCAAGCCTCCGGACATTCTCAGCTCACCAAATTCGTTTTTCTCACCTTGCTTAGGCCCAGAATCTGCAACTTGTAGCTGAGCATTACTGCTTCTGCCTGGGCCAGTCGACTGTCCTCGCTTATCGTTCGTACCTACATTGCAAAATGCAATACGGGTCTGTAATTTCAAGCCAAAAGTCGTCGTTAAAAAATCGGTCCGGTTTCATATTAACGCTTCAGTTTCAGGAATCTATAGTTATCGGGCAAGCAAGTGAGTAGCCCACTGTGCCTTAATCCTATAGCGCTTTTGAGCCTTCGGATGTGCTCGTTTTGGTTTCGGGTACTCTCCCTAGTGAGATGATTCTGTTTTAAGGTGCAGAATGCCCTTCGACCTGCATCCGTTAGCTCAGCTGCAACTTGGGGTGGCGGACGCGTGGCGGCGTGGTTGCTGCAGGTCCCAGGGAGAACGACGGGGACGTGGATGACTCGACTCTGGCCAGGGCTCTGCTTTATACGGTACTCCGCCACGAGAGTACAGCAGAAGCAATTTTGGGCACTTTTAGGTAATACTGTTCTCACCAACAGCGATTCCCACCAAGCCATACCCTAGCTTCTCCCCCCACAGACGGACATGGCTAAACTATAAGAGTTCCTTGTAGACTACGAAACCCTATAAACCCTTAAATTAAAATAGGCTATAAAGGAACCCATTGTGTTCACACAAATACAATTTTATATACTTTCAGTACCCGCCCCTACATCCAAACTATAAAGCGGTAGTGAACTATGCCGGGAGCAACATCCTAAACCGCGGTTAAGACTTTGTTGCCACAGACTGGATGGTGCAAATAAGCCCACTATCCCGCCGCAAATGCAGAATGTAATGAACACCTGTTTAAGTAAATGTTTTACTGTAAGTTTGAATGCTCAAATGGGAATGATTTAGAGTTTAGGAGGAAAGGTTTGCTGTAGGTACGTGTCAGGAATGAGTGAGGATGATCTTAAAACTTCATTATCATCATCATCCACAGCCTGACTTTGCCCACACCTGAGGATAGTCCTCTCTTTTTACCCGACTGCCGAAGGAGAGAAATGTGTTTATCAGTCTTTCTATGTATGTATGTATGTTTGTTCGTATGTGGCGTTCTAATGACCAAGCGCGTTGGCCGATTTTGATGATTACTGAGAAAAACGGGCTACTTAAAATTGGCAAATTTGTAATGTACTGGCAGCCAGATACGTATAATGTGCTTTTCACATGAAAATTATAAGAGCCATACTTATAATGAAACGACACCATGTTAAGTAAGTATGCGGCATAATGCTCTGTAAAGACAATGTAAACAAGTTACGTGTAATGAGGCCGCATCATGAAATTACTGTGACCGCATTATTAACGTTTACGTATGCGGTTTAATGATGCGCATTATTACAGCATCTAGGCTCTTTACAACAGTAACTGGTTGCCAAATCATTGTACTGACTCCGACTCATTAAGTAATGGTCCCGGTTACGTACATAATGTACGAGCATGCGTCGGGGATATGCCGATACATTTTACGCACACTAGATAATTAATAATGTCTCCGCCTACATAATCATTTACGTATCCTGGCTCATTTTACGAACTCCGTTTACTTACTGACCACAGTCAGTAAGTAAACGGAACACATTCGGTGCGTATAATCTTTATGACGTCAGCCGCATCATGAAATTACTGTGGCGCACTCTTACCATTTACGTATGCGATTTAATGATTCCGCACAGAGCAGCATACGTAATTTACTTAACTCGTAACATAAAATATGTATGCGCTATACGTACGACGTTATACAGCCGCCTTATTTCAGTATCCAGGCTCTTTAAAACAGTAACTGCTTGCCAAATCATTGTACTGAATCCGTCTCACTAGGTAATGGTCCCGGTTACGTACTCATAATGTACGAGCAGAGTAGGGGATATGCCGATACATTTTACGCACACTGGATAATTAATAATGTCTCCGCCTACATCATCAGTTATTACGTATCCCGGCTCATTTTACGAACTCCGTTTACTTACTGACTGTGTTCGGTGCGTATAATCTTTATGACGTCAGCCGCATCATGAAATTACTGTGGCGCACTCTTAACATTTACGTATGCGGTTCATTGATTTCGCACAGGTCCGCATACCCCCTCAACCGTCCAACCCGGGGGGCCCCAGACACCTCGCCGACACTTCCCTCGAAGCCCCCCGGCGCCATTTTTCGCGATCGCCCCGGTCTCAGAAAAACGCCGATTTATCGGAACTTTTGTATGGGAACCATGTATGAATGGTATGTTGTTAGAATCGTTATGAAATAAGCTATCAGATTTCATAGGGATTTACCCAGTTTTACCTTGTAATTTATTTGTAAATATTGTGTAAAGTCAGTGTAAGGGAAATTTTCTCAGGTTTGTGTACACAAATAAAAAAGATACCATTATTTCACAATGTTTTCAAAATCGGAGAGATTTTGTGCTAAAACGCGTAGGAGCATCATGGAATTTATTGAAGAGATATTAAACGCCGGTTTAGATGAAATAATACCATTCCTTGTAGGTAGGTAAGCCAATTTCTTGGTTTTATTTAGTCAAGATTTTTTTTCTCTGGTGTGGCATGTTTGAACTTGTTTGATAGCTTTTTCACCCACAAACAACAGACAGACGTATTTTTGACAAGTAGGTAGGTACTTGTATTGTTTTAGTTTTAGAAGGTTTTGTTTTTATTTATTATTGATAATTTTCCTACTAAATTTTCAATTGTGAACCGATTCTGTTGAAATTAACCAAACATTTATGATGTATGATGACACCACAACTCACGGATCCGATGATGGAGTCTCTATCATTAGATCAACTCCAGATCCCTGTTATGTTGTAGTGAAGTCAGTTCCAAGAGGTCCTCAACAGTGTACAGGCGGCGCCATACAAACTTTGGCGCCAACTCGAAATACATGTGGAGCTTAGCTGGACTAAAACGTAATTTTTTCATTTTTTGCTTTTTTGTTACTTTTTCGTCGGTTCAAATTTTTGTTAAAAAGGTTTTGTTTTTGTTGAACCTGACTCTCCGACTGAACATGTAGGCAATTACAAGTAGTACCTACCTATATAACAAGTTTTGTACATGTTTGTATTTGTATTTGTATTTTTCAGACAATCGTATAACAACGCTTGAAACGGCCATTCTGTTAAACGATGAAGATTTGAAAGAACTGATTCCAAAGATTGGCCCCAGAATAAAATTTAAAAATTGGCTACTACAACATCAAAAAGCGACCGGTGTCAATGTACGTATCTACTTGTTTACTTGTATTTTAGCAAATAAAAATGTTTTCTTTGTTTTTTTCTCTTGGACCTATGCAATGCCGCATACTTTTGTCATGCATTGTAATAAAGCTTTTAAATTATTTTTCTAGAACCTTGAAATTAAGAATGTTGAGCTAAACGACTCAACCCAAAACTCTGTACGGGAAACTGATGTCAGTGATAATGCAAAAATCTCTACAGATTGTACTATTGCAGATAATAACACTGTGAGTTACTCATAATCATAACATTACTCAGCTTGATAACAAAACGTATTTCGTCGGCCTAATTCGTTAACCTGCTAAGTCCATTTTTGCATGAAACTGTCGCAAACATGACTTCGTTCAACTGTGTAGCCAACAAGTATTTTTACAAGTATAAAACACATTTGCGTTTACACTGAAGTCTGTGACATGTATTAACTCGTCAGATACATTGACAGCGTTCTCACCTACAAAATACAAACGTGGTTTAGACAATTATTGTTTATTTTATTGCAATTTCTGTACATGAGATCATAAACATGTAGGCGACTAGAAGTTTTCAACCAACAAGTTTCATACAAGTTTTGTATACTTACAACAAGTTTTATACATGTAATATAGTTTCATAACATGTTTTGTATAAAACATATTTAATACATGCAAAAACGAAAACATTGCATTCAATTTGTAAAATACATGTATTATACCTTGGTGAAAACGAGGGGTTATAAGACAAGTATCTGAATTTCGATTGCCATGTAAAATTCATAATGTTAGTTACCGTATCTGCCACGATTCCTCTCTTTTCGCACAGACTCTAGTCACTTGCAACACTCGCGCGCTGCCGACATAGCAGAACGAGATATTGTGCAGGCAATAAAAGAGACAAGCTAAAGCTATTCTAGTTCTCGCTCAACAACCCAATAACCTCTGTGGTAGCAAAAAGCACTTAGTTAGAGACCACCAGTCATCATTGTCAGTCTTGCCTCATCCAAATAGTAACAAACCGATTGATACATATACAGAAGCCAATATCTCAGATTTACCTTCAACGTCAAGCAAAGAAACTTACGAAACAGCAAATACAATGGAATCTCTACCAACTCTAAGAGACGAAAACTCTCTTGGTCACCATGCTGCATGTCTCCACTATATATGCTAACCCAATAATTCAAAGTCAAATCAATCAGTCAAATTTCGTAAAAGTAGAAATATCGAAACTCGGTACTGATGTTTAACCTTCACCTAGGCCATGGGGTTGGGGAGCACCGCCCCTACTGCCAAAAGGTGGCTCTCGGATAGCTACCAAAACGGGGCGATCCCCACATTTTGTATTTTTTTTAATTATTTTTTTGTAGATTACCGGTTATAGTTTAAAGTCGGGCCTTGCGACATAGGTTCCGCAACTAGTTAAGTTTATGCGTATATATTAGCGTTCGTATGCGAACGACCTTTAAGTTTACCGTAGGCCTAGACGCATTGGTTTCCAGCGACGACCACGCGGACTCCATTGATGCCAAGGTACCCTTAGAGCCAATCCACATGACGACGCAGTAATAACGTTCCGACATCGCAGCGGCGACGCACAGTTGCGGCAAGCACTTTATAAAAACATCGCATCAGTCTATACAAAGCATGGATCGGAAAAGACGTCTGGCATTGCTCCTTTACTTTGCAAAAAAAACTGAATACAAAATATGTACGTAAAAAATGATATGGGCTTGCGTGTATCCTTCCTATCAACGCACAAGCAACTGAGCGCTGCCGTTCCATCGTCACAATGTGTACACACCCGCCCGCTTCGTCTCGGGAGCTGCAGTCCCGTCGTGTGTGCGTTGCGTCGACGCAGCGCACCGTGTGTACATTATGATAGCGCTGCGTCGACGCAACGGAGACTCAACGCGCCGTGTGGACTGGCTCTTACTAGTGATTCTTTGGTCGGTAATCCTAGGTTGCTCTTACGCAAGGCGGTTAACCGCCTCCGGCTCGTGTAACAAATACCTGAGATCTGAGATATTGTTTATACTACCATGTGATTCTAGAATAGTATGATTAATTAATAATAAATTGTTTATTGAGCCTCACACGTTATAGTATACTTGCGCAAGTCTTGATTTGCGCAAGTATACTTGTACCGTGTATGGCCGGCATTAGATTTACTTAACAAATGTGATTGAAACAGCCCCAGTAAGTAGTTAATAACACTTGTCTTGGGGTTGTCTCGTTCCTCCCCTGAATTGCTAAACAGAATTGAGACTGACAATTAATTATGTTACTGACAATAATTAAGCTTGTGTTTTTTTTTGTATGTCTCAATTTTACGATTGAAAATAAATAATATGAATCTTTTATGTCTATTTACTTAAAATTGCCCTTTACACTATATGAATCAGATGTATTAGTTTTTGAGATATCGTCGTTAAAAGTAATTAACAGCGAATTTAAAGCTCGGCAAGTCAGCGAGCGTTCTTTCCTTGCCCCGTCCCATCCCCTCTGCCCCGCATCGCTCGACCGCCTGCTCAAGAACCGGGCGATATAGCACGCGAGCCGTTTGCCTATAATATTTGAGGAGTTCCTTCGAACCATACTTATGTACCATGCTAGTGTACGTACGATACTGCTGCGGGTATAGTAAGGCATGGTGCACTATACGTGTTACGTATGGCACACCATGCCTTACGATAATCGCACCTGTATTTTCCTTATGCTGGCGCATGGTACATACAAATGTGTTCAGATACTTATTTTGAATATTAAACACTCGAAAGTCAATGCAATTTTGTAGTCACGATCGAGATATTAATATCTAGGTCTGTGGTTTATTACACCAGTATCGTACGTCCACTGCCGTGGTACATACGCACGGTTCATCATGCCTTACTGTACCGGCAACGGTACCTCACCTCTACTACGACAGTTAATACGTCTGATACATCATGCTTTACTGTGCCTGCCACAGTATACTACGTATGCCGCCATGATGAACACGTATGACGCACCATGATTCACTGTGTCCGCCATAGTATCGTAAGTATGCCACCGTGGTGTACACGTATGTCTCACCATGATTCACCGTGTCCGCCATAGTATCGTAAGTATGCCGCCGTGGTGTACACGTATGTCTCACCGTGCTTTACTAAGCCCGATACAGTATCGTACGTATGCCGCCGTAGTACACACGTACGGCTCATCGTGATTTACTGTGTCCGCCACAGTATCGTACGTATGCCGCCGTGGTACACACGTACGGCTCATCGTGATTTACTGTGTCTGCCACAGTATCGTACGTATGCCGCCGTGGTACACACGTACGGCTCATCGTGATTTACTGTGTCCGCCACAGTATCGTACGTATGCCGCCGTGGTAAACACGTACGGCTCACCATGATTCACCGTGTCCGCCATAGTATCGTAAGTATGCCGCCGTGGTGTACACGTATGTCTCACCGTGCTTTACTAAGCCCGATACAGTATCGTACGTATGCCGCCGTAGTACACACGTACGGCTCATCGTGATTTACTGTGTCCGCCACAGTATCGTACGTATGCCGCCGTGGTACACACGTACGGCTCATCGTGATTTACTGTGTCTGCCACAGTATCGTACGTATGCCGCCGTGGTACACACGTACGGCTCATCGTGATTTACTGTGTCCGCCACAGTATCGTACGTATGCCGCCGTGGTAAACACGTACGGCTCATCGTGATTTACTGAGTCCGCCACAGTATCGTACGTATGCCGCCGTGGTACACACGTACGGCTCATCGTGATTTACTGTGTCCGCCACAGTATCGTACGTATGCCGCCGTGGTACACACATATGGCTCACCATTATTTACTGTGCCCACTACAGTGTCGTACGTATGCCGCCGTGGTACACACGTACGGCTCACCGTGTTTTACAGTGTCCGCCACAGTAATGTACGTATGCCACCGCGGTGCACACATATAGCTCATCATTATTTACTGTGTCCACCACAGTATCGTACGTATGCCGCCGTGGTTCACACGTACGGCTCATCGTGATTTACTGTGTCCGCCACAGTATCGTACGTATGCCGCCGTGGTACACACGTACGGCTCATCGTGATTTACTGTGCCCGCCACAGTATCGTACGTATGCCGCCGTGGTACACACGTACGGCTCATCGTGATTTACTGTGTCCGCCACAGTATAGTGCGTATGCCACCGCGGTGCACACATATGGCTCATCATTATTTACTATGCCCGCTACAGTATCGTATGTAAGCCGCCATGGTACACACGTAAGGTTCACCGTGTTCTACTGTGCCCGCAACAATAGTATACAGGTGTTGCATTCGTAGTTTCAGGAGTATTCAGTGCGACTTGCGCACTACGTATTACGTAGCCGGATGTCGGGCTACGTACGTACGTACAGAAATCGACCAAGAGTAAATTACGTAACCCGCTTCATGATGAGCGTCAGTATGCCGACTACGTATGACTGACTACTTACGCGTAATGGACCGGATTACACACGTCATTGTGGTCGATTTTTGTCCTTATTTTTCTCAGTGTACGTCAATCGATTCGTCTTAACCCTGCGAGTGTCACTGGGTACATTAAAATTGGAAAAGAAAAGAAATGGCGGATTTTGGGCGCCATTTTGTGGGTATTTTTTTTTTCCTTCTAGACCCATCGTGTGGGTATCAAAATAAAGGGTTTTAAGAGTTGATATCAAAAATCTATAACTCTTATATGTTTAAATGTAGGTGACAAATTCTAAAAAAAAAATACTAAAAAGTTACATCTGGTTTTGGTCAGCCAGCTCGCGAATATCTCCGACTGCACAGCATGAATTTCTTCTTGTATACGTCTTTTTAGTTCGCTATTTAAGCAGTCGGGTTTTTTGATTTTAATTAACTTTTTTTTATGTGTTAAAAATGTTTCATTCGCGACGGCAATAATGTCATCTAATTATTATGGCTGCCTTCTGTTTTATATACCATCGATTTAAATGCAAAGAATAACCTTATTCAGAACAAATAGATAAAACAAGCAAAAATAATGTATGAAAAATTAATCCTGGGCAGTTTGAAGCAGACTAGCATATTCCTGACTAAATGTTGACAATGTGGATAGAAAATAGCGATTTTCTATTTCTCTTATTATTTAAAAAATAGGTCCGCTAGCACAGGTGCCCCAAGGACAAAAGACGATTCATAATTCTCCCAAAATTTCATCAACTTTCAGGCTGAGCTGTAGTTTCAGCATTACAAAAAATTCAGGCAGTCAAAAAACGCAAATTACATAAGCAATTTATTAATTTAAGCAACGATTACCTAATATTAATATATTAGGTAATAGTTTTAATTTCATACTCAATGTTACCTAATGGTGAATTGTTTAGAAATTGAACGAAGAGGAAAAACACAAGACGTAGTTCGTAGTACATACCTTATATTCGAATAATATTTGTTTTTCCCTAATTTGCTTCCTTCTAATGAACCTTCATAAAAATGACAACGTTTCAACACAAAGTTCTTGACAACTTGTTTACAGCTGTTTATTTTTAACCGACTTCCCAAAAAGGAGGAGGTTCTATGTTCGACATTAAGTTTTCTTTTTTTTTTTTGTATGTTCACCGATATCTCCGTCAATTGTGGACCGATTTGAAAATTCTTTTTTTGTTTGAAAAAGTATGTTTCAGAATTGGTCCCATTTTAAATTGGTGTAGATCTGATGAAGAACTTCGGAGATATACAACAGAACTCTTCAATACATAACGGCACGGCTGCAATCGCATGTCTGTTTATTGCTTATACCATTTCATAACATAACATCACGCCAGTACGCTCTTAAGGGGTACGCAGATCTCTCATTTCACCGGTTATGTTCAAGTTTCATGAAATCTATTCTGGCGTTATAGTTACCTTACTAACTTGCCTATTACGTAGGTACAACTAAAAAGTGAAAAATAAGTTTTTTCCACTGTAATAATTCAGCAAGTACTCGTTTATAAAAAATGTATTCTGAATTCAATTCAATTCAATTTATTCATCAACAAAATTTGAGTACAATGATCATCCTTAAAACTAACATTTAAATATAACAGATGATTGAGGTGCATTTCAGCAGAAGGCAGAGCAAGACCCAGTCCCGCGATAGGCATTAACCTGTGTTACAGGCACTGGGCACCTACTCCACCATCACACTTTCAACACACTTACAAACCCGTTAGTAGCAGGAGGATTTTTACTTTCTGATTTCCCATGTTAGGCAAGCCTGTATATAGGAAATCGGTGTAATAAAAAAAAAAACTAATATTAAATATTCAAATGGATATATGAATAAATATATAAAAAATAAAACGTGAAAAGAATCTTATTCCATGTTTGCACTGCCACTGAAAAGCACACAATTTCCTTGTGTCCCAACTTTCCACTGGCTTGCTAGCGTCGGTTTTTCCGGAATTTCAAAAAAGCTTTATACTTTTCAGGGACTGACGGACAACTAAAATACGTGAATTCAACGATGAAGCTACCTAATTAGCAAAGTTGTGATCTGCTGCAAAATACTTAAAAATAAATCATGGGTCCATAGTAAACTATCCTGAATTAGATACTCATTTGAGCTACTATTTCATCATTATGGTATGGTACCCTCAAATCTTGGATTTAATTTTCAGGATTACATCGTAGTCGACCCTAGTAAACCTCAAACCTATCTATTATATTTTAAAACCTTACTTAATCACTCTCCAAGTACCTGTAATTCACCGTGGAACGATCTTTTGATCCTTTATATTAACGTTTAATGGTCGTCTATTTTGCTTAAATTAATATGCAATTTGCATGTTAATCGACTGTTAAAAGGAAAATCTTAATTTTAGTCAAGATGAAGTTCTTAGGTTGTTAATGAAATTTTCTGCTCATACAAATTGTTCCTAATAATCAAGTTGGAGTTGAATAGTTTTGTATTGTTGAGTAATTGCCTACGTTTAGTTTTGTGCCTGGTAAGCAATTAGTTACGCGAATATTTCAGGGAAATGCTCCAATGAACTGTATTTTGAAAACTAATCATCTTGTTTTGTGAATCAAGCCAATTCAAACTGTACAATTCTTATATTAACAATAAGCTATATTATACGTTGGTAAATCTTCTTAATTATCCTTGTAACTTATCATAGTTATAAAATAAATCTTACAAGAGCAATGATTTCTTATTGCGCAGCCGCTACAAAATTATCGCTTCTGTGAAGTAAGTAACTTAGATTGTCTTCTAAGAGTTCTTGTGAATTCTTAATTGATCCGAGGGAATTCTCTGTCATCTATTCGAGACACTGCGCTTGCCACATTGAAATTATTTCGAAAAGGTGTACTTTTTATATTCATTAGCTACTTACTTACTATAACCTCTTACTAATAAACACAGCATAAAGTTATACCAGGAATAACAAAGGAATAACCATACATTTTCATAGGTTTATACTTAATATTACTTTATTCTGTGTTTATTAGTAAGAGGGATAAAGTATAAGGCTAATGATGTTAAATATATCAATATAAAATAGTTAACGTCTGCCTATTAGTGGTTGTTTTCAAAGTAAGTTGATCAGTCAATTGTTTACTGACTTCAACTTTCTGTTCTATTTTATATTCTTACAAAAATCTATTTATGTAGGTAACATCTCTATTTTTTATAAAACTGCTACATACCTATAGCATTTTGTAAAACAAATTTAACGTATAAATACGATCGGGAATCTAATAACGCAGATACGACATGTTTTGATGCAATTGAAAGAGAAAATCAGCTTCACTATTGCATTCCAATTCCAAGTATTCCATTCTACAATGAAACAAGCGTAGGTATTACTTTCTTGGCAGAGTCTAAACGACATCTGTTCCACAATCCCATGGGTATTTTTCTTAATGTCACTCGGAACTACTTTGCTACGCTTTTTGGAGAATTTAAGCTGCTTTATTATTGAATAAAACAACATAAACAGTGCTATCGAAGCTTGGACAAACGCCAAAACTTAGACTCATTATCATACACCGGTCTATCGAGTACGTAGCTGATTTAAAATATGAATATTGCATGCCCCTATAAGAATAGAATTCATTTTCTGTTCTCTTATTGCTTATCGGTGATATTCAATTTGTATGCATAATGAAAAAGCGATTTTCATAATATTTATGAAATATAGATCTAAGGGCAACGTCTCTTTACTATATTCAATATGTATGTACGTAATATTATGATGAGCTTTTAGGGAAAATATATTTTGTTAAATAAAGGGAAAGCAAAAATATTAGGAAATTCTCAGGTGTAATTATTAATATTAAAGAATATTATCATAGAGAGTCGCTTTGAATTGAATTGGTGGGATTTTTTACGATGAATAACTATTTAAAATCACTTTGCAAACCTCTCACTTTAAAATCAAAATAATATCAAAAGATAATTTGGTTATTTTATAAAACTAAAGCTTATAGAATTCCACCAGTTGAATAGGCAACATATTTATTATTTACAACAGAATTTAACTTAAATATAATAGCTAAGTTTTATTTTGAAAGAGATTTTACGACCCCTTCAGTTAGGTACGAGTAAAAATTAGACTAGACCTTTAAAATGGTTTTAGCTGTGACTAGATAATTTAAATTAATCACTCGTCTGACAAATCAGTTTCTAGACAACTTTTATAGTTTACTTTGGACATTCGTTTTGTTAGGGTTTTGATAGATTGCTTTTAATTGGCGTTCTTTAGAGAAGATTAATTAGTTTGTTTCTTTTTATTTTAACTTTATTAAAAAATGAGTTCAACGAATCGGAAGTCACAGGACTTTTGATATTATCGAATATAGGGATGATGACTAAATATCTATTTAGTTGGTCTGTTATATTACCAAAATAAAATGGAAAAGTATTTATTTATTTTTTGTCACGTAAACAAATAATTGCGATGATATAGTGCGTAGAAATTTCGTGTGACGTCGCGCGTTAGTACATTCTTTACTTAGAAATGTCGTCACAAACGGGCTCCTGATATTTGATGAGTTTTATCTCTGTCTGTTTTTATTGATTTGATATAGCAAACAATACGTGGCCAGTATTTTTTTTATAAATAACGGAGTGAAATTAATATTTTTACCCAAACTTTATCCCTATTGTGTATGTATTTAAAACTTCATGCAACATACAGGTACATAAACGGACTTAAAAATAAAGAAGCAAATTGTTATAAAACCTTACCAAAAGCACTTAAGGCTCTATATTTTTAATTCTCATAAAATATCTGCCTACTCCACGTAGGTGTCACTCGGGGAGTTGTAAAGCAACTCTGTCGTGATAAAGGCACCATAAAAAGAGTATAGGGATTAACTACAAATTCATAGATATCTTTGTTTTACGATCATATTCGCACAATGGTAGTAAAGTTGTCGTAATTCCTCAGGTGCAAAGCATTCTGCAAAATGAGATTTGTATTATAATGTTACCGCTTGTGTAGACCCATTTTACATGATTATGTAACACAGATTCGATGTGACGTAATGTAAACATGTTGAGTAAGCATATTCCCTAGTCACTTTTTATTACAATACGAAGGTCAAAATGACATTTTAAATGCCATCAATTAAACAAAACTATAGGATTTTAATAAACTCAATTTTCTCAAAAATGTTATGTAATGTTGCCATAACATCTCTTAAAAGTATCCAAAAAGTGAACTCTACCGGAGACTTATTCCTAACTGTCCAGTAAGAAGCGAGATTTTAAATTTGGAATCTCCTACTGTCCAGTAAGTAAGTATGTAATTTACTTACTGGCCAGTAGGTCATCCTCTTTAGATCTGCTTAGAAAAAAAAAACATAGTACCAGACATAGATTCAGATTAGAGTTTAGCCATTATAAAATGGTAATTAGAGGGAGGCTCCAAATATATACCAATCTCTCTTTTTGGTATGACATTTTATGAGATAGATATACTTCTGGAGCACTGACCTCTATCATACATTGTACACTGGACTTCATATTATCGATAACAAAATGAAGACATTTGATTATCGCCATTTTGGCGCTGATAGCTACGTGAATTAACGTGAGAGTCGCATGGAACTAATATTAGAGATAGGACACAGCTTTCGATAAAATACTTTTATGGGTTTTATCAATCGTGAGAATAATTTAATACGTAAGAGAAAAAAAAACAATTATTTTTATTATGATTAATTTTTAAGTAATAATATAATAATTGCTGTAAAGGTTAACTGAAAAATATTTTCAGTCAGATTGCAAGCTATAAACTAGTGGATAGCGTGCTAGTAAAGTTATAGCACATTACTGTCAGATCAGGGAGATTTAAATACCGGGGATAGGCTAACTACTTATCCTTAAAACCAGTATATTTGAGCAAGTATCTCATCGCACACTAGTTAGTTAATACTTACAGTCGTTCGGATTCACTCGGTTGACGCCCATCGGGTTCGTGAAGGGAACACCATTTATACAATAATAATAATAAATGAGATGGATAATCATTTACAACAGACGTATTTCTCGCTATCATCGCTGAGATCCTGTCTCCAGCAAGGTGAAGACTTTAACTCTATTTCAGATGCAGATAATAAATTATTTGACTTCAAAACATTTGTTAATATAATTATAACTATAATGATATTATTCCAGAATTTAGTATTACACATCGCTTTTGAACATATTATTACTGATTATTAGGCATTCATATACCTAACATTCATCACCAATAATATGAGATATTTAGTTCCAACATACTACGAGAAGTCAATACAGTAAATGAGTGATACGCCTTGCCAAGACTACTATTTTGATATTAGTGTAATTTAAAAATATCACTAATACTGATATATTAGTTACAATATTATAATATTTCCAGTCAAATATATTAGTATTACCTAATTTTTAGAAATATCAGTAGTATCATATCTCTAAATGTGTCAATTTTAGTTCCTGATACGCTCGAGCGGGGCGCTTTGAATCAGCACAAAAATCAACTGTCATTTCATATAGTATGTTTAGTCCAGCGTACTTGTATAATAGAGGTCAGTGTTCTGGAGCCTTAAATAGCCATTTTATAGTTTGTGACACTTAACGCAACGCAGAAAAAGTATACACGTTGCGTTTTGTACTTAGTAATGTTGTAGAAGTATAGTGTAGGAGTTTATGTTTGTACTTAGTAATTTCAGTTTATAAATCAAGTTAGATTAAAACTTTCCATTCTAAAATTAGCATGGAGTTTCAAAAACAATAATTTTCATTTTTATACTAAAGCATTAATGTAATGTAAAAATAGAACAATGTTCAAAACTAAACGCAAACTGTTTAGTAAAAAAACAGTAACTAGCGGGCTTTCACATTCAATTGCGACAATTGTGTTTTAATTCACCGCGTGAACATAGATAATCCCAAAAAAATTGTTTAAGTGAATCTGATGCGGAAATAGATGGCACTCCTCCTGATTCAAAAGCTGAGGCCGAATTAGCAAAAAACAATTTATGTTGTCCTAAATCCAAGGAGCTATTTATGAAAACTTTTGAAAAATTTATGATATGGAAGGCAGAAAAACAAGCCAACAGTTAGTCTGAAAATGTATTTGTTGTTAAACTTCCTTTCATTTTTGAGAAAAGCAAAAGTACATTACTGCAGAATCCAGTAAAAAAGCCATCCAAGCCTCGTATATAACCGGACCTCACCTGCGGTTCGATCTGGTTAACTCATACTTGGCCAGGAAGGCTTACTTACTGGATTCTGCAGTAATGTACTATATATTATTAAAATCAATAACAAAACAAATAAAAAAATAAGCAATCAATGGTTGAGTAAAACTAAACTAAACTAAAGAGTATGGTCTTTACAGAGACGAGCCACGTGATGAGCAGCGACCGCAGCGTGCCGTTGCAATGTCGTGACGTCATCTCCTGTTGCCAGTCGTACACTGAATGCCTGCAGTCTGCAGGTTCCCGCCATCATTCTAACTATCACCCTGTGAAGGATATTGAAATAAATACCGTCACTTTAGCTGGATGTAGTGGTTTCTCCCAAACAAGAAGGAAAGACTAGTCGGTCAAGTAATGATGTGAGGCAAATGGAATAGTATTCACTCAAAACTAATCCTTATCAGATAAGCTTTTACGCTGACTTAAAATAGAAATGAGAAAAAAAGCCTTCTCTGAATATCGTCAAAGGTGCTGTTAAATTGTATCGACAGTTCCAAATATTAAGGACCTATAAGTTTTTTATCGATCATGTATACTGTTTGCGCCTAATATCGATTGTATTTGTGACGTGCTTGCGGGTAGGGAGGCAAACGCGAGATGTTTGGCTAGATTCGTCTCCCACCCTCTTTTGTCCCTTCCCGCACAATGCCATAGTACCAGGTGTTAGCCAGACTGCCACACTCCACCTGCGTAAGCGTATTTCCGAAAGTGACAGCCGTGACAGGCTGGCAGACGTCAAACCAGCAGCTATATATTGGTCTGCGACTGCTGTGCGGACTCTTTCCTTCACATCAACTCATCGACAGTGTTCTACTCTTGGATGTCCAACACAGGTATTTGTGCTTTCCCTAACCCTAATGTAGGCGAGTCACCGTCCATTTAAACCAACCGCTTACCATTTCCTGTATATCGAAACCAGCCTTTTGCGTATCTGCGTTGCGTTCTAAATATTTGCTGGGAGTTAGTTTGCCTGTTATCGTGTTATGTAACAAATTATACTACAACAATTTTATAAATAGCGCTAAAACTAAAAGATAACGTATCCAAATTTATTTGTTTATCATTCTATCAAAGGCCACGAGTCGGGCTTAAGACCCGGATTACAACAAGGTCTACAAAGGACAATTCAATTATACCCATCCCTAGTTTACACAAGCGAAAGAATGAGAACAATCTAGTTTTGTGTTTACAAACAATTTGCTTCTCTACCTTATGGTGGAAGGGAACTTTAGTTCTGGGAGTAGGAAGTCTACTTCGTAGTAAACGACCTGCATGGCGGGTCCGCTGCCGTCTCTTATTACAAGGTTCTTTGTGCAAGATTCTGCAGATCTTACACTTACGAATTTGGCTGAAATAAAATATTTTGCTGTAATGGCATGTTAAATATCATATTTATATAGAAACCTTTTTACCATGGTATGTAACAGAAGAAGAATTTAACTGGACTGTCATGAATCTTGAATTGTACCCTCAAGATATATACCATACAATTGAATTATTTGACAATACCTAGAGCCATCATTCAAATCGTGATCGTGTCCGTCCATCCTTCCTCTTCTATCTCCAACATGGCATAAAGCTTATCAAAAGAATAAAAAGACATTATCTCATCAATCAAACTCACCGACTATTTCGTAAAATACAAAAACGCCGATGTCCTGCAAAGCCTTGTGCCATTTAAGAACCTTCTCAACTGGACCGGAAAACGCCTTCGGACCGCTTTTGTGTAGCGCCTGAATGCGACCGTTTATTGTTATAACATCGCCACATTTTGTAGATATGTGCGATCATAAGCTATTTATGAGAGGGAGAGATTCTAGGTATAGTGCCTTTTATCTACGTATTTTATATGTTAGGTGGTAGAAATAGTGATACTTTGCTGAAGAGTTGAGATGATATAGAAACGCATTTTGATTCGAAAGCTTCGATATAAGATGGATAAGTAAATCTTGATGGGTGAATGATAGACAAAAATAATTGAAAAATATAAATAATAATTCGTTCTTTGCGCAAAGAATCAGCATTGACATTCAACGTGGCAATGCTGCCAGTCTTCTGGGCACGTTCCCAGACGACAGCGATGTGGAGGACTTCGATGCCTAAGTATACCTTTTTAGGGTTCCGTACCCAAAGGGTAAAAACGGGACCGTATTACTAAGACTCCGCGGTCCGTCTGTCTGTCTGTCTGTCTGTCTGTCACCAGGCTGTATCTCATGAACCGTGATAGCGAGACTGTTGAAATTTTCACAGATGATGTATTTTTGTTGCCGCTATAACAACAAATACTAAAAACAGAATAAAATAAATATTTAAGTGGGGCTCCTATACAATAAACGTGATTTTTTTGCCGTTTTTTGCGATAATGGTACGGAACCCTTTGTGCGCGAGTCCGACTCGTACTTGGCCGGTTTTTTTTGTATTTAATGTAAGTAGTTACGTTCAGTATAAGTTAGTATAGTCACAGATAATATAATACTAGCATACAAATGCCTCATCCCATACAAAGAAACCGTGCCGAAGTTTCTAGCGTTTTTCGTCTGATTAAACTGATTATTTTTGTAAGAAAATCGAAATCGCGTTCGGTTACGTTTCACGGATTTAGATGGTGTTAGCAGCGAGTTGAAAGTAAAAGGGTTTACCCGGTTCGTGAATACTTTTTATTAAGTTCAGCGACGATTTGTTTTATAGTATTTTTTTGCATGTTTTTACAGTTTCATTGTACCAAAATACCTAAGAAATTTAAAACTGCTCCATCATTTATCATTTTAAATGATTCATTCAAATAATCTTTGAAATGTGAATTAAGAGCTCAATATTCCTTAATTTTGTGCTTGGGAGAGTTAAACAAGAACATACATTTTTTATGATAGTCTCTAGAAAATCATAATGGTTCACAAAACTCAATAAAAAATCGGAGCTTATCACGCCATCTAGTGTAATTTATTTGAACCTAATTTTCTTTCTTCGCGTTGGGTATTTTTTTTTCTTATGGGTGCCCGTGGTAAAGTTTACTTTTGTTTAGTATTTATGTATGTATGTTTTGTGGGATTCAAAACTGGGATCCAACGAAAATATGTATTTCCACATTTACACCTATGTTTTACAAATAAAATTATTGCGCCAATGTAAAAATATTAATACTTAACTCAATAAAGTATTTAGTGGTATCAATTTATAACTCGCAATAAAGGAAAAACGCTATCAACCAGGTTGATTCCTAAATGCACCTATTTAATTGACATTAGCTAAATGGATGCTTTCATCGTTATTGGATTAATTTGTTAACATTAGCGATCAATTAGTAATGTTATGTATCGAAAGCTTCCACAATGTTATAGATGAAAATGATAGTGAAAAGTTTGGGAAATGAAAACTTGTGGGTTATTTCAGGTTTGCCCATCTTTGTTCTATGAAATTCTTCATCTGCGTGAATATGGTATATCATTTTCCAGCAGAGCATAAAAAAATGTGAGTTCTAATCGCATGCAGCATAGTTCTAGAGTTCTTGATACTTTTTGGAAATAGTTCTGGCCTTTTTTCCAGAAAAAAAGTCACATGAAAATATGATCTGCACTTCCAGTAGCAGATAATTTTTTCCAAAACCAAATTTTTTTAAGTGATTTAGGAGCACAAAGATGATTTCTATAGTTCCTGATACATTATTTCTATAATGTATCAGAAACTTACTTCTGGAATGTACTATTTCTTAGTTCTGCAGAATTAAACACTAAACTAACAAACAAACATTAAACTCATAACAGATTTTTTTTTTTTAAACTGGCATTACTTACATAAAACGACGATTGCCGTTTCTTCTTTTGGCAAAAATAATTAGTTTAGAGCTCGAAGTAATCAAAATCAATAAAATAAAAGGAAAACGTACTCTCAAGCGCCAGTAGTTTTGTTATAACCGTGCAAAACCAAAAACCAAGAAAATATTCAGTGTTCGATACAAAAAAATCAAAACATAAAACCGAACTGTAATCAGGCCGAGAACTCCTCCTTTCTTTATACACCTTTATCAAGACTATACGTAAAAATTAAACAGAAAGCCAAAACCCTCACTCAAGTATCAGCAGAGCAAGGTTGTTAATCTTCTAGGTATGAAACAAAATGTAACAAATACAGAGATGCCGACAATCATCTGGAAAAAAACAAGACAGCAGAGGAAATAGCGGACCCTTTTTATCTCTTTGCGGAGCTAAATCGAACGGCCTAACTAAGGGATGTTCGAGAAATCACTTTTTTCAAAGACAAAGGCACGGAATTACGAACATTGCATCGTCCGCGCTCACAGGCACACTTCCCGCAATGAACTTCACTGTATTTACTTAGAACAAACCAATGGTTACAGCTGGACTTGTGATTGCTGGTGGAGACAGATAACTTAAATAAAGGGGAGGAATAAAATTGTTTGGTTTAACACACGTGATCATTCAAAAAGGATTGGGGAAATCGATTCCAGTTTTATTTGGTCCATTGTCAAAATGTTTACGTAACCACAAAACAAATGAAATAATAATAAATTGTTTATTAGCTTCAAAATGTACAATAATCATGAAACCCTGACCCCTGAGCTAGGTAACAGCACCTGTGTTTCAGGGGCCAAAAAATAGGCAAGGCAATGAAGAAGAAAACTTGCATTGCAATCCCTCTGAAAACTTGTACAAAGTGCCCCATTATTCTGTCCATATTGCAAGACCACTGTCCCCACAGCGCGACCCACTGCCACAGCGATGATAAAGGAGAAAAATGCCCCGCTCTTACTTTTATCACAAGCAATTTCTTTAAGTATTCATTTTATGAGCTAACTCCGTATGGTTTTTGATAGAGTAGTCTGTCAGACAGGCAGTGGTTTGAGGTCTGGATCAATCTAGTAGTATCTAAGTAGTTCAGAAATGTGTTGCTTTGGTAGAAATATTCGGGTTATTTTCTGTGTAATCTGTACCGAAGTGTTCAAATAATGCCTAGTCTCCTAATCTTAATCTCCGAACACATACAAGTGCCGAACTAATCTGACGTAATAAAAAAACTTACTGAAAGAAGTGAAGCAAGAATCTAAATCGATAAATAAGTACCTACTATACTTATACACAGTCTATTGTGCCATAGAGCGCGAATCCGTAAGCAATTTTTTATACTTTATTGGATAACGCATTGCAATTTGATGTCCCTAACAGGACCATGTGCGGATGATAAATTGACTTGACTTGAGGGAAGCGAACTTTGTCCTATATTTTTTCAAATCCCCTTTTTTATCGATAGTTGTTTGTGTTATGGCACGGTGTGATAGGAGGTCAAACAAAATTGAGGTGCTCAAGTTTATGAGATTGATATTTGACTTTTGATGAAATGAGGTGAGATATTTGGGTTTCGCTTACCTCAACTACATAAAAGTTATGTTATCCAACTGCTTTGTGAATTATAAATGCGAGATTAAATACAGGTTTGGGTAGAATGGGTTATTATACACTTGGGAAGGTACGCAGTGCTAATATAATAGAGTGGTACTTAAAAGGGGACGATAATAATTGTATACTCAAATAATGACGTGTGAGAATTACGAAAATTTGTAGGCAGGGTTATTATCCTTTCTTTGAGAACAAACATTCATTGTAACTAAATAAATATGAAGTTTTTAATCAGTTATTAAAACATGAGAAACCTTGCGGATATGAAGAGTAGAAGTGCTTACCCCAAGTCTGTCCATTCTCGTCATGAATTTATTCTGTGGCTATTTTTTCGTCACGTCAATATTATCCATTGATTTTTTTGGTGTTACTGTGCTACTTATAACTTGTTACAAAGATACAAAACGATATTATGAGAAAACAGTTGAACAGAGATCGTTATACTTTGTTCCTTTTTCTGGTGTGGGTGCAACATTTTCTGGCATCTTCTTTTATTTTGTCTAGAGGCTTGATGTAATGCTCTCTCGGGTGGTTTTGAACCGACCAATAGCGAAACTCAAATAGAAATCGACTTGCCTAGTTGATAATAACGAGCTTTAATACGCACCGATGAACTTCCGCCAGAACATAATAAGCTGTAAATTATCCAAAGTTCTCCAAACAACTTTTAACAACCCATTATTTTGTTAACCTTGTTTATTTTTCTTAATTACGTGACAAAAATAATAATATTCAATTTTGAGATGGTAAAATCACAAAACTGTCAAAGAAAATCTGCCGTAACCCAACCAGGACATATTATATCCCTTACAAAGTGTGTCATCAACGACATCAGCCTTTTAATGTACCCACTGCAGGCCTCCTTTCTGCGAGAGATTGGATGGGCCATAATCCACCACGCGGGCCCAGTGCGTGTTGGTAAATGTCACATGTCTTCGATTTTTTGGTTCTAAGGGCTTGTCCCCATCACCACGTAACGACGCCGTTAACGTGGAATGGTGCGGTGTAGCGGCGCGACGTTTTCCCCGGTTTCTGCCCGATATTTTTCTTCACCGTCTTTAGAGTAATGGTGATGAAATAATTTACACAAAGTACAGTGCCTGCCTGGGTTAAAACTCACGACCGACACGTAAGTCGGGGCCGTTAACACTGGGCTACCAGTGCCACAAAGTGTGTGCACGTCTTTAATTAAATCACGTCCTTACGGTGATACGCAGACTTTTTGAACTCGCAACCCATTGGGGGCACAACTTGAAACGCGTATCCTGCCAAGTATCGCGAAGTTTCCCTTTACAACTTTACTTCTCTCGAAAATACAGGGTAATGAGCTTGTTAGACCGAGTTACGAGGCTTTAGCGCAGGTCGGCCAAGAATACTTTTATGTTTGACAGCGCACAATTTGTGGGTGCTTACTTTCTATGCATGTTTTGTTTGAAGTTGAGTGTTCTTGATCTGTGGACTTGTTCAATACGTCTATCTTTACTGGCTTACCAACTATCATACGTTATGCTGTCTACGTTAATAGTGGAATAAAATTATGTATCTACTAGAAAAAGCTACATATAAAAGATCGACAAAAGTTGGGAAAAATACCGATCAAGCCCGAAGTTGTGATTAATTACAGGTGAAATAATTTGGTAAGTCATCTAGAACTGACTAGAAGGTCAAATGGCAGGCACTATATATTGAATAGAACATCGTACATAGAACCTCGGCTTACCATTTACTGTGTTCTGCTGAACTTGTTAAATTTTCTTATATTGTTTGTGCTGGCAACTGACTTTCGGAGAACCCTCAGATGAAGTTATATTTTTGGGAGTTTCTTTAGGTGGTGCTATACCTACATAGAAACAAGGACTAAAAGGCTGGAGATACAGATTTACATATCGTTCAATAAGGATGTTAACAGAAAATTTGTTTCTTTTCCATCAGGATGATTAATAAAAAATACCGGACACGTATTTTTTTTTGACACGTAAACATAAAGTGACGACGATATAATGCGTTGAAATATCGTGTTAGGTCACGCCGTTAGTACATTTTATACTGACATAGTGACATCACAATCACAAGTCCCCACTCCTGAAATTTGATGCGCTTTATCTTTGTAATTTTTATTGATATCGTGAAGCAAAATTATGTGTCCAATATTATTTGATAATCTCACTGACTCGCTAAATAGAATTATCATTTTACTACACAGGAAACATTCTATTGTGAAATGTTGGTTCATCATGGGATCGGCCGACAGGCTTGCTGGATACGCCTGAACCACACTTACATACATATAATGATTACTGCTTGATCCTACACATTACCCAATTACTGGGCTAGACCTTTGGTAAAACTGGTTAACAGATATTCGGGGTTTAGAAACGAAAGGCTTAACCTGTTTTCCGAGGCACTTTCAGCGAAAAATTTAATCGTTAGCTTTACTCAACTGTCGGTATAATCAATCCTTTGCAACATCCTTGCGAGTTTGCGATTATCTGTATTCTAGACTCAGACCAATGGTCTGCCAACCACTATATATTAATGAGTCCTCATTCAATCAATCTTTAGCAGAGCTCTAGTGGTCTAACGGACAGTGCAACTCCGTCGGAAGCTCTAAAAATCATTAACTCAACACTATTAATACTCGTTAAGAACTGAGGAGCAAAACTTTTAGCTTTATTCCTGTCTGCGCCTCCAAAGTTGGAGTGTTGGTAATTTATTCCGAATCCAGTGTTTAAAGTTGGCACAGTGTTTGGTTTTCTTTGCATTTGTTCACCCAGAAAGGTTGAAATTATTTGATTAGAAATGCTGAATTTCGAAAATTATGAAGATGCAGTGTTTAGGCTTAATAGGCGTTTCGGCCGCTTATTTTCGTGTATTGAAACAGGAATTTCATAAAGACATCTCAGCACTTGGATGTATCGCCAATCAACTTGGCATCGCTGCATAGACTCCAAACCTAGATAGACCCGTGTTATCAAAGCTGTTCGAAAAACTGTTATTGAAACGGTTGAAACCATTAATCTATACCAATATCATAAAGAGGAAAGATTTTTTTGTTTGTTTGTACCGAACAGGCTCCGAAACTACTGGACCGATTTTAAAAATTATTTAACCTATGGAAAGCTACATTTTTCCCAAGTAACTTAGGCTATAATATTTTTGAAAAGATTGGGGATCCTTAAGAAAATTGCAATAATGTAACCCAAAGTATCAATATTTTACCTATATAATTCATTATTTGGCGTGCGCTGAGAAAACTATGGATGATACTTAAAAATTATGTACAACATGATTAAAGTACTCATTATTAACTAAAAAATAAGTCTGCGAGAGAATGTATCTCACTAACATAGTTAAGTCACAATAGCAGCTTTTGTGTTCTAAAATTTAATTAGATCGCCGGTAGAGACAAAAGTTGGTTACATGTTTATTGTAGTATTCATTCTTATTCAAATAAATAGTTTAACAAATTGGTAGGTAGGGTAGATATGGTAGGTGGGTATGTAGGTAGGGAAAGTTAAATAGGATAGGTAGGTGCAGGTGAGTAGGTTGGTAGGTAGGTAAGGTTAGGTGGGGGAAAGTTAAATAGGATAGGTAGGTGCAGGTGAGTAGGTTGGTAGGTAGGTAAGGTTAGGTGGCTAGAAGCATGAAATTTGGCAAAAAGGTTTCTTAAGTGACGTAAGTGAGCACTAAGAAAGTATTTTTGGAAATTCTACCCCTTAGGTAAAAGGGGGTAGAAAGTTTGTATGAAAAATCAAATTCCGTCGGCCCAAATTCTTGAAGCTTTGCACAAATAGTAATCTAAGTAAATGATAAAGGTTGCCACTATTCGTTTTTCGAAACTATCCCCAAATGACGATTTAGGGGGTGTTGAAGTTTGTATGAAAAAATCTGATTTCTTGGGTCAATAAATTTGAAACTTGGCACAAATATTAACCTAAATGAATATTGAAGGTTGTTATAATTGTTTTTTGAAACTACCCCCAAAATAGGATTATGGCGAAGTTAAAGTGTTTTTGAAGAATCTTATTTCTAGAATTAATAAACTTGACTTATTTCGTACACACAAAACACTTAAAAGATAAATTACATAGAAAGATAGAATAGCACAAAAGTGCTGCATATTTCTAGAGAAATTTCTTCCAGCAGACCTACGACAGGAGAATTAGAAAAGGAACATAGACACAGTGTGTATAAGTACAAGGAAAGGTAATACAACTAAACTTAAACACACATAATATATAAAATTACAATTAGTACCTAAAGATTATTATATATATAAAAAAATACATAACTACTATAAAATAAATAAATACCTATAATATATAAGATCACGGGATAGAAGAAAGAAAGTGTGTTTTGCCTTGCTTTTTAAAAATAGAGATACGTTAAGCGTCACGGATTTTAGGTGGAAGTGAGTTCCACAGTCGTACTGCATGAACAGAAAAGGAGTGGGAATAGAAACGGGAAATAGAGATGGAGTTTAAGGAGGGATCTACACAGGACGTCAGCAGGGCGAGTAAACGAAAAACGGCCGCGCAGGTAGCACTACCATGTGGATGCTACCATCCAGATAGCATGCATCGGCGTAGTCTATGATCGGCTGAATTAAGGTTTGGGCTAAATAAATTTTAGTATTAAATGAGCCATTTAATAAAAGGTGCAATGCACCTTACGACTAACTTCATTCACTTACGCTCGCCAAGTAAGATTGCTGTCAATTAAGACACCGAAATTCTTTGCCGTATAGTTGTAAGGAATGGTCGAGCCATTAAGGGTTAATGGCGTCAAGGTAGAAGTCTCAAGCGCAGTGCGATAACACTGACTGCCTATGATCATGGCCTGGGACTTGTGAGGGTTAATCTGTACGTCATAAAATTTAGCCCATTCACTAATTCTCTCCAGGTCACGATTCATGTCATTAATCGCTGAGTCCGCGTCTGGAAGCAGGAAGTGTCCATAAAGCTGCAAATTGTCCGCGCAAAGATGGAAGTTGGAGGTGATAACCTTGGTAACAGTGTTTTTGAAGATAGAGAAAAGAAGAGGAGAGAGAACGCCACCCTGAGGAACACCAGCAGTGAGATTACACTAATCAAAGAAGATCTCTTTAAGGCGGACACACTAAGAGCGATCCCGAAGATATGAGTCAAACCAGGCGAATGCAGAAGAAGGGAAGTTAATAGATCGCAAGATCCCAAGCAGAATGTCGAAATCCACAGGGTTGAACGCACAACTCAAGTCAAGTAGGACTAACACGATTATTGTCCATAGCTCTGTGGATGTCATCAGTGACCTTCAGAAGTGCAGTAACAGTACTGTGACCCGCACGAAAGCCAGATTGGAAAGTTCAGATAAGTGCTTTAGACGAAATAAATCTAAAAATATGACCATGAACGATATGCTCGAGAACTTTTGATAGGAAATGTAGTATGGAGATGGGTCGGAAGTGACATATAGAAGAAGGATTGGTTATTTTGGGAAGTGGAATTATGTGTGCCTGTTTCTGTTACTTAAATACCAACCTAAACAAACAATAAAGGTTGACATTATTAGTTTATCGAATCTTCCCCCAAAAGAAGATTTAGGGGGTGATATTTTTTTTTTCGACGTATCATATTTCTTGGGTTAATAAACTTGAAACTTGGCACAAATACCAACCCGAGTAAACAATAAGACAACCTTTATTGTTTACTCAGGTTGGTATTTCTGCCAACTTTCAAATTATAAGTTTTTCGAAACTAACCCCAAGCTCAGAATCTTACTGGACCGGGTTTTGTAATTCCTTGGGAATAAAGTTAAAAATCAAAATTTTAATAAAACTACCCCTCAGATAGGGTTAAGGGTTGTTCAAGTATTTGAGGAATCATACTGCGCAATCTGACTAACATAAACGAAAAATTTAAAAGAGAAGAAAAGAGTGAATAACATATTATTAGGGCGCACGGTTGGCGCAGTAGTTGAGCGATTGACTGCTGCGCTGCGTGTCGCGGGTTCGATTCCCGCACGGAACAAATATTTGTATGACCTACAGATAATTGTTCCGGCTCTGGGTGTTTGTGTATGTGAGTTTATATGTTTGTAAACGCACCCACGATACAGGAAGAAATTCCTAGTGTGGGGCAACGTCTTTAAAAAAAACAAAACACAATATTTGGGTTGTTCAAAAATCGACACTCAATGGGGCAAAAAAGGGTAATTATTTTAAGTTTAGTTTTAGAAGAGGATTTTACTTTGTGGCTGTAACCTGTTTTTTTTATTCTATAAGGCAAATAACGAATTGTCCCAATCCAATAAACCCTGTATAACTACGACACCCAATTTTTGCACATAGGAAAATCATTTATAGGATAAACGAAATCACGCGAACGAAGTCGCAGGCGGAGTGCTAGTAGAAGATAAATACCTTATTCCAAATCATCAATTTAGCTTCCGGGAAAAACACTCAACAATAGACCAGGTACATAGAATAAACCCATAAAATTGAAAAATGCTTGAAAATAAGGAAGTCTGCGCTACCGTGTTTTTAGATGTCGTGCAAGCTTTTCACAAAGTTTGGCATAATGGTCTAATATTCAAGCTCAGACGCATGCTACCAGAATTTGCAGACATTCTAGAGTCTCACATAACTAATAGAATGTTTAGAATAAGTTTTGTTCTTGTTATATACATGTGACATCCCAGAACTGGAAAACAACACCATTGCGACGAGATTATGTCTTTGTGATCTACTCGGTAAAAACGGGGAGCGATCACCGCATGGTAAGAGACACATTTAACATTAATGTCAAACTTGAAAGCTCCGTCCAGCACAGATCCAGGTCCAAAACACCGAGACCTTTCAACTCGAACTCCAGAATCGTTACGAGTGCTTAGGGAGCTCTGTGGACGAATACAGCGATGGGTTCGTGGAAGCTGTCCATGCGGTCGGGTCTAAGTTTTTCAAGACACGCCGTACAGATAGGAACAAAAAGCTCTCTGATACTACTCTCAAGCTCATGAAGGAGAGGCGTGAGATGATCCTGCAGTATTCAGACGATGCGTTGAAATACCGGCAGCTAATAGACGGATCTCAAAGTCCTTGAAAAGCGACCTCCGCCGCTTTAATACCGAAAGTATTAAAGACGCGATTGAGCGGAATAAGGGCTCCAAGGTCTTTCAAGAAATCTGTCTATTGGGCAGAGCCAGCTCACGAAACTGAAGACCGATGATGGCAGTATCGTATCCACCAAACCGGAGCTTCTGAGGGAGATCGAGAGTTTGTATGGGTGGGTGTACACGTCAACCAGTAAACCCGTCGCGAATCTAGCGAATGACCCTAGAGCTAGATTGACCCGACACTTTACCGAAGATATTCCGGACGTCATCCTGTATGAGATTAGGATGGCTCTGAAACAGCTTAATAACAACAAGGCGCCGGGTGATGACGGAAACACGGGCGAAATCCTGAAGGCGGGTGGGAAACCGGTCAAGGCCCTTCAGAAGCTGTTTGATTCCATCATACTCGAGGGGAGGAAGCCACAGGCATGGTGCAGGGGTGTGGTGGTGGTCTTCTTCAAGAAGTTTGACAATGCCCTACTGAAGAACTATAGGCCCATCTCACTTCTTAGCCATGTCTACAAGCTGTTTTCAAGAGTCATCACGAGACGTCTCTCGCGCAGGTTTGACGATTTCCAGCCTCCCGAACAAGCCGGATTCCGTAAAGGCTTCAGCACCGTAGACCACATACTCGTACATACGCTACGGCAGATTTTACAGAAGACCGAAGAGTACAACCTGCCTCTCTGTTTAGCGTTTGTGGACTACTAGAAAGCCTTCGATTCGATCGAGACTTGGGCTGTACTGCAGTCTCTCCAACTGTGCCAAATTGACTACCGGTACATCGAGGTGTTGAAGTGTTTATACAAAAACGCCACCATGTCAGTTTGACTTCAGGATCAGACCTCAGAACCCGTACTTTTGCAGCGAGTTGTGAGACAGGGAGGTGTCATATCTCCGAAGTTGTTTACTGCTGCACTGGAGGTTGTCTTCAAGGTTCTGGACAGGAGAGGGCTAGGCATCAACGTCAATGGCGAGTACATCACTCACCTTCGGTTTGCCGACTATATAGTGGTTATGGCTGAGCCCATGGAGGACCTCAGTACAATGCTCGATGACCTCAATAGAGCTTCCGAAAGAGTTGGTCTTAGGATGAACATGGAAAAAACCAAGGTGATGCTGAATGCCCATGTTAAACCCACTCCTATCAAGATCGTTGACCTTACACTCGAAGTTGTGGGCGACTATGTCTACCTGGGACAAACGATCCAGTTGGGTAGGGCCAACTTCAAAAAAGAGGTCAACCGTCGAACCCGACTCTGCTGGGCAGCATTCGGGAAGTTGCGCGGTATCTTCTCGTCCAACTTACCACAGTGTGTGTTACCAGTGATGACATATGGCTCTGAGACGTGGTCGCTTACAATGGGCCTCATCAGAAAGCTTACAGTCACTTAAAGGGCAATGCAGAATTCGAATAAATCGAATATGTTATGCTACATACGTCCTCCTAGCAACGCCATAAAGCGATCACTGTCGAATTGCACTGGATGAAAAGAGAAGCACGATGGAATTTGTATGGATTTTTTTATAAAATATAATAATATGAATTACTTAAAAATAATGAATGAAACTTCAAAATATACGACAGTGAAGTTTTGCGTCCTGTTATGATACGACATTGTTGTTAATTGTACAAATGTACGCTTGTCAGTATTACCGGAATTTTTTTTTGAAGATCACGATTAGAGGTTACTTTGCCATTCAATTGTATCGAGATTTTTGTGCGTAAACGTGTTTCGGCCACAACAAAGTTTTCGGAAATATGTTCAAGATTAACATATCTTTTTTTCCGCTGCCACATCTTCAATAGATTTGATAAAACAATGTTTAAAAGAATGCCTATTTTGGTAATTCAACCCCTTAATGATGGAATGAATTCAGATGCCCCCATGATTTTGTAGCTTTTGTTCTTTACTGTTATGGTAACTAGAACATTATTAAGATAACTTTTTTCAGTGCCATTCAAATCGAATGATATTAATAATTACTTATCTATATAAAGTAAGTTTTTGAATGTTGTGCTATCGAATTAACGCAATCAAGAAACATTGTCATTTGTATTTACAGAATCCCAAAAACTAATAATTTAGCCACATTCTTTGAAGCTGTCAAAGAATGTGGTTAAATTATTAGTTTTTGGAAAAATTATTACTGCTAATAACAAAGAAACAAAACCAAAATGTAGTTATATGTGGTGATTTCAATATTAACACGTTAAAACGTAGTAATATATCCCTTGACCTAAAATGTTTGTTTTTTAATTTTGATTTTAAGCTAGAAATCAACCAACCTACCAGGTTAAAAAGTAACACATGCATTGTCCACTTTGCAAATAATCTTGGTACTAAATGCAAAGCTGATGTAGTTGAATTAGCTTTGTCAGATCACACCTGTCAAATATTGAAGTTTCCCACAAGAAGAACTTTCCGCATAACTCATTGGTTTGTAAAACGACGGGACTATAGTTTGGATAATATGGAAAAGTTTAAAAAATATCTACAAAACATGTATTTTCAAATATGTATCAATGCGATGATCCGGATAAGGCTTACAACCTATTTCTAGATACTTTTTCCTTGTTCTATCATCTGTGTTTTCCATTTAAATTAATTAAAATAAGGCTTAACAAACGAACTCAATGGGTGTCGCGAGGAGTTAGAGCCTGCAGTAAAAAAAAGAGGACACTTGAGGCAAATAAAAGAAAACTTAATACTTACACTAATACCTACAAGCGAATAGTTAAATTAACTAAACGTGCTCATAATACATATAAGATAAAATCGGCCGTAAATAAATCAAAAGCGACATGGGAGATCATAAATCAATCAAAACCAAAATTACCTAAACACACAATCGCAAACATTACAACTGGGAATAAAAATATAACCGGTCCCCGTGAAATAGCTAATATTTTCAACGTCTTTTTCATTGACAAGATTAAACCTGTTTTTAATACGGGAATAAAAGTAACTTCGAATATATCCAAATCAAACCACTCGATGTTTATGGCACCAAGCCACAAAGACGACATAATACAAATAATAAAAAACCTTGAGAAATACGAGGAGCGTAGGACATGACGGTATATCCACAGAAATAATAAAATATGTGTCAGAATGTATTAGCGGTCATTTAAGTTTCATAATTAATTTAATAAATATCACGAGGTATATTTCCCAACAAACTAAAGATCGCTGTAGTAAAACCACTTTACAAAAAAAAACGATAAAGATAAAACGGAGTCATACATGCCTATTGCACTAGTTCCTATATTATCAAAGATATTTGAAAAATACTTATACGAACAAATTCATAAATATTTAGTAAAAAAGACATCTTGGTTGACGAACAAAAGGGTTTTAGAAAAAACAAAACAATCAATATGGCCATATATGATTTCTTGAATAAAGTAAAGTAAAGTAAGTAAGTAAATGTTGACCAAAATATACCTGTTTGTTCTATCTACTGTGATATGACTCAAGCGTCCGACTATGTAGATCACTATATCTTACTTAATAAATTAGAAGCATACGGAATAAGAGGAAATATTCTACGACTTATCGAGTCATATCTAAAAAATCGAAAACAATACGTAGAAATTACAAAACTAGATCAAAAAACCAAAAACGAAAGAGTCTATCGGTCGCGTGATAGAACAATCACATATGGTGTGCCGCAGGGTAGCGTACTTGTTCCCCCTCTATTTATCCTTTATATAAATGACCTGCCAAAAGTGACGCAACATCATATGACGCTATTTGCCGACGACAGCACCGTTACCATTGACTATAAAGATAAACTAAATTATGACAAACAAATTTATGAAAATAACGTATCTCTATACAATCAATTATAAAATGGCAAAAAAATAATAACCTGAAAATAAATATTGACAATACTAAATTAATGACATTCACGCAACGAAAAAATTTTACTATGAATATTCATTACGAAAACAACCAAATAAATAAAGTTAACACATCAAAATTCTTAGGTTTAACCATAGACCAAAGATTAGATTGGAAGGCACACACGATAGATTTGGCGAAGCGACTTAGCAAATCCTCATATGCTTTATATAAACTTGCGCCAGTCACAGGAAGTGACGCTGTTGTTACAGCACACAATGGTTTAACTGGTTCTATTTTAAGATACGGAGTTGTTTTTTGGGGCAACTCATCCAATAGGGAACTCATATTTAAAGCCCAAAAGAGGTGCATCAGGGCAATGTTTGGGTTTTTATTAAAAGTAAAATACTGACATTGCCCTGTTTGTACATTTTCGAAGTTGCAGTATTTGTGAAGACCAATCCAAATCGATTTCCCAAGCTGTCGGATAGAAATAACCGGGGTCGACGGTACGTCAATATGTTGTGTTCGAGACAGTCCAAGACAGCACTGATGCATAATAGTGTTTTTTGTATGGCACCAACTATTTATGACCATATACCGGAGTCAATTAAAATGTTAAATATTCACCTGTTCAAAAACCATTTACGGAAATTTCTTGTAAGTAGATCTTATTATAATATAACTGAGTTTCTGAATGATAAAATATCACTATAATTTCTTAACTATTGACATTTCTGTCTAATTGTATTATTGATTTGACGTCTTATTTATCTATATTGACAAAATAAGATTGCATCATTGACATTTTTTTTAGTTTTTGTTGTTTTATTTTATTGACCTTTGTTTACTTTATTACTTGACATCAAAGTTTTTAATGATATTAATTTGTTGTGATAATTATTTAATAATTTTATTATTTGCCGTCTAACTTTGGTGATATTTTTATATTGACCTTTGTTTAATTGTTTTATTTAATTGCAATATGATTTTGACATCCAGTTGTGTACCTAATAATAATACTTATTCACATGACATCTAATCTTTAATTTGTAACTTAACATCTAATCTTAAATCATATTATTATTTGTTTTAATTATTGCATAATTCATTGTTTGATTTCTAAGTTTTAATGTGTCTTTGATTCATTGACAATTTATATTTGTATTTAATGTTTTTAACTATTATGTAATTGAATTACTTCTTGCTGATAGTTTTCTTATAAATTAATGAAATTAAATGTGATAATATTTGTACGCTTCACGGCAAAACATAAAGAATCTAATTAGTATTGTAACGTCTGGCACACCGTGTAACTACCTATGTTTACAAATAAAGTATCTTATTCTTATTCTTACTTGAGAAGAGGCCTTTGCCCTGCAGTGGGACTGATACAAAGGCTAGTATTATTAACCGGCTTATTTAAAAATCATCAAGGACTCAGTCAGTTAGAAAAATGAAGCTAGTTGCTTGTCCCAAAGCGTAGATAGAGATCTGCGCTTTAGGACGAGCAACTAGCTCGGAGTTTCTTCCTCCAAAGCGGTGGAGGAAGAACCTCCTTATACACTTTTAATAAACATGTTTACCTATTAATAATTTATGAATTCAGAGAAATATACTACAATTACTATGAATTTCAATTACTGATAATTCTACTATCATCAGCATCATTTCAGTCGAAAGATGTCCAGTGCTGGACATAGGGGAGGCCCAGGTGACGCCACACTGACCGATCCCGTACGTCTCGCGTCCAGCGCAATCCCGCAACCTACCTCAAAAAAATGACAGTTTCACCATTCTAATAAAAAAAAATAAAAAAATCAAACATTTACGGGAGTTTCAAGGCAAATTAACCTTACATGCTAAAAATAAGGTCGGTTATTAATATCGTTTGTAAAGCTATTATTAGACAGAGTACCAAATTAGCAAGAATCGTGAAATGTTGCCTAATTTGTTGTTTTCCAGTTATCTAGGTACCTCGTACTCGTGTGTATTTGGCGATTAAAAATACAGCACGTTTCGCTTATTTGGTATGTTCTGTGAAACACATGCAAAGCAGTTGTGTTCCATCGGGGTCTTAAATAATAGTCGTATTTACGCAAACATAGACTTATTCCTATTAAATTAAATAATACCACATTATTTTATAACGCACCTAGACCTGTGGTCACCTAACAATCCTATCTCTGTATAATAATATATATGTAAATGAATATAGTCTATTTTGACAAGCTCACCGTATGTTAGTTGACTATAATGTATTTTCTAATACAAACAGATTTAAGTGAAAACATAGAATTAACTTTGTTTCGCATTAGTTGTTTTGAACCACTGAAGCTGAAAAATAATTGTTTTAGTTAATAAACCCCTTTTATCGGATTAGATTTTGATTCATGCCAGAAGCCTCTAATGGGGGCAGAATGTTTGTGTATTGAAAGATTGTTTTAACCAGATACGTTTATTTTCTTTCGTAAAATTTTGTCAACATGTTTATTTACTAACTAGCTTTTCCCCGTGGTTTGGCTCCTGCAGTTTATCTCAGAAAAACTGGCCATTTTATTAAAAAGTACACTTGCCGATAGATAAGTTTCATCGGTGAAATATATTTATAATGAAAAGATATTTTCAGGCGTGATTGATAAATAAACATCTAAAGAAACAGACTTGCACACTCGTAATACGTTTTAGTAATAATTTCATACAAAGACCAAACAAAAGCGGCCAGGGATCAAAAGCCCTAGTTATTATCCACCGTGCCAATAAAGTTACCATTCCAATGAGATAAAACAATAATAAACTCTAGAGAAAACGTCCCGTAAATTACCCAACGATTTTATCTAATTACTAGTTGAGTGAACAATAGCAAGAAATAGGGAATTAATCTTAATTAGCGATTGTCTTAGTCAAAGCAGATTAATTTCTTTCCTTTATACTAAGTGGACGGTGGAAGTTGAAAGTTGGTGTCTTTTTGTGAATCGTACCTTTTCTTCTTGTTGTATAAGATTTTGGAAGCTAAGCTATCAGTTGAGTTAATATTCTATAACCAATATGTATCGAAGGCTGCTTCCTAATTTCACACAACACAATGCATCATAGCTAATTCTAAATATTCATAAAAAAGAATAAGTATCAACAAAGACAGGGTTATATTTTTAATATGGGCATTGATCTACGTATATACTTACAGGGTGAGTTTTTCAAGTGGCCAAATCCTAATATAAATAAAAAACTATATTATTAATAATTAGGTATTTCCTCAAGTTTGCCGAATTATATTACTTTCCAGAATTGTATCCTTATTAACGACGCTACCGAGTGGTGTAATAATACAGCGTGTGTTTTTTCCAAAATCAACGGGTTCAATTCCTTACCAGGAATATTGTTTTTTTTCTAGTTTCAGTTTTAGCTTTCATCAAAATTCGGCCCGTGGCTCCTTTGTGTGTTTTTCATAGTTTCTGAATTGCCCATTCACGCCCACTTAAAAAAACTCAAATGTATTACACAAAGATCATTTTTCTATGAAAAATGATCGGGGCATCGATGTCGCGTTGTGTTTATCCAAGACGATAAATAAGTCTAAAACTATATCAAATACCAGAAGGTTAAAAAAACTCAATTAAATAATTTCTTGGCTTGAATTTATTTAGTTTTTAAATATTAAGCACACAAACTTATAGATGTTAAATTGTTGAGAGATTTTATCTCTTACTTCATCCCAATTCCCAATTAGCAAGGGTAGTATTTAAAGAGAATTATTTATTCAGTGTTGATAGCTCTCTTAGTGAAATTTTTAACCAACAATTTCTGAAAAGAATGTGCTGCCAAAAATATTATGTAACTTCTTTTTAAACAGAGCCCAGCCCCCGTATCATGACTTGTCAAAACTATAATGGTTCGACCGTGAAGAAGGGACAGATGTATACAAGTCAGATACGTCTGTCCTTTACGCATACTGGAAATAACCTTGCTCGAAGAGGTTATGGTCACCCCCCAGGTCTACCTAGCCTTTTCTCAATTGTATTGGGGTCAGATTTCGATCTAACCAAAGGCTGCTGAGCTCGCGATCTAACCTCTACAAACCAATAGTAGGATAGTTGACAAAAAATATTTATTTATTCCGTCAATTACACAGACATAAATCTAACTAGTTAAAACAAAGTCCCTCCATCTATATGAAAACCAAACGTGCCACATTTTCACTAAACTATTTAAAAACCAATTTATTTACCAATGGAAGAAAACATTTGCAATGCCTCGGCCAACTTTTTCTATACATTCTTTACAGCTCAATATGGCATAAAAAGGATTTTACATTTTTCCTGATTTCGGTGGATTTCCGGTGCCGATAATAAGAATAAATTTATTTGATATGATTACATTCAAGCGGATTGAATTCCTAGATCTCACACATCGTAATTTTGGGTAGTTTATTTTTGGTTTATTTTTGTTTACGTATTTATTTAATTTTTTTTTGTATGTATTTTAACATACACAACAGATTTGGTTTCCGTAAGTCACGTCCTAGGCGACCACTGAAAATCAGCGCCGTGCTGTGGGTCCCCCACGGCACAGCATTATGCTCAGTGGAAGCCTTCTTGCCACAATCACGACATGCATGCATACACTGGGATTCCCCGTGTCGTGAGATCCAGGCTCCTTCGTTCCGTTAAAATTTTTATGAAAGGCACAATTTTAAATCTTAAAAATAGGTAAAGAAGAGTGTATGCATGGTGCTGTGATTTGTATCAGTTGAGTCGGTGTTATAAGAGAGTGTCTGTATGTTATACGTATGTTAGTGAGTGCAAGTGTATATTTGTGAATTGTCAATGTGTGTACTGTGAGTTTTTACAGTGAGTTTTTACTAAGCCAAGAGACCTTCCGTCATATCGTAGTCCAATGTAAGAAGCCAGTTTTTTACCGTCACTATGCATTTTTTTTTGTGTTAGTTTTAGTATTTTGTGAAGATTGTTGACTTTCGCGTATATGTGTGGACCCATAAAACCGTAAGACCTTCTGCCAATATTTTTGCAGCATTGGATTTTATTCCAATCTATCCTTCGACTTGAAATGACACAAATGCTCAAGGCAGTTTTATGAAATCTGAGGATGACAGAAAGTATGTAAAGCGGTCTAACCCTAAGAACAGCCACCTCAGTATAAAGTTTATTCGTGGGATACCGGTACGGTCGTCTATAGGCAACTTTTAGTAGAGCACGTTGAGCTCATTCTACTTTAATTAGTGAGGTCTTACCCGCACCGCCCCACGCTACGGAACGGATTGACACAGTGAAAAATAAATCATCTTCAGGACTGCATCATCCGCAACCTTGTCCAGCTGCTTAAAGACACGCAGCATTGTTATGATCCTGCCCTTTAGTGCGCTAAGGTGTGCAGACCATGTCAATCTCTTATCCACTATCAAACCTAGATACTTAATAGAGTCTGTTTGTTCGATGTAAGGGCAAGAACATTGGTCGGTGCTAATACACGAATGCACCCGTAAACAAGATACTCTGTTAGGGGCAGTACGTTCTGAAATAGCAAAGTGGATTGCCTTGGTTTTTTCTATATTTAGCGTCAGAAGATTATATTTTAGCCAGTTTGCGACAGCCTCAACCCCACTCTCAACCATACATTGCACTTCATCCCATGTTTTCCCATGAAAAACTATCGCGGTGTCATCGGCATAAGTGAAAATTTGGAATGAGGGATATTCAAGCTGCTCAATCCATTTATATAAATTATAAATAGAGTGGGATCCAGCACGCTACCCTGGAGAACACCGAAATGTACGGTAGTTGGGTCACTACAATATTCTCCCAACACAACTCTTTGCGTTCTATTACAGAGATATGAAGCAAACCAGTCCAAAGCAACGCCACGGACTCCCAAAAGTGTCATTTTCTTAATCAGTATTTTCCTGGAGATTGTATCGAAGGCTTTTGCAAGGTCCAAGAAGACACCAGTACATGCCTGTCTTTTACCTAGGTTCAGAGTAATGAAGTCGGCTAAGTTGGTTACTGCATCCTCCGTGGACCTGCCAACCCGAAATCCATACTGATTATCCGACAATAACTTATGTTTTTCCAGGTATGCAAGTAGTCTCTTGTTGACTACTTTCTCTAGAATTTTAGAGAGAGCTGTCAGCAGAGAGATTAGCCTATAATTTACGGGCGTTTTCGGATCTCCGCTTTTGAATATAGGGCAAATATTTGCAATCTTCATACAGTCGGGTACAACACCCGTAGTTAAACTTAGATTGCATAGGAAGGCAATCGGCTCCACTAAAACATGGGCGCAGTGCTTAAGGAATTCGTTATTAATCCCATCATAACCCGTAGCTGACGTCGCTTTAAGATGAGTAATAATTGTGAATATTTCTTTTCCGTCAGTCGGAGCAAGAAATAGAGAGTCTGGGCTGGTGTACAATGTACTATATTGCTCATTTTTACGCGCCAGTTTAGTTTCAGCCATATCAAGTTGTTCAAGTGTTTTTGATGCAAGGTTTTTGCCTACGGTAGAGTAATAGTCGTTAACTTCATTTAGTGTGGGGACTGGGTTGTCACTATCAGTTACGAGCTCAGACTTGCCAGTTTTTTTATTTTTAATATTGCAAATTTTCTTTATTTTATACCACAGTTTTTTACAGTCGGCTTTAGTTTCCATTAGTAGTTTGCGGTCATGATCTTGTTTCAGATTGGAAAGTATATTGTTGCAATAGTTTCGATATTTTTTGTACTCTTGTTGAATGACAGGATTATCGCGATTATCCTCTTTTTTTGCATTGGTATGCATTAAGTCACGCCGTCTTATGCACTTCAGAATACTTTTAGTAATCCATGGCTTGATAATGAAATCTGAGCTACGGCATACACAAGTAGTGGTGTGTTTATTAATTTTAGAGGAGAGAATTTCAACAAACTTTTGGAATGCATGATTAACATTTGTGCATTCAAAACGCCAATCCCACTTTTCGTTTTCAATATCTTTTTCCAAACTTTTATAGTCAATTCGCGTATGTCGTTTCTCAGCCCTAGTCCTAGCTAATTGTCGGTGAATGCCAAAGATAACCGTCTCGTGACCCGTTATGCCAGTGTCACAGACAATAACAGTAGCAGGATTCTGAGTTTTGAGCATACCATGGTCCAAACAGTTACCTCCTCGCGTAGGGAAAGTATGTCCTGGAAAATACCCGTAGTGGCCAGTTAAGTCTAAGTATTCGGAAACGCGTCTAACAGTGGAACTCGATTTTATATCAATATTCAAATCCCCTACAATAGCACAGGTTTTTGCCGTACATGATTCCATTAGTTTTGTCAATGATTCACAGAAGTTATTTATATTATAAAATGATGGTGACCTATATGGCTATTAGGGATAATTCGTCACTGACATTGATAACCAAACAGCTCGAGTCGTTGCAGGGTGGTTCTACGACAGAAACCCGGAGATGTGACTTTGTATAAACAACTATACCATCGTTTTGGTTAAGGTAAGTACTGGAACAGTGATAATCGTAGTTATTGATTTCGAAACGGGTGAGCCCGTCGTCAAGCCAGCACTCTGTTAAAATAATTATATCAGGCGGCTCAAGAGAATAGTGAAATTGTCAAAGTTCTTTCTGATACTGCGTATATTTTGTACTACAACCGAGTACTGATTTCCAGTATCGCCCTGGTGACGGCTACATTCATCTATAGAATATAGTTTTAGGCTAGTTGTGAAGGCTGACTTGTCGATTTCATCTATAACTTCTGCTAAATTAGCCATTAGAAAAGCTAAGTTGGTGTATAAATATATGTCTCAATGAGTTATGTAAGCCGCAACACGAAGAAGCCAGGTGTATTCGGTGGCGGTACTGAAGTGGTGTAGTAATTATGGTCTCTGCTGAGTACGCAAAGGGTAAACAAGTTTTCATAATAATGTGTGTATGGTGTTGAGGTGTATAAAGTGTATAAAGTGTGTATAAATGCGAGTATATTGTATAATGGGTCACAGTAATAATAATTGTGGGGTCTATAACAGGTATATGAACTAAAAGTACTTTGCATGAAAAGGTTACAAAAAAGTAATTAAATAGGCAGAATAAAAAGAAGTTTGAAAGCTTACGTTTGGAATTTTGAGGTTTTGTTACATACTGACTTGCATGAGGTAAAAAATATACAGCAGATAAGCAAATTAATATAGCAAGTAGTAGTCATTGGTTTGTATCCAATTGTAGATTGCGTAGAGTTTGTTCCGATTTGACAAGAATTGGTTTTGCACCTTCAATTTTTCGTAAGAAAATGTTTCCATTCGCCGTCCAACAGAACTTTTACTCTTTTTGTTTTGCAAATTCTCTTGCTACATAAAACAGCCTTCTGGAGCTAGCAGGAAAGTATTCAGCAACATATACCGGACGGCGATCACCGGGCAAACCAATGCTTTGTGTATTCAAACGGCCGTCATTGGGGTGGTTTTTATTGAAATCACGTACCCTTGGGATGAGTCTGTTCTTAATCGGAACATCAGTAAATTCCGCAATGATTGGTCTGACAGAGCCCGGTATTCCGGGTAAACGATATGCATCGCGTAGTTGCGTTCTATTTAGAGGCACGTCAACAGCTGCACCTATCTTAGTGATAATCGTAGATATGTCTGACGTGGACTCCATGAAGGTCTCCAATTCCATTCAATTTCCAATATATTTATGTTGTCTCTGCAGGCTTGGTTTTCTTTTTTGGTTTTCTTTTTTCAGGACATCAACTTGCTTCACCATGTCATCATACTGCTCACTGATGAATGTGACGGATTTTACGATCTCACTGTTGGACTCCTGTATCGCAATATTTTGCAGTGTCAATTCGGCTATTTCGGATAACAGCTGAGAGAGACAAGAGCTTTGGTCGAGCGAAAACTTAGTAAGGCGTTCCTCTTGCTCTTTTTTCCAGGTCGAAAGCATTTCAAGTATTTAACGCTTTACGTCCTGAAGTTCATTACCCGGCGAAAATTCCGGGCAAGGACGCTTATGCCGTGACGTAGTGTTGACACTATCAAACGGGCTGTTCAATACCGCTTGGGGAATATCCGAGTCTGACTTAACTTGCATTCCACTGTGGCTCAGCGGTGGCGAAGCTGGAAGCGGTCGCTGATTGCGAGGCATTGTATTGTAAGTAGCGAGACAAACAAATGTAGGCCGTAACTCACGACAATAGGCTTGGGGATGCCTTTATTGATAGCACACAGCAACAAGCGCGCGCAAGTAAGCGGGATGGCAATTCTGGCGACTGTCCTGCTTCCTCAGGTGGGCGGGGCACGATCGATGCGTAGATCAGCGCGGCGCGTAAGCAGTGCGACGGCCACACGGACGGTAAAAATAATAAATATTTTTAATTAGGTTTAAGCAGGGCCTGGGCCTGCAGTCTCGACATAGTTTGCGATCGTTACGTTAAGTAACGATCGTTATCTCTTACCGACAAAATACGCTTGCCGTAACGACGCTAACGATAAACACAAGTCTCAACAGCCGAGTTAGCGTGCAAAATCTGTCACTATATTGACTTAACGTTGTCGGTAGGCTAGCGATGTTCGTATTCATAGTGCGATGATTTTTTTGAAAAATTATGGCAGTTGAAAAAAATCCTTGTATCATAGGGAAAATTGGTAGACAAGATATTCAAAAAAAACTATTTTTCTTTGAAAATTGTGCAGAAGATAGGTAAACCTTATCATGTTAACAATTGTTTGCATCGAAACTTGTAAGTAGCTTATGCCGTTTTTAAAAATACGCATAACAAAGAAGAAAATAGTTCGCTTCCTTGCAACACAGACGTTGAACATGGGAAACAAACTGTCAATGTCAATTGTCAAGTTTGTTTGTACACAAAATACGACAATGAGATTGAATTGGATTATTGGAACTGATTAACTGGAAAAGAACCGTATTTCTATAGTGGAGGACAGTGACACAGGCGCAGGCCCTAGCCCGAGTGCTAGCAAGCAGCGTGACCGTCAGATAATAACAACCTACAACCATTTTCGATTCCTATTTTTGGTACTAAATTTAATACTTTGCATATGTCCGAAGTAGTTTGTGTTTACTTAATGAATATCTTAAATGTTTCAGGCGTACTTCGGGGCATATTGATGCGCATTTGGCAACTATAGAAGCTCGTCCATATCTTCACACGGGCAAATTTTGAAACATGCTGAAAGGAGGGTCCCGATGAACTCACTCAAACTCCCAAACGGAACCATTAAGTCGCCCGAGCAGTGCATGACGTTAAATATCAAGTTGGTTTTTAAATGTAAGTACAAGACACGTCAGTTTTATTTATTTTTAGTAGAATACATTAGGTATCCTAATTACAGGTTTGGATAGACTTAAAAAGCTGCGCCTGCACTAAGGCAGCAAAATTATAAAAACAAATCATTCAAACTGGCAACCGAGGCGTCATCACTGCTTCTTTGACTGAAGTGGAGAGACGCATAACATCCTTAATTAGTGTAGAGTACACATTTGGCACTGACTGCCCGGATGCTATGCCATTTCCTTTTTTATTATTAGAATCACTAGCACACTAGAGCATTAAAATACATTTTTAGTACATCTAATTTTTTTACAGATGGTGGCAGCTGCAACTCAAGTGCAATCAGACGCTGCCAGAGGCAGGCAAGGTACAAGCCGAGGCGTGGGTGCTATTTGCATAGGCTGCAAATTCAATAGTGGAGTTTTACAACTTTTGTAAATAAAAATAATAAATGATTTTATAAGTTTTTTATTTAAATCACAAAGGTTCAATAAAATAAAATTATGTAAAACTAGTATTATTGAGTCTTCTTATGCACTCTGCAACAGCTTACCCATTGCACCACACAAGCCCTGTATAACAAAATAAGATTTTAGAAGTATTCATACAATGATACACAACGGCATAAGTCGGACTTGATGCTATAAGCCATTATATATCACCTTTGGGTCAAATAAATGGAGATGCTAATGAAATAGGTATAAAGATCTAGAGAAAATTATATGTTATGCAAATATAGGTATACTTATATTATTTAATATAGTTGTCTGTACGAGATTGCTCTGTGCGATAAGACCGCCCATTGTATACTTGCTTTTATGATTTTTTGTTCTGTATATATATTTGTGTGGTTTACAATAAAGAATATAAATAAATATAATAAAATATAAAATGAATACCTTAAAATAAATCATTTGATTTGGTACCTGTAACTTCTAGGCCATCATCATGAACACTACCATCATTGTCCACTATTTGCATGGGTGAATGGCCTCCGGTTCATGTAATTTATATTTTATATGCTTGTTGTGTAACACTGCACATGCATTGAGTGGGACAGACCCCGTTATACAGACTTCAGCACAGCAAAGCATCTTTCAACAAGGTTCCTGGCTGAACAATGAGCATTTGTTTATTGATACTCCGGTGTCCCAGGGCGTTAATTTTTTAAAGGAGTCATCAAAGAGGATATCCATCATCACCTAAAAGATAAAACATAGAAAGTACTTTCAGCATTTTAATGGGCAACTGTTCAGACAGATTATAATGAACATTTATTATTTATTACCAAGCAGCCATGTACGGTGGTCAAAAATGATAATTTTTTATATGTTTTATGGCTTCAATCACAACTGGGGCGTGTTGTGATTGAAGCCATAAAACATATGGCTGTGGAGTATTTCTAAACTTTGCTTTAACTACACACTGTTCTTCTTGGGTCATAGGAAATTTGACATATCTTCTTAAAAGGTTTTCATTGTTAGCCAAAGTTACAGCATGTACTAATCGGCTAACTGACTTTTAGCTTATGCTGCAGCGCCACTGCAAGCCAATATGTAGTTGTTAGCACCCACTTGACTATTATGAAGAAAATTACATTACATCTTGGACATTAGAAAAAAAAAATAGAAATATTATTTAGGCACATTAAGTACCCAACGCATAGACACTCACTTGAAACTCCACAGAAAGTCCGTAAGGCCCTCATCTTTGAATAGTTGGGCGAAGTTCACCAACGAGCTCATGAAACGTCCTTGTTTATTCGGTAAAGATAGATAAATTGGCCATCCTCTAAATCCAAAGGTTTTTCAACTTCACGCCGGTTTCGTGCATTTTTCCGCCTCATTATTATATCGAGTCTGTTTTCTAGCACGACCAAAGCCCACGCTTAATACTATACAGCCATATTACTCTAATTATTATTTATTTATTGTTTTTGTAACCTCTAAAACCAATGATAACGATCGTTACGACACTTATCGGGCTGACAAAAATGCTCGCTAGGAAATTCGATATCATACCGATAAATCGTTAACTTAGCGACAATATACGTTAAGTTTGCGATGACAAACGTCAAAAATCGATAGCTTTGACTGTCGAGACTACCAAAAATCGTTATCTTCCGATCGTTAGGACTTAGCGACCGATCATTACGAGATAACGATCGCTATCTATGTCGAGACTGCAGGCCCAGAATAGACTGGCCACCTTTGTGAACCGTTATTATTCGTTCTGATCTTGATTTCATAATTGAAATTTGAATTTGAAATTGAGACATTATGACACAGAACGATGAAAAACGGGCGTCAGCTTTTTAATTTCAAATCTGGACTGAACGCCGAAAGTTGGTGGATTTTTTGAGACTACCAAGTGTACTATCGTATCTAAATATTTTAAACTGTGATATTATATATACGGCTTGTGTATGTTAACAAATCTTTGAAGTTCAATAAATATAGTTTATTGAGTTTCATGCTTATGTGTGTGCATTTTACTGGTACATAATCCTCTTCGGCCATCGTAACTTATCAAGGGGCTCACTGTTTGGCGTATTTATTCATAGCCTGGCCTCCACCACTCTTGCTGTCTACTTACTTGCCCGATTGCCTGATCTATCCGTCCTTCTTCCATCCTGCTGCCTACTCCACTTCCTGCCTGCCTTGACCATCAACCCTTGCTGCCTGCTGCACTGCCATCCTGCCCGATTACCCGCTTATCTGGCTACCACCCGTCTAATTATCCGTGGTGCCCCCTGTAGTGTAACTCTTTGCGCATAATCTCGTTGCTATATATTGTCTACTTGTTTATAAATATGCATGGCATTATTGACACTTGTCATTATATATTAATTTGTGTTTCAAGCTGAATAAAGCCAATATTTTGGTTAAGTGAATCTTTTATTATGTAACAATTTATTCAGCTTGAATAAGCTACTAAATAAAATACACGATGTATGATAATACTCCAAGCAATGTTCCATCGACTTCCAACGTGTCAGGAAGCCTATCAAAATACCTACGCCCAGAGCGCTTTGATATCACACCAGATTCTCCAAGCGCCGAAAATAAATGGAAACACTGGAAATTTTTGTTTGTGAACTTCCTCAAAGCTGAGTTACAAATGTCTAAATCCGATACTATGGATACTATGAAATTAATGCTATTAGCAAACCATCTGGATGAAAATGTATACGTACAAATACAAGAATGTCAAACATATACAACTGCGATGGAAATGTTGGACAAAATATATATTAAACCCAAAAACGTAGTACACGCCCGACATATTCTAGCAACTAGACGTCAAAAACCTGAAGAAACCATTTCGCAATACATACAATCTTTAAAACAGCTCGCAACTGACTGCAATTTTGAATCCGTCACCGCCGAGCAATACAAACATGAATTTATTCGTGATGCATTCATAGCTGGACTTGCATCATGTAACATTCGTCAAAAATTGCTTGAAAATATTAACCTCACTCTCGACGAAGCTCTAAATCAAGCAATCACTTTTGAAACAGCTGTAAATAATGCGAAATCTTACACGAACGAAATGGAATTGACTCCTATTGCTGCTCAAACTCAAGAAATGATAATTACACCACCTTCACAACTAGCGTTGGAGGAAAGAATAGCTGCAGCAGCACCACCACCAACTCCAGCGCGCAAAAATTGTTGGTTTTGTGGAGGAAATGTCCACCAACGCATTAAATGCCCTGCGTTTCACAGTACCTGCAAACAATGCGGAAAGAGGGGCCATTTCGCCAAAGTGTGTCGCAGCCCAAAACCTGTGAATGCGGTAAATATAGAGTTATCTGAAATGTGCGCTGCATCACCGGTAAGTCTTAAACAAGCTACAATCGCAGTCGTAATTAATCAGACACGTGCCGATGCCCTAATAGATACAGGCAGTTCGATAAGTTTCATTAACAAAAGAATTGCGCAAACGTTGAATCTCAGACTTAAGCCATATCGTCAAACAATAACATTAGCATCTCTAGACAATACTTCTGTTGTAGAAGGAGTCTGCTTCGCTACGATTGAGTTAGAAGGCCATACATACAAGCAAATACCACTCCTAGTTATTGAAAATCTATGCGCAGATATTATAATTGGCCATGATTTACTGAGAAATCACTCGTCCGTAGAAATGAAATTTGGAGGAAGTCAAAAGCCGCTTAAAATATGCAATGTTCTAGCAGCTGGTGTACCACCTGCAACTTTATTTCATCATGTATCGCCGGCAATCAAACCTATCATTATAAAATCAAGGCGATACAGCGCGTTGGATGAAGCTTTTATTAAAGAGGAAATCGATAAACTTCTCAAAGATGGCGTCATAGAACTCAGTATATCTCCGTGGCGAGCTCAAGTCTTAGTTACGGGTGGAGGACAACACCGCAAACGGATGGTCATAGACTATTCACTAACGATTAATAAATTTACTGAACTGGATGCTTATCCTCTACCAAACATAGAATCAATCGTATCAAAAGTGGCCAAACATAGATTTTTCAGTCAAATCGATCTGAAAAGTGCATACCATCAAGTGCCAATCCTGGCCAGCGAAAAAATATACACAGCATTTGAAGCGTGCGGTAATTTGTATCAATTTAGACGTATACCATTCGGAGTTACTAACGGAGTAGCTGCTTTTCAGAGAACTTTACAATATATAATTACGAAAGAGAATTTGAACGGCACCTACGCCTATCTCGATGATGTCACTGTTTGTGGTAAAAATAAAGACGATCATGATAAAAACTTAGAAAAGTTCATGCAAGCCGTACAAAAATACAAACTGACCTTAAACAAAGACAAATGTGTGTTTGGGAAGGAATCGATAAAGCTCTTAGGATATACAATTGAAAATAATACGATAAGGCCAGATGGAGAACGCCTAGCCCCACTGATGCAACTACACATACCCGCAGATATGCCGTCTTTGAAAAGAGCGCTTGGAATGTTTGCACACTACTCTAAGTGGATAAAGAAGTTTTCAGAAAAAGTACATCCACTCACACTTGTTTCCAAATTCCCTATGGAAAATGATGCCATCGCATGTTTCCAAACTCTAAAGTCAGATATTGCAAAAGCAGTTCTTACGTCAGTTCTAGAGGATATTACATTTACAGTCGAAACATATGCTTCGGACCATGCTCTGGCTGCTACACTGTCACAAAATGGGAGACCCGTGGCATTTTTTTCACGGTCATTGACAGATCCAGAACGCCGACATCCTGCTATAGAAAAAGAGGCTGCTGCAATTGTAGAGGCTGTACGGAAATGGCGACATTTTTTGCTCGGGAGACATTTTATTTTGATTACCGATCAACAATCAGTTTCATTCATTCAAAATCATACAAGCAAAATCAAAAATGAAAAAATCGAAAGGTGGCGTTTGGAAATGTCTTGCTACAAATACGATGTTGTATATAGACCTGGTCGAGAAAATACTGTAGCAGACGCCTTTTCTCGTGTATGCGCGCACCTAAACCCTCATAGACTTTATGATTTGCACAATTCACTTGGCCATCCAGGTATTGTAAGAATGACTCACTGGATTCGTATGAAAAATCTTCCCTATTCGACAAATGATATAAAAATGATGACGGAAAACTGTAGAATATGCGCAGAAATCAAGCCTCGCTACGCGACTACAAAAGGCCATCTAATTAAAGCTATAGCGCCTTTTGAACGTTTAAACATAGATTTTAAAGGACCTCTACCAACGAATACTCAAAACAAATACATTTTAACGATCATTGATGAATTTTCAAGATTCCCATTCGCATTCCCTTGCAAAGATCTAACTACAAATACAGTCATAAAATGTTTAAAGGAAATTTTCATGATGTTTGGGAACCCACAATTCATTCATTCAGATAGAGGGACATCGTTCATGTCAAACGAGCTACGAAATTTTTTGGTTCCATTGGGCATTGCATGCAGCCGAACAACGCCTTACAATCCAAAATGTAATGGTCAAGTTGAAAGACTAAACGGGACCCTGTGGAAGACGATACAACTTTACTTACACTCAAAAGACATGACGGTCACCCAATGGGAACAAGTTCTACCTTTAGCGCTACACTCTATACGTTCTCTATTATGCACGAGTACTAATACAAAACCACATGAACGGATATTCAATCATCCTCGACGCTCGCCGACTGGAGAATCTGTACCTTCATGGCTTTTGTCTCCAGGACCAGTTCTATTAAAAAAACATGTGCGAACTTCCAAGTTTGACCCTCTTGTGGAAGAAGCGGAACTTATTGAGGCAAATCCGCTCTACTCTCACGTAAGGCTTCAAAATGGTACGGAAACTACCGTATCTAATCGGCATTTGGCCCCGCTGCCAAACGAAGAGAACTTCGAAGATGCCGTCGATGAACCTACGCCTGAGGAACAACAGGTCACAGAATCAGTGGAACCTGCTACTGTACCTGCACTGCAAGAAGTTATGCCATCACCACGTCGATCGTCACGTGAGAGACGAGCTCCTGCTTATCTGAGTGACTACGCCTGTGATACATAACGATGACTTTAGTTAATTCTAAAGGAGGGGTGAATGTAGTGTAACTCTTTGCGCATAATCTCGTTGCTATATATTGTCTACTTGTTTATAAATATGCATGGCATTATTGACACTTGTCATTATATATTAATTTGTGTTTCAAGCTGAATAAAGCCAATATTTTGGTTAAGTGAATCTTTTATTATGTAACAGCCTGGCCTCCACCACTCTTGCTGTCTACTTACTTGCCCGATTGCCTGATCTATCCGTCCTTCTTCCATCCTGCTGCCTACTCCACTTCCTGCCTGCCTTGACCATCAACCCTTGCTGCCTGCTGCACTGCCATCCTGCCCGATTACCCGCTTATCTGGCTACCACCCGTCTAATTATCCGTGGTGCCCCCTCACCTGCCTACCTCGGGCATTCCACGACTTCCTGCCCGAGCTGCTGCCTGGTTAGCTGCCCACGTTGCGTCGTGCGAAGCCGGCCCATAGTTTTTATAATATCTATATCCTTTTTCTTACTTTTTAGTTCATAATTACTTATTTTTATTAACGTAGCTAACGTTAGCTCGACTAAGCTAACGTTACGTTACAATATTTAATCTCGCTTTGTAATATTTATATTGCTCCCATGAAATACCGAAGATCGATTAGAAAATAGCAAAACCCGATAACTAATTACCGCGACATTTCCTCATTAACTTATACTCTTAAAACATTCAAAAATATCGTATCTATTAAAACGTAAATAGCCTCTCGAAACGTCCAATCACTTGTCTTTTACTAAACCAATTAAGTGTCTATAAATTAGTAGCAAGCGAAATTAAAACTAACTTCTTTCCAATACTTCGAATATTCTTGTATTTATCAAAGAGTACAGTCTGGTTGCAAGTAAAAAGTGTAACCAATAGGATGGAAAATGCAAGAGACAAAAACTTGAGAGAACTCCAATATGGAATGAGGGCATTAGCAGACGTGATATTTTCATATTTTCAGCTTCGCTGATGGAAGATTATGCGACGAACCCCGGTTTCCGAGTTAAGAATTTGAATTTGAGTAGGTATTTAAGTAACTCTATTTTAGCCGTAAAACCTGTCAATCTTTGGTGTGGCGTTTGGTACGTTCTTAACTCTAAATGTTCAATTCAGAAACTAGCCCTAACACTCGGCTTCTGAATTGAGAATTTGTCAAACTTGTTTTTTTTTTGTCAAATTGTCATACTTTAGCAATAAAGTAGAGTTCTACAACTTCCCAGCTTTATATTTTCCATTTAGAAACCGAGCGGCAATGTGCAAACGCAAATTACGCGTTATGGTGAATACCTACGTTCGGTCGCGATATCAAAATCGTGATTTTCAAGTTTCAACGTTTGCTTCGACGGTGCGCTGCGTAATGTTTTAGCGATTCGCTTCGTTTGAGCGCTATTTTATTCGCGTTTTTTATCGATGTTGCATTTTGATTTGCAATTCAGGGCATCCACAACGAAATTAAATCGTTACTTACTCATGCTAGTATATGCAGAGTTTAAGTTCAGCTGTTGTTTAAAGCTTCAGAAAAGCGACTAAATCGGCAATCGTTAATGCTAAAATTAGCATCTCTGCGAATCCCCATTATTTTATGGAATAATCCAGTATGGTGAACAAAACGATGTCTAACAATGGCTTTCTTTGTTTGAACGTTTGAGCTGTGCTCCATTGTATGACTTTTAATTGTACTAAAATGGTTTCGGCAGGTGTACCAAATAAGGGAATTGCTTGTTAATTTTGATTTCATACTCTTTTCCAACGGCGTTGTTAATTTGATTCTCGTTTTCCTCGAATTTTGAATCTTCATGCATGTAAAAATGAATATAATATGACGTCAAATCATAATATACTCGTATTGCTATGTTTAGGATAAGTCTACTCGTTGTAGGTAACCTTCTACGATTATTAACCTGTTCTATTGGATAACAAAATGTAACCCGATAGTGACTGAATCTTCTCATTCCTATTTAACCCTAAAATATTATCACAACAGTTATTCTATACAAAAAGAAAGTACACATACTACAACAAATCTTTCTGTCTCACGTCCACATGAACACAGTAACTTTTATTATTCAATTATCTGACATTTAGTCGAATTTCTGTTTAATCCCCCCATTGTAAACAAACTTAAAAAAGTATTCAAATACATATAACGGGCACCCAGTTTATGTCAATATGAATTACAGAAGAAAATAGAAAAAATAAACACTGTACTGAAAATGTGAAAGAAAGTTACCGCGTATGCAGGCTTTGTGGGGGCGGTATTCTGTAAAAGTGCGGGTAAAAACACCAGTGGATTTTGGGCAACCGTTCGATATCATTCTCCACAGAAATACCAGGACGTGGAGAGACGTGATATCTGGTTTATAATTGTCGCAGTAACAATGATAACAATGTGCTGTAAAACATTAAGCTGTTGAATATTTCTCGTGAAATGCTGGTTCGTAGAAAGTATTTTAAAATCGTGTGCATGGTGTAACCCACAAAACGGATCGGATCAACGTCAATGTAACTCGATAAACTTGAACAACTTCAAAATGTTTGTATAAGGTTCACATTCGGTTTGCGAAAATTACGACCATGTTTTCGAATTCCGTGTAAAGTTCAAGTGGTTGCCAATTCGCCTTCGCCGTAAGTCTTTTGTACAATGAGCTCTTTACTCCTTCCACCCCTCTTTACCTCAAGGATCATTTTCAGTTTATGTCCCACATTAAAACTCTTAGGACGTCTGAAAACTTGCGACTTGCCTATGCATTCCACTACATTCTTGAATAAATCATTTACTGTCCAGGTTGCTCGCCTGTGAAATGCGTTGCCTGACCCAATAAAACGTGCTCAGTCGTTGCCTGTCTTTAAAAAAACTTATAAAGAAACATTACTTGTCTCTGTGATCCTGTTCTTTTTTAAGCTGTAATGTTTTCTTGCTTGTATGTTAAGATGTATTTATGTATCTATTTTAGTAGTTTTTTTTTAACCTACTTAATAAGACGAATTGTTTGATTTGAAATTTACACCAAGTGCAACCCTATACCGTGTCCAGCCTATCTCTTTCTATTCAATGTTGTCTGGCAATTAAAACAAACATACAACGCGATAAGGCCGCCTGTTGTATGTTTATTTTTATTTTAAGGTTTATTTCTGATTGTATTGTTTAGGTGTATTATAAAGTATATATAAATAAATAGATAAATAATGTTTGTCCCGTGTTGGAATTAATTATGTGATCTGCTTAAAGTAAATAATTAATACTACCTAATGATACAGAATGCGTGTCAGAATAGCTACTATATAAGCCTACCTATAAGCCACTGAAAACAACTTTTATAGGGTTTGTAGGTACTTATAAGGAACTAATAAAATAGTTGTCTTCAAGAAGCTAGCTTTTTAGTCTAGGATTTGAAAGGGTGACTGGTGAATCTCGTCCTGATTGAGGATTCAATCTCTTGAACAGCATAATGTTAGCCTATTCTATTGCACCGTAAGTTATAGCACACGACATCCCACCAATATCGAATGCTGCTAGAATAAGTATCCCTATGTTTAACTTTTTTGCTCAAACTTGTGCTCACAAAGAGGGAGTATTTTAGGAATGATGAATGCCTTTTGCGAGATTAGCACCAATGTTAAAAATGTGTCAGTCTTTTGCATTTTCCCCACATTTTCAGTACCGGGAATCTATGGGAGTTTTTTTGGATACCATTGTACTTGGATTTATTGCTCGCTGCTTTGCCTTTTAGCAGTGGCGGTTTTGGGAAAAGGAGTGGAAAGTTTAGGTGAAAGGCACTACGTTTAGTATGTTAGTTACTTTTTGTCTGTTACTCAGGTTGAAATGTTGAAAGAGATTTTGAAGATTTTTTTGTGCGTTTTATTCAAGATTTTAAACTACGATGTAAAATATTTTTTCGGTAGTATTCTTATGTTTGTAAAGATACTTAGTAACTCCTCGTATATATTAAAAAAAACGTAATAAAAATGATATATAGCAATAATAATGGTTGTAAAAATTAAAGACCGCTGTTACCATGAGTTTTCTTAGCCTGTAATTAAACTAAAAATGAGAACAATATGGGTTGTTATTGATAGTGAATAGACGTGAATTAATCACGTTAATTCTTACAGTTTCACTTACGTCGGAATTATTCGTGAAACTAAAACGTCCAGCGAATGCAGCAGTGATTATTGTTATTCTAAACTTAACAGTTCATTCACGAGGATGTAAAGTTAAACTAAATATAATATACAGGATGGAATTTTGTAATGCCACCTGAAGGGAAAGTACTCTTAATACTTTAGATAGAAAATTTTACTCAAAGAAAGTATTCCTTTATTTTTAAAAATAAACAATAATGCATTCAAAGATTTTCGAAAGTTTGCTTGCCACACCCTGGAATCGAACTGACTAAAATGTTTAAAAATTACACCCTGCACTTTTATTGCATCGATCGTTAGGGTCATTATAAGGATGAAATCTCTCTAACTAAATTGATAAATTAAATGAAAGGAAATCCTTGGCATGGCAAAGGCAGTACCTAATAACTTTTTTTCCTCCTTTGGTAACACTACAGCTAACAGCTGATTTGAATTTGTCCTAATAATTTTAATTTTAAATATTAGAATTCCTTCATAATAAGGCCTATTTCCAATTTATTAACTAGTTTTAAGGCGTAATTAAGTGTTTTGTGTTGAATACAGACACTAACCCTCAGTTTCGCACCTTAAAATTATCGCAGAATTAATGTGACAAATTGTCAAGCACGCGTTATTTTCTGTGATTGGCTCTTGAAAATTCATTCAACCAATCACAGCAGTTAACGCGTGCTTGACAATTTGTCACATTAGTTCTGCGATAATTTTAAGGTGGGAAACTGAGGGTAAGTGTTAAAATTTAATTGTGTTTCGTTGACAGTTATCGGCTCAAACGAATGTTACTTTTTCGCCTCGGTATCAAGTACAATACTATTTATTTTACTTGATATTGGATTGATTGCGTTTTAATATTTTGCCTACAATTAATTGGATCACTTTTATTACCCTATAAAACGTAAACATAACCTCAATTAGTTTGGTGACAGAAGTTCATTTTTCCGTTCAACTAATCATCTATTACTCATTCCACTACTCTTTTCCAACCTCTTCTTTCTTCTCTTTAATCTTGTGTGATTGAATGATTATGACTCGCAGCGCGCGGGCTCGCCTAGGAGAGACCAAACTCAGTCAGGCTTTGAGCGAATTAAAGGCGCCTCAGGAGTTCTGTGACCAACTGATAAGGGAAAAAGATGAAAACGAAATAGAGTTCCTTAGTGTCCTTGATAGGAATAGTAAACTGAAAACAGAAATGGCTCAGTTATATATTCAACACACTGATGCCATAGTAGCCCGGGACAGGCACCAAGTTGTTGTGGATGGGTTGAGCCAGTGTAGCAATGAGTATGAACAAGCTCTTAGTCACAAATATTTACTACAACAGCAGCTACATGAGGCTCAAAGTCAAATTGAACATCTTGAAACTACAAATCATAACATCACTGCCTCGTTGAATCAAAGTCTATTCAATGAATTGGTGCCTGTTGCCCCATCAATGGTTACTGCAATTAACCCCTCTTCCACAATAGATTTAACAGGTCATGTTTTTCAAAATCCATTAAATCATTTAGGGTATTTACTAGAAAAATAAAATAAAAAAATACATTAAAATTAACAAATACATAGTTAAAACTAAGAAAATTATCAAAAAACAAAGGTTCTACATCAAAAATGTAAAACTTAATAGAGAAAGATTACATCTACTTAAACAATTACATATGTATTCATTTAACTTAGAAAAAAAGTACTAGGAAATACCAAACTAACACAGAAGACTTGCGGTATGAACTTGACCATCTACAGGAGAAACTTACTTCTATGACCATCAAATATACAGCCTCTGAAAACCAAATGAGGGAATATGTATTAGCAATGAATGAGCTGGTAAGATCACAAACTAACAAATGTGATCATTGTCAACCACCATCTGTTGAACCTACACCGGACTATTCATTGACAATATGTGATGCCACCATACTCTAGTGCAAGTTGGCCATTAGAAATTACTAACTGTTTGTATACAATTTTCTGTATGTAAATACAGAAATAGTATTATTTTGTGATGAAATTGGAAAGGATCTAGGCCACTTGTTGACAAATAGATATCCAGGACACTCAATAATGAACTACTGTATGCCTGGTTGTTCTTTATTTGACATGATGAAAAAAGTTATAAAATGAAATTTTAACCAGGTCACTACATTATTAATATTTATTGGTAATAGGGGTAATGTGAATAACGAAGAATTACTGCAACATTATAAATCTTTGTGCAACCTTAGTTTAAAAAATTGATGTTCATATTCCCATACAGCCAAAGTTTGCCACAGGAAGAAAACATACTTAGATATGAATTGAATAGGACATTACATAATTTAACATAAGTAGTAATTTATTCCATTTAATTGACACTAACAATTATGCTGGTAATCACTTTTATTTGACAAAAGATAAATTTTTCACGGATAGGTATTATAAAAGACAGATAGCTGTGTCGCTATCATATTATTTTTCTATTACAGCCAAGAATTTGGCTAAACAACTTGCGTCTATTGAGCAATGCCAAGAAATGTTATTTAATTCAGCCAATAATTTGGTATCAGAAATTGATATTGACAATAATTTAAATTAGAAATTAGGACAATAGGGACAACCAAAAATATACAGGATAAAAATTGCAAAATAAAATCAAATAAAAGTTTAAATTCGATAAATAGTATTAACCTGGTGCATCAAAATGTTCAAGGATGGAAGTGGAATTATTTATGAATTTTAACAGTATTGATGTTCTTTGTATAACAAAACATTGGCCTAAAAACCACCAGTTATTGTTAAATTTTAATAATCACCAGGTTGTTAGTTTATTCAGCAGAGTTAATGCTATATATGGTGGCTCATTGATTTTAGTAAATAACCAGCTTAAATTTAAAGACCGTAAGGATATTGTGAGCCTATCTGTTGAGCGGACAGTTGAAATAGCTTGTATAGAATTAGAGCAGTTTATTGTATTAAGCGTATATAGACCCCCTTCAGTATTGTATGACTGCTTTTAAAAGGTAATGGATGAAGTGTTACACAAGATTTATAACTCAAATAAATCTATTATCACTTGTGGTGATTTTAATGTAAATTTATTAAAAAACTCAGGTTCTTGTAGTAAAATAATAAGTCTGTTTCAGTCCTACAATCTTGTAAACCTATTTTTGGGGCCCACAACAAAAACCCCTACTAGTGCTACATGCTTAGATAATATTTATACTAATGTTATACCAGTCCACAAAGAAATTATAAATTTACTAGATTCTGATCATTGCGGGCAGAGGATTTCTATACCAAACCAAAACAACAAAGTGGCTAAAAAGGATATCACTGTTAAACCCAAAACTGCAAGTCGCTTGGCCGCTTTTAAAGTTAAACTCATTAATAAATTACCAATTTTGTCAATTGATGCTGATCCTAATCATCTATATGATGTTTTTTTTTAGTATATACTGTGAACAATTTAATTCGTCCTTTATACCCAAGACTATCTCCGTTAATAGTAACGCATCATTCAGTGATTGGGCTACCATTGGTATTCATAAAAGTAGAACACGGCTTTATGAGCTATACAGTGAAAGGGATTATGTAAACATTGCTGAATTTAATTTATATGCTAGAAATTATTCAAAATTATTTAAAAAAGTTTGTTGTTTGGCCAAGTCGCGTTATTTGAGCTCAAAGATTAAAAACAGTAGTAATGTTATTAAAACGACTTGGAATATTATTAATAGTGAAACGGGAAGATCTGGTAACCGAAATATTGACTACGGCCTGTCTATTAATGGCAACATCATAAAATCAGACTCACAAGTCGCAGTGGCCTTTGAAAATTTCTTTTCAGATATTCCCGTTTCAACGACTAAATCCTTAAACTCATCACCTTCTGTTGCTGAGTCTTTGCTAAAAGAAAATGTTAATGTTTGCGATTCGGAATTCTATTTGAACATATTACTTGTAAAGACATAATTAAAACCTTTCACACTTTAAATGTTAAAAAGACTACAGATCTTTGGGGTCATTCTGTAGAAGTTGAAGTCTATTATTGAAATTGTCGCACCTAGTTTAGCTATTATCTTTAATAATTGTATCGACTGTGGGGAGTTTCCTGACCTAATGAAAATGAGTAAAATAATACCTTTGTTTAAATCAGGTAGTAGGTACATCAGACCCTACAAATTATAAACATATTTCAGTACTAACTACGTTTGTAGCAAAATATTTGAGAAATTAATTTTAGAGCTATTGCAAAGATTTTTTAATAAACATAAATAATTACATAGCAAACAGTTCGGTTTTACAAGGGATCGTTCAACTACTGATGAGTGTTGAGCTTTTAGGACATAATTTACTGCCGCAGCAGCAGCAGTTGGTTATTGACGATGTAAATAGCGCGGTCTCAAAAGTAGTTCACTGGTTCAATGTTAATCGTTTACGTCTTAATGAAAAAAAAGTTTACCCTACCTCACGTTAGGTAGGTGAAAACCGATGTGTTGATAAAGGGCGAAGAATTGAATCCTGAAAATAGCACATTATTCTTAGGCTTAACTTTGGATGCTAAGCTTCAGTGGGGCCCATATATAGATAAATTGTCAAAGAAGCTAAGCTCCGCAGCATGTGTTGTTAGAAAAATTCGTAATTTAACTGACATAGAGACAGTACGTTTAGTATACTTTAGCTATTTTCATAGTGTAATGTCGTACGGTATTCTGTTGTGGGGAAATGCCGCCGACATCCAGAATATCTTTGTTTTGCAGAAATGAGCTGTTCGATCAATTTCTAAATTAAGCCCGAGACACTCTCTCAGAGAGAAATTTAAGAAGATTAATGTAATGACTGTGCCTTCTCAATATATTTATGAAAATCTTTTATATGCCCATAAAAATATAAAATTGTTTAAAAAATACAGTTATATCACAAAGTAAGTAAGCGGCGGCGCGCCGCAGACAGAGAGGCCACTCTGAACAAAGCGTCATTTTGCACACACACACTGGACATTGCAATTTTACAGGGAATAATGGACAATATTGGACCGAGCTCAGTCGCGGCTGTCATGAATGCTTTGTGCGGGCATTGTCTCGTCATTCATACATAAAGTACTGTAACGAGGTTGCATTGGCTGGGTTATCTTTATTAATTGTTACAGACCGAATATACTTTTTCCTTTTTAATTTATTAATTTTAAAGTTTGAAGGAGACCTTTTTCAAGATGACAAGTTAGAAATTCAATATCTTTCCTAGATATATATATTAGTACATTATGGTACAAGTGTGTAATTTTGGTAATTACCGCTGGGGCTCCATTGATACCCGAGCCATTAGGTGAGGGTCTTAAGAGAGCCGAGGACGGTAATCATCAATACACACGTGTGTCATACGACGTTTTTCAACACACTTGTGAAGAAAATAATACAAAAAAATCATTTCCAACAGTGAAAACTAGTTGTGAAAAATTTTCGCAATGGCGGCCAAATTAATCAGTTTTTCTATGCGCGCGCATCTAACAATGGCGATCGGCCATAGACTAAAAAGAATGAGGTTTCTTTTTTTTGGTTTTTGACGGATAGCGTTTCAGCCACGTACAAAATGAGGAATTTCAAGTTTTCTTTATTACAGAGAAAAACAAAAGTTTTATTTAAGTGAAAGTTTTATTTATTAAACAGGTACAAGTTGAAATTATATATTTAAATACGAAGTAGCATGAAATGTATTGCATTTGTTTTTTAAGAACAAAGCAACACAACCAATAAATAAAAAAAAAGACTATAACTCACTTGTGAATAATAGCAATGAAATAGTCACAGTTTGATTACAGGTGTCATTATGTGCCTAATTGCGGTGAAATTAGAGCCACTTTATGAGGAAGTGTGTTGAAAAATAAGTTATTTTAAGTCCATAGACGAAATTGGAAAGGCTATGAAATTTGTGATAATAATATGGTTTAAGTCATCCAGTTAACAAATATGTTTCCTCCGACTGCACAGCATAATTTTCTTCTAGTTTTTTTACATCTTTTTATTTCGCTTCTTAAGCAGTCGGGTTTTTTGATTTTATTACATTTTAATCACATTTTTATTTTTGTCAAGATTCACAATTTAATGTTTTTAGTGAGATCATTATTACACAATGTTTAGGACTTGTCGACACATACGGCGAAGATTGGAAGGTATCCAATCTTCGTCGTATGTGGCGTCGTGAAATTTAATGGGTAATTGAAGCTCTGTCTACCCTCTAAGGCATGTAAGCATGAAATAAAAATAATAAAAAAAGGAAACTTATGTTTAGACGAATCGATGTATTTATGTTTGTAACTTATACAACCTACTCTTTTTTTAATTCGGAATCAATATAGTACCAACCCTAGTGAATCTGTCAAGTTTAGCTGTCAATTTTCGAAACGGTGGGAGTGGCCCTTCTGTATACTTTCTATTTTGTGGTGATATCCATAACATAAATACTAGGAACAAACACAAATTTGTAGTGTACCTACAACAAGGCTCAAGAAAATAGGTGGCTCGTTTAGATGTCAATGTGTACGCTTTTATAATAAACTTCCAAGCCACGTACAAGATCTAAGTCTTAATAAATTCAAATTTTTCATTAAACGTAAGTTGTGCCAGAAAGCGTTTTATACAATTAAAGATTACCTTGAGGACAAAAAGGCTTGGGATTGAGCTGCTCCAATTAATTTTGTTTTTTTATTATATTTTGCACCGTGAATTTTGTTATTATAACTTTTTTTTTGATTTTCTTGCAATGACAAGAATTTTTACTTTTTAAAGTATTATATTATTTTATTTTAATTATTTTGAATGTGAAGACTATGTTGATCTTTTTTTTTGTTATAATTTAAATTTATCTTAGTTTTTAATCATGGTCTGTCAGTTTGAGTAGTTTATGCGGCCTACCCGAATGTCCTTTCTTTGGTATTGTTCGTCGAATCGTTGAGCTCCTTAAATTACTGAGTTGAGCTGCTCGGTTATTGACAAATGCGTGCACTGACTGGACAGGTCCACTCAATCTGGCTGGTTCTTTCCTCAAAAGACCATTTCAGACATCAGTCTACATGGTCTTCACATGATCTAATCAAGATTTTGTCTGGACTTTAAAAGCACAGTCTCTTTTATATTTCTGAGTTTGTTTCGGCCTTTCTTCTCAGAGTAGTCAGATAGGAAACGCCGACCTCATCTAGTTTTAAAATATATGTTCGACATGTAAAAGTGTTTGTACAAACCAACTTACAGTAATAAAATCATTTATCATTAGGAAGTAGTAATTGAGCCACTTCATTTTTTTCAGGTTATTCTCAGATGGATGATTATTGATGATGATTTATCTTCCAGAAACTGTTCAAGTGTATACCGGCGCAGTTTTTAGTACACAAACAAGAGTAACCACAACACTGATTTTTTTTTATGAAGTTATATGACGTGAGCCCGATGGGATTTCCCATCGGTAAAAATGACGAGCTTGATCCCCTACATAACCCCTTAAGGGAATAAATTTTCTTATACAGGACGCAGTGGTTAAGGCAGTCTGTCAATGAATTTAAGATATTTATGAATCAGATTGAGGTTTTAGACGGGGATAAGTGAAAAGTCGACACACCCATTAAGTAAGCTGACATCTACCCAAGACTGGGAACTTGGCAGTAGTTCGCGCTGGTCAGTACCAAACTGCTGACGAACAGCGCGCGCTCCAATTAACATCGGTCGCATCCGACACCCAGCACAGCTCTAGGGATGGGCAAATGAAAAGAAAAACGATATTATTTATTTAGACTTCACGCACAAAGGTACAATGGCAGCCTTAGTGCCTAAAGCACACGTACATATACAGTTGTGGTCATATAATTAGGAACGACTGATACCGAAGTCACTTTTGGATAAACAAGTTACTTTTACTTTTGTATCAAATTAATGATACCATGAACCACATAAAATAATAGCTTTATTGGTAGATTTTAATAATTAATACTCATTAAGCAAAAACAATTGCAACTCTCTATAAAAACCTATTCATCGTAAATTGACATTGTTTTTCAAAAGTACTGGCCGCCGGACAAATAATTAAGTACGCAAATAAATATTTTGGCAATTTTGAATACCGAAAACGGATATCATATTTTGTTTCCCCGCAAATCTATGTTTGCTTTCTCTTACGTTTTTTTCAGTCAAAAGTGCATAATTATTTCAAAAACTTGGGTAAAAAGAATAGTTGTGATCCATCGACCCAAAAAACGATTATGGCACTGTATGAACGTGATTGGTATAAAAAGATTGCTTATCATTTGAAGTGGTCCAAAACTAAGGTTTATAACGCTGTAAATCACGTAAAGAAATTTAAGACTACCAATACTGTTCCTCGAAAACCTAAATCTAAGAAAAACAACGCTGCGTGAAGATACATTAATTGTTCGCTCAGCGAAAGCTGATCCATTTAAGGTTTCTGAAATTATAAGAACGGAAGTTTTTGGCCATGGAGAATATTAGCGGGTACGGTACAAAGACGTTTAACGGACGCAATGTTTTTTTGTAAGAATCACCCGGAGAGTACCACTTCTCAAGAAGGTGCACCGAAAAGCAAGATTAAATTTCGCTAGAAAGTATGGCGCCTGGACAACAAATCAATGGAAAATGTTTTATTTTCTGATGAAACGAAGATAAATAGACTAGCTTCTGACGATAAGCAGTATACACGTCGCCCGGCTTAGCAGGCCTTGAATCCTAAGTTCACGGAAAAAGAAGTCAAGCATGGAAACGGAATCATAAAAGTTTAAGAGATGTTTCTCAGGGCATGGTGTTGGGCCGGTTATAAAGATCGATGGCATATTAGACCAGTTTCAATATAGGCAAATATTGCAGGAGACTATGCTTCCTTACGCTGAGGAGACTTTGCCTGTAGTCTGGACATTTCAACATGATAACGATCACACAGCTCATTCAGTGAAAATTTCTTAGTTATCGACAAGTCTCTGTGTTAGATTGGCCTGCCAGCAGACCAGATCTAAATCCGATGGAAAATCTTTGGAGAGAAGTAAAAGAGTGTGGTAAAAAAGGGCGAGCAATTTGAACGATCTGTATGATGCCAATGAAGTCGCGGGCGGAGTGCTAGTATAAATATTTACATATATAAATGAATACGAAAAGAAGAAGAAGAATGAATTAACAGAAAAGAAGAAAGTGAGATGACTGCTTTTTTTTATAAATACACAATTTCTGCTTGAATGCATACCAACTGGTGCTCGTCCTGATCTCGGAAGAAAGCGCGTTCCAGAAAAGAATGGACTGGATATGAAAGGAAGTGTGAACAAAATCAGTAGTACGAGAAGTACAGAGTAAGAGGAGATTGTTAGAAGTACGCAGATTGCGAGCGTGTGAAGAACTTAGATATTGAAAGTGAGACATGAGATTTTATTTTAATTATATTTTATATATAAGGCACTTCAATGACTTATTCACTAATACATATTACGTAAAAGAACTTATATATTTATTAGTATGGTGAATTTGTCACGTAAAGAAGTACACAGCTTAAATATAAAAATTCATACAAATTATAAGAACTTTTCCAAAGAGATTTTTGTTACAATTAAATATATATAAGAACTACTTTACCCTATGATGACAATATAAAAGAAATTATAATATCTGATTTACTTAATCAATAAATAAGTCATAGTCATATTTTCGGAGATTAAATATGAATCTAATAAAGTTGTTCAAGACCCTATCTAGTTTGTCCAGCAAGACTGCGTTCAAGTCAAAGTAGCTCACGTCACCATGGTTGATCACTGGGAAAATTAAAGTCTGCACAAGCATTGTATTCGTCTTTACAGGCAAAAACCGCCTCAAACGATACAAGGATCGCAAAGCAGTTGGCAGCAGTTTTTGATAGCATTCTAGTCTCGGTTTACATCCTCTATGGCGTCCGATAAGATGTTTTGAAACCGAAGACAGTGAGATATAAAATTATAGATAGAATACCGCTTTGTGGATCACCAACATTTAGGTCACGCCAATTCGGTGAAGTCTGATCGACGCGAACCAACTGCTGACGTCCCCGAAGATATGAACCATTCCAATGCCTCGTAAGAAACCATAAAATGGTAAAGGATAGATGGTAGTATATCATGACTGAAGGCATTAAAGGCATTGGATAAATCAATTAATACTAACACAGTTACCTTAGTATTCTTCATAGCTTCTCTAATGTCGCCAGTCATTTTAAGGAGAGCGAAGGCAGTTCTGTGTCCAGGTCTGAATTCAGACTGGAATGTGCTTATGAGGTTATGTATATCAAAAAGAAATATTTTGAAAGTAAATATATCGGTGCAAAAATGTCAACGTATCGACAGTTTTGACATAAGCGATTACTTATTTAAAACTGTTTCTAAATTATTATCTTTGAGGTTGCCAATGTGTTGGTTGTGTGGGGAATTACGGAAAGAACGGAGCACCTTCTGTGCACATGCGATGCACTGGCGCATAGTCGAAAGCTCGTAAGCAAATGAGTCTCCTAAGGGTAGGATATCCAAGACCAGAAGACTATAGGCTCATATCTTCTAATCTCGTTGTAAAACTCATGAAGAAGGTTTTCAACGAGGTTGGGCAGGAGTAGGTTATCTAGGGGACCACAAAAGATCCCAATGGATCGAAGTGTCCGAGTTATTTCTTGGCCCTTCCACAAGACAAGATAAGATCTTTGAGGTTGTGGTAATTTCACCACTTAAGTGGGGTTTTTTATCGATACAATTAAGTGTATTTTACGGCCTTGAAGTTTTATTACTACAGGTCCGGGCACATTGTATAAGCAACGCTTGAAAGTGTAGGTACTCTATAAAAATACTTCGATTTCAATACATAAATTGATATAAGTAAGAAATTAAATACTGATGATAAACAGTTATAAATTTATGAAAAAATCTATATTTTAATATACCGATATATTTTATCCAAGCCTACAGCTATCAATGTCGATTGTAATTAAACAACTTTTACCACTGAAGAAGTTGGGAAGTATTGGATTTATATCTTGGAGAACAGTTGAACATTGTTCAGGTACCTATATCTGTTAAAATGAGTCTTATACGTTTTTGATTGTGAAACCTGTGTGATCTATCGTATAATAAAAATCTAATTTAAATGTTTGCGTGAGTTTACGTTTGTTTTTAATACATAGCCTACTTTTTAACTGAATACCTATATATAAATAACGTAGGTACTACGTAGTCTGCCAATTGCACATATAATAAGTATATAACAAAAAAATAAAACTAAAACAAGATTTTTTTAACTGAAAGGTACTAAATGTAATATCACACCAATATACTATACTAAACCCGACGGCACTATCTCGTCTGGTTGAGGAGTTAATATGGTCACCTTCTGGCTCCATCATAAGACCAGGTGCATAGTACCTACCATATAATTGAAAAATGGATGAATAGTTGCCGGCAATTGCGATACGAAAGCAAGGCAATTAATTTATTAATTAATGTAGCTGTACACAAAATAAACTACAAGAATTTTATGCGACACAACTGTAGCAGAAAAAAGAAATGTTTTAATTCCAAATGAAAACACAAAATCAACAGAGTAAAGCAGGATTTTAATTACCCTTCCTCTTTTGACAAGTAAGTAAGTAAACTCAGAGAAACCTAAATAAAGAATTAAGACCTTTTTTAAAGATTTAGTTGGTACGAAGGAAAATGTCCTTTGGCATTGAAACACAGAGTAATGAATAATTATTTTGTGAATACTTACACGGCTATTTACTTACAAGGATTTTCTAAATTGTTGTCAATGTTATTATTATCGATGATTTCGGCATCACCACCTTTATCCGACGTAAACGGTGGTTACCTGTTTAGCAATATAAACAACGAAGAGTTCTTTTATAATAATCATCATAATTTCAGCCAAAAGACTGCTGAACAATAGGGCTCCTCCAAGCGTTGCCACATAGATATGACTCTGCAGTCCTTACCAGGTTATCGGACTGCCTTTTCCTTCAAGGTGGACTTCCAATGCTGCCTAACATCTTCCGGTATGCAATCGCTGCTCCAGTTTTCTATTCTTGCATTATTTATGCATTATGATTATCTACATTCAAAAAGACGAAGCAATCTCAGAATAATGTAACAGATTTAACCAAAACCTCGAAGAAAATACACTAACTAAAACTTTATTAGAAACAGTTACAAATTCCATTAGGGTTGAAATGTGTTCAAGTATTTGGTTTAGGTTCAAGACAAAAATGGCTTCCGAGATGATGCAACTCCCCGAACGAACCAATACGCAGTCCAATCTGTTTTGGCAAATTATCACTGAATAAGTGACTAGGTATTTGTGAAAGTCGGGCTTCCCTGAATTATTGGTCGGATTTTTTTTTTTGGTAGGAACTTTTAAAGGAAGAGGTTATAAATTCGACGGTCTAACAAATGAGAAAAACAAATCTTACTAGTCCGACGATCGCACTAATGAACTAAAATAGTGAGAACAAACGCTTTTATTTAGTCAAATATACTTAGGCCGTTTGATATGTATCTAGTTATAATAATAGCATTTCTGGGAAATAATCTTTTAGATTAAACATCCGGTATCAAATCCGGACGAGTACCAAAGTGACTTTATTATTTATAATTAAGATTTATTTCTATATTTAAGTTAAACATCACTTTTTTTTTTTAAATTACAAATACAGTCTTCAGAACCGTTTCACTTATATAGGTATTGTAACTTTAAACCTGGATGGGTTTGTATTGGTACAAAATTAATATCGGGGAAGGAACATTTTTCATTGGCGAAGATACATCAATACCCATCATAATGCGTAGGCATTAAGCTTACTTAACCCAATATTCAACTTGTCGAACACGTTGTTCTAAAAACCTATTAGCCTAACAGGCATATTTAGCCCGTACATTATCAGATAGCAGTTAGCCGCGGTTAGGAATATGAGATAGCGGCTCATTTGTCACGATTGGGCAGGCTCGCACTAATTTGCGGTGACTGTCATGTGTATTGAATAGGAACGTTGTTGACGATATTATGGCGAATTTGAAAAGTGCATTTTCCGTACAATAATATCGTAAATCATGTTAGTATCGCTTTAAGTGTGCCTAGTGTTCATGTTGTTTCTATATCCACTAGAAGAACAATATTAGCTGAGTATATTTTGTAAAATTAACATAACTAATGGACAGAAGGACTCATGGATATAATCAGGTAAAAAGGGGCATGAATAGATACTCGACATTTATCCTTAACGCGATGAAATTCGTAATACAGGTTCAAGGAACTTTTGTTTTGAATATTTTCAGAATTAGCACTTCTAAGGTAAAATTAATTAATTAAATAGATTATTTTTATTGTTCTTCGCATAGAAAAAAGCTCGAGGCAATATAACATATACCTACTGTATTTGGGCAATTTTCTGAATGATCCAACAGAAACATGCTCATTCTTACGGCAGTGAAATGTGTCTTAAGGGCCTACAACCGCTTTAGTGCCGTAAAACGGTAACTTTCTAAAGCTATACTATACTCCTTAAAAAGGAGGTTAGGTTAAAAGTCTTTAAAAACAAATATATTTATTATTGTTTCATGAACATTGTTTGTGAAACATGTTTTTTTTAGTACAAAAAATAGTTTCGCTTTAAAAAATAATTATCAACACGTTTTTTTTTCGCTACTTTTGGATACTCCTCCAAAACGACTTAAATGTTTAAAAAAAATTGTGCACAGTAAATTTGATGGCTCGAATTTCTTCAGAACAGAAAAAGCATAAGTAAATTTAAGAATATTTTGCAAACAAAACTGTCCAAAAGGAGATTCAATATTAATATTCTGGTTCCGAGCGGGCACACGGCTGCGTTAATATTGGGGAATGTATTTTATTTTATTTTACAGTTTTAGGAAAACTTACAGGAAAAAAAATTTACATAAATGAGATTTACAAAAATAAGGTCAAATAAAAGTTTTCACAGATAGAAGAGAGCTTAAACAAAAAAAAAAAATGAGAAGGAAGACAGTGTTTTAATTAAAAACAGTAACATAATCATGAAGAAAACGAATATACAACCGAGTTGAGAACCTCCTTCTTTTTGAAGTCTGTTAAAACCGTGACCCAAACGGCGTGAATTTTAGTAAAATTAGTTAAAATTATCAAAGAAGAGATTACAAAGATTCCTTTTTAATTTTGATATGCTAGTATTGAAAACATCGATGTCGACGCCCCGGCAGATCGCATTATAATGTATGACTCGTTCTTATTAAATATGCATTTCATCTGTAATTCGTTCCTACCACGGGAATATGCAAAAGACAGAGATTGCGCCGAAAAGTAGAAGCCGCAGACCAATATTGCTCAGCAATTCGGGCAGCACTGTTGAAGCATAAGCGATTCTAAATAAAAACGCCAAGTCTGAAATGCTTCTACGTTCAGAAAGAGGAAGTAGATGGAACCCTTTACTGCGAAGGAGATAAGTGGAAGGATAAGTTTTAGACCGGAATTGAATATACCTCAAAAAAATTATCTGTATGCGTTCTAATCGATTGATGTACTCGTATATGTTGTAATTGAGATTCCAGACTTGAGAGGCATACTCGAGATGGCTCGAACAAAAGAGAGTACAGTAGAGAATTTTAATTGTTTTGATGCTCCTGAACTTAAAGGAGACTCTCAAAATGAAGCGTAGTGATTTTGATGCTTTAATAATGATTTGATCTGCGTGTTGATCATATAGATATACGCCTTAAGATGTGGGTGGTATAATTGCTGTTTGGTTTTCTGATTTTCATAATCAAAAGAAAGGCAGTTGGTAAATTCATAACTTTAAATTCACAATAAATAAAATACGCTGCACCTGAGAATTCCTTAAGAAATGCCACACTCTTAGCGAATATCAAAAATATAAACCTAATTTCTCGCTTTGTTCTGGAAATATATAAATGTATAATCTAGAGTTCATCTCGCCTTTCCCCCTGAGACGGCGCGGTAAGTAATTCTTTGTGTTACGAGTCTAATGTTCCGCTACTTGGATACTTCGATGATTTATTAATGTTAAAGTGAAATGTAAAGTGTATTTGTAGATCTTTTGAAAATTCGTCTTGAGGAAAATGCGTCAGAACATTTTTCACCTGTGCTGTTTCGTTTCTGAAGTGTTGCCATTTTCGCCACTTAATTTGGAGATGAGTTTGATGTGTCATGAATATTGAATGCATTTTTTCTGACTCAATTGCTACCCGGTTGTATTTCATTTCTGCATCATATCGTAACCGAGAGGGGCCTCAAAACGCTGTCGAGACGATTTGGACCCATTCCTGAAATATTGGCCAGAGAAGACAAAATAAGAAATAAAGAGAAAATATAGAAACTTTTGCACATGACAAAGGATAACCATGAACAAAATAAAGATTCTAATTCCCATAAAAAGGAATAAAGAACTTACACTTTCACTCCGTCTATTTCTTTCCAGCAAGACAGCATTAAAAACCGCTCACCGAACAGCCTAATTATTGTAATTACAATGCTATTCTATATCTTCAGTTCGTGCTCATACTAGTTCAGCAGAGATTACAGGACAGCCTCGGATTCATGGTAGGTAAGCCTCGGACAATCAATGGGAGCGACGCCCCCCAAATCTATGATTACATGAACGTTGGGGCATCGGTTGTTGTACCATTTGAAATATGTGTCAATTGATTTTTGGTGCATTTGGAAAAATGTGTTTAAACTAAATAAACAAGGAGCAAGGGGACAAACAAGAATAAACCTCGTTTTAGGGTTCCGTTCCTCAAAAGGAAAAAAGGAACCCTTAAAGATCACTTCGACTGTCCATGTGTCAATACCTCTTTTTGACCAAATTGTAAAAAATAACACCCACACAACTTCTAACACGCTACGATGTTATGTAATTTATTATTTATACCAAAACATCAATCTTTACCCACAAAAATTGAAATGAATTGAAAAACTCAGTCAACAAACATTTCGTTTAACTTTATAGACTAGTTCTTTCACTGGATTTCAACGAATATTCGGCAAACTTCGGGCCTGGATCAATTGGGATCGGCTATATATCGCTCCTAACAAGTTCTTCGGTTCAATTTAAACTTGCCGGCGCAGAGTTTACACTGAATGAATACTAGGTTACCTACGAGTACGAAATTGTATTGTTATGTGAACTGTTAGTCCCAAGTGTTGAAAATAACAGTTTGTGTTTTAAGTTAAAAAGGGTTTGTATGAAGTTGGGTAAAATTGTTGGTTTTGATTTTATTTGTTTTCTGATAAGGTAGCGTTTAGAAGAAAGTGGTTCATATTACAGTCTTTTGCTGAGTTCTGTCGACGATTACCAATAATAATGTTATGTTACTTTGACTACTTACTAAAACAATGCAGTGATAAAGCAAGCAAATCTATCGATTATGGGATCTTGCATTTGATTACTTTGTCGATAATTGAGACGGACTGTTGTACTTTTCTGTTAAGTGTAGAGAGTATGTTTAAGGGTTATAGTGCTCGTAAAAACAACAGATCAAAGCTTGTTTTTGTAGCAGAAATTAATTATTATTATTACCTACTCTAAGTTCAAACAAAAGCATCGAAAATCTTTTTTTTTTTTTTTAATTTCACATAGACCTACATGGGCACTCATATAACGTCGACAAAAGGTGCACGGTTCGGGTTGGTCGTTTCCTATGGAGAAGAACCGCTAGAAACTCAAAGATTACTCTATTATAAAAAATTTTGGTTTTACAATATTTTCATGTTACAGCATTAGTACTTAGATGGACAACGTAGGCTCGACAATAAGTCGTAAGAAACTAAAACAACATGATTATATATTATGTAAACAAAAGATTTAAACAAAATGTTAAACGAGAAAAAATGTTACAAATGTTAACAAGCATCTTGAAATCTAGAAGGCCTACAATGTTCACACATTTACAAAACAATCGGTAAAAGAATCTATACAAATTATAACAAGACTAAACTTAACATGTGGCACACATGTAGTTATCAGTGCTGTAACTATTCTAAAAAACCATAAACCATTGTGAAAAGTCTAGTTAAGTAATACGATAAACTTTTTACACGATTGAATTTAACTAAAACGATAACCTTTCTCTGCTTCTTGAAACACACATGTTTCGTATTTAAACAATTTCTAAAAACAACCACATATAACAAAATTAATCTTTCCCAAACGAAACCAAATCACATCTAGTCTTAACCCAACGCGACATTTCATGTTAGTTAAAAATACTCCAGAATTTTCTAACTCAACCAATACTTGCAGTATTTTTCTTGAAAGGGAAGTATTAAATTTAGTTTTCCGCCTGCTTCGCTTCGCTGTGATACCAGGGCAGTAAATTGTATGAAAGAAACTAAAATGTTAGTGAGTGCAGACATTAAGGTCCTCTCTGCCTCTGAAAATAGTGAGATTATTTTGAATTTTGTTTTGTTTTTTTCGTAATCTGGAGTTGGGTACATGGCGATACTTACCGGTCTTATTTTCACAACAGCGGTTTTCGTGACTTAAGGATTACTATACTATAGGATAGGATTATGATTACATAGATTTTGGGTGTATTTAAAGACATACTCGTACTTACCCAACTACCATTTAAAGATTTTCAGCCATGTCTAGAAGCGAACCTGTTATAGTTTAAATACCTAAAGTTAACCATCATAGACTGCAGATATTCGCTAAATATGTTATAATTTATTACCAATACACTTTAGACGAAAATTGTTTATAAAATTGTCTGAAAAGATACATAACCACCTATTACAGCACTTTGCTGGAAGACAAATCGTCCAGACTCCTTTTGCGAGCAAGCGTCAACTTGATAGAGTTTAATGAGCGCTCGCTCCGACACCATTCTTTAAACCTAGTTTATTTAACCTAGCCTTGATTTTGTCGCACATCCAGTGGAATAAACTAGAAATATCACTCACTATTATTAAGTTACTTGGTAGAGTTTATAAAGGATGAGCTGCAGAATTAGTTAGGCAGTTTATTGAGCGTAATCTCTTCAAAGTTAGAGTAAACAGGCTTCTTCTAGGTAAGCTCACTCCATCGTCGACTCTGTCTCTGTCACCTATGACTTAGACTAGAGTCAAGAGCAAACCGATGTCAAATAAAAAAAAAATAAAAAAAATCTCTTTAGTTTAAAACAAAGGTTTCCTAAAGTGAGTAATACATATAGGCACCATAATTAAAATAATTACCTCCATAACCCCTTCGTCACGTTAACAATTCATAAAAAAAATACAGTCTAAATACACGAAAACAGTCAAATAAAGTAACGCCATAATCAACCAAAAACAGTTATAAAATATTACCCTTCACTTGTAACACACCACATTATCAATATCAATCCAAAACTTGACCTGAAAACCCCTTTTTAGCACTCGCACAAATAACCCGAATTCATGTGATATACACGTGGGGAGAGCATCGTGTAGTTCATAAAACAATGCTGTGCAATAAAGGGAAAGAATGATGACGTACATTAATAATAATAATAATAAAGCACATCGTAGCCAAAGCAGTTCGTCCGCTACCGAATTGGAAGTCTCCGGGACCGGACGGACTGCACAACTTTTGGCTAAAATGGTATAGCAGCTCACACGCGTTACTGGCATCTCAATTCCAGTCATGTTTAGAGACTGGGTCGCTGCCGCAGTTTTTAACAACAGGCGTTACCCACCTGCTCCATAAGACAGGTAGTACCGCGGAACCCAAGAATTATAGACCAATTACTTGCCTATCGACGGTTTATAAACTTCTTACATCCATCCTGAGAGCAAAAATTGATAAACACATTGAAGCTAACTCAATAATGTCTACCTCTCAGAATGGATGTAGGAATGGGTCCCGCGGCACTAAGGAGCTACTCCTCATTGACATGGCCATAAGCCAGCAGGTTCGTCGATCCCGCAAGGATCTGTCGACTTGCTGGATAGACTACAAGAAGGCCTACGACTCTGTGCCACATACATGGCTCATGAGGGTGCTGGAGTTATGCAAAATAGATGCAACTCTATGCACCTTCCTTCAGTCATGTATGGGGCAATGGAAGACAGTCCTTCGATATCCAGGATGTCGACCGATTCAGGGGGATGATGAGCCTGTATGGATTAAGCGGGGGATATTCCAGGGCGACAGTTTGAGTCCACTTTGGTTCTGCTTAGCCCTGAATCCTCTAAGTACACTGCTGGAGGATTCAGGACTAGGCTATCGGTTGAGAAGAGGTGGTCAGGTCATATCTCACCTCCTTTACATGGATGATCTGAAACTCTTTACCCCCAACAAATTCCAACTGACGGAGCTACTGAAGGTAACTGAAACCTTCAGTAACTCCATCAGGATGGAATTTGGTGTGGACAAATGTGCAGTCATGCATGTAAAGCAAGGGGAGATTATGGAATCCGAGGGAATTCAACTCTCTGATTCCATACACCTCAGACACCTCTCCTCGACCGAAACTTACAAGTATTTGGGTATGTCGGAAGCGTTGGGCATCAACAGTTCTGACATGAAGCAACTGCTGAAGGAGCGGTTCTTTGGCCGCCTGAAAAAGGTATTAAATAGCCTTTTGTCAGGCGGAAATAAGGTGCGCGCCTTCAACAGTTGGGTCATGCCGGTTTTGATGTACTCTTTCGGCATACTCAAATGGACTCAGACCGAGCTTGACGCCCTCGATAGGAGGGTCCGGACACTGCTGACCGCAAACCGGATGCATCACCCACGATCATCAGTGATGAGACTGTACATCCCGCGGAAGTGTGGGGGTCGAGGCTTTTTAAACGCCAAGACTCTTCACAACCGCGAGGTGTGCAGCCTCAGAGAATATTTTTTTAAATCTGAAGTGGGTATGCACAGGGATGTGGTCGCAGTGGACAAGGGACTCACCCCGTTGTCCATGGCTAAAGAGAACTGGCGCAAGCCTGTAATACTAACTACTGATGAACGCAAAGAAGTATGGCAAGGCAAGGAGCTACACGGGCGCTTCTATCGGGCTCTACATGGGACCGATATAGATTTCCCAGCGTCCGTATCCTGGCTACGTTTCGGCGACCTTTTTGGGGAAACTGAAGGTTTTGTCTGTGCAATTATGGACGAAGTTATCCTGACGAATAACTACCGGAGACATATAATGAAGGACGGCACGGTTGACATATGTCGGGCATGCCACCGTCCGGGTGAATCCATCAGACATATTATCTCTGGTTGTTCTCGTCTCGCTAACGGCGAGTACTTGCACAGGCATAATCAAGTGGCCAGGATTATTCACCAGCAACTTGCTTTGAAGTACAATCTAGTGGAATCGGAGGTACCGTATTACAAGTATGTGCCCGACCCAGTTCTCGAAAATGACCATGTCACGTTGTACTGGGATCGGTCTATCATCACTGATAGGACTATTGTTGCTAATAAGCCAGATATAGTGGTGATAGACCGATTAGCGCGCCGCACAATGATAATCGATGTCACCATTCCGCATGACGAGAACCTCGTGAAAGCTGAGAAAGAGAAACAAATCAAGTATCTCGACTTAGCACACGAGGTTGTCGACATGTGGAATGTGGACTCGGCGATCATTGTGCCGATTGTCATTACGGCCAACGGCCTGATGGCCAAGAGCCTCGACGACCATCTGTCGAGGCTGTCACTGCACGGTTGGATCAAGGGCCTGATACAGAAGGCAGTACTCCTCGATACGGCTCGCATTGTGAGGAGGTTCCTGTCTCTGGAGCCCTAACCACCGGTAGCTTGGACCCTGCTCCCGACACCGGTGGACAACCATTTTTGTTATATTTTTAAATGTTTTTTTTTTAATGATTTGTTTTTTATAAAGAAATATTAAAAAATGTAAGTATAAAGTGTGTACAAAGCTAAATAAACGGAATAATAATAAATAAATTACAAAATATAAAATTTCAACCATCTAAATAGTGCAGATATATATATACAATGAAACCAAGAAAAAAAAAACATAATACAATAACATTATCAAAATTATGACCGATTTATAAACTGAATTACAAAATATGAGAAAAATGAAAACTACGTCATGTTGACGAGAGCTGCCGCTGCAAGACGTGCACGCCCACCATCTCCGGCCTCGTCGCCCAGCTCCGCCTCGCCGCCGCCGGAAACCAGCCCCACCGTGAGTGCTGTGACACCGGCTGTGGCAGTTGCGTCGAGCTCGAGCGACGAGTACTTCTCTCCGCCGACGACACCACCACCTGCGCGTCGACGGGGAGGACGCCGGCCGCCGGACCGCTTAGGACCTCGAGGCTTACCGGTCTCTGATAGGGTCCCAGCACCCGGCGGAAGTGTGCAGCGCATGAGATGGACACAATCCATAAACGAAAATGTCATGCGCGCATACTTTGGGGCTACAGAGGGAGGAAACAACCTGACCGCGTACCGTGTCCGGATGCTCTCTTTGTTTCAGGTGCTTGAGCCAGCCGTCAACGTTTCGGCCCAACGACTTTCGGATCAGGTGCGGGTCATCCAGCGTAATCGTATGTTGGATGATACTGTACTTGATCGCCTCCGAACGGAAATGGGTAACCGTGTCACTGCCCCAACGTCGCAGGCTGTGGTGCTACCACAGTCCAACCACGCTGATGAGGAGAGTAGTGACAGGGTTACAAACGTAAGTACCCAGTGCAATGAGGAATTGAGGAGTGCTTTGGAGTGTGCTATTCGGGAGTATCGCAACATGCCACCCGAACTTAGGCCACGATTACCTCGTTTGCCCATGCATAACAAGAATAGGGCGCTGGTGGCTGTTCTGGATTCGCAGTTGTCAAACTATATTCATGACTGCGAAGACCTCACTGATGCACATTCGATTATGTACTGCGCGGCTGTAGCGGCATGTCGTGTAGCTCATGTCAAATTTGCAGATGACAGAGCTACACGACCGAAACCAGCCGTACCGGCTTGGCAGTGCAGGATCGAGCATCGTATTGGTGGGGCCAGAGCACTCATCGGCAAACTAATTTGTTTCAGGGAGGGCAATAGCCGCCCAAGAGTGATGCGCTTTGTGAGACGGGCGTTTTCGGGGACTGATGTCAGCCCCCGGGACTATATATCCCATGTCACAGAGCGCATCGACTTCCTGAAACAAAAAGTGTATGCATGGGCAAACCGTATTCGTAGGTACAGGCGGAGAGTGGAGCGATACACCCAGAATCGCACATTCCAAAGTAATGAAAGGTGGGTTTATCGGGCTTGGGAGCGACCCAACCAAGGTGTGACTGATACGCACCTGCCGGATGATGACGCTATGTCTTCATTCTGGCGCAGCATCTGGTCGGTGCCTGTCAGTCACACCGAAGGTGAATGGACTCGGGAGGTCGAACGAGCGTGTGATCCAATACAAGAAATGGGGGCTATCACGATCAGCCCCCAAGATGTAGCCCGTGCAGTCCGTCCGTTGCCGAACTGGAAATCTCCAGGACCGGACGGACTGCACAACTTTTGGATCAAGTGGCTACAAAGGTCACACGCTCGTTTGGCATCTCAGTACCAGGCAGCCTTAGAGTCTGGTTCGCTACCCAAGTTCCTTACGACAGGTATAACCCACCTGCTCCACAAGTCTGGTAGCACCGCGGAACCCAAAAATTATAGACCAATTACATGTTTACCAACGGTCTATAAGGTTCTTACATCCATTTTGAGAGTAAAAATTAATAAACATGTTGACAATAACTCCATCATGTCGGTCTCTCAGAATGGATGTAGGAACGGGTCCCGCGGTACTAAGGAGCTACTCCTTATTGATATGGCCATTAGCCAACAGGTTCGGCGTTCCCGAAAGGATCTGTCGACATGTTGGATAGATTATAAGAAGGCCTATGACTCGGTGCCGCATACATGGCTCATGAGGGTGCTAGAATTGTATAAAATAGATACAACTCTACGCACCTTCCTGATGTCGTGTATGAGGCAATGGAGCACAGTCCTTCGCTATCCAGGATGTCGAAATATCCAGAGGAATAGCGAACCTGTAAGGATCGAGCGAGGTATATTCCAGGGCGATAGTTTGAGTCCACTTTGGTTTTGCCTAGCCTTGAATCCTCTAAGCATGATGCTGGAGAATTCAGGGCTAGGCTATCGGTTGAAGAGAGGTGGTCAGGTTATATCTCACCTCCTTTACATGGATGACTTGAAGCTTTTTGCCCCCAGCAATCTTCAGCTGATGGAGCTACTAAAGGTAACTGAAACTTTTAGTAGCGCCATCAGGATGGAGTTTGGTGTGGACAAATGTGCGGTCATGCATGTAAAGCGAAGGGAGATTGTGGAATCCGTAGGAATTCAACTTGCGGATTCCATAAACCTCAGATCCCTCTCTCCAAACGAAACCTATAAGTATTTGGGTATGTCGGAAGCGTTAGGTATCAGTACTATAGACATGAAGCAATCGTTGAGGGAACGCTTCTTTGGCTGCCTGAAGAAGGTATTCAATAGCCTTCTTTCGGGCGGAAACAAGGTGCGCGCCTTCAACGGTTGGGTCATGCCGGTGCTGATGTACTCTTTCGGCATACTCAAATGGACTCAAACGGAACTTGACGCCCTGGATAGGCGGGTCCGTACACTGCTGACTGCATATCGAATGCATCACCCACGATCGTCAGTCATGAGATTGTATATCCCGCGGAAGTGTGGAGGCCGAGGCTTTTTAAATGCCAAAAATCTCCACAACCGCGAGATATGCAATCTCAGAGAATATTTTCTAAACACCGACGTGGGTATTCATCGAGATGTAGTAGCAGTGGACAAGGGACTCACCCCGATCTCCTTGGCGAATGAGAACTGGCGCAAGCCTGTAGTGCTTGACACTAACGACCGCAAGGAGGTATGGCAGAGTAAGGAGCTTCACGGACGCTTTTTCCGGGCCCTACATGGGTCCGAAGTAGATCAATCAGCGTCCGTAGCCTGGCTGCGATTCGGTGACCTCTTTGGGGAAACCGAAGGTTTCGTCTGTGCAATTATGGACGAAGTTATCATGACGAATAACTACCGGAGATTTATTGTAAAGGATGGCACGGTTGACATCTGTCGGGCATGTCACCGTCCGGATGAATCGATCCGCCACATTATCTCTGGTTGTTCTCGTCTAGCTAACGAAGAGTACTTGCATAGGCACAACCTTGTAGCCAGGATTATCCATCAGCAACTTGCTCTGAAATACACTCTTGTGGCGTCGGAGGTGCCGTACTACAGGTATGTGCCCGACCCAGTTCTCGAGAATGGCAATATCACATTGTACTGGGATCGGTCCATCATCACTGACAGAACTATTATCGCTAATAAGCCTGATATAGTGGTGGTGGACCGAATCGAGAGGCGTGCAATGATTGTTGACATAACTGTCCCGCATGACGGGAACCTCGTGAAAGCCGAGAAAGATAAGCAAATCAAGTATCTTGACTTGGCTCGCGAGGTTGTCGACATGTGGGATGTGGACTCAGCGATCATTGTACCGATAGTCGTGTCAGCCCATGGCTTAATAGCCACGAGCCTCGACCAACACCTTAGGAGGCTCTCGTTAGGCGGCTGGGTCAAGGGCCTGATCCAGAAAGCAGTACTGCTGGACACGGCTCGTATTGTTAGGAGGTTCCTCTCTCTGGAGCCCTGACCGCCGGTAGCTTGGACCCTGTTCCCGATACCGGTGGGCCTCTATTTTTTATATTTTTAAATGTTTTGTCTTTTTTGTGTGTTTTGTAAAAATATTTAAAAATGTAATAAATAAGAAAAAAGTTAAATAAAAGACATAATAATAATAATAATAAAGCTTTATTTAATTCCATGCATATTACATATTAAACGATAACAATTGGTAACTTATTAACCTATAATATTCAATTACATTTGTTACACTTAAATGGGTTTGATTTATATTTCTAAATTATATTTTGTAATGAATTTAATTATTATTTGCTCCAATTATCAACTACTTAATAATTTAATGCATGGACCCCGTTCGGGTAAAAGCCTCCCCCAAGGAATGCCATCCTGTTCTGTCATTAGCTCTGTCCAGCCAACTTCCACCCGCACACGCTACAATTTCGTCCACCCATCTGGCCTTTGGTCGACCTCTTGATCTGGTGCCTTTTGGCCCAGACCACTTTACTGACCGTAGAGTCCATCTATCGTCCTTGTAACGGGCCACGTGACCCGCCCACTTCCACTTAGCCTTAATTGCAAAAGTTAAGGCATCGCATACTTTTGTCTTCTTTCGAATGTCAACGTTCTTTACCTTATCCTTCAATTTTATACCTAGGCAACTTCTTTCCATTCTTCTCTGGGTAGTCTGAATTTTGTTCCTTGTTTTGAGGTCGAAGGTCCAGGTTTGGCATCCATAGGTGAGGCACGGTAGAAGTCCTGTATCCATGACTATTTTCTTGGTCGGTAGCGGAAGTTGCGATTTTAGTATTTCCTTATGGTGCCAGAACTTGTTCCAGGTAATCGCCACTCTTCGGTTAAGTTCTTCAGTGTTTCTTTCCTTATTAAACGAGATTTGTTTTCCTAAGTATATGTAGTGGTTTACAAACTCGAGAGGTGTGTTATTTATTAAGATGGGCGTTGCACTACGGTTAGACATAATTTTAGTTTTTTCCAGATTCATTTCCAAACCAGTTTTTATACTAGCCTGGTTTAATTCATTTACCATTTTGTTTAATTGGTGAGGGGTTTCCGAAAATAAAATTATGTCGTCGGCAAATCTGAGATGACTTAAGAAATTCCCATTTATATTAATACCTTGATTGGACCATGGCAGCTCTCCCATTACGTGTTGTAAAACGGCTATAAATAATTTTGGTGATATCGGGTCTCCTTGCCGGACCTTACCTCTCTTTATGTTGATTGCTTCGCCTACTCTATCCAGTTTGACTCTACTTGTGCTGTTAGAATAAATATTTTTAAGGATATTGATATACTTTTCATTTGTGTTTAGTGCTTTCAGCGACTCCCAGATGCTCATGTGTGAAATTGAATCAAAAGCTTTTTTGTAGTCGATGAAAGCCAAATACAGGGGTTTATTAAATTCTGAATATTTTTCTATCACCTGGTCAACCACTTGGATATGATCCATCGTGCTGAAACCGCTTCTGAAACCGGCTTGCTCGAGCGGTTGGTGAGCATCGATGACTGGGGCTATCCTTTCAAGTAGACAGGAGGCAAAAAGTTTATAAAAACAAGGCATTAGGCTTATAGGACGGTAGTTGCCTATATCAGCTGGGTCACCTTTTTTATATAGTAATATAATTTCCGATGTCATCCATTGATGTGGCACAGCTTCTTCACCAAGTATTTTATTCCATAGGATAGTGATTGGTGCCAGTAGTAGTCTTCGCAACCTTGATACATTCGTTGGTGATTCTATCCGGTCCTGGGTTTTTTTCTGGCTTAAGTCTCATTATTTGATTCAATATTTCATTTTCTGTAAACTGGTGTGTTGGAGAGGTATCTGTAAAGCTACAGGAAACCATGTTTTGATTTTGTGTGTCTGATTGTCTGTATAGATTAGCGTAGAAGTCAGTAGCAGCATTTATGATTTCTGTGCGAGATTTGCATTTGTTGTTGCCAGACTTTAGAATAGGAATCCATGTTTTGGCTTGATTTAGCTCTTTATAAGCTTTTTTGGCAGATCTAGTATTATTGAGGTGTCTTTGTATAGTTGTTGTTCTGTAGGTAACGTAGCACATTTTTATTTCTTTATTGGTAAGTTTATACAAAGTTTTTAGGTTTTCTTTGTCAGCTATGCTTAATTTGGGCTTATTTTGTAGTTCGCTTCTTTCTTTCATGAGTTCTAGCGCTTTTGCGGATAGGATTTTGTTCTTATGTGTTCTTTTTATGTTTTTTAGACTTATCTTGATGTAGTGCATGATTTGTTGGTAGTACTCCTCCACGTTATAGTTGTTTTGATTCTTTATAAGTTCTGGTATAAAGCTGTAGAGGTTTGTAAGGTACATTTCCTGCTCTGCTAGAGTTTTTAGCTTAGTGGATGTATTAGAAAAATTGCGCCTACTTTTCTTTGTTGAATTTAGTTGTATTGTTGCCCTTAGTAGTCTGTGGTCCGACCCAAAAGAGAAAGATGGTAGAACTTCATATTTAGAGATCATGTGGTGCTTCGTGGTCATGATATAATCAATTTCATTTCTTGTGTTTTTATCTGGAGAGATCCATGTCCAGCGGTTTTTTGGTTTTAGGTTGAACATTGTATTCATAATTTTTAGATTATACTCTTGCGCGTATTGAATTAGTCTCGTGCCTCGAGCGCTCCTGATGCCGTAACCATACTCTCCTGTAGCGGAACGTTCGTACTTTTTTGGAATTCCTATTTAAGCATTAAAATCGCCTATAGAAAATACGTACTCAGTAGATGTGGAATCATGAGCTTTCGCTAAATCCTCGTAAAAATTGTCTATTTCTTCTTGTGATGAGTTTTCTGTGGGGGCGTGCGATTGAATTACTGTAAAACACAGATTTTCTATTTTGATTTCCAGTACGCACACTCTTTCAGATATTCCAGTAAATTTTATGATTTTATCTTTGTGTTTCTTCCTTACTAGAAAACCTACTCCATATAGTCCTTTTGTTTGGCCAATGTAGTAGAAGATGTATTCGTCGTCTTCGATTGTCTTTTCTCCTAGGCGGCGAACTTCGCTCAAACCTATTATATCATGCCTAATATCTTCTAGTGCAGCTTTGAGCTCAATATATTTTTGATCGGAAGATAATGATCTTACGTTGAGGGTGCAAATGTAGACGGTATTTTTTGTTTTGATAGTTGTTCTTGGGGGGTTTTGGTCGATCTCTCCCGCGGTGACCGGCCGTACTGGGAGATTAGGGGTTGGAAGAGGGTCCGATTTTGATTGCTATGCTGTGTTGTGATCCGATGTCTTCTATTGGCGTTGAGTTGGTTCTGTCTGAGCGAGAATTAGTTTGGGCTTTTGTATTATATAGTTCTTCATGTCCCCCTTATTTTTCTTAGGTGGTTGTTTACTAGTCTGTTGAACAATTTGGTTAACGGGGTGGAGCGTCTCTGGGGATTCTGATAGGTTTCTTTTGCTCGACTGTTTCTGTGGGGGTTTTTTGTTACTCAGTATAATAAGTTTGTCGTACTTTATAAAAGCGGTGTTTCCTGCATCTTTTTCTTTCTGTAGTTGGACTTGTAGCTCTTTACGCTTAATTAGAACTTCGATTGGGTAGTCTTCTTTTAAGTAATAGGAAGTATTTTGAAGGTTATGTTTGTTGTTTTGTATTTTTAATTTGAAACCTAAAGTATTGAATGTTATTACTATCGGTCGAACTTTTTCACCCTTTTTCCCCAACCTTCTAACAGCTTCTATGTTGTAAGTGTCGCATGGAATTTTTATGTATGTATTTATTATATTTATAACCATTTTTCCAGTTCATCGTACGACTTTTCTATCTCTTCTACGCCAAAAAAGATCAGATTTTTGCGTCTGCACTGTCTTTCTAGGTTGTTGATTTTGTTTGATTGCTCTTCTATTTTTTTCTCCAAAAGCTCATTTTTCAGTTCTAAGTTATTGAACTTGTCGTTGAGGCTGTTGATTATTGTACCTTTAATATCTTCTTTCATCTCTAGCATGTCCTGTCTTTGCTGCTTTATATCTTGCTGCATGCTAATTAACATATTTTTTATTTCCTCCATATTTGGTTATACTTCGCTTAGCGCCCTCTATGGGAACAGGTAAGTACTTCTTGACTTAGTGGCGATCGAGTTGTCTAAGCGTATTAAGATTTGATGTAGTGCGCGTCGAACTAGAACCTGGATAGAGAGTTCTGATAGATCATAATAGATGGCGCTGATAGATACTTTGATCGGTGATTTAGAAACGGAGATATTATTATGATTACTTAGCACTTTTGAGGTTATAGTTCCTGATGCTTTTGGTTTACGTACTGTTTTAATGTAATTCGAGTTCCAGTTTTGTCGTACACATGCTACACTAATAATTTTGCACTTGAATAATGATAAGTTCTTGGTATCTTAACGAATTTCTAGTGTCATTTGATAGAACGGTTTTATGCTCTTTTTAATAGATTTTATTATTTATGCACTATGTTTTATATATTGTTCGAAGTAGTTTATGCACAGGTTTTATATTTTGATTGTATCACTTTGTTTTGGAGCACTTAAATAATTTTAAAACTTGTTTAATAGCGAGTACGATGTTGACAGTGTCGCAGTGGCGCCCTCTCCTCCGATGACGTACGTACATTAGCACTCCGCAAATGAAGAGTTACACCGTAGTCGGGTCGTGTTGGAAGAGCTTTAGGAAAGGATGAAGTTATGATCTAAAAATTTATTTGATTTTAAATTGCATATTTTTAGAAAGAAAGCTGGCTTAGGTAGGTATGAGAAATGGACTAGAAGACTAAATCTTACGCTTCAAGATTCCTACTGAAAAACTGTATTTACCTAAGTTAAGTTTACAGAAAATATCTACAATATGGCATTTAATGATTCTTTCCAATTAAACATCGCTAGAATGTAACCCAGGTGAAAAATTTTAGAAAAGTGTGATTGCGGGTAGCGATTTCGTAGCCATATTTCTAGTTCCGGGAAATGAAATACGATTGTTGGGCTCACTTCCTAGCATTGCACCTTATACTTTTATCAGCAATCTATAGAATCTTATACCAGCTACGTTCGGGTCAGCTTCCAGTCTAACCGGATGAATCTGCGTACCTGTACTTTACACCGAGTGACTGCCTACCTGACTTCCATAACCCAGTAAATAGGTAACACAGTACCCCAGTGCAAGGCTAGTGTCAGATTTACTGAAATGGGTGTTCATTCAAGGACTAGCCTCGGCAACCGTTGCTTAGCCACGAAGATCAAAACGTGCGGCTGGTATTACGGAATCAGATGCACCACCTTTAAAAAAACAATTGCCGCATTTCAATTTACTTATAACAGTGCTCTTTGCACCTACAGCACTCACGTACGTGGTTATTTGTCATTGTTGCCGTCAGGGTGACGAATTTATGCAGGGTTAGCAAACGTGACGCGTTGCCAGGGGCTGCAAACCCCGTGGTAAGGTGTGTGATGTTTACGATGATGGTGAGTATGAATTTTATGATTAGTTCATTTTTCTTAATGGATCCCATAGAGCTGAGCTCGTAAATGAATATAAAGCTTCTGCAAAAATATCATAAACATAGCCTAAGCTAATCAATTCATCAATCGTAAAGTTTTCTGGTATTATCACTATCAACGATAAGACCCATACCCATTGAATTAGCAATATTGTAAAAGAGCTGTGTTCTCGAACTCAAATCAAGTATTTTAAGTAAATAGTTTACAGACACTTTTGAATCATCAAGGTTTTTGTGTGCAATAGTAAAATATTATTTTGTTTGTACCTACGTCTTAGACGGTGGACTGGCAAAGAGAGACTTGAGTTCAAATTTTAGGTTAACATTGGTGTATCACAACCACAAGCTATACTACGAGGATTAATAAATCGAATATTCGCAAAAAATATGCTTTGAGGTTTAATAATGGGGCAATCAGCCAGACTAATAAGTGTACCAATAAACATTAAAATTATATAGATTACTCGCCCTGATGTGAGAATAAAACAAACATTATCTCTATTTATAAAATGTACCTGTCATAATAAAAATACATATCACGCTCAGCTTTACATTCTAGTTAATAAAAATAGATGATCATAATCACAATAAATGAACGTGCAATTTACATTCAGCGCTAAATCATAATATATTTTCATGAATCTTTACTTTCACTCAAAAGCCTATCACAATATACAGGTTGTAAAAAATTGGACAGGGGAGGTTCCTCACGTCATTCTGGTTATGTCAATATATATTCAAAGGAAACAATTCGATATTTACAAAGAAAATGTAATATTTATCAAGACATTAGACACACATCATTATTGCTTTATAATTATAGGATTCTGATTACGAGTTTTTTCTGAACCTTAGAAGGTGCAACCAGAAATTTATAATCTTTGAATGCTATTAACAGTTAAGTAAAAATCGTATTTGTTTGTTTTAAAAATTTCCTATTCTTAATAAACATTATTATTTAAATCGATCCGCTGACAGTTATATTCCATCCTGTATAAAAGAAATTGAACATTTCATATTGAAAAGACTGAATTACTGCTCCATCTCTCTAGTGAAAACTATTCAACTCGCCTTTTGAAACGTTTAAAAAACTGCTACGCTGCAATCAGACGGGCTTGACATCCCATGTTAAGGGAAAATAAACCGAATCGGCCAAATTAATCGGCCTTTCGAATGCTACGGCGAACGAAAAGTGTGCTACGCCGACTTTATCGATAGTATCGTACGAGTATCTGCGTTTTATTAACTTGTGTTGCATCGAGTCGTGAGTGGTTATTAGTTTTTGTACGTGTGCATAGAAATAATATTTTTTTGTAGGTACCGTAGAACCGGCCAACAGGCCTACATGAATATTTATGAAGTTGGTGGCGACTGGTTGGTGAGATGATTATGAACACTACTTCGAAGAACAAAATATTAGATAGTCTGCCAGGTGGTCCGAAAAGTAATTAATTATCATTGGTATCGACTTGATAGTGGTCTACCTATGAATTAGACAAAATGTAACATGATTATAGTACTAAGTAGGTAATATTATTGGCACATGCGTTATTACAAATTTGATGGAAGACCATTTAGGAAATTATAACTTTATGTATAGTATTACAGACCATTGTTTCATGATATAATTATAGGATGATAATATGTAAATTGAACATTTTCCAATAAGACACTGTTAAGATGAAGCTATGTAGGCGTGCTACGCTCGAAGCAACGCTACGCGATGACGTAAGCCATCCTTTTTGTAGAAAATACTCCGTTAGCAGTTTTGATATTTCTTCTAATAAAGACACTCCTTAGAGAGCTTCAATCTAACTAGGAGAAGCAAGCCAAGTAACTAATTCTTTTTTTATTCGATTTTCTTTACCACATATTACGAGGTACTTGAGACAAGTGAAATAACAGTACAATCAGTAAAAGGAACAGGTAAAGGAAATACAAAATATGGGAAGTCAAACTGCAGCTCACAGGTCTAAATTGGAGAAGAGTTGCGAGAGATAGTCACCAGTAGAAGTTGTTAGAGGAGGCCTTTGCCAAGCGGCACACATGACTAAGAGATATTCTGAAACTACTAAACTACTACCACATCATCGCTTACTATCAGTTGAGATAGTGGTCAAGCGCGAATCTATATAAGATAAAAAAAAAAAACTACTATACGAAGATAAAGAATACAAGGGTCTACTATTGAAGTGAAAATTTCTTTAACCACGTAGAGCGGTTTTTTATATGGTCAAAACTTATGCGTTTGCGTCACTGACATAGAATAGAATAGAAAACATGTATTAGACACAGATATAACACAAAAGCAACAATCACAAAATAATAGAAGAATAGTAAAAAAGTGCAAACAAGATTTAAACAATTCGCCGGGCGTGTCCATACCGAAAGGGTAACCAACTCAGCGTTTGCTGGGCGTCAGACACCCAGCGCTGATTTTCACTTGGCACCCAGCTAGTGATACAAGGACGTGTGTAAATAAAATAGATAGTTAATATAAGGTTATAATTAATATGTAGGTACTTAAATATAATTGACAAATAAGTAAAATAAATAATAGAAAATTATAATGAACTAAAATATAAAGTAATACAATATGCCAGTTAAATTTTTCTCAAAATACCCCAAAAGTAAAACATTCAAACTCCAATGTAGGTCGAAGAACGAGAAAAACAAAATGCAACGAGGCATAGACGCAATGGCCTCAACACATCCAGCCTACATCTTCCCGACTCACAACCTAGAATTAGGCACATCACTGTGGACTAAACTAACGTAAAAAAGGTATTAAATAACAAATAGAATAAAATAAAATAAGATACATACGTGACGTTTTTAGTTTTGCACATGACACACATGACTGCCCTTTTTTTATTGTTCTAGACTATTTGCCTACGTTAACACAAGAATAACCGTCGCATAAATCCACAAAATATAACCATACAAAAAATCACATCTATCTGATACAAAAATTTATTTACGCCTCACATGTCCCGAAGGCGACACAAAATAAAATATGTCTGCAAACACATGTAATTTGTATTTCGAGACACGTGCCGTCTTGTTCCGTATTAAATTCAACGAAACAAGTTGCCACATGTACCTACGTGTCGCTGTGTTGGTCGCGTTTGTATAGGAGTTGAATTATGTTTAGAAAAGGATTGCTGCTATACTGAATTTTATATTGAAATGAAATGTCTAAATTAACCCCAAGTTGCCAAACTTGCCTTTTCAGTAACTGTCTTTTAGTACACAGAAAAGTTTCAAAAGTATTTCCTTAATTTCCTTGAGTTTTAGTCACACTATAAGCGGATAATTGAATAGAAAAATATTACGCCGAATTAAAGCAATAATATAACCGTCAAACAAAGTAACGTTTTGGTAAAAACGAAGGACGTCAGAACGCCAGTCGTTGTTAACATTTTGTTGAAACTACACTGGCCTTCAAAACTTAGTACCACATTTTTGAAATTGCAATTTCTCCTAATCTATAGAAGTCAGAGTTTTGAAATAAAAAAACGTTTTATAGAAAAGGTCCTTGGGCAGAATCTAATCCACTTTGCGAAGAGTGGTGGACATTAAACAAAATAGTTTTAAACTAAAGAGAATAATGTGACCTTTCATTGCATATATTTATTTGATTAAATACCGGCCAAGTGCGAGTCGGACTCGCGCACCGAGGGTTCCGTACAAACCTCAGCTTAAAGGTATTCTAGACCTGAGTATTTGATATGAATTAAATTTACTACCTCTACGCGTTCATGAGGAAAGGGGTAGTAGGTTTAAAATTATTAAAAATATTTTTATTATATGATTTAACGAAAAATTTACGGTTTTCGCAATTTTTCCTTTATCTGTGCTATAAGAAGTTGCTTTGTGCCAAATTTCAAGATTCTGAGTTCACGGGAAGTACCCTGTAGGTTTTGATTCCCTTGCGAGTGTCGAAAATTTGCGGCATTAACGGCTGTATCTTTTGACTGCGTTGACTTAGAAGTTTGATTTTTTCACAGCTTTAAGAGACATTAGATTTGAGTATTTGATATAAATTTCAGCTTGATACCTCCACAAGTTCCTGAGATAAAGGGTCTTGACAGACAGACAGACGCACAACAAAGTGAACCTATAAGGGTTCCGTTTTTTCCTTTCGAGGTACGGAACCCTAAAAATCGATGGAGAAAAATGTACTGAATCGTGTAAAATGTCAAATACAAATGATTTCAGAGGTCTTTATTTTTCGTCTGTACATTTTGTTAAAAATTAAGTATTTCCTTAAGTTTTCTGTGTGTCATTACTTTCCAAAATTTGATCTTTATTAGCCACACTATCGGATCGTGTAATAATCAGCGAGTTTATTTTTCAAAATCAACGGTGATAAATCAATCTGTGTAAGAATATTGAGTTTTCAAAAATCCCATTACTTCGTTTTCTTTTTTTTGTAATCTTTAGGCTCGCACTTGACCACTATCTCACCTGATGGTAGGCGATGATGTGGTCGCGCCTAAAAAGGTGTATTCTCGTTGTCCCCCTTATGAAATACGGGCAACGGGGACAACGGGCAGTTAAAATTTTACGTATCGAAGTATCGAAAAATGGTTTTATTTTTTGGTTTGTATCTTTTTTTAATTAAAAACGTTACTTATGTATAATAAACTATAATTTCAAAGGAAGTTGATGACATTTTATTTTACTATAAAACTTGTTTTATTTCAAAACTCTCTTCTAGATTTTAAGAGAAATTGCAAAAGTTTAATATAAACAAGTGCACTTTGTATTGTACCAAAAATGCTGGCTCTATCTTTATCGAGCCAAGCTATAGGAAAAAAAATATTCCTTATTTGAATACGAAAAACAACACCAACACCATAACAACTTTCAAAACAACGCTTAATTTTTATTTTTTTCGTTTTCTCTACATGATAGGTAAACTCGGTTGCACAAAAACCCCACCTAAAGCATAATGATAATAGCAAACTGAAACATTTCCGTAAAATTGAAAACATATGTATGGATACATTATCGTTCATTTCAGTTTAACTCGAAAGCTTCCCAAACCACGTGAAATACTCATTAAGGACACAGCAATCATTTTTGTGGTTCCGTACACAATTAGTTTAGAAGCCCGCCTAAAAACTTTGGCCATTTGAAAATTCCTGCGAACTGTTTGTTGTTTTTGTAATGATTCCAATTTCCTTGCCTGTTGCATATATTTTAGTAATGTTTTTAGTTGACTCATATGTTTTGTTTGACAGTAAATAAAATCAATCACGCTACTGAATACGACATCACATTTTGCCAGTTTGGAGAAACTAACTTGGCATTAGGTATTTTATAATATAATTAGTCTTTGTAACTTATTCATGTTTAAGCAACGCTTGCGGAGGTTGATCCGTGGATAGGTGACTATCTTTACATAGCAACTCGTAAAGCACCTTAAGCCGTTGGTCCCGGCTGTCATTTAAATATCTTTGACAGTCGTTATGGTATCAGAAGCCTGAAATCAGACACTAGTCTTGCTAGTCTTTACTGGAATGTGGAGGACAGATAGGCAGTCGCTCCATGTAAAACACTGGTACTCAGCTGAATCCGGTTAGACTGGAAGCCAACCCCAACATATTTGGGAAAAGGCTGAGTGAGTCTTTGTAAATAGGATACTTTGTACTGGTGGCGATTTTGTGTGCGACGGACTAAACTATATTTATGTTCAGCCTCTAAATTATGGTCGTTATCGACTGCTATCTACAGTGTTTTTAAACTAAAAAATAATTAGTAATTTACAACCAACAGTGTATTAGTAAATAAAACCGGGCCGAACAACTAAGTTTCTTTGTGATTATTTTCTGTAATTGTTTGATTAGGTACATAAACCAAGTGCTGTATTAATTACCTCGTCATCATCTTCAACTTATCCCATTCCTGATAACATAAAATACTTGTCTTGATTTGATCTAGTAACATAGTAGTGCGTTTTCCGTACGCAAACAAAGAAAATGAAGAGGACACGGAGTTTCTAGACGCGGGTTTTATGCGTTATTTTTCTAAGATGTTGACTTAGAATATTCCAGAAGGAAAGTTTACCGCGATTAGTTTTATTAAAAAGTTTGAACAAGACGACTAATTACTAATTCCTCAGAAACATTTTACATTTCAAACAACTTGCTGAAAACATGATAAAACAACATTAATCAAAGGTTAATTACATCCGTAAGTAACTTCTCTTCAAATTAACTTTCTAGAATACTGAATAATAAAAAAAAACAAAATCCAAACTTTTTAATAAAACTAATCGCGGTAAACTTTCCTTCTGGAATATTCTATGTCAACATCTTAGAAAAATAACGCATAAAACCCGCGTCTAGAAACTCCGTGTCCTCTTCATTTTCTTTGTTTGCGTACGGAAAACGCACTACTATGTTACTAGATCAAATCAAGACAAGTATTTTATGTTATCAGGAATGGGATAAGTTGAAGATGATGACGAGGTAATTAATACAGCACTTGGTTTATGTACCTAATCAAACAATTACAGAAAATAATCACAAAGAAACTTAGTTGTTCGGCCCGGTTTTATTTACTAATACACTGTTGGTTGTAAATTACTAATTATTTTTTAGTTTAAAAACACTGTAGATAGCAGTCGATAACGACCATAATTTAGAGGCTGAACATAAATATAGTTTAGTCCGTCGCACACAAAATCGCCACCAGTACAAAGTATCCTATTTACAAAGACTCACTCAGCCTTTTCCCAAATATGTTGGGGTTGGCTTCCAGTCTAACCGGATTCAGCTGAGTACCAGTGTTTTACATGGAGCGACTGCCTATCTGTCCTCCACATTCCAGTAAAGACTAGCAAGACTAGTGTCTGATTTCAGGCTTCTGATACCATAACGACTGTCAAAGATATTTAAATGACAGCCGGGACCAACGGCTTAAGGTGCTTTACGAGTTGCTATGTAAAGATAGTCACCTATCCACGGATCAACCTCCGCAAGCGTTGCTTAAACATGAATAAGTTACAAAGACTAATTATATTATAAAATACCTAATGCCAAGTTAGTTTCTCCAAACTGGCAAAATGTGATGTCGTATTCAGTAGCGTAGGTAGAAGGTACATCAAAAACTTTTAGCTAAAGAAAAATACGAATATAATTGAAAGCAATGTGGGTATTTTTTTCCTCACAAATAGTAACACAGTATTGTGTTAAGTTAGGTAATTAGAATTTTTGATTGACGATCGATTTACGTAAAAAAAATTGTATAAAATGTAAGTAATTACTTGTGAAATGTAATTTGATATCATTTTTTTGTTTTCCGGAAGTGCTATGACATCCTTTAACGCTACAAACCTACATTTCAAATTATTTACTCGCGAGCTGAGTTCGACGGAACGTGATCTTGAATACTGACGCCTCCAAGAGAAGTTAGCCACTATGGCTAAGTTTTAGTTGCCTCACTTTTTGTACTCGTACTAGTTTTCTATGCGTTATTATTCTAAGGTCAACATCTAATATAATTGTAACTTTGCATGATATTCAAGTCAGAAAGTTTATTCACCGTGTGGGTACCTAAAACATAAAATAGGTGGGTAGTCAAGATTTCTTCGTGCTATTAAGAACTTAATATACCTAACCTTGTTACGAGATTAGGATCTACAAGACTAACGCAAAATTTAAGCTTGGAGCGCACTGTAAATTGCTCTTTTCTTTTTTTTCCTTTTTTGATTGAGCCTCATGAATAATGCTAATGTTGAAATGATCTAAGGGCGTAGATTGTGAATGAACAGTAAAGTTTTCAATTGCACGCTATTTTTCTTCGCCATTGCGTTGTTCAATGTTTATTCAAAATTAACTAGTTACCTAACGTGTTCGTTTGTGATCGTATTACAGCGGTTTTTATTTTAAAGCAAACATATGAATGTGATGGAATATAACATAGTTGAGTATGGCGTCTTTAAACCATGAAGTTTGACTTTTCAAATATAGGTATTGTTTGTACCATAATAGATATCTGTCACGTTAATTTATCATCTACCTACAAATGTAAAATTACCTACCAAAGTTAATATTGTATTGTCACCTATTTACAAATATATATGTACCTTAGATGGGTAAACATCTAAACTTATATTTAAGCCACATTGATGATACTTTTATAAATTATTACGTATTTTTTTATGGCAATTGTGACGTCTCCTGGATTTTATATAACTATTTCACTATAAGGTCTTTGCAACTATTAGTACAATACTGTCAGTTGGTGTCAATATTCTTTCTTAATTGTCTAGTAATAACTAATTAATTGTTAATAACTCTTAACAGTTTCACTACATAAGAATTAACTATGATTATCCATTTATAATTTACCTAGTTTATGACAATAAAGAAAATTGCGGGCAACCGTATCATTTTCTCAAATGTGCCATATTGAGGCACATGTCCTTACGTTACTATTGGAGAAGGTGTAATTTATAATGTTTCTCTCTAAGGTTTCACTCTTTTGATCCTACTCGTAGTCAGTAAATATCCTCCGACTAAGATTGTGTTTTGTAAACCTATTTGAGTAGTTAGAGGCTGTTAGACTACTTGTGAGAGATCGACTACACAAGTTTCACGTAAGTTATTTGATGGTATAACTTGATTATTGCTAATGTTTGTGTATCACATTATGGCTTTTATTCCTATTGGGTATGCTAAATTGATTTAAATGCTAGTCATGTTCTTTGCCTCACCCTTGCAGTTTTGATTATATAACATTGTGAAATGTCACAAGATTCATTATATAATGGTAATCATATAATCTTTATTGTGTTGAACGATACTTTATGTGAGTGTAAAAGGTGTCGATAAATAAGAGCTGCTGTGGAGTTTCTTGCCCTTCTTCTCCACGAGAACTATTTTAGCGAAAGCGTAGTAAGCTCTCTGAGCCTTGTCAATATGAATTAATTGAGAAGCCTAATTGAAATAAATACCTAGTCTTGGCTTTCTGTACTTTTCTTCATAAAACACTTCCCTTACAATCCACATACAAAGGAACTCTGTTACACAGTAAATAACCAACAACCACCTTGACATTTAAAACTTGCTATATTGGTTGATATCCATGCTTTTATATAGAATTCCTTTATTTCTTATTACAATTACTCTCTGCACTTAAAGTGTTACCCAAAACGTACATAGAGTCAACAATTACACTACTAGACATCACAAACAAATTAAAAAAAAAAAACAGTTACGCATTAAAACATTAAAATTCATAAATAATTAAAAATAAATTCAATTTAAAAAAAGCCATTCAATCATCAAATTCATTCATATAACAATAATGATAGTTTATGATTCAAATAAATGCATAGGTACAGACTTATTTAAACATTTTATTTCTTTAACGACTTGAGAATCCATAATTTTATAACATTATTAATGCAAAAGTAAGTCAGTTTATAACAGTTTCTCGCCTTAACTGCGAAACGTATTCGTATAAAAATTCACACACTAGTGGACCCATAGATATAATGAAGAAACGAGAGAATGGGCAGGTTTGAATGAGAAGGTCCGAATCATAATGAAGTTGGGAAGGTTGGGTACCACATTGGGAAGGTTGGGTACCTCCAACCTTCCCAATGTGGTTTTCTCTATCCCTCGTTTCTTAATGTGTTCAACTTCATTATGATTCGGACCTTCTCATTCAAACCTGCCCATTCTCTCGTTTCTTCATTCATTATGCGGCCCGGTGCATGATATAGCAAATTTTTCGGATACCTCATAAACGCTCACATTTCTGGTCTGCATTTAATATCATGATGTTTTTTTTATTAAAATCTTCCTGTCAGTCAATTAACATGCTTGTCGTGATTGTTTTAAAATTATTGGAGTGTTTATATATCGTGATAAAACTGATATCAGTAGAGAAATAATACTTTTTTGAATATTGTATAAATCCGTAAGGAGCCAATACGCAAATGTAGTGAAAAAAAAAAACATTATTTAAATTTATATAGAATTTATTTAAATATGCTTTTATCCTATGAAGGTACTCAAGTTCATTGCAAAAAAAATACTATTAAACCTATGTCGCAATTGCAGAGAGTGATTAAGTTCCATCTTTTTGCCCTAAGCTTAATTTAACTATACCTTAAGCTTAACTATAAGTGTCTACTTTAAGTAGTTATAACGTCAGTCCCTGCTTTGTGGCAGATTGCACTCAATCTCGGTGCAAGGACTTTGGCTGATACTCTCCTCTGCTCTTGAATGTGTTTAATTTCGCAAGCGGTACTCGAGTTAAGTAAAAGATACGAATTATGTAAGTAGAAGTACCCACCTCACCTATTTTTGTCCGAATAAAAAAGCTAATTAAAGAAGCTATAATTTTCTGAAATAATGAAACAAAATTTAGCAATTTTTTTTCGGTTAACCACAGAAATTACGTCTAGAACAATTTAGAAAACAACCCCTGATGTCTAGAATTTTATATTTGAAAAAGCAGGCTTATTAAAAAATATTTTATGTTATGCTTCGAAACGTCTAATTTAATAGCTTGTGAAGTTTACTAAAATAACAGTGTAATGAGCTATGATTAGAAAAAAAAACAAACGTATTAAATTGTTACAGATATTCAGAATGTTAGCCGAAAGAGTTATTAAATTCCTCAGATGTTTTATCGAAATCTCCGAAAATTGCTTGCTAAGGCTCGATATTGCATTGTTTTGCATTTCGCCATCATTTAGTCGCTGTTGGTAAATACAAGATGGTGTCAATAGCCTGAAAGGCTTTTCAATGAATTTAAGAGGCTTGGTTAAGGCTAACCCCGGTGCGGGGTAGATGGGAGTGAGTGGAATTTAACATCTTTGATAGTAAAGTATGACTGAAAGTTATCATGAAAAATTAATATCCAAACCATTTTTACCTTACCTAAAACAGGAAGAGCCAGCAATAGCGGAAAAAAAAACACAAATCTTACACCAAACCACATTTAAACCCGATTATCACTATTTAAACAGAAGAATTTAAGTTGCAATAAAACTAGTGTTAAACACATCTGTAGGTAATGAATGACTAACGGCAAAGTTAGAGCTTAGACTTAGACTCAAAGTTTAGCACTTCAGCAAAATTTTCAACTACTTAGAGGAACTTACACGTGATTCTAAGATAGTTATTTCACGATATAGTGCTCCAGTACTCCAGTTGAAATGGTTGTGATGAAACGGGAAGTTTTGTAGTTGTTTTGTAGATTTTGAACTTGTGTTGTAAAACTAAACAATTAAAAGTTGGGTCTATCCTTAAGTTTGTCATAATTACGAATTTACTTCCCAGAATTTGATCCTTACTAGCGACACTACTAGATTGTGTAATAATACAGCGAGTGTTTTCTTCGATTCCTGTTTTTTTTTCAAAATCAACCGGTTTAACTCCTGACTTGATAAATTGATTTTTCAAATATGCAATGATGCAGTTTTAGTTTATAACATAATCGGCCCCGTGACTCTTGAGTGTATTCTTTATTCCTAAGCGGGTGACAAAAGCTTCGCGACAAAACAGAATTAGAGTTTCAATATATCCGTTTCAACGGTACTTCTTAAAGCAGACACAAATTGCGAATTCAAAAGTCAGAAAATAAACTTGCCACATAAAATAAACGAACGAGTCCCACAAGACTCACACGAATTAAATTCGAAGAAAAATGAAGTTGTAATTGAAATAATTCCTTTTATTAACTTTACCGCCATAAAGCGGTGATAATAAAATATCCACGACTTTTATAGCTACCATAATGCGATGAAAAATTCACAAAGTGGAATTGCTTTTAAGAAAATCTTCACCCCTCCCTGTTTCAGACATCGAAACAACAGAGATATATATAATGTAACGTGAAACACTTCAAGATGTCAGAGAATTAATATCATTTAGGGATCGACAAAGTGCGCATTTAAACTATTCGTTAGTTTTGTTTCATGTTTAATTTTGTAAGCTTTTATTTTGAAGGATGTTAGTAGGTATGGCATATTCTGTATGATAATACTGTTTTTTTTTTCTTGACTCTGGTCTAGGTCATAAGTGACAGAGACAGAATAGAATAGAATAGAATACTCTTTATTATGTACACCAAATAAGTTACAGAAAGTATAGATAAAGAAAAAAATACACTGGGTGACACAATGGGCGGCCTTATCGCTAAAAGCGATCTTTTCAAGACAACCGATTCGACGATGGAGTGAGCTTACCCAGAAGAAGCCTGTTCACTCTAACTTTCGATTCGGATTGAATGCGTTCGGTAACACAGAAGCAGGTAGTGAGTTCCATCCATTCACTGTGCGCATTATTAAAGATGTTTGAAAGCGCTTGGTGCGAATTTCTGGAATGGCAACAAGGTAAGGATAGTAACTTGCAGAGCGTCTTAGGTGTCCGATGGTAAAAGGGGGCTGGTGGGATGAGGTCGTGGAGTTTTTGAGCACACTCACTGAAATACAGTCTGTAGAAGACCGACAAGCAGGCAACCTTGCGGCGATGAGCCAAGCCTGAGGAACTCCGGCATCAATAGCCGGACAAAGATCAGAGGATCAGCCGTCAATGACTAATTGGATCGACTATTCGCTAAGGAAGTCTAATATGGAGCTATAAAAACCAGCGGGGATGCCATACGCATACTGAGTAGACTTGCGTGCCAGACCCTGTCAAAGGCCTTTCGAGATATCAAGCGATACAGCAAGAGCTTCGCCATGTATATCGATGGCTTCTCTCCAGCAGTGCATGACATACAGAAGATAGCCAGTTGACCATCCCCGGAGAAAGCCATATTGATGGTCAGTGAGGAGATTATTGTCTTCAAGGTAGGTCAGAAACTTACTGTTCAGTACCATTTGCATAACTTTGCACAGAATGGAGGCAATGGCCATTGGACGGTAATGGACAGGATCTGCACGGTTGCCTTTTTTGGGCACTGCTTGCACATTTGCAAGCTTCCAGGACTTCGGCACCGTTCTTATACAAGAAAGAGGCGGAACAAGCGTGTCAACACAGGAGACAGTTCAGGCGCACACAGCCTCAGAAATCTCACTGGAATGCCCTCAGGCCCGCTGGCCTTGTTCACGTCTAGACTGCACAATACACTCCGGACCTCTTTAGTGTGCACAGCGATCTCCAGCACCGAAGAGTCACAATGAGGTACAGAAGGTGGTTGCTTGGAGCCAGCGTCCAGACGTGAATTGCTAGCAAAGAGAGATGCGAATAAATTTGTTTTCTCACTCGTAGAGTGAGCCAACCCTTCAGGTTTTAGCATTGGAGGTAAAGTGAGACGACAGAAATTCTATTAAAACGCTTTAGACAGGGACCAAAATTGTTTACTACCCGGAAGGTGCGATGCCAGCTTAGCTCCAATACGTCAAATATGGTCAAAACGTGCCCTTGCGTCGGGCACGTTTTGACCATATTTTTAAACCGCTTGCAGAACTTGGCGGCAGAATTAAAAGCTCTTTTTCTTGCGCGAACCCTACGCGCTCTAATTTTGCGGTCACGGGCCCCGACCTAGGCTTGTTAGGCAGACTCTTTTCGGGCCTCAGCGTGGGCGCATTCTGCATTATACCAAAGTCGGGATTTGTGACCGAGCGGCATGTTGGAGAATGGAATGAAATACTCCATTCCCTGCCGAATCACATCCACAACCGCGTCCGAGGAGAAGCACACATGCCGCCAAGGATAAGACGCAAAAAAGTGCCGCATCTCGTCCCATTCTGCTGACTCGTATCACCATACTCGCTTCGTGCCTCTAGGACTCTCATCTGGAAGAGAGCAAGTCGACACGGATTTCACCAGACAGTGGTCAGACGTTCCCAGCAGGGCTGAAACCGATACCGAATGACTGTCCGGATCAGTTGTCAGCAGAAGGTCTAAGCAATTAGGTATATAGCCGTCAACATCCGGTACCCGCGTTGCAACATACACCAGCTGGGTTAGATCTAGCGATACTGAAAACTTGCGCGCCTCTAACCCGGCATGGTCAGTTTTCCGGTACGGGTACAACCACTCCTTATGATGGGCGTTAAAGTCCCCCATTAAGCTTCGCTGTTGGGTACCGTTGCTGGGCCATGTCGGCCGACTCCACGAGGCAATTAAAGAGCGCTGTCGTCTCCTGGTCACCAGCGTGCGATCGGTAGACGCCGATGTAGAGAGACTTCTCCACGCCAGTGTCCATTTCTCAAAGCAACGGAGACGACGACAACAAATGTCATCGCGGACGTACACACAGACCCCAGCTTGCTTCTTGAACTTGTGTTCAAGAGAGTAACCCGAGTAGTTGAGGTTCACCACGTCCGACGGGGTTGTTATCTTCGTCTCCGTTAGAAAAACAGGTGTGGCTTCTCGGTCTCAAGGGGGGGTGGACCGGATCGAGATTAGAGTGCAACCCCCTGATGTTAGTGAGATTCACATTTAGTGGGAGGAAGTGCAGCCGTTGTTTCACCATATTCTTCTTTGCTTTGATCATGTTTTTTTTAGAGTTGGCTGGGGAAGAAGTTGAATTGTCGAGGCGCTGCTCAGTGAACCAAGTAGAACACTGGCGCTAACCCAAACTATAGGTCCTCCCATCCAGTCGCCAGCTGGCACGGTGGAGCATACCGGGATTTTTCGCGAGTTGGCGGGGCAACCTTTGGCACGTGGCTGGGGTGCTACTTGGGCCTCCTACTGACTGCGGTCGGCCAACGGCTGGCACCGTGCTTCGGATCCCGCTACCCTCCAAAAAGAGTTACCTGGCAAGTTTTGCTCAGAGACCAAGACCGGTTCTGAACAGCGCATCTGACATCCTCCTTCGCCCCCAAAGGCACTGGCAATCCCACACACCGACGGAACACAGCAAGCTGCTTGGCGCCGGACTCCGGTAGGATGGTGGTCGCGAGCCAGGCGGCCCCTTGCGGAGGCTACCACCGCTTAGTTGGGATCGTACAGCCGTACCACAGGCAAGCCAGTGGTGCCATTGCCCGGGATGGACCGCTAGGAGGTAGATCCCATACCTACCCTAAAAAACTAAAAACTGTGGATTAAAGTAAAAACAAGTCTGTTTCCCGTATAATTCATTATTTTTCATCAGTACAAATACTTACCAGATTACAAAACCTCTCTAATACGACATAGCTCATCCAATCTTCCAGTTTCTAACCAACTTGTCTAAAAATATTATTTAAATTTTCAACCAAGAAATAATATGTTGCTGCCGCTGTAGGTATGTTTTGTTTTAAGTTTAAAACTGCACAACTACCGAAGTGGTACGAGAACATTACCGTGGGAACGTAAAATAAATGCGAACCAACACAGAATATGTTCAGTGGAGTGTGTTTGTTGCGACAGACCTGAGTATGACAAAATACTGAGAACTTCTATTACACCGTAGCATGAAGTGGCTACATTTACACATTTTTCGGACGAACCTAGTAACGAATATAGCTTTCTTAACCCATTCGCTGCGGCGATCAAACTTACGCTTATTAGCTAAGTGCGAGAGGGCTTTCGTCAACAAATCAAACAAAAGGCATTATATAATTATTTGCAGAAAAATAAAAAAAACTTACTGTTCACAGGAAGTTTTTTTTACAAAATTTTGGTTGCATTCGTGTACCTGGTTACCTATTCGTGTATTTGGTTGTACCTAACATTTTCTGTTAATTTCTGTATCGACATGCTTTAGGCATGAGTGCAGATTTTTGGAGCAGTTATAATAATTCAATTCATTAAGACTTCCTTGCCTCTGAATAACTGGCTGTGCCGCTTACAACACGTAAACTAGTAGCAGGGAATTTTAGGTTCACAATAGTTATGTATAATTTGACCCTGCATACACTACAACGCCACACCAGTTTTGATTATATTTAAATATTGCTTGGCAACTTTAATTCCCTTATAAACGCAAACCGAAATAATCCTTCGTCAAGGAATTTCGTTCTAGATTAAAAACCATTTTGCGAATTGCCGAGAAATTACTTTCGCAAGATTACACGTTTAATTCAATTTCAGTCTATAGTAAGTTTCTTACTTCAAAAAATATTATTGGTACCCAAACGGTGGTGTAAATGGCGTCATAAAAAAGCGTGCTTCTCTCCCTAATGTTAATAAAAAGGTGATAATAGTACAATGTTATTTGGATCAGATATTCAAAGGCAAATTATTGCACATTGTTTAGCTCCCTCCAACGAGTTCAGAATTGTGTATATTCAAATGCTTTAGTGGGTAACTATAATATTTCGTGTAAACAGACATTGCTTATGGATTCTCTGCAGTGCCTCTCTGCCGATCACAATTGAACTCTAAAAATGTTATACGTGCATATTTGAAAGTCGTTTTGAACTGATAACTATTGATAAGATGTTCCATGATCTACAAGCGACACGGGAAAATAGACTGTGAAGGTTGAAGAAGAGAACGTACCAATAAACTAATCAGCTTGTACATTACTTTATGTATGAGTTTCTAAAACTAATCATTACAGAATAAAATACCAGTTTTCATAATCATTGGAATTTTTTATTCATGTAAGTTTACAATACTTCATAAAAAGTATCAACCTTAAAACATTTATAACAATAAACTAACAAAAATCATACCAAGAGGAACCTTACAAGAACGGCCCTTTTCCCATCTTCGTAATAATGCATGACATGAGACTAATTTAGTCATGCAGCAAGAGTGTGGCCATAGCAATAATAAAACCAGTTCTATGCACTCATTGTAGGACCTAGTTGTTGTGAGGAGTCGACAATACCGTGAGAGATGACATTTTGCATTACGGCTTCAAGTGCTACAACAAAGGTGAAAATATTAAGTACTTTCTACTTGAACCATGCTTTGGTAAGACCTACTTTCCTCAAAAATCAATCAACCTATCTTAGTCCACTGCAGAACAAAGAACCCTTTATAAATATGCCACAACATCCGCCCTCCTCAACTAGTTGTCCCAAACAACAGCTAGGGGGCTTCCGACGCTTCGCCTGCCGATACGCGGTCTCCACTCCGAGGAAAAAAGATGAGACAGTCTAACAATAGGTGGAACACACGATGATCCACCGATCTAGTCCTCGGTCAAACATGGCCAGCTCATTGCCAGCTTGACAACCTTTATCGGTAAGTCTAGTTCTTTGCCGGATATCTTCATTTCGCTTATTACCAGACTTACTCATCAGAGTTTAGTCCAAGGACGCGAAAATTTGCCAGAGAAGTTTACTTCATGATTTGGACAAGGACTAAGATGTATTCTTCGTAATTGCCTCAGGATCGCACATAGGCCCTGGAGAAGTAGCTGATAAAGTGTTAAATGTTCATAGCATAAATAAACATACATGTTCTGAGCATCATTGATTGATTGTATGGTGACGTCATACAGTTTGATCTTGACGTCCGGGTAACTCTCCAGCAAGTCTTCCCATGCAGGTAGACTGAGGTACATTAGATCCATGACCTGCACATGTTATGATAATATACAACATAATACATTACAATATCCCCATAACGAAGACATAGCGGGCATTGTATCAGTAATGTTTAGTCACATGAAATAAAGCTGGTCAAATATACGGCCGTAACCTCCGAGCGGCTACTGAGAAAAACATAAAGAAAACACAATAAGGGTTGGGATTGCATTCCAGTGTAACTGGATGCAGCTGTGTTCCAGTACTTTACATGGAGCGCCTATCCAATCTCAAAAAACCAGTAACTGGTTAACATGATACCCCTTAGCAAGACTGGCGTCAGATCTTCTGGCTTCTGACTACCAGTAAAAGCTGTGAAAGGGATGAAAACTGAAAACGACAACAAAAAGGTTAACGTGCTTTTCGAGGAACGGAGGAGTTTTTCTAAGTTATGGATGGTCACCCATCTACGGACTTACCTCTTTAAGTGTTTCTTATTACTTACCACGAGCTCCTTTTTAAAAGCCATTTAATTTATAATGTGCACAGAAAACTTACCGTCCGTGTGTAGTAAGAATATCGAAAGCTACAATCGGGAAATAGTCCAGAAATACATCCAAAATATCCATTGGTATACAAGATTGACACTAGTTGGCCTTCGCCTCTAAAAAGAAAACATCAAGTATAAATCTTGAAGATTTATCGTACATAAATCTTCAAGATTTATACTTGATGTTTTCTTTGATGTGTCAATAACTTTCCTTACGACATCGATTCCTATCCGTAGGTATCGATGTCGTAAGGAAAGTTATAAATATAAATGCAGAATACATCATCATCATCATAAGTCTTATAATGTTAGCACTGCTGGAACTCAGGCCTCCTCTCACAGAGAGGGAGTGGGCTATGAACCACCACGCGGGCCCAGTGTGGATTGGAAGATGTCACATGTCTTCAAAATTTTTGATTCTTGGTTTCTTTCACCATTTTAAGATCAGTGGTGATGAAATAAATTACACAAAGAAAAGCGCTTCGGGTTCTTTCGGGCTCGAAATAACGCCCAACAAACCGTAAGTCAGGGCCGTAACCGCTGCGCCACCACTGCTCGCCACCACAGCCAGTCAGTCAGATGTCTTCAAGTCTTCAAGTAGGTGAAAACCAAAGAAATAAAAGATGGATTGAGTGATAGATGTTACTACTTGACTGGAGATGTAGGTAAGTATGGGGAGCTGGCAGAATGATAAACAAATGAATACTAACGATGCATCAGTGCACCACTGAAGGTGAAGATCTCAACTTCAGGTGAAGTTGGGAACTTCACCTTCATGAATGAAGTAGGTAGTGTTGAATATGTCTCCCTCTCGGACTATGCACTTGCCTAGAAATTTCAACAATATATTTTAGTATAGTTCGAATAATGCTGATATCTTAAAAAGCGTATTAGTAGTTCTTGTTCATAGCATGACAATAGTTATCTATATGAAATTGCCCCAGAACTTAGCTACGAGTTTGGCTTCCATAAGATTTCTTATAAAATTTGTGGAACAGCGCCAAATATATACTCCAGCCTGGCCTATAAATCTCCAACCAGGTTTTCCTTATTTCGACCAACATGTTGTCGGAGTCTTTACTTTATTTGAAATCTAAAACACCGAAGTTTGCTGCCTTCAAAAATGCAATCGATGACCAGTTGGGTAAAGAACCAAATTAACACAGGCAACAGGAGTATTGGATGTAAGCAGCAACAGCCTTGGTTAACACCCAAAGAGGTCGAATTTGGCAGTTGAATCTAGGCTTTGGTCATAGAGGGTTATTGTTGAGTTTGCCATTCTAGAGCCAGTTAAACATTTTTTTAAAATGTAAAATACTAAGATTACAATCTACATTTACTCTATTTTGTTTTTTCAAATTTTTTTTAATTAGTGGCGTTAGGTCAGACCATACTGTTCAACTAGTATCTTTTGAGTCAGATAAAAAATTAAACCAAGCTAAATCAATTCGATTAAGACCTCTTACTAAAAATAAATTAAATTCTTTTAATAATAATGTTTTAGCAACCTTTGTAGCGCCAGTTTTGATTCAAAAGACCCCAATATAAATTACGGCACGTTGTTTTCTACAGTTTGCCAAGAATTCAATAAAAAGTGTCCTGTAAAAACAGTTAAAGTCAACAATTCCAAATCGAAATTTAGTGAATGGGCCACTGTGATATCTTATATAATTTATATTACGAAAAATCTTTGACTTCCGATCAAGTTTTTCACACTTATGTTAGAAACTATTCCAAAATATTCAAAAGAGTCTGCGCTCAAGCAAAATCTCAAATAATAATTAACAAGATTGGTATTTCTAACAATAAAATAAAAACTGTGTAGCAAGTAATTAATAGAGAAACAGGAAAAACACAACAACGCGATCAGAACGAGTTGTCTTTGAAAATAACGAATCAAACCATTTCTGATAAGCAAGAAGTCGCTGAGACATTAGAAAATTTATTTACCAACATTCCGTTAGAGGTTACGAAGTCTCTTCCCTCCTCATCGAAATTAGCTGAAGTTCTTCTTAAAGAAAACTTTACTAAAGACATACCAACCTTTAAATTTAAACCAATATGTCTTGATACAATTAAAAACGCATTCAAAAGTCTCAATATAAAAAATACTGAAGACTTATGGGGGATATCCGTTAAGGTTCTTGTAGATATTATTGATTCGATTGCTCCTGTCCTTACAGGCATATTGTCTGCCCCCCGAGGAAGAAAACCTCGCAACACAAACATATATATGAAAATAGATAACCCCAATCCTAAGGTGGGCAACGTGCCGAGAGGATGAATGACTGGTGGGAGTCCAGCCTTCAGCGCCAACCTCAGTGGAACGGGCAACCACTGTTGTATATGCCTTCTCCTGGGAATAGGTGTTACTCACCCCAGGTAATGGCTGTTAAATCGTCCTTACTCGTCTCGTGAGAATCGAAATGAATATACAATTTAACTCCAATACAAGCAACCAAAAAACCAATTCTACAACTTCAAAAACTCTAACACAACAAATTTTCCATAAAGGTGTTTGTTTGAGACTTTGTTTGTGTCCATGTTTGAGACTAGACCCAGAATACTATCACTTGGTGATTACCCAAATACTAGTCTCACAACACAAGACATATCTCCATGACCCAGTGGAAGCAACGATGATGATGATTGGACGATGAGCGCCGGGCGATGATGAGAGTTCTACACATATAAACCTAAACAAGAACGAAGCTTTAAAGTGATTCTCAAAAACATGCACCCCTCAACTGAACCTGAAGAAATCAAAGCGGCGTTAGAGGAAATAGGACATTTCAGTACCAAACAACAAACAAGCCATTACCATTGTTCATAATTGAATTAAAAACAAATCCGAACAATAAGAGCATATATGAGGTTAAGAAGCTCATGAACTGTATCATAACTTTTGAACCTCCTCGGCCTAAACGGGAACTACCACAGTGTGCGAAATGCCAGCAGTATGGACACACCAAAACGTATTGACACCGTAGCCCTAAATGTATTAAATGCGCTGGTGACCACCTCTCCAAAGATTGTCCTAGAAAAACCAGATCAGACAGTGTAAAATGTGTCCTTTGTGATGGAAATCACCCGACTAATTATAAAGGTTGCAAAATCTACAGAGAGCTCCAAAACTTAAAGTTTCCAAAGGCACCTGAACGCAGAATGAACCATGTCAAGGAACAGAGAGTTACAGCCGAAAAACAGAAATTAACGGATAAAGAACCTATAAATAGTCAACATCAGACATACAAGGAAGTACTAACCAACAAAAAACATAACGGAGACAAATCACACTCACACAAATGATGCAACAACTAATTACTCTGACAAACTTAATAGTAGCCCTCACAACCAAGTTGTCAAATTCAACTGCTTAAAAATTGCCCTATGGAATGCCAATGGGCTGTCACAACATACCCTTGAGGTTAAGGCATACCTAGAGACACAAAAGATAGACATCCTCCTAGTAACGGAACCGCATTTTACCAATAAGAGCCACTTTAATATCCAGAACTATAAAACATATCACATAATGCACCCTGATGGCGGAGCACACGCTGGAAGCGCAGTTTTTACTAAATGCAACATCAAACATCATGAAACAGTTCATTACCGCACAGAGGAAATCCAAGCAACAAATGTCGTCATTGAAGACTGGACAGGGCCGTTTACAATATCTGCTGTTTACAGTCTACCTAAACATAAGCTTAAGCTAGAAGACTACATCAGGTTCCTCTCCACATTAGGCCACAGATTCATAGCTGGAGGTGATTACAATGCCAAGTATCATTACTGGGGCTCACGTACTATAACTACAAAAGGTAGACAGTTACTAATGGCCATTGAGAAATTGAAACTGAACGTCGTTTCACCCGGCAATCTCACATACTGGCCTACATACAGGAATAAAATACCAGACTTGCTTGACTTCTGTATTACGAAAGGCATTCCTAATAACTTTGTTACAAGCAAAACGAGCACCGAACTATCCGCCGATCACTCACCGGTAGAAATAACATTAAGAAGGAAAATCACACTATTGCCATGCAAGTTATACTCCAATAAAACTAACTGGGAGCACTTCAGACAGCTAATTACAGAAAACTTAGACCTAAAAATTTATTTAAAGACGGACGACAACATATCGGAAGCGGTATATCATTTCAATAACTGCGTTCTGCAATCTGCTTGGCTTGCTACCCCAGTTGCAACAGATTCGTACCATAAACAGGATTGTCCAATATCTGTACTAGAACTATTGGCTGAAAAACGTGAAGCTCGGAAAAAGTGGCAAACAACAGGTTAGCCTTCTGATAAGAAACATCTAAACTATCTACAAACAAAACTCAAAACACTACTGAAAGATAATGAAAACCAAAGCATACAAACATCCTTACAAAACCTAGAAGCTACAGCAGAGACAAATTACTCCTTGTGGAAAGTCACTAAAAGACTTAAACGCCCAGCATGCAATCAACCTCCTATCCGTAAAAGTAACTTAGAATGGGCTACTAGCGATGCGGAAAAAGCTGCCACATTTGCTGAACATCTTAAACGGGTCTTTATACCAAATCCAGATACGGGCTCCACTAAAATCCGAGAAGTCACAGAATTTTTAGGACAAACTCACCAACTTGATCCTCCCATTACTAAGCTCACACAAGAAGAAGTCAAAACAGCAATTAAGGCTCTAGACCCTAATAAAGCTCCTGGTTACGACCTAATAATAGGCAAAATCTTAACGGAGCTGCCAAAGGAAGGGATTAAATTTCTGACTTTTCTGTACAATGCTATCCTGCGTAGAGGTATATTCCCACTTCAATGGAATGTAGCCCAAGTGATAATGGTGGCCAAACCTGGATAGGATCCGACTGAGGCACAATCATACAGACCTATTAGCCTGTTACCCATACCCTCAAAAGTTATGGAAATAGATATCTTGCATAGACTGTCCCCAATTATCTCCTCAAAGAAATTATTACCTGACCACCAGTTTGGTTTTCGCCGTAAGCATGGAACCATAGAACAAGTACACAGATTTGTGGAACATATTAACAAAGCCTTTGAGTCAGAACAGTACAGTGTTGCAGCATTCCTTGATGTATGACAGGCATTCGATCCAGTGTGGCATGACGGACTACTCTATCAAATAAAAAAAGACCTGCCCATAAACTTCTAAAATCTTATAAAGTCATACCTAAGCGCCAGACAGTTTTTTGTAAAACAAGAAGAAGAGTTAACGTCCTTATATGCTATACAAGCTGGAGTCCCACAGGGCAGTGTTGTGGGTCCCATTTTGTACCTACTTTTCACAGCTTATCTACCAACGACCAATGGAGTGTTAAAGGAACGTTTGCTGATGATACCACAATACTATCTATGGACAACTCACCAGATGTTGCAGCGCAAAAGCTTCAAGCAAGTCTTGAAAAAATATCCCAATGACTCAAAGACTGGCGTATCAAGGCCAACGAAACCAAATCAGTCCAAGTCACTTTTACAAACAGGCAAGAAACATGTCGCTCTGTCACTCTAAACGCAACCTCTCCCGCAAGGGAACCACGCCAAGTATCTTGGAATATATTTAGATAGACACCTAACCTGGAAGAAGCACATACTCACAAAGAGACTAGCTATGGGTCAACAGTTGCGCTCAATGTATTGGCTACTTAACAGGAAATCGCGACTTTCAGTTCAAAATAAGCTGTTGCTGTATAAGTGATCATAAAACCCATATGGAAGTACGGTCTGCAACTTTGGGGAACATCTGCAGTGTCAAACATAGATATACTACAAAGATTCCAGTCAAAGATACTGAGAATGATAACGAGCACACCTTGGTATGTCTCAAATAATAGACTCCATCACGACCTTTGCATCAAAACAGTTACAGAAGAAATTACAGAAAGGAAAAAGCGTACAAGAAGCGGATCGTGAATCACCCAAACATGCTGGCGGCTAGCCTGATGAACACCCAAACAGTTGCTCGAAGACTAAAAAGAAAGATTCCCAGGCAAGAGGCAATATGAATAAACGGAGCAGTCACTGGACGGCTTCCGTGCAAGACCTTTGATTGTTATTTGACACATATTGCTGAATATCTGCAAGACTGATAGATCGCAATAAAAAAAGGAAAAGAAAAATTAAAATCCAGTCAAGTTAAAGTTCAAGTAAACGGCGTAAACTCACTAGGGTCTAAAATGGCAATGTGTGTTCCTCATGGCTCATTGGGTCCATTCTTCTTTTTAGTTTATATTATAAATTTATCCCAATTACTACAAAATCAACCGAAGATGGTGTTGTTTGCTGATGACATTTCTTTGATATTTAAAATAGATCGGCGGTCACAAAATCTTGATGATTTGAATAAGGTCATCAAATCCAAAATTGGTTCACGGCAAACAATTTGGTACTAAATGAAAAAAAACCAAATGTATTAGATTCACATTGCCGAATGTTAGAAGTACCGAATGCGACATCATATAGAATGGCGAAAAGCTGGGCTTTGTAAATCAAACAGATTTCCTGGGAATCACTCAAGACAACAAATTGCAATGGGGTCCTCACATAACATCTCTTGCGGATCGGCTAAGCTCAGCCGCTTATGCTGTTAGAAAGATAAGAACGTTAACGGATGTAGAAACCGCGCGTTTGGTCTATTTTAGTTACTTTCACAGCATCGTATGACATATACGATATTTTACTGTGGGGTCGAGCGGTTGACATTGAATCCATATTTATATTGCAAAAGAGAGCTGTCGGAGCCATATATAAGTTAATTCACCGAGAAACTCTTAGGTAACTATTTAAAAAGATTAATATTAAGACAGTTTCTTGCCAATTCACTTATGAAAATATTATGTAATGTAAGGTAAAATATACATCTCTTTAGTAAAGTCAGTGATCGAAACAATTGTAATACGAGATGTAAAGATAAGTTAGATCAACCATCTTATAGACTGGCTAAAGTACACTCATCTTTCATGGAGTACTGTGTTAAATTCTATAACAAAATACCTTGTGATATATTAAAACTAAATGAAAGTAAATTTAAAACTTTAGTTCAAAGCACACTTTGTAAACAAGCATATTACAAATAAGATGATTATATTCAAGATAAGATTGCTTGGAAACATGCTGGTCCTGCTCCATCTTTGGTGTAGACAAAATCAAATTTGTTAATTTATATTTTTGGGTGGAAAACCGGTCCTTAAGGCCCTTCAGAAGCTGTTTGATTCCGTCACACTCGAGGGCAAAACGCCACAGGCATGGTGCAGGGGTGTGGTGGTACTCTTCTTCAAGAAGGGCGACAATGCCCTACTAAAGAACTATAGGCCCATCTCACTTCTTAGCCATGTCTACAAGCTGTTTTCAAGAGTCATCACGAATCGTCTCGCGCGCAGTTTGACGAATTTCAGCCTCCTGAACAAGCCGGTTTCCGTAAAGGCTTTAACACCGTACACAATAAACATACGCTGCGGCAGGTTATACAGAAGACCGAAGAGTACAACCTGCCTCTCTGCTTAGCGTTTGTGGACTACGAGAAAGCCTTTGATTCGATCGAGACTTGGGCTGTGCTGCAGTCTCTCCAACGGTGCCAAATTGACTACCGGTACATCCAGGTGTTGAAGTGTTTGTACAAAAACGCCACCATGTCAGTTCGACATGTTCAGGATCAGACCTCGGAACCTGTCTTTCTGCAGCGAGGTGTGAGGCAGGGAGATGTCATATCTCCGAAACTGTTCACCGCTGCACTGGAGGATGTCTTCATGTTTCTGGACTGGAGAGGGCTAGGCTTCAACGTCAATGGCGAGTACATCACTCACCTTCGGTTTGCCAACGATATAGTTGTCATGGCTGAGACTATGGAGGACCTCAATACAATGCTCGATGACCTCAGTAGAGCTCTCGAAAGAGTGGGTCTTAGGATGAACATGGACAAAACCAAGGTGATGTTGAATGCCCATGTAACACCCACTCCTATCAGGGTCGGAGACTCTACACTCGAAGTTGTGGATGACTATGTCTACCTGGGACAAACGATCCAGTTAGGTAGAGCCAACTTTGAGAAAGAGGTCAACCATCGAATCCGACGGTTCGGGAAGTTGCGCGGCATCTTCACGTCCAACTTACCACAGTGTCTCAAGACGAAAGTCTATGACCAGTTTTTGTTGCCAGTTATGACCTATGGCTCTGAGACGTGGTCGCTCACAATGGGCCTCATCAGAAAGCTTACAGTCACCCAAAGGGCAATGGAGAGGGCTATGCTCGGCGTTTCCTTACGTGATCGAATCAGAAATGTAGAGATCCGAGTTACCGACATAGCCCGAAGAATTGCCAAACTTAAGTGGCAGTGGGCAGGGCACATTGCTCGCAGAACGGATGGCCGATGGGGCAGAAAGGTTCTGGAGTGGCGACCGCGAACCGGAAGTCTTTGCGTTGGAAGGCCTCCCACCAGGTGGACCGATGACCTGGTGAAGGTTGCGGGGATCCGCTGGATGCGGGACGCACGGGACCGGTCAATGTGGCGACGCTTGGGGGAGGCCTGTGTCCAGCAGTGGACGTCTTGCAGCTGATATTCTTCTTCTTTTTCTTCTTCCTAGCACTATCCTGATTGAGTTGATAGCTTAGTTGCGAGACTAAGCGATCGTGTTTATTTATATATGTGTTTGAAATATCTATTGACAATTGCAAAAATAATAATATAAATAATTATTTGCGGCGTCAGTTAAAATCAAAGTTAAGTGTGTCACGTGTGACTTGTAGGTTTTTTCCGATTTTGTGTGCAAAATGAACTAAATATTTTCTATCTAAATTATACAAAGTGTTGCGGGTATGTCTACCCCAAGATCGAGCCCGTTTGGTCTTAACCAACTACTAAGACGAAGTCCTCCGCCGACGCCTATCCACGAAGTGCCCCCGAGACATCCAAATACAACAGCACCTGCGGAGAATGAGTTGCCGAGTGAAGTCATCAGCACGCCAGAGATCCAGAAATGGTTAGTATCATTAGACAGCATTCTGAACGAAGTTTGCTCTATTGTCGGTGATGGAAAAATTAATTCGGACCAGAAACTCCGTGTCTCAACTCTTTGCCGAAAGGTCTCAAGTGGGACTTCTCAGATGGCTGTCCTTTTCCAATCACTGAAGCAGAAAATTATCCAGAGCCACAGTACCGTCCAGCACCTTCAACGTCAGCAGAACATGGTGAACTCTCTGGAACAGTTCAAAGAAGTTTTTGAAACAAAGCTGAACCCCTCATCTTCTTATGCTAGCATGGTGAAGAAACTAAAACGAGTGATAAAACTAAAACGAGTGACGACACCAAGTCACTCGTTCAAAAGTTGATTTCTCCCGAACAACAGAAGATCCAAGTCCGTGGCCTGAAGAAAGTAAAAAATGGAGGCGTACTGATTAGCACGGAAAACAAAGGCGACATAGAAAAACTAAAAACATCGGAGAATATTATTTCTTCAGACCTTATAATAGTCTTCTATCTAAACGACGCCCTAGGGTCGCAGTTATTGGTGTTCCCGTCGCCCTTACTGAGAAGGAAGTATTTGACTGTATTTTTGAGCAAAATCTGTCAGACAAATTGCCGAATACAAGTCGAGAGACCTTCCTTAAGAACATAAAATTGAGCCATAAATCGGGTAAAAAGGGCCTACCAACTTGCAATTACATCGTGGAACTGCCCGCTAGCATAAGAAAAGTGCTTATAAACCAAAGCCGAATATTTATTAACTGGACTTCATGCCCTGTTAGAGATTTCACAATTGTCACAAGGTGCTTCAATTGCCAGCAGTTTGGCCACGCAGCCAAGTTTTGCCGTGAAAGCAGTCCTACGTGCGGTCACTGTGGAGAAATTGGACACTCCTTGAAGGAGTGCAGCAGCAAATCTGCTCCCCCTCAATGTGCGACGTGGAAACGGTTTAAGAGGCAATGTGACCACTCAACCGGTGATGTAAGTTGTCCAGCACGTAAATATGCAGAGACTAATTACATAAACTCAATAGACTATGAGGGCGCCTAAGAGCGCCACAGAATATTCTATTTAGTAGGCACTCACCACCTATGATTGTATTTCTTCTTAGTTTGTAGTTATCATGAGCGATCAGCTCATTTGTGAACTAGATAGTTTTACTGTGTCTGAATCTAAAACCTGTAATATTGAGGACTGTAAACACCTCCTTCCCTCTGGTGACAAAACTCTTACCTTGCTTACACAAAATATTTGCAGCATTAACCGAAACATGAACGGCTTTGAAGTGCTGTTACAAAGTCTCGACATAAACTGTGATATTATCGTCCTAACGGAATGTTGGTTGTCAAAACAAACATTTAACTTACCATCACTGGACGGTTTTTGTTCATACAAAACAGACAGGAACACAAATCAAAACGACGGAGTAGTAGTTTATATTAAAAATAACCTTCGAACTATCATAGAAGAACCCCCCTCCCAAGATAGTAATAGCTTAATAATTAAGATTATTCCCGACACAGTGGTTATGGCTATATATAGGCCCCCTTCTCATAATATCGACGGATTTCTGGTCTCACTTGACACAAACTTAAAAAACTTAAGTTCTTTTAAAAATGTTATACTTATGGGCGATATCAATATTAACATTGCTTCGGAGAAACTCGACACCCATACACATAATTTTCTGAATATTTGCTCATCTCATGGACTTTTACCAGCTCACTATCACCCTACACATCAGAGCGGCTCTTGCTTGGACCACATCATTCTAAAATAAAAAAATCCATCCAAAACATTTGTAACTAACTCATCGCTTACCGATCATCAAGCTGTTCTACTAACAATGCAAACAAGTTCACCTAGAAAAAACTGCGAACGTAGCTATACTAAAGTCAATATGACCAACCTTAAAAGTGACATATTCGGTATTAATTTTGCCCCAGTTTATGAATCTGTTGATGCAAATTTTTCATTAAAATATTTTATAAATTCACTACAGTATGTAATTCGCAAAAACACTTTCACTAAGATAATTCCTAGAAAGTATAGTTGTATTAAACCGTGGATCACACCCGGTCTCGTTCGCTGTATAAGACACAGAGACAAACTTCATTTAAAATCAAAACTCTCACCCGATGACGAAATACTTTCTATTACTTATAAAAAATATCGAAATTTCTGTAATAATCTTTTGAAAAAACAAAAAATCCAATACGATAAAAATGAATTACAGAAAGCAGGGAAAAATAGTAAACTTGTGTGGAAATATATAAAAACCAATACATTTAGATCAAAAAATCCCGAACCTCCGCTTGAGTTACTAACTACAGAGATTAACCCATCCAACGCAACGAATAAAGTAAACACCTATTTTGTGAACGTTGGTGAGAACTTGGCACAAAATTCCCCTTCAAAATCCAGCTAGGAAACCTTCTACAATAAATTCTTTTGTTTTACTAGATACTGACGTGAACGAAATAGTAAGCATAATAGACGGGTTGAAGGATGTTTGTGCTACTGGGTGGGATGATATACCCAATAATATTCTTAAAAGGTTTAAACACCTCCTCGCCCCTCCGATAACCCACATTTTTCAACTATGTTTATCCAAAGGAATATTTCCCAATTTGTTAAAAAAATCAGTGGTCACGCCTATTTTTAAATCAGGCGATAAAAACTGTGTGAACAACTACAGACCCATTTCAGTGTTAACAGGCCTTTCAAAAATTTTAGAAAATATTATCAACAGTAGACTGATAAAATACCTGGAAGATAACAAACTACTTTCAGATAATCAATTTGGGTTTAGGCCCAAAAGATCAACTAGCCAAGCAGTAAACAAAATGACTAATTATATTAGTACAAATTTAGATAACCGAATGCATACGGCTGGGATCTTTCTTGACCTTGCCAAGGCCTTCGACACAATTTCTTGTGATACACTTTTGCAGAAGCTTGAATCGCTTGGGATAAGAGGAACGCAACTTCTACTGCTTTCTGATTATCTCAGCGATAGGCAACAGTGTGTCAAAATTGGTCCTTATACAAGTTCTGATCTTACTAATAGTAGTTTTGGAATTCCACAGGGTAGTATTTTAGGTCCTACATTATTTTTAGTCTACATAAATGACCTATGTAGCCTGCCACTGCAAAATGGTGTCATAATGTCATATGCTGATGACACTGCTCTATTGTTCGCAGCCAAATCAAGAGCTGAGGTTTATGAACATGCTCAGAATGGCTTTAATATGGTGTCTAATTGGCTCAAAAATAATCTTCTAACACTGAATTCAGATAAAACCAAATACATTTTATTTACAATGAGGAATACTTATAACCTAAATATTTACGCGCATAACTGTAACACGTACGCTGACACTGCATGTTCTTGCCCCGCTTTAGTTAAAGCTGACAATGTGAAATATCTAGGTGTCACTATTGATTCCAATCTAAATTTCCGTAAACATATCGAGTTACTATGTACTAGAGTTCGCAAATTAATATATGTTTTTAAGAATTTATGTAACATAGCTGACTTTAAATTAATTAAACAGATTTATTTAGCGTTGTGTCAATCCATTCTTACCTACTGTATAACTTCCTGGGGTGGCGCGGCTAATTCAATTTTACTCCCCCTAGAACGTGCTCAAAGAGCAATTCTAAAGGTTGCTACCTTTCACCCTTTTCGATAGCCGACACAGCAGCTCTACAAAGCATGTAATGTTCTTACAGTACGCCAATTATTTATTTTTCACACAATACTGCAACAGCACATTGCACTTCCCTATGATCCAGTTCCTTCCGACAAGAGACGGAAGGATCTGGTATGCACAATGCCACAGACCAAATATGCTTTTATTAATCGGTTTTATGTATTTTTAGGACCTTTTCTGTATAATAGACTCAACAAGTTACTCGATGTTTATAGCTAAACATATAAAAAATGTTGCTTTACCTTAACAGATTATTTAGGGACACTCAATTACAAAGACACAGAAAAGCTTCTAGAAATTGTTGTTTGATTATGATATATCCTCATATCTACTTGTACATACTTAAATAGTACATAATTATTTACTTTTTATTTATTTTTTTATTTTTGTTTCTTTTTTGTGTTTTGTACCAATTTATGTATTTTTGTGTTTGTTAATAGGCTAATTTTATTTAATAATTGTATTGACCCAATTATTGCTTTATGTTAAGTGATGGCCTGAAACACAGGTTTGAAAGAACCTATATCAGGCAGGTCCCTACCAAACATAGAAATCCTTGTATATAATCTTGCAGTTGTAATAAAATATTGTTGTTATAGTTTACATATAAGCACTATTTATAACATTGTTTTAGAAGTAATACTACTGCACCTAATGTACATTTTTGTGAACGTATTTACTTTTTAATAAATTATTCTTATTCTTTAATAAAATTATTCTTATCCCACTTTAGGTGTGGTCGGCTCTCCTAATTTTCTGGCGCCAGGACAATCTGTCCTGGGTTGTCGAGTCGGGCAATTTTTCCTCCGATAGGAATTTTGTCATGCTAGTCCACCACGTAGCCGGAGGTCGTCCTCTACCTCTCTTATGTTCAGGTAGTTGCAAAGCTTTCTTTACTACGTGTTCCTCGTCTTTTCGCATCACGTGACCATACCATCTTAGACGGCCCTCGGTTAATTTCTCCGATATAGGAGCAACTTTAAAACTACCGCGGATATGCTCGTTTTTTACTTTATCCAGTCTCGTCACACCCCCAGACCACCTTAGCATCTTCATCTCGGCAGTGTGAAGCTTTTGTACGTGCGTTGTTTTAACTGGCCAACATTCTGCTCCGTACATCATTGCCGGCCTCACCGCCGTTCTGTAGGTCTTGCCTTTGGTTCTTACTGGCATACGAGCGTCGCATAAGACTCCTGTTAGTGATCGCAACTTCAACCATGCCACGTTTACCCTGTGTAGTACATCGGCGTCGACGTCTCCTTGGTCTGTGATTACTGAGCCTAGGTATTTGAACATGTTTATTTTCGGCACAGGAGTACGATCTGGGTAATAGATTGTGGCTGGGCCACTGCTGTTGTTAAAATGGCACTGTAAATGTTCAGTCTTTGCTCTACTGACTTTAAGACCTGCAGACTCTAGAGCAGTCATCCAAGTGGTCAAGGTTTTCTGTAACTCGGTTGCTGATCTGGCCATTAGGACGATAACGTCTGCGTACAGGAGGTTCCAGGGCAGTGGCACTTTGATATGTTTAGTAACATAATCCATCACAATGTTGAAAAGTCACGGGCTAAGGGCAGAGCCCTGATGAACTCCCACCCCAACCCCGAACTCCTCTGTCAGACCTGCGGGACTTTTGACTCTCGTACGGACGTCAGTGTACATGTCTTGGACTAGTTTAATGTATATATCCAGCAGATGTTGTGCTCTCAATGCTTGCCAAACTAGTCTGCGTGGTACCCTATCGAACGCCTTTTCCAGATCTATAAAGATGAGGTGCAGATCCTCTTTATTGAGCCGATGCTTCTCCGTCACCACTCTTACCGCCTGTATAGCATCTGTTGTAGATTTTGAGGGGGTAAAACCGAATTGATTTGGACTCATGCAAGTTAAATGGTATATGCGGTTATTCATTACACTTTCCAGATTTTTTGTGTTTGTGCTTGATACCCCTGTAGTTACCGCATTCTGTAAGATCACCTTTATTCTTATAAAAAGGAATCAGGTGACTTAATCGCCACGAGTTTGGGATCTTGTTACTATAGATGATAAGATTAAATAGTGCTGTAAGCCAGTCTACTCCCAGTTGCCGTAGTGATTTCCACATTTCAGCTGGAATCTCATCTGGGCCGACAGCTTTTCCGTTCTTTATTCTGTCCACTGCACTCTGCACCTCATCTCGACTTAAGGCTTGTACCGGTCCTTCTACTGGTGCCAGGGGTTCCAGCCCTTGACTGGGAAATTCTTCGTTCATTAGTTCTTTGTAATATTCGTACCATCTTTTATTTATATCATCATTATTTGTAAGTAATTTTCGGTCTTTATCTTTAATATATTTACTTGATTTTATATCTAATGTTGATTTATATCTAAACTTCGCAACTTTAAAAATTTCTGTTTCTGATTTTGCGTTTTCCAGTCTACTGTAAAACTCCTCTCTTGCTTTGGCCCTAGTTTGTGCAACACATTTCTTTGCGGTAGACTTTGCTTTCTTATATTTAATGTGATCTTCCTCGAGTCCTGAAGATTGCCAAGTTTTAACCAGGTTCTTTTTGTCCTGGACTTTAGCTTTGACTTCTTCATCCCACCAGGAAGGGTCTTTTCCGTTTCTCAGCCCTCCCTTCGAAATGCCCAAGATCTTGCCAGCACTGTCCTTGCATGTTTTCTCAAAGTTAGACCACATTGTTTTGGAGCTGTCATATATGTTTTCCATATCCTTTGTTGGATAGCCTCGCAATTCTTCGAGGAGAATCTTGCCCTTTGGACCGGAGAGCTCTTTCCATTTAATTCGGACTGTTTTGTGTATACTTGGTCTAACTGGCTTGGGCAATTTGTAGACTCCTACCAGTAGCCTATGCTAAGAGGTGAGAGGCTCCCCTGGTATAACTATACAGTCTTTAAAGTTCTTCTTAAGCGGGTTATCGGCCAGGATGAAATCTATCTGTGATTTATATCCTCCACTTTTATACGTTATGAGGTGTTCAGATTTCTTTTGGAAGTTTGTATTTATAATGCTCATGTTATGTCCAGCCGCAAATTCCAAAACACGTTCCCCCTCTTTGTTGAGGCCACCATATCCAAAACCCCCATGGATATGTGCAAAAGTGTTGTTGAAGTTACCTACATGCCCATTCAGATCACCCATTATGAATTTTGTTTCCTCCAGTGGCACATTTACCAGACACTCGTCCAAATCATCCCAGAAAGTATAAAGTTTCTTGTTCACGGCATCCAGTTTGAGGTGCGTATGCGCAAATGATATTCATAATGCTTTGACTATCCATGGCCAGTTTTACTGCAATAAGACGGTCTGACTTCCTTTCGATGTTCACTATTCTGTCCTTAAGCTGATTGTCAAGTACGACGCCTACTCCATTCTGCTTATAGTTCGTGCTATGGTAGACTAGCTGGTATCCTAGTCCTAGGTCCCTCGATTTTGACCCCTTCCAATGGGTTTCTGTATACAGCATATATTTATGCTTCTCCTTTTCAGGGTCTCTGCTAGTTCTTGGCTGCGTCCTGTGAGGGAACCTAGGTTCCACGTCGCCATTCTGATCCTATAAGTAAGTTGCGAACGTTTGTTCTTGTCAAAGCCGTCGCTTGGGGGGGACGCCCTAGTATTGTTCGCATTACTTGCTATCATTTCTCCGTCGCTTTAGGGCAACGCCCTAGCTGTATGACCCTTTATCTTTCTGCCTTTTTTCATAATTAGGAGAGGGTGTTTTGGCTATATGGTTTTACGGCCGGCTGCCACCTGACGCCAAGGTTGTGACCCTCCTGGAGGGCTTGGGTGCCGCCGTTGACCATTGGTTCCTCCACCGCCATCCCTACTGAGTTCTCCAACCTAAGAACTCAGTACACCAGTGGTCTTTCCTCCAGATATGTAGCCGTAGCAGTAGCTGTAGTAGCCCGCTGGCGAGGTTTTTTAAAGAAGTGTCCTTTTTCGGCCTTGTGGTCTGCGGGAGATATTTTATTTTTCTCCTACCCATTGGTTTACCGCATTATAAAAGTTTGCCAAACGGGAAACGGGGGTTTGCCGGGATTTCCCCTATCCGCCACCTGGGGACGCGTTCTCTAGGGAGTGAGGCTACCCCGAAAATTGTTAATTTATATTCATAGTTATTATATTTTTTTTAAACTTTACTCACACACTGTTCCGTTGTTGTTGAATTAGGTATTTTACCTATGTTTAAAATATTTGTAAGTATGTGAGAACAATGTTTTTATTTATCAAATTAATGAATGTACCAGTTAATGCTTTTAATACTTTATACCTGTACGTAGTATAGTGGGTAGTGCTATTCTGGGTGCATGGTTCTCACATATATGAATTTATTAATATATATAGTTATGTAAATATTGTAAGACACCATTTTTTTAAAAGAATTAGTATGGAGTTTCTTGTGCATTCTTCTCCATAACAAGCTACTTTTCCGAATGCACGGTAGAATCAACTTTTATTACTTGTAAATTTTTAGTTTTAATTTTAATTTGACGTTCAAAAGTGCCGCTTATTGGCGTAGTTGAATAAATATATTTGACTTTGACTTTGCTCCGAAACGTCCAATAGCTTGTGAAGTTTACTAAAATAACAGTGCAAAGAGCTATGATTTGAAAAAAAACAACTTATTAAGTGAAAATCAAAATGTTCGCCGAAAGAGTTATTAAATTCTTCAGATGTTTTATTAAAAGGTTCTAAAACTGCTCGCTAAGGCTCGATATTGCATTGTTTTGCATTTCGACATCATTTTGTCACTGTTGGTAAATACAAGACGGAGTCAATGGCCTGAAAGGCTTTTCAAGGCTTGAGGCTTGGTTAAGACTATGCCCGGTGCGAGGTAGATGGAAGTGAGTGAAATTTAACATCTTTGATAGTAAAGTATGATGAAAGTTATCATGAAAAATACATAAATAAACCATTTTTACCTTACCTAAAACAGGAAGAGCCAGTTATAGCGAAAAAATAACCACAAATCTAACACCAAATTACATTTAAACCCGATTATCACTATTTAAAAAGAAGAATCTAAGTTGCAATAACACTAGTGTTAAACACATCTGTAGGTAATGACTAACGGCAAAGTTAGAGCACTCAAAGTTTAGCACTTTAGCAAAATCTTAAACTACTTAGAGCAACTTACACGTGATTCTAAGATAGTTATTTCACGATTTAGTGCTCCAGTACTCCAGTTGAAATAGTTGTGATGAAACGGGAAGTTTTCTACTTGTTTTGTAGGTTTTGAACTTGTGTTGTAAAACTAAACAATTAAAAGTTACAACTTTCCTTAAGTTTGTAATAATTATGACATTACTTCCCAAAATTTGATTTGATCTTTACTAGTGACACTTCTAGATTGTGATAAACTAGATGATTGTGATTGGTCAAAATCAACCGGTTTAACTCCTGGCTTGATATATTGATTTTTCAAAAACCCAATGATGCAGTTTTAGCTTTCAACAAAATCGGCCTGTGACTCTTCTGAGTGTCTTCGTTATTCCTAAAGGGTTGACAAAAGCCTCGCGACAAAACAGAATTAGGGATTCAATATATACATACAAATGGTAAATTCAAAAGTCAGAAAATAACCTTGCCAAATAAAATAAACGTATGAGTCCTACAAGACTAACACGAATTAAATTCGAAGAAAAATGAAGTTGTAATTGAAATAATTCCTTTTATTAACCTAACCGCCATAAAGCGGTGATAATAAAACAGCCACGACTTTTATAGCTACCATAATGCGATGAAAAATTCACAAAGTGGAATTGCTTTTAAGGAAATCTTTACCCCTCCCTGTTTCAGACAACTGAGATATTGTAACCACAAGATCCTTGGGATATAATGAAACGTGAAACACTTATCGAGTAAGTGCACATTCAAACTATTTATTTGATAGTTTTGTTCCATGTTTAATTTTGTAAGCTTTTATTTTGAACGATGTTAGTAGGTATGGCATGTTCTGTATGATAATACTGTGGATTAAAGTAAAAACAAGTCTGTTTCCTGTATAATTAATTATTTTTCTCAAAAATGGTATGTAATGTTGCCGTAACATCTCTAAAAAGTATCCAGAAAGTGAACTTTACTGGAGACTTATTCACAACTGTCCAGTAAGTAAGTATGTAATTTACTTACTGGACAGTTGGTCATCCTCTTTAGATCTCCTTGGAAAAAAAAACATGTTACCAGACACAGATTAGAGTTTAGCCATTATAACATGGTTATAGGGGGGAGGCTCCAAATATATATTTATCTCTCTTTTTGGTTTGACATTTTATGAGATAGATATATTTTTGGAGCCATCCATTTTATACTCTGTGACACTTACCGCGACGCAGAAAAAGTACGCACATTGCGTTTTGTACTTAGTAATGTTGTAGAAGTATAGTGTGGGATTTTATGTTTGTATTTAGTAATTTAAGTTTATAAATAATGTTGGATTAAAACTTTCCATTCTAATATTAACATGGAGATTCAAAAACCCTTTTTTGTTTTCTTACTAGAATACATTCATGTCATGTAAAAATAGAACAATGTTCAAAACTAAACGCAAACTTTTTAGTAAAAAAAAAACAATTTTATCGTCTGGCGGGATTTCAATTGTGTTTTAATTTACCGCGTGAACATAGATAATCCCAAAAAATTTGTTCAAGCGAATCTGATTCGGCAATAGATGGCACTCCTCCTGATGTAAAAGCTGAGGCCGAATTAGCAAAACAAATATAAATGCCCCCGGTAAATCGATCACAATATCTATCAGTAATTGCCCTAATATGAATGTAACCTTCAATATTAATTAAACGAATTTGTTGTTACACTTTCTTACATTTTTGAGAAAAGCATTATACAAGCCTCAACCAGTAAGAAAGCCATCCCGGCCTCGTATATAACCGGACCTCACCTGCGGTTCGGTCCGGTTAACTCATACTTGGCCAGGAAAGCTTACTTACTGGATTCTGCAGTAATGTACTATTTCATCAGTACAAATACTTACCAGATTACAAAACCTCTTTAAACGACATAGCTCATCCAATCTTCCAGTTTCTAGCCAACTTATCTAAAAATATTATTTAAATTTTCAACCAAGAAATAAGATGTTGCTGCATGTATTACAGCAGGTTGCTATAGCCGCTATAGGTATGTTTTGTTTTAAGTTGAAATCTGCGCAAATACAGAGGTGGAATGAGAACATTACCGTGGGAACGTAAAATAAATGCGAACCAACACACAATTTGTTCAGTGGAGTGTGTTTGTTGCGACAGACCTGAGTATGACAAAACATCAGAACTTATGTTACACCGTAGCATGAAGTGGCTACATTTACACATTCTTTTCACCTAACCTAGTAACGAATCAAGCTTCCTTAAATTCATGCACTGCGATGAATCATAGAAAATTAAGTCTATAAGAAGGCAATAATCAAACACAAGGCATTATAATAATTTTCAGAAAAATAAAAAAGGCCAACTAATGTTAAGTTAGGTTCTTCTAGTAAAACGGTGTGACAAGCTGCCTGTAACACAGGGAATGTTACAAAATGTTGGTTGTATTTGGGTAAAATGATACCTACATGTTCTGTTAATTTCTGTAACGACATGCTTTCGGCATGAGTGCAGATTTTTGGAGCAGTTATAATAATTCAATTCAAACTTGTTTGCTTCTGAATAATTGGATGTGCCGCTTACAACCCATTTAGGGCGACTAGGAGCAGCGAATTTTAGATTCACAGTAGTTATGTATAATTTGACCCTGCATGCACTACAACGCCACACCAGTTTAGATGTTTATATCTCAATATTGCTTGGCAACTTTAATCCGCTTACAAACGCAAACCGAAATAATCCTTCGTCAAGCAATTTTGTTCTAGATTAAAAACCATTTTGCGAATTGCCGAGAAATTACTTTCGCAAGATTACAAGTTTAATTATATTTCAGTCTATCGTGAGTAAATTTCTTACAACAAAAAAATATTACTGGTACCCAAACGTAAAGTAATTGTAAATGGCGTCATAAAAAAGCGTGCTTCTCTCCCTAATGTTAATAAAAAGTTGATAACAGTACAACGTTATTTGGATAAGATATTCAAAGGCAAATTATCGCAAATTGTTTAGCTCCCTCACAACGAGTTAAGAATTGGGTTGTTGAATTTAAAAAAAAATACGATTTTGAAATTTATTTTGAAACTTTACATATCATAAATTATATTGTCGTTGCAAAAATCTCTTAAATATTTTTTTCGATGTATTATAAGCAATTGAATATCGATAAAATTTTCAAAAGAACCACCTGTCTACGAACGGGCCATGATTGGTCGCCATGTTGGTGACGTCATAACGTTCAAGGAATTTTGTACTACAGTGTCAACTACACGTGAATTGACTAAAATATCCGAAAATTTGTGCAAAAATATTATTTACTAGAGGACGCCTCGCGGTTTCACCCGCGTAGTTCCCGTTCCCGTGGGAATACAGGGATAAAAAGTAGCCTATGTCACCCGGGGATAGAGTAGCTTCCCAACGGTGAAAGAATTTTTGAAATTGGTCCAGTAGTTTTGGAGCCTATTTGGTACAAACAAACAAAAAATCTATCCTCTTTATAATATTGGTATAAATAACAGTAAATTTTATTTAGTCATGTGTGATAAAGGATTCTTAAAGGCTGATTTCTATAATATACCGACCTGATGGACGATTTGGCAGTTTTGAGCATAAATAAAGTAGTCGTAATTAATATTACGTGTTAGTGGACTAGTGTTTGTTATTGTTCTTTACCAGGTACATTTAGAAACAGAATTGTCATAACCTAATCGTTTTCACATATGGGTAGGTGATATTGGTGTAAAATAAAAAGTAAACAAACACAATTGGCGTGAAACTTCGACTTTGGATATCAAAAAACTTCATTAGATACAACTAAATATGATACAACCCGAAATCTGTGCAGCCTTTATTTATATTTATTTTTGCACAAAATCCTTAAAATGTTCGGTAATTACCATTATTTACATATCTCTTAATAATATTAAACACTAATATCTATATTATATATTTACAAACACTAAAAAACTTTGTAGAACAAAAACGTGAAAATATTAACTTGGTAGATTTTTTTACACTAATTCTTCAGTAAATATCTCTTAAATGCGTTGACCGATTCAAACAGAAATATTAGTTTTACGCCTATATCTATCATTTAAGAATAAAATAATGAATATATCTCCATAAACAAAAAATCATGTTTTCAAGTTACGTAATTATACAACAATGTCAACTTTACACGAAAGTTACCATAAAAATTTACTTATCTCAGTCTGTAATGATCAAAGTAAGATATTAATACGAATCTATTACTAAATTAGAACAAGATAACATAATAATTAACACATTCTAGTTGGAATCTAGTAAGACATAGAACATTTTTCAAAACTTTAATGGGTATAGATTGCTAGGTACTTGGCTATTGCGCGATTCACATATAATGGGGATTTTTTTATAGTATTTGTACATAATGGTATGAAGCAAGCACGATAACATTTAAAGATCAATATATTTGATTTTCATCAATATATTGACGATAATAACAAGATTGAATCGGTTAAAAGTCAGCTATGTGCTACAATGAGTAAAAATGAACGTGGTGACGTCACACGGGCTCGGGGAACTGTCGAGGTGTTTCCGGTACTGGATTAAAGAAAAACTTTTCAATTTGATATTACTTTGTAATTACAGCGAAAAAAAAAACTAAAATAGTTTTGTATCTAAACTTTTGTATGATCTTTCCAATTTTAACAAAAAAAAAATTGGTTCAACAAACCAATTGTGTATATTCAAATGCTTTATTGGGTAACTATATTATGCTTATGGATTCTCTGTAGTGACTCTCTGCCGATCACAATTGAACTTTAAACTATTAAACGTGCATATTTGAAAGTCGTTTTGAAGTGATATCTATTAATTTAGACGCATACCATTTAGAATATAATATCTTAACATCTTGGTTGTCACCAAATCGGTGGTTTCAGTCCCATGATCAACAAGCAACACGGGAAAATATACTGTGAAGGTTAAAGAAGAGAACGTACCAATAAACTAATCGGCTTGTACTTTACGGTATGAATGGGTTTCTAAAACTAATCATTTTAAATTAAAATTCCTGTTTTCATATCATTGGAATTTTTAATTAATGTAAGTTTACAATACTTCACAGAAAAAGTATCAACCTTAAAACATTTATAACAATAAACTAACAAAAATCATAAAAAGAGGTAACCTAACAAGAACTGCCCTTTTCCCATCTTCGTGGTAATGCATGACATATGACTAATTAGTCATGCAGCAAGAGTGTGGCCATAGCAACAATAAAACCGGTTCTATGCACCCAGTGTAGGACCTAGTTGTTTTGAGGAGTCGACAATACCGTGAGAGATGACCGCATTATGGTTTCAAGTGCTACAACAAAGGTGAAAATATTAAGTACTTTCTACTTGCAATCATTCTTTGGTAAGACCTGCTTTTCACAAAAATCAATCAACCTATCTTAGTCCACTACAGAACAATAGGCCCCTTTAAAACAACCGCCCTCCTCAAATAGTCTGTCTCAAACAACAGCTGGGGGGCTTCCGACGCTTCGCCTGCCGACACGCGGTCTCCACTCCGAGGCAAAAAGATGACACAGTCTATCAATAGGTGGAACACACGATGATCCACCGACCTAGTCCTCGGACAAACATGGCCAGCTCACTGCCACTTTAGCTTGACAACATTTATCGGTAAGTCTAGTTCTTTTCCGGATAACTCCATTTCGCTCATTCCCTGACTGACTCATCAGAGCTTAGTCCAAACCCTTGGCCTTAGAAAGCGAAAATTTGCCAGAGAAGTTCATTTCATGATTTGGACAAGGACTAAGATGTATTCTTCGTAATTGCCTCAAGATGGCACATAGGCCCTGGAGAAGTAGCTGATAAAGTGTTAAATGTTCATAGCATAAATAAACATACATGTTCTGAGCATCATTGATCAGTTGTATGGTGACGTCATACAGTTTGGTCTTGACGTCCGGGTAACTCTCCAGCAAGTCTTCCCATGCAGGTAGACTGAGGTACATTAGATCCACGACCTGCACATGTTATGATAATATACAACATAATACATAACAATATCCCCATAATGAATACATAGCGGGCATTTTATCAGTTATGTTTAATGGCATGAAATAAAGCCGCGGGTAACCTCCGAGCCGCTACTGAGAAAAACATAAAAGAAACACAATACAGATTGGGATCTAAATAGATGCAGCTGTGTTCCAGTACTTTATATGGAGCGACTGCCTATCCGACCTCCATAACACTGTATCTGGTTAACACGATACCCCTTAACAAGTCTCCTGGCTTCTGATTGCCCGTAACAGCTGTCAAAGAGCTGACAGCCAAAAGGTTAACGTGCTTTTCGAGCACGCTTTTCAAGCACGGGGGAGTTTTCCTCAGTTATGGATGGTCACCCATCCACGAAGTTACCTCAATAAGCGTTGCTTATTACTTAGCCACGAGCTCCTTTTTAAAAGCAATTAATTTTTTAATATGCACAGAAAACTAACCGTTCGTGTGTAGTAAGAATATCGAAAGCTACAATCGGGAAATAGTCCAGATACACATCCAAAATATCCATTGGTATACAAGATTGACACTAGTTGGCCTTCACCGCTAAAAAGCAAATATCAAGTATAAATCTTGTAAATTTATGTACGGGTAGGAGTCGATGTCGTAAGAAAAGTTATAAATATAAATGCAGAATTGAAAATATGATTCATCATCATCATAAGTCTTTTAATGTTCCCACTGCTGGAACTCAGGCCTCCTATCACTGAGAGGGAGTGGGCTATGAACCACCCCGCGGGCCCACTGCGGATTGGAAGATGTCACATGTCTTCGAATGTTTGATTCTTAGTTTCCTTCGCCGTTTTGAGAGCAGTGGTGATGAAATAAATTACACAAAGTAAAGCGTCTGTCCAGGTTTGAAATCACGCCCTACAAATCTTAAGTCGGGGCCGTAACCACTGGGCCACCACTGCTCTAGCTAGTCAGTCAGGTGTCTTCAAGCGTAGGAGAAATAAAATATGGATTGAGTGATAGATGTTATAGCTAGAAAGTGGGTGACAACTGAAAGGACGAATAGAACAAAACACCAGGGTAAATATAGGGAGCTTGCAGAATGATTAACAAATGAATACTAACGATGCATCAGTACACCACTTCTCAACTTCACCTTCATGAATGAAGTAGGTAGTGTTAAATATGTCTCCCTCTCGGACTATGCACTTGCCTGGAAATTTCAACAATACATTTTAGTGTAGTTCGAATAGAGCTGATATCTTAAAAAACGTATTAGTAGTTCTTGTTCATAGCATGGCAATAGCAATCTATTTGAAGTCGCCCCAGAACTTAGCTACGAGTTTAGCGCCATCAGTGGCTTCCATAAGATTTCTTATAACATTTGTGGAACAGCGCCATATTTACACTCCAGCCTGGCTTATAAATCTCCAACTGAATATGTTATCCATGCTTCGACCAACATGTTGTCGGAGTCTACTTTATTTGATATCTAAAACACCGAAGTTGGATAAAGCTAGCATCTAATACTCCTGTTGCCAAATTAACACAGGCAACTGGAGTATTGGATGTAAGTAGCAACAGCCTTGGTTAACACCTAAAGAGGTCGAATTCGGCAGTTGAATCTAGGCCTTTGTCATAGAGGGTAATTGTTTAGTTTAACATTCTAGAGCAATTTAAAAAAAAAATTGAATGTAAAATTTTAAGATTAAAATTTACATTTACTCAATTTTTTTGTTTTTATAGGTTTCTTGGGACCAACGTAGCCAATTCAGCTCTAATACACAAACAGCCAGACCCGGAACAACTATCTGTAAAATAACTGACCTGGGAATATGACTGTTCTATAAAATCTTGCACACAATTGCCTTTTGAAATAATGTGGCAATTGCCGGAACGTCGGCGCAGCTTCCAAATGATGTATGTATAATGCAGTAAATAGGTCCTGACGTAAACAAAGTGGACCTTGGTATGCTAATTCGGGAAGCCAATCCCCTAAAAAGAAGAGTATTTTTTTATTTTATGTTTTACTTATATACAGGGTGTTTGGTGCATCGTGTGCCAAATTGAAATGGTCGACTGAAGGGGTCATCTGCTGGCCTTTCAGACCCCTTAACACGCCTCATGCCCTGTGGATATTTTTTTATCGACTTTTTATTGTTTTACTAAAAAAAGACCAAAGTTTTACATTCAAATACAAATAAAAAAAGTAAGGTGTAGACTCTGAATTTTAATTTTATTTCGATGTGTATTGTTTAAGAGTACTTTTAAATACAAAATTAGTGACATTAGTCACCTAGTTTTTTTTTATTCACTCGTAAAGTTAAACTTAAATGCTGTACATGTTACAGCTGTTTATATGGCAACAAAAAAAAACAAAAGCGACCGAGATCTTCCAACTCCCTCATTAATTCTCCAGTTTATCACCTTGCTAATGATGTGCCACATGCCATATTTTTTTTAATAACTTTGTGAATTCGCTAGAATTGTGAATCGAGTCACCTAAGGCTAATATTCAAAATTCTAATGATTTTTTTTTTATTGCGTATCTGTTACTTGAGAAAGAGGTCAAATTTGTTTTCTCACTCTTGCGCAGTAAAATCTATCTTCTATCTCTTTCTTGCATACCTGAAACCGGTTAAGGGGTCTGAAAGGCTAGCAGATGACCCCTTCAGTCGACCATTTCAATTTGGCACACGAATGGCGACGATGCACCAAACACCCTGTATATTCTCTTGATATAAATCATCATCTGCCTAAAGCCTAACCGATGAATAACTTACCTCAAAACGTAGTGGTTATATTATCTGTGCTTACCTCCGAAAACCAGCCACAGAGCAATAAATCCCTTGGTAATACTAGTCGTCATTTCTGGCAATAATCTTTGTCAAATTAATTTCTTTGCTATGGTTGTACTTACAGATAATTTGAATAGTGATATAAAAATACCTTTTTGCCTCTTCCACAAATGATCGGTATAACTGTTAACTATTTCAATAAGAGATTTACTAATACCGTTGTCAATCCAATAATTCATCATAGACTGAACGTTATACTCATATTGGTAAAAGACGCGGTATTTATTCATGGCAAGGTTGATTGCCACGGCCATTATCCACATGTCCAGAAGGTACATAAAGTAGGTGATGAACACTTGGTAATAAATCTGTTTTAGGGACACGGCAATTATCTAAAAGAAAAGGTTTTGTAGAAGTTTTTAAATATAATTCTTGACTTAAAAGAATTCGCACTTTAAGTATTTTTAAGGTAAAGCGGATTTTTTTCGGGTAAATTCGTATGCCACTGAAAACATCGCCAAAAAATATTGATTACAGCAGTAGTGTCTCTTACCAGTGGCGGCCAAATTATCCCAAGGGAACTCCTAAGATAAAATATATCGTATTCAGGGCATGGTCAACCTGTGTGGCAAGTTTCATCCAAATTCATTCAGATGTTGAACAAATATCCAGACGGTCACATTTATAGCATAAGTAGGATTTACATACAAACATTTGTACTTACAGTGTCAAGACTGGTATAGGTATGGACAAGTAAAATAAACGTCAATGCTACGACATAATCATGTCCCCAATGTCTGGGGACTACAAAAGATGGGTTCATAACTCCATTTTCATCAGCGATCGGTGCCGCGGTGCGCGCACAACCTAACGCCAAAGAATAATAGATATAGTTTTATTAAACGACAATTAACATCAGCTCCGCGCAAAAAATTCGCCTAAAATAGACACGTGGAGCTACGAGCGTGAAAAAGTCATCAGTGGAACTGTTCAGTGTCAATTCACCAGGATTAGCGTGGTCAAACGTGTACCTCCACGGGTTGCGGAGCAGGACCCCTTGGGTGCAATATCTCTGACAAAGTTAGTGGAGTCGTTCTGCAAACAGTAATCCTGAGAGTCGCAGCAGAGGCCTATCCAGAGATACCAAAACCATCAAAATTGGACCAGGAACCAGAGAGTTATTAAGGTGCGAAAAACGCCAAAAACACGTGTTTTAGGTTAAAAAACAACCTCACTTTTTACCACGTGGATCTAAAAACACGAGGCGTGACGTACAGCCAGCCAACTTAGCCCCCACTGGAGACGCCGAAGCCGGCCGCGGAATCAGTCTGCAGACCTGCCACCATCGTCACGACTCCGCTGATAATCATCAGGTAAGCCCTGAGGGAACTCCTCGACCCTTAGTCTTACCCCCGCCCCCCCCTCCAGTTTGGATTCATCCGACTTGGGAATTCAGGATCTGATCCCCTACCCCGTGAACCCCCACGGGACTCCCCTCAACCCACCCCCTCATCCCACTTCAATAGTCTCCCCACGAGACTCTCCCCTCCCTTCCCCCTCTCAGGGCTACCTAATCCCCCACGGCTTAATTTCGCACGCAGTGGAACTAGGAAGCCGAGTTTGGGCTCATTTCAAAGCGCACGGAAAGCTCGACAACTTGGCCCAAACAGAATATCAAAATTTGCCACCCCGCACACACAACGATCCAGCGGTGCCCACAATTTCAGCGCGCAAGCAGGGCTCACAACATCGAGCCTACGCAGTTGTCGGACTCCTCATCGGACAGCAGACGCAGACCACCAGCGGAGCATCCGTGAGTTCATCATAGAAAATATATATATACTCGTATATATATCCGCACAGGCATAGTTTTTAAGAAACAAAACACCATATCACCAGCATATATTATATAAAACTAAAATTGTAATCATCCCGTCCCCTCACAAACAACATGTCCTCCAAAACCACAGCCACCAAAACGACCACGGAGGCCGCAAGGGCCCTCAGATCACTCCGTGAGAAGGTCCTTAAAAACACAGCCAAGTCAGTGGTCTCGGAACAGTTGGCGCGTCCATCACAAAAGCCGCGGGCTGTGAAGGCGGCGTCGGAGTCGGATGTGACAAGCAGGACACCGCCTCTGCCGTTGGCGCCTGAGACTCACACTCCGAAAGATAACCCCAGGGTCTCAGAGATCATCATCAACTGGGAGAAGTGTGGCATATCCTCCCCCTTCCCCCACCAGATCATCTCGGACGAGGAAAGTTCGGTGGCCTCCACAGTGAGCCAGGCCGAGCCTCCTCTATAGGACACCGGGAAGGGGCACAGGAGTGGAGATGGACTTGGCCACGAGAGAGGCAAATGAACTTCTCCAGAAGGGAAAGGACCCCTTGGAAGCCGCCGGAAAAATTAAACGCGAGTGTAAGGTCATGAGTGCCTGCAGGGCCTTTACGAGGTGTAGCTTTCATTGGCAGACTCCCGAGCACGCCATAAGCACAATCTCGAGAAAGAGCGCACAATCGGGAACTTGCGGCTGTGAGGAGCTCACCCTAATGCGGGCTGACGTCTCGGAAACAAAAAAAGAGGCGAAAGGGATCCGGGAATGGCTCGCTCACGAGACTCTTGACGCCTTAAACGGAATAAAGGAGTTGAAAGACGAGGCCGTAATGGTGAGCCTGAAGGAGCCAAAAGAAGCACGAGAAGAAGACGAAGAGAAAACCAAAAGGAGCACGAGAGGACAAGGCAAGAAAGTGCAAGGATATATAAAACCCAGGGGATCCCAAGTGGGACCCAATGGGGGCCGGCCTATCACGCCTCGACAAAAATATCACCAGCATCTCCAACCAGCTGGACGTCCTCCGGCAAACTCTGGAAAGGCTCAAAGAAGACCTCAACTGGCCAGGTGACACAGAGACGGACCCGAGTAGCCGCGAGACAGGTCTACTCATGACCGCGGCTTTCGAGGAGGAGAGGGTGAATTTAACCGCAAAGCTGCAGAATATCGCCAACAGGCCTGTAGCCTCACCCCCACCACCACACACACCTATAAACATAACCGAACACCCCAAACATATATTGGATAGGTTGGAGCTCGTCTCGGCGGACCTCCGCGTACTGCGCTACAAAGAGCCGCAAATCCAGGTGCCCCCAGCGCTGAATCTGGAAACGTAGCTCGCAGTCGGGGAGGTAAAGAAGACGATCCAAACTATACAGAAACGGGTAGCGGACCTGGGCAAAGCGGATAAACCGCAAACACAACAACAGGTCCCCAAAACCTTTGCCCAGGTCGCCAGTACACCAAAGCCTCCCAAACCACCCACACAACCCAACCACACCCTGATCGTCTTGTCGACAAACCCCCGGCACACTGGCGATAGCGTGATCGAGAGGATCAGGACCGCCCTGGACCTTAAGTCAACCGGAGCCCGGGTTGACACCGTACGGAAAGCGCGCAACCAGAAAGTGGTCTTAAGGTGCGCCAGTAAGACGGACTTGAAGAAGATTAAATACCAAGTCCAGTCGAACTCAGAGCTCAAGGTCCAGGAGCCGAAACCGCAGAACCCCTTAGTCTGCATCAAGGGTGTGCTGTCCAGCTACAGCGACGGGGAGATCGTAGATCTCCTTAAAGCGCAGAACCAACACCTTCTGCAAAACGTCGCTGTGCAGGGACGGACCATCAAGATGCGCTACAGAAGCAGAAGCGCGCGAGAAACTCCCACGAATGCCACCCCGTTCTGTAGCTCTCCCCGGAGCTCTGGAAATCCTACACTTCTGTCCAAAAAGTCCATGTGGGCATCAAGCGATGCTCGATTGAGGACCAGTCCCCACTAGTTCAGTGCACAAAGTGCCTTTCATATGGACACAATAAGTCCATATGCAGGGCATAGGCAGGGCTGCAAAAGAAGTCTGCGGTTACTGCAGTGGACCGCACAATATCAGGGACTGCCTCACTCGAGCGGACGGCAAACAGCCCATATGCGCAAACTGCAAGGTAGCACACGGGACGTGCAGCGACCTGGCACACACAGCGTTCAGCGAAGACTGCCAGGAGCGCCAAAAGTGGGATGGCATAGCCAGATCGCGCGTATCCTATTGCTAAGGGCAACGAAAACACACCAACAAACCAACCAGTCACCCCCGAAATCGCCCCCAGACCGACAGCAAGATTGCGGTTCATCCAAGCTAATCTTCACTTCACAGAAGAATTCCACATGGCGGCCCAGGCAAGGGGAATTTTTTTGAGTAGCACTTGTTCAAGAGCCCTACGTAGGAAGAACAGGTGTGATGAAACAAAACCCCAGCACACAAATCATCCAGTGCAGCCTCAACCGCCAAAAGCCAGTTAGGGCAGCGATTGTTGTTTTCGGTAACAACCTGGAGGTTATCGAAGACCCCCAGCTTGTGACCGAGAACGTTGCTGCTGTCTTGCTAAAGGCGGGTCAGCTCAGCTTTGAAGTACTGTCGGTCTATTTTGAGGGTGACCAGGACATTGAACCTTACCTATCCGAAACACAATACAATACACACAAATTGAACACAAACAACATCGTGGTGGGAGGAGACGTGAACCCCTGGAGCCATTGGTGGGGAAGTGTTTTCGAAAAACATCGCAGGGCGGCATACAGTTCTTTCCTCAATGAGCGGGATCTCCACATCCTAAATACGGGCCAAACACCAACGTTCGAGACATACAGAAATGACAGGTGGTGCACAAGCATCGTTGACGTGACAGCTTGCAGTTCATCGCTGCTGGGCAAGGTCGAGGAGTGGCGGGTAGAAAGAAATCTAACAACTTCAGATCACAACGCTATAACCTTCTCGATGCGCCTAGAAAAGGCCCTGGATCCCTTAAGGCCAGTTTCGACGCGCATCTACAATACCAAGAAGGCCAAGTGGTCCGACTTCAAAACCCACTTCAAGACCAGTCTAGCAGACAGTGGCATCACTCAAGTCAGAGTCTCCAACGCATCAAACCCAGAGGATCTAGAGACAATCATTTCAAACTATACTCAGAACATCCACCGCTCATGCGAGGAAGCGATTCCAAAACTGTGCCGCCCAAACACAGCGCCAAACCCCTTTGGTGGAGCCCTTCTCAAGACCGTCTTAAAAAAGACTCCATGACGAAGATTCTCTTCTTCGGATCCGGAACGCAGCCGCAAGCCGGAGACACTTCACCATCCAAGAGTACGTGCTGGCCAAACAAACTTACACGACAGCAGCAACGGAAGCAGCCACAGCCAACTGGAAGGAATTCTGCACGGAACAGGACCGAGAGAGCATGTGCGACGGTATCTACAGGGAAATAATGAAGACAGCCAGAAGAGAGAACGACGCGCTCCTGAGAAAAAACGCAGGCGAGTCGCTCAGTCAATAGCAATCTGCGGCTCTTCTGGCAAAACTAGCGATACAGACTTCGGAAAAGAAAGTTATTTTTCGCTTTGAAGTGTTTTGTTTTAGAAGTCGGTTTCATTTTTTGTTTTATTGCATCTCTTTTTACTTATGGTGGGTACCTCCAATTAACAAAAGAATCATTTATAGCCAAAGAACATCTCATGACGGTTCCAATAAGCACAAACACGACTAGGTTACATTGTGTAAATACGGAGTTCCAGTGGCTACCTTCCGGCTTATCATCAGATCAGTTCAAAGGTACCATTTTCATCAGTACCATTTATTGATAAGTATTTGCTTCATCATAATAGGTTAACTATTCGAGATATCTTATACCCGTGACATCTTTATCATTAAGGAGTTCCAGTGGCCATCGATGGTCTTCTTTAGCAGTTTCACTTCACCAAATGATACTTTCTGAGTGCAAATCATTGCATTGTTGATGAATATACCAAAATTGCTGTATGCCTATAATATTTGAGGAGTCCCCTCGATTTCTCCAGTATACCATCATCAGATCCAGACCTGAAGACTATGGGACTACCTGGAAAGTATACCCTTTCAAACAAAAGAAGAATTATCCAAATTGGTCCAGGCGTCTATAAGTAATCGAGTTAATTTATCCTAGCGCAAAAATGTGTTTCTTATTGCAATCGTAATTTTCTCATCATCATTTCAGCCGAAAGACGCCCACTGCTGGACATAGGCCTCCCTCAAGTGTCGCGACACTGATCGGTTCTGTGCGTTTTGCATCCACCGGACGCTTGCAGCTTTGACTAGGTCGTTGCTCCACCTAGAGGGAGGCTTTCCAACGCTGCGTCCTCTGCAACGGTACGCGGTCGCCACTCTAGAACTTTTCGGCCCCAACATTCCCAATGTTCTCAGTATGTAACAATTTGTAAAAAATTAAACTAATTAATCTAAAAATAAGTCTCCCAGATATAATTTATGTCAGATAAATTGAGTAGACCACCTTTGTAAGACGACTAAAATATCACGGTGTATATACTTAGTGACCAACCATATAATACAATATCAGAAGATATCCTACTTTGAGGAAAATGGTATACTATGTAGAAAGGAGGATGTTTAATAGAGATGTATAGAAGAAGAATATAAATGCTGCGCCGATCCCAAATGAAGTGGAACAAGAGCAAGAAGTTGACGATGACCAGAAAATATTCTTTTCGAAAACGTTCTGTGTTGTAATTATTCGGGCAATATTAGATACTAGCTTCACCTGCGTGATGAGTGTTTTATCATACCAAGGGAACATTATACCGGAATAAAAAGTAGTATATGTAATATTCAAGACTATAATCTATCTCCGTGCCTAATTTCATCCAGATCCGTTCAGCCGTTTATGCGTGACTGAGTAACAAACAACATCCATATAACCAAACTTTCGCATTTATAATATTAGTTAGACTAACATATTCGCTGCTAAGCACTCAGCTCCCGGGTCAGGAACTTTTAATTGATTCAGTAATTACGGCAGTGAACGTATTAAGAAAATATTTTTACCTCCCTTCCTATATTTAGGTTGCGACCATTCACTAAAGTCTATAGACATATTCAAATGACTCGTATCTGGGATATTCAACGGGAATTGCTCGTCTGTAACGAAGCAAAAGCAAATCAATTAATTACACACATTATCTAATCAAAAACTAGTATAGCTTGCTAAGATACAGACAGCTAGAATAATCAGCCCATAATGTACCTACTATTGAGAGTGAGACATAGACCTCCTGCCTGTGAGTGTACTTACGAGTAAATTGAGGATAGTTATTAGATATAACGCGATATTTTGATATATAAACATGCAATTTAAAAGTAGCACACTAAAACGTATTTAAAATGCTAAATATTAAAGAAATATAACATAAGTTCCTACCGCTAGGGATTAACCACTATGGATGACTATTAGACCGGGCTGAAGCCTTTGAAAATGGTAAAATTGAAAAGAAAAATAGTAGGATGAAACGCATTGGAAAAGGAAGAGAATATAACAAAAATTATAGCAAAAATAATTTACGGGCGATCTGAGGTCCGGAAGTGGAAGGGGGTGAGTTTTTAAGGATAAAACGATATATCTCGATTTCCGGCAAAACTACTAGTCCTATGGAAAAAAGTTGAACGGTTAAGTTGTAGGTAATAAAAAGATCTACAACTTTTGTATTTACACTTTTTTCACATAGCCGCAAAATGTATGTGAAAATTCAAATAACCAAGTTTTTGGTTTATTATGTATAGCTTATACAAAAAAAAAACACGATATTTGGTGAAAACTTACCTTTTTATGTCCCAAACACTGTAATTTTTTTTATTTAAAATATTTATTTTTCACCTTATTTTGACTTAATATCGAATAAAGCACCCTAATTTTCCATCGAAAATTCTCACGTCAAAATATCGGTTTTTTTAAAGTTGGTGGGCTGTTTGTTCGTTGAAATATTTACTTTCTGATGGTGTAAAAAAAATATACATTACTATGGTAATATTTCTCAAAAAATGCAAAAAGACTCGAAACCGATTTTTTTTAATTTACGACTTTGAGATAGTTATTCAAATTTACACTTTAATTACTCAATAAATGTAAGATTCCATGTTAAATTGATAAACAAAAAAAATGCTAATCGAAATATACTACTATAATTAACAACCAAATAAATTAATATTTAATAAGACATCTACAATATTTTGAAAAAGTTGTAGAATCTTCTTTAAGTTATAATTATGCGTATATGCCTATTTATTGCTATTTTAAGATAACTTATGTACCTGAGTGACCTACGGAAAATTTTAGCCCATCAAAAGGTATTTCAGCCTATCAAAGAAGTGGGGAAGGGGCTAGGAGGATCTGGACCGTACTACCTTTTATTTAGTTTTTCAATTAAATTAAATTTACTACAGTAATGTATATATTTTTACACCATCAGAAAGAAGAGATTTTAACGAACAAAAAGCCCACCGACTTTAAAAAAAAAACAGATATTTTTACGTAAGAATTTTCGATTGTAAATAAGGGTGCTTTTTCGATATTAAGTCAAAATAAGGTAAAAAATAAATATAATAAATCAAAAAAAAAATACAATGTGTTTAGGACATAAAAAGTTAAGTTTTCACAAAATTTCGTGAAAACAGTTTTTTGTAAAATATTAAAGTAAAAAACCAAAAACTTGGTAATTTGAATTTTCACTTGAATTTTGAGGTTATGTGAAAAAGTTTAAATACAAAAGTTGTAGATCTTTTTATTACCTACCACTTTACCATTTATTTGTTTCCATAGGACGTTTAGTTTTGCCGGAAGTCGAGATAAACAGTTTTTACCCTTAAGAACTTACCCCTTTCCACTTCCGGACCTCAGATCGCGCGTAAATTATTTTTCCTTTAATTGTTGTTATATTGTCTTCCTTTTCCAACGGGTTTCATCCTACTATTATTTTATTCGGTTTCAAAAATTATCGACCTTGGTCTATATAGCTTAGGCCAGATATTAATGTTATGCTAAAGAATTTCACAATATATTAACTTAAATTAATAACATATACTTAAATCAAAGCTGTAACTAACCTTGACATGCAAACAAAATCCATCCACACGTGAATAGGTGCACCAACAACAAAATTATAGCAATTTTCAAAATGTAAGGCGCTTTCTGACTCTGAAAATGTACTTATAGAATAAAAAATACTTTATTGTACAACAAAATAGAATATACAACTAAAAACAAATGTGAAAAATAAAAAATTAATATGTGTTTTCTTTTTTTTGCTTATCATTTCTGTCCCACTGCTGGGCAAAGGCCTCCTCAAAGTCGTTCCAAACAAATTTTTAAAATATATTAATTTATTTATTAAATATAAATCTTTACATAGCGAGTTGGTGCATTTGTATGTCGCAGAGAAATGAGGATACCAGGAATTTCACGAAATGCCTAGGGTTACCACGAAATCATGGTATATGTCGAATATTCTTGTTTGTTACGTCTTCCTACTAATAAATTTTGGTGATATGACAAAATGATAATATAATGTCAGTGATATGTCCTTTCCTAAAATAAATCTAGTAAAATGACAAAACAAGACTTCTTAACAATAGAAATTAAATAGCACTAGAAAGCGAAAAATAACTTTCTTTTCGGAATTTGGAGTCCAAAACACCGAATGCTGCAAAGAAAGTTATTTTTCGCATTATAGAGCTTTTTTTTGGCAGTCGGTTTAATATTTTTGTTAAAAAGTTTTTTATTTTTCTCTTTTTATTTTTCAATTATTAATTTATTTATTGTGTGTCACAGATGAAAAGATAGTTCTTACAATTATCATTTTTGTATCACTATATCATACCCATGGGGTGTACAATATTTATATGTATGACATTATTATGAGAGAGAGACAACAGAGTGGTCAGGCAGGGGCCAATAGTCCTTCTATAGTTTTAGGTAATCGATCCACGAAACCTCCCAAACCCATAGCCCAATGTGATTTGTCTCCATATTCTGCAATAGTCCTGCACCATACAGTCATAATGGCCGGTTTGTGTCACATTTCATCCTACATGTCTAACAAGGCCTCTGCGAAGTAGTTTCGGCCCCTGGTACGCCTTTCAAAGGTCCGGGACCCTAGGCTCCCGAGAAACTCAAAGAAAATTAATAGTAATACCATTATACTCTTAATTGTTGGTGGTTGTTATCCATTGCATTGTTTTTTTTTGTCAAACTCAGAATTCTATTCTCTTTTTTTAATAAATATTTTCTTGTAAATGTAAAAAAAAAAATGTAAAAACTTTTATGGTGTAAAGTATATTCTATTCTATTCTACATTCATTATTATACTCCATTTATTTATTATATATACATACCTTTACATTTTTAAATATTATTATATATATATAAAAAAATAACATTTTAAAATAGTAGCCCACTGCATCGGGAGCAGGATCCAAGCTACCTAGATATATAGGTGCTGAACTAGCTAGATAGGTGGGTGGTCACCGGTAGCTTGGACCCTGCTCCCGATGCCAGTGTGCTACTATTTTAAAATGTTATTTTTTATACATATAATAATATTTAAAATATAAAAGTATGTATATATAATAAATAAAGCTACCGGTGACCACCGGGGCTCGGACCACAGGGCTCCTGAGCTCTCCTTAGCTCCTAGTACCGCTTTCTGGATCAAGCCCTTGATCCAGCTGCCCAACGAGAGCCTCCTCAGATGTTCGTCGAGACTTTTGGCTATTATGCCATTGGCCGTCATCGCCAGATCAAGATACTTACTTTTCTTATCTCAGCCTTTACGAGGTTCTCGTCATGGAGGACCGCTATATCAACAATCATTGCGCGACGCTCTAATCGGTCTACCACCACTATGTAAGGCTTAGGCTCCGATTCCACAAGATTGTATTTAAGAGCAAGTTGCTGATGGATAATACTGGCTACAAGGTTGTGTCTATGCAAATAGTCTCCGTTAGCTAGACCAGAACAACCGGAGATAATGTGACGAATTAATCACCCCGGCCGGTGACATGTCCGACAGATGTCAACCGTGCCGTCCTTCACAATGTATTTGCGGTAGTTGTTCGTCATCATAAAGTTGACAAAAGGTACATAATTATTAAAATCATACAGTTTACGTTTCATAAGTCAGAAAAATAAAATTAAGTTTAACAAGTCAAGTTTTAGTGAACCTCACACTACATTCATTAATAGACTTAGTTATTAAGGTCATATAATTTACATTGAATATTTTTTTGATACATTATATTGCCACGAAGATTTATATATATTACGCATTATTAAGGATAACTTATAAATTACTCGTCAGATCTTGATCAATTTAAATGGGACCACATGAGAAGAACCAGCATTCAAATAAAAAAAGAATCATCAAAATCAGTTCATAACAGGCGGAGTAATCGCGTAACAAACATAGAAAAACATACAGTCGAATTGAGAACCTCCTTCTTTTTGAAGTTGGTTGAAAAGCGGACAATAGAGAACAATATTCAAGCCATGCATTTGTGTCGCTCTTAAACTGATATGTTTCTTATGTTCTAAAGAAAAATTTGCAATACAAGAAAGAAATTAAGCTAATAAAAATCAAGTAAAATGTACAGAGAAGATGAAATTACTTATTTAATTAGATTTAAAGGTATTAGATTTGGTGACGTTAAATCGATGATTCTGTTTTGATTGACATTGCAAAAGTAGATCGAAGTTGATCCACTTTTTGAATGTATGGGTAACAAAAATATTTTAGTCATAGTAATGGAAAAAAATGAGCTTTACAAAGGGACTTAAGCTGGTATATTACCCCGAAAGGATTTATTACCCCGAAACTCAGTTCTAAGTCCTGAAACAACATTCACAGATTCAGTGCCACAACTGCCAAACTGTCATTACGATAGTTAGCTGGAAGAATTTCTACATTTGGAGGCTTTAAAAAAGTAATGGTGAAAAATCGACCCAAAAAATGTATTTGCAAGAATCGTTTTTTTTTAAGTAATTCAAGGTGCACCAAAGCGCTGTCTTGTCTAAATCAACAACAAGGTTTTCTATTAAATAACTTTTAAAAATACACGATTACACAAAATAACATGAGGTAGCCCGGGGCATAACGCATCGGATCAACTCAGGATGAATGAAATGGCAACAGGTCACTGGAACAACTTGCGACCCACGGATGCCCCTCAAATTAAAGGGGAAAATTTACTAGTCCGTGATTAGACCTGTCGTACTGTAAGGCTCAGAATGTTGGGCTGTGAAAATTTGATGTAAAGAGATTGCATTTAGCAGAGATGAGAATATTGACGAGAATGGATAAAGTGGGAAATGAGTATATTAGAAACAGTTTGAAAGTGGTGAGTGACAGAAAAGTTCAAAGAAAACCGTTGTCCTTGTATGGTCATGTAATGAGGAGGGATGAAACGCATGTTACTAAAGGAATTATGAATATAAATGTGGATGGATGGAGAGGGGGTACGGCCAAAGAAAAGTTGGATAGACTGTGTGAGGAGTGATATGAAATAAAATAGAGTCAGTGATGGCGTGACGGGGGACAGGACAATATGGAAGAAGAAAACGTGTTGCGCCGACCCCAAGTAACATGGGACAAGGGCAGGAAGGTAATGATGATGACATATCACTAAATATTTTTAGTGAGAAGACGTAATAAACAGGAATATATCACATATACCGTGATTTCGGCTTATCCCTGGTATTCCTCATTTCCCTGCGACATAATTATACAATGCAACTACCTAATATAACCTAATACAGCTGTATGCGAGTACGTACAATGTCTATTGTATAAATTCAACTACTCGCCTAAAGCTTTATTAGGTTATAATTTAACCTAATTATATAGGTACAATAAACAATAGTGTTGTAATACCTACCCTAAAATCTCTGCAAAAATGGTATTCAAAATCTATAAAAAACATAAGTCTCAACAATCTTGCAGTTTGAAACGTCCAATCATTAGTAAACAAGGTAAGCAGTGGAATTAGTATAGACAAGGCATCTATATACAGACCCCAATGTTTGAATTTCTTCATTCCGAGACGACGATGAGTACACTTATTGTTTACCACAACGAGCTCAATCTAAAAGAAGAAATACCTAATAAACTATTAATACTTATATACAGAGGATCGCGTACACGGAATGTATTGGCTCTTGTTACATGCGACTCTTGTATCTCTTTGTCCTTACTCACGCGAATCAAGGTTCAGACGACAATTAAGTTTTAGTACATGTCTTTTTCCGTGGTTAGTGCGCGGGCCATGTAGGAGAAATATATTAACTCTACATGCGCTTAACCATACACGCGTGAAACGCTACATCTGAATAACCAATCAAAGACCCAGAACCAAACCATTAGCTAGATCTTAAATCAAACTTAATCCATCATAATAAACATTACTTACAGTATAAAATTCCGCTATAAAGTTGGCTATATCAATAACATCCGTGACGAAGATGGCGCAATACAGTCTCAGCCATAAGGTGGAGTTAGAAGGCAGGAGTATGAATAGGAGTACCAAGCAGGACGAAGCGAAGGGTCCAATCAACCACGCCAAGTAAAGCCAGCGAATGTACCACGTGTTTCTGCGGGCCTCCATAGATTCTTTACTCCACTAAGTGACAGAAAAATTCTTGTTATTAGGAATATTTCAAGAATACTACTATTATTATTAGCGATAGTTTATGAGGATGGATGAATGTTTGTTACTCTTTCACGCAAAAACTACGGAATGGATTTTGATGAAACGTCTACACGTCATAATGTATAAAATATGCATATTTTATAAAACTATTGGGGAAATACAGTAGAATATGACTCTTTCATGAAGAAGTTAATAGTTTATTTTTTCGTGAGAACATTAACTAAGAGGAACATACTGATTTCTAGTTAAACTTACAGGTAATCTTATGGTTTTACATCCACGCAAGAGATATTGGATAGAGTCATACGGATTCTCATTGAAAATATTTCTGGTAGCCATAAAGTCGTGTTTTGCTTGCCTACTTCTTCCAATAGTTGCCTTCATCTAAAAAGTGTGTGATTTAAAACAATAATCAGTTGTTCCAATTCTGATTGGGCTTCTACTGTGTATTAAATTGAATTTAACCACACTGTATTTATGCGTGTATGACCAGATATAAATATAATAATAACAATTAAATAGTATTTATCCTGAAATAACAGATCCTTGCAAAAGGACTCCTGTTTGGACCATAGGAATAATGTTAAATTAAATGGAGCATAGTTAAAATCTAAGTACAGTACAACTATTTTCTTAATGTCTCTCAGCAATCATTACATATCCGAATACAAACGAATGCTAATTTCCATGTCCGTCAATTATTAGATTTTTCGTGTAAAATAATTAGAATTCAGAACTAAGTACTTCAATGTTGTTCTGTTCTGATTTCCGTGTGAAATATATAGAGCTGTAAAACTAGTAGCTTTAGCAGCTTTCCTCCCATTTTTACCCGACTGCCGAAGGAGGGTAATGTGTTTATCAGTCTATGTATGTATGTATGAAAGTATGTATGTATGTTTGTTCCTATTTGGCGTTCTAGAGACCAAACGCGTTGGCCGATTTTGATGATTTTACGTCAATCGATTCGTCTTAACCCTGCGAGTGTCACTGGATACATAAAAACTGGAAAATAAAAAAATTGCGGCTTTTGGGCGCCATTTTGTGAGAATATTTTTTTTTTCTGCCAATACCATCATGTGGGGTATCAAAATAAAGGGTTTTAAGAGGTGATTTAAAAAATATATAACACTTATATGTTTAAATGTACCTAATTAAAAAAAAACGAAAAATTTGTAAATAAAAAAAGTTAATTAAAAAAATCAAAACACCCGACTGCTTAAAAAGCGAACTGAAACGACGTAAACAAGAAGAAATTCATGCTTTGCAGTCGGGGGATACATCTGGTTTTGGTCAGCCAGTTCGCGAATATGTATCCTCCGACTGCACAGTATGATTTTCTTCTTGTTTACGTCTTTTCAGTTTGCTTTTGAAGCAGTCGGGTGTTTTGACTCTTTTAATTAACTTTTTAAAATTAAATTACATTAGGTTAAAAGAGTATTAACAACTCTTTATACTTCCAAGTTGATTGAGAGCGTCCGGTCTGCACCAAGTGCAAAAGGCAACTGATAGAAATCCGATGACTGATGAAACACGAAGTTTGTCGAGGGACATTAAGAAAATGTGTGTACTGTAAGCAGGTACCTCATCTGTGATGGTACTCTGGAACGAAGATACTTTGATAAACAGCAAGTCTACGTGACCATCGGCTGTAGCAGTCACTCGAATGGGACGCAACTTTGCGCCATCAAGCTGACCGAATATATCACCCTGTAAAAGAAAGAAATAATTATGGTTTATTTGCGCCAAGTATGACGCATACCATAAACACATGACAAAGACACAAAATGAGAAAATATGACAGGATCTTATTTTTAAAGAATCCTAGCTTCTGGCAGCGGCCCGCCGGAAGTCGAAAATTATTCCAAGGGAACATATTTCCGGGATAAAATCTATCCTTTGTGCTATTTCTGGCTTAAATCTATCTCTGTGCCAGCCATCAATTTCATCCAGATCCGTTCAGTCGTTTGAGCGTGCAGAAGTAACAAACATACACACTCACAAACTTTTGCCTTTATAATATTACTAGCTGTCCGCCATGGCTTCGCTCACTGGCTACCTCCTTACCCTACCCTACCCTATCCTACCTACCTACCCAAACCTACACTACCTACCCACTCTACCTACCTACTCTACCACTCTACCTACCTACCTGCCCTTCCTACCCTACCCTACCCTACACTACCCAACCTACCTACTTAGCAATTTATATTGCCAAGTTATTACCTTTCTAATGAAAATGGTCAGTAATATTTTTTTTGTTCTATAAGTATATTAGGATAAATAATTGGCCCCAAAATGCCTTAATGTGGGTTATTTATAAGAGATAGAGATTATGGTGTGGTGGACTTTTTTAGATCTACTAAAAACCAATATCTTTGTAATACATGGTACTTATGTATCATTAGCTACTACCCCAGCGCACGCGGATAAAGCAGTTCGATAACGCTTTTTCTTCTAACTTACTTTAAAAATATCAATATTCAAGGCTAACCAAGACCTTTAGCGTAATGCTATGCCTTCCTCATGAACGTGGCTAACACATACAAACATATTTTTTTCAATTCCGACTGGTAGTTCCAGAGATTAGCGCGTACAAACATACAAACAAACTCTTCCGCTTTATTATTATATATATATATATATAGTATTAGAATAGAATGGAATATACTTTATTGTTCACCAAAAAAAAAATACAAATACCTTTTATAAGAAAACTTATTTCTACGGGTACAAAGGCGGCCTTATCGCTGACAGCGATATCTACCAGTAGTATAGATTAGTCTGAAGTGTGATGTTACCTTACAATTTTGTGCTATAATTAATTTTAGATTTAAATTCACAGAGAAGAATAGAAGAAAAACACGAGCTGTAGTGCTGCCCAAGTGACATGGAACAAGGGCAAGAATATGCCCTATCTTTATGCCTTATCTTTGTAGCGCTTATCATTCAGCGATTTGACATAATCGCGCTAGGCAGGCAAGGTGGCGATTACAGTACTTTTGTTACTAATGCACAGATAATGCTGCTGCCCTTTCTCTGGTAAGCCTGGTAAAGGTTGCGGGAATCCGCTAGATGCGAAACGCACGGGGTGTATATGAACCAATCTACTTCTTTATTGTACAACAGGACATTACATTTGAACTAATTGATAACAAAATTCACGTGCAAAGGCGAGCTTAACTCCAATTGGAATTTTCTTCCAACAAACTTTTGAGTGATAGAGATCATAATAGAGGGCAGCAATCCAGTGTACAATATGTATACCTATATAGTTAGATGAAACTAGTTACATAATAATACATAAAAGACCTATCTACTTTTATAAAGACAAATACTTATATCATTAATTGCGTTGAAAGGCAATGGTCCTTAATTTTCCTTCTGAATACATCGAGAGAAGGGCGATTGCATACGGAGTGTGGAAGAGAGTTTCAGAGATGTACTGCAGTAACAGAGAAGGAGCCATCGAAGCGGCTAGAAGTATGACGCGGAGTACGAAGAAGCGAAGTGGCCGTGCAACAAGGTTTACCCCTCGGGACGAGGTTCTCAAACTGTTCGCGAAGGTATTTTGGAGAAGTAGGATTGTGCAGGATAGTATAGAGAAGGGATAGGATATGGGTATCGCGCCGATGCCGAATTGGCGGCCACTTCAATATGGTATGAAACTCCGACACATGATCGTACTTTCGGAGGCCAAAAATGAAGCGGATGCACAAGTTCTGCAGTCGTTCGAGTTTGTTTAAGAGTACCTCCGTTGCATCTAGAAAACAGGCATCCGCATAGTCTATGAGCGGTAGATGAAGAGAATGAGCAAGAGTGACTTTAGTGTGAAACGGTCAGAATTTTTGGAGACTTATAAGAGACTGAAAAGAGTAGAAGACCCTCCTACTCACATCAGCGATATTATAGAGATGAAAGTTAGAAGTTAGGATCTTAGTGATAGCATTTATAAAAATTGAGAAGAGAAGAGGAGAGGAGAGAACACCACCTTCAGGAACGCCTGCGGCCAAGTCACACTATTCAGAGGAATCCTCATCGGATCGAACAGACTGTGAGTGACCCCGAAGATAGGATTTGAACCACCTCTCAATTACCGGAGCAGAGACATTAAGGCAGGAAGTATTCCTAAGAGAATGTCGAAGTCCACTGAGTTAGATGCACTGCTGAAGTCCAGCAGAACCAATATGGTCAAACATTTATTTGCCATAGCCAGTCTTATTTCGTCAGTTATTTTGACTAGAGTTGTAACAGTGCTATGACCAAGTCTGAAACCAGATTGGTAAGGAATCAGCAGGTTATTAAAAGACAAATAACAGGATAGTTTCTTCTGAACAATACTCTCGAGGACTTTGGAGATGATTGAGAGTATGGATATTGGACGGAACTGGGATGGTGGGGAGGGATTAGAAACTTTGGGTAGTGGTAGTGGGTTGGGAGTGGTGGTAGGTGGTGGTGGTGGTGGTGGTGAGCTTTCTTCCAAGCTTCAGCTTGGATACTTCCAAGCTGAAGCTTGGAAGAAAGCTCACTCTCTTTCCTACTGGAAAGGTGTTATTGAAGAGAGAAAAATTAACTACTTCAGTAACGACAGGAACTATTTCACTTCAGTCTAGTTCAGCAATTCGGTGGAAAGAGAAAGAAGTATTTGCTGGCAAAGGAAGATTAAAGAGATCTATGTTCAGTAATAAACGTTTATCGAGTGAAATGATGATGATGTACCTATATTTGTATGTCAATCTATCTCTGTCTATAGATATTATTCAATGTCGTATCACTGTATCTCTCTTACTGGCCTATTAATTAAAAACAAATTCACAGTTAAGCACCTTAATTTTATCTTCGGCATCAAAAATCGTATAAAGTATAGATTTCATATTTTTGTATGACGAATAGAAAACAAAGATTCTTGTAACCCAATAACACATCTCACCTTAGTTAGAATTATAATTTGCTTTCCGTCTCTAAAAATATTTATTCTCCCACGATGCACTATAAAGACATCAGAAACAATATCCATTTCCCTAAATATGTCGTAACCTGGTAGAAAATAGGCAACATTGCAGACACCAGCCAGGTGTCTTTGCATCGTCTCACCACCGCCGATTATCGAATCCAAAATGGATAAAGTTCTGTATGAAAAAAACATGTTTACTGGGATAGTCCTGTTTGAAAACAAATTTCTAGAAGAAAATAATGTGATTTCAAATTAGTTATAATACTTGTATCTTATACTTAAACGAACTTTTTATAGAAATAGTAACTCAAATCCTGTCGAAACATCACACCAATGCGGGCATTAGTTAGTTGTTCAATATTGACACCTTTAGTTCTGTAAGAGAAAATATCTAGTAAAGAAATTATACCAGCTACTACTATTATTTAGGTATTCTTTTTAAAACAATATTCTTACATACATCCACGACAAGCAAGTACGACACTAAATATGTAGGTAAGAGTAATTATATATTAACAGTAACAGTAACATTAACTTCTCTACTCACCTCATCCATTCATACCTAAAGTGTTCCAATACTTTTTCAATTACTTCAACCTCTACTCTCTCGGATTTAAGAAATTTCTCTAGTTGGTAGACCGAATGTTGAAACACTGTATCTTCTCGGCCTTTCAGCACCAATAGTGTCAAAGTATAACACGATATGAACCTAGAAATAGAAATGCGATGATTACACTAGATAAGGTGATAATGATATATGGATAATTGGGAAGGCAAAAAAAAAAAGGGCCCGATATAAAATTTCGATAGATTGTGTAATTAATGGTTTATAAAAGAAAACGGAGTGATAGTGACGCTTGGTAAGGGAGAACGATAGAAGAAAACGCGCCGACCCCGGTAAAATAGGATATAAAGATGGATGATGAAAAAAGAGATCGCCAGGCCTGAGTGACACAGACGAACGATGTTCTACAAAGCTGAACTAGAACGTAATGTGTATCATGGTACAATAAGTCATGGTAGTCTCTTCCCGTGACAGATGGGTCACGTGATTGGCCTAAGACTACGTCATCAATTGCGTTGCGGTTCTCAAACTTTTTTTGTGGGGAAAAGATAAAATAATAAAATAGGTACTAATTTTTTTTTTTTTACTTTGCTTCTTTTTTAATTGATTGCATATTATGGTTTTATTTATTTTCCTAACGCGTAGATATAATGAGATGAGAATGTTCAGATGGATGTGCGAAGTGACGAGAATAGATGAAGTGAGAAATGAGTATATTACAGGAAGTTTGAAAGTGGCGCGAGTGACAGAAAAGTTGAAAGGAAACCGTTTGTCCTGGTATGGTCATGTGATTGAGGGAAACGCATGTTACTAAAAGAGTTATGCATATTAATGTGGATGGATGGAGAGGGAGGGAACGGCTAATGAAAAGATGAATGGACTGTGTGAGGAGTGATATGAAAGAAAAGGGAGTCAGTGATGGCGTGACGGAGGACAGGACGGTATGGAAGAAGAAAATGTGTTGTGCCGACCCCAAGTGACATGGGGCATGGGCAGGAAGATGATGATGACTCGTAGATAGGTTCTTGTTTGAACTAAACAGAGTAATACCTCATATTGAATTACAAGTCCATGAACAGTCCGAGTCAAATTGAAAATTATTTTTTCATTGTGCAACGTTTGACTGTGGTATTGATTAAATTATTTCTCCATTATATCAGCAACACTGATCAATTCTTTGCAAGGGTAAATCAGTATTCCCCTCGACACAAAAAAAAAAACAATCACAGGCATCGCTACAAATTTTGTTTTTTTTAGCCACGCTACTCGTACCACGGGTAGATAGCGCAGTTATGTGGGACTCCAACCCACTAAAACTCCACGGTGTCCTCCTGTGCCGTTTATGGCGAGAACACGGGCACGAGTTAGCACTCACCGCGAACCCGCCGCGGCCATCCGTCACCGGACCCTCCTTTGGTGTGTACCACCCATCACCAGCGCACCAGAACACATTGCACGCCGTGACCACCCCAGGGACCAAACCAGCACATGGGCGACAGACGGCCCAGTGTATGGTACCCTTGGCCCTCCTGTGACGGGACAGGTCAGTGGCCCCACCACCTATCACTTTTCGGCCGCAGGCGATAGGGACCTCCCTTGCGGCCCCACCTCATCCGCAATCAGAAGGTGGCGACCCCGTCCAGGCCACGGAAGGTAGATAGAGCGGCGCAAAGCAATACCGGCACTCCTCTCCCACCGCGGTATCCAACCCACAGCTGCGATATCGATATGATATCGAGCGGGCCTCAGATGCGATGTCGTCTGTTGCCAAGCGGAAACGCAACCTACTTGTTGGCCGCTACGTCGTCGGCTTAATCGGAAAAAGCCCTGACGAGCGGCCCCTCCTCGGGTTCCTCTTCGCTTCACCGTAGGTGACCAAGCCACGGCTACTGAGACACGGAACAAAACTACGCCTTAGCTTGTCTGTCGAGTTTTTTATTTAATCTGAGAGCTCCACTGACAAGCTAAGGCATAGTTTCGTTGTACGTGTAATTGAGTATGTATACGGCAAGGTTTAGTTTTAACCGGCGTCAACTTGTTGTTTGCAAAGTTCCATCTTGACTTTTTAAACAAGCCTCTAAACAATGTCTCTGACAAAACAAATGTTGTAAAAGTCACACGCTGCGCCTGTCTTTCTGTATGAACGTGATAAAATGGACCAACTTTTAATTTAGTTCGGGACGAAAACCCACAAAACTTGACTAAAATAAGTCAAAACTAATTAGGTTAGGTAAGTTCGGGTGTACAGCCGTATTGACACAGCTATGCCTTAATTTATGGAATTTACAACGCGTAGATAAATGAAATAATATCTAGAAAGGCACATACTAGTTCTTTTAGCTGCGTCTCTTCGTTGGGAAAAGAAAAAAACCTTATTACACCGCCTTTTTATACTTCTGTTTTTACAGTTTAGTACGGAACAATTAACAATTTTTCTTGTGTATCTTTCACAGTTCACGGGTGCACAAAAAATGTTTGGGAGCCACAGTATTTTGCTCACCGAGCGAAACAACGCTATAGGTGTGAGCAACACGACAATAGCGATGAAATGGCGAGTTGTCAGTATGACACTTGTCAATTCGATGTGTTGCCACGGTGTGTGATTGAATCACCCGAGCAAAATGCATTTTTAACTTAATAAAGCTATTATGAACCAATAATTCAATATATAAATTAAATTAACACCAAATATATGAATCACATGAGTTACAAATAGATAAGTTAGTAAGTAATTTATTTTATACCACACACACTCGGAAAGTGTCTTATTACTCGTTCATAAACGGGTTACAAAGTTCGTAATTTCTCCCTTAAAAATGTGCGGCGGGAAAAGTTATATGGAATTTTATTACTGCCCTCCGAAGCAGGGCAGGAATGTTGTATGAAAATCCATTACTGCCCGGCTAGCTCACAGACTACTTAGAGATAGTACGTATCAGACTGCCAACTCTAGAACAAAAATTCTCATCATTCTGTTTTAATGATAAATGACGTTTCTTTTTTTTTTTCTTTACATAGACAATGGCGAAGGAATAAAACGGACGCTGCCGTGCTTATTAACCGACTTCAAAAAAAGTGGAGGTTCTCAATTTATTTTTATTATTCCTATTGCTGCCCCAAGTGGGTCAAAAACTTATTAATTTTCTGGAATTAATTTTGCGGATAAGTAATTAAAACAAAGAATTATTTATTTTTCATCGCAGGCATATTACGGTTGTGTACCCTTCGAATATGCCCTTTAAAATTCTATTAATCATATTGCACCAATTCATTATTGTAAACCTCACAACTAAGGAAATTAAATGATTTAGGACAATTGTCTTTTGTTCGGTAAAGTCTTATTGACTTTACCGAACAAAAGACAATTCATCAGTAATCAAATGAATACTTGGAAACAATAACATCATTTTACATTTGATTCTACATTGTTTTTATAGGTATCGTGTTCCAAGTAAGCATTTATTTCAGTTATTACTGTACCAAAACACCGCACTGCACCTTCAGATGGGTAGTTTAGGCTTTTTTTTGCTGCCGTATATTCCCGGTAGTTTATCCAGTCGTGGATACTACTTTCATTACTCTTTAGGCTAGTTTTACAAGAATTACATTTAAATTTATCAAAAATTTTGCGTACTACCCATCCAGCAGTGTAGGCTCGCGAGTGGACATTCTATCGTTCTCGGAGAGCCTGCTCCACAATCATTTCAATATTTTGACCTGTACTTGAATGACCTGGCTCGACATTTCCTTTGAATTCTTCAGTAAACAATGACTGTAAATTTATTACTTGGTCTGCCAGGTTATTCTCACAATTAAACATTTGGTTGTGGAACTTTATGATTCTGATTATCTATAATTAATTGAATCATAAAGTAATTGTAATTATATGCCCTTACTTGACCAAAAAAGTTTTCTATAGGATCAGAATTAAATTATCTTTGTCTGATTATTTGTATATTATTGCTTTTAAATATCTGTCACAGCCTGATGGAACCTGCTGCTGCTGTTCTCAGGATTTTTCCCTTGCTTCTTTTTGATAAGGTTGCAGCTCCATTGACACTGTCAAATAGTTGGTCAAAAAATAAAACTGTCTGTGCTGTATTTTGTAATGTGCTACTGACAGGTCTTCCATCTGCATAATGAGCTGAAAAAAAAAGATGTTATGTTTAATATTATAAACCAAACCGCCCACTCCACCCTGCCCCCAGATTTAGGCTCTAGAGTTATATGAAAACAATATATGTATTATGGAATGATTTCTCTTAATCGATCTTTCTACTGACTAAATGTATGAACCTGAGTGAAGCAATATAAAGGTCTATCCACACATATCAGGGCCGTGCCCGGGACGTGGACAGACCGTGCCCCATCAGGGGCTCAAAAAACAATCAGTGCGTATATTTTATATGAACTCGTTCACACACGTCTGTGCAAAGGCCAGTGACGGAGCTTCAATGTCTGGGCCCGGCCCTGTCATGTCCCGGGCATGGCCCTGATATGTGTGGAGCAGGTGACACTTTGTAGTTTCTGAGTACCCACATGGGAAAAAGGCGTGAATTTATGTATGTATGTAGTTCTATTAAACCTGAATTAACGCCATATGTCTACCTTCTACCACGCAGGCACCTATACTTAATAAAACTATGCAAAACATTTATTTTCATTTGATGTTGGGTACTTACAAAATTTTGCTGTATATGACAAGGCTGCAGATACAGTTTTGCTGAAGACCTTTACACAATAGTTACCTGAAAAATAAAAAGCATTAATAAAATCTGACGGTCACTATAGCAGAATATAAATAGCTAGCTAAATAAAATAAATTTGAAACCAACCTTAATTTTTTGAATCTTTTCAGGAATGACTTGCTGGTCATTCAATTTATACAGAAGTCTGGCTTCTGCGTGATGGCAATCTGTTTCATACACATCTACTATATCTTACAATTCATTTTCATATTTGTGTTCAAAAAGTTGTTTCCAAGTCCCTTTATAAGGTGTGACGGGTCATATACAATACTCAGATTGACTCCGCTTATAGTGACTGTGCCATCTGAAATTATTAAACAATTTGAACCAAATTATAATTTCATTATAATTTCAAAGTACCATCAAGTTTTACAGTATTAATGTAAATATGGTTAAAAACATTGGTTGTTGTAAATCTTTGCGACGCAAGTTGCTTAAACAACATGCCCACCGCTGAGCCAGTTGATTAATACCAGCAATTTTACCCTTAGTGATGAACATTCGCAAATGTTGGTCAGTGGGTCGTCTAAGGGGCAGAGTTCAAATGTTTCTGTATATGTGGATCACTAGGATGTAAAAGTTAACTGAATAAAACTAACCTGGTCCTTGATTTGCAAGTAATTGGTCACGTGTTGTGTCTGCTTTCAGGCTTCATATAGCAGAAGCAGAATGAAAAGCAGCTCCGTGGTCACAAATTAATGCAATTGGTTTCAGCATGCTTCAGTCACATATTTCAAAATATTATGATCAACATAGTACCTGTAACATTTGAATTTTAACATGACATGTTAAAATTCAAATGGTACAAAACAAAAACAAATGGCGGAGGCGACCTACCGGCGCCTGTGACAGCCAATCACAGCCAAGCAGAAACGTCATACATCATTAAAACAAAATGGCGCTACGTCGAGTGTTTCGTTCTATGAAGATTATCAGCCGTGGGCTAGCTTTCTTTTGTTTTTTAGCAGCGAACATAAAAAAATACAAACGTCAAACCTCAAAAAGGTTTTGTATGAAATAATTAGAAAAAGAGGTGGGAAACATACAAACCTCAAATCTCAAAAAGGTTTTATATCAAATAATTAGAGAAAAGAGGGGGATTTTTTTTGTTTTCTATTTTTAATGAAATGAGGATTGCAACCTTATTCTGCAATGCGAAAAAAAAGCGCGGCAATTTATTTCGTAGCGTTAAATTTTGTTTATAACTAAATTGATAATTTAACAGTACCTAGCTTTTCATTTTCTAAATAATTTTCCAAAATGCCATCTGATAGTGAAAGTGACGATTTTGTAATGATGACACCACCAGAAATAAAAAATACAGCCCAAGAAGTCATAAATAACTTACTTCCTGAGAAATCTCGAGCCAAATACGACAAAATTTATAATGATTTTATATTGTAGAAAAGTAGCAAAAATGCACAATCGTTCTCAGAAAACGTCCTACTATCATATTTTAACGAAAAAGCGCAAAAATATAAGCCAAGTACCTTGTGGTCCACATATTCTATGCTGAAAAGCTCTTTGTCAGTGAAAAACAATGTAAATATTAAAGAATATGCTAAACTTACAGCGTTTTTGAAGCGGAAATCAGAAGAATTTTGCAGTAAAAAATCCAAAGTATTGACTACGAAAGATTTCTTTGATTTCTTACAAAATGCTCCAGACAACAACTATTTACTAATGAAGGTAACTATTGAACATTATCATTGTACCTAATTGTTATACTTTATTTACAGAACTATCATAGCAACTTATGATTTTTATTTATTTACAGGTAATTTAATTCTGGGCATAAATGGTGCCTGTCGTTCTCAAGAGCTTTTGGATTTAACTACTGACGACATTGAGATCCGTGAAGATATAGCCATAGTCAAGCATCCCCGAACAAAAACTAAAATAGAGAGGAGTTTTGTTGTAACCGACACATTCTTCCATATTTTGAAAAGATATATGGATCTTCGTCCGAGTAATATGAACTCCAAGCGCATTTTGGTACAATTTAAAAACAATAAATGCGTCAGGTAATTGATCGGAAAGAACAAAATCGTTCAGTACCGAAATAAATAGCCTCATATTTAAAACTCGCAAACCCTGATCTCTACACTTGGCACTGTTTCAGACGGACTTCCGCAACCATCCTTGCAGATACAGGCACTGATTTACGAGTAACTTTAATAAAACGGCATGGTGGTTGGAAATCTTCCACTGTCGCAGAACGTTACATTGAAGATTCCATAGAAAATAAAAAACACATTAATAACTAAATATCAGGATCAATCAATTTACATAACAAAAAGTCCCCACAAACATCAACGAGCACAGTGCCAACAGCCTTTATGGAAGTATATGATTCTACTCAAACTATAAAACTAGCTCCTCCCACAAACACAAGTGTACCAACAGCAGAACCAAGTGTCCCAGTTTTATCTCAATCATCTCACACAAGTATTAGCCTTCCTGGAAAAAACGTCACTATAAGTTTAAGCCATTGTAACAATTTTAATATAAACTTTAACTAAAGAAATATTGTATTTTATTTTCCTCGTAGGTGTAGTATAAAGCACTATGTATCACTCGGGAGAAAATTCTATTTCTGTTCTCGAGGTTCCTTTAAGCCCGACGCGCACTCTCGAACAGTAATAGATCGTTTTCTCCCCTCGGTGTACAATGTACTATTATTTTCATTAACTACATGAGAAACTACCTAGATTTTCTGAAAAGGACAATCAATGGTAACACTTATCGTGATGTAGTCTTAGGCCATCCTGTAAAGAGAATACCAGGAGAAGTATATGGAGTATATTATTATACCATGATGTGTATATTTACGGCCAAGTACTTACTCTAAAATCATTTTTTATTTTTTATTTTGTTACATGTCAATAATATCGTGCTTTTTTTGTGAGAGTTACAAAAGATTGATTATAGTAAATAATATATATATCTATATTTATGATAACTTCATAATTATATAGTTTTGTACAGTTTTTATTTAAAATGATATCCCCATGGTACCTCCCCGCCAACTTTGGTTGACTGATAGAGACTGCCTAAGTCCGCCTTTGTAGGCACCTTTATGTAGCCACAGATAATATAATACTAGCATAATGTAGCATTAATATATAAATTAACAGATAACCACTTACCAAAACAAGATACCGAGTGTGAATAGACTAACACCAACACCCAAGTATGAACGATCAATGGCAAATTTACCAACACTCATTCTCATCATACCGTATTGGACAAGGCTTAGACTTTGAGCGAAGATCTGAAAATTATTATCATCATCAACACTGACAGCTTTGTGCTAACCACCACTGAGTATAGACCTTTTTCCTTTTAGCCATCTTATTCCAGTTTGTACTAATCTCATCCAGATCTTATACGTGATCTTTTGTAGGTCATACACCCATCTGTCTTTTGGTCTGTCAACATTCCATCTATCACTTAATCATCTACCATCAGTAATTATAGTGTATTTATTTACATGGATACAAATTTACATAGTTTATAATACTTAATTATTAAACTAACTATACGTACACTTAAATCAAAAACTACGAACACGTATAAAAAAGGGACCCATTGGGCGTCAATAAAATTGTCCACATCGTTGTCAACGGGCCAAGTCCAGAACGTTGCTGGCAGCATTGACGCATTGGATGGCAATGCTGATTCTCTGGCAAAGAAAAGCCTAGCTCTCTGGTCACTAACTATTCATTATCTACTTCAAGTTTGTTGCTGAGCAATTACGACGTACCAAATGTAATTGGTCCCAATTCATCGTTTTGGGCAACTGAAAAAGCTTTGGCATCCAACAGTTGTTCTTGAGGGTTATACTAGTTAAATCTTTTATTTCATTAAATTCAAAATGTACACAGTTTACCATCAGATAATGGCTTATTCCCAAAACCATTAAAATGTTGACAATTTGCCATTTTATTATCTGCAAAAAAGTATCTTACTTTATTTTGTACACATTTAATACACAATGCACAATAATCATAATTGATCAAAGTTATGATGTATTAGATAATAAGTTATTTTATGTTATAGTATAATCTGTCCCGACGATACGATACAGATTTATGTTTAGAAGAAAATCAAGCTCATACAAACCATTATATAACACAAGTTGACCGTCGGAATGTCCGTAATATAACCAAAATATGCAAACAGAATGTACAAATGGGCGAACTTGCATACTGTATCTATAAGGAAACCAGTATCATCGCAAATTTCATGGTACAGAAGAGATCTTAGGATGCTGAACCAAGGTGCTGCGCCGATTATATCTAAGGTAAATCCTTTAGTCATATAGTTTTTCAGGCATTTCCTTTTGTCAGTGATATATACTCCTCGGTGGTCGTAATAGGGTAGCTTAAATGATTAAAGATTAATCAGGAAATTAGTGTAAACAATTTTCTCTGAAGCCTTTTTCGTGTGAGAACGAAGTGTGCATCAGAATGGCGGGTGTATGACTACAAATGGTCATGCTATATGCCTGAGAACAATGTACGAGCAATGTACCGAATGTACGTAAAATTTGAAGCAATGTACTATTTTAAAACCACAGTTTTTAGAAAAAGTATTTGAGTCGCCAACCTGATATCAGAATGGCGGGTGTATTAAAATCTGAACAAATTACTAACTATCTGAGTGTGAAATGCCTACTGTAGCAATGTACGATATCATACTAAAAGCATAACCAGATGCTATTAACGATTAAAGAGAAATTTAAAAAATAAAAATTCTCCATATTTAGAGCCTGTCCAATTTTATTAGCAACTAGTTATGCCTACGTTAAACGTTGCTATGTCTAAATTACTCTCCGTCTAACCTGTCAATCAATTGAATTTAACAATGAAAATATTTTAATCGATTAAACACATAGTTATTTTATTTTTGCTTTTGTTTTCGATTTTTACCCCACTGCTGATGGAGGGTAATGTGTTTATCAGTCTATGTACGTATGTTTATACCTAGTGGCGTTCTAGAGACCAAACGTGTTGCCCGATTTTGATGATTCTTACGTCAATCGATTGGTCTTAACATTTGCGAGTGTCACTGGCTACATTAAAATTGGAAAATAGTAAAATGGCTGATTTTTGGCGCCATATTGTTGAGTCCCAATTTATTTTTTCTTCCAACTCTTCGTGTGGGGTATCAATAATATATAACACTTATATGATTAAATGTACCTATTTCGGAAAAAAACCCGACTGCTTAAGAAGCGACCTAAAAAGACGTAAACAAGAAGAAAACCATGCTGATCAGTCGAAGGATACATCTGGTTCTGGTCAGCCAGCTCGCGAATGTGTATCCTCCGATTGCACAGCATTATATTTGTTATCATTTTTGTATATATGCTATTTTTTTTTTATGTTAAGTATATTAATTACTAACGTAGTTTTAAGATGAATCTAAATGAAGATAAATAATGTCTATTTATTACATGTTATTATTTAACCTTCCTTAAAAAAATAAGGTACTTATAATCAATTAAAGATCAGTCATTACTTTCATTGTGATATTTATTTTTCTATAAAAAAAACTGGCCCACACTAGGAATTTATTCTTGTATCGAGTTATGTTTCAGCGAACAAGATAATTATTAAAAAAGATTTATTTAATTAAAATACAATGTTTACTTTAGGATTAGAACTACAAGACTAACCCTCAGTTTCCCACCTTAAAATTATCGGAGAATTAATGTGACAATTTGTCAAACACGCGTTATCTTCTGTGATTGGCTGTTGAAAATGCATTCAACCAATCACAGCAGATAACGCGTGCTTGACAATTTATCACATTAATTCTCCGATAACTTTAAGGTGGGAAACTGAGGGTAAAATTAAGATTACAATTATTCTATAAAATAAACTTATTGCAAAATCAGTAAAACTGCAATCGTGCAGTTTACGCAATGCTTCACGCGTGGATCCGGTGCATGATCAGCAGTGACGCACGCAAGGCGATTGCCTAACTATCGTGGGTGCGTTTTATTATAAGTGCACTGGACTAATTAAGATTCAAAATGAAGAAGAGAGGAGGAAAACAGAGTTGGAACCAAACTCTAAAGAACAAAAAGAAGCTTTCGTTAAGTATAGCGACAATTTTAAAAATGGACAAGATTTACCATCATCGGTTGATCAAATTTTTACGACAATTTCCAAGGAATTGCAGTTTAAAAAGTCTGAAAAGGCACTTTGATGATGGGCAGAAAAGTTTAGAAGTATTGTTGGACCTGCTGAAGACTGTATTAATATATTTGTATTGTATAAACTCAATTTCTTTTAGTATTATATAGCTGCACAGCACGTGTGTGAGTACTATGTTTCGACTGTAAATCTACCATTCACTGCACCTATGTGTCGTTTCGTTGATTTATGTGTGCCCTGGCAGTTGAGTGTGTCATGCTCTCTCTAATTTCTCTCTGATGGTGTTGGATCATTCGGTTCCCTTCATAATGGTTGAGCTGTGTGGTGCCGATCCATGCGTCATATTCGTGAACGGATGCCATCAGTTGGGATTGGTCATAAGTTTGCTGCCTCGGCCTGTTATTGTACTTTTTTTATTCTTTGTTACTCTAGAAGCTTGACGTCTACGTTTTTTTACATTGTTCTCACATACATGTATTTTTTCAAGAAGAATGATGTTACCAAAAAATTGTAATTAAAACTGATGGAAAAGAGTGTCCGTGGAGTTTCTTGCAAATTCTTCTCCATTGAGACCTACTGACGCTTGCGATTTTGCAACAAGAGTCATCTTTTTTTTTTGTTTGACAATTCATAAGTACCTCTAAGGTTTATTTGAAATAAACTAATTGATTTTGATACTACTACTACTTTACTTTTTCCTTTTTTTTCTTTTGGTGCCCAAAATCCGCCATTTTTTATTTTCCAATTTTAATGTAGCTCACACACACGCTCGCTGTACACTCGCAAGGTTAAGACGAATGGATTGACGTAAGAATCATCAAAATACGGCTAACGCGTTTGGTTTCTAGAACGCCATTTGAAAGAAACATACATACATACGTACATAGACTGATAAACACATTATCCTCCATCGGCAGTGTAAAACGGGCGGGTAAAAAGCAAAAATAAAGTAACTATGTGTTTAATCGATTAAATTTTTTTAATTGATAAATTCAATTGATATATGAAATCGAATCGGTTACCACGTTAGTTCTTCACTAAGTGATTAGTTTTTGAGCTGCCAAAATGTAAAATGACAGGCTTGTTAAGTACGGATCCCTAACCAATAGCGCTGACATGCAAATTCCTCCGTGTTGACGCCAAGCGCATAGAAACTGCACCGATGACGTCAATCCAGCCACGAGCCGCCGACGCAGCAAAATTGGACATTAGCGTTAAGTTATTTTTAATAAGTAAATGGTCATTCCATATTCTAGCATCGAATAGGTTTCTCTAATTATATTGTAATAATTTCTTTTTAATTAAATTAGTTTAAAATCATTTTGGTTTTTTTTCGATCCACCGTCTGCAGTTTACGTAATTGGCGCAGTCGGTAGGATACTCGCGGGCCGGTTCGCGAATCGCGTTAGAATCAGTTCATCACGATCGCGAGTCATCCGGTGACTATCAAGTCGCATCACGAGTATCCTGAATCTACGGGAAGCTGCGGAGCCGCGTGGAGAATCCAGCCTTCGATTCACGGAAGAAGACCAGAGATGAAACACATGTGAGTGCACCAGAATCTTTCTCGTGTTGCTTCCTATCTATTCCTAGTTATTTTTATGTCCAAGATTTTTCATCACGAAATATCTCATCCTCGGGAACCTGCATCACGACAGGCACGCCGACTTGTAGTAGATATTAATAGAGATTTAGATAGTGAATTAGATTTAGATTTAAACAGTTTATTTGAAATTAAAATGCCTTATGACCCTGATGTAATTTTCAAGGCCTTACGCCTTGTGCCCGATTTTGACGGGAAACCAAACATTTTAACCAGATTCATTAACATCTGTGACCGGATAGTTACTCAATATGCAAGCCCTGAGGTAGGCAGTGAGCTAGGGAATTTATGTCTTTTAAATGGCATCCTAAACAAGATCACAGGGACTGCCGCATCCACCATCAACTCGAATGGAATTCCTGAAACTTGGGCAGGTATTAGATCAGCTCTTATAAACAACTTTTCAGACCAGAGGGACGAGACAGCTTTATACAACGACCTCTCGTTGGCAACGCAAGGTAACAAGACCCCACAGGAATTTTATGATAAATGTCAAACATTGTTTAGTACTATTATGACTTATGTCACGTTACATGAGACTGTATCAACGACTGTCGAGGCGAAACGGACTCTTTATAAGAAAGTCACTATGCAGGCTTTCGTACGCGGGCTAAAAGAACCTTTAGGCTCACGTATAAGGTGCATGCGTCCGGAAACCATAGAGAAAGCTCTAGAGTTTGTGCAGGAAGAACTAAATATAATATACCTGCAGCAGCGTTACGATATCCCCAAGGCTCAAACTGCTCAGAACGCACCTAAGGTTCTATATAAACCTTCTGTTATGCCTGCTATGCCGTTTAACGCGTTTAATGTTCCGCGACCCCCAGTACCTAATTGGCCTGCTCCAGTAGGACAACGCAGGTATCAACCTCAGCGTCAGGCTTTCAAATTCAATACGCCTGACCAGCATCAAAACCGTATGCCTACTCGAACTCAGCAAATGTTCCGTGCACCATTACCTCAAAGTAACGTTTTTAAGATGCAACCCAGGAATAATCCACCACATAATCCGGGTCCGAGGCCTATGAGCGGTGTTCAACACTTTGTCCCAAGATCATTACCTTTGATGCCAGGGCATGACTGGCAACGAAACGGGAATCCACCTCCGAATAACTATTTTAAGACGCGTGAGTTAAATTTGAGTGAACTTGCTTTGCCTGGTAGTTCCTATTATTCTGCTGACTGTTACTATGAGCCAGTATATGACTATTACACAGACGGTAATGACTGTTATGTTCTCTATGACTACGACTTTAACACCAATACGACTGACACTGACTGTAGTTCAGCTGCCAGTAATCAAATAGCAGGTGTCGCAGAGCCACAGCCAGGCCCTAACCACGCTGATCAGAACCAGGACCAAAATTTTCAGTTGGACCAGAAATCCAAAGAGCAAAGATAGACGTTAATTTACAGACCCAAAGACAGTTACCCTATATAGAAATTTCTTGCCCTCCTCTAAAATTTCTCATTGACACTGGCGCTAACCAATCATTCAGCCCCGAGGCTGTGCAAAAGTTCTTCTACGACTATCCTCTTAACTATGACCCTTTCGAAGTCACCAACGTACACGGTGTTAGCAGAAACGAGTACTCTATAACATTACCGTGCTTCAACGAATTCAATGAGGCCGAAGGTATAAAATTATTCATTTACCGTTTTCACGAGTACTTTGATGGCCTAATAGGATTAGACTTATTATCAAAATGGGAGGCTAAGATAGATCTAAAAGACTTTCAATTAGTAACTCGGTCTGCTACGAACCAAATTAAAGTATATAATTCACGCAACGTCAATCTGTATGAGGATATTATCCCTGCGAAAAGTTCTAAATTAATTAGAATACCTATCAACGCCCCGGATGGCGATGTCTTAATAAACGAACAAGTTCTCTGCAATTGTATCATCCATGAGTGCCTTACCACCATTAATAATAGCCGTGGGTACGTAGAGTTAGAAAATCCAACTCCTAACGATATTATATTCTCATTAGACCAGCCAACTCGTGGAGAACTGTTCAATGCTGAGTGCACACAGCTGAATCAGTCGAATCGCGTAGATGACGTACTATCGCGTTTGTGTACGGACCACCTTAATGCAGAGGAAAGAGCTAACCTCCTAACACTTTGCTCCCGCTACGCAGATGTATTTTACCTCGATGGAGAACCATTGACATTCACCAACAAAAACAAACATCGCATAAGAACAACGGATGAAACTCCCGCTTATACTAAGAGCTATAGATACCCTTTCGTTCATCGGGAAGAAGTTAGGGACCAAATCACCAAAATGCTAGACCAAGGTATAATAAGACCTTCCGACTCTGCATGGAGCTCACCCATTTGAGTTGTGCCCAAAAAAACTGACGCTTCAGGGAAACAGAAATGGCGTATCGTAGTCGATTTTCGGAAGTTGACTGAAAAAACGTTAGACGACAAATACCCCATACCAAATATTAGTGATGTCCTCGACAAATTAGGCAAGTGCCAATACTTTACGATCTTAGATTTGGCAAGTGGTTTTTACCAAGTGGAGATGGACCCTCAGGACATCCCAAAAACCGCCTTTAATGTCGAACACGGGCATTTTGAATTCCTCCGAATGCCCATGGGACTCAAAAACTCACCGTCCACCTTTCAACGGGTAATGGACAATGTTCTAAGAGGCCTTCAAAACAACATCTGCCTTGTTTATCTCGACGATATCATAGTCTATAGCACCTCTCTTCAAGAGCATATGAATAATTTGAAAAAGGTCTTCCAAAGACTTAGGGAGTCCAACTTCAAAATTCAAATGGACAAGTCAGAATTTCTAAAACTAGAAACCGCTTACCTAGCACACATTATTAGTAGAGACGGCATAAAACCGAACCCCGACAAAATTTCTGCAGTTCAAAAGTATCCAATCCCAAAAACCCCTAAAGAAATCAAACAATTTTTAGGACTTTTAGGTTATTACCGAAAATTTATCCCCGATTTTGCTCGAATCACTAAACCTCTTACCCTACGCCTAAAGAAAGGTAGTAAAATTACTCTTAGCCCCGAATATGTCAATGCCTTTGAAACTTGTAAGACCTTATTAACCAATGACCCTATTTTACAATACCCAGACTTCAAAAAGGAGTTCAATCTCACAACAGACGCTTCGAATGTCGCTATTGGAGCCGTGTTGTCTCAGGGACCTGTAGGATCGGACAAACCTGTCTGTTACGCTTCACGCACACTTAATGACAGTGAGCTAAATTATAGTACCATTGAGAAGGAGTTGCTAGCCATAGTTTGGGCTACCAAGTACTTTAGACCTTACTTGTTCGGTAGAAAATTCAAAGTATTGACTGACCACAAACCACTTCAATGGATGATGAACTTGAGAGAGCCCAACTCACGACTGACCAGATGGCGACTCAGACTAAGTGAATACGACTTTACTGTAGTGTACAAGAAAGGTAAATTTAATACAAACGCTGATGCTCTCTCTCGCGTAGAAATACATAATGAGGAAACAGATGAGATAAACTCAGTGATCGAAAATATAAAAAATCTCAGATCAATGATCAACAACCCATTGGAGGCATCACCTCAACCAACAGACCCCTTGACTGACACCAACTCATTGACCAAAAGTACTGAGGATCTCAGATCTATGATTAATAACCCATCGGAGGCACCACTTCCACCAACAAACTCCTCGACTGACACTGTTCATACCAGTAATGAGCACCCTATACTGGAAGTTCCCATTACAGATGAACCTCTCAATAAATTTCACCGCCAGATTTACTTTACTATAGTAGGCGACATAAAACGCCGACCTACAGTAACTAAACCTTTTGAAAATCATACGCGAATCGCAGTCCAAATTTCAGAATCTAACCTAGAGAGCGATACTATTAATGCTATCAAAGAATACGTGAACCCTAAAGTCAAAACGGCTATCTTGATAAACCCACCATTAGCCATGTACAAAATAATACCCATCATACAAGACAAATTTAGAAGTTCCTCAATCAACCTAGTACTAGCCAAGACAGAACTCGAGAATGTTAAAGAATACCTCCGACAACAAGACATTATCCGACATTATCATGACGGGAAGACGAACCACCGTGGTATAAATGAATGTCACCTAGCCCTTTCACAAAAATACTACTGGCCAAAGATGAAAGAACAAATCACCAAGTTTATTAACGAGTGTACCATCTGCGGTCAGGCTAAATACGACAGGAACCCAATTAGACCTCAATTCAACATAGTACCTCCGGCTACCAAACCACTTGAAATTATCCACATGGACCTGTTTACAGTTCAGAACGAAAAATACATAACGTTCATGGACGTTTTCACGAAATATGCCCAAGCATATCATTTGCGAGACGGAACCGCCATTAGCATTATTCATGCATTGTTACGTTTCTGTACCCATCATGGTCTACCTATGACTATCATTACTGATAATGGCACCGAATTCACGAACCAACTTTTCTCTGAATTTGTGCGGTTGCATAAGATAACTCACCACAAAATTCTACCTCATAGTCCAAAGGACAATGGTAACATCGAACGTTTTCACTCGATGTTATTGGAGCATATTAGAATTCTTAAATTACAAAATAAAGACGAACCGATAATTAATTTCATGCCATACGCCATTATAGCATACAACAGTTCCATCCATAGTTTCACCAAGTGCAGACCATTTGACCTATTGACCGGACATTTTGACCCTAGAAACCCAATCGACATAGATCTGACTAAACACATACTACAGCAATATGCGCAGAATCATAGACAACAGATGAAGCAAGTTTATGAAATCATTAACGAGTCATCTCTTGCAAATCGTACAGCCTTAATTAACAGTAGAAACAAAACTCGGGAGCCCGAAGTAGAATATACCCCTCAGCAACAAATTTTTATTAAAAACCCCTTTTCCAGTCGCCAAAAAGCTGCACCACGTTATACGCAGGATACAGTACTCGCTGACCTGCCTATACACATATACACTTCGAAAAAACGTGGCCCCATAGCCAAATCGCGGCTGAAACGTATCCCTAAATCAAGCCAATTGTTACAGAATCCTGATACTACTGACAGTCCAAGCGACACACCCTCAAGAGATAAGATTTGAGACATTAGACGATGGACCGGGACTCCTACCATACAGATTAGGACCGACCAGACTAACTACACATTACCATTCATTCATACAGTACATTCAATTAACCGACATCGAAGATAAAATTAACTCCGTACCGATGCAACTAAAGACTTTTAGAACTAAACTCACTAACGAGACTTATATGGTTTATGAATATCAGATTGAATATCTTGCAAACAAACTTAGTAAGGTACTACAACAAGTAAAATCTCTGGAACCTGTTAGAGTCAAAAGAGGTCTTGTAGATAGCCTTGGGTCCGTTATAAAAAGTGTCACGGGCAACTTAGATTATCTAGATGCCTTGAAGTATGATGAGGCTATTAAAACTACAAAATATTGAAAATAAAATAATATCAGAATTTAACAACCACATTAGCCTTAGTAAAGAATGGATGTCCCAACATGGTACCGTCCTAGACCAAATAACAAAAAATCAAGAAAAAGTTAACTCAACGTTAGAACTACTTATTGAGAAGAGTGCTTATACAGATTACAGCTTAATAAAATTCGCGAAGTTTGCCCAAATTTTAGGAATTATAACCAACAATGTAGAAGATTTAATGTTAGAGATAATTAGGTTAGAAAACATAATGGCTTTTATACGGGCTTCTAGCACCCATCATTCTATGATTGATATAGTAGTTTTAAGATCTATGATAGATAGGCTCAAATCCATATATAACCAAGATCAAATCCTAAACTTAGAGTTAAGACAATATTATAATCTAATAAAACCAGGTTCCTACTTTATTGAGAAGAGAATAGTAATAATATACAGTTTTCCCATAGTCTCTAAAGACCTTTATGATTTATATAGACTATCCATTGTACCCAATAAGAAACAACTTGCCCTTATTCCTTCCTCTCCCTACATAGCAACAAACGAGAAATCATTCGTGTACATAGAGGCTGAATGCCCGAAGTACAGCAGCATTCATCTCTGTGAAAAGAAGACAAGTCATCAGATCCGGACGAAGCCTGATTGCATCCAAGAGCTCATCATCAACCAAGGCCTAAGGGAGACCTGCCAATTCACCAAGATCTCACTCTCCAAGCAAGCAGTAGAAAAGCTGGATGATCAACATTACGTTATCTCTCTGCCTCAACCTACCAAAGTACAGCTAGCCTGCAGCAGGAAAGACTTCAACATCCTACAAGGAAGCTATCTCGGCACCATACCCATGAACTGCTATCTGGAAACACCAGAATTCACTATCATTAACGACAACAATGAGATAAAAGGACAGCCACTTAAGTTATCAAAAATCCCATCGTTGTATGGGATTTTTGATAACTTAAGTGGCTGAAATGAACCAGACAGCTGATTCCACTCACATTATCGGCTTCAAGTCAGTCAACTTAGAAAAACTTCACAGCATCCAGAACAAAGTATTGATGGAAAGCCCTATCCAGATTGACAAGACTCCGTCGGTTGTCCTATATCATACAACCATACCGTTCTACATCATCGTACTATGCGCAACCATACTTATCATCTTGGTTATAAGCCGCAGATACAAATGCTGGAACCTTGGAGCAGACGATAATGAGAAGAAATCAACTCTTAACATACATACATATGAAGATGTAACCAGAGAAACCAGAAAACGAGATGAAGTCCCAGCAACATTTGCACTCAACATGATCAAATAGTTGCTGTTCTGCGGGTGGAGGTGTTAAGTACGGATCCCTAACCAATAGCGCTGACATGCAAATTCCTCCGTGTTGACGCCAAGCGCATAGAAACTGCACCGATGACGTCAATCCAGCCACGAGCCGCCCACGCAGCAAAATTGGACATTAGCGTTAAGTTATTTTTAATAAGTAAATGGTCATTCCATATTCTAGCATCGAATAGGTTTCACTAATTATATTGTAATAATTTCTTTTTAATTAAATTAGTTTAAAATCATTTTGGTTTTTTTTCGATCCACCGTCTGCAGTTTACGTAATTGGCTGGACGGCGATCAGTGCTGCCAACTTAGTGCTTTCAACGCCAGATCTAGCGCTTTTTTTGTTCAATAGCGCGTTCTAGCGCTAAATCTAGCGCTTTTTGAAACCTTGGAATGCCTTTAAAAAAAAGTAACTGCAAACTATCAACTTCTAAACGACGTGTTCAGGAAATTTCATCCACAGCTAAATATAATTTCAAGTCCAAAACTGATAAAGACCATCCATAATTCGGTGGCAAAACAAATGTAGTAGAAGCAGATGATGATGAATTAATTTAATTCCTTTATTTTATAAAATACATGGTATAATAAGACATGGTATTCTCTTTACAGGATGGCCTAAGCCTACGTCACGATAAGTGTTACCATTGATTGTCCTTTTCACAAAATTTAGGTACTTTCTCATGTAGTTAACGAAAATAAAATAAATTACTAACTAGCTTAACTATTTAGTAACTCATGTGTTTCATCTATTTAGTGTTAAATTAATTTATATATTGAATTATTAGTTCATAATTGCTTTATTAAGTTGAAAAATGCATTTTGCTCGGGTAATTCAATCACACACAGTGGCAACATATCGAATTGACAAGTGTCATACTGACAACTCGCCATTTCATCGCTATTGTTGTGTCGCTCACACCTATAGCGTTGTTTCGCTCGGTGAGCAAAATACTGTGGCTCCCAAACATTTGTGGTGCACCCGTGAACTATGAAAGATACACAAGAAAAATTGTTAATTGTTCCGTACTAAACTGTAAAAACAGAAGTATAAAAGGCGGTGTAATAAGGTTTTTTTCTTTTCCCAACGAAGAAACGCTTCCATATGGGTGACTTCAATATTTTATTGATCTTCAGCTAAAAGAACTGGTATGTGCCTTTCTAGATATTATTTCATTTATCAACGCATTGTAAATACCATAAATTAAGGCATAGCTGTGTCAATACGGCTGTGCGCCCGAACTTAACCTAACCTAATTAGTGTTGATTTATTTTAGTCAAGTTTTGTGGGTTTTCGCCCCGAACTAAATTAAGTTGGTCCATTTTATCACGTACATACAGACAGACAGGCGCAGCGTGTGACTTTTACAACATTTGTTTTGTCAGAGACATTGTTTAACTAGATCTCAGATCAAATAAAAAGTCAAGATGGAACGTTGCAAAAAACAAGGTGACGCCGGTTAAAACTACACCTTGCCGTATACATACTCAATTACACGTACAATGAAACTATGCCTTAGTTTGTCAGTGGAGCTCTCAGATCAAATAAAAAACTCGACAGACAAGCTAAGGCGTAGTTTCGTTCCGTGTCTTAGTAGCCGTGGCTTGGTCACCTACGGTGAAGCGAAGAGGAACCCGAGGAGGGGCCGCTCGTCAGGGCTTTTTCTGATTAGGCCAAAAACGAAAAGTCCGCCTATGTACCACTATTATACATGAAGTTTAGATAAATAAATAAATAAATAAAACGTAGCGGCCAACGTGTAGGTTGCGGTTCCGCTTGTCAACAGGCGACATCGCATCTGAGCCTCGCTCGATATCATATGGAGCACGTTTCATACGATGTGGGTGGGTGGGTGGTCGCAGCTGTGGGTTGGAGAGTAGACCGCGGTGGGAGAGGAGTGCCGGTATTGCGTTGCGCCGCTCTACCTAGCTTCCGTGGCCTGGACGGGGTCGCCACCGTCTGATTGCAGATGAGGTGGGGCTGCAGGGGAGGTCCCTATCGCCTGCGGCCGAAAAGTGATAGGTGGCGGGGCCACTGACCTGTCCCGTCAAAGGAGGGCTAAGGGTGTCATACACTGGGCCGTCTGGCGCCCATGTGCTGGTTTGGTCCCTGGGGTGGTCACGGCGTGCAATGTGTTCTGGTGCGCTGGTGATGGGTGGTACACCCCAAAGGAGGGTCCGGTGACGGATGGCCGCGGCGGGTTCGCGGTGAATGCTAACGCCTGCCTGTGTTCCCGCCATAAGCGGCACAAGAGGACACCGTGGAGTTTTAGTGGGTTGGAGTCCCACATAACTGCGCTATCTACCTGTGGTAGCATAGCATGCATGAGCATTCCCATCCATTTCATTCCATTTCAGCAGGCTAAAAAAAAAATGTAGCGATGCCTGTGATAGTTTTTTTTTGTGTCTAGGGAAATACTGATTTACCCTTGCAAAGAATTGATCAGGGTTGCTGATATAATGGAGAAATAATTTAATCAATACCACGATCAAACGTTGCACAATGAAAAATTCATTTTCAATTTGACTCGGATTGTTCATGGACTTGTAATTCATTATGAGGTATTACTCTGTTTAGTTCAAACAAGAACCTACCTACGAGACATCATCATCTTCCTGCCCATGCCCCATGTCACTTGGGGTCGGCGCAACACATTTTCTTCTTCCATACCGTCCTGTCCTCCGTCACGCCGTCACTGACTCCCTTTCCTCTCATATCACTCCTCACACAGTCCATTCATCTTTTCTTTAGCCGTCCCCTCACTCTCCATCCATCCACATTAATATTCATAACTCTTTTAGTAACATGCGTTTCATTCCTCCTCATCACATGACCATACCAGGACAAACGGTTTCCTTTCAACTTTTCTGTCACTGGCGCCACTTTCAAACTGCCTCTAATATATCTATACCTTCTCTATCTCACTTCATCCATTCTCGTCACTTCGCATATCCATCTCAACATTCTCATCTCATTATATCTACGCGTAAGGAAAATAAATAAAACCAAGCAATCAATTAAAAACCGGCCAAGTGCGAGTCGGACTCGCGCACGAAGGGTTCCGTACCTTTATCGCAAAAACGGCAAAAAAAACACGTTTGTTGTATGGGAGTCCCCCTTAAATATTTATTTTATACTGTTTTTAGTATTTGTTGTTATAGCGGCAATAGAAATACATCATCTGTGAAAATTTCAACTGTCTAGCTATCATGGTTCATAAGTTACAGCCTGGTGACAGACATACAGACAGACAGACGGACCGCGGAGTCTTAGTAATAGGGTCCCGTTTTTACCCTTTGGGTACGGAACCCTAAAAAGAAGCAAAGTAAAAAAATAAAAATGTATCAAATATGTCGATTTATTAAAAATGATAAAAATTTAGTACCTATTGTATTATTTTATCTTTTTCCCCACAAAAAAAGTTTGAGAACCGCAACGCAATTGATGACGTAGTCTTAGGCCAATCACGTGACCCAGCTGTCACGGGAAGAGACTACCAGGCGAAGTATATTATTATACCATGATAAAATAATTATATTAACACGTTATTACTTTATTATATTATTAAAAAACAAGTAATATAATGTATGTAATTCTTTTATGTAACATACTTTATTTCAATTAAAAAAAATACGTTTGTAGTAGTCTCAAATTATAGGGCGTTTTTTTTTTAATGTGGTGCCGAATACAGCGATTTTATTTGTTTTTTTTACCAGCGACCAATTAGCGCTTTTTTAAAGAGCTAACAGCGCGTTTTTGCTTAGATGAGTTGGCAGCACTGACGGCGAGTAATTTAGTAATTTAGCAACGTATAACGTACGCACACCTTTTTTTTTTTTTTTTCGGTGGGAATCATCAAATGACTTCTCCCGCTCTGGGTGAAGCGGAAGGGCGTGTCAGACTTTAACTGACTAAAACCCACCCGTGTTCCTCTTCAGTTGCTTGTGCCAGCGTACGCACACCTAGTTGCTAATAAAATTGGACAGGCTCTAAATGGGGATTTTTTATTAAAATTACTCTTTAACCGTTAAGAGCATCTGTTTATGCTCTTAATATGATAACGTACATTGCTACGGTAGGCATTTCACAGTCAGGTAGTTGGAAATTTGTTCAGATTTTGAATACACCTCCACCATTCCGACATCAGGTGTTGGAGCTCACACACTTTCTAAAACTGTGGTTTTAAAATAGTACATTGCTTCATATTTTACGTACATTCGGTACATTGCTCTCACGCATATCGAATGGCCAATATGGCCATTTATTCACACAAGAAATCCCTTGAGTTTAGACATAGCAACGTATAACATAAGCATAACTAGTTGCTAATAAAATTTAACAGGCTCTAAATGTGTAGAAATGTTATTTTTATAATTACTCTTTAACCGTTGATAGCATCTGGTTTTGCTTTTAATATCATAACTAACGTACATTGCTCGTACATTGCTACAGTAGGCATTTCTCAGTCATATAGTTGGTAATTCGTTCAGATTTGTAATACACCCGCCATTCTGATATCAGGTTGGCGACTCAAATACTTTTTCTAAAAACTGTGGTTTTACAATAGTACATTGCATTGCAAATCAAATTTTACGTACATTCGGTACATTGCTCGTACATTGCTCTCAAGCATATAGCATGCCCATTTGTAGTCATACACCCGCCATTTTGATGCACACAAAACGAAGGCAATGGCGGGACGAACTAGACAGAAACCGCTAGAATAGGAAGGAGCGTGAAAAGTGCTTTGCAGTGAGGAATAACAGGCTAGCAAAAAAAACTTATATGTAATTTTTACTTACAAAACATTTGATGATGATGTCTATAAAAGCAATTAAGTCACAAAACCCACTGATCATCGTGAAAATCGAACGCGAAGCTGCTCCAACGCCTCCTTAAAAATATGAAACGTTAAGCCTAAATCCCTATATGGCATGTGGTCATGTTATGTAACTAAGCCATATAAATCTTCTCTTCGTCATCTTCCTAACTCTATCCCATCACTAAACCAACTAATCCTGTAATCCATATTATAAATTTGAAAGTAACTCTGCTGTTTGTTACGATTTCACACCTAAACCCTAATGGGTTTTGATGGATTTTGGGATAGATTGGATCTTAGAGGAGGACATAGGATACTTTTTGTTCCTAGAGTATCTATATTCTCTGGCATAATTGCCGTGTTTCACGTGGGCGAAGCCAGTGGCAGAAGGTATTGTAAAATATCATCATCATCATTTCAGCCTAAAGACGCCCACTGCTGGACATAAGCCTCCCCAAGCGTCGACACACTGATCGGTCCTGTGCGTTTCGCATCCACCTAGAAGGAGGCCTTCCAATGCTACGTCTTTCGGTATGCGGTCGCCACTCCAGAACTTTTCGGCCCATTGACCATTGGTTCTGCGAGCAATGTGCCCTGCCCTCTGCCATTTAATTTTCAATTCCAATTCTAGTAAAATATGTAATTACCTAAAATGGACGAAGTTGCTATAGAAACACATACAATGACAACCCTAAATAGCATCCAGGACTGCATAAACCTGTAATGTAACGTTATACATTATTATATGTGTTTTTTTTTTCATTTGTGCAGTAAGTTAAATTTATTATAAAGTAATTACTTTAATATTATGAGTACTTTATTTATTTTCTTGTAGTAAAATTAAACGTCATATTATAGGTAGCTTTAGTAAATATTATATTGTCAATATGGTTCTTGTTGGCAAAACAGTAAACGCTCCCGCAGATATACGCATCGCGTTACCAAAAACGCGTCTACATACTCGTAAATGCACGACCTCGCAGGTCGCAGGAATACCGCTTAACCAAAAAGAACCTATGCTTAAAAATAGTCAATTTAGGCTTAGGCATAAACTTGAAACTGATCATAGTTTCGGAATGTAAAATTCAGCTGAAGCCAGCATCTGTTATTAAACACATAAAATTCGTAACATCTTAGATATAAAAGTGAAAGTCTTTACAGAGTCAAAATGGTTAATTGATTACCGAGATTCCGGTTCTCCCCACAATATGCCTTCAACGGGTAAAGAACGATTGGCCTCTAAGTCACGAATAACTTTTGCTCTGTGCGGTATTTTCCATCGACTGTACTCTTCAGCCATTTCTCTGAGTTTACTTAGATACTGAAAGCAATTAAATAATTCATTAATCTGACAATTTTACTATTTTTCTGCTCTACGTGATAGGTATTTAGGATTATAATTAAAATTAACTTTAGTCATTTTATATACAGTAAAACGTTTTTAGGAAACCTATTTTTATAAATATTGGAATATTCATCAAACGAGTATAATAAACTTGGTAGAAAGAATAATTATATTTTTTATATACTTACATCTCTGTGATTCAAAATGTTTTTCTTGAAGATTTCCTTGAACATATCTCTAAACTCTTCTACACAGGTTTGCACAAAAGAATATTCGATCGGATATTTCTTGAAAATTGCAAAAAAATCTTTAACTCTAATATACATCACCTAAAAATAGATAATGAAAAACATTGAGGGGTGATTTTTAAATAGTTTTAAAGAAACACTTGCCTTTATTTCTTACAATGCGAAAAAATGATTTACCTCGCATTCAGTAATCGATGTGTAGGATCTAAGCGAAGCCTTCTCAAGGAATATTTCACAGATAGACAGCATGTGGCCAGGTCCTAAATAATCCGTAAACATTTCACCGTTCTCGTTGACGTACTCACATTTTACGTGACCCTAAAATAATGTATTGTGTTATTTCAATATCTAGTATACTAGCAGATAAATATACATTGAACCTCAAAACATGCTCTTCTTCATAACTTCTTGGTATATTATGATGGTTGAATAGTGTGGCTGTAGTTTGGAATAAAATTGTCCTAAAATTAGTATTTTCTCACCTGAACAACCCAGTTTACATGTTTACTCTGAATTCCAAACATCAGTATATTGGTATTCCGTGGCAGTATTAAAAGGTATGTTGCTCTAGCCAAGGCTCTTATAAGCTTCGGATCAACATGTTTGAACGCCTTTGAATTAGTAATTATGGATTCAGCCAAATTGCCTTGGGCTTTCCAGAATATTTCTCTTGCTTCGTTTTCTAACCTATTAGGCTCCAGTACATCAGTACCTTTATAATACTTCCAATGGCATTTAAGATATCTATCCAGTCTTTTGAGTAAATCACTATGAATTCTATAATGTTTATAATAGGCGTTGAGGTGTAACACAAAACTTTGATACTTTATTTGATTCTTGTTAACCAGATACAAATACGAGATAAATCTGGCTTTACAATAAACGACAATGATAAAAAAAATAAAGCCTAACGAACAAGCCACGTATAAATCTTCAAGTGTCTGAGGACTGTTTTGAGCACTACAAGTCCACTCAAATGCCCACGAAATAGCAGCGCCGAAAATAGGTGTGGGAGTGCAATCCTTCTCAAGTACCTTAGTGCACAATTTTGTTCCAAAAAAGTAAGTCATCGTCAATTCTGGTAAGTAATTAAGCATTTCGAACACTACGTTACTACTAACAATAAAAAAAGCGAATTGAATCAAAGCAATTACACGAAAAACATTCACCATAGGATCATATCGAATATCAAATTTTAAATACTGTCCATAAAAAAGGACATAAATTTTAATGAGTCTGTTAAATTGAAGAGTGTAATAATACTTTGAGGCCCCACAAAGCTCAGCTAGATCTTCTAACCAAATTGTTGACAGTAAATCAAGTATAAAAGTAATGCTCTTGAAACGTTCAAACATAACTGTAGCAAAAGTACTTGTCACACTATCTTGTAATTTCACAGCAGTTACAAGAGATACCCCAATATCAATAGTATATATAGTATCGGAACAAAAAGTAAAAAACTCAAACCACACGGGAATGTGCGGTTTTATCAAACATTGCGGATACAAAACGAGTACTAGAAATACGTCGACTGCAACTATTCGATACCATACAAAACCAAACTTAGAATACGGATTAATTATCCATGGAAATTTGAAGTTGGTGAACATCGATTTTGTCCGCAGTTCTGTTTTGTTACATAATACAAGCTGTCCTATATATTTTGAGCAATGGTATAACGTCTCATCAGCTGGCAATACAACCTCTAAAGCTTCTTTCGGGTTGCCGGTTGTTTTATTATAGTTATCAACTATGTTAAATAATTCCCACCAACGTTTTTTAAGCCAACATATCCCTTCGTCTTCATTTCTATCGAAGCTCGTTATATGTCTTTTGTTAGAAAATAATAATTTTGCGTGTTGTAATCTGTTGTTTACTTCGCTCATGACAATTTTTCGATCTGTCGGATATTTATGTAATGATTTTATCATAGATTGCCGATCAACGAAATAATATTCACAATATGTGAGACAGCGGGCAATAACCTTCCTTCTAAATTGAGGCACAAAGAAACTAATATCTCCAAATATTGTTCCACTTGTAACAGACAGTATTGGGGTCACTCCATCATCAACAGAAATGAGCTGAACTATGCCAGATTTCAAATAATATAAAGTACCTTTATTATTGGGACCTGAAAAGAATTTCTCACCAGGCAACTTGTAAGATATTATTGTCAACTCTGTTATCCACCGTCGAAACGGGTAACTAGTTTTTCTCAATGTAGGGCTGTGGAAAAATAAGGGCCAAAGCAAATCTTGGCTGAGCAAAAGTCGCAAATATCTAGGCAGACTTTCAACAAACTTAGGTTTGGTAGCAATCCCACTTCGCCTTCTCCATAACAATTTATAATTCCTTTCAACAATTTCGTCAGAGTTATCATCGGGATATCTTCTTTTAGTCTCCTGAACGACTTTTCTTACTCTTGAATATACATCACATACTTTGCGAAATCTTAATATTGATTCATTAATGGCTTTTGGTAGAATAATAAAATTCGTCATTACATAACCAGCCACCATAAATATAGACACCATTACGAATTCTAATATTGCAGAAGGCATTATTTGTTCGAATATTACATTTGCTGCAAAGGAAAATACAAATACTGTTCCTGAAACGTAGGTTGCATATCCGTCATCAGTCCCGTTAAACTGGAAACATGCAAACACATTATCTTAACCAATATTATAAAGAGGTAAATTGTATGTTTCTATGTAATGGGTAATCTCCACTGACCTCTAATATACATAATTAAAGATCAAACAAAGAAATATTCTTATAATTTTACATTTAAACCCGAAAAATAATTGATCAAAAATAAAGTACAATTAATTACCTTTTCTCTGACGATACTTGATGCCCTCCAATCGTAATGAACATTCCACTTATTACAAAGATCACAAAAACCTTGATGTGTAGCCAGTAACAAGAAACAAGCAATGCAGTTGATACACAAACACATCACGATTGCATAACCTAACAGGAGCAGTGGGTATGAATGTGAAGATCCCAATGAAAAAAATTCAATCACTCTGTAAATGCTGAAAACAACCAAAAAGTGTTGTCATCGCCTTTCAATTCAAATTAAGTAGATAACTGTAGGTTACTGTAAGGATAACTTGAAACTTATTTGATTTCTATTAGTAACTTAAATATCGGAAGTCGGTGTCATTGGTACCTTTGGTTTTTTTCGTTTTGAGATACCGACTTTCAAAATAAAAGTTACCTATTTTTACACTTTTGGTGTTTTCTTTGGATTTTATTTTGATACCTACGGTTAATATTTTTTGAAAAGTTTTATTTTGTTTTGGGATAAAAATAGTAATGTGCAAATGCAACCCGCAAGCCCAAACCCAAATGGATCTAAAGGTAAATTTTCCTTTGTCGTCACTCGTTACGGATAGCTTCCCTCGCCCTTTGCGAAAAACTAGCTTTGCAAATAAAATTAAACCGTTTAAGATTCGATTCATTTCGAAACTATTGCCTTCTTCTTTTATATTGCAATGAGTTGGTGGCCACGCCAATCATGGCATCACTAATGTTTTTTTTCATCCACTGTAGTGCAAGTGCATGGACAGTTAGGTCACACTAAGAAATGGATTCAACAGGAGCACCACAAGCATTGGGTAACGATGGTTCAGGTATCGGTGAATTGTATTTAACAAACCACAGATTTGATTAATATCGTTTTAATCTCTTAAATATTCCCTACAAGTCTACAAGAAAAGGAACCAGTTTCCGGCAAGGAAAATCGATCAACGCTGCCTTTCAATGTCCAATAATAAATACTTACACCAGAAATTCATTGAACAATAATATGTTTGGCCAAATCCGAGCTGGTGCACAAGGGTCCGTTATTATTAAGCGAAAAAATGGAATCAAAGACAGTAAATCGCAAATCAACCATATAAGTGATTTTGGTAAATGCTCTCGTCTCATTGCCTTGTCAACGACTTGCCTGGAAACGAAAAAAAATGCTCATGACCTGCGCTGAGTACAACTAGCCAACAATAAGTATTATCCAATAAGATTGTTTTTATTAGACTTTACCTGTGTACCATATGGAGAATGGTGTCAATAGTATATAAAGCATCACAGCAAAAGAAATAAAAGTACTTGATGGATATCAAAACCGGGTGGTAGTCCATAACATCATTGCAATATACAATTGGATATACCGACTGTATGGGACCCTGAAAATTAATAATAGGTACAATAACAAAAAATAAGGTACGATGCCCAAAATTCAGGGTGGCCGGTGCGACGATGCCTGTTAGCGGTGATCGGAGCAGCGAGAAGCCGAATGTCTCGCTGAGCGAGGTGCTCGCATAATAATATGATTTAACTAAAATAAATGCATCGTCCGCTGGTCGAGCTATTCTTTCGGCTTATTATTAAACAACTTAAGCATGAATAAAATAGCATGAAATCTTACCATCATTGCCTTAATAAAAACGACAGCAACAATGATCATCCTAAAAACTGGATGAAACTGCATAAAAATAAGATTGCTCCATTCAATGTTAGGCTGATCTTGCACTACAACTGATCTGCGACTTCCAGGGCTTACTCTAGGGTTTCTGCAATATGTTCCCAGTGAAGATTTTCGGAGCGGGTCCTGATACATTTCACTTGTCTTCGGAAAAGACATTTTAGCAATATTTATTGTTTACATTAAAAGCGATTATTTCATAAAACATGCATGATTTTATAAAATAATAATTCTCTTTGCAGTAAATGACACATTCTTTAAAACAAAAGCCATAGATTACAGATTAAATCTCGTTTATTAATATCTATTTATCAAAAAAGTTGAATTCTTCTTTAGAACCTTTGTTTGTATTGGTCAAGTAAGGGAAGCCTGTAGGTGCCTGTAGTTACTTCGTAATATTATAGCCTAAGATCCGACTTCAGAAATCTGCAGGAAACTGGGTTTTTTATAAACCTTATTTTCATGAATGATTCTTGATAGTAGAAAAGATTACGGCAGGATTGCCTGGCCACATCTTGCCGCAAACGTTTTCTATGTATTTTTGTTGCCAGTTTACCCGCTAAATCAGGTTACCCATGAATGGCGGCTAACTGAAAGCTAGATAATAGTTCGCACACACGATACAGGAGAAATGCCTGGTATAAAAAAAAGAAAAAAAAGACATGAAAACGAAAAAAGAAATGGAAATAGTTTGCGGCAAGATGCGCCAGGCAATCCTGCCGTAATCTATTCTACTGTCAAGAATCATTCATAAAAAACAAGTTTCTTCAAAAACTACATGCAGATTTTTGCAGTGGGACCACATACTAAGTAAGTAAGTAAGTATTTTTTTATTTCGTAAATATGGGTACAGTAGGTACATGGTGATAAACAGATAAAAAGTAGGTTCGGCCATATTTTACCAAGAGGCATGCAAAAGTTATAATTTGACGATAAAATTATAAATAAAGGCAATTAACAGACACACCGAATAGTTTTAATTCACAACTTATTATATCTAGGTCACCCGCAACACAATTTATATAGATTACAATTATACATTTCATTTCTTTTAGTTACACAAACAATTAACATTGTGTAGAATATTGGGTACATAATTACAGTAATTGGTGGAACATAATTGCAGTAAAATTGTCACTTAAAGATTAATTAAATTATTGTATATTGATTTAAAATATGTTACAAATAGATGTTATGTCATATTAATCCAATAAATTTAAGTTGCAAACCATTAAATCATCAAATATACCACAAAAAATAAGTAGAGTATCAAATATGTCACAAACAATTAACATATCAATTGTATGTTCAATACAATCATATCTCACAAGCAAATAAAATGTCATATCAATCAATATGTCACGAACAATAAGAATGTCAAAATAATCAGTTAATATGTCAAATAAATCAATATTTCAGAAACATTATTAGAATGTCAAAATAATCAGATAATATGGCAAATAAATCAATATTTCAGAAACATTATTAGAATGTCAAAATAATCAGATAATATGGCAAATAAATCAATATTTCAGAAACATTATTAGAATATCAGATTAATCCAATATCACAATTTATATTATTATAGACACAATCCATTATTATATACAATACTTGTTCAAAATTATTTCTCAGTGAGGAATTCGCTGACAGTATAGCAAGCTTTATGCGCTAAAAAGCTTCGGAGCCTGTTTTTGAATAATGAAAGCGGCAATTCTCTCCATTGCTTAGATAATTTATTATAAATGCCCGAAGCCATGCATTACTCTTTTGCATTAGTGCCGTTTTGGCGGGATGGAAACATAGTAGGCTATTGTCGCGTCTATTACGTGGAATTACGTCAGCCAGACGCTTAAAACGATTCGGGTTCGATTTCAAAAACACAGCTACTTCCATTATGTACAGACTAGGTAATGTTAATATTATGTGCTGTTTAAAGTTTGGCATGCAAATTAGTGGATTAAAGCTTAAACATCGCACATCGACATATTTTCTGGGCTTTAAAAACTGTTTCTCTTTCGGTTGAATTGCCCCAGAATATTAAACCCTAACGTAAGTGGGATTCTACTATGCCATAAGAAGCAGTAAGAAGTGCATCCATGTATACTATTGGGGATAGTGAATATAGAGCGTATGCGGACTTACTAATTTTCTTACATAAAGTTTCAGTATATATACATTATGCAACTTTAGTTTTTTTCAAGTTAATTTTAAATTATTTTCCTCTAACCAATTAACAACATTTTTTAAACAATTATTAATTTCCGTTTCATACGTCTCCTCACTTTTACATGGGATTGTAACAGTAGTATCGTCCGCAAACCGTGTTATTGGTTGTTCAACGCATTTAGGTAAATCGTTTATATACAGTATGAACTCAAAAGGACCCAACACGCTCCCCTGCTGCACTCCAAACATAACTTCAGGCTCTGAGGATCGATATATCTCTTCGCGCTTGCTGACTGGATTAATTTGACAAATTTCGGTTATTTGTTATCGGTCTTTAAGGTAAGACTCAAGAAGACTAAGTAAATTGCCTCTAATACCGTAAGCTTCAAGTTTTCTTAAGAGAATATCATATCTACGTGGTCAAAGGCCTGGGTCATCTCACAAAATATGCCACATACAGGTATTTGTTTGTCGACATTTTGAATAACATTATAAATAAAATCATATGTGGCCATATTGATAGTTCTATGTTGTCTTAATCCTTTCTGATCGTCACATAGAACGTTATTTTTTTAATAAATTTATTTAGTTCGTTATAAATGTATTTCTCAAATATTTTGGCAATCACAGGTATAAGTGTGATTTGCCGATAATATTCCATTAATTGTCTATTCTCTTTCTTCAACATTGGTTTTATTATTGAAGTTTTTAAGGCATCTGGGAAGATGCCTGCACTGATACTATGGTTAATTATATGACTTAAGTGACCACATATTTCCATCGACACGTGTTTGAGTATTTTTTTTACTAATACCATCATATCCTACGCTACTTGTATTATTCAATGTCATTATTATTTTATGTTTTTCTAAAGGAACACTAGGCGACATGAACATTGATTTAGTGCTCGTGTTTATTTTGCAGCGTTTGGGTTGCCCGGTATCATTCTGTTTCGGCTGAATTTTATCGACAGAGTAATTATTACACGCTTCAGCAATGCTCTTGGGATTTGATAGAACAGTGTTTCCAACCTTAATTTTATAAATGTTTTGTTAGGGTAAATTATGCTTTGCGCGATTAATAATTTGCCACATAGTTTTAGATTTATTTTTAGATAATTTAATTTTATGATTGTTATGTGCTTTTTGTGTCAAGTGTATAATTTTTTTGTACAATTTTGAATACTTACTGAATTGAGTCTTACTATCTCTACTTAGGTTTAATCTCATCTGCCACAGAAGTTTTCTTTTTCTTTGGCTACATAACTTAATTCCTTTTGACAGCAACTCAGGTTTTTTAATAACATCAATTTTGATCAATTTAATTGGAAAACTCAGATCGGACAAAAGCTTGAAAATGTCGATAAAATTGGTTTAGGCTATATTCGGGTCATCCGTGTCATAAATCACAGAAAAAGTAAGATTTTGATGTGACCTTTATACTTGGCTATGTTTTCCACACTGTAATCCCTTCTAGCCGCATACCAACAGTTTATGACACATTTTGTTTGAACAGGACAGTGAAGGAGCTCTGCCATATGATCGGATAACGCAAATTCTAACACATCAGTTTTGCAAGATTTACCAAAATTATGCGCAAAATTATCAATACTTGTCAGGCTTGCCATGCGAGTAGGCTGTCTTAATTATCAATTTCAAGTTATATCTCATTAACAAATATTCAAATGAAATTGTTTCATTATTTTATAAAAGTATATCCATGTTGAAATCGCCAGCAATAACAATGTTTTTATAACGTGCTCGTGATATTTCTCTGCAATACAATTTCAAGTTAGTCTAAGCAATAGTTAAGGTTATTTACATTTGGTACTCTATAGATACAGATTATAATTATCGTATAATGCGTAAGCTCAATTGCACAGCATTCAAATATGCCTGAACAAGAAAAATTAGAAATTTTAGGTAATTCCTTCCATTGTATACCATTTCTAGCTAGGATGCAAGCTGCTCCCCTTTTTCTCCCCTCTCTGCAGAAATAGGCAGCTAAAGAATAATTTGGAAAATATAACTGATTTTAATATCCTTCCATAATAAAATGCTCTACAATACAACACATCAACATTTATGTTTTTTCAGTAAGTTCATTTAAACATACAGTGAGAAAATTTAATTTTGTTATTAAGCCTGCAATATTTTGATGCAGGATTTTGAGAAATTTATTGGAGAAAAACAGTTCACCAACTTGGTCACTATTGCATTTACGTAAGTGTTGGGATGCCCCACTATGGTCTTTTTCAAGGAGGTGTATATCGTCGCTAAGTTTAGTATAATGTTGATTGTGGTCAATAAAAAAAATGGATTTAATCTGGTGAAAAATGTCTCTCCATCCGTATTTGTTAATTTTTCCTGTATTGTCAGAGAACATGTCATAAGTCAGGGTGTAATAAGTGTAGCAAAAGTATGCATACTCTTTGTTTTTTATGTCCAAACTGAGGAGGTTGTTCAATAGCTCGACTTTATAATTGTGGATATATAAGTCGGAGCGCATATAACAATATTTTTGTGTTTAGTATTTTTCAGCGAGTTTTTCAAGTTGTTAAGGATATCTAGATACTCGCTATTTTTTATTATCCTATTCTCCAATAAAGATCAGGCAATAGTCTTGCATTAATGATAAATGATAATGATAAATGATTTTATTTCTGTAAGTTAGTTTGTACAAACACTTTTACATGTCGATCATATTTTTTAAAACTGATGAGGTCGGCGTTTCCTATCTGACTACTCTGACAAGAAAGGCCGAAACAAACTCAGAGGTCACAATCTCTTTTAAATTCCAGAGAAAATCTTGGTTAGATCATGTAGATTGATGTCTGAAATGGTCTCTTGAGGAAAAAACCAGCCAGATTGAGTGGACCTGTCCAGTCAGTGCACGCATTTGTCAATAACCGAGCAGCTCAACTCAGAATTTAAGGAGCTCAACGATTCGACGAACGATACCAAAGATAGGACATTCGGGTAGGCCGCATAAACTACTCAAACTGCCAAACCATGATTAACAAAAAAAAAAAAAAAAAAAAACAAAAACAAAAGGAATGATCCACATAGTCTTCACATTCATAATAATTAAAATAAAATAATATAATACTTTAAAAAGTAAATATTCTTGTCATTGCAAGAAAACAAAAAAAAAAATAACATTCACGGTGCAAAATATTAAAAAAATACAAAATTAATTGGAGCAGCTCAATCCCAAGCCTTTTTGTCCTCAACTTAATCTTTAATGGTATAACCCTTTCTGGCACAACTTACGTTAAATGAATGATTTGAATTTATTATGACTTAGATCTTGTACGTGGCTTGGAAGCTTATTATAAAAGCGTACACATTGACATCTAAACGAGCCACCTATTTTCTTGAGCCTTGTTGTAGGTACTACAAATTTGTGTTTGTTCCTAGTATTTATGTTATGGATTTGATATTTTTATGGGCATATAAAAGATCTTCATAAATATACTGAGAAGGCAAAGTCATTACATTAATCTCCTTAAATTTATCTCTGAGAGAGTTTCTCGGGCTTAATTTATAAATTGATCGAACAGCTCTTTTCTGCAAAACAAAGATCCATCCAGACTGATGTCGGCGGCATTTCCCCACAACAGAATACCGTACGACATTACACTATGAAAATAGCTAAAGTATACTAAACGGGCTATCTCTATGCCAGTTAAATTACGAATTTTTCTAACAGCATATGCTGCGGAGCTTGGCTTCTTTGACAATTTATCTATATGTGGGCCCCATTGAAGCCTAAAAGATCCCTAAGTCTAAAAGACTTAACTTTGGATGATACTGTGCTATTTTCAGGATTCAATTCTTTGCCCTTTATCAACACATCGGTTTTCACCTGCCTAACGTAGGGTAGGGCTAACTTAATGCATTTGGTTTTTTTTCATTAAGAAGTAAATTGTTAACATTGAACCAGTGAACCACTTTTAGGACCGCGCTATTTACGTCGTCAGTAACCAGCTTGTGAGTGAAGTATCATCCGCAAACAACACTATATCATGGTTATCCTTTATGAGGTAAGGCAAGTCATAAATATTAATAAGAAACACCAAGAATTGAGCCCTGTGGGACTCCTATTGTAACTATAGATCCAGGAGATCTTTTTCCATTAACATCAACGCTCTGAATCCTATTACTCAAGTATGAAGTAAGAAGATCCAGAGCGCACACGAAAGAGAAGAAACACCAAACTGACACAGAAGACTTGCAGTATGAACTTGACCATCTATAGGAGAAACTTACTTCTATGACCATCAAATATAAAGCCTCTGAAAACCAAATGACGGAATATTATTAGCAATGAATGAGCTGGTAAGCTCACAAACTAACAAGTGTGATCATTGTCAACCACCATCTGTTGAACCCACACCGGACCATTCATTGACAATATGTGATGCCACCATACCGCAGTCTAGTGCTAGTTTGTCATTAGAAATTACTAACTGTTTGCCTAAAAAGAGTGTAAATATTCGGTATTTACACTCTTTTTAGGCAAACAGTTAGTAGTGTTATTTTGTGATGAAATTGGAAAGGATCTAGGCCACTTGTTGACAAATAAATATCCAGGACACTCAATAATGAACTACTGTAGGCCTGGTTGTTCTTTATTTGCCATAATGAAAAAAGTTATACAATGCAATTTTAACCAGGATACCACATTATTCATATTTATTGATAATAAGAGTAATGTGAACAAAGGAGAATTACTCCAAAATTATAGATCTTTGAGCAACCTAAGTATAAAAAAAAATGTGATGTTCACATTCCCATACAGCCAAAGTTTGACACAGGAAGAAAACATACTTAGATCTGAATTGAATAGGACATAACATAATTTAACATATAGTAGTAATTTATTCCATTTAATTGACACTAACAAATATGTTGGTAATTATGTTGTTGCTTTTATTTGACAAAAGATAATTTTTTCACGGATAGGTACTTTCTTTCAAATTATTATATGAGCTGTGTCGCTTTCATATTATTTTTCTATTACAGCCAAGAATTTGGCTAAACAACTTGCTTCTATTGAGTAATGCCAAGAAATGTTATTTAATTCAGCCAATAATTTGGTATCAGAAATTGATATTGATAATAATTTAAATTAGAAATTAGGACAATAGGGACAACCTCTTGCAAAAGTATACAGGATAAAAATTGCAAAATAATATCAAATAAAAGTTTAAATTCGGTAAATAGTATTAACCTGGTGCATCAAAATATTCAAGGATTTATGAACAAAGATTTAGAAGTAGAATTATTTATGAATTTTAACAGTATTGATATTCTTTGTATAACAGAACATTGGCTCAAAAGCCACCAGTTATTGTTCAATTTTAATAATCACCAGGTTGGTAGTTCATTCAGCAGAGTTAATGCTATACATGGTGGCTCATTGATTTTAGTAAGTAACCAGCTTAAATTTAAAGACCGTAAGGATATAATGAGCCTATCTGTTGAGCGGACAGTTGGAATAGCTTGTATAGAATTGAAGCAGTTTATTGTATCAAGCGTATACAGACCCCCTTCAGGATTGTATGACTGCTTTGAAAAGGTAATGATAAAGTGTTACACAATATTTGTAACTCGAATAAATCCATTATCATCTGTGGTGATTTTAATGTTAATTTATTAGAAAACTCAGGTTCTTGTTGTAAAACTAATAAGTCTATTTCAGTCCTATAATTTTGTAAAACTATTTTTGGAGCCCACAAGAATAACCCCTACTAGTGCTACATGTTTAGATAATATTTATACTAATTTTATACCAGTCCACAAATAAATTATAAATTTACTAGATTCTGATCATTGCGAAACCAAAACAACAAAGTGGCTAAAAAGGATATCACTGTTAACCCCAAAACTGCAAGTCGCTTGGCAGCTTTTAAAGTTAAACTCATTAATAAATTACCAATTTTGTCAATTGATGCTGATCCTAATAATCTATATGATGTTTTTTTTTATATATAATGTAAACAATTTAATTCGACCTTCATTCATAAGACTATCTCCGTTAATAGTAACGCATCATTCAGTGATTGGGCTACCATTGGTATTCTTAAAAGTAGAACACGGCTTTATGAGCTGTACAATGAAAGGACTTATGTAACACTGCTGAATTAAATTTATATGTTAGAAATTATTCAAAATTATTTAAAAAGATTGTTGTTTGGCCAAGTCGCGTTATTTGAGCTCGAAGATTAAAAACAGTAGTAATGTTATTAAAACAACGGGAAGATCTGGTAATCGAAATATTGACTACAGCCTGTCTATTAATGACAACATCATAAAATCAGACTCACAAGTCGCAGTGGCCTTTGAAAATTTAGTTTCAGATATTCCCATTTCAACTACTAAATCCTTAAACTCATCACCTTCTGTTGCTGAGTCTTTTCCAAAAGAAAATATTAATGTTTGCATTTCTTTTTGATTATATTACTTGTAAAGACATAATTAAAACCTTTCACACTTTAAATGTTAAAAAGACTGCAGATCTGTGGGGTCATTCTGTAGAAGTTGCTAAGTCTATTATTGACATTGTCGCACCTAGTTTAGCTATTATCTTTAATAATTGTATCGACTGTGGGGAGTTTCCTGACCTAATGAAAAATTGTAAAATAAAACCTTTGTTTAAATCAGGTAGTACATCAGACCCTACACATTATAGACCTATTTCAGTATTATCTACGTTTAGTAAAATATTTTTCAACACACTTGCTCATAAAGTGGCTCTAATTTCACCGCAATTAGGCACATAATGACACATGTTATCAAACTGTGACTTTTTCATTACTATTATTCACAAGTGAGATAAAGAGTTTTTTTTTTATAATATTGGTTGAGTTGCTTTGTTCTTAAAAAAAGTTTTGATACAAAAAAGATCGTGCTCAATAGTAGGTACAAATGCAACACATTTCATGGAACTTCGTATTTAAATAGATAATTTCAACTTGTACGTGTTTAATAAATAAAACTTTCACTCAAATATAATTTTTGTTTTATAAAGAAAACTTGAAATTCCCCATTTTGTACGTGGCTAAAATCCTATCCGCGAAAAGCCAAAAAAAAATTCATTCTTTTTAGTCTATGGGCGGTCGCTATTGTTACTCGTAGATGCGCGCGCATAGGAAAACTGATTAATTTTGCCCGCCATTGCGAAAAAAAATTCTCAACCCGTTTTCACTGTTTGAAATGATTTATTAGTATTATTTTCTTCACAAGTGTGTTGAAAAACGTCGTATGATACACGTGTGTATTGATGATTACCGTCCTCGGCTCTCTTAAGACCCTCACCTAACGGCTCGGGTCACAATGGCGCCTCAGCGGTAATCACCAACGTTACACACTTGTACCATAATGTACTATGAAAATTAATTTTAGAGCAATTGTAAAGATTTTTTAATAAACATAAATTATTACATAGCAAACAGTTCGGTTTTACAAGGGGTCGTTCAACTACTGATGCCGTGTTGAGCTTTTAGGACATATTTATAATGCATGGGAAGATAAGTGCGATGCTTTGGGAATCTTTTGTGATTTGTCCAAAGCATTTGATTGTGTTTTTCATGAAATGCTAATCAGGAAACTCCGCCACTATGGAAATCGGAACAGCGCAACATAGTGAAGTATTTTAAGTTGCCTTCGACGGTGCGTAGCAATTCTTCTGTGGTAGCGTTATTCAGCAAATAATGACAGTAACCAAATTCATTAGAGAAGACTTCTTCAATTAACGACAGTTTTCCTTTAGTACATCTACAACTAGTTATAGCGAGTCTATTTTTAGGTTTTGGTCGAGATACGCCTACTGGTTTTTTTGAGGCAACATTACCCAGGTGTGAAGTTGGTGTCAAGTTTTGTTTTTGTGTCAATGTGTCATAAATCATCTCGGAAGTTTGCGTTTCTTTGTTGAGAATGTCTACTTTTATTTCCTTGCAATAATTTATCGAAGTCTGGGAGTCATTACTTGAAGCAGTTGGTCGAATCTTTTAATGCTTAGATTTTTGTTTGCTCGATGATGATAGTGTGCAAATTTTTCTACCAGGCAAATGTTTTTACATGTCTCGACAGTCTATAGAGATTTTTGTAAATCGGATTTCAATCGGAAGTTTTCGCTGTTGAGGTCGTCTATTTCCTGATGAGCACTCACAAGTTGCATCTTAAGTGTATTTATGTGTTTGTTCAAGTCGTTAACAGTGTCGTCGTCACTATAATCGTTCAGGCACAGACTACTTAGAGATTCGTGCAGGCTGTCTGGTATTTTATTTATTTATTTTTATTTTATTTGGGAAACAAACAGATGCAATAACAAACATAAGCATACAATTAGTTCAACACAATCCAGAAACAGTTTCCACAGATTAATATACAAGTAAATTAACCAAAGTGTAACAACATCCAGAAGTTCACACAGTTTAAAGAAGTCACTATTATATTATTGTATAACATTATATTATTTAAATCTATATGCCAAAATATTTCTTATGCAAAACCTAAATTTGGGAAGAGAAAGGTGCTCATCATTGTGGTGTCAAATAGTATTTATTCATCGTCATTTGTCAAGACAGGTTGTCTGGTAGATATCGCTGTCAGCGATAAGGCCGCCTTTGTACCCGTAGAAATAAGTATTATTGTAAAAGAGATGTGTAACTTTAGTTTTTGGTGTACAATAAAGTATATTCTATTCTATTCTAAATACTGTAATGAGTGAGTAGTAATGCTTTATCCGTTTAATTATGATAATGCAAGCTTGCTACGGCTGCCTTTGGATGGGTACTCGCGAATCTCTTTGTGTTCACTCCGTTGGTATTAATGAGGTTGCCTGAATTTATAGTGAACCAACGAGCCGACTACTTACTACTTTTGTTATTAGCAATTTTTTTAGCTAAACTAGCAGACATCTTCTTAACGAAGTTTTTTATTTACATACAGATACAAAAACTTATAGTACATATTATCAGTGAGAGCAGTGGTGGCCCAGCGGTATCAGCCGCGACTTACAAGTGTGGGGCGTGGGTTCGAACCCAGGCAGGCGCTTTACTTTTTGTAAATTATTTCATCACCACTGCTCTCAAAACGGTGAAGGAAAACATCGTAAGGAAACCGGCATCTCTTAGAACAAACAATTCGAAGACTTGTGACATCCACCAACCCGCACTGGGCCTACGTGGTGGATTACGGCCCATTCCCTCTCACAGAGAGGAGGCCTGTGTCCCAGCAGTGGGAACAATTAATATGCTGATGATGTGATGTGATGTGACATATTATCATAGGTAATAATCGTATGTATGTATAATAATATATGAAAACAAGTTTTGATCACAAGCCAACTCACCTAAACAATAAAGATATCTCATAATCTCTACTGCCACAATCGAAAAAATATAACATAAACTAATAATGATTTTTAAAAAGCATTACTTGGTAAATAATATAATTAACTACATTTTTTAACAACAATAAAAAAACATATCCATATTTATAAATATTTCAGCACAATAATCACACTCCAGATCCCGTATCTCTACAACTTTGACACATTCTTTACCTTTCTCTACTTTCAGAAGATTTTAATCGTGGGTGACTTGTGTCACACATTCAACAATCACTAAATAATGTTCTACTCCATCACTAAATACTATAACTTCACAACACCATTCACTTATTCAACAACAGAATCTAACAAAACTTCGTGCACTTGAAGCTGTTCAGGTGTGTGCAATATCAGTTTCACTAGCTTAGCTATATCTTTAACCCGAAGTCCTGGAGCATCCGTAACTGTTTCTGCACACTCTTCAATCTTACTATATGCTATGTTCGTTACTTTTATATTAGCCTTCAAAAAACGAAATTCGTGTCTCAAAATTTCATTTACAGACGTTATAGCTGCTTTAGTTGCTATGTATACAGTCTTCTTTGACTCCATTGGTATCTGGTAGGAACACAAATCGTTCATGCATATAATATGACCTCTAGTGTTCCTTTCTATCATAGATCCGGCTGCCAGCCTTGTACAAGCAACCAAAGCATTAATATTTACATCAATAATTTTCTTAAAATCTTTTGGTTCGCCGGTGTTAACTATACAATCGATATTGCACTGAGCGTTGTTTATCAGTACATCAACTCCTTCATACGTGTCCTTAATTTTGTCAAAAGCTGCTCCCAATTGCTTTGTGTCCAATATGTTGCATTTACACAACACAATTTTGCCAGAAATAGTCGTAATCATTGGGTTCAGCTTCGCCGTTACTTTTTCTAATACTTCTTCATTTTTATTGAAACCAATGACAATCATACCAGCTTTAGCTAACTGGTCCATGATAGCGAAACCAACTTCATCTCCACAATCTGTAATGACCGCTACTTTGTTGACCCAGCACTTCATGTTTTATTAATAATCTGTGTAGTATATCCAAAGCCCAAACTTCGAATATCTCTCAGAATAATTCTAACATCCTTTATAAAACATAAGTTTCCTCTGTAAGTGGGACATTTAATATGTTATCACTGGTAATAAATGCGCATTATACAGATTGGTTGTTCTGATAACCTAACGAGAATTTAATGTATGATGAAAAACATTGAAATGTGGATAACATTGGATTTTTGCAAGTCTTGTGTCACTATTTTGAATAAAATAAAAATTATAGATTTAATTTCGCAATGAAAAAAATATTGTACTGCTGAGCGTTAGGTCCTGGGTTGAATTTCCAGGTCGAGCAAAGTGTTTGTGTATTAGTGTAGGTATGCATTTGCGGACTACAGGCATGATGTTACATCATGCCTGTAGTCCGCAAATGCATAGTCATCATTGATGTTATACATATACAAAATTATATCCCCGATTTTACTAGGGTAAGTCAGGGAGAGTTGCCCATAGTTTTAAAAAACAAACATTATTAATTATATATGTAAGATACTAAATGATATACGCATAGTTTATTTGAATCAGTTTATTTATGCCATTCAGATTACATTTGGAACAATTGTGCATCATATTTTGACACAAATATTTCCGCTGAATCTTCACTGCAGTCTTCATGAAACATGACAATTTTTTTTCGTTGTTTCAAAACAGAGAATCAGGCTCAAGTCATCCTTTTTAGGGTTCCGAAGTCAACAAGGAAGCCTTATAGTTTCGCTCTGTCCGTCTGTCCGTCCGCAGCTTAGCTCAGAAACTCTTAGTACTAGAAAGCTATAATTTGGCATGGATATACATATTAATAATTCCGACGACCTGGTAAAATGAAATGTGTTTTTTTTTTGTCGTTCCTCCTATAGACGTAAAGTGGGAATGTTAAACACAAATGTTAGACACTAATACACATTTTTATACAATATAATTAAATAATTGTCATTCTATGATTATATGTTTTTTTCTAGCTCCTCGCTGCGCTCGTCGGGCTCGCGCTCGCTTCGCTCGTATTTTTAATTGTCTCTCGTTTTCTGTCAAAAATGTCGTCGCTTGCGCTATACTGCGCTCGCTCCTTTCTGTCAGCCAGGTTCTTGATACCCTGGGAGCCAGGTTTTTTTTTCCGTTTTTATTCTTCTCTACTCCTATTCATTTTTATGCTTTAATACTATTATGTTAATATTCATTAGGGCTAGTAACATTATGCAAATTAAAATTATGCCAAAACATTTATGCCATAGTATATTAGGAAAAAGAACAATATGCGATAAAAAGGGATCCCTTTGAACAAACCCAGTGTATCGAATAACTTGTGTGATTTCATTTTTACCCGACTGCCGAAGGAGGGTAAAGTGTTTATCAGTCTATATATGTAAGTATGTATGTATGTATGTTTGTTCCTATGTGGCGTTCTAGAGACCAAACGCGTTGACCGATTTTGATGATTCTTACGTTAATCGATTCGTATTAACCCTGCAAGTGTCACTGGCTACACAAAAATTGGAATAGAAAAAAATGGCGGATTTTGGGCGCCATTTTGTGGGTGAAAAAAAAAAATCTTTTATTCCAAACCCATCGCGTGGGGTATCAAAATAAAGGGTTTTAAGAGGTGATTTCAAAAATATATAACACTTATATGTTTAAATATACCTAATTCAAAAAAAAAAAAACTAAAATGTTCTAAATAAAAAAAGTTAATTCAAAAAATCAAAAAATCCGACTGATTATAAAGCGAACTAAAAAGACGTAAACAAGAAGAAAATCATGCTGTGCAGTCGGAGGATACATCTGGTTTTGGTCAGCCAGCTCGCGAATATGTATCCTCCGACTGCACAGCATGATTTTCTTCGTGATTACGTCTTTTTAGGTCGCTTTTAAAGCAGTCGGATTTTTTTATTTTTTGCATTAACTTTTTTTAGTGTCGATTTCAACTAGGCTATATACTCGTATAACTCGTGGTGCAAAACAATTTAGAGATTCCTTCCTCCGCTCTTTCATTCCAAGTGCTTGATCATGTATTCTAAATTCTCAATAAAACTTCTATATTTGTCTCGAATACACGTAACCAAAATCATTCTTTCTTAATTCTTACTTAGACTCTAAAATCTCATGATTCTAAAGATTTTCTGTACCTATACGTTCTCGCAAAATTTGTTTTTATTCCTTTGGAAAAAAAATCTACTTTTTACGATTGTACCCACCGACCTGCCCATACACGATGTCTTAACCTAAGGAAATACATCCTGACTTCCCGATGGTTTACATCTATCGGCCAGCCTTGATGCGACAACATAATAATAAAAAAAAAACAAAAGATATTACTTAAATATGTATTGTGCAAGTATCTTAATACAATATACTGATAAAAATAAGCAAATTAATAAAAGAATCGAAACTTAAAAAGTATTTGAAAAATTCAAACTTCTAATAGAGTTCATGCAATGCATGAAATATAACTTCGTTAACTTGAATACCACGAGGAGCAGATAAAATCATAAGAACAACATTAGATACATCCTTTGTTGTCAAATGAGGATTCTGTTCGAAAAACTCTTCATTCAGGAAATCTATACCCGCTGTTTTAAATATCCCTGTTCGTACTATCCCAGGAGATATGCTCGTAACCTTGATTTTGCGATTGAGCGATTTAAACTCATTCTTTAACAACGTGTTCAAAACTGTCATAGTTCTCTTGGAAGCGATATACATATTTATCTTTGGCTCAGCAAAAGGAGGCATATAGTGGCCACAAATACTGTTGATGTTAATAATTTGCCCCGATACACTTTTCTTTACCATAGACTCAATTGCATATCGTGTACACGTTATCAATCCATAAATATTAGTGTCAACGATTGCTTTCAGATCTTGTATAACGCCGGTGCATATTAAACCTTCTTTTCCAATAGCCGCATTATTTATCAGTACATCAACTCCTCCATATGCTGCAACTATACCTTCAAAAGCTTTCTTGAGATCTTCATCTTTAGAAACATCACAAATGCAAGGAATAAGTTGTCCTTCAAACTTACCCCAATCAAGCATTTTATGCAGCATTTCATCGAGTCTTCCTTGAGTGGGTTCGAAACCAATAACAATCATACCAATCTTTGCTAGATCTTCAGCTATTTGTGCACCTATTCCATGTGCAGCACCGGTAACAATAGCCACTTTATTCTTCCAATATTCCATATTTCAAATCGGTAGTATCACTACGTAAATATAATTCAGGTAAGATTATCTTTACCTGCAGCTCTTTTTGCTGTAGAGATATACAGCTGTTTATAAACGAATGGCATAAACAATAAAATTGCAGGTTTATATAATCAAGGATCAAATTCTGATAAGAATTAATTGTGAGTTCGCGTGAATACAACGCGCGCCGCCGCTTATGTACTTTGTGATAAAACTTAGATGAAAACGTAAACAAGTCAATAATATTCACTAACAAAAAAGTCCAAAGCTTTGATGGGCATTACGTTTTAAACATCGAGTGTAATAGAACGAGCATGCATCTATTTGAACATTGAATGAAAATGCGGGAAATAGCCCACTCTCTCACAGGTTATTGGATCTAATCTATTGATCCCAGCTGATGCTACAATTTCATAGATTTTTTCCGGAATACCATACCGTAAAAGTGTAGAACGTTGTTTAGACAGGTGTGTGGTGTGTTTCTCTAATGAAAAACTAATAATTGTAAGTACTTTTTAGGATTCCCTAACCAAAGGGTAAAAACGGGAACCTAAGACTCCACTGTCCATCTGTCTGTCTGTCACCAGGCTGTATCTCATGAACCGTGATAGATAGACAATTGAAATTTTCACAGGTGATGTATTTCTGTTGCCGTTATAACAACAAATACTAAAACAGAATAAAAGTAATATTTAAGTGGGGCTCACATACAACAAACGTGACTTTTTTGCCATTTTTGCGATAATAGTACGGATACCTTCGTGCGGGAGTCCGACTCGCACTTGGCCAGTTTTAACGTACATTTGTTTCAAAAAAAAATCCGTGGCAATTTTTTTATGAACGATGTTACAGTTTTACAGAATAATTTCTATAAAACTGTATCATCAGCTGGGATCAACAGATTAGATCCAATGTGCCTTTTACGGTTTGAATTAATTTATTTCTAAAGATTACAAATCACTCTTACAGAAATAAATACTTTTTCACGTAGTCTAAATAGTAATAAATAGCAACATTACAATTTCCACATTATATATTTACGTCACTTCCGAAAGCCAACATTGTTCATGCTACAATAGCGTTTAGGGGTAAATCTCCGAATCGACGTAAAATAAATTGATCCCGATTTATCGTCATTTTTTGCGCGCTATAGAAATTCGCCCAATCAGTTCGGAGCTCCATTATGACATACGGGTAATACGGGACGGGCGTGAACGTATTACGACGGTGAATTGATGCACTTGGAGGAAATAGAGCGATCTCTCACGACTGATTGGTTGCGAGTCGCGGGGATTTTGTGATATTTACCCGACAAGATTTTCTGAAAACGTTTAAGTTGGAGCTATTGAATGGCGTTTAGCTTACAGGTGATGCGAATTAATTGGATTCTATGATGTTGTAAGCTTCATTGCTTTATTGTAGTGCCGTTTGTAACACTGAATTAACTAACTGTGAACTTATATTCCTCGAAAAGGTGTGTCGAAGAGGTGTAGTACACAGACGAAATAAGTGCCAACATGCCGAATTATTTAAGATACTTAAAGTAAAACCAAAGTTAATAAAATCATAAAATTTGACTCCCTAAGAAGCGCACTAAAAAGATGTAAACAAGAAGAAAATCATGCTGTGCAGTCGTAGGATACATATTCACGAGCTGCTGACCAAAACTATATAATATCATAAAACCAAAATTTTATATTCAAATGTCATATGCCACACAGTCACATGTCTTTTAATTTTTGGTTCTGCCATGAGATCCGGCATGACTTGCCGGTTTCCTCACGATGTTTTCCTTCACCGTTTTGAGAGCAGTGGTGGTGAAATAATTTAAACAAAGTAAATCGCCTGCCTAGGTTCGAACCCACGACCTACAACTTGTAAGTCTCGGCCGTTACCACTAGGCCACCACTGCTCTCAAGTAGTTTGCGGTGCCGCTTGGCGACATCGCAACTGCGGCGGGCCCCGATGTCGTATGAAGCGTCCCAGCCAGTCCCAGGGCCATACGATATCGCGGCTGAGGGTAGGAGGCCGCGGCGGGAGAGGAGTGCCGGTATTGCGGTGCGCCGCTCTCCCTCTCTTCCGTGGCCTGAACGGGGCCGCCATCGTATGATGGCGGATGCGGTGGGGCCGCAAGGGAGGTCCCTATCCTCTGCGGTCGAAAAGTTATAGGTGGCGGAGACACTGCTCTAGCCGATCTCAGAGGGGACCAAGGGTGCCCATGTACTGATTTAGTCCCTGGGGTGATCACGGCGTCCAATGTGTTCTGGTGCGCCGGTGATGGGGGTAAACCCCAGAGGAGGGTTCGGTGACGGACAGCCGCAGCGGGTTCGCGGTGAGTGCTAACCCAAACGCGTGCCCGTGTTCCCGTCATAAGCGGCATAGGAAGACACCGTGGAGTTTTAGTAGGTTGGAGTCCCACATAACTGCGCTATCTCCCCGTGGTAGCGCAGTATGCATAAGCATTTATCCGAGTTAATAGGTTACTTTTAGGCAAGCGTGCTTCACCGTCGACCACATCATCGCTTAACATCAGGCGACATTGTGGTCAAACGCTATCCTATCATAAATAAAAAAGGCCTTTCCTTGCAAAAGGGTAAAAAAACGAGCATGTCATTATCCCTATCAACACAGTAGGTACCCATATAATGTTTCCATTTTTTATTCGTAATCACGTCTGTGTCTACCCCTAAACCTTAACTTAGCTATTAAAACCAACAACTACAACCGCTTCACATTAAACCCATTCTTACATTAAAGTATTACAACCAACATAAAAGTAATAACAGATGGTGAATCGACCAACACGATAATGAACACAGACCGCAATAAGTGCGGTCGTCCTGTTCTGTTAACCCTACTTTAATTTGAACCGACAATGTTATCAAATAAAGCTTTGCTCGTAAATTAAGTAAGTCGGTTTATTCTGAGTAGAATTAGAAGAAAAAAATTATCTGCTGAGCTACTACAGTTGACTCTACTGATCAACTATCTTCAGAACATATTTTTACTTAGATGATTGTTCGTAAAATTAATGCTTAAAAAAAAAAAATAGTTTATTGACACAAAATACCTTTGTATACAATACCAAATACATTTGACATAGTTACATTGGATTTTTGGAAAAGGGCGCACAACTAGTGAAAACCCTGCCTCCTAAACTAGGAGAACCCTGTGACCTAGGAGTCAGTGTTCTACTGTAACTTCGTATACAAAATAAACCTTTATTTATGTGTGTTAATAACCCATAATGTCCTGATTTAACTATGATTGTGAATATGTGAGTAGGTGTATACAAGGGGGGATGGTTGTGTGAGTCAAAATCAAAATCAATTTATTTTTATTTCACATAGGCCTACATGGGCACTTATAAAACGTCGACAAAAGGTACACGGTTCGGGTTGGTCGTTTCCTATGGAGAAGAACCGGCAAGAAACTCCATGGTTACTCTTTTAAAAATGGTTTGGTTTTACAATATTTCCATGTTACAGCATTAGTACTATGGGGGGACAACGTAGGACCGACAATAAGACGTAAGGAAATAAAAAAAGTTTATATAATATATAACAAAGTTAACAAATGTTAACTAACATCTAGAAGGCCTACAATGTTCACACATTCACAAAATAATCGGTAAAAGAATCTATACAAAGTTAAAAAACAATATATATATATATAACAAGACTAAATTTAACATGTGGCACAAATGTTGTTATCAGTGCTGTAACTATTCTTTGCAAAGGGCTATAAAGGTGATTGCGAACTATTGTAAAAAGTCCAATTAAAAGAAGAAAAACAAAAAAAAACAAAAATGAGATTGAGAATAGTTAGAGACATCCTCATATTTGTGCCGTTTATGAGTTACCAGGGAAGCCGCATGCGCAGAAGGAGCTAAAGCCAATTTTTTATCTTCAACGTAGTTCTTGATTTTATAATATGCTTTATACCATTCCCCCTCTAAAAAGCTTATTTTATTCACTGAAAACAGTGAATAAAAAGCACTTTTAATCACTGTTTTGGTGTTTGAATTTAGAACACACAATATAATATTCAAACTCCATCTCAATGCTGTACAACCTCCACGCATGAAATATTCGATACAAACTTAGATTGAGTTAGAGTTGGAGATAGAGTTAGAGATAGACATACAGATAGAGTTACATATAGAGATAGAGATGGAGTTAGAGTTAGATATAGAGTTAGAGATAGAGTTAGAGATAGAGTTAGAGTTAGAGTTAGAGTTTGAGATAGAGTTAGAGATAGAGTTAGAGATAGAGATAGAGTTAGAGATAGAGTTAGAGATAGAGTTAGAGATAGAGTTAGAGATAGAGTTAGAGATATAGTTAGAGATAGAGTTAGAGATAGAGTTAGAGATAGAGTTAGAGATATAGTTAGAGATAGAGTTAGAGATAGAGTTAGAGATAGAGTTAGAGATATAGTTAGAGATAGAGATTGAAACAAGTGATGTTACCTAGCTCAGGGGTCAGGGTTTCACATTTTTTTGTAAATATTGAAGGTAATAAACCCATTTATTTATTATTATTCCTTGTGCCGCTTCAATCTTTCTTTTTCTCGTAGTCTTGGTATAAAATATAGTATGCAACTCTTGAATAAAACTGATTTATATCGAGGGCCATGAATCACTCGCGTCACTCATGATTCTAACACTTGAATCACTCGCTATGCTCGTGATTCAATCATCATGAATCACTCCCTACGGTCGTGATTCAGTCGTTAGAATCCTTCACTTACTTGTGATTCATCTACGGCCCTCGCATTAAATCCGTCTTTTATTCACTAGTTGCATAATATACTATTTTTAATAAGGACACGTTTGATGTGATTTTTGAACTTTCCATCGGTCAGTTCTATAACTGACTTTGGCAACTTGTTATAAAAGCGTATACTGTTTATAAGAAAAGACTTGCTAGTTTTAGTTAATCTGAATTTGTCGTGCTTACTGCGTGTATTTAAATTATGTAAGTCGCTTCTAGTTTTGAAAATCCCTCGATTTTTGCGGACATACAAAATACATTCCAAAATATAAAGTGAAGGTAGAGTCAGTATATCGATCTCTTTAAATTTATCTCTGAGGGACTCGCGAGGACCCATTCTATAGTGGGATGGGATGTGAAGTAGTGTGGTGTGGTGTATGAGGGGAGTGGGTGTCTTGCGGGAGTGTGTGTGTGGGCGTGTATGTAGACGTGTAAGGTGTGTTCTTGTGATGTTGCATTTATATTTGTGTAATGACAGTGATTATTACGTGCCTACATTACATAAAAAAGTCTTCTGTACTGGAATACTCCTATTATACAGCCAGTTTTGTAATTTGGTTTTGACTTCGTGTTTGTATAAACTACTTATTTGGATATGTTTGTTGACCCTTCTGTAAATGAGAGAGCATTCCACACCCTGCATTCCACGAACAATTCACTTGTGGGAAATCTAAACGGCCTGCCGAGCATCACCTTGAGGACACTCACTTTTAAGAACAATATGTAGGTACAAACAACTTAAGGTTGCCCTAGTCGTTCATTCTTCCATACAAACGTTGTCTGGCGATTACCCCACTGTTTGACGGTGTACACTCAAAACAAAAAATGATATCAATTTGTCTAATCATTGTTTAGCCCTTTATGGAAACAAAAAACCACCTTCCATTTTTCAACACTAATTTTAACGCATCTTTGGGCGCAAATAAATACCATAAGAAGAAGGAATTGCAAAACAGTCACCAGACAGGTATAGATTAGTAGTTCAACAATGCAAATAACTTTATTTAACACAGATACATTTAGTAGTTTTTCATGGTATCCAGATTCCCAAAGGTCTGTTTATAAAAATTCGCACGCTCGTTTTTGTCCTAAATCATCATAGATTTCGCTACAAATTTGCAAAAGTGTGTATTCGGACGCGAGCTAGCTTCTTACTGCTCATCACAGCATCTATTTCTTTCGGACGTGTTGTCGGATGAGATAGCATGCATTTTAACCCCGCGCACAAAATAGTTCTTGCCGTCGATTAGGGCAACTTTAAATGAATATAGTTATATAAACTTTTAGATATTAAAAAAGGTAGGTTTGATTACATTTACAGGATTCAGGATTGTTAAAATATACACTTTTCTGGAGTAGGTACCGATTAATAGTTTTGATTTATTTGAATAATATTAGATATTTACCTATGAAATTGTCGTTTTTTATAAAATAAAATAAAGTCATTTTTACCTATATTTTTTATTTCCTTTAAACAAATTAACCACCCATGCGATGATGCGACCAATGCATCTTTGCCAACGCAGTAGCAGTTTATTGATGCCCTTCTTGAAGAAATTAGCTAGATCCCGTCTTCCAACAAATTCTTCAAAGGCATTTTGTACTATCTCTGCGGTATTGAATTTTTTCCCGCCAAGAAGTTATCCAAATTCTGAAAAAGTAGAAATCTGTAGGCGTAAGGTCCGATGAGTATGACGGATGACGAAGAGCTTCCAACCCCAGTTCTTGTAACTTGGAAACCGTCTGCTGTGCAGTATGAGGTCGCATGTTGTCGTGCAGGGGCAGCTGAGACGAGCGATTGAGCAAAGCTGTTCTTCTGTTCAGTTCTTCACAGTACACACGCAGTAATGCTGATCCCGTTTAGTAAGATGCTGTGCACACCGGCCCAGACTACTAAACAGTAACCATCACTATTCAAGGGGTAAGTTTTCGTTTAGGGCATTGTTTACGTGCTGAACCAGAATCCAACCAACTTGCTGAACGCTTGCGATTGTCAAACAATCCATTTTTGTCGCAGGTTAAACATTTTCCTTCGTATGTGCGCCTGTTGAGCAGTGCAAGGCACGTCTCGACGCGTACTTCGTGATAATTCAGTTCGTGGCGCACCCCTTTGTCAAGCTTTTTTATTTACCTTGTCAATTTGACGCAAATGGACCAACATTGTTTTGATGCTAACGTCGAAAGCTGCTGCTAATTCAGCCGTAGATTGAGTATCATCAGCTTCCACAATCGTCTTTAATTTGTCATCTTCTCGGAGACATGAACTCTAATAATCTCATTTCTAAGAAAAACTACAGCGCAATGCTGAGATAAAATCTATCTCTTTAAACGACTTCTCAGCTTCTAGCTCCATCGCTTACATTAGAATAAGCCACTAGGGACATAAACATACGATTGTCGATCTATGCAATCATAAATCAGCTGGGACCGATGTCGGTCCTGCCGATACCCGCGTTACCGGTCTATTGTATAAACAGTATGTAAGTCAAAAGATACGGAATTTATTTCATTTCGGCCCATTTTATTGGTCCAATCGTTTGGCGTTGAGGTTGTCTTTGTGTATATTTTTAGGATTTCTTTGAAGATATATTTATTGGTATTATAAAGGAACGTAATAGGCTGTAAAAACGGTGAAGTGGAAAATCGTAAGAAATCTGTTAGGCTAGCACCAAACATTCGAAGACATTACTATGACATTCACCAACCCACTATGTGTATGTCCTATGTGTATGTCCGCTCCCTCTCAAAGGAAAAAAGCCTGTGATCCATTAGATGTAACACTATTTTTATTTGGGCCCAGTATGTGACCACGTTAATAGCAGAGTCAGTGCAGTTCATAGGTCAAAGAATTGGACTTGGGTCACTACAACACGTGGGCCATGTTCTAGACAGGAGCATCGCACGCACAGTGATCCTTAAAATCCATATCTGTCAAATTGTGTAAGCTCCGGCTTATTTGATGTGCAAGCGATTGAGTCCGTCCCATACAGGCCACTGTAATTCATATCCTGGAGGCAGATGAATCCCATACATTATGTTAATGTTATATCACATTGTAGAGAAATCAGTATTTCACGTATATAACGTGAAAAACTCACTTGTAGCTGTGAACAAAAATAATCTCCAACAAAACTTGAAACTGCGTATCGAATATTCAAATGACTAGTATTTTAATGTAAACACAATGCACAAACAAGCAAACAATATAAAGCTTCAATATATCGCGCGTCACGAAATCCATTTTATGTTATAATTTAACAAACATTGGAAACTATTTGCTCGGATTCATGGAAATTAATTCTTTCATATCGGTGACCATTCTCATGGGCAATCATATTACGTTGAGTTGTTTGTTAAATTATCTATCTTACATTGCTTATACTTTGCCAGTAGCTTTGTACGAAATTCGGTTTAAACACAAGCCAGTTTAGCACTAAACGAATTTAAATCATTGTTCTATTTCTGTCAATTATTTGAAGATGACAGAGACATACGAGTATGTACTATTTTATTGTATTGTATGTTATTTCGTTTATTTAACTTTGTACACACTTTATATTTACATTTTTAAATATTTCTTTATAAAAACAAATAAAAAAAAACATTTAAAAATATAACATAAATGGTTATCACCGATGTCGGGAGCAGGGTCCAAGCTACCGGTGGTTACGGCTCCAGAGACACGAACCTCCTCACAGTGCGAGCCGTATCGAGGAGTATTGCTTTCTGTATCAGGCCCTTGATCCAACCGTGAAAAGACCTCGACAGATGGCCTTCGAGGCCCTTGGCCATCAGGCCGTTGGCCGTAACGACAATTGGCACAATAATCACCGAGTCCACATTCCACATGTCGACAACCTCGTGTGCTAAGTCGACATACTTGATTTGTTTCTCTTTCTCAGCTTTCTGAGGTTCTCGTCATGCGGGATGGTGACATTTATTATCATTGTGCGGCGCGCTAATCGGTCTATCACCATTATGTCCGGCTTATTGGTAACAATACTATATTATTATTATTACCGTGTGTGTATGTTTTAAGTATGTACTTATATACCAAAGTTAGTACGTACTATGTGTATGACCTTTTTTATGACCTTAATTGAATGGTCTAACACATTGATGGCTCGAAAAGATACTAATCGAGAGGTAATAACGAGGGTTTAATAAATAATAAACTACGCCGTAGGCATTGGTGTACCAGCGTTGAAAACTACGGTTACCCCGGATTACTGTAGATCTATGAATACAAACTACATTTTTTTTTCACAATTATTTTGTTGAGTGAGGTGTTTTGTTTGATCTTTATTTCTTTCTTTAATGGCAGGAAACAAGCTTAACCGGTAACCGGATTTGGTTATCGGTTACAGGCCTCCAGTTTCAGATCTAATGAAACTGAAAATAAGATGCCATCAAAATCTAATTTAATTGTACCCACTTTAATGACAAGTACCCTTCAGCAACAATACTAAAGAGCACTATTAGACCCAGCAACAATTTGGACACACTGACAACTTCGACGAAAGTTAGTCACAAAACTTTGTCACCTAATCACCTAATTTAACACAAGTGGACATTTGTAACAGCCCGTGAATTTCTACAATTTGTAGTTCACCGTTAATTAGTGTTTTCTAGACAAGTTCAGGTTATAGTTCAACACTGATTATGTCCGAGTCGTGAAGGGACCCACCGCAAAGACGGGTCAAAACTTGTATGGAACTGTTTAATTGCTTCTGTGAATGTTGTTAGCCGTGATCTTTGTAGTTTTAAATGATGTTTTATGATGATTGCAGACCAGGCATTTGGTCTTAATTACAATAAATTTTAGCAGTCGTTTTGAGCACGAGTAGGCAAGTAGAGTTAAGTAACGGTTCTAAATGTAATAGACATTTTAATTTATCTTGATTAGGGGGCAAGTTGGTCTGCTCAGTAATCTACACTACTTTTACTTACTTCTAATTAAGGATTAAGCTTTAAATAAAGAAAAAAACGGCCAAGTGCGAATCTGACTAGCGTACAAGAGGGTTCCGTATAAGCAGCTGCATTCACCAGAATAAATAGGTAACATTACTAACGTTCATAAACAATGAAAGCATAGAACATTGCTCTAACAATGGGACAAAATTAACTTTACCATTCGAAAACTGTTGTTCTCATACATCAATATACAAAATCTTTACTTTTCCATGTTATAATTTGGTCGACTATTACTCGTAAACTTGTAAAGCCTTCTTAGTTGTGATAGTTTTCCTTTTATTTTCGTTATATATATTATTATGCTAACTAGTGCCGTGAATTTTTCACATATACAGTAGCAACCATTTAGCTGGCAGGGCAACCATTTAGACACACTTGATTCTAACAAAAAAATGTCATTTAAAGCTTAATTTCAAGCAAACAGGTCCCTGAATCGAAAAATGGTTTTTCCAGACCCGTAATATTTTTGCATGGCCTATCCAACGATACCCCACACCATAGGAGAGACGAGAAAAAATACATCCACACTTTATATGTGCAGGAGGTAACCTATTTTTTTTTTCTTTTTCTTTGTTTTATTTTGCCACTTTTTCGGCGTGATTAATATGTATATCCATGCCAAATTATAGCTTTCGAGTATTACGAGTCTCTGTGCTAAGTCGGACGGACGGACATACGGACATGGCGAAACTATAAGGGTGCCTTGTTCAATACGGAACCCTAAAAATCAACCGTTTTCTGAATCCCTAGCCTGTCGTAGTTGACAGCTAGAGTTGTCAACTACGCTGTAAACAGTTCTCCGTATTTTAATATCGTAAAAATATACCTAAGTTAAAAAATTAAGCAAAAATGTTAATAATAAGTGCTAAATAGACCAATAGTTATGTAAAAGTGTTATCACAACGTATATATCAATAAAAGCTTTTATTAATCTAAATTAACGTAGTGAACATTTAAACTCTTACAAACATCGTGCAGAAGCGTGATAAACAACAGTGAATTTCAACTTTATAATTAAATATTATATTAAGTGATGAAAAAGTGATTTATCAAACAATTTTAAGTGATATTGGTGAACACTAAATAAAGTAACGGGTAGATGTGACAAAAAATCCAAATCATATTCAACGGGCAGACCTCCAGATCCAGAAACGAAACATTCCGTATGAGATCTTTAATTTAGACAGCAACTTCGACTGCACCGTGGCGGAGTTGATTTAGTGTCTACACCGACCGTCGAAACGCCCGTACGCTAGTTCGATCCCCACGATGGGAAATGACTTTTTGTGAGAAAAAAATATATTTAAGAATTCTTTAAAAAGTATCGCATCAAGAAAGTATAGTGACTCAAGTGAACAAAACATCAAACATTACCTCTAGAAATTGAACTACATACTTAAAAATCTTCATCATCACGCCAGTGATTCTCGGACGCATGGGCAGAGGTATATTTGATAGAGATTATAAGAATTAAACCAAATAAATTACAGGTGAATACCAGCCTAATAATGGAAGATACTACAAATGTTACACTGAGAAAAAAGTCAGTTAAATGTAAATCACTAGAGGATAACATCAACAATGTCCATTCCTTGGACTCTTCTCCGTCCTTTGACTTGCTGGGTAAAAGCTTGGATTTATCAACAAACTTATTTCCACCTAGTTTTATTGAGGAGATGAAATCTGAAATAACAACTTTAAAATCGAATCTACAAAGTACCCAAAACGAAACGGACAATTTGATTCTGGAAAATAATGGATTAAAAAAACAAGTTAGTCAGCTTTCTCAGGAAATTAATATTTTAAAACAAATTTGTAGAAGTCCAAGGTCAACCTGGAAAAACAATATATCATCGAGCCGTAAAAATAGTGTGAAACGACGACTCACAGATGATTTTAACCACAGTCCTATCACACTTTGTCCTAAAAAGGAAATGGATAAAGAAACAACCAAACCACTACCGCTGTCCTCTCCTAACTCGGACACTATAGTGGATAGCCGGTCAGTGAACATTACACAGGCATGCAAAACATCAGGACTCCCAACTCAACCTCAGCATAATACAATCCATGTTGCCGATGTAATCAGCGTAGTCAGCGCAGATGGTAGCCCACGTAACATGGAGAAAGATGTCCTAACAAGAATCAACGCCAGTAGTAACGGAGTAAATGCTAACTCCACTCTCCTGAAGTCCAAAAACGACAATGTGACATTAAAAAAAACTGATATCAGCAGAATATTCTTATTTGGTGGTAAACAGTGCCTTAAAATATCTAAAATGCTAAGGAAATCGAGAGAAGGAACTCCTTATAAACATTACCGAATGATATCTTTCATCAAACCTTATGCATCAACGGAAGAAATACTAAATTGCGCCAAATTGTTCGATGTTACTCCTAATGATCGAATCATTGTTTGTGTTGGACAACATGACTCAAACGTTCTCAAAATAATGTCAGAACTATGTATATTTCTAAAGATAACTCAATGTCCAATATTTGTGTTAAAAGTTTTTAATAATATACATTTAAATGAATATAAAATTAATGAAATGCTAATGATTATAAGTAACCAATACAACAATTGTAATTTCATTGACTTAGACGATAGCTTAAAATTGACTGTGTATGATATTTGTAAGCAGATTAATTCTACTCTGGATCAAATCGATTACAATCTTAAATTTCTTACTTACAAAACTACTTCTTTAAGTTCTACTGGTAACAATACTGTGATGCAAAAAAACAGGGACTACTCGCGAAACATACGGGTTAATCAAATAGACCATTGTTCAAATAATTCTAAAATAAAACTGGCAGATCGTAGTACACAAACAGAACAAAATATCTTGCAAAATAATAGTGACATTAGTACAAATACAGACGAGTTTTTTCGTAACTAAATTCTTAAGAGTACTTCATCAAAATGTAGCAGGTATCTTGAGTAAGCGTTATAATTTGGAGATACAGTTGTCTAACCTTTATTCACAAAATACTGATCCAGATGTTGTATGTTTGACCGAAACATTTATTGATAAGGGTAATGAGTGTCTTATTAAAGTATCTGGTTATGATTTGGCAGTCTCATATTGTAGACCAACTAAACAAAAGCGTGGAGGTGTTGCAATTGTTGTTAAACGTGGTATGAATTACAAAGAATTGTCCTTCCTGAGGGAACACTGTCTTGATAAACACTTTGAAAGTTGCGGCTTGGAATTACCTTCACATAACATTTTCATAATAGCTTTATATAGGACACCAAATTCAGATTTCTCTATATTTATGATGAAACTAACTGCAGTACTTTACTATATAAACCATAAATACAAAGCGAAAAAAAATATTCTACTTGGTGATTTAAATGTAAACACCTTAAATCCGGATTACAAAACTAAACATCTTCAGAATCTTGCTGCAAATTATAATTTAATTTTCCATATTACTGGCCCGACGCGGCAGAATACCTGTATCGATCACATCATAAGTAATATTCCACTTGCGAAAGGTGAGCTTCTGAATTGGGATATATCTGACCATAATACGGCGCAAATGTTAAGTGTCCCTGTTAAACATAAGGAGATACCTCAACAGTACTATACTTTTAAAAGAGACTATAGTTCGGAAAACATCCTTAAATTCAAGGAATGTTTGTCTGAACTTTCCTTCTCAGAAGTCTATAGCCAACTTAACATTAATTCGGCATATGAATCTTTTCAGGAATTGTTTCTGTTGTTTTATAAGTTGTGTTTCCCAAAAGTTAGAATTAAAATGACAAGCAAATGTAAGAAAACGAATTGGATAACTAAAGGGTTAAGAATTAGCAGTAAGCGTAAACGCTCATTGCGTTTTATATATTATAAGAATAAGTCAAACTGCAACAAGATAATATATAAAAAATATAGTAAGTTGCTAAGATGTTGTATCAAAAGGTCTATTAAAATATTAAATGACAACACATTAAAATATTCAAAAAATAAAAGTAAAGCGGCTTGGACACTTATAAAGCAAGCATCTGAATATACTAACAAATTATCATTGATAACGAAATTAAAAATAGATAATAAAGTTATAGACAGCCCAAAAAAAATTGCGGACTCGTTTAATGACTATTGGATAGACTTAACAAACCAACAGAGCAATCAGGTAAGAGATACGTGCAAAACTAACATTTGCGATAGTCTGTTCCTTCGGCCATACGGCTACAATGACATTCAAAAATTTATACATTCCCTAAACAACACAGGAGCAGTTGGGTATGATGAGATTTCGACTAAAATTCTAAAGGCTTGTTCAGTGGAAATAACTCCTGTGTTGACACACTTAATAAATCTATCGTTCACAGAAGGCTGCTTCCCTAAGTTGTTAAAGTTTGTAATTGTTAAGCCGCTTCATAAAAAAGGCGATATCTTTAAAATAGATAATTACAGACCAATTAGTCTCATACCAATAATCTCTAAAGTTTTTGAAAAAGCTATGCAACAGCGTCTCTTAGAATTTATTGGGAAACAGCTGATTCTTAAGAAGGAACAATACGGATTTCAAAAAAAAAAATCGACCACTCTTGCATGCTTCAATCTGGTAAAAAATATAATTGATGAAGTAGATATAGGTAATCGGGTATCTGTTATCTTCTTCGATATGTCGAAAGCTTTCGACTTTGTGTCACATAGATTGTTGCTTGTAAAGTTAGAACGATATGGTATTCGAGGTCCGGCCCTTAGTTGGCTTGAAACCTATTTAATGGGTAGAAAGCAATGTGTTGAGATACCTAGTATTACTGAAAATAAGGAACTAGAGGGAATTAGGTCTTTTTCAAAATTTAACAACTCGGGTGTCCCACAAGGGAGCGTTTTGGGTCCCCCTTTATTCTTATTATATATTAATGACAGGAAAGTCACCGAATCCATGCACTTTGTTTGCAGATGACATTTCAATTATAATGACATCATCATTTAATACTGACATGGATAATTACAGACTTGACATTAAAAATACAATTGAATCAACAATTTCCTGGTTAAAATGTAATAATTTGAATGTAAATATAAATAAAACAAAAAAAATTCAATTTAGGACATACGGTCGTAAGCGAGAAAAACTAAATATTAATTATAATGGACAGCCGCTACTACGTAGAAAAAGTATGCAACAAATTGAACAAATTCGTTTATGTTCTCTACACACTGCGAAAGACCTCGTCACAGAGTACGATGTTAACCGCGTATCACGGCTGCGTCTCATCCACTTTACAATACGGCCTTATACTATGGGGTAACTCAACAGACGCTGATAAAATCTTTAGGGTACAAAAAAAATGCGTTCGAGCCATATATGGCATTCCACCATGGGAATCTTGTAAACCGTTGTTTCATAAGTTGAAACTCCTTACTTTGCCCAGTATGTATATCTTAGAATGCGTTAAATTTTTCCGACAGCACTTTGACCTGTTTAAGAAGGCAGAAGACCGTTGCCCTAGAATAGTAAGAGATCCAGATAGAATAGTTCTGCCTAGGGCACCAAAGACCTCTCTGTATAAAAAGAACTGTTATTATACGTGTGGCTTTATATATAACAAAATACCAAAGAACTTTAAAGAGTTACCTAACAGTTTATTTTTTACAAAATTAAAATTATGGCTACTAGAAAAACAATTTTATTCCATAAATGAATTTATAAATACAAAATGGTTAATGTGATGACAATTAATAAATGAATGTATAATTGTAAGATAATAGAAAAAATCATGCATGCCATTAGACATAAATACTATAGCCTAGCATTAAATATATTGAAATGTTTTGCATGTCAAATGTTTGACTATGTATTAGGAAACTATAACTTACTTAAACACCTACACTGTACCAATACTTATAGCAAATAAATGATTGATTGATTGATAGCAAGCAAAAATTACAGATTTTTCAAACACCGATTAAATTAAAATAGGCTATAAAGGAACCCAGTCTGTTCACACAAATACAATTTTATATACTTTCAGTACCCGCCCCTACCTCCTAACTATAAAGTGGTAGTGAACTATGCCGGGGCAACATCGTAAACCGCGGTTAAGACTGTGTTGACACAGACTGGATGGTGCAAACAAGCCCACTATCCCGCCGCAAATGTAGAATGTAATGAACACCTGTTTAAGTAAATGTTTTACTCTAAGTTTTAATGCTCAAGTGGGAATGATTTAGAGTTTAGGATAAAAGGATTGCTGTAGGTACGTGTGAGGAATGAGCGAGGATGACCTTAAAACTTCATCATCATCATCAAGCACAGGATGACTTAGCTCACAGCTGAGGATAATCCTCTCTTTTTATGTGTCAAAAATGTTTCATCCGCGACGGCAATAATGCCATCTACCCATCTCAGCGCCGGACGACCTACACTTTTTAACCGACTTCCCAAAAAGGAGGAGGTTCTATGTTCGACTTCATGTTTGTTTTTTTTTTTTGTATGTTCACCGATTACTCCGTCAAATGTGGACCGATTTTGAAAATTCTTTTTTTGTTTGAAAAAATATGTTCCGAAATTGGTCCCATTTTAATTTGGTGAAGATCTGATGAAGAACTTCGGAGATATACAACAGAACTCTTCAATAAATAACGGCAAATTTCTCGGGATTGCTGCAATCGCATGTCTGTTTGTTGTTTATAACATTTCATAACATAACATCACGCCAGTTCGTTCTTAAGGGGTAAGCAGATATCTCATTTCACCGGTTATGTTCAAGTTTCATGAAATCTATTCTGGCGAAATAGTTCCCTTACTAACTTGCCTATTAGGTACGTACAACTAAAAAGTGAAAAATAAAAAAAACTTTTTGCAAAAAAATACTACCGACTTCCAAATACAAAACTACAAAGTGAAAAATAACTTAATTTTTTAAAGTCGGTGTCCATAACGCAAAAAAATAGTACCTACGAAAGACACCGACTTTAAAAAATTAAGTTATTTTTCACTTTGTAGTTTTGTATTTGGAAGTCGGTAGTATTTTTTTGCAAAAAGTTTTTCATAATTATTATGGCTGCTTTCTGTTTTATATATCATCGATTTAAATGCAAAGAATAACCTTATTCAGAACACATAGATAAAACAAGCAAAAATAATGTATGAAAAATTAATACAGGGGAGTTCGAAGCAGACTGAAAGAACTGCAGGCGGATTGAAAATAGCGATTTTCTATTTCTCTTGTTATTTAAAAAAAAAGCTTCGCTCGCACAGGTGCCCAAGGACAAAAGACGATTCATAATTCTCCCAAAATTGCATAAACTTTCAGGCTGAGCTGTAGTTGAGTTTGTAGTGAGCAAATTACATGAGCAATTTATTAATTTAAGCAACGAATATCTAATATTAATATATTAGATAATAGTTTTAATTTCATACTCGATGTTACTTAATGGTGAATTGTTTAGAAATTGAACGAAGAGGAAAAACACAAGACGTAGTTCGTATTACATGCCCTATTTTTCGAAAAATATTTGTTTGTCTCTTATTTGCATTCTTCTTTTGATCTCACACAAAAATAACAACGTTTCAACACAAAATTCTTGGAAACTTATATACAGCTGTTCATTTTCACTGTAATAATTCAGCAAGTATATAAAAATGCATTCTGAATAAAATCTTATTGTATGTTTGCACTGCCACTGAAAAGCACACAATTTCCTTGTATCCCAACTTTCCACTGGCTTGCTAGCGTCGGGTTTTACCGGTATTTTAAAAAAAGCTTTATACGTTTCAGGGACCGGCGGACAATTTGTCTTGTTAGAATGAAACTATGAAGCAAAAATGTCAGTCCATTTTCTCTACAATAGCATAGTTCTGTAAGCTATAAAATAGAGGTATAAAAAGCTTTTTAGTCGCCAATTTGGCAACAGAATATTACGGACTTTGCAAACAAGAATTCCGTATTCTGTGTGTACACAGTTTTTAAAATAACTTTTGTGACTCTGGCTATATTTGACAGTAAAAAATAACGTGAATTTAACGATGAAACTACGTATTTCAATACTTAGCAATGCTGCTGCAAAAGACTTAAAAATAAATCAGTATGTAATGGATCAACGGTAATCTAGCCTGAATTAGATACTCATTTTAGCTACTATTTCATCATTATGGTATCAGTATCCTTAAATCTTGGATTAAATTTTCTAGATTACATCGTAGTCGACCCTAGTAAACCCCACACCTTTCCAATATATTTTAAAACCTTACTTAATCACTCTCCAAGTACCTGTAACTCACCGTGGAACGATCTTTTGATCCTTTATATTAACTTTTAATGGTCGTCCATTTTGCTTAAATTAATATGCAATTTGCATGTTAATCGACTGTTAAAAGGAAAATCTTAATTTTAGTCAAGATGAAGTTCTTAGGTTGTTAATGAAATATTCTGCTCGTACAAATTGTTCCTAATAATCAAGTTGGAGTTGAATAGTTTTATAATGTTGAGTAATTGCCTACGTTTAGTTTTGTGCCTGGTAAGCAATTAGTTACGCGAAAATTTTAGGGAAATGCTCCAATGAACTGTATTTTGAAAACTAATCATCTTGTTTTGTGAATCAAGCCAATTCAAACTGTACAATTCTTATATTAACAATAAGGTATATCTACTTAATTATCCTTGTAACTTATCATAGTTATAAAATAAATCTTACAAGAGCAATGATTTCTTATTGCGCAGCCGCTAGAAAATTATCGCTTCTGTGAAGTAAGTAACTTTGATTGACTTCTAAGAGTTCTTGTGACTTCTTAATTAATCCGAGGGAATTCTCTGTCATCTATCCGAGACACTGCGCTTTCCACTTTGAAATTATTTCGAAAAGGTGTACTTTTTATATTCATTAGCTACATAAAGTATAAGGCTAATGACGTTAAATATATCAATATTAAATAGTTACGTCTGTCTATTGGTAGGTGTTTTCAAAGTAAGTTGATCAGTCAATTGTTTACTAACTTCAACTTTCTTTTCTATTTTATATTCCTACAAAAATCAATTTATGTATGGTAACGTAACGTCTCTATTTTTAACCCCCGACGGAAAAAGGGGTGTTATAAGTTTGACGTGTTGCTGTTTATCTGTCTGTGGCATCATAGCGCCTCAACGAATGAACCGATTTCGATTTAGTTTTTTTTTGAAAGGTGATTGTGTCGAGAGTGTTCTTAGCTATGTTTGAATTAAATCGGTTCAGCCGTTCAAAAGTTATGGGCGTTTTACTGTTTGAATCGGGATGTATTCGCAAGATAAATGTGTCGGGGGGATTTTAAATTTTGAAATTTTACTTGTTTATAAAACTGCTACATACCTATAGGATCTTGCAAAACAAATTTAACGTGTAAATACGAACGGGAACCTAATACCGCAGATACGACATGTTTTGATGCAATTGAAGGAGAAAATCAGCTTCACTCGGAACTACTTTGCTACGCTTTTTGGAGAATTTAAGCTGCTTTATTATTGAAGAAAACATCATAAACAGTGCTATCGAAACTTGGACAAACGCCAAAACTTAGACTCATTAACATACACCGGTCTATCGAGTACCTAGCTGATTTAATATGAAAATTGCATGCCCCCATAAGAATAGAATTCATTTTCTGTTCTCTTATGGCTCATCGGTGATTTTCAATTTGTATGCATAATGAAAAAGCGATTATCATAATATTTATGAAATATAGATCTAAGAGCAAAGTCTCTTTAATAGATTCAATATACGTGATACGTAATATTATGATGAGCTTTTAGGAAAAATATATATTTTTTTTTAATAAAGGGAAAGCAAAAAAGTTAAGCAAATTCTCAGGTATAATAATAAGAATATTTTATGAAGAGGTACTTTGAATTGAATTGGTGGGATTTTTTACGATCAATAACTATTTAAAATCAAAATTATGTCAAAAGATAATTGGGTTGTTTTGTTTTTTTTTATTATATATTTAACTTTGATATTATAGCTAAGTTTTATTTTAAAAGAGATTTTACGAACACTTTAGTTAGGTACGAATAAAAATTAGACTAGACCTTCAAAACTTAGTTAATTGTTTTAGCTATGACTAGATAATTTAAACTAATCACTCGTCTGACAAATCAGTGTCTAGACAACGTTTATAGTTTTCTTTGGACATTCGTTTTGTTAGGGTGTTGATGATTGCTTTTAATTGGCGCTCTTTAGAGAAGATTATTTGGTAAGTTTCTTTTTATTTTGACTTAATTAAAAAACGAGTTCAACGAATCGTAAGTCACAGAACTTTTGATTTTATCGAATACTAGCTGTTGCCCGCGACTTTGTCCGCGTGGTTATGAAGATATAAAGTTTAATGATGTTTACACAAACTATTTTTGTATTTCAGTCAACAGAAAATGCCTATCACACTAAGCAACATTTTTAAGGCACCAATTAGAAAAAAAATATGGGGATTTTATTTATGTAAAACCTCTGTATACACCACATTTTTAGTTTTATTTTCAGGCTGCAGTATATATATAAACTATTTACGATTTTATAAAGGGCTTGATCTACTCTTGGGCCAGGTATCTCTGCACAAATTATATTATCGAACGTACTCTGGCCTTATTTTCTCATCAAGCCATAAAAGAATATGTGCTGTGATTGGTTGAATGAATTTTCAACAGCCAACCACAGCAGATAACCGTCGATTATTTGCCAATTGACGATACCGATTGTCGCCAATTACGTTAACAGCCCGATAATCGAGTGTTGTGAAACCGGGGGTTAGAGTCCCATTTGGTCCGATGTGCGTGTCTGTGATAGAGAATGGGCCGTAACCCACCACGCGAGCCCAGTGCGGATTGGTGGATGTCACATATCTTCAAATTTTTGGTTGTAATTTATGCCGGTTTCCTCACGATGTTTGCCTTTACCGTTTTGGGAGCAGTGTTGATGAAATATTTTACACAAATAAAGCGTCTGCCTGGGTTCGAACCTATAACCTACAACATGTAAGTCGCTGCCGTTACCAATGGACCACAAAGCAAAAAAATAAAAATTGGCTGGAATTTGATATTTAATATGGTGATAAGTTATATCACCGTTTGAATAAATTTTATTGTATTTTCTGTTTGTTGTATTATAAATGATCAATAAATGTTTGTTGAACACATACAGTCTTATTACAAAAAACGAAATAAACCTTGGTTTAAACCTGTACTATCAAGTCCAGGCTTATCTGCAAAACCATGGTCTAAATTTGTCCGTATTACAAAACTTAAAAAAACCGTGGTTTTCGTAGTCCCGTCATTTGAACCATTGTCAATATATCAACCACAGATTAATACAAATATCATTCGTTCACCATAATATCATTCAATTGCAACGTTCCGTATGCCCAGAAATAAAAACTTTTTGATAATACGATAAGGAATAAATTACGTTTAAGAGTGTTGAAAATATCGAGACTTTGTTATTTTGCATGGATATAAACATTTGTTATTTATCGATTGAAGTTTTGTTTAGATTTAAGCAAATTACTTAAATTCTTAATAATTACTAATAATACATCTACGTACGTGTAACAAAACGTAACATTCTCGCGCGTTATATGAAACTATAACATTAAACAAAACCATCGCAAGCTGAACAAAGTTTACTAAGCTTTGGAATTTTAAGTTATCGAAGTCTCTAATATTATAGAGCAATTGCATCTTTGTTAATAATATATATAATAATATATTGTGATGGACCAACAAAAAATAAACGATCTGAGAATTGGAGTACCGAGGAAAAAGTAATATCCTCAATAATATATGAAATTAACCATGTTCATATCCATTTACGGGTAAAAACAACAAAACACAATAAAAAAGATGCTATAACCTAAAAGAGAAACTGACAGATACGACTTAGACCATCGTTAAACTAGGAGCCGCCGAGGTTTAGCGTTAGACCATGATTTGGACTACGGTTTATCGCTAAACCTTTATTTGTAATATCATTTTTGTGTAAACCACAGTTTATAGAGATTTAAACCTGGGATTTTAGTTAAACCGCTTTTTGTAATAAGACTGATAGGGTTGCAAAAGCGATTATAGACAAGACAAGACAAGACAAAGATATTTTATTTCAACTAGGCCACAAAGCGGCACTTTTGAACGTTAGTTACATTAAAATTTACAAGGAATAAAAATTGATTCTACCGTGCATTCGGAAAGTAGCTTGTTATGGAGAAGAACGCACAAGAAACTCCATACTTACTCTTTTAAAAAAAAAAAATGTTTTTTTTACAATATTTAGGTACATAAGTACATACATTAATAAATTTATATGTGTGAGGACAATGCACCCAGAATCACTACATACTATACTACGTACAGGTATAAAGTATTAAAAGTACTCACACATGTACTGTGCAGTTACATAATAAGCGCTAGAAAAACACTAGCATCCGAAGCAGTTAAGTTAAGACCAATCCCAACTGACGGCGCCCGTTCACGAACATGACGCATGAATCGGCACCACCCAGCTCAACCATCATGAAGGGAACCGAATGATCCAACACACACGCCACCATCAGAGAGACATTTGAGAGAGCATGACACACTCAACTGCCAGGGCAAACACAAGTCAACGAACGACACCGAGGTACAGCAAATGGTAGATTTACAGTTGGGTACATAGTACTCACACACGTGCTGCGCAGTTATACTATACTAAAAGAAATTGAGTCTATATAATACAAATATATTCATACAGTCTTCAGCAGGTCCAACAATTCTACAAAACAATAATGTTCTGCATATCACTTGTTTTTGCGCCCTAGTGGTTGTGGAGCAAGAGTAGCATTGAGCCAAGCATTTTTATCAGTGATGTAATCCCTCAACTTATAATATGCCTGCCTGCATAGTGTGCGTTTTATACAAGTTTTAAATTTCGTCTCATTCAGTTCTAGAATGTGGGGAGGAATTTTATTGTAACATTTTGTACAGTACCCCATGAAAGAAGAGGCTACTTTAGCCAGTCTGAAACCTGGTTGAACTAATTGGTCCCTATTTCTAGTAATGTAATTATGTCTATCTCCGTTTTTACTAAAAAGATGTAATTTTTTTCTCACGTACATGATATTTTCATAAATATATTGACAAGGAACCGTCATGATGTTAATGCCCTTAAACAGTTCCCTTAGAGAATCGCGCCGGCGAAGATTGTATATCGCTCTGATGGCTCGTTTTTGCAGAATAAAAATTGACTCAATGTCTGCAGCCCTTCCCCATAGTAAAATACCGTAAGACATTATACTATGAAAGTAACTAAAATAGACCAGCCTCGCGGTATCTACATCACTAAATTGACGAATCTTTCTAACAGCATAAGCTGCCGAACTTAGCCGCCCTGCAAGTGATATTAAATGAGGACCCCATTGTAACGTTGAGTCTAGCGTGATCCCCAGGAAAACCGTTTTATCGACGAATTCTAGCTTCTCCTTGTTTAAGATAATGTCACAATCAGTACTTTTTACATTCGGCAAGGAAAATTTTACGCACTTGGTTTTTTTACCATTTAAAACTAAATTATTTGCAGTGAACCAATCCTGAACCTGCCGTAGCGCGTTATTTACGTCGTCAACCCGACAAGTACGTCTATTTATTTTAAAAATTAAAGATGTGTCATCAGCAAATAACACCATGTTTAGTTTGTTTTCCAATATATATATTCCCTTAAACCGGCCCTGACGTAAAATCTTGTTCCTTCCTGACATGTCTTAATGATATTCTATCTCTTTACCAATTTTCAGGTATAAAAAGCCAAGGATTTCATATAAACTTGCAAGAGGCCTTAGACTTCCTTAATCCGGCCCTGTCGTAAAAACCTTTCTTAACGGATGTTTACTAATTATGAACTACCTCTCTGCCAAATTTAAGGTTTGCAACTCCAAAAATTAAGGACTTTCATATAAACTTGCGAGAGCCCTTAGACCTCCTAAATCCGGCCCTGTCGTAAAATCTTTTTTTAGCGGACGTCTACTAACTATAAACTACCTTCCTGTCAAATTTCATCTTTATACATCAAGCGGTTTTCGATATTTCGTGATACGTGAATGAGTGACCTTTCGCTTTTATATATATAGATATGGATGATGACTAAAATCTATTTAGTTGGTATGTTATATTACCAAAATATATTGGACAAGTATTTATGTTCTTTTGTCACGAAAACAAATAATTACGATGATATAGTGCGTAGAAATTTTGTGTGACGTCGCACCTTAGTACACTTTTTACTTAGAAATGTCGTCACAACCAGGCTCATGATATTTGATGAGTTTTATCTTTGTCTGTTTTTACTGATTTGATATAGCAAACAATACGTGCCCAATATTTTTTGATAAATAACGGACTACTTGAAATTAATATTTTTACCCATGCTTTATCCCTATTGTGAATTTATTTAAAACTTCACGCAACATACAGGTACATAAACGGACTTAAAAAGAAAGAAGCAAATTGTTAGCCTTACCAAAAGCACATAAGGCTCTATATTTTTAGTTCTCATAAAATATCTGCCTTAGTTCCACTCCACGTAGGTGTCACTCGGGGAGTTGTAAAGCAACTCTGTCGTTATATAGGCACCATAAAAAGAGCATAGGGATTAACTACAAATTCATAGATATCTTTGTTTTACGATCATATTCGCACAATGGTAGTAAAGTTGTCGTAACTCCTCAGGTGCAAAACTTTCTGCAGAATGGGATTAGTATTACAATGTTTCCGCTTGTGTAGACCCATTTTACATGATTATGTAACAGATTCGATGTGACGTAATGTAAACATGTTGAGTAAGCATATTCCCTAGTCACTTTTTATTGCAATACGAAGGTCAAAATGACATCTTCCATCCTATATTTTTAAATTCCATCAATTAAACAAAACTATAGGATTTTAATAAACTCAATTTTATTATTAAAATCAATAACAAAAGAAACAAAATAATAAGGAATCAATGGTTGAGTCCATACTCCTTACAGAGACGAGCCACGTGATGAGCAGCGGCCGCAGCGCGTCGTTGCAATGTCGCGACGTCATCTCCTGTTGCCGGTCGTACACTGAATGCCTGCAGTCTGCAGGTTCCCGCCATCATTCTACCTATCACCCTGTGAAGGATATTGTAATAAATACCGTCACTTTAGCTGGATGTAGTGGTTTCTATCAAACAAGAAGGAAAGACTAGTCGGTCAAGTAATGATGTGTGTGTGCAAATGAGTATTCACTCAAAACGTATCCTTATCACTTGAGCTTTTTCACTGATTTAAAATAGAAATGAGAAAAAGTGCCTTCTCTAAATATCGTCAAAGGGGCTGTTAAATTTCATCGACAGTTCCAAACCTTATGGACCTATAAGTTTTTCCTTGGTCATGTATACTGTTTGCTCCTAATGTCGATTGTATTTGTGACGTGCTTGCGGGTAGGGAGAGAAACGCGAGATGTTTGGCTAGATTCGCCTCCTACCCTCTTTGGTCCCTTCCCGCACAATGCCATAGTACCAGATGTTAGCCAGACTGCCACACCCCACCTGCGTATTTCCGAAACTGACAGCCGTGACAGGCTGGCAGACGTCAAACAGCTATATATTGGTCTGCGACTCCTGTGCGGGCTCTTTCCTTCACATCAACTCGTCGACAGCGGTCTATTCTTGGATGTCCAACACAGGTATTTGTGCTTTCCCTAACCCTAATGTAGGCGAGTCACCGTCCATTTGATCCAATCGCTTACCATTTCCTGTATATCGAAACCAGCCTTTTGCGTATCTGCGTTGCGTTCTAAACATTTACTGGGAGATTGCCTGTTATCGTGTTATGTAACAAATTATACAACAACAATTTTATAAATAGCGCTGAAACTAAAAGTTTATGTATCTAAATTTATTTGTTTATCATTCCACTAAAAGCCACGAGTCGGGATTAAGACCCGGATTACAACAAGGTCTACAAAGGACGGCGGTAACAATTCAATTATACCCATCCCTAGTTCACACAAGCGAAAGAATGAGAACAATCTACTTTTAAGTTTACAAACAATTTGCTTCTCTACCTTATGGTGGAAGGGACCCTTATTTCTGGGAGTAAGAAGTCTACTTCGTAGTAAACGACCTGCATGGCGGGTCCGCTGTCATCTCTTATTACAAGGTTCTTTGCGCAAGATTCCCCAGATCTTACACTAACGCATTTGGCTGAAATAAAATATTTTGCTGAAATGGCATGTTACACACTCTTCATACTTATAAAGCAACCGTTTTACCATGGTATGAAACAGAAGAAGAATTTAATTGTACCCTCAAGACATATACCATACATATGAATTATTTATCAATACCTAGAGGAATCATTCGAATCATGAACGTGTCCGTCCATCCTTCCTCTTCTATCTCCAACATGGCATAAAGATTATCAAAAGAGTAAAAAGACATTATCTCATCAATCAAACTCACCGACTATTTCGTAAAATACAAAAACGCCGACGTCCTGCAAAGCCTTGTGCCATTTAAGAACCTTCTCAACTGGACCGGAAAATGCCCTCGGACCGCTTTTGTGTAGCGCCTGAATGCGACCGTTTATTATTATAACATCGCCACATTTTGTAGATATGTGCGATCATAAGCTATTTATGAGAGGGAGAGATTCTAGGTATAGTGCCTTTTATCTACGTACACACGTCAACACGGTCTAGGGATATTTCATACTCAATTAAATAACTCGAAAAGTACTGGCCGCATTGGAATCGAATCTTTTATACACCGATTTGTTTGTAATTTATCTCAGACTAATTCCAAATTCAAATTTTTGAAAATTCTTTTGTTTCGGTGGCATAAAAATGTCTTGATGTGTAGGAGAGGGAATTTTCATTTGTGGAAATTTAGAAAACAATACGAATTACGTTTAGTTACAGTTTTTTTTTAAATTTTAAACGAAAGATAAAGTTAAAATTGAGGTATTGTAGCCATGCAACGCCAACATTTGACGAGGGCGGAGATGTTACGAGCTGTGGGAATGCTGGAAGCTGGGTCTGTTCAGCGTAATGTTGCTGAGGCCATAGGGACCCACCAAAATGTAATTTCAAGATTGTGGACACGCTATCGTGCCACAGGTGAAGTAGCGGAGAGGCACCGGGGGCCAAGTCGCATCACTACCCCCAGACAAGACCGATTTTTGCAAATTACTGCGCGAGCTCAACCAAATGCAACGGCGACTCAATTGGTCCAAAGGCTGCGGGTGGAACACCAAGTGCTTGTGAGTGACCAAACTGTAAGAAGGCGACTGCATGAAAGCAATCTACGCTCTCGTAGACCACTCCGGGTCCCACCTTTACGGAGAGGCAATCGTGGACGACGATTAGAATGGGTTCGGAACCACGTGGACTGGGGCCGTGAGCAATGGTCCAATGTGCTGTTCACGGATGAATCCAGGTTCGGCTTCCATCCAGATTCACGAAGGACGCGTGTTTGGCGAGTTCTTGGACGATGGAGCCGTCTTCAGAACCCTCAGGAAGTTCACCCATACCAAGGAGGAACAATTATGGTTTGGGCAGGAATTCGTCTTGGAGGACGGACGGATCTCGTTTGGGTGCGGGGCAATATGACGGCAGAACGATACGTCCAACAGGTGCTGGGGCCCGTAATCTTGCCCCACAGAACACAAATGGGGCAAGATTTCCTGCTCATGCACGACAATGCCCGGGCACACACGGCGAGAACGGTAGCAGCTTGGTTACATACACACAATGTTAGGGCCTTAGACTGGCCTGCTCAATCGCCAGATCTAAATCCCATTGAGCATGCGTGGGATATGCTGCAAAGAAGAGCTCTGAAGGAAGTTCCTGAAAATCTGGCTACAGAAGATCAACTTTTTGCGCACCTCAGAAGGACATGTGACAATATGCCGCAGCAAGACATTGACAACCTTGTTCTGAGCATGCCGAATCGTTGCCGATGTGTTATGAACATCATGGGCGCTTACTCAGGCTACTAACTTCAAGTGTATAAACACAAATTAAATGATTTTTCTATCTTTTTCAGTTTTTACTCATAAATTAAAAGTTAATTCATATACGGTTTCCGTCTATGCTTCATTTTTTTTCCATAAAATCCTGAAATTTTAATCGAAGTACCTTAACCATTATTAAAAAATGGTAGAATATTAAATAACTCTGTTAAATATATACATGTCATATAAATAATTAACACATTGATAGTAATTCGCTTTTTTAAAAATATCCCTAGACCGTGTTGATGTGTTTATTTTATTTGTTAGGTGGTAGAAATAGTGATACTTTGCTGAAGAGGTGAGATGATATAGAAACGCATTTTGATTCGAAAGCTTCGATATAAGATGGATAAGTAAATCTTGATGGGTGAATGATAGACAAAAATAATTGAAAAGTAACTAATAATAATAATTAGTTCTTTGCGCAAATAATCAGCATTGCCATTCAACGTGGCAATGCTGCCAGTCTTCTGGGCACGTTCCCAGACGACAGCGATGTGGAGGACTTTGACGCCTAAATATACCTTTTTTTGTATATAATGTAAGTGGTTAGGTTCAGTATAAGTTAGTATAGTCACAGATAATATAATACTATCATACAGATGCCACATCCCATATAAAGAAACCGTGCCGACGTTTCTAGCGTATTTCGTCTGATTAAACTGATTATTTTTGTAAGAAAATCGAAATCGCGTTCGGTTCCGTTCCACGGATATAGATGGTGTTAGCAGCAACTTGCAAGTAAAAGGGTTTACTCGGTTCGTGAATATTTTTTTATTAAATTCAGCGACGATTTGTTTTATAGTAGTTTTTTGCACGTTTTTACAGTTTAATTGTACCAAAATACCTCAGAAATTTAAAACTGCACCATCATTTATCATTTAAATGATGCATTCAAATAATCTTTCAAATGTGAATTAAGAGCCCAATATTCCTTAATTTTGTGCTTGGGAGAGTTAAACAAGAACATAATTTTTTTACGATAGTCTCTAGAAAATCTTAATATTTCACAAAACTCAATAACAAATCGGAGCTTATCACGCCATCTAGTGCAATTTATTTGAACCTAATTTTCTTCGCGTATTTTATTTTTTTCTTTTTGGTGTGGTATAGTTTACTTTTGTTTAGTATTTAAGTATGTATGTTTTGTAGGATTCAAAACTGGGATCCAACTGTTAAATAATATGAACGCACCTAATTATATTTTAGTTTAAAATACTGCTGAACGCACCCTGTTATGAAATAACCATATCGAATTAGAACCAAATGTGGGAGAATGAAGCCGAATGACACGATAAACAAAATGGCGATAGCTGCACGAGCGCGCACGGGTTGCCAATACTGAAAACTATCGAGGCTCTTGTAGTATAAGTTTTGTTTTTAATATAAAAACAAAAATATTAACTTTTTATAAAATAGAGCAGCGATTACTAATTAATAAATAATTATTATGAATAATTATGTATTTATTTAAATAAAAATCAATAATTTAGTCTTTAATTGGCACACTGATGGCACACACACTGATTGTTTATCGATTTTTGTGTTCATCACTACACTATTATATGTGGTATCATTATTTCACAAAATGACAGTAGCTAATGTCAAATCTGGAATCGAATTAAAATTCTGACTATAATGGGTCCATTCTTGAGCCGCAGTAAGCGATGACGGATCAAGGTCGAGAATATTTGGTCGAAGATATATCTCCATCGTTACAGTTAATATTGAAGAGTGTTTTGCATAATTAAACTTGAATAAATTGTTATGAAATAACAATATCGAATTAGAACCAAATGTTGGCTTTATTCAACTTTAAAATATAAAGAGACATTAGGATCATATAATGACAACTTCAAACACTAGAAAGCAAAGACTCCTAATGAGTCTGAATGTAGCGACTAAGAAGTTCACCACATTCTCCCCTGCTGCATTCTAGCTTGAGGTGTCGTAGCCCTGCAGGTAGGCCGGTGGTTTTCTATTCCTGGTAGTCTGTATAATTGAAGATGTATCTGGGTAGAGTGGTAGAGTGCTGCTCTCTGTAGAGACAAATGAGGAGTCGCTTTCTGTTTCTACAGTTTTAGTACGTTTGCCTTTTTCGCACTCACTCACCCTGTTGGGGCTTAATGTCTGTTAGACACGGTCATTTCTCGGCCGTTGCTCAGTCTTACAAAAGAATAGTCCGGGTTGGACTCCAACAGCTCGACTTCCTCGACTATGGGAGAGTATTTGTTGGTTCTGTTGTGCTTTTTGAGTAGGACAGGACCAGGTGTTAGAAGCCAAGTTGGTACCGAATGTCCATTATTAGATTTTCTATTGTGTACAAACATCATTTCATGAGGAGTTTGGTTCGTTGCTGTACATAGCAGAGATCTTATTGAGTGCAGTGCTTGATTTAGAACCATTTCCCATTGCTCTATTTTAAATCCCTGTGATTTTAGAGCTAATTATATTGTCTTCCCAATTGTTCCATTTGTGCGCTCTATTTGCCCATTGCCCTGTGGGTTATATGCTGTCGTTCGACTTGTAGATATACCTCTATTGTGTAAATAATCTTTTACTTTGACATAAAAGCGGAGCCACGATCGGAATGAACATAAGCTGGCAATCCAAATGTGCAGAAAAGAGTCGATAAATGTTTCATTACTGTCGCGGCGGAAACGTCTTGGCACTGGAATGCGAATGGAAACCGCGAATATTCGTCTATAATAGTCAGTATGTACTTGTTAGACGAAGATGACGGTACTGGCCCTTTAAAATCGTTAATCAGTCTGTCGAACGCTGAAGTCGCTTTTATCAAATTGCTGGCATTTTTTAAGAAACGAGGTTTCACGACTGCACAGACTGAACATGCATTTGTCATCTTTCTGACATCTTCTACCGAAAATGGTAGATTCTTACTTCTTATCCAGTCTTCTTATACATTCGTCTAACGCCTGGATGGTTATGTTCATTATGCAAGTCCTTCAATTTAGATTCCGTGTGAATAGGGCAGATACGTGACAGTGACTAAATGACTAAATGACTAAATGATTTTATTTCTGTAAGTTGGTTTATACAAACACTTTTACATGTCGAACATATTTTTTAAAACTAGATGAGGTCGGCGTTTCCTATCTGACTACTCTGAGAAGAAAGGCCGAAACAAACTCAGAGGTCACAGTCTCTTTTAAAGTCCAGACAAAATATTAGTTAGATCATGTGAAGACCATGTAGACTGATGTCTGAAATGGTCTTTTGAGGAAAGAACCAGCCAGATTGAGTGGACCTGTCCAGTCAGTGCACGCATTTGTCAATAACCGAGCAGCTCAACTCAGAATTTAAGGAGCTCAACGATTCGACGAACAATACCAAAGAAAGGACATTCGGGTAGGCCGCATAAACTACTCAAACTGCCAGACCATGATTAAAACTAAGATAAATATAAATAAAAATAAAAAAGAATGATCCACATAGTCTTCACACTCACAATAATTAATATAAAATAATATAATACTTTAAAAAGTAAATATTCTTGTCATTGCAAGAAAACCAAAAAAACAAAAACAAAATTCACGGTGCAAAATATAATAAAAAAAAACAAAATTAATTGGAGCAGCTCAATCCCAAGCCTTTTTGTCTTCAAGGTAATCTTTAGTTGTATAAAGTGCATCAGCAGCGTCATTTTCATTTCCTGGTCTATACACAATATCATATTTGTAGTAAGATAATTCTAATCGCCATCTCTCTGTCTTCTTGTTCTTTATCTTGCTTGTATGTGTGCCATTGAATATAAAAGAAACTGATCGTTGGTCTGTGATTAGTCGAAAAGATCTTCCAATCAAGTAGTGTCGCCACTTATGGAGAGCCTCGACAGTGGCATACGCTTCCTTTTCTATGGCTGAATGTCGTTTTTCTGTTGTGGATAGCGTGCGCGAAAAGAAAGCTACTGGGCGTCCTTCTTGAGTCAATGTAGCCGCAATAGCATTATCAGAGCCATCTGTTTCGACTGTAAACATTTTGTTTTAATCTATAGCAAATATAGTAGACTTTGCAATGCAATTCTTCAAGTCATCAAAAGCAGATATAGCTTCATCATTTAATTGGAATTCTGGATTCACGAGGCAGTGTATTTTTTTGAAAATTGTGGTATCCACTTTGAATAATGGGAAAACATGCCGAGAGCCCGTTTAAGTGAAGTATTGTCGGTCGGTATTGGCATGCTAATAAGTGGTTGGAGTCGTTCTGGATCAGGTTTAATGGAATTTTTCGAAATATTGTATCCGAGTAGGTTAATTGTGTTTATTGAAAACGTAGATTTCTCTTTGTTAACAGTTAAACTGTACTTCTGAAATGCAACCATGACTTTTTTAAATTCTTATCATGTTCTGCCTTGTCTTTCCGCATACAGTGACATCATCTAAATAGGCATATGTATCTGTCAAATACTCTTCTTTTATTATCCAGTCCATGACTCTTTGAAATCCACTAACTCCATTTGTTACGCCAAACGGGATATGACAAAATTGATACAGTTTCCCGCACGCCTCAAATGCTGTATATTGTTTTTATGCTTCCATTATACATACATGATGATAAGCGCTTTTTAAATCAATTTTAGAAAAGAAGTCGTATTTTGAAACGTAGTTCAACATTTTTTCTATATTTGGTAAAGGGTAGGCATCCAAATCTGTATATTTGTTAATGGTCTGAGAATAGTCTATGACCAATCGTTTGCGGTGATTTTAATTTTTGGTGATTAGATCTTGCGCTCGCCAAGGTGATCTGCTCTCTTCAATAACTCCGTCTGCTAAGAGCTGACTTATTTCATTTTCTATGGATTTCAGATCATCGTTACTGTATTTCCTAGACTTAAGAGCAATTGGTAAGCAGTTGGAATGTAAATTCGAAAATAAAGGAACTGGTGGAAAATATGAAGCCAGCAAGCCACTACATATTTGTAATGGTTTTCTAGATCCACCAAAAGTAATTTCAAGTTTGGAGTGTTCTTTTAGTATAATATGTCCTATGATAACATCAGCGCAAAGGTTTATAACGATGAAAAGCGAAGCTTTTTCGTAAACATTGCCGATAAGAACAATCGTTGCTTGAAGTAGCCCTTCACAATTGATTGTGTGAGTTGTTTGGGCCATTGTCACAGATTCAGTACATTGTGCTTTCATAAAAGAAGAATTCGAATAATAATCATAATTGATAAAGCTTTTTGAGCTTCCAGAGTCAATTAAGACGTTTGCTTTTTTGCCATTAGCTTCAATGGTGACAATTGATTTCTTTAAACTAGCCGGAGCAGGAATAGCCGTAACATCATTGAATATATTTTCAGGAAATCCCGCATCAGTAGCAGTAGCAGCGTTAATATTTGTCTCAGGGCTCTTACAAACATTTGCAAAATAACCCCTTTTTTGTCAATTTTAGCAACTGACATTAAACGCTGGGCAGTTCTGACGCCGGTGAACTTTATTTCTGCAAAAAAAGCATCGTCTCAAATGGTATTCTGGTGTTAGTAGTTTATTTTTATCTTCCGTTGCAGTCTTTGGCAATGCCATGACTAGAGATTCACCAATAGTCGGATTGTTGAATGTTTGCGCATTATTTTGAGCAGTTTCAATCACTTGTGCCTGGTTAGCAGCTTCATCCAACATCAGGTTAAAATTTTCTAGCAAGCGCTCGCGAATTTTATGCGAAATGATGCCAGAAATAAAAGCATCTCTTATGCAATCATTCTTATTACTTTCTGCATCAACATTTATAAATTGACAGTCTTTGCTTAAAATTCTCAGGTGCTGAAGATACTGTTGAATGTTTTCATCGCATTGCTGTTTTCTTGTGGCCAGAATATGTCTCGCAAAAATTTCATTTGTTGGTTTAACAAATATGGTGTTGAGTGTACTTACTGCAGTTTCGTATGATGTACACTCACTTATGTATTCGTATACTTTGGATGATACATGATTAATAAAAAGTTGCATCTTTACAGCATCATTAATTTTCATCTCTGCTTCATTCGCAATCAGAAAATTTTTGAAAGTAGATACCTATACTCGGAATTTTAATTCGATTCCAGATTTGACAATTTCAGTGTTGCAACGTTATGACAAGTACTAAATAGTGACGTTGCAAAATTATTCGATATGGAAATGGAATATTTCCGGATCGATTCTTCTCGTTTATAATTTTACTCTCGTAAACTAAGTATATCAGGAAATTAAATATTTCTGAACCGATAATTTAGTTTTGACGATTAATTAACGATCTGAGACTTTTCTTTTATAATTGTGTGTGAAATAAATAACAAAATGTGATCATGAAGGAACATGACAAATAAAACAGATAGATGTATTATGGTAATAATTTATTTTATATATTGTCGCCGTCATCGCTATCGCTATCGCTGTCACTTTCTGTAACATGTATTATAAATGTGTCTGTGTTTACTCAAAGTTCACAAAAAACTATAAACGTAACAACAAACACAACGTAACAACACTTTAACAAAAACCCAACAAAATATCGATTCGCAATGAAATAAGATATTCGTGCAGTCACACTGGGAGAATGAAGCCGAATGACACGATAAACAAAATGGCGATAGCTGCACGAGCGCGCACGGGTTGCCAATACTGAAAACTATCGAGGCTCTTGTAGTATAAGTTTTGTTTTTTTAATATAAAAACAAAAATATTAACTTTTTATAAAATAGAGCAGCGATTACTAATTAATAAATAATTATGTATTTATTTAAATAAAAATCAATAATTTAGTCTTTAATTGGCACACTGATGGCACACACACTGATTGTTTATCGATTTTTGTGTTCATCACTACACTATTATATGTGATATCATTATTTCACAAAATGACAGTAGCTAATGTCAAATCTGGAATCGAATTAAAATTCTGACTATAATGGGTCCATTCTTGAGATCAAGGTCGAGAATATTTGGTCGAAGATATTTCTCCATCGTTACAGTTAATATTGAAGAGTGTTTTGCATAATTAAACTTGAATAAATTGTTATGGAATAACAATATCGAATTAGAACCAAATGTTGGCTTTATTCAACTTTAAAATATAAAGAGACATTAGGATCATATAATGACAACTTCAAACACTAGAAAGCAAAGACTCCTAATGAGTCTGAATGTAGTGACTAAGAAGTTCACCACACACCCGTAGTGTGCTGCCATCCTGGCTCTATGCTCTGTCTGTAATACTGTTATATCAAGATGTGAAAATGTGAAATACAATAAATAATTAAAGGAGTCTAAGTGTTTGGAATAATAAGTCCTCCAGTTCTAATACGCTAAAAGGTCATGGGCTCAGAAGACAGCCAGATGGCACAGTTGTAAGGACTTAGAAGTTTGTTTTGCAAAATCAAAAAAAAAATTGAAACTCACGGAACAGAAGAAAATATGGCGTCCTCATCTACCTTCCCAATATCATTACCAATATTTAGCGGTGAAAATTTCTCCAGTTGGCTATTCCGCATAAAAATTTTCATGGATCTGAATGAATGCTTGGAAGCACTTTCACCAAAAAGCGAAAATATAACCCAAGATGCTTACAACAAAATGGACACGAAGGCGCGAAACATACCCTCAGTTTCCCACCTTAAAATTATCGGAGAATTAATGTGACAAATTGTCAAACACGCGTTATCTTCTGTGATTGGCTGTTGAAAATTCATTCAACCAATCACAGCTAATAACGCGTGCTTGACAATTTGTCACATTAATTCTCCGATAATTTTAAGGTGGGAAACTGAGGGATAATCATACAAGCATTAGCGGACAATTAACTTGAATATATTAATGAATGATAAAAAGACAGCGAACAAGATGATTGAAATACTAAAAACTGTATATGAAAGGAAAAGTACACTCCCAAAAATATTTCTGAGAAAACAATTTTTAAGTATGAAGTGCAAGGAAGAAGAAAATCTGAAAGACTACTTCTATAAATATGATAAAATTGTAAGAAAAATTGATCACATTGCAAAACTGGAAGAAACGGACCAGGTCACTTACCTAATCATGTCATTACCGGAAATATACCAACCATTAATTACAGCAATGGAAACGTCAACAGAGATCCTAATAATGGAGTATGTAAAAAACAAATTACTGAATGCAGAATTGAAATTGAAGAATAGAACTACAAAGCGAAGTACTTCATTTAGCTATGCAGCATTTCATAATAAAGGATGTTTTAACTGTGGGAAAATAGGACATATCGCAAGAGAGTGTCGCAATACTTATCGAGGAGGAGATCGATATCAGACCAGAGTTCAGCAAGGAGGTCAATGAAGAGGACAACACAGATGAGGTCAATATGGCAGATGGCATTATAATGTCAGACAAAATGAAGGAGTATGACATGGTGGACAGTACGGACGAGGACAGCACTACAGTGGGAGAGGACAAAATAATTATGCAAGCAGAGGTCGAAGACAAAGTGGTCAAGGACGAGGACACCAAGCAGCAGCAGCAGCAGTAGAAGAGGAAAATGAAGACAGGTTTATTTTCTTGACAGGTATCGAAAACAATTGTAATTATGTAGATAGTAATTTAGTTGAGTGGGTGATAGATTCTGGTTGCACAGAACATCTGATACAAGAAAAAATTATAAAACATATGACTAATATACATGAAATAGACAGTGAAATGAAAATATACTTAGCTAACGGGGAATATATAACAGCAAATAAAAAAGGCACAGTTGATTTGAAATGTAATGCCAATGTGGTAAATATAGAAGCAGTGATAGTTGAATATTTAAAAATTAATTTGCTATCTGTTAAGAAGATTATAGAAAACAATTGTAGTGTAAATTTCAGTGAAAATTATGTGAAAATCTTAAACAACATAACACAGAAAATACTATTAGGCAGAAGTGTAGGTAAACTGTTTGTCTTAGAAATGGAAATGTGCCTTTCATATAGTGATTCATGTTACAGTGCAAGCAATTCAGACTTATGGCACAGACGTCTAGGTCACCTGAACAACAACAGCTTAAAAATGATGAATTTACCAGCCACCAATGGAACATGTGGACCCTGCATGTTAGGCAAGTCGGCTCGCTTACCATTTAACCCCGTACAAAAGCCGAGGTCACAGAAGATTGGAGAACTTATGCATACAGACGTGGCAGGTACTATGTCAACACCTGGAATACACGGTGAGCTATACTACCAGTTAATACTAGATGATTTCTGACACTTTTGTGTGGTGTATTTAATGAAACTGAAAATTGAAGCCACCAACAATTTACTAGATTATTTAAGACAGCTAGAAAACGAAAAGGAAACAAAGGTCAAGTATATAAGATGTGATAACGGTGGAGAATTTAAGAACAACAAAATAGAGAATTTCTGTCGTAATAGAGGCATCATAATACAATATACACAACCATATTCGCCACAATCTAATGGGATGGCCGAGGGGATGAATAGGACATTGTATAATAAAGCAAGAAAACTAATGGTAGAAACTAAACTGCCAAAACACCTGTGGGGAGAGGCAGTAGCATCCGCGTGCTATCAATTAAACAGATGTCCAACATCGGCATTAAATTATAGGATACCACAAGAGATAATGCGTGGCTAACTAGATTTAACAAAACTAAGAACATTCGGATGTAAAGCATGGTGTAGTGTAATTATTTATTTATTTATTATAAGGTACACCAACAGCATTACATACAAAACAGTTTGTAGTAAACAAAGAAAAATAAAGGAGATGGTATGTATGCCTATTACAGGTATACGCAGTTTACACCATATGGTCAGAAACACTAAATTATTTTTAATTTAAAAATATTAATAATTAATCTAAACTTAAAAAACATAGTAAAAATAAAAACATACAAAATGCAAAACAGACAGAATAAAAAAGACGAAAATGAAGTAGGATGTATTCAAGAGGTAAAAATTCGAACAAAGAGCGATCGAAACTCGTGTGCAAGGATACTCAGCAGCAGGTCCAGACAATGATAAAATCATAATTTCAAGAGACGTGAGATTTGATGAAAATGACTAAAAGAAAAAGAACAGTACCCGAAACAGTACTTATCAATATTATGAAGAAGCAGAAGAAGAATTAGTAGATGAAACTGATGTGAAGAAGAAAAGCTCAGAGGAAGCAAAAGAAGGGCAGAGAAGTCAGAACAGAGAGAGAGAAAATAATTTGGATGAACAAATACAGCAGAGAATGGAAAATACAAGTAAGAACAATGAAAATCATGATATTGAAAGAAAAAGTGAATATGTACAACCAAATACGAAAAGAACTGGAAGGACAATAACTGCACCAAAGAGATTAGACGACTATGAGGTTTATACAGCATACTGTTTATACACCGGAGATCCACAAGATTACAATACTGCAATGACAAGAAAAGAATAATGGGCAGAACCTATCTAAGGAAATAGAGTCTCCTGAAAAATTAGGAACATGGGAAATACCAAAAAGTAAAAAGGCAATTGACACAAAATGGAATTTAAGACGAAACAAAATAATGTTAAAAAGGCAACACTAGTCGCCAAAGTTTTCCAAGAAGAGAACACATATAATTGTTATTTACCAGTAGCAAGATTGTCAACGGTAAGACTACTGTTAAGCCATGCAGTTCAAGAAGATTTATCTATCAACCAACTAGACGTACCTGCAGCCTTTTTGAATGGGAACTTAGATGTTGAAGTTTATATTAAATGTCCACAAGTTGTACAAACACCTCAAGGGAAGGTATTACGATTAAAGAAAGCTTTATATGGTTTGCGAGAAGCACCAAAATGTTGGAACAAACGTTTTCATGAATTTATAACCAAACAAGTATACACACAATCAAAATATGATTGCTGTTTATATAAAAAGGACAAGAAATTTCTACTTCTTTTTGTGGATGATATTTTAACTATCGGTAAGGATGAAGAAATAGTAGCAATTTTAAAGAAATAATTGAATACTAATCATCTTAGAGAAATTAAAAATACTTGGGAATGCAAATTACTCGAAAAAAGCATACAATTCAAATAAAACAAACAGAACTAATAAAGATTTTTTTTAATTAAATTCAATATGCAAGACTGTACTGAAGATACACCGATGGAAGTAAACTTTAATGGACATTATAAAGAACAATGAAATAATAAATGTTCCATTCAGAGAACTAATAGGATCATTGTTGTACATATCAATAAACAGCCGTCCAGATATTACATTTTCGGTCACATTTCTGAGCAGATTTCTTGACAAACCCACTACTGAACTATGGAAAGCAAGTAAAAGGATATTACGTTATCTAAAAACTACAATGAACAAAGGATTAATATACACAAAATCGGATACAAAAAATATAACAGCCTACTCAGATGCTGATTGGGCAGGAAACAGGTCAGATATGAAAAGCACAAGTGGTTGTGCCATATTCTACCGTGGTAACTTTTTTTTTTTTTTTTTTAAACTTTGCCCCACACTAGGAATTTCTCCTGTATCGTGGGTGCGTTTACAAACATATAAACTCACATACACAAACACCCAGAGCCGGAACAATTATTTGTAGGTCATACAAATATTTGTCCCGTGCGGGAATCGAACCCGCGACACGCAGCGCAGCAGTCAATGGCTCAACCACTACGCCAACCGTGCGCCCAATCTTTATTTTCTTGGTTCACCAAAAGGCAGACATCCGTTGTATTGTCTACTACCGAGGCTGAGTTTGTCGCAAGTGCACTATCTGTGACAGAATTAATCTATATCAAAGGCATATCAAGCGAACTTAATTGTACTAACTTAGAGTTACATCTACTGATTGACAATCAGTAGATGTAACTCTATCTCTCAATATCATAAAAAACAATGAAAATAGCAAGCGCACTAAACATATAGACATAAAATACTATTTCATTAAAGATGCTGTACAAACTCACCTGATAAAACTTTCTTATGTACCAATCAGCCAAAACATAGCTGTTGCGCTAACAAAGTCATTATGTCGAAATAAACATGCATATTTTTGTAATAAATTCAATAATAAGTAACTACTCTGATTAGAATGTAGTGTTAATGATAGACTTTAGCTATTGTAGTAATTTGTAACTGAAACTGACTGGGTACTTACACATAAATACCTTAAATATATTTTTTGTATACTTTTTATAATTACTTCGCCATTGAAAAATACCTATCCTAATATTTATACTTAACTCAATAAAGTATGTAGTATTTAGTGGTATCAATTTATAACTCGCAATAAAGGATAAACGCTATCAATCAGGTTAATGCCTAAATGCACCTATTTAATTGACATTAGCTAAATGGGTGCTTTCATCGTTATTGGATTATTTTGTTAACATTAGCGATCAATTAGTAATGTTATGTATCGAAAGCTTCCACAATATGATACATGAAAATAATAGTGAAAGGTTTGAGAAATGAAAACTTGTGTGTTACGAGTATTTCAGGTTCGCCCATCTTTGTTCTAGGAAAGAAACAAAATGTAACAAACACAGTGATGCCGACAATCATCTGTGAAAAAAACAAGACAGCAGAGGAAATAGCGGACCCTACTTATCTCCTTACGGAGCTAAATCGAACGGCCTAAGGGATGTTCGAGAAATCACTTTTTTCAAAGACAAAGGCAAACGGAATCACGGATATTGCATCGCCCGCGCTCACCGGCACACTTCCCGCAATGAACTTCACTGTATTTACTTAGAACAAATCAATGGTTACAGCTGGACTTGTGATTGCTGGTGGAGACAGATAACTAAATAAAGGGGAGGAAGAAACTTGTTTGATACAACACGCGTGATCATTCAAAACGGATTGGGGAAAACAATTTCATTTTTCTTTGATCCATTGTCAAAATGTTTACCCAAAACAAATAGGCAAAGAAATTAAGAAAAATACTTGCATTCCTTGCATTGCAATCCCTCTGAAAACTTGTAGAAAGTCCTCCATTATTCTGTCCATATTTGCAATATGCCACATCCCGACCCTAATAGGCCACTGCCACAGCGATGACAAAGTAGAAAAATGCCCCGCTCTTACTTTTATCACAAGCAATTTCTTTAAGTTTTCATTTTATGAGCTAACTCCGTATGGTTTTTGATAGAGGCCGTCTGTCAGACAGGCAGTAGTTTGATGTAGGTTTACGTTGAGGACGGTTAATGTAATTAAATTAATTGTCTGAATCAATCTAGTAGTATCTAAGTAGTTCAGGAATGTGTTGCTTTGCTAGAAATATTCGGGTTATTTTCTGTGTAATCTGTACCGAAGTGTTCAAATAAAGCCTAGTCTCCTAATCTGAATCTCCGAACACATAAAAGTGCCGAACAAATCTGACGTAATAATAAAAATTACGGAAAGGGCTAGTCTACAGTAATTATTGTTTTGTGAAGCAAGAGTCTAAATCGATAAATAAGTACCTACTATACTTATACAGTCTATTGTGCCATAGAGGGCGAATCCGTAAGCAAATTTTTATACTTTATCGGATAACGCATTGCAATTTGATGTCCCTAACAGGACCATGTGCGGATGATAAATTGACTTGACTTGAGGGAAGTGAACATTGTCCTATATTTTTTTCATCACACTTGCTCGTAAACAGTATTTAAACATACAGGTTAACTTGGCCGTAATGCCCCATATAAAACACTTGAGCTTTCTTTTTGTCATGAAACCCAAGGTCGGTAAGTAATATTTTTTTGAATTTCGGTATTATATATATATAATAATAATCAGTACAGCACAGAGGTCATGCAAGTTCAAGCAAGGACTTTACACGCAATTGAAAAATTGTCTTAAAATGTTATCTAAACAGGAATTTCTTTGCAATCTCGCGACATGTTACTTAAATACTCAACTAATGTTCTTAATAATCGATTTAATTAGTTACTTGTATCAAAAAGTAAGTACCTACGTAAGTATTTGCCCTTAACGTTTCTGAACGAAACATTTGTATAATCTGTGGTGTGGGTAAAAACTCGCCATCCGCTTAAAAAAAAGTTCACGTATTTCGCAATAATAGCTGTGCTGACTTGTGTATTAAAGCTATAATTCATAATTATTACTCGCAAATGTGATGAAAAACATTGTGTTTCACGGGCGGTACGGGAATTACGAACCTCGACTCAGAAAGCCCTCAGTCTTCGACTTCGGGCTTCTACTAGAGCTTCGACCGTAATTCCTTACTTACCGCGCTTAATACACAATGTACTATTAAATCCACTTTTTTTTGAGCGATAGTTGTTTGTGTTACGGCACGGTGTGATAGGAGGTCAAACAAAATGGAGGTGCTCAAGTTTATGAGATTGATATTTGACTTTTGATGAAATGAGGTGAGATATTTGGGTTTCGCTTACCTCAACTACTGTAAAGTTATGTAATCCAACTGCTATGTGAATTATAAATGCGAGATTAAATACAGGTTTGGGTAGAATGGGTTATTATACACTTGGGAAGGTACGCAGTGCTAATATAACAGAGTGGTAGTTAAAAGGGGACGATAATAATTGTATACTCAAATATGACGTGTGAGTATTATGAAAATTAGTAGGCAGGGTTATTATACTTTCTTTGAGAACAAACATTCGTTGTAACTAAATACATATGAAGTTTATAATCAGTTATTAAAACATGAGAAACCTTGCGGATATAAAGAGTAGAAGTGCTTACCCCGAGTCTGTCCATTCTCGTCATGGATTTATTATGTGGCTCTTTTTTCATCACCTCAATATTATCCATAGATTTTTTGGGTGTTACTGAAAAAATATGTATTTTCTTATGTAGGCTTATAACTTGTTACCAAGATACAAAACGATATTATGAGAAAACACTTGAACAGAGATCGTTATACTTTGTTCCTTTTTCGTGTGTGGGTGCAACTTTTTCTGGCATCTTCTTTTATTTCGTTTGGAGGCTCGATATGCTCTCTCGGATGGTTTTGAACCGACCAATAGCGAAACTCAAATAGAAATTGACTTGTCTAGTTGATAATAACGAGCTTTAATACGCGCCGATGAGCTTCCGCCAGAACATAAGCTGTAAATTATCCAAAGTTCTCCAAACAACTTTTAACAACCCATTATTTTGTTAAGCATGTTTATTTTACTTAATTAGCTGACAAAAATAATAATATTCAATTTTGTGACGGTAAAATTACAAAACTGTCAAACAAAATCTGCCGTAAGCCAACCAGGACATATTATTCGGTTTAGATATCATTTATTTCTCAAAAGATTAACATATAATCGCTTAACGAAAAACAAAGTTTGAATTTAATAACAATTGTAATTAATAGAAAGTCCAGGGTCACAAGTTACCCCTCACAAGTTGTGTAATCAATATCATCAGCCTTTTAATGTACCCACTGCTGGGACACAGGCCTCCTCTCTGCGAGAGAGTTAATGGGCCATAATCCACCACGCGGGCCCAGTGCGGGTTGGTAGATGTCACATGTATTCGATTTTTTGGTTCTAAGGGCTTGTGCCCATCACCACGTAACGACGTCGTTAACGTGGTATGGTGGGGTTTCCTCACGATATTTTCCTTTACCGTCTTTAGACCAATGGTGATGAAATAATTTACATAAAGTACAGTGCCTGCCTGGGTTCAAACTCACGACCTCCGACACGTAAGTCGGGGCCGTTACCACTGGGGCTACCAGTGCCACAAAATGTGTGCACGTCTTTAATTAAATCACGTCCTTACGGTGATACGGAGACTTTTTGAACTCGCAACCCATTGGGGGCACAACTTGAAACGCGTATCCTGCGAAGTATCGTGAAGTTTCCCTTTACAACTTTACTTCTCTCGAAAATACAGGGTAATGAGCTTGTTAGACCGAGTTACGAGGCTTTAGCGCAGGTCGGCCAAGAATACTTTTATGTTTGACAGCGCACAATTTGTGGGTGCTTACTTTCTATGCATGTTTTGTTTGAAGTTTAATGTTCTTGATCTGAGGACTTGTTCAATACGTCAATCTTTACTGGCTTACCAACCATCATACGTTATGTTGCCTACGTAAATAGAGGAATTAAATTATGTATCTATTAGAAAAAGCTACATACATAAAGATCGACAAAAGTTAGGTAGTTAGGGAAAAACCGATCAAGCCCGAAGTTGTGATTAATTACAGTTGAACTTAATTTTCTTTAATAAAGTTGTATACCACAGACTTTCGAAGAATTTGGTAAGTCATCTAGAACTGACTAGAAGGTCAAATGGCAGGCACTAGATTTGAATAGAACATCTTACATAGAACCTCGTCTTACCATTTACTGTGTTCTGCTGAACTTGTTCAATTTGCTTATATTGCTTTTGCTGGCAACTGAATTTCGAAGTTCCCTCAAACGATGTTATATTTTTAGGAGTTTCTTTAGGTAGTGCTATACCTGCATAGAAACAAGGAATACAAAAAACAAAGATACGGATTTAGGTATCGTTCAATAAGGTAGATTAATAAAAAATATTGGACACGTATTTTTTCTTTTGACACCTAAACATAAAGTGACGACGATAATGTGTCGAAATATCGTGTGACGTCACGCCGTTAGCACACTTTGTACTGACATAGTGACGTCACAAGCCCCTACTCCTTAACTTTGATGCGCTTTATCTTTGTCAATTTTTATTGATTAAAAAAAATCAATAAAGTTAAGGTAAAGCAAAAAATACGTGTCCAATATTATTTTATAATCTCACTGACCGACTAAATAGAATTATATTTTTTATACCCAGGAAACATCCCTATTGTGACATATTGGTTCATTGTGCATTTCACCATGTTCAGTCCTTTCCAACTATCATCGGATCGGCCGCCAGGCTTGCTGGATACAGCTGAACCAGACTTACATACATTTAACGATTACTGCCCGAAAACTGGTTAACAGATTTTCGGGGTTTAGTAACGATTTAAAAAAATCTGCTAATAACAGCTAGAACCAAAGGCTTAACTTGTTTTCCGAGGCACTTGCATCGAAAATTTTTATCGTCAGCTTTACTCAACTGTCGGTATAATCAATCCTTTGCAACATCCTTGCGAGTTTGCGATTATCTGTATTCTAGACTCAGACCAATGGTCTGCCAACCACTAGTATATATTAATGAGTCCTCATTCAATCAATCTTTAGCAGAGCTCTAGGGGTCTAACAGACAGTGCAACTAAGTCGGAAGCTCTAAGAAATCATTAACTCACCACTATTAATACTCGTTAAGACCTGAGGAGCAAAACTTTTAGCTTTATTCCTGTCTGCGCCTCCGAAGTTGGAGTTTTGGTAATTTATTCCGAATCCAGTGTTTAAAGGTGGTGCAGTGTTTGGTTCCCTTTGCATTTGTTGACCTAGAAAGGTTGAAATTATTTGATTGGAAATGCAGAGTTTTGTAAAAGTTGGTTTCGAAAATTATGAAGCTGCAGTGTTGGGTTCCCTTTGAATTTTTTGACCTAGAAAGGATAAAACTATTTGAATGGATATGCTGAATTTTGTAAAAAGTTAATTTCGAAAATTATGCAGCTTTACGTAACAATTACAAGACTGTCTCAAAAATGGAAAGTTCAATGCAAAGAAACATGAGTAGAAATCTTCTAAGCGCAGCAGAACGCCATGAGTCTACTGGCAGGTCTTGATCATAGAAGATTGAAACGCCAGCTGGTTATTATGACAAAATTATGAAATTTAGTAATGAATTCAATCTACCTAGCATTTACTATGTTGGGCTTGAATTCCAGTGTAACGGAGTGAATCTGAATAACAGTATTGTATATGGTGCGAATGCCTATCTGACCTACGATCCTCTTAACCGGGTAACACGATCCCCCTTAATTTACCAATTATAATTATAAAGAATTATTTGGTAAAAAAAGGGTTCCCTACTATTCTTGAAAGCTTTGAAGGCCAAAGCCGAAATAATCTTTTTTAAAACGCCATTAAGATAAGTATCTGTGATAAACTCATCACGATTATCATCACCCAAGTACAAGTACCTATTCAAGTCGTCTTAATGTTCTAGTTGCATGTCAAGTAACTCTCAAGATTATGAATCATAAATCAGAAAAATATCTAACTTAATGGTTCTAGATAAGTGCAAAAATATGTTCTTGAAAATTATGAACTACTTGCGCTGTTGTACTTAATTTTCTCATGAGATTCTTGTTTTCAACATGAACCTCATCAATCACTATTTATTACCTAGCACAGTGTTTCATAGACCCAAAAAAAGTGACATCGGATTTTTATAGGCTATTTGTTTTTTTTTTTTATCGTAAATTTTTCGTAACCTTGAAGCCCAAAAGACCAAAATAAGATTGTAAAAAAAACTGAACATAATTGAGCTTTATTCGTATTGCAGGTTTATGAAGTAATTCAAGGAAAAAATTATGCCGTATTTATGTAATCAAAAACAATAATAGAATCCACGAAAAAAAATGTTTTACCGAAATCACTATTTATTTTTAATTTATTTTCTAGCACGAAGTAGAACCTCTGTCTGATACAAATAGATTGCTATTACTAAGGTTTATCACCCATAAAAATATTACTATCAGCTTGGACCTAGGTTTTGAGAAAATGATTTTTATGTACCGAGGCCAAAATTCCAAATTTCGGGGTGTCACAAAGGTCAATTATTATTGGCTTTTTATAATCAAATAAAATTAATTATAATTTAGTTTAAAAGTATTTATGACTTAACGATCATAGTGCATGTTGCAGATTTAGTATATTGAATCGTAAACAATAACACCCATGATAACACAGATAGGTTAAGTAGAAGGTAATCGCGGGGACTCCTGTGTATTTATTAGGTAAGTAGTGGACAGACAGTCGCTGAGAACGTCATCATACTCGTAGGTACAGACAGTGTCGGTTACATGTATTCCACAAGCCTACAGCCTAGGTACATCAAAGTTGGTTCGATCCTACATCGCTGAAGCAACTTTTGTACGAGTCAAAATCAAAAACTCAAAATATTTTTAATTCACTTGGATTATTTGAAATAAAAGTATTTCGAGTTTTTATTTGGAGTCATAAATAAGTTATTTTGAATGTCAGCAAAAATGAAGCTAGAGTCACGGGACTAAAGGGACAGATGTCAAAATAGAAATCTCTGCCATCATTCGATTAAATAAAATAATTGCGTGTATTAAATGAAATAAAATAAAATAAAATAAGCCTTTTTTAATACTATATATCTATAATTTGATTTAGTGAGATTTATAACGAAAGAAGGTTTAAAGATTTAAATTTAAAGATTTCGACAAGAAAGCAAAATAGAAAAAATCGAACTTGGTTATCTCTTTCCGTAGTACATTATTACCATTACATCAATGTCTCTTTCACACTTACCTAATTTCATGAAACAATGACATGAGTGCGTAGCAGGAAGTAATAAATTTCGCATGCATTCTTTCTTTATCTAGTTGACATGGCACGCTTTGACTCTTATGGCTCAGGCATAAGGAATAATTTGCACTGAATTGCATCAAGAAGCGAGCTGGCAACGTGTGGACGTGGGAGTCGTTAATCTGTCGGTACCACTGACCTCTATCATACAAGTACGCTGGACTTCATATTATCGATGACAAAATGAAGACATTTGATTTTCGCCATTTTGGCGCTGATAGCAACGTGACTTAACGTGAGAGTCTATGGAACTAATATTAGAGATGGGACACAACCTTCGGTAAATAAATACTTTGTATGGCCTTTATCGATCGTGAGAATAATTTAATAAGGAAGAGAAAAAAAATCCTAGTTATTTTTATTATGATTAATTTTTAAGTAATAGAATAATTGCTGTAAAGGTTAACTGAAAAATATTTTCAGTCAGATTGCAAGCTATAAACTAGTGGATAGCGTGCTAGTAAAGTTATAGCGCAGTTTATTGTCATCTCTACCCAATAATAGTATAAGCAGGTGTTTATCAGATAGTAATCAAACTAAGAAGCCAAGAACTCAATTATGGGCTAAGCTCGCATTTGTGCATTAACTGTCCTATTAATAGAGGACAATAAATAATAAACAATAGAGGATAGATTTCCCTCTATTACAGGAGGCCTGTGTCCCAGCAGTGGGAACTTTAAACGGCTGATGATGATGTGATGTGATGTGATGTCCTATTACATTTGTATGTTTATATATTTTGTGTACAATTTCACGCGCAAAGTGTTTTAAAATTAATTGTTAGAATTATACCATTATAGAAGATAAAAAACCTGCTGATTTTATGTGACAAAAATGTATCGTCACAAAAAGTCAAAATATTGACAACCCTAACACATATTTTTGAAAATCATTTTCTCAAAACCTAGGCCTAAGTTACAAGTAATATTTTTATGGATGATAAACCTTAGTATAAGAAATCTGTTTGTACCAGACAGAGGTTCTACTACGAGATAGAAAAAAGAATTGTGATTTCGGTAAACATTTTTTTTGCGAGTTCTTTTATCGTTTTTAATTACTTAAACAAGGCATAATTTTCTCCTTGACTTGCTTCATAAAACTGCAATACGAACGAAGCTCAATTATGTACAGTTTTTTTAATAGGATTTTTTTTTTGTTCTTTTGACCTTAGAGGTCGAAAAATCTTTACGATTTTTTTTTAAATCAATTATTCAAAATTGGCACATGGGAGTTCTACTCGTGCATTTGTAATGAACTATTAGGTAGAAATATCCAATAAAAAGCCGATGTCACTTTTTTGGGTCTATAAAACACTGTGCCTAGCCCATCTTTCTCTCTTTAGAGATAATCCTGTTTTTCGCTATTCCTCATAGTTTCCTCCCTCAAGATAAACTCAACCTGTATTTATAGAGAGCAAATACAATAACTGTAAAAGCTTAATAATTATCAGAAAGGAATAGAAAGTGAAATTAAATTTTTATTTTATTTATATTTAAATTAAATACAAATTAACTGTTTCACTGCTAAGAGTTGCAACAACAATAATATTATGGTGCGTTTATATTAGTTCGACCACCATATACGGCGACCGCTTTCGGTTAAACCGAAGTGGGCTGTTTACATTAAGGCAGTCACCGAAAACGGCAACCGTATTCGCTTAAGTTGAAACCTGTTTACACTAGTGGGTGGCCGAATATGGGCTGTGGTCGAAAACGACTAACCGAAAACCCGTTTACACTATCGATGACCCGGTGACCGAATACGTGTTGCAACAGAATCGGTCAAAACAAACTTATGTAAATGAGCCAATAAAATTTGTAGCACCGATCCAAACCCGTTAGTTCAATGCTGCTAGTTACAGCATTCGCAACAGAACTGTTGTATAACTGTTATAAGTTGTAGCACCGTAGCAAACCCATTGGTTTTCTGCTACGAGTTGCAACTTGCCTTCGTAACAAAACCGTTGTTTCACTGCTACGAGTTGAGCCAGTCCTAGCAAAACCGTTATTTTTCTGCTACGAGCCGTAGCAATCGTAGCAAAATAGTTGGTACGCTACTATGAGTTGTAGCACTCGTAGCAAAACCGTTGTTTCATTACTACGAGATGCAGCATTCATTGCATGACCGCTGTTTCCAATTTAAGTTGAAGTGAGGCCACTAGAACCAGAGTGGCCCAAACTCCAGAATCATTATGTGTAAAAATAAGCCAAAATAGTTTTGGACTAAAATTAAATCTAATTTGTTTTTTTTTATATATACTGATCACAAGTTTTAATTTTATTTGCATTTATTATAATATTTTATTTTAGATATTTTGTTTTTTTTAACATGACACTATGGCATTTATCATTAAAATTGATATCTTCGAAAATTTATTTAAAATGGGCCAATTTAAAAGAATCACCAGTGAGTTTATTTAAATAAATAAAATTTATAAGAATATTGTTTAATAATTTCTACTATGACGTTCTGGAACATATTCAGAACAAGAAGATGAAGATAGGGCTCCACGATGCTTGACCCAAGTGCCTATATCTGCAAAACTAAACCGTCTGTGCTGTCTGTGTGAATAACTGTCTGACTGTTATGACAATGTTTTTCGATCAAATAGAGTTTTATAAGTAATGAAAGATAATTAAAATAAAACCGGCCAAGTGCGAGTCGGACTCGCGCACGAAGGGTTCCGTACCCTTATCGCAAAAAAATCAGTAAAAAAATCACGTTTGATGTATGGGAGCCCCACTTAATCATTTATTTTATTCTGTTTTTAGTATTTGTTGTTAAAGCGGCAACAGAAATACATCATCTGTGAAAATTAACTGTGTAGGTCTCACGGTTCATGAGATACAGCCAGGTGACAGACAGACGGACAGTGGAGTCTTAGTAGTAGGGTCCCGTTTTTACCCTTTGGGTACGAAATCCTAAAAAAGTACCCCGTAGTTTGTTCAATTCCATCAGTCCCAGTTACTTCCCACTTTATATTTGCGTTTCTAGCTAAATATCTGATATAAATATGTGTGAAAGAAGTGTCTATGAAGTTTCGAAGAAAGATAATGTTACAAGATAGGCCAACGCCATCTAGTAACGAGAGGAATAACTAGGTAGTAACTAGTGGCGCCATCTAGTATCGAATAGCGGAACTAATGTTCTCGAAAGCTCGTGTCGAATGGAATTTTCCAGAAGGTTCGAACCGAACATTCTGGAAGTTTCTAGTCGCTTCGGGAACAATTAGTTCGAAAGTCGATTGTTCTGGAAGTTTCTCGGATTATCTGGAACAGTGTGGAACGTTCTAGAAACTTCCTCCGTGCTTTATAAAGAGCGGTCGGGTTCGACGTGAGGCAGTTTCGTTTGAGAAGCGATACAGAGCGATCAAAGCGGAAAATAGTGCGAAGTAATAGAATTGTTTAAGAAGTGTTTTTGTAATAAACAGTGATTAATTGAAGTCTGCTGTTTAATTAATTTATCCCTGAACCCCAGCTCGTAACAAATTGGTGTCAGAAGTACAGGATAAATTATGCCGGTTCTACCGAAGGAAGAAACGGAAGGGATGCGTACCAGGAGTCAGCGCCAGCAAGACGTAGACCAGAGGCGCTTTGGAGACGCTCCCTCACCGTCATCAAGTGGACATCGAGACTCCGCGGCTGCAGCGGAACCAGCTCAATCGTCGGCGTCGCCTGACCTAGCCGCCCTTATGGCATTCATGCAAGAGCAGGCTCGCCGTCAGGAGGAGCAAGCTCGCCGCATGGAGGAGCAGGCTAGCCGCATGGAGGAGCAGATGCAGCGCGACAAGGAGGAGCAGGCTCGCCGTCAAGAGGAGCAGGCTCGCCGTCAGGAGGAGCAGGCTCGCCGCTTGGAAGAGCAGCTGCAGCGCGACAAGGAGGAGCAAGTTCGCCGCTTGGAAGAGCAGCTGCAGCGCGACAAGGAGGAACAGGCTCGCCGTCAGGAGGAGCAGGCTCGCCGCTTGGAAGAGCAGCTGCAGCGTGACAAGGAGGAGCAGGCCCGTCGTCAAGAGGAGCAGGCTCGCCGTCAGGAGGAGCAGGCGCGCCGCTTAGAAGAGCAGCTGCAGCGTGACAAGGAAGAGCAAGCTCGCCGTCAGGAGGAGCAGCTTTTGGTAATTAAGGACCTCCGCGGAGCCATTGGTAAGGAGATGAAAGAGGTAAAGGACCAGATCCAGCAGCAGGAGATCCGCATTGCCGAATTGGAAAGGATTGTTAGTGGGCTCAAATCTGGAGGAGAGGCCGTGGCACCTGCAGTTGTGCCCTCGCCAGGCGGTTTTAAAGTGCCACCATTCGACGGATCTTCGTCATGGTCTGCCTACAAGATACAGTTCGAGGCCGTCATGAAATCGAATAGGTGGACCAAAGAACAGGCCTTGACTGCTCTAACCTTGGGCCTTCGCGACCAGGCCTTGACTGTGTTAGAGGCGCTGGGAAAAGACGTCACTTTCGAGAAGCTTCTGGAAGCATTAGAAGCTAGATACGGCGACGCGCACCTGGAACATGTGTTTCGGGCCCAACTGAAAGATCGGTCGCAACGGGTTGGTGAAACTCTTCAGCAGTGGGCTTTGGAGGTGGAAAAGCTGGTTCGGAAGGCTTACCAGTCGTCACCTGTGCTGATCGACGGGAACCTCGTACAGGCGTTCACGGATGGGATCCGCGACCTGGAGGTTAGGGCTGCAGTAAGGCTAGGTCATTTCAAGGACCTCAAGGATGCTCTAGCCCATGCTTTGGAGGTGGAAGCTGTACGACGGGACGACCGAGCTCACCGCATAAGGCAGGTTATGACTTCACCCCGGTGCTATAGCTGTGGAGAGAGAGGCCACATCCGGTTGAGCTGCCCAAAGCAAAGGGGTCCCCTTTGTGGAAGTCAGTCACCAGCAGCAGGAAAACCAGTAGACGCCAAGAGTAAGTGGCAGTTAGTGGCTGGTGATGAAAGAGCCCCAAGGAACTCGATTTCACAAATTGTGAGTGAGTCACAATCATGTGACGGGAACAGAACACCACACAGTAATGCAGATGCTCTCTCGCGTAGGTCGTGTTCCGATCAATGTAAGCCCTGTGCCAGGCAAGAGGCTGAGCAGGCGACATTTGTGAAAATGTTGAGGACGGATCTTAGCGAAGATTGGAAGGGAATCTTGCAGAGTGCTCAACAAGAAGACAGAGACCTAAAACCGATCCTTGAATGGAAGAAATCAGGTGCTCCCAGGCCTCACTGGAGTGATGTCGCAGCAACCAGTTCCATCACCAAGAGTTATTGGGCACAGTGGGAAAGCTTGGTTATCCAGGATGGAGTTCTGTGCAGGAAATGGGAGAACGCTCGCGGTGACCAGTGTCATCTACAAATGGTCGTACCTAAAGTTAAGGTGCCGGAGATCCTACAGCTCTACCACAATGGATGTTCAGGGGGTCACATGGGAGTTAAGAGGACTTTAATCAAGATCCGAGAACGATTTTACTGGATCCATTGTCGAGAGGACGTTGAGGAATGGTGCCGCAAATGCACAAGTTGTGCGGCTGTGAAAGGACCACAAACTCGTAGCAGAGGGGCACTAAAGGTTTACAATGTTGGTGCACCGTGGGAACGTATAGCATTAGATGTTGCTGGACCATTTCCAGAAAGCCAAAGCGGAAACAAGTACTTCTTGGTCGTCATGGACTACTTCACAAAATGGCCGGAAGTGTTTGCAATCCCCAATCAAGAAGCCGTTACGGTTGCTGATAAGTTAGTTCACGAAGTGTTTTGTCGGTTCGGGGTACCCTTGGAAATCCACAGTGACCAAGGCCGGAACTTCGAGTCAGAAGTGTTTAAGGAGACGTGCCGTGTGATGGGTGCTCACAAAACCAGAACTACTGCTTATCATCCGCAATCAGACGGGATGGTTGAACGATTCAACCAGTCACTAGAGAGATATCTTGCAAAGGTTGTGGAAAACAGACAGAAGGATTGGGACAAACACATTCAACCATATCTCATGGCATATCGCAGTGCTGTTCATGAAACTACAACGGTAACACCAGCTTTTGCTAATTTCGGCAGAGAACTACGATTACCTGCAGATCTAATCACCGGTATCCCGCCTGAGTCTCCACGCAATGTAACAGATTATGCGAATGAGCTACGAAACAGGATGGATGATGTATATGAGCATATGAGACAGACAGGTCAACAGATGTCTGAGAGGATGAAGACCCGCTACGATCGGAAAGCGAACAATAAGGGCTTCGATGAAGGATCTCTTGTATGGTTACATAACCCGGCACGGAGCAAAGGAAAATCGCCTAAATTACAAGCAAAATGGGATGGACCTTATCGCGTAGTTACCAAGATCAATGACGTCACCTACCGAATTCAAAAGGGACCCCGAGGTGCATCAAAGGTCGTTCATGTGGATCGGTTGGCCCGTTATCATGGGTCTAACAATGCTCGGGACGAGCATGTCTAAGAGGGAGGCAATGTTACAAGATAGGCCAACGCCATCTAGTAACGAGAGGAATAACTAGGTAGTAACTAGTGGCGCCATCTAGTATCGAATAGCGGAACTAATGTTCTCGAAAGCTCGTGTCGAATGGAATTTTCCAGAAGGTTCGAACCGAACATTCTGGAAGTTTCTAGTCGCTTCGGGAACAATTAGTTCGAAAGTCGATTGTTCTGGAAGTTTCTCGGATTATCTGGAACAGTGTGGAACGTTCTAGAAACTTCCTCCGTGCTTTATAAAGAGCGGTCGGGTTCGACGTGAGGCAGTTTCGTTTGAGAAGCGATACAGAGCGATCAAAGCGGAAAATAGTGCGAAGTAATAGAATTGTTTAAGAAGTGTTTTTGTAATAAACAGTGATTAATTGAAGTCTGCTGTTTAATTAATTTATCCCTGAACCCCAGCTCGTAACAATAATGTGTCACTATTACTGAAATATTCCGCTTCACGCTTCATCATCATCATCATATCAGCCGAAAGACGTCCACTGCTGGACATAGGCCTCCCCCAAGCGTAGCCACTTTGACCGATCCCGCGCGTCTCGCAACCAGCGTATCCCTGCAACCTTCACCAGGTCATCGGTGCACCTGGTGGGAGGCTTTCCAACGCAACGTCTAACCGGTTCGCGGTCGCCACTCCAGAACCTATCTGCCCCATCGGCCATCCGTTCTGCGAGCAATGTGCCCTGCCCACTGCCACTTAAGCTTGGCAATTCTTCGGGCTATGTCGGTAACCCTGGTTCTCTTGCGGATCTCTACATTTCTGATTCGATCACGCAAGGAAACGCCAAGCATCGCCCTCTCTATTGCCCTTTGAGTGACTGTAAGCTTTCTGATGAGGCCCATTGTAAGCGACCACGTCTCAGAGCCATATTTCATCACTGGCAACACACACTGGTCATAGACTTTCGTCTTGAGACACTGTGGTAAGTTGGACGAGAAGATACCGCGCAACTTCCCGAACGCTGCCCAGCCGAGTCGGATTCGACGGTTGACCTCTTTCTCGAAGTTGGCCCTACCCAAATGGATCGTTTGTCCTAGGTAGACATAGTCGCCCACAACTTCGAGTGTAGAGTCTCCGACCTTAATAGCAGTGGGTGTAACATGCGCACTAAGCATCACCTTGGTTTTGTCCATGTTCGTCCTAAGACCAACTCTTTCGGAAGCTCTTCTGAGGTCATCGAGTATTGTACTGAGGTCCTCCATGGTCTCAGCCATAACCACTATATCGTCGGCAAACCGAAGGTGAGTGGTGTACTCGCCATTGACATTGATGCCTAGCCCTCTCCAGTCCAGAACCTTGAAGACGTCCTCCAGTGCAGCGGTAAACAGCTTCGGAGATATGACGTCTCCCTGTCTCAAACCTCGCTTCAAATGTACTGGTTTCGAGGTCTGATCCTGAAGTCAAAATGACATGGTGGCGTTTTTGTATAAAAACTTCAACACCTCGATGTATCGGTAGTCAATTTGGCACCGTTGGAGAGACTGCAGTACAGCCCAAGTCTAGATCGAATCGAAGGCTTTCTCGTAGTCCACAAACGCTTAACAGAGAGGCAGATTGTAATCTTCGGTCTTCTGTATAAGCTGCCGCAGCGTATGTATGGGGTCTACGGTGCTGAAGCCTTTACGGAATCCGTGTTGTTCGGGAGGTTGAAAATCGTCAACCTGCGCGCGAGAAGATTCGTGATGACTCTTGAAAACAGCTTGTAGCCATGGCTAAGAAGCGACATGGGCCTATAGTTCTTCGGTAAGGCATTGTCACCTTTCGTGAAGAAGAGTACCACCACATCCCTGCACCATGCCTGTGGCGTCCTCTCGTCGAGGATGACGGAATCAAACAGCTTCTAAAGAGCCTTAAGGACCGGTTTTCCACCCGCCTTCAGGAGTTCGGCCGTGATTCCGTCATAGAATCTGCCCATAGAATCTCTCGATCTTCCTCAGAAGGTCCGGTTTAGCGGATACGATCCTGACATCATCGGTCTTCAGTTTGTTGAGCTGGCTCTGCCCAACAGACAGATCTCTTGCAAAGACCTTGGAGCCCTTATTCCGCTCAATCGCGTCTTTAATACTTTCGGTATTAAAGCGGCCGAGGTCACTTTTCAAGGACTTTGAGATCCGTCTATTTAGCTGCCATTTTATTGTATGTATTTCAACGCATCGTCTGAAGACTGCAGGATCATCTCACACCTCTCCTTCATGAGCTTGAGAGTAGGACCAGAGAGCTTTTTATTCCTATCTGTACAGCGGGTCTTGAAAAACTTAGACCCGACCGTATGGACAGCTTCCACGAACCCATCGCTGTATTCGTCCACGGAGCTCCTTAGGCACTCGAAACGATTCTGGAGTTCGAGTTGAAAGGCCTCGGGGCTTTGGACCTGGATTTGTGCTGGACGGAGCATGGACTTCATCAGTCGAGACCTTTCAATCTTGACATTAATGTTCGATGTGCCTCTTACCATGCGGTGATCGCTCCCGGTTTTCACCGAGTTGATCACAGAGACATCATTGAACATTTGCTTCTTGGTTGATATGATGAAGTCGGTCTCGTTTTTAGTTGCACCATCGGGGCTTTGCCAGGTCCACTTCCTGTGCTCACGCTTTTTGAAGAAGGAGTTCATCATGTAGAGGCCCTCCTTCTCCATAAAACTGGCCAGTAGGTGACCCCGGTGGTTCCGACGTCCAACTCCAAATTGCCCCACTTGCTCATCCTCGTCTCGTTTGCCCAGTTTCGCGTTGAAGTCCCCCATGACAAATAAGAAATAAGTTTTAGAACCATGCATGGCTCTAGAGATATCCTAATACATGGTCTCTACCTCGTCGTCAGATTGTGCCGAGGTCGGGGCGTAGACCTGTATGACCTTCAGCGAATATCTTGCGGATATTCAGAGTATAAGGTATGCCACCCTGGACGACAAACTCTCGATCTTCACCACGTTGTTCACAAGGGACTTGTAGATGTTAAAGCCGACACCACCCTGGAACTGCCGGTCACCCTCTCGGAAATAGAGCAGGTTACCGGATTTGAGGATTATCGAGTCCTCCCCCTCTCTTCGGACTACAGATAACCCTATAATGCTCCATCGTAACCTCCTCAATTCTTCCTCGAGTTCGGCTATCTTCTCGTCAGTCCGGAGTGTTCGCGTGTTGTATGTTCCCAAGTCCAGTCATCGGTGTTTATTGGGGTAGCCGGGTCCACTCCAGAGATTCTTTGCACCCCTTGCCACGCCATCGCCTCGACCGCTACCGTAGCCGAGGGTAGACGGGCTGCCGGGCACTCGGGGCCGTTGTATTGTTGTGCTATTCATATTGGTTTTGGGAGGGTTGCCATAATCGCCACGCTTGGCAAGCGGGTTGGCGATCGCAGTTTGTTGGTTAAGTGCACAGAGAACGCTGCTGCCCATTCTCTGGTGTGGTCCTTAGTCGCCTCTTACGACACCCACGGGAAGATATGGGATGGTGAAATTCTTTACGTCCGTCACCATACGGCTTCACGCTTACTCCGTTTATATCTACTAATCTATATTTACGTCTAGAAACTGAGTTTTGTTGCAAGTTTTTGGCGGAAAAACTACTTGACGTTGACAGCTTGCACAACTGAAGTTTATTAATTTAATAAAAACGTTAATAAATAGATTGTACACCACGCAACATCACATCGACATTTCGCCAGAGCCTAATGCCAAAGAGACCCATATCACCACTGTTACCTCATTTTAAGACAAATAATTATTAAGCTAAAACTGTACAAATACCGCCATCTACAATATTATATGAAAATTAATGTTGGGCCATTCTGGTTTTAAAATAAAGGGTTTTCAACATCAAAATTCGCTATAAAACTTGAAATCGAAAATATGTCACTTGGGCCACTTTGCCGTAATATATATATAATGCCGTTATCTTCCAAAGCCGTTGTTTTGAATAACATGCAAAAACCGCGGTAAAAATTTAAACCGATGTAACTTTTAAATGACAACACCTATTTGAGACTTGGAGGTACCAAAACATAGAACAAGTTAAATTCTTTAGAATGACTCCCTCCCTGTCATATCGTAAATATAATAAAATTGCATGAAAAACGGTTTTTTGCGTTTTAGTTTAACATTGATGTTGCCGAAACATTATGGGTCATCTACTAAAATGCCGCTAAGTGTAGCGTAACGGCATTTCAGTGTATCTATTTCAAAATATTGTCTGTTAAAATGCAAAAAAAATCGCTTCAATGAATAACTAAAACGTCGTTTTAGCACAAAACGACGATTTAGCTTAATATTCTGTAATATGGAACTGACTCATGTTAGCCTTTACAAATCACAATGGGCGAAACACATCTCGATTAGATATATTTCCACAAGAACCCGAATTCTCCGTGCTCGCTACAAATTTTCTTTCTCGACTCTTGTCAAGTGTCAGCTGTCAATCAAAAGCCGTCAAATCACTGACAGCCAACTGACATGGTGTTGCAACAATGCATCAAATAGCAGAGGACCGTTTCTGGACGAAACATCTGGTAACCTATAAATGCATTTAAATTTAAGGGCAAAACTTGAATCATTGTTAAGCTTAAACGCGGTTAAACTAAAAATCTTATAGTTTAACGGCATTATAGCGCAACAGTATCACAAAATAGTGAACCATATTTTGTACAAATTGAAGTTAAAGTTATTAAAAATGAAGATATTTTTAAATAAATGTCATTGTTTTAACCATCACTAGTCAATGTATCTTCAATGGTTTTCAAAATTGAGCATCTTTTTCCTTAAACTTATTTATTTAATTCTTCATGCACAAATACGTTTTCATCCGTCGACCTTTGGGTGATGCAGAGACAAATGGTGGTAGGAGCAATAATGAGAATAAATCACGGTAGATAATATTTAATCAAATACAAAGATATACGAGTACATTCAAACTATAAATACACGTATGAATATACTTAAACAGATAATTGTAGAACATTAACGCTGTGACAATACTACTGCCAACCTGTTACTAATGTGCTTGCGTACTTTCACTTTGAATGCTAATCGATTGGGTGCCATCCTGATTTCTTGGATTGAACCAAGAAAGAACAGTGAATGAAGTCAGTCCGGTGAGTGGGACATTGAAGTAGACGGTTATGTGTGACGGTTGGCGCAAATGTATTAAATGTGAGGAGCAAGATAACTAGGAGAATTGGAGGAGTCAAGAAATAAAAACAAGGTAGTTAATGCCCTTTACTCTCTGCGCTGGCTTATGGGCAACCACTTTAAAATTGACCGATGCGCAGAGACATGATATATTTACGCAAATTGAAAATAAATCGAATGTAGTAATTTAGAAGACGGTCAAGTTTGTTAAAGAGATCTGCATCCAGGGCATAATAGCACACGTCACCATAATCGATGATAGAAAAAAAAATGTGTCTGCACAAGCATTGCCTTCGATGCTTCGAGGACTCCCAATGATGATCGCCTGCCACTTTTTGGGGTTTACAGCAACGCCAAACCTTTTCACGTCCACCTTTATACGCCAGACCAGGATTTTATAGCAATTAAGTCCCCGTTAAATTTGTTGATAACATCAGGTACTTCGTCGACACTCTCCTGACAATACAACTGAAGGTCATCTACATACAGATGATATGCACACTGAAGTTCGGAAGTAATGAGAATAATAAAATAGAAATAGAATATAGAATGATAAATAAGATAGAATGCCTCCTTAAAGAACGCCAGTTTCCAAGTCATACCAACGAGATGAAGAATCTCCAACGTAAACTGGCTGCTGACGCTCCTGAAGGTAATAGGTGAACCATTGCAGTGCTTTGGGGAAGACCATCAAATAGTACAGAATGGCTAACAGGATTTCGTGACTGACGGTATTGAAGGCGTTCGAGAAATCGACCAACACTAGTACAGTGACTTTGGTATCTTCCCGTCCCGCCCTTATATCGCCAGTCACTTTCAGGAGGGCAGACACAGTGCTGTGCCCGGGCCTGAACCCAGTTTGTAGAGGGCTACGAGTGAATTACTCTGCACAAATTTGAAAATTGTTTGTCCCCCACAAAGTCCAGTGGGATTGGAAGTTTTGGGGAGTGGATGAACAAAATGTATAATAAATTTACGCCACAAGGAGGGGAATACTCCGGATAACAAGGAAAAAATTACAATATGGGTGACGGGAGGTGATTCAGAACTGAAGAAACTTATAACTTTGACAAAACTTCTCTTAAAACTAGTGTACTTAACAACTTTTATTATTATTATTCCATTTATTCATTTTGTATACATATTTTTACATTTTAAATATTATTCTATAAACATAAAAAAAAAACATTTAAAATACAAAAATAGTAGCCCACCGATATCGGGAACAGGGTCTAAGCTACCGGTGGTCAGGGCTCCTGAGAGAGGAACCTCCTAGCGATACGCACCGTGTCCAGGAGTATCGCTTTCTGGATCAAGCCCTTGATCCAGCTGCCGCTGCTCAGATGTTCGTCGAGGCTCTTGGCTATTATGCCATTGGCCGTAACGACTATCGGCACAATGATCGCTGTATTCACGTCCCACATGTCGACAACCTCGCGACCCAGATCAAGATACTTGCTTTTCTTATCTCTCTCAGCCTTCACGAGGTTCTCATCATGTGGGACCGCTATATCAACAATCATTGCGCGACGCTCTAGTCGGTCTATCACCACTATGTCAGGCTTATTGGCAACAATATTCCTGTCAGTGATGATAGACCGATCCCAATACAACGTGACATTGCCATTTTCGAGAACTGGGTCGGGCACATACTTATAGTAAGGCACTTCCGACTCCACAAGATTGTATTTAAGAGCAAGTTGCTGATGGATAATCCTAGCTACAAGGTTGTGTCTATGCAAATAGTCTCCGTTAGCCAGACTAGAACAACAGGAGATAATGTGACGGATTGATTCACCCGGCCGGTGATATGACCGACAGATGTCAACCGTGCCGTCCTTCACAATGTATTTCCGGTAGTTGTTCGTCATCATAACTTCGTCCATAATAGCAAAGACAAAACCTTCGGTTTCCCCGAACAGGTCACCAAATCGCAGCCAGGCCACGGACGCTAAAAGATCTACATCGGGCCCATGTAGGACCCGGTAGAAGCGTCCGTGAAGCTCCTTGCTCTGCCATACCTCCCTGCGGTCATTAGTATCTAATACTATAGGTTTGCACCAGTTCTCGTTAGCCAAGGAGAGCGGGGTAAGACCCCACCGCTACCACATCTCGATGCATACCCACGTCAGCGGCCTGGAAGTATTCCCTAAAACTGCATACCTCGCGGTTGTGTAGGGTCTTAGCATTCAAAAAGCCACGACCCCCGCACTTCCGAGGGATATACAGTCTCATAACCGATGAACGTGGGTGATGCATACGATTTGCGGTAAGCAGCGTGCGGACCCTCCTATCCATGGCCTCAAGTTCAGTCTGAGTCCATTTGAGTATGCCGAAAGAATACATCAATACCGGCGTGACCCAGCCGTTGAAGGTTAGCACCTTGTTACCGCCCGATAAAAGACTATTTAGTACTCTTTTCAGGCGGTTAAAGAAGCGCTCCTTCAACGACTGTTTCACGTCAGTATCATTGATGCCTAGTGCTTCCGACATACTCAAATACTTGTAAGTTTCGGTTGAAGATAGGGATCGAAGGTGTATGGAATCCGAGAGTTGTATTCCCACGGATTCCATAATCTCCCCTCGCTTTACATGCATGACTGCACATTTTTCCACACCAAATTCCATACGGATAGCGTCACTGAAGGTTTCTGTTACCTTCAGTAGCTTCATCAGTTGCAAGTTGTCGGGGGCAAAGAGCTTCAGATCATCCATGCAAAGGAGGTGTGATATGACCTGACCACCTCTCCTCAACCGATAGCCCAGACCGGAACCATCCAGCAGTGTACTGAGAGGGTTCAGGGCTAAACAAAACCACAGAGGATTCATACTGTCGCCCTGAAATATTCCGCGCTCGATCCTTTATTATTATTATATACTTTATTGTACACCACAAAAAAACAAACATACAGAACAAACATTATTATCATTTTAGTTCCTTACAAATAGAAATATCAAATCAGTTTTTTATCAATTTTAATTAGGTACTATTGGTACTTTAAAATAAGATAATTTAAAACTAATTTTAATAAAATCAAATTTACATACAGACCACTTTAATGAAACCTGAGTAAATAAAAATCAAAACTAAGTTGAATCATTTAAAAACCAATTATCCACTACTAAAAACAAAAACGTATTCTTTCTTATTTAAATTTTAGTTCTAACTTTTAACCTACATTTATTAAAGCCTTCTTGATAATATTTTTGTATTCTTAATAACTTGGTATTCAAAATCTTAACACAGTTACATTAACAATATTTTTTTTGTTATTTTAATCAGTCTCAATAAACTTTAAAATAAAATTATTCCCTATTATTATACCTTTCATCAGTATTTGTACCGGAATTTTCATTTTCTTTTGTTGGTAAGATTTGCCAAAATATCAATTTGCATAGACCTATTAAATAGTATGGACTCAAAATACCTACAAAAAAAACGTGCCTACCTAAACTTTAAAATGGCACTTAAAATGGCTGCCGATGCTATGGTTGTGTTAATCACGGAACACACACACATTTATATTACAAAAAGTAAACAACCATTTGACAGCAGGACTACCACGAACACAACCACAAAAATCGGCAACTAATATGGCGAATATGGCACGTACTGACAGCTGTCACTACGTCATAAAAAAATGTTGCCATAATGAGCAACAACTGAAATATTGTTGTCTCTTTTGTCAAATACGATTACTACATTAGAAGAAATGAGACAAAATGATGTTTCAAATTCTGTATCGTATTTCACTCATATTTGTATAAACTAATGTATGTATAGAATAATAGGGCGCCTCCATGTTTTTCCTAGCTCAATGTCAATTTGTTAGGGGGAATTTTGTTCGATCGTTTTTTAAATCTGTCAGATTTTCTTTATTCGATACATTTCAGTTCAGTGCCGTATTCAAATACCATTATACGTGGGTTTTACAAATATTTATCATTCATGAAACGGAGAGTAGTATCATCGAAATTATTCTTATATGCACTAGTTTAACCCCCGACACCTCTGATCTCGGTACATGATTGTTACGTAGCCGGGCTGTCTCCCGCCCCGCGCGAGATCAGTTAACAGCATTGTTGTGTATTAGTGTGAGATAACGTCATTTTAGTCTAATAATGACGGGCAATGAATTTTTGTTTAGTTTTGGAAATGCCGCCTCTGGCTAAGGTATAACATACGTTAAGTCAAAATATAAGTATGTCAAATATTAACCTAAAATGCCGTTAAACATGGTTATTCACATTTAAGTCTAACATTTTTAATTAACGACTTTATAGCTTAACAAAAGTAAACTTATATATTAAAAAAAGAACAACAAGTAACTTTACCGCTTTATAGTGTACAAAAGACTGTTAACGGCAATCTAGAGAAGCAAAAAAAGGAAAAAAAAAATGGAATTAATGAACCTTAGCGGCTATATAGACTCACAATGTTACTTAATGACATTTTTGCTTATTACAAACGAGAAAAATGTGTACTTAACGGCATTCTTAAAATTATTATTTCCTAAACTATTCAAGATTTTGAAAATTCAAAAGCACAGATCGATAGATATTTTTTTTCTCATTATTATAGAAACAAAAGTTAAAAATCGACCGGATGTCGGATAACGGCATTTTAGTTATAGCACTCAGCCTCAAGTGTAGTACAGTTTACTAGACTGCTATTTAACAATGGCTTTGGCCCTGAGTTTAGTTTTGCTAGGAAATCTCTGTGACTAGATAGTAGAATACCAAACATATATTAGAGCTACAGTCGACCGCGTGACATTACTACTAAATAGTAATACTTTGACCTTGAGTTTGCATAGCTTGTTCGGAGGGTAAGGTGCTACTTATATTAGTTTTGTTACTACTATGCCGCCTACTGTGAATTGCTAGACTAGGGTGTAAAACTTACCCGTTACTATAAATTGAGCGCTGTTGTCAGAGTAGTTGGCTAAGTACCTTGGGTCGATTCCCGTCACCATTTGCGTTTGACCTGATAACATCTGAAACACAAACAATGTTTTTACTGATCATCAGTATATAAATAATTCATTGCTTGATACAGATTTCTCCAATTAATCGCATGCCAGATAAAAACTGTATGCTTATCGGCTCATTTAGCTTTTACCATCCTTCCAAATAAATAATCATAGCATACATTTTGTCCAAAAACTGGCGTATTCATTTGAGCAACTTCCATGTAACTTGAGTTGGGAACATTTTGCACTGGAAATTGAGTATAAGGTCCGTTGCTGTAGTAAACGCTTTCAGGAGGTCTGAAAACGAAGAAGTAACAATCAATGATGATATCAAAAATCCTTTCATCACGCAAGTTAGACCCTCAATTTTGGTCCATTCATTAAGGCAAAGGCTCGGTTGGCTGCAAAAAAGATGGGGATCCTTGCAAAGTTGAGACGGTTCTTCACGCCTGATCAACTGCTCAACTTGTATAAAGCGCAAGTTCTGTCATGCATGGAGTACAACTCTCATCTCTGGGACGGATCTGCTAAATACCAACTTGATGCACGTGAGTCGAATGACGGTCAGGCCAAGAGGCTGATCGGCAACGATGCGCTGGTCGACTCGAAGCTTGAACATCGACGCCAAGCTGCTAGCCTGTCGGTTTTTTATTGGTTACATGACAGGGAGTGTGCGTTGGAACTGCACAATTTGATTCCGCCTAGCCCTTTCCATCATCGGACTACATGACGTACGGCAATGCGCCATCGGTACATGGTGGACAACTGGACATCCCACACATACCTACACACAAACCGTTTCGCGAATACTTTCATTGTGCGTACAGCTACGGAGTGGCATTCCCTGCCGGAGTCTTTGTTTCCTGATAGCTACAAACTAGGAGTTTTTAAGTCAAGAATTGGTTACTTCTAGACCGAAGATAGTGCTTCACCGTCGACCACATCATCACTTAACATCAGGCGAGATAGTGGTCAAACGCGAACCTATCACAAATAAAAAGTTAGGCTAAGCATGCATTCCGGTTTTTAGCTGCGCGGATTTTATTCGAGTTGTTTTTTTTCTCACATTGATCAATATTACCAGTAGGTACTATAGCGTGCGGCAGATTATAAATAGGCAACAAGAATGGTTTACCCGGCCGCCGCCGGTAGGAGGGCGTCCGCGTTATAGTAGAGTAACGGAGATTTTGATGAAGAGGAAGCTAATGTTCGAGTGATTTTTAACATAAGACCTCTGTGACACTACAATGTGATTTGGAAAACGATTAAACTACTTTGTTTGCATAAAACATGAAGGGGGACAAATGAGGGGGGGTGTTAATTTTGTATGTAACTTATTACCATGCTACTTCTTATTATGAACCGATTTAAATGAAATTTGATAAGGAGATAGTTTAAGACCCTGAGAAGGACGTAGGCTACGTCTTTGTGCATACAAATCGAAGGGGAGAAATGGGAGGGTTAGTTTTGTATGAAACTTCTTAATATGGTGATTCGCTTCAAATTTTGCGGAAATACTTCTGTAACAAATCATTACAGTTCATTGTTTTTTTTTTAATTACCCCTAAAAGGGGGTTGTTGTAAAGATAAGATGTAGAAATTTTCTTCATGAAGCTGAATTTTGGCATGTGGTAGTTTATAGATAGTAAACGTTAGTAAGAAAGGTAAATGAGGAAACCTGAACTTTGTATGAAACTTTTTTTTGCGGGTTCCGATTTGGTTAAAACGTTGCAGGAATGTTTTTGATAACAAATGATTGAGATCTGCATATTAATTTAGATTATTTAATGGGATTAGGCTTCGTATTACACAATAAGGGTAAAATATAATAGGTGCCAATATATTAACAAGTATGAGAAAAGGGGATAGCATGTTCATACGTCGAATCCCAACTGACCTATCATTTCAATTCAAAAGACTCCAGTTCCCAATCAAACTTAGTTTTGCTATTACTATTAACAAAGCTCAAGGGTAGCAGGGGTGCATTTGGAAAAGTCATGCTTTACCCAGGGCAAGCTACATGTAGCTGCTTATGTTCGCGTATGTCCAGGGCCCAGAATGTGTATGTATTAGCACCAAATGAAAAGACTTACAACATAATATAAAGCAGCGTCCTAATGTTGTACCTACACATGATTAACGGCATTAAGGAAAATCATCAATTTGCATCAAACCAAAACCTATGACTCTGTAGTTTATTTGTTTCCTTTTATAACTATTTAACCTACGTATATACCTGTATTCACCAACGTCTTCAATAAAATAAGTCAATCGTTTTTTACGTAAATGCTTCCTGTACCTATAAAAGCTGAGATTTTCAAGTGGGCGTGGATGGCCAAATCATCACTATTAAGAATCAAAGGAGTCACGGGGCCGATTTTGATTAAAACTAAAACTGCGACATTGGATTTTTCTCACCCTGTATGTCGACAACAGCTAGTTGTGACAGTAGCTATATACTTAATATATATCCAACTGTAACTACTACTATTAATAGGTAATGCGAAATGTCTTACTTACATCATATTATTTCGCCCAGCGTTCATTGAGAACGTCATCATTTGATTTCCCTGCGGATAGTCTGAAAACATTTATTTCTTTATTCAACCTTGTGACACGAGGTACGGCAAAGTAATGAAATTTTAATCCTTACCAGCCCCGACCCTAGGTTCTCTGATAACGTATCTATCCATTTTATATTATTATGTAAAATTATGTATCAAGTTTTTACTTGCGGAAAAACTGAAAAGTTTAGTGTTGGCGCCAATTTTTTTCACAGATACTTTTTTTAAATTTTATTGGCAGGTCGATGTCACATTCAGCCAGTCCCAGTTGTAACATTTATATTTGAAAATCGGTACATTTTATTTTAATGAAAATGTAAGAGTTTTTTTAATAATTCTTAATTATTTTAAATATTTCGACAATTTTTCTATAGGAAAATTGTCCAGTACTATAAATTGTTGTTTTAATAATAGTAACATTTATATTTGAATATCGTTACATTTTATTTTAATGAAAATGTAAGAATTTTTCTCATAACATTATTTTTAAATATTTTCCACATACTTTTTTACAAATTCTTAACAACTATTAAAACAACAATTTATAGTACTGGACAATTTTCCTATGGAAAAAAATCTTGGAGGCCGTATATATAAAAATTGTTTTCTTCTTCGATGAACATAGGGCGTTTTACAAATTTTTATTCGACATTGTGCCAGTAAAGATAGTAATTGTATTTGTTAATTGAAATTAGATAATGATACACAAATCATTATATGTAAAAAAATCTTCACATTCTAAAATTTAATATAAAAAATTGTTAATAATGTAAGACCATAGCGAACTACGTAAACATTGAAATGTTTTGACATTTGCTTACTGACAGTTGACATTTCAGACTTTGACAATCATTTCCTTCACACACACACGGGTGTCACAGTTTTCGTAAATACAAAGATTACTAATAAATAAATAATTTAAATCTAACTCGAATGAATCACTACAGTTTTTATAAATAAATTGAAACCAACAACTAAATAATACTGAAATAAAATGGAACTTCAAGATACTTATTATAATAAGTCAGAATACGTAGAGACTGTAAGTGGCGTTAAGACAAAAAAGTATATTTATGGAATACGACGTGTATTACAACAAGTTTCAATTACTTTTACAGGCATCGGGTAATAAAGTAAGCAGACAAACAGTGTTATGTGGATCTCAAAACATAGTTCTACACGGAAAAGTGATAGTTCAAAGCGATGCCATAATCAGAGGAGACTTGGCAAATGTGAAGACTGGAAGGTTTTGTATTATAAGTAAAGGCTCTGTTATACGGCCTCCTTTCAAGAAATTCAGTAAAGGGTAAGAGATAAATTTTTATACCAGTCGAAAATAGTTGTTCAAGTAATAGGTATTTACTTTGTATAAGTTAAAAATAATAGTTTTAAAATACCTGGGTCTAGGTATTAAAATCAAGTTCTTTAGATGACTTATCACAGTTATTATTATTTCCAGTGTGGCTTTCTTCCCGTTACAAATGGGTGATCATGTGTTTGTTGGTGAAAACACAGTTGTGAATGCTGCTGTTGTGGGCTCCTACGTATACATTGGAAAGAATGTTGTTATTGTAAGTACAAATGGGTGAAAAAGTAAAAGCAAATGTCTTCTTCTGGGTAAGCTCACACCATCATTACTGTCTATGTCACCTCTGACCTAGACTAAAGTCAAGAGCAAACCCATTTAAAATAAAAGGTTAAAATTTCCTTTATGGGCCGCCGATTTATGGCACGGGGGAAACGGGGGAGGGTGGGGGGAGGGGTTTTATCCCCCCCTTACCATCCCCACCACTCGGAGCCCCATGGTTATGGAGATATCCATGGTTAAAGTTTTTAGGTTAGAATCAAAATTTCTATCAAAGTCCATCGATTTTTGGGGCGGGAAGGGGGGTAGGGAAGTGGGGGGTAGTGGGGCTACCCCACTGTACCATCACAACCCCGCGGAACCCCATGGTTTAGGAGATATTCATGGTTAAAGTTTTTACAATTACTATTTAACAACAATATCGACGGAGCCCCGCTGCGCGGGGCTCCTATTTCTGTCTGAAGGGTCTAAAGTAACCTAACACGAAGAAGATGATGGGAGCTGAGTTCGCTCGCTTTGCTCGCTCACTTCAGCTCCCGTCATCTCTTCGAACCTAACCTGTCCGTTTCGGGGTGCCCTAAGCTCCCGAGCTCGCTTCGCTCGCTCCTGTACCAATTCTCATAATTTAACCTCACGAAAAACATACAAAAAAACATAAAATTTCCGAGTCTTGAAAATTTGTAAAAAGCTTTCTATTTATGAGTACAACCTATAAAAAAAAAATGAACTTCCAAATCAACGGCCCATAATGGAAATTTTATCCAAATAAAAATGTAATACTTTAGTTTTACAAGAAAAGGAACCATGCTTAGTAAATCTCTGCTTTCTATTACATTTAGGATAATGTCTGAAAGTAATTTTGAATTTCGGTTATTCTTTGATCTGTCAATTCATTTGAAAATACTGAAAAGTTGCCCATGCCAAGGGAACCATATTATTAGCAGGACAAAAATTGTCTACTAGATGCTATGTTTTGTCAAATCAATTCAGTTTCTTGAGGTTCTTGATAAACAAACATCCCTGTTTTGTTTAGCAACTAAGCAAAATTCTTAATACAATTTTTCAAGAAAATTTTAATTAAACATCTTCTAAGCAATTGCTATATACCCTAAAGATTTTTATAAATAAGTTTTAGTTTAATGATTGGCACTTTAACCTAACTTATACTAGCAAGTGACAAATTTTCTTATATATCAACAATTTCGTTTATATTTTTAGTTGTTTTATTAGGTACTAGTTGACACAGGCATAAAATTTAAAAATAAATATTTCAAAAAATCAAAATATAATTATACTTAAATCTATGGCACAATCATGTACAATCATTGGCACATGAGCATAGTAAATGAAACTATAAATTAAGTATAATTATTGGCACTATTGGCAGTCTTAAGAAATGATAGGTATAGATGTAGGTTCACCACATTGACCTACTGTCTTCATCCAAAGATTAATTTATTTTATTCATTTTATTTGTAGGGCCGGAGATGTGTGCTCAAAGACGGCTGCATGATTGAGGACAATTCAGTGCTTCCTGCGGAGACAGTTGTACCTTCCTTCGCAAGATACTCCGGCAGTCCAGCACGACTCATCACCACATTACCTGAAGCAATGCCTGACCTCATGACAGAATTCACCAAGAGTTATTATCAGCATTTCTTACCGACAACTGTACAATAGTAGTACCTAACTATATAATTTACATAGGGTGGAAAGCTGAAGCATAGCTATCGAAAACCATGTTTCCATCCGGTAACAAATGGTTGTGGTTTTATAAGGTTTGTTTATAAAGAATGCTGCACTTAATAATTATTTATTTATTAAAACTTCATGCAACGTACATTTACATAGGCAGACTTAATGCCTGAGGCATTCTCTACCAGTCAACCAAGGATGGTAGAGAGATAACATGGCAGGTGCATAAAAAATTTAAATAATTATTAAAGTAAAAATTTAAGAATAGTTAAAATAAACATACAATAATCATAATTTATTCACCACTTTAACATTTTCTACCATAAAAATACTATTTTGTTGCATTCTCCATAAAAAACCTTACAAAACCGAAGCCATTTGATAAGAGATTTATTTGAATGGTTGTTAATACTGTTAATAGCTATACTGGAGGGGAAGTAAGAGAAATTTTACCTACTTTTGGAAAACAAAATATCTAGGGTACCTATTTATCAGGGCCCTGAGTAGGCCCCCTTCAACTTGCCATCCTATAGATTGGTTTAAGCATTATGTTATAGAAAGCTAACTATTTATTAATTTTATTTCAGCATTGTTTAAATATATAACAGCAAAGCTAATCAAATAATATAGGGACGTATTTTAAGGCTTTAATAAAATCATTTCCACTATAATAATTCCTACTGTTTTCATTTAAACACCTACATCAGACTGCATATTATTAAGGACTAGCCACAGTAGCCACACTGCGATAAATCACACGAGTTGTATTAGGCTTGTCGAAAAAATATCGATATTTTTAGTTCGATATATCGATATTTTTAGCCGATATATTTTCATCCGATACATCGATACAAAATATTCAATATCGAAACGTATCAAAAACGATATTTTTTTTCAAATTTAGATTATTTGCAGAATATTTAAAAGAAATCAAAGCCGTAAAAGATAGGAACGAACGGAAAATTACTGTATTGTCTATGACTATGTTTTGTTAGTCTTGCGTGTGTATGTGGCGGCCGCGGAGGCAGTCATCATCAGACACTCGATACTCACTTTCAAATGTGAGTTCTTTTGCGTTGTGTGTGTGTGGTGCGTGTCATATTTTTGCTATTTAGTTTTTGTTATTTTCAATTTTTGCCTATTAAAAAGGAATAACGTAATACCATCGTTTTTATTAAGTTTCTCATACATTAAAATAATGTACATTTTGTATAAAAATTTCTACTAAAAACAAAACAAACCTAACAACTCTGAAAATTGAACCGATATATCGATATTTTTTCCTCGATATATCGAGGTCGATATTGATATTATAATAAATATAGATATATTTTGTCACTTTCGACATCCCTAAGTTGTATAGGACACGACACGACTGCTTGCGTCGCGACAACAGACTCGAGTGTTGCCAGTGGTAGATAGTCAAATGTTACATCTCAAAAGGTTACGTTTTCATGACAAAAGTTACATTACCTTTATTATGTGGAAAACGACCCTAAAATAATAAAATACTACAATTTGTCATTGTTTTTCCTTCTATGTAGGTAGCGAAACGCGCCCACTATTCGAATTTTCGCGCAGGCGGGCCCTCCCCCGCAACTACCCCGGGTAAATCCGTTTCGTTTAGTTTAGAACATTCAAATTACAAGGAGAAACAACTATATAGCTAGGTACCTACTTGGTCGCATTAGCGAAAAGATCGATAAACAAAATCTAATCTAGGCTACGCCGGCCGGTAGGTACGCACCCCATTCTAGTTCTTGTAAACGAAACCAAGTCAATTTCAGTTGCAAATACGACTTTGGTGTTGATTTACTGTTTCCCTAAATAATTACTTATTAAATTAAAACTACAATAAATATAACATTTACTAACCTAGTATTGTTAGCACAAAAAATTCGAAAACAAACGTAATAAATACAATTATATCCACAGATATTAACTTTCATATTTATTTACTGTTCTTTGGAGATAATAAAACTTTTGCAAACAAAACACGACGCTCACTCACTCCTCGGAGTAAGTGGGAAGGAAGATTTAGAAATACACTTGAGTGAGTCAGTGAGTGATTAAAGTCAGCTCACAGGTGCGACAAATCGACAAACAAAAGCTTTTTTAGATGCGTTCCGTATCGCGATTTTTTTTTGTTTGCGAGAAAATATTTTAATAGTTTTAACAAGTCCTAAAAGTTACGTAAAAGTTACATTTAGAGTCGTGTTACGTGGAGGTTACATGAGACGGTCAAAAGTTACGTAAAATGTAACACAAGTTACGTTCTGGCAACGCTGAACAGACTACTTAGAGATACCACGAGTACGTATGTCGCGTCCATTGTTTGAAATGTGTAGGAGGGGAGTCACACTACTATTCGCGCCAGTTTGAACACCTCCATGAATGGGCGCTTGGAGAGTGGTGCAAGGGGTCCACTTGCAACAAAAAAGTTTTCAAAAAAAAAGTTCATGTATACCAGTCGAGGTGCCCGTCCGCCCGTGGCCCTGGTTCGAGCCCGCTTTACTCGCTCTTGAATACCAATTCTCCGTCCGTCATCTGCACAAGTCGATTAATTGTAGGTACAAATGGGGAAAAAAAAACAATCCTATCCTAGGCGGGATGCTGAAGATGGACCCCATGAAAGTAGTCCTGCCGGCGCCAACGCCTCCATGTAACTCACAGAACACTAATAGATGTAACTAGACACAATCTTCACGAGCAAATTTTCTCTTCTCCAGCCCAAGATCCGTCCAGAAATCATATAAACCGACAAGGTACCTATTCGATAAGACCCCAATTGATAAAAAATTCTGATTATGTTATATGTATTTTAAATTTTAATTATGTTATATTAAATATTACGACAAGAGAAGGCCTAATACGTACAGGCTAAGCGTAATGCTGACTATGCTGAGTAATAAGTAGGTACCTAGGCAAAGAGTAAAAAAATTATATGTATGCGGGTGTAGGTACCACAGAGTACATTTTAATATACTGGTAGGTTAGGTATACCACGAAAATGGAGTTTCGCCTGGTTTTAATCATTTAAGTATAAAACAATTTGCGGTGGCCAGTGTTCCACCCACATCCAATGCCAGAGCATCGGCCTTAGTGTTGTAGTAGTAGGGACTCTCTTTTCCGCACTTAGGCTTAGCACGCACTGCGATTTTTATCGGCGCGAATTTTTTGTCCGCGCAATCTGTGACCCATGGAGTTGTATGAAGCTGCACGCATTGGGGAAAAAAATCGCGCTCAAATAGTACAAAAAAATTCGCGCGAATAAAAATCGCAGTGCGTGCTATGCCTTAGAGTCCCATTTGGTCCGTTGTGCGTGGTGGCTCTATTATTATAATATATACACAGTTATGAGTATCAAATCAAGTTAGCGTACCAATGATCCAACTTGACATAGCACAAAATTTTAGGAAACAGAGCAGTAGTTAACTAGGATGGCAAATTTGGGTTGCGATATGGTACACAACAACATACTAAGAATGGCTACGATAAAAGGTGACCGCGCACCTATCCGCGCCGCAGGAGCCGCACGCGCCGCAGTCATCGTTCACAGGACACAGCGTTCACCTTAGGCTTAGCACGCACTGCGATTTTTATTCGCGCGAATGTTTTTCCGCGCGTTCTGTGGCCTATGGAGTTGTATGAAGCTGCACGCACTGCGGAAAAAAAATCGCGCTCAAATCGTATCTATAGTAGCGCGAATCAAAATCGCTGTGCGTGCTATGTCTTACGGAAGGACGTGCATTGCTCAACGCGGTTGGTATTTTCGTCTGATGAGTGTTATACCCATCGTAAAGTTAAATTATTCTCAATGCCCTACCCCACTGACCTCTATTATACAAGTACGCTGGACTAAACTTAATATATGAAATGACAGTTGATTTTTGTGCTGATTCAAAGCGCCCCGCTCGAGCGTATCAGGAACTAAAATTGACACATTTAGAGATAGGATACTACCGATATTTCTAAAAATTAGGTAATACTAATATATTTGACTGGAAATATTGTAATATTGTAACTAATATATCAGTATTAGTGATATTTTAAATTACACTAATATCAAAATAGTAGTCTTGGCAAGGCGTATCACTCATTTACTGTATTGAATTCTCGTAGTATGTTTGAACTAAATATCTCATATTGGTATTGGTGATGAATGTTAGGTATATGAATGCCTAATAATCAGTAATAATATGTTCAAAAGCGATGTGTAATACTAAATTCTGGAATCATCATCATGATCATCCACAGCCCGACTTCGCTCACTGCTGAGCACAGGCCTCTCTCTTGTACCAATCACCACGTTCCTGAGCCTGGAATTAATTCTAGAATAATATCATGATAGTTATAAATATATTAACAAATGTTTTGAAGTCAAATAATTTATTATCTGCATCTGAAACAGAGTTAAAGTCTTCACCTTGCTGGAATGCGATACCACTCTTATTTGCACCTTAACACTACAGAGACAGGATCTCAGCGATGATAGCGAGAAATACGTCCGTTGTAAATGATTATCCATCTCATTTATTATTATTATTGTATAAATAGTGTTCCCTTCACGAAACCGATGGGCGTCAACCAAGTGAATCCGAACGATTGTAAGTATTAACTAACTAGTGTGCGAGGAGATACTTGCTCAAATATACTTGTTTTAAGGATAAGTTGTTAGCCTATCCCCGGTATTTAAATCTCACTGATCTGACAGTAATGTGCTATAACTTTACTAGCACGCTATCCACTAGTTTATAGCTTACAATCTGACTGAAAATATTTTTCAGTTAACCTTTACAGCAATTATTCTATTACTTAAAAATTAATCATAATAAAAATAACTGTTTTTTTTTTCTCTTACGTATTAAATTATTCTCACGATCGATAAAACCCATAAAAGTATTTTACCGAAAGCTGTGTCCCATCTCTAATATTAGTTCCATGCGACTCTCACGTTAATTCACGTTGCTATCAGCGCCAAAATGGCGATAATCAAATGTCTTCATTTTGTCATCGATAGTATGAAGTCCAGTGTACAATGTATGATAGAGGTCAGTGCCCTACCCACACTGCAACAACGAAATGAAATAAATCGTTTCAATGGAATATCCGAACGTAGACAAAATAAATATGCTCCATTACACGTATATTCATTTATACTTTGAATGACAATGTTGACCTTTTCCACCCTTTCTTTTTCCATTCACTATACGTAGAAAGGAACGCAGATACAGTTTGATGACAAGACGCGAGTCCATTTTGTTTTCCAACAAACACGCTATTTAATTTTGTAACCCGTATTTCTATAGAGTCAAAGTTGAATTTCACACATTAGAACACAGAGTGACACCGTATCTTTAATGTCAAGTAACTTGAAAATGTCCCCGATTGCCGTCGTCGATCCCTTGATCCATTTCGTTTTATTTTAAATTAAAATCATTTAAATAGTGACTTTTGAGTTAAAATAGTAGTTATAGATGTTGTAAAACAAAATAAGTTAAACATTTTTAGCATGGAATATCATTATTCCGATCTTTGCGTGCCGACGGATCATCTGTTAACTGGTTGGTATTAGTTTTTCAATGGTAATCACTAAATACAAAGGCATTTATCGGGTTAATGGATCATAATGAGTGTATTTTGTATTCAGGCATTTCTTGACCTTAACAGAGTTTCTAATTGCTTGGTTGAATTTTTTTTCGGCTCAATAAACAACAGATATTTTTCCCTACATACAATGTTATTTTGAAAAAGTTAGATTTTTAAATTACTTTTAAATAATTATTTCTGGTGTCTGTTCTGCTCTCACGTTGTTTTGTCATCCGTTTGGCTAATAAAATAATAACAGTTAGTTCTATCTTTGTTTGATTGATTTTAATCAATAAGTTAGGAAACAGGAAATATTTGATAGCACATCATAAAAGTGGGTAGCTTTTCTACAAATACATAAACCTATAGTTATTGATGTCAACTGATTATCAGCACTCATAATGATAGATTAATTGCTAATGCCTTTGTACAAACAAGACTGTTATCAACAGTTATTCTTGTTTAATAGTATAATATTAATTACTTTACTTTTCCTTAGGTATTTTGTAAATATTTTTATTTTGGGTGGCAAACATAATATAAACAAAGTAACCAAGGGATTATTTCACACAGTTAGCCAATTACTTATCTTTAGCTACATAAGCTAGAAACTCTTCAGGGAATATCTGCCATCTGCATACAAAAACTAAATAAAAGTGCAACCTGTTTTGATATTGAAAATATTAATTACTTATTAGTCTGCTTATAACAACATTTATTAAACTTTTTATTTATTTTTTTATTAATTATTTATTTCTGCTAATAATTGCTTTACCATAAAAATTAGGCAGTTTGCAGTCAGTCTTGTTTTTTTTTTATATTGTGAAAGAAACTAACAATATTGTACCATAAAGTTTACCAGCATTATATATAGTTCCCTGATAGTTAAAATTATTGTTTTTATAACCGACTTGCCAAAAAAGAGGAGGTTCTCAATTCAATTGGTATTTTTTTTTTTTTTTCTTACACTGATTACTCAAAGACGCCTGGAACAATTTTGAAAATTCTCCTTTTGTTTGAAAGGTTATACTTACATTTGGTCCCAAAGTCATCATCTCAGGTCAGGATCTGATGATGGGATCTTGGAGAAATCAAGGGAACTCCTTCAGTATTATAGACATACATATATCGATTTTGGCATTTTCATCAACAATGCAATCATTTGCACTCAGAAAGTAACATTTGGTGAAGTGGAACTGGTGAAGAAGACCACAGATGGCCAATGGAACTCCTTAATGCTAAGTATGTCACTGGTCTATGATGTCTATATTAAACGACTATGATGAAGCAAATACTTATAAATAAATAGTACTGATGAAAATGGTACCATCGAATTGATCTGATGATGAAGCCGGCAAGTAGGCACTGAAACTCTGAAATAAAACAATGTATCCCAGTTGTGTTTGGGCTTATTGGAATTGTCATGAGATGTACTTTGGCTATATATGCTTTTTATGTCAATTGGAGGTCAAAACTAAAAAGAGATAAATAAAAAAACTTTTTAACAAAAAAAACATCAACTTCCAAAAAAAACACTACAAAGTGAAAAATTACTTTCTTTTCCGAAGTCGGTGTTGAAACACGGAAAACAATACGTACCAAAGACACCAACTTCGAAAAAGAAGGTTATTTTTCACTTTGTAGTGTTTTCTTCTGGAAGTTAGTTAGTTTTTTTTACAAAAAACATTTTCACTATTTACCTATATTTCTATATTTACCTTCAGGGGTTTCTGGGGTATTTATTGATTAGTAGTCATCTCCATAGCCATATTGTAATACATACACACTGAAAATCCATGCATAATTGGTCTTCCCTAAATCTTATACTCAACTTAAATAAATAATAATAACGACAACACAACTAACAATGACACAACAATAATAAGCAAAAACCTGAACAAGGCAAGCAAAGATGAAAACAACAACAGAAAAATAACAAAATTGAAAGAAAAAATGGTAATGTAATATAATAATATCTCAATCCTGAACACTAGAACACTGCGAACTGAAGATAAACTTTCAGAGCTAGAGGAAGCACTAAGCCCATTGAAATGGGATATAATCGGATTGAGCGAAATAAGACGCATTGGGGAAGAAATTAGGAAATAGCAAAACTATGTATTCTACTTTAAAGGACAAAAGAAAGGAATTTATGGTAAAGAAATACCATAATCAACAAATCCTATAATTCACAGGCAAATCAGATAGAATAGCAGTGCTAAACATTAATATCCCTGGTTTCATTTACCCATGGTCGATCATACAAATATATGCTCCAACTGAACAGGTCTCAGAAGAGGAAAAGGAAGAATTCTACTCCCTTCTATCTACAATGTACTATGGACAATACCTACAAAGAAGGCTCAAAGAAGTAGTGGGGTAAGAAAAAGTCTATGGCAGTTGCATTCTGCCAGTACTCACATATCAAACAACGTACAACATATGGATGCCAAACATGGTCCTTAATGAAATCAAGCATACAAAAACTAAAAGTCTGCCAACAAGGAATGGAGAGGAGCATGCTTGGCATCCGCATCAAAGAAAAGTGTCGACTTGTAGACAAACGAAAGCAAACGTGGGTGGCGGACGTAACCAATAGAGTCAAGAAACTGAAGTGGAGATGGACGGGCCACACAATGCGAAAAGGGTAGAAAAGTGGATGAGAAGCGTAATTGAGTGGGAACGCGACGGGAAAAGGCGCAGAGACAGGCAACACAAGAGGTGGAAGGACCATAAAAAGTGGCATGACCTGGAGGAGGCCATATGTCAAAGGACTGAAGGAATATCAAACCTGACTAAAAAACAATCTAAATTAAGTTAGTTAAGGATCAATTAAACTGTAAAAATCAGTGATTATAGGCTACTTTTATTTTTTATTTATTTTAAAATCTTATACTCAACTCTCTTCATATTTTCATGATATTAACATTCACCACATCATCACTTACCATCAGGTGAGATAGAGGTCAAGCGCGAGCCTATATGTAGTAAAACAAAAAAAATATAAACTAATGAATATAATCTGAAGGAATATCAAACATAATCATCAACAGGGCCCTTGTGAATTGACTTTGCCGCCCCGTTTGTCTTACAAATATCTGGGACCCCAGACCTCAGAACAGCCAAAGACATGTCAAATACATTTAAAACCTCTTAATGATGTGGACAGCCAATGTCAGTGCATAATATGTATCAAAACATTACTTTCAGGCCCATACACTGCAGACTATGCTCCACAATATGTGGTGCCGAAACAATCAGCAGAGTATGAGGTGCGAGCCAGTGTGCTGGTTGACGGCGGTACCAGATTCGGGGTGTCTGCAGTCGTGTTTGATAAGTATGAAGAACTGATATGGATGGGGAATCAGGGGGTAAGTAAAGTTTTTAAAAGTTACAGTCTTTAAGACTTTTCCCTTCGTCCTCTATTCGTGTCAACGGTACATTTTCAAAGTTGTAACCATCCCTAAAAGGAATAATCCAGAGAGACAAGCAAATAGAAATAAAATAGAATTTATCCAGATGATTAAAATTCTTTGTAATTAGGTTTTTCTGTGGTTAAAGTTAACGCATTGCCGTTTGTGGTTAGAGATAGTTAGTTCGTGGTTGTGTTGTATTGTGGCACAAAATTTGTTGAGTTGATGAAATACATTGAGATATTACATATTAACGAATCTTTGCATATTATTCCTAGGGTCATGTAACATCATACTACGGGCCTAGCATGACAAAGTACACTTCCTTTCAAGTCCATGCAACAGAGGAAGTGAGGGACATCATAACAGTTGAACAAGGTATTTTCGCTCTGACCAAGACGTCCCTGCGCCATCAAATACGCCGAGGGATTCCGAAACGTACATTCAAGTAAGTTAGAATGACCGCCATTGGCTAGAATAATACTCGTAATTAGAGACTTTGGTGGATTAGAGTAACTGTTAATTGTTTTGAGCCCAATGCTCAGCTAGTTTATCCTGGCTTCAACCAGCATTTTGTAGTGTTCTGGAACTTTGCCCTGAATGACCCTGGTTATGTAGACTTCAGCTGTATTTATAGGGAGCTAATGCCTAGTTCAGAGGTCAATCACCCAATCTGCGCGGCGTTCGGGAAGTTGCGCGTTATCTTCTTTTCCAATTTACCGCAATGTCTCAAGACGACAGTCTATGACCAGTGATCACCTATGGATCCGAGACGTGGTCGTTAACAATGAGCGTTATCTGAAAACTTTAAAGTCAACCAAAGAGCAATGGAGAGGGCCATGATTGGAGTTTCCTTGCGTGATCGCATCAAAAATGGAGATATCCGCAGAAGAATTTCGAGACGCACGGGATCGGTCAATGTGGCGACGCCTGGAGGAGGCCTATGCCCAGCACTGGACTTCTTTCTTTTTTAGGATGATGATATGATGCCCAAGATGATTATGAGGTTCAAGACTTTCATTTTAAACTTGCTTTTTCTAGATCAGCCAACATGACTGACATGCAGTGTATCTTCCAAGTGAGTGCTCACAAGCTGATGATGGGTGGACATCAAAACAAGCTGATTGATCTGGATCTCAACAAAATGGCGGAGACGGCTATTGTAAGTAGCCGTTTTGCTACTAGCATAATATTACCAGCCTCATGGGTACTGGGATATAAAGGGCTGCAAGCCTAGTTGAAAGTTCAACTAGGCTTGCACCACAGGTGTAAATAAATTACAGGCAATAGATTCGCAGGCATATTAAATTCCCCTGCTAAATTTACTAAATGATTTATTAAGCTCATCATTATTTATCTCTTATCAGCCACTACTAGTCCAGTACACAGCCACATCAATCATTAACTTTTCTTATCTTAACAAGAGCTGTGAGTTGTGGAGGTAGAAATTTGAAATACTTAAGAAATAAATAAACCTTTATTTTTCAGCCCATACAGGAAGAAGGTTGCGCCGTTCTCCGCAGCGGGGGCGGTTCTTTAGTCGCATGCGGGAGTGCGAACGGAATGGTCGCGTTACGAGACATCCGGACCCCGAGTACAGCAGAGCATACCTTTGCAGCGCACTCTGCTTGCCTCTCTGACTTGGACATGCAAGGGGACCTGCTTATCACTTGTGGTTTTACACAGACGTATGTATCTTCTCCTAGATAGTGAATAGTAATAATGTTAAGACGTATAGGGGCCCCAACATAGTAGCATATATCTTCGCAGCACATTCCGCTTGCCTCTCTGACTTGGACATGCAAGGGGACCTGCTTATCACTTGTGGATTTACAGACGTATGTGTCTTATCCCAGATGGTGAATAATAATAATGTCTAGCCTTTTTCCCAAATACATTTAGGTTGGCTTCCAGTTTAATCAAATGCAGCTGAATCTTACTCTTATCACAGATAAGCAGCATACAGATGCTAGATGCAGATGCTTGCATCCCATACAAAGAAACGGTGCCGACGTAACTAGCGGTTTCCGTCAAATTAGGCTGATAATTTTTATAAGTACTTCGATTGCGTTCGGTTCCGTTCCACGGCTATAGGTAGTGTTAGCAGCGACTGCCAAGTAAAAGGGTTTTCTCGGTACGTGACAATTTTTTTTCTTTAAATACAGTGACGATTTATTTTATAGTATTTTTCGCACGTTATACAGTTTCATTATACCAAAATGTGTTACAATACAATTTAAAAAAGTCGAGTGACATGCCTCAGAAATTTAAAACCAAGTAATCTTTAAAATTTGAATTAAGGCCCAAGATTCCATAATTTTGTGCTTAGAAGAGTTGTAAACAAGAACATACAATTATATATGAATTTGACTTTGACTTTAAATAGGCTTTGTGGAATTAACCGGTTATAAACGTATTTTTCGCCTACCTTCAACGCGCAACTGTGCTGAAGTACAAACAAAACCGGCCAAGTGCGAGTCGGACTCGCGCACGAAGGGTTCCGTACCATTATTGCAAGAAACGGCAAAAAATCACGTTTGCTGTATGGGAACCCCATTTAAATGTTTATTTTATTCTGTTTTTAGTATTTGTTGTTATAGTGGCAATAGAAATACATCATCTGTGAAAATTTCCTGGTGACAGACGGACAGACAGATCGTGGAGTCTTAGTAATAGGGTCCCGTTTTTACCCTTTGGGTAAGGAACCCTAAAAATGATATCCACCCCTAAAAGTAAATAATAAAACAAATAAAAAATATATAATAAATAAATAATAATAAAAATAATTGATTGATAACACTGTTAAGCAGTAGTTTTGTTTTATAAAGTTTCATACCTGATTTTGTATGATTCTTTCACACTGATTCCAAATCTGTTTTTCTCTAGCAGCTCTAGTTTTTAAAATATTAACATATTACATTTTTTGCGAAAAATACTCGAATTATAAAATGAAAAGTTTTGTTTCTCTAACCTAACATGAAAAAAAACTTTCTTTTATAAGATTTTCTTGCATGAATCGAAACTTCAGTATTGTTTTGAATGCTCCATCGGTAATCAGCCATCATCAGCAATTTTCTGGAAAGCGGTCTAAATGGCTGAAGAGGAAGTGCATCTTGATGCTCATTACATCCTAGACTTTGAAAGTGCAACATGAGCTGCTGTCAAAAATACCGGCTTTTATTTTTTCTGTGCTCAATTTCGGGCATTTTTACTGATATATTTAAAACATTCCCCATCCTAGTCGAGAGCTTTTACAAATTGTTTTATCAGACCTAGTTTTATATGGAGAGGGGGTAATATAATGCGGTCTCTGGCACTCTGGCTACTAGAGGTACATTTATCACATTCATACGACCCGGCACTAAATCCACTTTCAAAGGCCAAACTTTTATAGTCCAGTGCTCTGTTTTGGCTCGGCTATCACGCCAAATCATCGAACTTTTGAACTTCAAAGTAGGTCTTTTTTTAATAGCCCATAAACGCAATGATGTTACGCAACTACCACATACAAAATTTGGGATCCATAGCTTACTAAACAATTGCGTCACAAAGAAGTCCAAGTAGACCTTTTATAAAAAAACAGACGCACTTAAACGACATTCTCGAAGCATATATTCACCACAAACAACACAAAAACTATTTGGATCATTTAAGCAGTTCTTCTTAATGTAGAAATATCGATTTATTTTTGGAATTTAATATTTTTTTGCACTAAAAAAATATATATTAGTATGCCGCATAAAGAAATTTTAGGAAGGACCTGTATCACAAAAACTAGAGCTGCTTGAAAAAAACTGAGGGTAGATATAAATCAGCTAACTCAAATTATTATAAGAAACAGTTTAGAAACTTCATAAAACAAAAATAAAGTTAAATTTTGTTTACCAGTGTAATTTTCCCACTAAATTATCTATTGTGAACCGATTCTGTTGAAATTAAGTAAGCAAACTATAAAGCGAAAATAAATCCTTTTTAACAAATAAAATAACCGAAGAAATAACGAGTAGAAAAAATATATTTTAGTCTAGCATTTTGCTTAGATATGTTTCTGACCTTTAACCCATAGCTAGAATTAAAATAGTATTGAAAATAACATGCAATGCAACAGCGTCGCCACATTGACCGGTCCCGTGCGCCTCGCAACCAGTCGATCCCCGCAATCTTCACCAGGTCATCGGCCCACCTGGTCAGAGGCCTTTCAACACAACGTCTTTCGGTTCGCGTTCGCCACTCCAGAACCTTTCTGCCCCATCGGCCATCCGTTCTGCGAGCAATGTGCCCTGCCCACTGCCACTTAAGTTTGGCAATTCTTCGGGCTATGTCGGTAACCCTGGTTCTCTTACGGATCTCTACATTTCTGATTCGATAACGCAAGGAAACGCCGAGCATAATCCTCTCCATTGCCCTTTGAATGAGTCATGACAGTAATCTTTCTGATGAGGCCCATTGTAAGCGACCACCTCTCAGAGCCATATGTCATCACTGGCAATACACACTGGTCATAGACTTTCGTCTTGAGACACTGGTAAGTTGGACTAGAAGATACCGCGCAACTAGCCGAACGCTGCCCAGCCGAGTCGGATTCGATGGTTGACCTCTTTCTCGAAGTTGGCCCTACCCAACCGGATCGTTTTTCCCAGGTAGACATAGTCGTCCACAACTTTGAGTCTCCGATCTTGATAGGAGAGGGTGTTACATGGACATTCACTATGACCTTGGTTTTGTCCATGTTCATTTTAAGACCCACTCTTTTGGAAGACCTACTGAGGTCATCGAGCATTTTACTGAGGCTCTCCATGGTCTCAGCCATGACCACTATGTCGTCGGTAAACCGAAGGTGAGTGTCATACTCGTCATTAACGTTGATGCCTAGCCCCCTCCAGTCCAGAACCTTGAATACATCCTCCAGCGCAGCAGTGAACAGTTTCAGAGAAATAACGTCTCCCTGTCTCACGCCACGCTGAAGAAGGATTAGTTTTGAGGTCTGATCCTGAAGATGATCGTCGTATGGTGACAGAAGTAAAGAATTCCACCATCCCATATCTTTCCGTGGGTGTCTTAAGAGGCGACTAACGGAAACACCAGAGAATGGGCAGCAGCGTTCTCTGTGTACTTTAAGAACAAACTGCGATCGCCAACCCGCCTACCAAGCGTGGCGATTACGGCAAACTCTCCCAAACCAACATGAATAACACGACTAAAAAACGCCTCGAATTCCCGGCAACCCGTCTTCCCTCGACTACGGTAGCGGTCGAGGCGATGGCGTGGCAAGGGGTGCGAAGAATCCTCGGAGTGAACTCGGCTACCGCAATAAACACCGACGACTGGACCTGGCAACTTATAACACGCGAACACTCCGAACCGACGAGAAGATGGCCGAACTCGAGGAAGAATTGAGCAGGTTACGATGGAGTATTATATGGTTACCTGAAGTCTGAAGAGAGGGGGAGGACTCGATTATTCTCAAATCCAGTAACCTGCTCTATTTCCGAGACCGGCAGTCCCAGGTTGGTGTCGGGTGTATCGTCCACAAGTACCTTGTGAACGATACACCCGACCACCCAGTGTGTCGGGCTTACCTTATACTCTTATATCCTCAAGATATTCGCTGAAGGTCTACGCCCCAACCTCGGCACACTCCGACGACGAGGTAGCGATCATGTATGAGGATATCTCCAGAGCCATGCATGGTTTCAAAACTCACTTCAACTTTGTCATGGGGGACTTCAACGCGAAACTGGGCAAACGAGATGAGGATGAGCTGCAAGTGAGGCAATTTGGAGTTAGACGACGGAAACACCGTGGTCACCTACTGGATAGTTTTATGGAGAAGGAGGGCCGCTATATGATGAACTCCTTCTTCAAAAAGCGTGAACACAGGAAATGGACCTGGCAGAGCACAGATGGTGCAACAAAAAATGAGATCGACTTCATCATGTCAACCAAGAAGAAAATGTTCAATGATGTCTCTGTGATCAACTCGGTGAAAACCGGAAGCGACCACCGCATGGTAAGAGGCATTGATCATTAATATTAAGCTTAAAGGTCTCGACTGATGAAGTCCACTCTCCATCCAGCACAGATCCAGGGCCAAAACCCCGAGAGCTTTCAACTCGAACTCCGGAATCGTTTCGAGTGCCTAGGGAGCTCCGTAGACGAGTACAGCGATGGGTTAAGTTTTTCAAGACCTTTCGTACAGATGGAAACAAAAAGCTCTCTTATCCTACTCTGAAGCTTATGAAGGAGAGGCGTGAGAAGATCCTGTAGTCTTCAGATGAGGCGTGCAAATTACCGGAACTCAATAGAAAGATCTCTAAATCCTTGAAAGTAAGAGACCTTCGCCGCTTTAATACCGAGCGTATTAAAGACGCGATTGAGCGAAATAAAGGCTCTTGAGCGAAATAAAGGCTCCAAGGTATTTTCAAGGAATCTGACTATTGGGCAGAGCCAGCTCACGAAACTGATGACGACAATGCCAGGATTGTATCCGCCAAACCGGAGCTTCTGAGGGAGATCGAGACATTCTATGGGCAGTTCTACAAAGCAATCAGCAAGCCCGTTGCGAATCTAGCAAACGACCCAAGAGCAAGATTGCCCCGAAGATATACCGGACATCAACCTGTACGAGATTAGGATGGCTCTGAAACAGCTTAAAACAACAAGGCGCCGGGTGACGACGGAATCACGTCCGAACTCATGAAGGCGGGTGGGAAACCGACCCGTAAGGCCCTTCAGAAGCTGTTTGATTCCGTCATACTCGAGGGCAAAACGCCACAGGCATCATGCAGGGGTTTGGTGGTACCATTCTTGAAGAAGTTTACCACCACACCCCATGTTAATTTTGTGTTAAAAAGGATTTTCGACTACACTCACGAGCAACAAAAAATTGGAATCACTTCATCGCGCGATGCTCAATTTTTTTTACAATTTCTCTGCAATGATCTGTCTTATGGATTGTGGTTAAATTAATTTTAAATATTCTTGATATCATTTGAAAGCTAACAAAATTACCTTTCAAATGATATACCACAGTCCATAGTTCATTAGCATAGAAATTGTAAAAAATGTTTTGAACGATGAAGTTATTCCAGTTTATTGCTCGCGAGTGTATATATCACCCCCGACATTTAGCCCCCTTACGCACTAGCGGTTAACCGCGGGGGCGGCTAACCGCGGTCAACGGCCGCGGTTGAAATTTTTTGGCGGTTAAGTGCGTATGATCACAAGCGGTTGCATATTAAAATGGAAAAGCGGCTAGCCGAGCGGTTAGCCGCCTCCGCGGTTGACCGCTAGTGCGTAAGGAGGCTTAGGAATGAATTAACTGACTCACACCATGTTCACCATTGATTGACCAGGACCCTAGGGCTTCAGTTAGACGACGTGTTGCTGGCTTATAATATGGATTACATTTACCAAGGAAAACATTCAAATTCCTTGAAAAATATTACCACGCGGGCTCCGCGCGTAACACGTGCGCCGGCTGCAAGAAAGCTTTCACGTCGTTTAAGCCGATACTTGAGACGGTACGAAGATGCGCGACGTGCATTTGTTTATTGTGTGTTGTTTATTTTCTCTTTTAATGAGAATCTAAGCAGTCAAATAAAAAGTTTTGCTGTAACCACATGGTTTTCGGATAGGCATCCGATGTCGACCGCGCGGTAGCCAGTCGGGATTCGGCTCGTATAATCCCGCTCTAATTGTGTAACTATATTGAAAGTACGTGCGCACGCTTTCACTTTGAAAAATGAACAGTATTAATCGAGTGTTCTACGCTGTCGAATAGACGAACTTTTAAACATAATTATGAAATGAAGCGCACAAGCATGCGTTCTTTGAAGTTACGTTAATTAGGGTGCAAAAAGATCAAATAATATAACATTATACAGGGTAAGTTTTTCAAGTGGCCGTGGATGGCTACTTGAAAACTATTAGGAATAGCGGAAAACACAAATGAGTCACGGGCCCGATTTTGATGAAAACTAGAACTGGGTCGTTGGACCCGCTAATCTTGGAAAAAAATACACATGCTGTAATATAACACCATCCGATAGTGTCGCTAATAAGGATACAATTCTGGGAAGAAATGTCTTACGGCACACTTGAACATAGACCTCATTTTCAAAATACCTTATATTCAAGTCTAGCCGTACTGAGACCGCCGTAAAATGAAAACTCCGATTCAAAGTATAAAAGCCCTTAACTTTTAAATGGCTGAACCGATTTTCATCAAATATAGCCAAGAACACTCGTCGAAGTCGCCTTATTCAAAGAAAAATCTAATTTGTTTCATCCGTTTAGGAGTTATAATGCACAGATACACACGTCAAACAAAACACCTTTCTTTTTCAGTCCTATGTATTGCTGGGAAAATGCCTCCCCTTTCTCCTTCCAAACCTGTCACGTTGACCAGACAGAGAGGTGCCTGGTGCAAACTCTAGTCAACGTGGCATGTTCATGGGTCAAACATAGCCAGAGATCGCCCAAGATGAATGAACATACTTACATCTAATAAAAAAATATGTAACCTTCTCAGTGGCGGCATACCAGTAGCGGAGCCCTACGTTCTTGTCTGGGATGTTCGCTGTTTACGCGCCAAGACTACGCCAGGTGCGGGCGCCTGGTCGCTCCCCACGGTCTCCCCGCCACTTTTGCTGCACTTCTTGCCTGCCTTCTCTGGAAGGGCAGTCGCATTGTCGGGTGACGGACATGTGGCCTTGCTGCATGTTAACGCTAGCGGAACTGAGCATTCTATGTTTCAGGTGAGCTTTTTCTAGGCTTAAAGATAAAATAAATAAGTTTGTCCTATGAATTAGGGTCAGTCAGCACAGAAAGAGAAGTTAAATGCTTAAACAGTAGCGTGGATAGTCGAACCTATGCTGCGTTTGCTGCATTTACGCGGCGGATTCTGCTCGAGTAGTTTTTAACTCTGCTGCTCTATTCCTAACCCTACGTAGTAAATGACTCAGTGTTATTACGGGCCCAAATTCAATGTCCGAATGGACAATATATTGGAACCAATCTAGAGCTGGAAAACCCATCAAACAGGGCATAAAAATGGTAAAAAGTTTGTAGCAGATGAAACCTTTCATTCGCTATCGTACACTAGTCGTAGTTTCCATTTTATAAAACTTGCCAACGTCTCCCTCATATATTTCGAGACCTCTTTTCCCTTCATGGTGCGCGTCCAGATTAGTATAAAATTGATACAAGTCTGCGCGCCTTCCTGACGTCATGTATGGGGCAGTGGAGGACGGTCCTTCACTATCCAGGATGTCGACAGATTCAGGAAAACGGCGAACCTATAAGGATCGAGCGCGGAATATTTCAGGGCGATAGTCTGAGTCCTCTGTGGTTTCATTGCGTTTTGTTCATTCAGTCGGTTTTTGTTTCATTACCCACTTGCGCAGTAGAATGCGCACCATGAAGGGAAAAGAGGTCTCCCTCATATATTTCGAGACCTCTTTTCCCTTCATGGTGCGCATTCTACTGCGCAAGTGGGTAATGAAACAAAAACCGACTGAATGAATGAAATGATTTCTTGACTATTTTAATTATATTTTCAGGTGGACACCCAAAGTTCCCAATGCACCGTAATGGACGTCTCCTCAACCAGTCAGGCGTTAGTGTTCGGTGACCAATCGGGACATCTCCACTTGTTCTCTCCACAACACAATCATGAGCCGGTCTTCAATAACTTTTCAAGGTTAGAATACTTATTTTTTATAATTGGTCAGGAGTGATTCATCAACTCGTTCTACATGCCTACGGCTCATTTAGGAAAACTTGCAGAAAATCAAAATAAATATTATTTTCATTCTGCAACTCGTCCCACGTTTCTTTTTGTGTGGAACTTTAAACTTTATCAACGTTTGGTACAGTTAGTAAGACAAGTTATAACAATGAATATTGTGAAGTGGGAATTAATCTTATTACTTGAACATTACAATAAATGAATATAAAATAATTACAGCTATTTGAGCAACAAAATTACTTACCGATGGTAGATAATACCTCCATTGACTCGATTTACTACCCTTGAAGAGTTTTTACAGTTTATAACAGCTCAATTTGGCATTTTTATATCCTCGACTACACAACTCGCCACTGGCGCGATCGAACATAAACTAAAGTAGTAGCGCGTCAAGTTTTTGCATAGAAAACACTTCGGGCACGCTTGCTTGGACGGCTTGCGGTATCAAGCCTACTCCAAATCTATGCCCAAAACCGTTGTGGACCAGACCACGCAGGCTTTTAACTTGCCACATCCTTCTTCTTTTCAAGTTGATGGAAAAATCATTAAATATTTTCGACCCGTTATTTGGCCATATTAATTGCAGCGTCATTGGCGTTCATCAAATCCTACAAAGTGCAGGTGTATGGGAACTTAGGACACTACTCGTAGAATGTGAGTAACATGGGCACCGCACTCATATTGGGTATCAGTAGGACCAATAAAACCAAATACTTCAAAAATACAGACAGTGATTTGTAGCTCCTTAAGATATCATCCTTCACTCTTTTTCCAGAGCAACAGAGTTCGCAGATCAAGTAGCGGGCGTCCCGTTCGCCGGGTTCAACGACACAACGTTTCAGTTCTCCACGGTGCCGCTGCCACCTCTCACGTCGGGCAACAAGTGGTTCAATGCGCTGCCCGAGGAGTTTTTTAAGAACACATACAGGTATGACCATTGACAAATGCGATCTTTTCTTAAGTTTGCCTTAAGGTTCAACTAGTGGACGGCACTAACTATTTTGTGTGCGAGATTAAAATGTATGCCATCTCATCTGACAACAAGTGCGAGATAGATGAGATAGATGCTGTGATGAGCAGTAAGAAGCTAGTTCGCGTACGAATTAGCACTTTTGCAAATTTGTATCGAAATAGATGATGATTTAGGACGAAAACGAGCGCGCGAAATTTTATAAACAGTCCTTTGGAAGTCCTCCTAGATATCATGAAAAAACTACTAAATGTATATTTTCAAAATAAAATTATTTGCATTGTTGAATTACTAATTTATCCCTGTATGGAGGCCGTTTTGTAATTTTCCTTCGTCTTATGGTATTTATTGCCGCCCAAAGATGCGTTAAAATTAGTGTTGAAATATGGAACTTTCGACGCTCATAACTTTCAAATATTTTATTTTTTTACTTTTTTCCATACAGGGCTAGATAATGATGAGACAAATTGATATAATTTTATTTTGAACGTTCATCGTGAAACAGTGGAGATCGCTAGACTACGTTTGTATGGAAGAATGATCGACTAGTGTAACCTTGAGGCATTACTTCCCAGAATTGGATCCTTATTAGCGACACTACCGGATGGTGTAATAATACAGCATGGGTTTTTTTACCCGACTGCCGAAGGAGGGTAATGTGTTTATCAGTCTATGTATGTATGTATGAATGTTTGTTCCTATGTGGCGTTCTAGAGACCAAACGCGTTGGCCGATTTTGATGATTCTTACGTCAATCGATTCGTCTTAACACTCGCAGTGTTCGATTTACACTGACTACATTAAAATTGGAAAAGAAAAAAATGGCGGCTTATGGGCGCCATTTTGTGGCGGAAACATTTTTTTTTCCTTACAAAGCCGTCGTGTGGGGTATCAAAATAAAGGGTTTTAAGAGGTGATTTCAAAAATATATAACACTTATATGTTTAAATGTACATAATTCTAAAAAAAAATAACTAAAAAGTTGTAAATAAAAAAATCAATATACCCGACTGCTTAGAAAGCGATCTAAAAAGACGTAAACAATAAGAAATTCATGCCGTGATTCAGTTCGCTTTCTAAGCAGTCGGGTTTTTTTGATTTTTTTAATTAACTTTTTTTTATTTTGGAATATAGATTTAAAAATATCCGATAATGTAGTTTTAGTTTTCATTGAATTGGGGCCAGTTACTCCTTTGAGTGATTTTCGCTATTTCCATTGTTACGGATACCATACACGCCATTGGAAAACTCATTTTGTATAGTAAGAACAGGATGGACCGTGCGTTTTTCTTGACACTAAAATTTGTTTCGAAATAGGTCGAACTAGACCGAAGAGAACTCGCCACGCGGTCGGCTATCTTCGAGAGTTCTATCGTGTGCGCGGGACGTTAAAATGCCGTGTTTCTGTTTTGGTGAAAGTTTATGCAAAATCCCTTCATTTTCTTTTTATTTCTTTTTTCGCTTTTTGCAGGAAACCAAAACCGATCGACCCCGAAGTACTGAAATCTATGAAAATGCAAGGCCCCATTGGATACGCACCGAATCCTAGAACATTTAAGAGAAATCAGGTATCCAATAAAAACTCCTAATATTTCATTGTTTTTTATTTATTTGTTGAGAACCTTGAACAACACATGTCACAGAAAAGATTTACTCTTTTATTGGATTATGTTGCAAAAGTAAGTTTTTATTTCTGTTGTGAAGTCAAGGAACGAAATTTTTAAGCACCTGAATGTTATTGTTTGACATAAGATCTTATGACTCCTAGCTGGGGCAGTAGATTTTCATAGTAGTATTAATTTTCTAAAGTTCTAAGTCGTTGGATATTTATCAGTTGGACGCACACGTATTTAGAAGCCCGACACTTTGTTAATCAGTCTTAGTTGTGCGAATCAGGCAGTTCTCTTCTTGGTCACGTTCTTCATTACTGAAGGTCGTGTCCCTGAAAGGCCCTCGTGGCTTTATGCACGATGTTCTTCCACTTCATTCGGTTCTCAGCTTCTCTCAGAGCGGTTGTAACAGAAAGTCCAGTGAGGGTGGTTACCGGTCTGGCCAGCGGTTAGCTGACCGGCCGCGAGGTATTTTCCTATCCACCATTACCACCAACTTGTCTAGATTGTCTGGTTACCGAGGGGCAAAGTAGCTGAGAATCCTTTGGTAGCAGAGCGTGGTTATTCTTTTATGCCTAACGATCAAGGATAGATTTGTTCGTTCTCTTGGCAGTCCATGGTATGCGGAGCATTATTCGCCAACACCACATCAGGCAGTTAGTCCTTGTAAAATACTTGGTATTTAACTGCATCCAGTTAGATTAAAAGCCGACCCAAATATAGTTAAGAAAAAGCTAGGCAGAAAATTACCAACATTTTGCAAGAAAAGGGAAATTTGAAAAAAAAAACTTTTCAACATAGGCGCCACAGGCAGCATACTTTGCAGGGGCTGTTTTAACGCCGAAAAATCTGCCGCCCACGTAATCCTGGAATGCGAGGCCTGGAATAGATGCACCCAACGCGAAGAAATCCTCGGAACAGCGAGGTCGCTCCGTGAAGCCTGTGAAGCCCCCAGGAAGCTTCTGAGTTTTGGACGGAGCTAGGCTGGCTATGTAAGCCAGTGCCCCCATGCACAACGGACCAAATGGGAGTCTAAGTGCGGAAACGGGTGTTCCTACCACTAATACAATTGCGCGAGTAACAAAAAAATAAACTTTTGTTCGACCTTTCTTTATGTAGAAAAGGAATCTGTTTAAAAATTGCTTAAGGTTTTCGTTCCTTGACGCACTGCATGCACAAAATTAAAATACCTATTATGACATTACTATAATTCACCTGAAATTTTCACAGATGCCGTACATAGAAGAAAATATCGATGATTTGCAAGCTTCAAGACAGAACGAAAATAAATTCGTTGCACAGCCTATTCCCAAGCATTATCAAAAGGTACAATATCTATAATATTTAAGTTTGACAACTGAATGTTGAAGAGTGTCTTCGTTGCGTCCTAAGTAAGTGTTTTGTTCAGTAAGTAGTTCACCGTGTATGGTTTTTCCTTTGACTTTATAGAATTTGAAAATATTCGCCTTTATAGACTTGTCAAAATAATAAGTTTTTCGCTTAGAAATAGGGATTCTTAAAAAAAAAACAATTCTAGAATCGATTCGTATCGATATCTAAAAATCGATCCGCAAAAAATCTAGGTCTAGAAAATCGATTTCCCAAATCAAATCATTTATTGGTTTGGAAAATTCAAATCAAGATCCATAAATTCGATCTTCGTTTTTATTTTCTTTTCGCGTTTGTATTTTCACTACGCATATAAATCCAATTACGGCAAACAAAAAGAAAACCGCAATAATAATCGATCTTTTAACATTTTTAACAAATTAAAGTTGTTTTTACAACTAAATGAAACTATCAGGTATGACAATAGACATTTATTTTGTTTACATTAAAACGTTTTCAAAGAAACTGAAAAAAAGAAACATTTCTTTACATGTATTTTTAGTAGGTTGTACATTCAACAAATAACATATTTTGGTTCATATCAAAACAGAAAAATCTAATCTCGATTTCCTAGAATGAAATATCGATACACTGGATCGATAGATACTAGATATCGATTTTTAGGACCATAAAATTCGTCGATTAATAATTAGAAAACAGGCTTTCCGATGCGAAAGGCATGGCGCGCTATTGCTTTACAGGCAATGATATTCAAATAAACAGATATGCTATGAGGGCGCGCATTGTGAAGACTCGAATAGGTCACAATTGTGACCTTTAGTCTTTAGTTTGTCTCGCATGGCGAAGAGCGATAGGCTTTGTTGAAACAAATACTAAATAAAAAAAATGCCATGGTGTGTATTTAGATTTTATTTATTTATTGATTAAAATAAATATTTTTAATGTCACATGAATGAAAAGTGTGTATATGTGCTGCTGCTGCTGCGCGGAACACTTTTTTCAATGTTTTGTGAGTGTATAACGTATCTGTTTATTTGAATATCATTGTTTACAGGCCAACTTTTTTGTTGACGAACGAAAAATGTCCGCTTATAGTATGAGAATTACTTTTTTTTAATAAATGGAGTTTGGCAATCTTGCCCATTCACAAGTTATTTGCTGTGAAGGAATATATGACTAAAACAGACGGTTTAGGGGTGTACCTATTTGTTACAAAATAACGTTTTTATTTAACGTTGCAGATAAATATACGCTACAATAAACATGGTCCGAACGAAGAATTGGAGAAATGTAACAAAACTGGGCTTCCGGGACTAGAAACCACGTTACCTAACTCTTATTGCAATTCTATGTTACAGGTAATTTGCTACATAATTATTAATCAGTATTTATTGTAATATTTTATCCTGCATGACAAATAAAATGGCGTACATGTGATACTTTAATCATCTGTGGTTGAGACGTCCATTAAAACTGGGTATTAAGAGGCATTTTACAAAATTTGAGCGCGTGTGAATGTGTGCGTAGCCATCCACAAAAGCACAATGCCAGCAGTGTAGCGCGATTGTCGAGAAGGACTAAACAATCTTGAGCCGTTATAATTGTAATGCGCTTTTCTGCTAAAAGTGATTTCATTGATTTAATAGAATTAAAGTTTTTAGACTAAAAATAACACACAAATATTTGATATGTAAAGTATACAATAAAAATATTTAAATTAATAATTAGTGATATCGTTAAAAAATGGTGATGATCAAAACATTGGGATATTTTGCGGTTAAATAACTCGTAGATGGTAACAATTTATTGTAAACTAATTTAAATGCCGCTTAATTACACGCTATAGAGACGCGCGCGCGAGTATGGTTGTTATGAGTCAGAGATGTGTCTGTAGTTGGCCGTGTCAGCTCAACTGCCCCACTTGGGCACGGACTGCATTTAAGCTTGCTTCCAAGCATTCGGCACTTTTCCAGTCTCATACCAAAGGCGGAACAGGCATGTCAAGATCGGAGACAGTTCAGGCGCACAGGTTCTAAGAACTATTGCTGGTATTCCGTCAGGGCCGCTAGCCCTTTTCAGGTCGAGGTTGCGCAGAACCCTACAGACGTCCTTTTGATTGATGCGAATGCCCGACATACTCGTCTCGCGATTCATACGTAAATATTCCGCAAAAAAGAGGCACTAGTTATTTTCATCACACCTATTCGAAAAACGACAATTGTCTATAGAGGATAGCGGGAGCCAAATCCAATTTTTATGTTTTTTTTTTTCATATGTTTGAATAAGTTACTGGCTGGTTCTAAGTTATGGCGGCAATGGGCTTTAAAAAAACTCTAGTTCTTTCTGTAAATTTATTTTCTAGTTTTCGAGTAGGTACTTGTAGCTTTTTATTTTTCTCTTAGGTAGTGATGTAAAATAACGTCTCCAACCCAACTACGCAGATCTGTCAGAAGCACGAAGCGGACCAATCAGAAGAGAGAAAGCTCAAATTCCTACGAACGCAAAATTGGATTTGGCTCCCGCTACTCCCATAGACAATTGTCGTTTTTCGAATAGGTGTGATGTGACGGGTAACTGTACCCGTCGGGTTTCAGAAGTCGTGGTAGTGAGGGACGGCAGTAGTTAGACTCGACCGACTCAGCCAGGAACCAAAACGCTTTATTACCTGCTCGGTAAGAAGCAAGTTTGGTCACTATTCGGCCAACGTGGTCGAACCGAGACCTTCGCAACACCATCTTGCAGGACTTGGCAGCCCTGTTGGAGGCCCTCTTCTTCTGACCTACGTCACTCGCTTAGCGTGATCGAGCGCCGACCCACGACGCCATCATTGGGCTCTAGTCCAGAGACTGCGGGGTCGCCCGAGACCCCCGTAATGTCCGTCAGGCCCTCCCCATTCGGTAGCCAATCAGGACGATGGTGCATTCCGGGAGTTTTCGACAGTTGACGGGGCAGCTTTTCATGTGTGGCTGTGGCTCACTACTTGGCCCCCAACTACCTGCGGTCGGCTAGCGGAGCACCATGGCTCGGAGCCCGCTGCCGTCCGCGACTAGTCTCCCGATAAGCACATAACAGCGCGTGTCAGGCTGGTCTGCCTACAGTGGAACAGCTGTCGCCAGCACATCGCCAGTCGGCCAAAATCCGTCGCACGGAAAGGGTGATTATTTTTTAAATAGTATATATATTAAACAACTCCTTAAATATCTAGAGACATTTTATTAACACCTTGATTTTTAAAGTATCACATGCTCGCTACAAGGCTTCTAAGAACCTCCCTAATCACTAGATTATAAGACACAACTTGTTTTCAGGTTTTATATTACACATTGCCGGTAAAGGCGACCCTCTTAGCACATACATGTGCCAAAGAATTTTGTCTCAGTTGCGAATTGGGTATGCTCACTTTTTATTTAAAATATTTTTATAGGATTAAACATGGCTTGTTTCACCACCGCCGGATTTCTTCCCGTTACCTATCTGGCAAAAAATACAAGTTCTGTTCCATTTTTACCCGACCGGGGCGAAGCCCAAGGCTTAGCACGCACTGCGGTTTTTGTCCGCGCGAATTTTTCCGCCCATTCTGCGACATAATTATGGAATTGTATGAAGCTGCACGTACTTGCATTAAATAAAATCCGCAGCAAATCTGTGTTTTGCTACAGAATCCCACGCACCGCGGTACGATTTAAATCGGCGCAAATATTTTTTGCTCTATGATCGGGCAGAAACAGACAAAGGTCGCCTGATGTTTTATTTGCCTTGTGTGTTAGTTATGATTCAGTATGCGGATTAAAAAACCGTGTAAAATAAATTCGCGCGGATAAAATCCGCGGTACGGTAAGCCCGAATTGAGGGTTATGTATTTTATTTATCAGGCTGTTAGTGGCTATCCGAAAACTGTGAAACAGGCCTTAAGACAAATTCTTCATAGGTTGTAAATTAGGGATGGAAACATTACTGGTAGAGTTTCATTTCGCCGAAAGCTTCTCTATAGTCCATTTCGTAGTACAAAATATTATTTCAAAAGCGCAATATTTGTATTTTATCTAGAAATCTTTGCCAAATGAAATTGAACCTAAACTGCCCTAAAATTAATTTACAACCAAGCATTCACGACCAAAACCTTAACTACCTAAATAACAATACTTTCAAACATTTCAGGGTTCCTTTTCAGAATGTTAGACACATCGGGAGGAGCACCTTGTCAGGCTAACAACTTTCTAAGAGCGTTCCGTACAGTGCCCGAAGCAGCCGCTTTGGGACTTATATTACCTGACCGAGGCCCTGATGCAAGAGTTGATTTAGTTGCTTTGATACAGGTAAGCCTTGTGTTTTCAGAGTAAAGTTGAGTTTACAATGATATTTAAGTTGGTTCATAATTTTTGTAGTCGAGACAACTTTACAGTTCAGCTAGTCCCTTAGTTTGCATACGAATACTTCCTATTTTTTGCATGTGCATATTATTTTGCATCTCACAATATTTTGATTGTGTTACTATGGTATTAATTTATACAGCAGACACAATAGAGAAATCAATTGACTTTCGCCGATTCGGTGATCTTGACGGTCAACTGGTTACCCCTTACAACGTCACAAACTTTACCTCTTTATAATATTGGTATAGATTATCCGTAAAAGTATAAACAATAAAACCATAATCTATAACTAATATTATAAAGCTGAAGAGTTTGTTTGTTTTTGAAAGCGTTATTCTCAGGAACTACTGGTAGGAATTGAAAAAAATATTTTTGTGTAGGATTGTGTAGTCCATTTATTGAGGAAGGTTATAGGCTTTATAACATCAAGCTACGACCAATAGGAGCGGAGCATAAATGAAAAATGTTGCAAAAACGGGTAAAAATTATTCCTTTTAGTTACGCAACAATCATGTATGTAGGGTAGGGTAGGTAGGGTAGATGGGTAGGTAGCCAGTTGCCAGGAGTAAAGCCGCGTGGGACAGCTAGTGTTACCATACAAGAAATCCAAAAACTAGTCAAAAACCAATTAAAGAATTTCAGTCCTACACCCACAGAGTTGGAACCGATTCATCCTACACCAGATTCACTATGAAATTCTTGAGACGCGGAAGAAAGAGAAGGCTCTACTCGTGAACAGTCCGCCTAAGGCCGTTCGCATTCCAAGTTTAAATGTTAAAGTACATCCAGGCCAAATTCCAAATGGTCCACAAACTCAAATTCCAAATGGCCAGTATCCTGAAGATTATCAGTATACGGAATTGGAGTTTCTTGGGCCAGCTACTGAGTTTGAATGTCAAGAGGAGTTGAGGGAAGGCGGGTGGACGGCGAGGGAAGATGGTAAGTTTCTTTATAATATTATTAATTTCCTTTATCCATTTTCTATACTTATTAAATACATTTTTAAATATTTCATAAATAAAAAATTGTAGCCCACCGTATCGGGAACAGGGTCCCATCTACCGGAGGTCAGGGTTCCAGAGAGAGGAACCTCCTAATAATACGAGCCGTGTCCAGAAGTATCGCTTTCTGAATCAAGCCCTTGATTCAGCTGCCTAAAGAGAGCCTCCTAAGGTGTTGGTCGAGGCTCGTGGCTGTAAAGCCTTTGGATAACACGACCATCGGTACAATGATGGCTGCGTCCACATCCCACAGGTCGACAACCTCACGAGCCAAGTCAAGATACTTGATTAGCTTATCTTGCTCAGTTGTAATAGTATTATAATTATTTATTGTTTTTTAGCTAAAATATTAGAAATAATTTAAACTTCAATCAAAGAATCTGTTGACAAAATTGATAAGAAAATTCCACTAATGATTTTATTAAATCCCAGTAGCGATCCTTTTTGGACCGCCAGATTATGGAGGTGGGTAGATAATTTTTATAAACAACATACCTATTATTTTTATATTTTACTGTAGTTGTCTAGAAACTTTTGAGGACATGATGACATCCACCAACCCGCATTGGGCCCACGTGGTGGATTACGGCCTGTTCCCTCTTACAGAGAGGAGGCCTGTATCCCAGCAGTGGGAACATTTAAAGGCTGATGATTATGTGTCTAGAAACTCCACTGCTGGAAAGCATACCTCTTCTCTGTTATGGAGTGGAATATATACCAAGTTGGTTGGTTATATTAAATTGTGCCTAAATTATTAGGGGCTGGCGACGCTGACACACTACCAGTCGACAACCACGAGCTTACAAACAACCATCAAGCAGATAGGGAGGAGTCGGAGATATCACAACTTTTCGCCATCGGCAGGCACCAGCTCAATAGGTGCCTCAAGTGTAATAAAGAGGTAATAATAAGTTCTAGCTTAGCCGTATTCCGGTCATAGCGACCAATTTCAGCGGATACTAGCCATCGACGTGCAGACACAAATGCACTCTCTATTCCTTCAATTAAGAAGTTCGATGCTACGGTAATCGGACACAAAAGGGGAGGGATCAGGTCCTTTCAAAATTACCTCAAGTCAGAGCAAAGAGAAGTATCTCAAAAAATTATAAAAACTAGTATAATTTGGTGCATACGCTAACAGTAATATACACTTATTTTTTTTTATTCTTTGAATGTCCTATTCCTTAATATTAGAAATGTAAAAGTATATGATTATGGATGAATGAAATGATGAAATTTGGCATGGAGATAGTTTGAGACCCTTTGTATTCCCTTGGGATATAAAACACTATATACGCGGACGGGGCCGCGGGCGGAAGCTAGTAGCTTATAATCTCGATTAACACAGCATAATTTTATCTTGATAATAGGTTCCATTAGGGTAATTTCGGCAGCAGCTAATACTACAAGAAATGAGGAATGCTTGGCTATCTTGACTTTCCAAGCCACCACTCTAGGCGGCTTAAAAACTCTTTTATCTACTCTCATATCGTAATATTCGAATTATAAAATTCAAAACGAGTTTATATTGGCATACTTTATAAACACAATACCGAAATTTAAAAATAGAATCTTATTATAACACTATTTCTCTAACAAAATAATGCTATAAAACAATTTTTTTTCTATTACGATATAGGACAAATCCAAGAAGTTAATCACTAAGGAGTTTCCATCAATTTTTTTTTGTAATGCCATTTTATAGTACCTATTATAAAAAGATTTGATTCCAATTTTAAATTGTCTATGACAATGCCCTTTTTAGATATAGCACGCACTGTGATTTTTATTCGCGCGAATTTTGTTTCCTTCTACCTGTTCATAGAGCTCAAAATATTCGGGCGAATAAAATTCGCGCCGTGGTGCGGTGGATTCTGTGGCAAAACACGGATTTCTTGCGGAATTATTTCCGCACGATTTCGTTACCGATGCGAACAACTTCATACAATTACATAGGTCGCAGAATGGGCGGAAAAAAATCGCGCGAATAAAGATCGCAGTGCGTGCTAAGCCTTAGCGCATGCGCGGTTAATGCGGTGATGTGCTGGGTTTTGGCGCCAGTCATACGTTTTGCAAGTTTTGCTGTACTGAATTTCATGAGTTATTTAAATTATTGTGTGTGAAATGTCTGATATCAGTGAATGTGAAGAAAATTTGACTCCGCCCGATATTTTAGATGCGGCGAAGGAAATTACTCTTAATTTATTACCAGCAAAGTCGAGAAAAGTTTATGACAAATGATATCACGATTTTATGGCATGGAAAATGCAAAAAGAGGTATTTAGTAGGTTCAATCCCAATTTATGAGTGTAGATAAAGTAGTGTATGAAACTGCACATAACTAGGTATTAAAACATTCGTGTGAAAGCTATTAAAAACCTCGCCTACGGCTCGGTTTTTAAACACACACTCATGTTTTAATACCCCTCATTATGCAACAGTTTCATAAACTACTATTTTAGTGATCGATCTGACTTAGGTTGAATGAGAAATAATGCAGAACCTGTGGTCTCAAACAGAGAGGTGAGGTATCGCGGTGGCGGCGGCGGGGGGCGCGGAAAAAGCAAACAAAACAACCCGCCGCTTGTGTCCATCCTGGCGAGGGCGACGAGCGGCTTCATGGAGCGTCAGAAAACGCGGTAATTTCATGCGTTCCTATCCGCTCGTTGCGGATAGGAACTGACAGGCCTAAGTAGCGATATTCGCTCCTCGCCCCTAAAAACGTTCCATGTCGTATAGGTACTCGTATAAGGATAAACTTTTCCACTACCTTGTCTATGATGTAACACATTGCCTAAGAAATTCGTTTCGAAATATGAATATGAACACAAGATTATAAAAAAACAAAATTAGTTTTGATATCATTATGTAACTACAACATTATTATTATTCTTTTTGGCGGCCAAGTACGAGTGAAACAATTTGCAATTTAAAGAAAAAAAAGGCTACTGTTGATAGACGCATTCTGCCGCAAGGCCCGCGCTTTTTCCACCGCCCCATCCGGCAGAATGATAATGAACCTGTTACCTCTCGAAAAAACGCTCGTTGATTGTGTGTATACAGTCTGTGGTGTTTAGTCTGACCGAAAAACTAAAAGATTTCTAATAGATTGTTGTTGGAACTTATTTGCATTTAATTAAGTAAGCTCATCAGGTAGTGGAAAAAGAATCCTTCGTGTCTCGCATAAAAAGGCGAAATTGGCTACATCGCTCCGTGTACTCCCGTTCGTCCCATCGACTTCGTCCCCCTCGTGGGACCAACGGGAATTCGTTATTTTTTTTTCCGATTGTCCCACTAATTTTGTTGATAAGACGAACGGGAATAATTTATTAATTATTTTTTAGGCCTTTTGGTCCCACCAAATAATTTCAGACTGGTTGTTTTAATGGTAAAAAAAACAAATTTTAAAATAATAATCAGTCATTTATTAAGGAATAAAAATCACAAAATCAACTTTACGCACCTAGGTATCAAGACGTTTCAGTGTATGTATATACACACGGGAACAAATTTAATATTATTTTTGCATATTCCCGTTCGTCCCACGACGGGGACGAAGTCGGTGGGTCGAACGGGAATACACGCATCGCCCGTGTTATAATCTCGACTTTTTATGCTCGACACGAAATGTACTATTTTGCTCAAGTCTGTATCTGGTTTAGTGAATATAGGTTTTACTGTATTAAAAAATACACAAAAGTATAAATTCGAAGGATTTCAACACAAGTCAAGACAGCCAAGTATTTCTCAATATTGTACATAATTACTTACCCTGAACGAATTTAAAAAGTAATTTATGTTAGGACTGTAAGGATGACGTTTGGACGTAGGTATGCCATCTTTTTACACTTTATTTTAAGATACTTCTCTTTGCTGTAGGATGTAGGTTAATTTTGATTCTTCTTTATATTATAATGGTCTTTTAGTGCTATAACTCCCATTGTCTAGATTTTGTCCATCAACATTGACGGAAAAATTAATCTGATCAGTAAAAAGTAATTGTCAGGTAGCTTGTTAGTTGTTTAGCTTTTAGTATGTATGTGTTAAATCTTGCAAATTAATTTTAAAACAGTTATCCGATTTCTTTGAAACTTGCATTTACGTTTGATTTGGATGAAAATTCACGATACAACTGAAGTATTTAATAAAAGCTTGTCGTTTTATATTTTTTAAATTGATGTATCCTATTTATGAGTTATAATATATTTCTCTTCTATCCTCAGGAAAGCCGCGAGTCAGTAGTCCTAGCCTGTGCGCTGCAGTACCCGGCCGCAGTTCGCGAAGGTCCAGAGCCCCGTGGCGGGTTTCTAGAACTGGTGCGAGCTTCACTAGCGGCGAAAAGAAACACGCCCGCCTGGTGCGAGCACTGTTCCAGGTTCACTCCTACTGTACAAAGAGGGAGGATTGTAAGGTACGTATCATTATTCAGCAGAAGAGTCCACTACAAGACAGGACTTCCAAGGACGGCCACATTGACCATCATGTACTTCTCACATCCAGCTGATTCTTGCCACAGATCATCATTATTGGGCTCCTTCAAATATGCGGTGTCTACTTTAGAACCTTTATAGGCCTTCCCCGGGTGGCCACCACGATCGGTCCAGTCCTTGTCGCATACAAAAAATTCTTGCGAACTGTCCAGATTATTGAAAGCCTTCCGGTATGCGGTCTCTACTTTAGAACCTTTTGACCTCAAATCAGGATCTGAATTTGACATCTGTAGCAATAAACTGCTATTACTAAACTGAAAAACTGGCAACATTATCATAATCATTATATCCAGAAAAAAATCATCATCATATGCCTAACCGTTTCCCAATTGTGTTGGGGTCGGCTGTGTAAATTATTTCATCACTACTGCTCTCAAAACGGTGAAGGAAAACATCGTGAGGAAACCGGCATGTCTTAGAACCAAAAATTCGAAGACATGTGACATCTACCAACCCGCAATGGGCCCGCGTGGTGGATTGCGCACAACGGACCAAAACGAGAGTCGGCAGTACAGAAAAAGTGGTCGCTCTATCCTATCCTGGGGTCGGCTTCCAGTATATAACCGGTTGCAGCTGAATAGTCAGTATTTTACATAGAACTATAAAAATAAATTTATTTTCATAAATAATAAATACTTGTGTTTGTGTTGCAGATTACCACCGATATTAGCAATAAATTGTGGGGGCGCGACTGTACGAGAAAAAGCATACTGGGCGAAAGGGGCACAGAAGGAAATTGTAAGGAGTTCCCTCCATATATCACAAAATCTAGCAGTGAAGCCTGAAGCTTTCGTTTATTTTTATATGTAGATTTCGATGACAAAATCTGTACATTAAGGCGTATTCCCTATAGAAAGCGATCATCGCACGAATATGCGATGGTCACGATCACTTGTATGGCAAAACTGGACAGCGGCCTCTGTGGGTACAACGACGCGTTCGGATTTGACATATGTTCCAGACTATACTTGCCGTATTTGTACAAATATTTGCTCCAAATCTCCATTAGAAAGTGAAATTTATTTCAATGGCAGTAAGGTTCGTTTTGCATTGCCTAAATATGCCAAGTGTAGCGCCAGCAATAGAAATGCATTCATTTCTATTGCTGGCGCTACGATCGCGTATTCGCGCGATGATCAATTTCTAATAGGACGACGCCTAATACACATATTTATAAAAAAACCGACACTGTTTAGCGATTGCTTAGCGCATTCTAAATTCAAATTTAAGGAAACTTTGAATAACGAATCTGCTAATCAATTTCTAACTAGCTCAGAGATTTTTATAAAAAAGACCCAATGTCTCATAAATTCATAATATACATTTCATGAGTAGGAAAATACTTCACATAATAACTTGGATTATCTCTAATGTTCTAGCCGGAAACTAAAAGAGGCGGCGGTGGCAAACCATGCCGGTATGGACTACACTGTGCTCGGCCCGGGTGTCACTTTAAACACCCCGACAGGTAAGAATATTCTTTATGTCGTGTAAAATGCAATAATAATTCATACTCATTCAGAAAACAGGTGTGATTGCCTGGAAAACGCTGTACCTTTTATTGGTACTAGTCTTCTTCTTTTCGTGTGAGGATGTGGCCACTTATGGTGTCAGAGCTAATTAAGCCGCCACTGGGATTCCCAGAGGCCTCTGGCTTGGCTATTTCAGACTAACTATATAAGGCCAGGTTTCCTCGATGTTTTCCTTCACCGTTGCCTGTGATGTTCAAGATAAACTTAGAAAGTACATATGAATTTGAAAAAGAATCGCACATTGAAAATTGAAAATTGGCACTAGTGAAAACTGTTTAATGTTTTCTTTTTATAGGCCAAATCAACAAGCGGGCTCGTCAAAGAGTCCAACTCAGGAGTCGAACTGTGTTCTACCCCAACAGCTACTTATAAGACTGCAATCAGATGGAGACGTAGTTATTAATGATAAGGTAAGAGAAAACTTTTTTAACAAAAAAATTAACAGAGGAAATAAGGAACCGAAAAGCAAAAAATAACAAAGAATCTTTTAGTCTAGCATTTTGAGTTGGCGCCAAACAAACTTTTCAATATTATATACTTAATTTGAACAGAATCGGTTCACAATTGAAAATTCAGTGGAAAAATCAATAAATCCTTTTTTTTACCTTTAAAAGAGGATTTCATTTTTAAAATTTAAATGTACCTACTTTGAGGTATAATACTCTTTCCAATAACAAAATAATTTTTCAAATCGGACCACTCTATAAAAAGTTACGCGTGGTAATATACATGTCGAATTGAGAACCTCGTCCTTTATTTTTCGTCGGTTAAAAAGGAGTCACTTATTCAGAGTTGCGGGTGTTTTGCGGATATTATTGTAAGGTAACGCATTTACTGGGATAAAAGTTCCCTTGTCCTGCTCGAGAGTCCAATCTATTTGTATCAAAACCATCAAATTCATTTAGCGGTTAGGCGTCGAAGCGTAAGAGACAGAGTTACATTCGAATCCCTATTTATAATAAAAGTATAGATCGAACTTATTTTTAATTTATCTGATACACGTTGTTTAGTAAGTCGTTTTATTCGGTTATGTAACATTGGTTGCCGTTCACACCCTGCTGTAATCAACAAAAGTATATCAGTAAGTCCATGTAACCATGGTCTGCCATGTGTTCCAGTTAATGTATTGTCTGACATAAATTAAATTGCAACAACATGAAATTGAAATCATAAGCAACATGTTCAATATGGGAGACCTCTTAATATATAGTGGCGCCTAGCGGTGGGTAACTCCGGAGTTACTGATTCGAAGGAGCCAATTCCGAACGCGGATCCATAAACCTTATTTATTCCTCACAATTCTCATCGGCTCCGCGGTACCAAATGATTCCGGAGCGGAGTAGCGCCGCCGGAGCCGTGGAGCGCGGGTTGGCACTTGTTCACTCGCTCACTCGGTGCGTCGTGTCACTATAGTACCAGTACGGTGCGCTCTAATTTATATGGGGTTAGAGTTTAATATGGATTGACTGGCACGCAAAAAATGTGATTTTTGTTTCATTGTAGTCGCCCAAAAGGTTCGCCACGGTTTTATTATTATCTATTTTATTTTATTTCATATTCTTCTACCAAGTTTAACATTGTTTTAGTCGTATATATTTGTATTCCGAAATTTAAATCATAATATGATTTGACTTGATGACTTTACAGTAGTAGGTCATTTTAATTATATTATAATTAAAATGACCTACTACTGTAAAGTCTGTAAACTGTCCAATTCAAAAGGTGCCAAATGATTCAACGAACCGAATGAATCAAATGTTTTGGGTGAACCAGGGAACCAAAATGACCGAGTGAGTGCCGGAGCCAAACGGTGCCAAAGGAATAACTAAGGTGAACCGATTCCGGATTCGGAGTCGGAATCAGTGAATCAATTCACTTGCCGGAATAAAGATTACCCATGCCTAGTGGCGCCAGCTGGTGGCGCCAGCTGGTGGCGCCAGCTGGTGGCGTTAGTTAAGACTAAAAATAGGCGGCTACGGTTACTTTATGTATGCTACTATTTTCTTTCTATTTATATCCCTATAAACTCGATTTCACGGGAATATTCCCTAATATTCAACAAAAAGATTTCTGGCAGCGGTGGGATTCGAACCCACGCCTCCGAAGAGACTGGTGCCTTAAACCAGCGCCTTAGACCGCTCGGCCACGCTACCCTGTGCATGAGAGACTGAATTTTATAATCTGTTCCTTTCGATTATGAGTTTTCCTGCAATAGGTTTGTTATTAATAGATTTAAATTATAAATAACATCTGCTGCAGTCGTTTCTTCTTATCGCGTGTGAAAGTAGTTAACAACTCAAATAGCACGATCTTTTCCCGTTTAAGAGTTAAACGGTCCAGAAGAGATTGTTCAGTTTATCAAATATCGGACTGTTTCTTAAGTTTCAAATTTTCTCCCCCGGCTCTAATAATTAATTTTGTATACCATAGTCCAAGAATGATATTCTTAACTGTTAACTAACCCACGGTTTTTGAAAAAAAATACTCGATACCTCACAAATTAATTGCAAATCAAGTGGTGCGACTGCCTGTCGATAATTCAACGAATCAAAACAGCCGACCCATATTTGACACATAATTTTTTCGATAATTTTCGTTCTAGGAACTGGGTCTTAACCTCCGTTAACAGTGCATAGCGAAATGCGACGTGGTTAATGATCTGTGTATATCGTGTATTTTTTTTCTTTCTCATTTAGTTTTTAATCATGGTGTGGCAGAGTAATTTATGCGGCCTACCCGAATGTCCTTTCTTTGGTTTTATTGTTTCTCGAATCGTTGAGTACCCTAAACTCTGAGTTGAGCTGCACGGTTATTGACAAATGCGTGCACTCACTGGACAGGTCCACTCAATCTGGCTGGTTCTTTCCTCAAAAGGCCATTTCAGACATCTATCTATAATGTGATTTTTAATTTCGTAGACTAAACTGAACTTTGGGGGTTGTCACTTTGTCGTTAAATAAAAATTGTGACGTATCCTGACTATCCTGGGTGATCTCAAGTTAATCGAAAATCGAAGTAGATCGAAAATGAAACAATTTCACGGCAAAAAAAAAAAAATTTGTTTCTGACTTCATTTTATCGATCGTATTTATTTTATTGGTGATTTCATATATAACACAATAAAAGTTTATGTTCTATGTGTATGAATACTGTTATATTTAAATGTATTACGTTTATATTCGTAAAACATTTATTTACACCAATTAGTAAAATTAAATTCAGGAGTCATTTCACATCAATTCGATGAATCACTTATGATTGAGCCTTACCTACAACACTATGCTCCGCGCTTGCAACATTTAAAAAAAATAAGTTCATCAGCTGCAGTTTAGTCTACGAAATTAAAAATCACAGTATACATTGGTCTTCACATAATCTAACCAAGATTTTGTCTGGACTTTAAAAGAGACTTTGACCTCTGAGTTTTGAAATCTCCTCCTGAAAGTGTTTGTACAAACCAACTTACAGAAATAAAATCATTTATCATTATTTAGGCCGAAAGCCGTTCACTGTTGGACATAGGCCACTCCCAAGCGTCGCCAAATCGACCGAACCTGGGCGTCCAGCGGTGTCCAGAAATTCAAATATAATTTATATATCCCTTATACTTTCCAGGTCGAATCCCCAACGGAGCCCCTCACACCGAACAGTAAGGCCGACAAACACAAGAAAAAGAACGTGACCACACAATCAGAAGAAGAGTACATCCTGTCGGCGGCAGTTGTATGCGTTGAAGACAATCCTAAAAACGTGGTCGCGTATATACAGACGGCGGCGAAAGATGTGGAGCCGGTCTGGTACCTGTTCAATGATTTGAGGTGAGAGTTAAATTGATTTTTTTGTTTCTTTTGTTAATGCACTGCAGTCTGCAGTGATATAAAATAAATAATAATAAAGTTGACGCCACGGCGTAGTGGTTGAGCGATCGACTGATGCACTGCGTTTGGCGAGTTCGATTCCGCACGGAACAAATATTTGTATGGCCTAATAATTGTTACGGATCTGGGTGTCTTGTGTATTTGAGTTTAAATGTTTGTAAACGCACGCACGATACAGGACGAAATTCCTAGAGTAGGGTATTAGTGGCCCGATACGTAAATCAATGCCTAGTTGTGGCCAAGGCTTGTATAGTGCTTTTCTCAAATAATGCGCGGAAATTAAAACTAAGTAGCATCTAGAACTCTTTTTGTCAAATACAATTACTTTTCGAAATCAATGACGAACAACAATAATTATTTTCGTGTTAGTGTTCATTTTTTTATTCTATTAACATATTTCCTATATCTATAAACAATTTTATTTTCCAAGCATGTTTGAGAAAATTATTTTTATCAAACATGCTTGGAAATTTGAGCATTATTTTGACAACCTTCTTTGAGATAAATCGAAATTGCTGTACTGGCAAAATACTACGAGCAGCGGCCGGCAAAAGTTGTATGAAAATCCATATCTGTCGTGTTTAGCGGCCAAATAAATTACATAGTAAACTCATATCTGTCGTGTAATTTAAAAATGGAACGAAATTTTTCTCCGAAACATGGCAACCAAAGAGGTAACATATCAAATTCAATTATATTTATTGCTCAACACAGTACATATTCATACATTTCCAGATGTCAAGTGAATGCGCAGTGCACTGTTTTGCGCCAATTTATTCATGCAAAATTATCATTAAAATTACACAATGTCACAAATTATAATTAATACTCTATGCAATGTTATATATTTAAAATTATTACCTTATACAAACTCATAAAGTCAAATTAATACCTTATAAAATTACATAAATTAATACCCTATACAATGTCATAAATTCAAATTAATACTTTAAACGATTTCATCATTTCAAAATAAGGAGGTAACTTATCAAAGGTTTTATTTAAATTTCGAACTGGCTTGCAAATGGAGAGCTGTTTAATGAAAAAAAAAAACTATTAACGCGGCAAAAAATCATCATTGATTTTGAAAGTATTTGACAAAATGAGTTCTAGGTACTACTTAGTTTTAATTTCCACGCATTATTTGAGAAAAGTACTATACAAGTCTTGGCCGCAACTAGGCATTGATGGACTTACGTATGTGTGCCTCGGCGACGTCCATCAATGCCTCTTTTGCTGGCCGCTGCAGTAATGTACTATATCATGCTTGCTTCTGCTATTTGCCGCTTGGTGTATTTCTTAAATTGTTTTTCGCAATAGTAGCTTTAAATTGTCAAAGAACGCTTTTGTTACACCTTTCAAGGCTAGTATAGGCATACAGTTCCAGAGTAAGACTCCGACAGAATCTGCTCAAGTTGTGAATTTCGATATCTGTAGTTACATATATCGTATATTTATGTGTACACACTCCACCGGGAACATACCAACAGATAATGCTGTAATATTTTATTTATTTGGGGAAAACAAAAAGTGACTCATTATATTTCACAACTTACTATTACAACAATTACGATATTATAATATGTAATTACACCATTGCCCAGAATGTTGACACTTGACAATACATGACGTTACAGAGTACAATAATTTATTTTCCAGTATCGTCCCCGTAAGCGCAGACGAAGTGGTACAATTCGGGGCGTGGTGGAAAACGCCGTGCGTTTTATTCTACACAGCGAGTAGTGCCCGCCTGGCTCCCGCAGAGGACGAGCCGAGGTCATAGCCGACGCTTTTGTATGGACCTTATAGCCATGGGTGAGTAGCATACAAAGTTTTCAACCGACTTCAAAAAGGAGTAGGTTCTTAATCCGACTGTGTGTCTGTTACGCGATTACTTCGCTAATAATGAACCGATTTTGACGATGCTTTTTTTATTTGTAAGCTGATGCTTTTCATGTGTTTCACATTTATAATTAAATGAATTTGATCAAGATCTGATGAGTCGTTTTTAAATTATCCTTAGTAATGCGTATTCTCATGGTAATATTAATATAAGGTACCAAAACTAAAAAGAGAAAATAATTAATCTTTCAACAAAAAAAATAAACTGAATTGCAAAACAAAACACTACTCTTTTCGGAAGTCAGTATCAAAAACGAAAAAATATTAGTACCTATATTTACATACCTAATATCTGCAAATAAAGTTTTACAGCATTAAATACATGAGGCCATAGCGTGTATGTAGATCAAACCAAAATGTCTACCGATCGTTACAGGCTTCAACAATAGTATTTTCTCAAACATGCTTGGAAATGTGAGCATTATTTTGACAACCTTCTTCGAGATAAATCGCAATTGCTGTACTGGCCATATACATGCGCGCAGCGGCCGGCAAAAGTTGTATGAAAATCCATATCTGTCGTATGTAGCGGCCAAATAAATTACATAGTAAACTCATATCTGTCGTGTTATTTAAAAATGGAACGATCTTTAACTCCGAAACATGGCAACCAAGGAGGAAACTTCCTAAGGTTTTATTTAAATTTCGAACTGGCTTGCAAATAGAACGCTGTTTATTAGGAAAAAAAACAAAAGAACACTAACGCGGGAACGATTATTTTTGTTCGTCATTGATTTTGACAAAATGAGTTCTAGGTGGTTTTAGGTATTATTATACTAATTTAGTTTAATTTCCGCGCATTGTTTGAGAAAAGCACTATACAAGCCTTGGCCACAACTAGGCATTGATGGACTTACGTATGTGTGCCTCGGCTTCGCCTCGGCCCACATTTACACGTTCGTCCATCAATGCCTCTTTTGCTGGCCGCTGCAGTAATGTACTATTTTTTAATCAGTATTTTTTTGCTGTCCTTATGTTGTAAACTAAAGTGTTGATAACTGCACTTGGAAAAAAAATACGAAATTGTTGTTGATACGATTGGTCGTACTCGTAAAATGACTAAGAGTTTGTGTTTAATGCGTTGTGTTTGCTGAAATAATTTTGAGACCAATATTTTAATGATTACACACAATTAATATTATTTTTTTATTATTTGTTGGCTCGCTCTTGACCACTATCTACCCTGATGGCAAGCGATAATTAACTAAAAATATCCTCATTGACACTGTCAACAGCTTCATATTTTGCAGAAAACTTTATCTCTTCTCGTCAGCATCTTAATTTAGCCCATTTTCTTTCCATTTCCAGTGCTATTATCGGTCCATACGTAATGAGCGAGATGTACTATCCAGTACCGACGGAGACACACTACAACTACGTTCAATAAAATAGATTAAATTAAAACTATTCCATTAGATAAGCTCAAGAAATCGTTCGGCGGCACAAAATTGTGTGAACAAATGTATGAACTGAATCAAAATTATGATAGTATGTGTAAATTAATTTATTGCGGCGATTTTAGCTAATATATTGCAACTTAAGTGTAATGAAGGCGTTGTTACAGTACCCGGCCGCAAGAGATGACACGTCGAAAATTGAATTTAGAGTCTCATATACCCTATCATGTTCTTAACAACGAACTCAATATTCTAAGCGACAAAGTTCAAATTCCATTGCATTGAAAATTGGTTTAGGACCTTCATAAGAAATGGTCACTCTAAAATCAACTTAGACTACATCGCACTAAAGTTGATAGTTAACTAAGGGGCAACTGAGATTCTGAATTGAAGTATAGTTTTGGTTTGGCTGTATAGAGCGTTGTTTCCGTCACTATATTTGTGTGACAGACTTTTTCTAAAACTCGATGTGTTATTAACAATCGGGTACTGTAGTAAGTCAGAAAGAAATCGTCCTGAGCCAATTGATGGGGGTATGCGGCATATATCCTACAGATTAGTAAAAAGATTTTTGGGAAGGTCAAAGTTCAGGAAGTCAAAAATGGATGGTGCTTTTTACCTTTGTAAGTACCATTTCTTTTTCGCAATGATGATGGTCGATGACCCTTCCAGCGAAAAGCTGATTCAAACTGAGCTGCTTAGAGTGAAAATCCAACATACATATTTTGGGAAAAGGCGAGGTATCATTTCGCAGTTTTAGCCTCTATTTATGAAGTCTTTTAAAATGGTTTTCGCTTGGCTAGTTATCGTCGCAAGTCTGACCACTTACGCCTTTTTTACATTGAAGTTACGAAATAAAGAATTTTATATTCATGCAGATTCTACTCATATGAAGGCGGTCGTCCTATCTCAACACTTGAAGGGCTTTTTACATAATGATATATGTGTATAACATCTCGCGGTTTTTATAAATATGCGATAATATGTGCCTATATGCTTATTATACGGCAATATGTATTTCTTAATGCCTAAAACTGTGAAATCTACCTCAAAACATATTATTCCGTTCCTACAAGTTGATTTTCTTTCCAAGTATTGAGATGCGGACGGGTGTTGCGTGTATTTTTATAAATGTCACTGTGAAGTTTAGCAAACGATATCTAGGGAGAAGAGATTTCTATTGCCTCTAAGATTGTTCTAGATTATTGATGGTAAATGAATGAAGTCATGTATAGTATGAATCAAACTTAATGGTGGAAGGAAAACTAGGCGAGGTGCTGCGGAGTAGCAAACTTATGTCGCAATGAGAGTGAGCGGTGGGCTACTGCGCAGTGAGTAGCGTCCTCAAGTTTTGTTTCTGTTATCTGCTTGTAGCTTATTTTATTGGTTCCGTTTCTTGTTAGCATCGTAAATCACTCAAGGTGATAACGCCTAAACTGACTAAATAAAGTTCTCTCAAGCAAACAATCATAGCTAAACGGTATTTTTTTAATTATAAGCTTGTCATAACTTTATTCAGAAGTTTTTTTTTTTAATAATCAGGTGACTTCACTTCTTTTTAGTTGTATTGTTTCAAAAATCACTTTTTTACAATTTACACAGAAAACATTGCTTTATTACGTTTGTTCACAATTGTAATTTTTACTCAATATTGATAAATTGTATAGATGTAAGAATTAATTTATTTTGGTTGTGATATTACGAGTAAATTAGAGATGTACTAAATTCTGTTTCTTCCACTAAATTATACGCCCATTGAACCATGTAAAGATATCTAGACTACCTTCGAGGGGCGTAAAGTACGATTTACATCGGCAGGCGTGTATTGGACCTCGTGTAACCATGTGTATATAGAAGTGATTATGAAGTAATTCAATGGCATATCGCCATAATAAACGACCAGCTATCGCGGCGTGCGTGCATATCGGAACGGGTTCCAAGTTGTGTCAATGAGGGCTTCCGTTTATACCCCCGACGAAAAAAGAGGGGTGTTATAAGTTTGACGTGTGTATCTGTGTGTCTGTCTGTGGCACCATAGCACCTAAACAGAAGAACTGATTTTGATATCCTTTTTTTTTTTGGAATTTGATTTTGTCGAGAGTGTTCTTAGCTATGTTTGAATAAAATCGGTTCAGCCGTTCAAAAGTTATTTACTGTTTGATTCGGGGTGTTTTCGCAAGATATCGTGTCATAATAATAACGTGTTCAATAGATTGCCGATCGTAGCGTATCTACTATGTACTAGATAAATTATGAAGCATGAACTGAAAATGTGACGGAAAATTTTGAAATTTTTCTTGTTGTGCTCACCAGTTGGCGCCACTAAGTTGGTCCTTAAATAAAGCAGTTAAACATTGTTATTACGCGCACAGAAGCATAGTTTAAATTAAAATAATGTCTAATGCCGTAGAAGTGCGATTAAATATAAAATCGAGTGTCTGCGCAGTCCCTTTTTTTCGATAAAAAAGGAGGATACAATTTTCCGAAACATAAAACTTTGTTAAAGCAGTGGTTGGTAAAACCCTTCTCTTCTCTTCTAATCTTAATATTTGGAAAAGATACACAAGAAAGAAAAAGAGGTAAATAAACTAGCGCTAAAGGCCAAAAAACAATGAAATTTGACATTTTGTAGACCTCACTCTACACTAGCGCTCCTAGCGGCAAATTCAAACACGACAGCTCTCATTCCATGCAAATAATCTTCAACTTCCTATAACACATTGTAAAATACGATCCGATGCGACCCGATGCACGCCCCTTCGGCGCGGCCCGACCGGTGGAAATCGTACCTAAATATAAGACGTTGCAGGAAATTGATTTTTGAGTAAATTTTCTATTGATAAGTATACACTTCCCCGGGAGAGGTCTATTTCGCAGGTGTGCTTGCATGGGTAGATCTATCCCGGTGGCCGTAATGAGTATGGCCGCCTGTACGGTATGGTAGTCTAGAAAAATGTTTAATATATCCCCGAACCGAAATTCCGTAATATTGCTCCTACCTACGAGTTTATACGTTGCGTTGTTCGATGAAAGCGACTGACTGAAAGTTTATTGTACGTTTTAACGGAGCGAAATAAGATATTAGTCATTACGTTATTAAATGCAGTTGTGCGGAAATAATTATTATGTTGCATGAGATAAATATTGTTCTGTGGCCTTAATGTGAGAATTTTTACGTACTCGATCGCGTTAACGTAAACGTCAATTTCTATCGAAACTGGGTAAGTGCCATCTGGTCACACTACAGTGAAACGATTGTGTTTCACTGATTTCCATACGATTTGAGATAAGCGAAAGTTTCATGAACGCGATCGAGTGAGTATAAAAAATTGGCCTTCTGAAGCATGGTGTTCACTTGCTTTTGCTTAAATTGTTTTCCCAAACCGACAACATTCATAGTTTTAAATGGCAATTGATACTGTGAAAAACATGACATCGACACAGTTGGGTAATAAAGACAACTTTTGCAAGGCTGCTAGTGAACATCGCATACAAAGCAATAAAACATTTTTGACATACAATAAAAAAAAAGACAGTTCCACTAAGAACACACTGCGATTAATTCCATCATAATCTCATCTTATTTTACAAGCTTTTTATTAACTTGCTATGTATGTATGTATGTTTGGGTGAAATCTAACAACTGAATTTTAAAGCAGCTATCCTCAACCGATTAAGATGAAATTTTGCATACATGTTTCGTTTGGATAACAGTGCACGGTAAACTAAAAAGCTTGTTTGAAAAGTTTTTTATAAAAGAAATTTAAAAAAATGAGAGTAGTATGGAAGAAGACTAATGTTGCGCCAATCTCAAATAAATTGGGATTAGGAAGGATTTGTGGGAGGCCTTTGCCCAGACGTGCAGTGTAGGCTAGTATGAAAAGAGAAAAATATAAAAGCAAGTCTTATTTTTACAAACGATTAGAATTTAATAGTAGATTATTGCATCGAGCACAAAGTAATTTATTATTGCACCGAGTGCCTGATTTAGAGCCCGATCGTTAGCGAGGGCTCTAATCTAACAGGCACGAGGGCAATATAAATTACTTAAGGCGAGGTGCATAATCTGCTTTTCTTTCAACTATTACCTATAAGAATAGTAGATAATAGAAACTCATATCAAACAGTTAAAATAGAAGTTTGAAATTAAAAGATTTTCTATAACACTGTCGGCTTCATTTAGAATGTTTTCCGGCGTTAATGTCGCTAGATGATTCCATTTTAATTCGAAGCCAAAATCAGATAGCATCACACTTTATCGTTTCCAAAAATATTGTCAAGCAAAATTAACAAAGTTCCCGCCAAATCACTTTTTTTAATTTCTTTCATTTTTAAATCAGAGTTAGCAGCAATCATTTTTTAAATTTGGAACAAGTAGGATAGAAACGAATAATACGTACGTAAAAAAAAATTATTGATATCGGCTGGCTGAATAGAGCTAATCCATTGAGATTGGCACCTTTTGGTGCGATTAAAAAATAAACTGTGCAATAATGAAATTTCATACATTTTTATTGCTCTAGAGCATTAAAGACTCGCTTTGTACTGAGTTTTTAGTGTGATTGTGATGAAATTAAAGCATAGTTGGAAGAAAAAGACATTTATTTAACATAAATGCACTAATAATCACAGTGTGTTCTTAGCTTTATTTTCAAGGTTATTCCGCTTGTATGGTGGCTGGTTTTAAATAAAACGAAAGTTAAAATAATAAAATAGTTTTATTTATTGCTTTTACCTTAACTCCAAAACCAATAGAACTTAAGAAATTATTCTTAAAAAATTAAATTGACTCTTTCATGACAAAATTGTTTAGATACCCACATAACATCAAGCAATGTATTTCTCGAAGGGTTAAGACGCAAACACACTGCCGTATCGTGGCGCAGGATCCACCAATCAAGACTGTTCCAGCCTACGTCATAACGCAACGAGTTTTGTAGTCAATCAACTGCGTCAGAAGGTGCCACGCCACGACACGTAAGTGTTTTTCCGTCTTTAGGCACATTGTGGTGTGTGAGTGCATTTATAGTAGGTACACACATATATTGCACAATTTTTTTCGTAACTTTTAAAATTAAAGAATGTGTCCTGCAATAAAAGCCGACGTCGTCGTCTTCCTAATCAAAAATCATTATCTTTATGAACTCGCTCTCCTTTTGAAATAAACGTTAGTTAGCTAGTTTTCACTCGCGATTCTCAACTCCGCCTTATGATGTTCATCAAGCACGCGAGTCGTTTCAAACCTTCTCATCGCCACCTCCTTGAAACTGTTGTACACCGTCGGATAGTAGGCTATGGTATTCTCAAAATGTTCCCTGTCAAGCCGGAACAGCTCACAGTTAGTGACTGCTACTACAGATGAGGTTCTAAAGTGATGTTTCATGACTAAGGCTATTTCGCCAAAGTAATCTCCGTCTTCTAGATGACAGATCTCCTTGGCTGAGTCGGAGTAGATGGCCACTGTGCCTCTGTCGATGAAGTAGAGACAGTCGCCTGTGAAATTGAATTTAAGTTTAATAATTTTGTGTGGCCGTGCTTCTCATGTGGTCCCATTTGATCAAAGTTTTTTTGAAAAATATGACTGCGACTACATTAATGATGTTCGTGTTATATGTACCACAACTAAATAGTCAAAATTATAAAACTTTTGTAGATTACCTCCTATTTTTACAGTCGGTAAAAATACAACCGACTGCCAAATAAAAACTACAAAGGGAAAAATAACTTCAATTTCGGAAAACTGTGTCAAAAAACGAAGAAACGAAAACAAGAACACCGACTTCCGTAATTGAAATATAACTTAATATTTTTTTTTTTTTTTTTTTTTTTTTTTTATTGTCTATAGGCTCGCGCTTGACCACTATCTCACCTGATGGATAGCGATGATGTGGTCGACGGTGATGCACGCTTGCCTAGTAAAAACCCATTCACTTGACTTATAGACCCCTAGATTGTAGCTATCGGGAAACACAATTCGGAAGGCGGTTCCTGTTTTTCACTTTGTAGTGTTTTTATTTGGAAGTCGGTTGTATTTTGTATTGTCAGGCCCATTGTCAGAGATTTTAGACACTATCCCACCATCTTAAATATAGTAATATAATCTTGTATATATTTATGTTTTTATCTAATAGCAGTACACCGCAGACTACCCCCCTTTTTTATTTTAAGTTTTTTTTTTCAGTCCATCCAAAGGTTGTCTGGTAGATATCGCTGTCAGCGATAAGACCGCCTTTGTACCCGTTTTTATATGTTTTTCTTGTAATTGTTTATAATTTTATGGTGTACAATAAAGTATATTCTATTCTATTCTATTCTATTCTTAAACTTCGCGAAGTAGATACCTACTTACCAACGGTATTGATCTTGAATATAATATCGCCAGCGATGTATATGACAAGGCGTAGTTTGACAGCGATTTGCACCAGTAAAGAGCTAGGTAGCTGCTTCAAGAAGTCTAGCTCCCTTACCAATTGACGGCCAGTATGCATCAGGATATCTTCACGAAGTTGACCAGACATACATTCCAACATACGGCTTTCCTAAAGGATCAAAACATTTATAAAGAGGGAACGCCTGTAGATCATTTTCATTTTCACCGCCTCTGTCTTGAAATTTGTCGAGACAAAGACTTTGTATGCGTGTGTACGCACATGAGTAGTGTTTTCATAGTTTTTGTAGATGCATAAAAAAATAATAAATATATTTATATATAGTACACTTTAAATTACAAAAATATTTATATTTCGTACTTCGCGGCTCTGGTACTGTTCAAAGTGATCTCTGACATTCATGAAAACGCGCCTCAGAAGATTAGTAGCCTAGACCTCACGCAATGGAATTTGAAGTTTGACATGAATGGCAAAGTTTGTTGTTCCAAAATTTGGTCAAATTTAGGTTGCTTTTATGTTAGAGTGGTTACGCACTGCATCCGATCTGAATCCAAGAAATTTCAGTCCGATGTAGCCGTAGTACCTACTTCTTGTAGATAGGGAAGGTTACGCACCGTATCCGAACTCCGTCCGTCTGAAATCAGTGATCTCGGATTCAGATTAAGATCGGATGCAGTGCGTAAACACCTTTATAGCAATTTTCTTACCTCAAAGTATTTCGACTGAAATCGAATAGCGTAGAACTTTAGGACTTTCCTCTGAATTCTTGGAGGGAAGTTTCTCTGGACCATGTATGTCTCTAGCTGTTTCTTCATCATATAATATTGGGCACTCGCAGATTCTTTTCCAAAAATTGTTAATGTATATTGTAGTGCGTAATGGAATATGAATACCTGCAAAATATCACATATTCAAGGGAAAAACTGAAGGCCTGATTAAGCGCCCGAATTGTTACGGAAGCCTAAGTAAAGGTATAAGATATCACTTAAATAACCTTTTAGCTTTACTGCGGTTGGGTAGAAAACATACCTTGGAAAAAATCCAGCTAACAACAAGAAAGTTTTCTAAGCACCACTTTTGTTCTACAAGATTCATATTTGTATTTGTTGTAAGCATACCAACTGAAACAGGTTGAATCTTTTAAAATTACAGTAAGTACCTAAACAATAAATGTGTAGGGGTCTAGGACCATAATTGCGTAAATATTGAAAGAATGCGATAATATCATTCATTGATTCATATATTAAAATTCTCTACTCGACAGTGTAAAACACGCAATGAAAACCTACTGTTGAATTGTCAAAATGAAAGCATGCGCTCGTGCTTTGAGCTTTCAATATATCTAATGGGTAATTTTACTTACTGCGATTCAAATTTAATGGATGCTTTTTGTATTTGCTATTCGCTACGCAGTACCCACACCCCTCACATCCGCTGTCAAACAAATTTTTTACTGCGCAGCGAATCGCGGCATGTTCCGAACCGCCATTAAATTTGAATCTACCCGTACCTACTTTAATCGGTTGAATAATGTAATAAATTAATTGCAGTCAAACTTACCAGCCCTGTCGAAAGCGTAAAGTAACCGGACTTCTCTGGTCTGATTCCACAAGTTTCCAACGGTTAACCACGAACAGGGTCTAGGATTTACCGGCGTATAAGTACCCTCCATTATGTAATTAACAGCAAATTGGAAGTAGATGTTCCAACAAAGGTAGACTATTAAAAAGAAAAGTATCTCCACACATGTCTTCTGGTAATACTGGGATGTAATGGCAACATTGATTAATAGAAATCTCAATGATTACCTACTTAATTATATTTTGATATATTAGTTACAACCTGATCGTTTTTTATCTCCATCCAATTTTTTTTCAGCCATTAGGTATCACTAAAATACACGATTTACTCTAAAAGCCTACATTTTGTAGAGGTATGTGAAATAAATGTAAGTAGGTACTATCAACAACAACAAGCTAATTCAAAACAAAAACAAATTGACAACTGAAGTGAATGGGGGCTACCGCGTTTGAATTTTCCGCTAGGGGCGCTGGTGTAGAATAAGGTCTTCAAAATGTCAAATTTCATGGTTTCGGCTTTTAGCGCGAGTTAATTTACAATTTTTTAATTGTTTCCAAATATGGTAGATTAAGTTAGGTAAATGCCTCCTTTTTATCGAAAAATGAGGCTACGCAAAAATGCGGCATGCCTACTCGATTTTATATTTACACCCGGTTTCTCAAAACTGTTAACGTAATCGACGAATAATCGCCGGTTAACTCTACTTTCAGTTTCTCGAAACCCAGTTTGCCAAGCGTTTGACATTTTTTTAAACAGCTATAATGATGTGGACCTTGGTCAACAGTGGCGCCAGCTGGTGAGCAATAAAACGTTAGCCCCTATTGGAACAGTATTTAAAACTGACCCACCAACGACAAGCTAATTCTTCTACAGGCATTTTAATACATTTTGGTTGAATTTTGCAATTGCAATTGTAGATCATTACTGAACAGATGTATTTTTTGCGTTTTTGGAAGGTGATAAAAAAACCAGGCTGTAAAAAGGATACTTACAGAGACCCTCATAACAATGAGAATATTATCTAAATAAACCAGCATGATAGGTAGGCGTACTATCTTCATAGATTCCAGGACCAAACATAGAGTGAGATCATTGTAGTAAATTTCGCTCAGCATTCCAGTACATGCCAGACAATCCACAATCAGCCAGGATTTTAAGTATCTCAATGCAATTTTAGCCATGGACAAAACAGCAACCTTTTGCGAATATCCTTCTATATAACCGGTGAAGAAGTTCGCGATAATATTGCACATGATCATAACATCACAAAAGATCATAAATTTGGCGTGGAAGTACTGCGGAGATGAATAAAATGATTCACTTTAGTGGTCAGTGTTGCTGATTTCAGTAGGTACCAACATCAGTGGTCACCAAATGGCGGACCACTGCTGTCGATTCGACAACGGACGAGCGCGGCTGTGTGAGATTTTCAGCGTCATCTTCTTGCTGGGGAAGGGCGGGTGTAGACTCATCTATTAACATCTCCAAGATTTAATGACAGTAGCCTGCACTAACTTTAGTCTAAACTTCGGCCGTATATAGTTCAAGACAATGACATTTTTCATATTAATATTGAAATAATATCTAAGGGTTGGGGGAGGGGGGAGGAGTAGGTACTTCGTTTTAAATCTTACTTTATTATTTAAAAAAAAAACGGACCCCAAATAAATTAATTGGTGAGTCCTGGCCTGTCTACGATATAGGTATACTCAGTATCCCTCCCGGTGGGTTCCCGCATTGTCAAGGCGGGAAGATTCAGTAGCCGTGGCTTGGTCACCCACGCACGGTGAATCGAAGGGGAACTCGAGGAAGGGGTCGCTCGTCGCCCTCGCCCTCGCTTGTCGTAGCGGCCACAAAGCGGCACCGCAATCTACTTGAGGTTGCGGTGTCGCTTGGGTGACATGAGGCGGGCCGCGATGTCGTATGTTAGCCATTGCAGCTGAGGGTTGGAGGTTGCGGCGGGAGAGGAGTGCCGGTATTGTAGTGCGCCGCTCTCCCTACCTTCCCGGACGGGGCGCCGCCGCCTGATGGCGGACGCCGTGGGGTCGCAGGGGAAGAGGAGTGCCGGAATAGCGTTGGCGTGCCATACACGGGGTCTTCTGGAGCCCATATGCTGGTTTGGTCCCTGCGGTGGCCGGTGATGGGGGTACTCTCCAAAGGAAGGTCCGGTGACAGACAGCCGCGCCGGGTTCGCGGATGAGTGCTTACGCGTGCACGTGTTCCTGCCATAAGCGGCACAGGAGGAAAGCGTGGAGTTTTAGTGGGTATGAGTCCCACATAACTACACTATCTCCCTGTGATAGCGCAGTATGCATGAGCATTTCTCCAAAAAAAAAAAGTAAAACGTTCCTACCTATCTGCGTACGCTTGCGATACGCATAATGGGCAAAGTTCAGTAAGTACGAGGTAGGCTGCAAAAGTTGCACGACGTGTATTGAAGCACCATCTCCGTCGACAGTAAGTAGATATGGTTTAATTTTTATCAACATTTAAGTATGCACACATTTTGATATAACTACAATTACTTAACCGTAACTGCAACTGAGTCCTATGTAACTGGAGAATATATAGCTAGCGGCTAGCATGGCGTGGGACACCACTCAGCTATTTAATGACCTTCTCATGGAAGCTGGGGCTGACTGGATCCGGAAGGTGGTATTATGGCGTAGGCGTGGCGATGAACTAAATTATTGTTTTTCTTTTTATTTTCAGCTTGTTCTGTTCCACTGCAGGGCAAAAGCCTTCCTTCGTCTTTTAAGTTTTCTATATTTTGAGATAATGCGGACTGCTTGAATCATAGCCATCAAGCTCGTCCCGCCATGGCCACCATCTTCGCCTGGGTCAGCCGTGACATCACCGGGCGTTTTCCGTAGGTAACTTATGATAGATTTCTCCTAGCAGTGCACTAAGATAGGTTGTCTTTAATACGTACAAGATATAGAAACTTACGTTTCTTCTAACAGGGTCCTTAAAAGAGTAATGGTAAGCGATAACAAAAGAAGCCATAATCATCAGAATGACGGCCGTAAATTCTATATAGAATCTTAGCTTGCTGTATGGATGGACGGTGATTGGATAATTCTGGTGATGTCGGTACTTCTCTGCACACAAGGCTGCATATGATCTGGGCAGGAAAAAGAACAGTGAGTGTGGCATTTTTACATCACTAAAACCATCCCTTGGCGAGCGGACCTCATATAGGTACCTATGTGCTGATGGTGATTTATCAGCAAATAGAAGGTGCCCCGTTCCCTCTTAAATGACCACCCTGGATCCTCCCTCTGTGAAAAGCCCGTTAAGGCACATCCCTACTAAGACTGTATAGAGGGCTCTCTGAGCCTCGCTGTGCACGGCAGCACGTGAAATTATTATGGGTACCTGCAAGCATCATACTTATTATGTCAACCTTAAGTATTTTAACTGTGGGACTCAGGTCTCTTTTATGTGAGACAATTTTTACGATTTCTTTGTAGGTACTAAGACATCCCGGTTTTCTCACCATGTTTTACTTGACCGTTTGGGTGCAGAGGTAACTAAATAGATGAAATAAATTTCTTGTTGCTTAGATTCGAACCCATGAGCCTACTCGAGACTATTATGACTGGTACACTCAGATTCTAATGACCTAATTATTCTGGGTGCCCAAACAAAATGCTGGATTGTGCCTTAGGCAACTACATTGCGGCCTCCAATTCGTCCCAAACCCATCACTATTAGTTATATTAAAAAAATAACGGCAAAAAATCATGTTTGTTGTATGGGAGCCCCACTTAAATATTTATTTATTCTGTTTTTAGTATTTGTTGTTATAGCGGCAACAGAAATACATCATCTGTGAACAGTTCAACTGTCTAGTTATCACGGTTCATCAGATACAGCCTGGTGACAGACGGATCATGGAGTCTTAGTAATAGGGTCCCGTTTTTACCCTTTGGGTACGGAACCCTAAAAACAAAGTCCCCCGTCGCATCTGTTCGCGATAAACTCAAAAACTACTGAACGGATTTTCATGCGGTTTATTTATTTATTTATATATATTTCCTTTATTGTATGTACACCAAGTAATGGTTTTATGGTTATGGCTTTATGGTTTGTATATAATGTGCCACGGGCGACGCCGGGCGGGTCGCTAGTTAAATATAATACAGGTATATGGTCTTCAAAAATAGATCAATAATTATATGCATCTGTTCAGGATTAATGCTTCTTACCTGTGCATATTAATAGCCCTTATATCACCAAAATGAATAGCAATCAAGTTGAACAACCCTAATAGTATTCCCCGACTCCTTATGGTGTATGATGATATTCTTTCAGCTGGCAAGTGACAATCGTGGCCATGGAAATATCCATGAGATGTTATAAGACTCACATCTGGTTTTAGTATTTTATTTATTTCCCTATCTGCCTTTTTTTCTTCTTTAGAGTCTTTAATCTTCTCAGTCATGATGAAAATTTGAGTAGTTACCTAGCTTAACAAACTAAATTGTTCAAAGATTTAGAAGGTAAATAAACATAATCAATCCCATTTTCATATAAAATGTGTCAAAAGTAGAAAAGTTTACAGACTCACCAGAAACAATAAGTACGTAAAATAAAAACTTTTTCACAAAAAATAAACCGACTTTTAAAGGAAAACTATGCTAGTATTATATTAACTGTGGCAAAACACAAAAAAGTTCAAAAATAACTTTCGCTTTGTTCTTTTCTGATTTCTTTGGTAATTTTTCAACAACGACTGCCGAAACGAAAGTTATTTTTGCATTTTACTAAAAAGTGCTTTAAAAAGTTTTGTTTAAAAAGTCGGATTATCCTTTGTGAAAAAGTTTTTACTTCTCTCTTTCTAGTTTTAGTACCCTATCACAACAAATTTAGCGAATTCTATAGTAAAGTAAAAGGATTAACAAAATAACCATAATAACTTATAGTTTACACATTCGTGCTGTTTGTCGCTAAGGAGTTCGGTTGTATGTTCCATATCTTGAAAACTGCTGAACCGATTTTGATGAAACTTATACTGTTCCCTAAATTGAGGAAAGGTACCTAATACAATAAAAAAAAAATATCGCGATCCAATTACTAGTTTCGGTGATAAGCGTGTACACATACATACACATATGAACTATATAATACTACTATACTATACTACTAATACTATAAAATTTAGCACACGGGTTTAGAAGCCTATACAGAGTAACATGTGTGAATATTGTGCAATTCCAACAATATTATATACATACGTGTCGAATTGATTACCTCCTTTTGTTTTGAAGTATATATATATTAAGATTTGCAGTATTTAAATCTCATAGACCTCCTTACCTTATAGGTAGAAGTGTGGAAGAGGTAAGTTACTGAAGGATTTGGTTGTCACGACTTTCGTTTCATAAGGAGTGAAGAAAAGCCCTTTAGAATGTAGACAACAACATTTATTACCTATGTACTTAAAAATTACTTTTATGACAATGCCCACGGAATAGTAGTTTTACTTCTTTTCCAGAAATCTGCACAATATTTCGAGCAAAAAGCGGCGCTGAGTAGAACGTCTTCAATTTTATCAATAAGGATGAGTTCTCTGGAAAACGAATACAATTCACGTTACATAGAATAGAAGAATAGTGGAAGAAGAGGAGAAGGAGAATGTTTAAGGAAACAATAATAATATTATTAAAATAACTTTTAGCAGCGGCTTAGCCCGCGTGTAATTCGAAGATTATAAGCCTTATCATCGTGACCGTTCGTTTGAAGTCCGTTAAGGTTCTCCTTTTACATTCCGCGATAACTTAGTACTTAAGAATTTGAAAAATCACATTCATAATCCTAATTAATTACGTACTATGTTACCCATGCACTGTAAACAACGAGTATCATTCGTAAGCATCAACATTAATTATTAATAAGTATTTTTATAGCTGTCAAATCAGACTTCTTAGACTATCACGCTGACTGTCATTTGTAAAACTTTAACAGTCGTTACGGTAGTTAGAAGTCCCAGTCCCAGATAATGGATTGTGCAGGTCGGATAGGCTCTCGTTCAAAAAAATACTAAGTAGGTAACGGTATTCAGTTGCATCGGGTTAGACTGGAAGCATAATTATGAAAAGGCTAGGCCATAGTCTACTTCAAATCCATAATCTAATCATTTATTGAATTAATTTCGGTAATTTAACCGTTCTTTCACATAAGCCACTAGCCATAAATAATGAGGTATATATTTAATTAGTATCTAGAAATATGATTAAATACTTACCCGAAAGAAAACTCATAGTAGACGTTATCAAACACAGGCTTCTTGCAGTTTAAGTTCTCACACGTTGAAACAGGCCCATTGCTCAGATCTGATATCAAAACGTTGGGCAAGAAACTAAAATGATCCCTTAATATATCAGCTGGTACGTAATACGGTCTTGTGGTTTTCTTGCACATTCCCTCTTTCACAACTATTTGTTGATAATTATTACCATTCTCATCAGAATATTTGTTGTCTTCAGCTTCAATGTTGAATTCATGAAAATTCTCTTGCAGGTCTACTATGTTATTGTTATGCTCGTTGTAAAGATTTTCTTTCACGTGTTCAGAATAAAAACTGTAGGTCTGTGGATTCAGTTTCTTTACCGCAGTGTTTATCATATGATAGAATTGTCTTCTGCAAATCTCATAGAGACTTGGCGGAGAGTGGTACTTAGAATCTAATATGGCATTGTACTGAGGTGGACATTCGACTGTTACTTCTAATTCTTTGGAGTCGTGACTTAGTTTTAATTTACAGTGGTGTCTTCTTTTATCGGTATTTTGGCTATTTGCAGCTTCTAAACACCTAGAAAAAATAAATGCATATTATTATATTATCACGCTTCGATGACAAAAAAAAATGTTATGAACCATTTTTTCTACGTAAAGTGAAAACGACATAATTTAAAGTGCCAAAGCATAACACCAAAAGATCATATATAGGTAAGCATACATATTCTGTTGAACGTGCCTTACACTGTTCCAATAATATGATGTGTGAGAGTTACGAAGTCTACGCGGATTTATTGGAAATACTTGGGAAAGACAAGCACCATCAAAACTTACCCAATATTGAGACATCTAGTTTGTTGATCTCTGAACATGTGATACCACAGTGAGTACGGCAAACTCTTCAAGTGGGAGTTCCTCCAGAATCTGAACTCACAGTGGTGGTAGTTGTATACAGGTCGCTGGGGAAGCCATCGTATTTTATTGTCTGTAAAATAGAAGATGATTTGATAAAATTAACAATTAGTACTATTTAGTATGCGGTAGAAATTAACGGTGTAGATGTTCAACTTAAAATCTTATACATACATAGTTAAGCTAACTGTAGTAGGTATTAAACTAGTTTTAGGTACATGGCATGGTGTTTTATTTATTAAACACGTACAAGTTGAAATTATCTATTTAAATACGAAGTTGCATGAAATGAGCAAGCAATAGGTACATTAATTTATTTTTACTATTGAGCACAATCTTTTTTGTATCAAAACTTTATAAGAACTAAGCAACTCAACTAATAAATAAAAACTCTGTAACTCACTTGTGAATAAAAGCAATGAAAAAGTCAGAGTTTGATTACAGGTGTCATTATGTGCCTAATTGAATTTATGAGCAAGTGTGTTGAAAAAGTCTTTAGCAGGCTTTATAGCGACATTAGCCTCCACCCACACTGAAAACAGTGTAAATAATTTGTTTTCCAAGTCCACTGTAATTTGTTTAAGTCAGTTCTACAGACAATTGCTTATTTATATTATTAGATTTCTAAAAATACTCGCCTCATGAAAACAAACAAACACCTTGTATTGAAAATAAGCACCGGATGATGAAAAAACATAAGTAGGTGTTGTTAACAAATAAACTTTGTCTAACTTTACGCCTTGTCCAAAATAAGTGGAGAGTTATTAAGAAATATCTTTTAGAATAAATGACAGATCGCCCATTGTCTGACTTGATTGGTTAAAAATAACCTTTTTATGAATAAATTAGCGCTGCTTCAAACATTCAATATCTTGTCATCAATGATCACACCGGCTATCCCAGTAGGATGTTCAAAGTACCTATTGTAAAACAAATGCCAAAACAATTTCAAACTCAAACATTCTATGATGGTCTCCAGCGTCAGTCTCAACATAAATACGAGTACGTAAATGGGTCAAGTCAACCAAATCAATGAGGAAACGCTAAACTTGATTCATAGCGGATAGTTTGTTATCCGAGGCGCCAAAACTGCTGTCTTCGTAAACTTTACGACGGATAGTAAAACGTAACTAGAGCGTATTAGTACTGGCCACTGTTTAGCTAGAGATGGCCAGTTACCAGTAAATAGGTTTCTCTGATGTAACTCAAACGGGCCTTAGGAAAACATTTGGCAATGCGGATATTAGTGTGGGGTTACTTTGAAAATTATTATAAACTGGTTGCCCGCGTGGATTTAGGTAGTACTTGCCCAATATCTTTATAAATTAAATCATATGTGTTATTATACGCTTTATTACTGTAAACTTTCATCACAATACATTCTGTAATTTTTACGTGATAGAGTAACAAATATCCATACTCAAAAACTTTCACATTAATAATTATTATATTACTTATGTAGCATTTGGGTTTTTGATGTATACTTTATGCGGTTATGAAAATACTAATCGTAAATTATGATTTTACACTGTCATTTAAGTATCTAAATAAATATTCCTAAAAAAGGTGCGAAAAAAATCCTAGTTAAGAAATTTCACCGGAATTATCTTATAATACCTTACCTTAGGAATACCTTTAAACGAGAAATTCTTGTATATGTACCTACAAATAATCTGAATCTCGGAGACCGCACCAACGATTCTCATGAAATGTAGTATGCACCCCTGCATACTAAGTTTCGCGGGCGAGAAATCGATCTAGCTAGGTTTAATTTCTAGCAAACGTCGTTTTCTCTATTTTCACCCAAGCAGAAGTTCAGGAGTACTGTTCATTATGGTAGCAATAATATTGCCTGAAAAGTATATAAAAACTCTCGTGGAGCAAAAAACAAAATGGGCTGTCAAAGGGCCTAAAAATCATTTGTTTGCTTAACTTAACTTCCAGTTTTTACCTATCTTAAATGTCCTAAAATCGTAATAGCTAATAGTGCATTCAAAACATAAACACATACCAGAAAACCTAAACATTAATGTAAAACTGTTGTCTTCAGCTACACAATTAACACAGGAATAAACTTGCCCTGACCACAAATTGTAGAAAAATCATAACTTCACGAGAATTAATACAAGAGAGAAGCAATACTCAGATTTTTGTGCCCTTTGACGGCCCACATTTTTTTCATTCCACCGGGATTTTTATGGACTTTTCAGACAACATGACTACTACCATAATGAACATAATTCCAGTAAAAGTAATTAAATAGGATTTTTTTTAGCAGATTGGCCTTTAATTGCAGTTATTTTCCTGGACTATAAGTACTTAACACAAAATATAAATAAAAACTATATGATCTGATTAATAACTTTCCGAGACAGAAAGTCTTTGTTTTCGGTAACATGGTTTCCAGATTCAAAATGTTTGTCAGACACACGTCTATTTACCGTACCGTAATTTTAGTACGATTCTTGCTACACACTGCGAAAGTTTTCTTATATTAGACTTTTTTGACGGGTGATGTCAGTAAAAGTATTAATAAAACAAAAAGTTATAAAAGACAGAGGCCTTGAAGAGCTCTGCCGTATGTTGTGAACTCATTAAATACGTTCATCAAACCAGCGTACTGTGAGATCGTTGGCCTTGAAAAGCTTTGTTATGAAACAGTGCACGTGGCTAGCCAGATTACCGCAAGCTTTTGCTAAACCACCACAAATTTATACATGCACGTTCACTGACCACTTCTATTTGGATGATTCTATTTATTATTTTAGGTTGTTACGAGTACTATCATGCAAAAATTAAAATTAAAAACTCACAATATCGAATTCACGTTACCACACAGCACATAAAATTAAAGTAACAAATTAAATTACCACAAACCGATAGGTACCGTAGACGTCTTAGCTCTGAAATCCTTAGCGGCAACTCCGTTAATTCATTCTCATCCAATATCAGGAACTTCAAGCTCCTCGCTTCACCTATCTCTTCAGGAATACGCCTCAATCTATTCCCGCTAACATCGAGGCACTTGAGACATCGCAACTTAGATATCTCTCTCGGCAACTCCGTTATATCATTACCGCTAACGTACAGGCTCTCTAAATGCTCCAAAACCCCGATGTTAGTTGGCAAACGCGTCAAGAGATTCTCTTTCAAATATATGTCTGTCACTTCTGCTTCTTCACCCTTCAGTTGGTTTAGTGGAAATTCGGTAAATCCTCTGTAATTCCAGTGTAAAACGGTAGTTGGTGATAATTCATCATAGCAATTCATGTTTATAGCACAAAAGTCTATATACTGTTTTCCCTAGTTCATTTTTCACTTCACTGTTACACTCTTGTTGAAAATAATGCACTCAAGCAGTCAGCTCTTCATATGTTTACTCGTATGTTATAACGTATGGTTAGTTAAAAGCTTTGTACGTTTGTGTTAAACGTAAAAGTCAGAGCGAGCTCCTCTGATTCCCGTCTCAAGAAGACTGCATCCCATGTCGGTCGGACGTACGTGAATTATTTTTAAAACTATAACAAGGTCTTTACTATTGAGAAAATTCTGATCTTTCTTTCGCCGTAGGCAAATAATTTATAAAGTCAAGGGATCTAAGCAACATTATGTGTGCTCTTTTCGTTAATTTCGTCAATCATATTTTTCTATGAGAACATTATTTTGCTTTTATGGTTTAGTTAAAAACATGAAAAAATGAGAGGTGGGCAATGTAAATAACATCAGAGAGCATTGCCAATTCCTATAATATGAATATTTATGTTGATTGACAAAACAACTCAGAATTCAACGAAGCAATAATTGTACAAGGTTGTCCTGTCTAGCATAATCTTTTACACAATATTGATAATTATAATACCTACCCATCTCCCTGTACTATCATCACGTCACAAAAACGACGAGAAAGCGATGCAAGGTGTAGTGATAAGCTCAGTATTGGTTGGAGCGGTTGGCGTGGTTCCAACACCAACTGTGCGGTGTTAGGTCGAGGACATTCGACCGTAACACAATAACAAATAATGAGACCACAACGTTGACGAAACACCAGATTTGTTATACGTGTATTACTAACCAGATGGACTAAGCTTTCCAAATTTGACAGTTGATGACACCCAAATACTTGTAGATGAAATATTCATTAACTGAACAAAAATTACAATGCTTCATTTTAAAGAAACCGATATGAATGTATAGAAGAAAGCTAACTGAGCTGTTTCGAAACAACAGTTACAAAGAATGCGCATGATTCAAACAATAATAGGAAGTCCATTCCAAACAATAGAATACCAAACATATTAAAATACGGCTAAAGTCAATCACATAAAATGTGTTAAGTAGATCATGAATGCTAAAACCGGAGCATGCATCAAAATTTATATATTCGCCCTAGTTTTAACACTGCATTCATTAGTCAGGCTATTTTTATCAGTCTACCCACTAATGTGTTGTCTGGTTAATTGGGATATATTAACAAGGAAACAAAATTTTCTTAGAACAGTGTTGAGCTTAAAAACTGTGCCAAAGAGATATGAGCTTTCCAAGAACATGAGAACGTGGTATGGATTTCAATTTTTCCAATTTATAATTTTGCGGGCAACTTCGTCTTGTTTAAGCTGGTGCGTTGATAACTTTGATAATAGCGGTGAAAAGAGTTTTAGATGCTTGTGTTTTGAGACCTATTTATTATTATTTATTTTATAGTACATCATAACAAACATTTATATAGTAGATCTAGTTAGAAATCACAATATTTTTTACCCGGCTGCAAGGAAAGGGTTATGTTTTTCGCACGTATCTTGTATGTTTGTTTGTATGTATTTATGTTTGTATGTATGTAATATTCTTTATTACCTCTTATCTTGCAAACCGCTAGACGGATTTTTATAATTAATACATCGTTAGATAGGGCATGGCCGCCCAAGTGTTCTTAGATATGTGACGTTAAAAAAAAAACAAAAATGGCGGATTTTGTGCGCCATATTGCGGGGCACTCAATTTTTTTTTTCTTCGATACCCATCGAGTGGGGTATCAAAATGAAAGATTGTTAGAGGCGATTACAAAAATATATACCACTTATATGTTTAAATGTGATTCGAAAAACAATATGTAACTAAAAAGTTGTAGGTAAATAAAAAAAGTTAATTTAAAAATCAAAAACCCGGCTGCACTAAAAAGATGTAAACAAATAGAAAATCATGCTGTGCAGGGATCAGGTGGTCAGTCAGCTCGCGAATATGTATCCTCCAACTGCACAGCATGATTTTCTACTTGTTTACATCTTTTTAGTTCGCTTATTAAGCAGTCGGGCTTTTGATTTTTAAATTAACTTTTTTTATTAAATCTTCACTAACATTGTCTTTAGATGACCTCTTCAATTTTACGTGCTCGATCCTTGTTTGTTGCGTCCGTTAGGTGCCATCCTTTATGTTTCTATAAAAAACTAAACAAAGTAAAAATATTTTGCAATATATATTTCCAATTTCAACTCAGCACAGTTTACTTTAGCTAATGTTGTTGTTAACAAATCGTCTAGAAAAACATCTAGATATTTTCTTATCCTCGAATTTAGGCATCTCAGACAAAACATAAATGTTGGTGTGCTCCTTAAGCGCTTAGCTCTAATTCTTTATTCTCTATTAATTTAAATGGGATTTTCCAAATGGGAGTATAATAATTATCGGTCAAATTCGCCAAAATTTAATTAATTGTAATTTTGTGTAATCATAAGTATTTATAAGAATCTTTGATAAAGTGCCAATCGTGATTTACATTCACCTGATGTTCCATATCTGCATAACTTTCTTACAACTATGTTGGGGTCAACTTTCAATCTAATCAGATGCAATTAAACCCACCTACCTATAATTTACATGGAGCAACTGCCTATCTGACCTCCACAACCCAGTTACTGGGTAACATGATTCCTGATGGCACGACTGCTTGTCAGTCAGTCTTTCCGGCTACTGAACTGAATCCTCGTATCCACTGTCAAAAATCTACAAAATAATGACAAACGATACCAGCTGGTCCCGTGCTGTTCGAGGCCAAATCGAATGCTAAACTATCGAATATCAATTGATCGACCACTATAATGGTGGTCACCAATTCACGATCCTGTTACAACTCTTTATTAAAAATAAAATATATAAATAGCTTTAATAAGGTATGTATTTTAGGGAAAACTACATCAATATTATTATACTACATTTGATATGTTTCTCTATTTTACAAAAGGTGCTATACAAAATGTCAGGTCACATAGTGTCCACTAATATAATAATAATATAGGTACATACACAAGTATCACACATTCAGTACAAGTAGATCAGACTTTGAAATAATTAAGATGAATCACATCAGTTCAAGTGATGTTATAGAACATTTTAGGTGTATACGAGTATAAGACGACATTAGGTATTTGATTTTACTGAACAAAATCATCATTGTTATTTGTCTATCATTTTTGCCTATGTTGGGGTCGGCTTTCAACTTTCAACCTAACCTTTCACAGCGGTATATCAGATTGAAACGACGTGCCTATCAGATCCTACCAAAAAAGTGGCCATTGCCATTTATCTTTCTAGCATTGCGATATCAAAGATATTATTATACTTCATGCTTTCAATTTCTTCCTGTACATACAAATCTTTTTCATTCAACTTCTCATTAAACGCTTTTATAAGCTTATCTGATCGGGAACATTCTCGGTTCCAAATTTTATTTGATTTACTCTTCTACGCTTCTTAAACTTTTTCAAGAAAACAGACTTTGATCCCATTCATGCTTACGCATCACATTCCACATCTTCACCATAGAATTTTTTAATTTCAGAAATATATGAGAATTAATATAATTGTTTTTTTTTATCATAAGTTAATTTAAAATGTTATAGTTAGACCTTCACAACTTAGAGGTAGCTTTGATTTATTTCGATAAAATTGAATAATGAATAGTGTTTAAATATAAAGTTTTGTTGAGAAAGGACTTTACAATGTGAGTTTGTTTTTAATTTTTTTAAATAACTTTAGTATAAAAGTTGTATGATATAGTAGGTAGATAGTATAGTCATTTCATGAAATTGTTCACGTCCTAGTCTGGAAAATGTTAATTACTTACATGTCTTACATACGAGAAAAACTTAGAATGTAATCTTTGGAAACATTAATATTTTTTTTTTATTCTATAAAACAGGACAGCTGTTGGAAGAATCCACATTCCATTTTTAGGTTTTTTTTTTTTTGGAAATTCTAACTAGATAAGTAAGCATCAGCTTTGCTATAATTATTATCTTATAGTTTAAAATTTCGTAGTAAATTTTCATTGTTTTGCCAAAATCCTTAATTGATATTAAACTTATGAGTAATTAGTAATCACAATAATACATTTAAGTGCAGATAAGGAATACAATATTTCACATCGAATATATGTATTTTAAATATGTAAATACAATATGTGGGTCATAATTATTCTAATAAAATTTGAAACACTTGAATTTTGAACATTCTGTTAAATAGTCTAACTCATGTCTACAGTAAAATCATCAATTATATTATATTTCCATCTAATATTGTCAAATTAATATTATTGTCCTTGCGACAACAAATTCAACAATAACAAGAAACAATTACAAATCTATTACAATTTTGTTTACTCTAATAAGTACATAAAAAATACTGTTGGTAAAACGTCACAGATTACTAAATTAGGCAATTAGTACAAAGACTAGAAAATGGCAATATAATTTGCCAAAAATTAACACTCTTATTCATAAAGCAATAATAATAAAACTTACTTTAATAAATGTGGTTTGTCCTTTACAAAGTGATGTAATCGGAGTAAGAAGGCAATTTAAAAACACGCGTTTTGGAAAAGAAGTTTATAAATAAGAGGGCTAATTATACATCGAACATGCCTAAGACATAATAGACAATCTATTGTACATGGAGTCAAAGTACTTAAAATCTACGAATGAGTCTGACGCGGCGTCCCCTGGCGTCGCCTTCATCATCGCTGTCGATAGACGTATGTCGGTGTCCTAGCATCAGGGCTTGAACCACATGTTGAGAGAAAGAACTGGGAATGATGAGCGACGAACCATCGGTATTGGGCGAGCTCCTAAATAGAAAGAATTAGCTTCAATACATATTGGAAAGCTAGCCAGAAGGACTTTTTGCTCCTCAGCGAAAAAGGGATTTTTTATAGTTTTTTTCAATATTTGGAAGCATTGCATACTGTAATTAGAATGTATCATGTGTCACAATGAAACATTGGTGACCTGAATTGCTTTCCTCAAAGTGTAAGTGTTTTCTTCAGTGTTGTGGGCTAACACATACACACGAATAATGGGATATAAATCGAGTATTTAATTAAAAGACAGTGTTATGGTTTCAGGTAAGTGAAAGTTGTTGTCATGGTTACAAGAAATTACACTTGTGTAAGTTAATATAGCGCAGCGTTGAATGTTGACATTGTTGTGCTGATGTGATCAATTTGTAGAAAATCCGGCTTCATCTATATTTCCTATATATTTTTCCAATTTCAACTCAGCACAGTTTACTTTAGCTAATGTTGTTGTTAACATATCGTCTAGAAAAACATCTAGATATTTTCATATCCTCGATTTTAGGCATCTCAGACAACACTTAAATGTCGATGTGCTCCTTAAGCGCTTAGCTCTAATTCTTTATTCTACGGAATATTCAGCACTGACCACCCACGTTTGCATACTCATGAAATTTTCCAAATGGGACTGTGATACCGATAATATTTATCGGTAGTAACTTCACGATTCGGCAATATTTAATTAATTGTAATTTTGTGTATTCATAAGTATTTATAAGAATCTTTGATAAAGTGCCAATCGTGATTTACTTTCACCTGATGTTCCATATCTGCATAACTTTCTTACATCTATGTTGGGGTCAACTTTCAGTCTAATCAGATGCAATTAAACCCATCTACTTGTATTTTAAATGGAGTAACTGCCTATCTGACCTCCACAGCCCAGTTACTAGGTAACATGATTCCCCTTAGCAAGAGTGCTTGTCAGTCAGTCTTTCGGGCTATTGAACTGAATCCCCGTATCGACTGTCACAAATCTACAAAATAATGGCAAACGAGAGGAGCTTGTCCCGACGTGCTTTCCGAGGCCAAATAATCGAATATCAAATTGATCGATCACTATAATGGTGGTCACCTATTCACGATCCTGTTACAACTCTTTATTAAAAATAAAACATATAAATAGCTTTAATAAAGTATGTATTTTAGGAAAAATTACATCAATATTAGTATACTACATTTGATATTTTTGAATTCACAAAAGGTGCTATACAAAATGTCAGGTCACATAGTGTCCACTAATATAATAATAATATAGGTACATACACAAGTATCACACATTCAGTACAAGTAGATCAGACTTTGAAATAATTAAGATGAATCACATTAGTTCAAGTGATGATAAAGAACATTTTAGGTATTTATACTAGTATATAGGACGACTTTGAAATCATGTATTTGATTTTACAGAACAAAATCATCATTGTTATCCTTGTTGCCTATGTAGGGGTGGGATTTCTATCTTACCTTTTACAGCAGTATATCAGTTTGAAACGACGTGCCTATCAGATCCTGCCAAAAAAAGTAGCCCTTGCCATTTATCTTTCTAACATTCCGATAAAAAAGATATTATTCACACACTTCATGCTTTCAATTTCTTCCTGTATGTAGTAAAATCATTTTTATTCACCTTCTTAATAGACGCTTTTTAAGCTCATATCATTAATGTTCCCGGTTCCAAATTTTATTTGATTTACTCTTCTTCGCTTCTTAAACATTTTTTAGCAAAAATCCCATTCATGCTTGCGCATCACATTCCACATCTCACTTTAGAGTTTTTTTTTAAATTTCAGAAATATATGAGAATTAATTTGATTGATTCTTTTTTTTATTCAAAAGTTAAACTAAAAAGTTATAGTTAGACCTTCTTAGACCAACTTAGAGGTAGCTTTTATTTGTTTCGATGAAATAGTGGTTAAATATAACGTTTTGTTGAGAAAGGACTTTACATGGTGAGTTTTTATAAGTTTTCTAAATAACTTAATTATAAAAGTTGTATAGTAGGTAGAAACTGTAGTCATTTCATGAAATTGTTCAAGTCGTAGTATGGAACACGTTTATTACTTACATGTCTTACATAAGAGAAAAACTTAAAATGTAATCTTTGGAATCATTAAAATGTTTTATTAATCTAAAAAATAGGACAGCAGTTGGAAGTATCCACATTCGCACTATTAAAATATTTGTTTTTGGAAATTCTGACTAGATAAAAAAGCATCAGCTTTGCTATAATTATTTTCTTATAGTTTAAAATTTCGTAGTAAATTTTCATTGTTTTGCCAAAATCCTTAATTGATATTAAACTTTTGAGTAATCAGTAATTACAATAATACATTTAAGTGCAGAGAAGGAATACATTTTTTTTATATTGGTATTTTAAATATGTAAATAGAATATGTGGGTCATAATTATTCTAATAAAATTTGAAATACCTGAATAAATTCTTTTGAATAGTGTAACTAAGGCATAAATGCAATTACTACTACATGTCTACAGTAAAATCATCAATTATAGCTATTTCCATCTAATATTGTCAAATTAATATTATTGTCCTTGCGACAACAAATTCAACAATAACAAGAAATAATTATTAAACTATTACAATTTTGTTTACCCTAATAAGTACATAAAAATACTGTTGGTAAAACGTCACAGATTACTAAATTAGGCAAGTAGCACAAAGACTAGAACATGGGAATATAATTTGCCAAAAATTAAGCCTCTTATTCATAAAACAATAATAATAAAACTTACTTCAACAAATGTGGTTTGTCCTTTACAAAGTGATGTAATCGGAGTGAGAAAGCAATTCAAAATGAATAAGAGAGCTATTAATACATACATTGAACATGCATATAGACAATAGACAATCTTTTGTACATGGAGTCAAAGTACTTAAAATCTACGAATGAGTCTGACGCGGCGTCCCCTGGCGTCGCCTTCATCATCGCTGTCGATAGACGTCTGCCGGTGTCCTAGCATCAGGGCTTGAACCTCAGGGTTGAGAGGAAGAACTGGGAATGATGAGCGACGAACCATCGGTATTGGGCGAGCTCCTAAATAGAAAGAATTTTCTTCAATACATTATGTAAAATTAGCCGGAATGACTTTTTGCTCCTGAATGAAAACGGGAATTTTTATTTTTTCTTCAATATTTGGAAGCATCCCATACTGTAATTAAAATGTGTCACGTGTCACAATAAAACATTGCTGAGCTGACTTGCTGTCCTCAAAGTGCAAGTTTTTTCGTTGTAGGCTAACAGATACACAAGAATATTGGAATATAAATCGAGTATTTAATTAAAAGACAGTTTTATGGTTTCATGGAAGTGAAAATTGTCGTCATGGTTGCAAGAAATTACTCGTTTAAGTTAATATAGCGCAGCGTTGAAAGCCGACATTGTTGTGCTGATAAGATCAATTTGTAGAACATCCGGCTTCATCTGGCGAGTGACAATTCCCAGTCCAAATGTCCCAATCCTCGTCAGGGGTCTCGTCACCGATTTGATAAGGGTACTAAAATCCCGTTTAACACAATGAATAAATGAACATAACATCCTGTAACGCTAATGAACGATGAGAATTACATGGGCTTACTCCCAGAATTACACACCCTAACATTTCTAGCGTAATCCTTGTAATACTTACAAATTCCTTGTTAAAATTGCCACTGTAAATGTTTAGATAGTTAATTCGCAAATTGATGACATTGTAATTGAAACTGTTATACAAATACTCCCTTGATTATACGTAATCGATCAAGGGTATTACACTTGCCTATTTAATTAAAAGCAGATTAACAGTACTGCCGCGCTAATTAGAAACGCAGTAAGGAAGGATTTTTGGAAAATTTAGTTACTTATAGATTCGAAATCCTCGTAATGAGCTCTATATGATAATTTGGTCCTAATTTTGATAGCTGTTCAAAAAAAGCCATTACAGTGCAACATTTTCCTTCGATTTTCAAACAACTGCATCATAAAATAACTTTTTAATTTTTATAGCACTCTTTTACTTTTTAATTTATGGCCGTTAAACGGGCTCATTGACTTAATGTAGAAAAGTAGTGTCATTGTCTATGGATGCGCGCGCTGCTCAGTCATGAGCAATGAGAATCTAAATTGCCCGCCATACCACATATTTATTCCGTTTCCACTTTTGTTTTATTTCAGCTGTATGAGTGAAGATAAAATAGTGAATGCAAGAGCAAATAATAAGGTATTAAAAAATGTCTGATAGATATTTTTAATGATAAGTTCTTAGACGTGTGAGTAATTCTAACTCTGTCTGATCTCCGTATTTGCCATAGAAAATAAATCATTATTTAGCTGTGATTTAAATTATTTAATGTTCGAAACATAGAAGGAGGAAGTTTGGTTGAAGTTTATTAATGAAACTGATCTTAAATAAGTTTGAACTATTTTATATTAATATTCCTAGATTTTGTAAAGACTTTATGGATTGCTACTAGATTTTATTATTTCAGTGTAATTGATGATAATTATAAGTCCTCGTTGACATAAATAATTTAATCTATGATTTTGATCTCAACTTAGTTTGCCATTCCATAATACTTGGATCTGATTATAATTATTTTATTTTAAGTTTTATTTTGTTCTTCTAATAAAAGTAATTGTATTATTTATCTTTTCTTGATATATAATGTATATAACCAAGTTATTGTGCATTTTCACGTGTGTACACACATTTCAAAGCTACTAGTCACTCATATAATGCGGTTATAGTTTGTGGTCATAACTTTATGAAAATATTGTATTACTAATAATAAAGGCAGTAATTGTCAGTGATTAAGATAACTTCAATATTATGTTGTATTTGCTATTTAAAATAACATCATTCATTAACATTAACAATATAAGCGGGATATTTACCATGTTTATTGTTTGTAACGAGTTTCCGATATTTAATGTTAGTGTTAGTGACCATGACAGTTTAAAAACTTATAACATCATTCATTATATATACGTTGTTATAATATAGCCAAAGTAATTCATATTTAAATACTATTTTTAATAGCTTAAAGTCACTATTGCGCTAATAAAATAAACGCAGTAATCTGCGTTTGCTAGTAGAAAGCGGAGTAACTCCAAACTTACTGTTGAACTGTTATAGCTTGACATACTGGAGTTAACCCCAGTTTCCCAGCTCAAAATTATCGGCAAATTAATGTGACAAATTGTCAAGCACGCGTTATCTGCTGTGATTGGCTGTTGAAAATTCATTCAACCAACCACAGCAGATAACGCGTGCTAAGCAGAAATAGTCTTTTTGTTTTAAATTTGTTGTATTAAACGTATAGGTTAGTTCTTATGAAACAATACGTATTCACCTATAGTACATGTAAATCTAAAATTTTTGGAAAACTTCAAAATTATACCTAAAACAACAAAATAAAGTAAAATTTTTAGGAGCTGTTTAATCGAAACTACGAATAACCCCCTTACTGTACTTCTAATTAGTGCGGCAGAATATGCAAAGTATGTACCAATTAATATCACCATCAGCGAATACGGGACATATTTGTCAGCTAACAAGTAATTATAAATTGGATGAAAGGGTTTCAGTAGTAAACCGATTTGCTACAGCTAAAATCCAATTAGCCGCCAACTAAATCCGCCACAAACCTCCGTGGATGTTGCGGATCCACGGCAGATATTATTGTACTGCTACATATTGTATATGGAACCTTTGATTAACCATTGGAACCATTGGAACGTAATCATGTGTTCAATGGGCTGTGAGTTCAATTGATTACATACAAACTTGTCATCACGGATGTGTGTATTGACAGATTTGATTATGTAGAGAAGTACTATGTTGATGATATCTATCTACGTGCTTACATGCATTTATTGAACTGTAAAGTGCTTTGGCTCTTTACGATTCGTGTATTCTATCAAAAGATATATTTGTCGTCCAAGCAAGGCATGAAACAATTTTATTTCAATCATTGTAAAAGTGATAAGAAACAACAATAAATAAATCCAAACTACTGAAGAGAATTTAAAAATCAAACTCATAATAAAATCTAACTACAAGACGTGTGAGAACATCAATTACCTGAAATTCATTCAGTCGTCAGACAGACCTTGTTATGAAACAGAGAATATAAAACAGTGAAAGAAGAGATAGAAATTTAGAGACCATTAAAATAATAAACATTTACATTCACGTATATCAACATTAAAGTTTCGATCAATAAAGAGCAGACTTGCAATGAACTCATAAATTATTTCATCAACATTGCTTTAGTACAAGAATAGAAATGGAAATTAAAATAGATTCATACCAAAGAGCTTTGCTACAGATTGCCTTTTGACGAGTCTTGGATCTCCAGCTGGAGTTTCTGCAATTGACGCCGGTGCCGATCCGTCTTGAGATTTTCTACTCGTATGAGGCTCACTCAGGTACGAGTTTGTAGAATCACCTCTCCTATTTGCCGACAAATAAGGTCTTGTTTGACGATTGTTATTCTTCTTTTCCTCTTCAGGATTCACAATCGATTCAGCGATCTGAAATAGCTGCTGTCCAAACTTGCTCGATTCCCTTCGTAATGGTTTTTTATTAGCAAATTCTGCTAATGATTGTCGCCTTTCTCCATCTGGGTTCAACCTCCTCCTTGCTCTTTCTTCCTCTTTCTCTTTCAGAACATCTAGTATAGCGTTGAGCAACAGCACCAGGAGAAATACAGTGATGCCTATGACGGTGACCGCGTTATTATCTGCACTCAATCCATGGTGTTTATGTTTACGTTTCGTCATAATCGGTTTCTCAGTAAACACTTCTAAAATACTGCATGCATTTTTTATAAATAGTGGAATGACTTTTGGTTTCACATCAACAGTTAATGCTTCCGGTAGATGTTCTGGGGTTATTTGATTTTCCTCGGGCGATATGGCGTTGTCAAAAAATTTCTCGGGCAGTACAACGTTTGCTTCAACATTTCGTTTCAAAAACCACATTTGTACACTGTAAATAATGTAAACGATCACGGATAGTATAAAAAGCAGAACCTTACGTTCGTTCATGTTTACATCGCAAAAGCACTGGTTTGTTTTGACAAAGAACCGCGCGTGCGTGTGGTTCTATTCGCGTACTGCACGATATTGTTTAACAGTGTACAGAGATTGTAGTAAATGGTTTTTCAATTTTCACTTTTGTGGGTAAATCTTGAATATTTTTAGCGCGTTATTACGTCGCGCTGTCCGGCGGCGTCATTTTGTGATTTGTGTCGGGTAGGGCACAGTGCGCATGTGCGGGCGGTGGCCGGGTCGCCGGGGTCGGCGCGCGTGTACTCGCTACCGTACGCCGCGCTGAAGCTACTCGCCACTACTACATCAACACGTTAACTTTCGACTATCACTGTATTATCTATAATACCTACGCCTCCTGTTTCTTTTCTATCCGGGAATAAACGAGTTTTCGCTTATATTTTATCTTTTGTTTATTGATTCTACCGCACCGCTTTGAATGAAAAAGCTTTTCTATCAATATTGGTTTAAGTGGACGAGATAACAAATGAAATTCAATAACCTTTATCTGTTACTACTTTGTTGATTCTGCATTTTATTAATATTGCGACAGCCTGCATTAGATTATATATTTTTAGATCGATTCTATCAACGGCTTTAGCTCTCGACCCCACTTACGTGTCATTGTCCAATTGTCCTAAGAAATTGTTTGTCAAGAACAGATTCGCTCGTGTCGGTAATCCGTATAGTCTGCTGTGTGGTATAGGTACATACTTATATTTTGTGGACCCATCTAATTAATGTTATGAATTTAGGAACGTGTGAACAGTTATTTTCGCTTCACATCACATCATTCATCAGCACTTTTAATGTTCCCACTGCTGGGATACAGGCCTCCTCTCTGTGGGAGGGAATGGGCCGTAATTCACCACGCGGGCCCAGTGCGGGTCGGTGGATGTCACATGTCTTCGATTTTTTGGAACATGCCGGAAACCGGCATGATCAACCAAACCGGCACCCAGAACCAAAAAATCACGATGTTTTCCTTCACTGTTTAGAGAGCAGTGGTGATGAAACAAATTACACAAAGTAAAGTACCTGCCTGGGTTCGAACTCACGACCACGACTTGTAAGGTGCGGCCGCTACCTCTGGGCCACCACTGTTCTCTTGCTATTTTCGCTTATAATAACATTATTGTACTTGATCGTCACTATTCTAAACATACACATATACCTACTACCTATACAAAAAAAGTCAGTGAAAGGAGCCCACATTAAAATTCAGTGCAGGTGTCTATAGTAATTTTGTGGCTTTTAAGTTTTCCCGCAGTCAATAATAAATGTTCATTGTGTACGGACATATATGGATATAACTGGGTGTATATATAGAGGCTCGCGAACTCAATTTGGACGCGAGTGGAGTCTCAATAATTCAACGAGCTTGTAGGCGCGGGCGCGCTCCCGTTTTCCGTGTTCTCCACTAATATCTGCACGGTAGCGGAATTAACCATGTCACACAACGAACGTAGTATTTATAGCATCCTGGGATGCTGATATATCTCTTTGGGAAGATATGTTGAGGGGTTTTCCTTTTATTTTAATTATATATTTCTTGTTTTGCCCGGTTATTGCTCTTTATAAGTAGGTTAGCATATCTTCTCATTTATAGTGTGTATTTTATCACGCTGAACCATTTTCATAAGGTCCAAATTAACAACTACTCGGCATATGAACTTGATCTTTCACGTTAAAAAAAACTCATGCCATAAAATCTAGAACAAAGTTTTTTTTGTACAGCCGAAGCATAAGTCAGTCATTATCAAGATGGTAAATCTCTCGTAAGCAATGATTTCTTTGATTGTTATTAGGTATCAAGAAAATATTTTTTTGCAAATGACTGATACTCCGCATATTAACTTCAAAGACTGTCTCGAACCTAAAAATAAGAGTTGCGGTAAAAATAAAGTATAGTTCCTGAAATCAAACTTCATAACTGCAAAATGCAGTAATGGGTCTCCAATTTTAGTATATTTTTAAAACTCTACACATTCAAAGAATAAGCATGCATAATTTGCATAGTCTTTTAACTTATTCTGACCACATGGTGCTTTCATTCTAAAAATCTACACATCGTCAAAACTGCAATCGCAGCTGGTATCCTCACCATTTTTGACATTCTTAATAGCAACCAAATGAAAGATTGATGTGATCTTTCAGATCATAACGTCCTAAATAGATAAGTATAAATATAGAAGCACTTCTGTTACGTTATGAAACTATTTGAAATGTACCGCTGATTGATAAAAGATAATAAATAAATGAAATGGCGTTTGAAATAAAAACTGGAATAGATGAGTTATGCAGTGTGTGTTTTCATATGGTTCCGCTTACATTAAATCTTGTTCTACATAAACTAAAAATAAATAAATCTTTATGTCAGACAAGATGCTGCACCTGGCCTACCGAGCTCTTCTCGGGTGAAAATAGAAAAACGACGTTTTCTAAAAATTAAACCTAGCTGGACCGATTTATCGCCCCCTAAAACTCCCTGCATACTAAATTTCATGAAAATCGTTGGAGCCGTTTCCGAGATTCAGATTATATATATACACATATACAAGAATTGCTCGTTTAAAGGTATTAGATGTGTATTAAATGAAGTGGACGTCAGTTGCCTTGTGACCAGTTTGCCGTGGTTGGCTCGTGGATGGGTGGCCATCCATTACATACGCAGACTCCTCCGTGCCCCAGAAAGTACGGTAAGCCTTGGTCTCGGCTATTATTTGAAGATCTTTGACAGTCGTTACGGTAGCCAGATGCCATGAAATTGACACCAGCCTTGCGAAGGGTTATCCTGTTGCCCAGTTACTGGATTGTGTAGGTCATATTATAGGCCATCACTCCAAAAAATGGTGGTACTCAGCTGAATCCGGTTAAACTGAAATGTGACCCCGACATAGTTGGCAGAACTCTAGGCAGATTGAATCATCTGTCTTTTTAATCTTCGAAATCTGCACTTGCAAAAATTAGACAAAAACTGTGAAAAGAGTAGTTCTCACTTCAAAATTATATGGTTTATTTTCAATTAGCGTTCATATTGGTTTATCTCGGCATCTGCTCGCGATTGGTTTGTTGTTTCTTTGTTCTACGTGCCCTGTGCTCTAATGGTACCTACCTACGTGCAATGCTCCAATTATGCCTAGAATAATAATAATATTGATTCCCTCTGTTAGTTGTATTGCAGTGTTCACTGCTGTTAATGGAACTGTTAATTAGGATGAAATGGGTATATTAGAGGCAGTTTGAAATTGGAGACAGTGACAGGCAAGTTGAAAGGAAACCGTTTATCCTGGTATGGTCATGTGATGAGGAGGGTTCTATGTTCTATGTTAGGGGGGTTTGGTTTCCGCACTTAGTCCTTCAAATGGACCTTTGTACGTGGGCCATGGCGGCCGTTGGGTGGTCACTCCAACCAGCCCACCTCCCTCCAGAAGTCAATTAGAGCTCCTGGTTTTCTCAACATATCTGTGTAAGATCTGGGTGACCCGAGGGTTCGTGTTCTTATCTGGGCTACACCTGCGCATTCAAATAGAATGTGCGGAACGGTTTCCTCGGCCTCCATGCATGCCCTGCACAGAGGACTGTCCGTGATGCCTATTGTGTGGAAGTGTTTGTTGAGTGAGCAGTGTCCCGTGATGGTCCCCGTCACCAGACGCAGGCCATTCCTGTCCAGTCGTAAAAGACGCCCGGTAAGCCTACTGTCCAAAGATGGCAGAGCTTCTTTGGATTGCCTGCAGCCCGGTGTCGAGGCCCACCAGTTCTCCGCCTGGGTCTGGGTGAATTCCTGTAGCCACCTGCGTATTTGGTTGAAGGGGATGGGAACAACAGGTTCGGGTCCATAGACCGCCGAGCTGGATCCACGTCTCGCAAGCTCGTCAGCCGCGTCGTTGCCCAGCGATCCGCTGTGTCCCTTTATCCATTGTAGTGTCACCGTGTTGCGACTAGATACTGTTATTCGTTCTAGTGCGTTGTGACATTCTAGTACTAGTTTTGATGTAATATATTTTTTCCTTAAGGATTGGAGGACTGATGCGCTGTCGGAGAGTATTCGTATGTGGGCGTCCGTAACCCTCCTGGCTTCTAGCGCATGGACCGCTTGTATAATGCCCACACACTCCGCCTGATAGACGGTGTTGAACCCTCCTAGCGGTCTGGATATATGTATGTTGAAATCGTGTGAGAAGACTCCAACTCCGGTACCGGAGTCTGTTTTCGATCCGTCGGTGTATACTCTCATCTCTTTCGGGCCTGAGTAGTCACATCGTTCTTCTGTGAGTATTATCTTGTAGTGCCTGTGAAAGTGGTGTGTTTTGGGGGCTTTGTCGCATGGTGATGCTAACATCGGTTTACGCTTGATTGCATCTTCCATTATGCGTCTGTGCTTAATTCTGGAGTCTTTATTTAGGGTACCTGATAGATGGAGTCTAAAAGTGGCCAGGGCTGCCTCCTCCCGCACAATAGGGTGTAGAGGTGGCAGTCCCAGCATTGCCTGTAGGGCTGCAGTGGGTGTGGTTCTCATACTGCTAGTGATTGCAACGCAAGCAAACCGCTGCAGTTTTTCGAGATCTCTTTGGGCTGTGCTGAGGTCTGTCCTGGGCCACCAGACCAACGAGCCATATGTGATGATTGGTCGGATGACTGTGGTGTATAGCCAGTGGGTGACTATGGGACTAATCCCCCAGTTCCTGCCTAGCAGTCGTTTGCACTGCCACAGGGATATACTAGCTTTTGTGATGACATGATTCATGTGTTTTGCCCAATTCAATTGTTTGTCCAAATAGATGCCCAGGTACTTGGTTTCGGTTGAAAGGCTTAGGGTTGTTCCGAAGAAACGCGGTAGTTGCAGTGTCATCGGTTTCCTCTTTTTTGTGAAAAGAATAAGTTCAGTTTTTGTGGGGTTTACTGAGAGTTGGTGCTCGTTGCACCATTCCTCTACTATTCTCAGGGCTTGACGCATGAGATTGCATAGAGTGTTTTCGTGTGTCCCGTTTATTATTATTGTTATGTCATCCGCGTAGCCAACGGTGAAATAACCATTGTCGTTGAGTATTTTGATGAGGCTGTCAGCTACCAGGTTCCACATTAGTGGCGAAAGGACGCCCCCCTGCGGACAGCCCTTCGCGACGATGGCCCTCGTAGTGTCGTTAACCGTGACTTGAACCGCTCTCAGTTTGAGCATATTGGTGATCCAGCCCCTTAGGGTCGGGTCTATGCCGTGTCTGTCGAGGGCCGTGTTGATGCTGTTGAACATGGTCTTATCGAAGGTGCCCTCGATGTCAATGAAGGCAGCCAATGCCGAGCATTTGTGGTCCACTGCGCATTCAATTTTAGAAACTACGTTATGCAACGCAGATTCTGTTGATTTGCCTGTGGAGTACGCATGCTGCTGTTTGTGTAGTGGTTTTTCCCGGAGAGGCCCATCACGGATGTGCCTATCACAAAGTCTTTCGAGGGTTTTCAGTAGAAAGGATGTGAGGCTTATAGGTCTATATGCCTTGGGTTGTGTGTAATCAGTTTTTCCCGGTTTGGGTATGAAGATGACTTTGACCTCGCGCCATGCGAGAGTTACGTATCTATGTGCTATGCAGGCCCGATAGATCTCCAACAGCCATGGCGTTAGATAATCTACCCCCCACTGTAGTAGGGCTGGGAAGATGCCATCCAGCCCCGCCGACTTGTATGGCTGAAAGGTGCTTATAGCCCATTTTATCCGGTCTACTGTTACTATATTGTGGGCTCTTGACCAGTCTTGTTCCGCTGGGGTCCATTCGGGTTCAGCCTCCCACGTCCTGTCCTCCAGGACTTGACAGTCCGGGAAGTGAGTTTCGAGGAGGACCTTGCTGGTTTCGTAGTCGGTTTGTGTGTATGAGTTGTCGGGTTTTTTCAGCGTGCCGAGGGTTCGGTCCTGGTCAGTTGATAGGATCTTCCGTACCCTTGCAGCCTCATTATTTGTTTCAATGGATTCACAAAATTTTCGCCATGCCATCCTTCTGGCGGTTCTAGTCTGTTTTTTGTATGCATATTGGGTCTCTTTGTATGAATCCCAGTCTTCCGGGAGTCTTGTGTTTTTTGCTCTGTTAAATTGCTTACGCATCGTGTCTCTGAGTTTACCAAGTTCAGCGTTCCACCAGGGGTTCCTCTCGTTCCTGCTTTGTGGCGCTCTTGATTTACAGCATGCGTGGTAAGCTTCTGTTAGGTATTTGGATAATGTTGTTACGGTGTGTTCTAATTGTGTTTGGTCCCTTATGGGTGCCAGTGCTAGATGTTCAGCTAATAGTGAGGCCAGAAGGCTTTTGAACCCGGGAACGTTGGTACGCCTCGGGTTTCGCCTTGGTGCGGGTTTTTTAGTGTTTGTAGTTAGTGTAAAGCGGATCCTTCTATGGTCTGAGCAAGAAGGCTCGTCCGATACGTGCCAATTTGTTATAAGGTTTGTCGCGTTTTCTGTGGCGAGTGTTAAATCTATTATCGTTTGTCCACGGGCCGTGACCCAAGTGGGTTCTGTGCCGCGGTTAACAATGTTAAGATTAGTAGAGAATAAAAAGGTGGATAGTACCTCTCCTCTGGAGTTCGGTGTGACACTGCCCCAGAGCGGGTGGTGGGCATTCGAGTCGGTGCCGATGATCAGGTCCAGACCGGCGCGCTCACAGTGCTGCACTAGGTCGGCTAGCTCCTTTGGCGGGCAATCTGTGTCCTCGCCTGGCATGTATGCCGAGGCCAGTACGACGTGTGGATCGCTACCTTCAGTGTGGAGCCGCCAGTGACAGCTGTCAGGTCTCTGGAACAGAATTGAGTCAGTGTCGTAAAGGGAATTTCATTGGGTATGTACACGCAGGTTCTTGGCTTGTCTGAGCCGCGTGTGTCGAGAATTATCTTACCTCCGATGTTACTGAGGCCACATATACTGTTTTTCCTGATCCACGGCTCTTGGATCAGTGCGATGGTTCGGGGCTTTACCTCCAGTGCCCTGCGTAAACTAGCCGTGGCAGTTAGGCTATGCTGGAGGTTGGTTTGGATGATGTTGAGGGGTGGGGATGGGGATGGAGATGTGGTGGAGTTAGTCAGATGTGGATCCATCAGAAAGTCCTTCCGTCTCCACCTCTCTGTAATTGTCGTCGTGTCGTTCGCCCGGTGACGAGGCAAGGAGCTGCTCGTTCCAGCCAGGTGAAGCGGGCGGTAGGGTGTCGGCGTCCTCGGCCATTGCCGCTCGGGCCATCTCCTCCTCGAGCTGGACAATGTCCGTGTCGCTTGTCAGAGTCGTCGTTGGTTCCGTCGTTTGTTCTGATGGTTTCCCATCCGTGCTGTCAGTCTGTGTGTCGGAGGGTTGGGTCGTGGGCCAGAAGCGCACGTATATCGACCCTAAGAGGTACGATATCCGTCGCTCCCGCCCCAGGACCTTTTTTGCTTCCTCCGGTGGCAGCCCCAGGGTCAGGTATGTCCCGTAGCGGTCGCCACCGACGGTTGTCGCCCTGTACAGTGACCACCTGCTGATGTCATACCAGGTATTCTGACGGATCAGAATACCGTGGAGCCTGCCCACATCACCTCTGTAGCGAGGGACGAAGAGCGAGGCTCGGACACGGGTGGGCACGTCGGTCTGTTTGAGTACCGTCAGTGTAAGGTCGTTGTCGGGGAGTTTTATGTGGGGAACATTCTGGGTCAGCCAGGTCAGAGCATTCTCATCTTCGCACCATAACTGCACCGTGCCTTCCGCTACCCGTGGGTATCCTCGGAAGGCCGGGAGTGGTGTCGTCGAGTCCGTGTCCAGCAGTCTGTCCTCTAGTGCGGTCTTTATGTGCTCGGCCTCTTGCCTAGTCAGTTCTCTGCCGGGGTGGGGAAGGCAGATTGCTACCGCCAGCCGCGCAGGAATATCCTTCGTGGGTCGCGCGTAGGTTCTCTGCCCCCCCTGAGCGGAGTGGGTCTTCACCCGCTTGGCGTCCCCCTGAAGTGTACTTGGCGAGGCTGTGTCGTCGGGGCGCACCCTCTTTAATGGCGCTGTCCCACTTGGTCCAGGTTGCAGGTTAGGGGTGCTTGGCACGGTTTTGTTTGTTTTACGTGCAGCTCCACCACGCTTGCTCCTGGTGTGTTTGGGTTTAGTTCCGTCGTGGGTTCTGTCTGTGTCTTGGGGTCGGTTTGCGGCCTTGGCAGGTTCTGTCGCGTGTAAAGGCTTTTCGCGTTGGGTTTCTCCTACGCGTACTTGCGGCTGGTCGCGTGGCCCCACGTCCGGCCGCTTTTCGCGCTGGGTTGCCCCTACGCGTACTTGCGACTGGTCGCGTGACCCCGCGTCCGGCCGCTTTTCGCGCTGGGTTTCCACTACGCGTACTTGCGATTGGTCGCGTACCATCCCTTCAGCGTCCGATCGCGCTTCGCTCTGGCTGGTGCCGTCGCGGGTATTGCGCTTTCGGTCGCCTACTTTACTCTCGCGGGCGAGGATTTTTTCGCGCTTACTCAGCGGGCGTACTCCATCAACTACAGCCTGGAGAGTTGTGGGACTGCCAGTTCTAGCATCTTTCCCCGTGTTCGTCTGTCCGTGCTGGTCTGGGTCGTTGTCTGGGTAGTTAGTGCTGCTCCGCACGACGCTCTGTTGCCAGGGGTTCGTGGGAGGCATGCACCGTGTAGCGGGTGTTGCAGTCGGGGTCGAGTCAATGGGCGCGTTGAACGCAGCCTGTGTTGTGGGCGCTAAGTCAGCAGCCGGCCGCGCCGAGAAGCGCGGCATTAAAGTGTTGACAATGCAGTTAGATGCTCCCCCCATATTACGCTGGGAGCTAACCGCCGAAGCGGTGTGGGATTCCCCGGCTTGGCCGGGACCCACCTGGGTATCAATTTCCTCTTTCTGCATGTTCATGTTGTAAGGGGGTGGGCTTTTTTGGAATCCGAGGTTACCCTTCCTCGGGGACCGACGGGATTGAGGGGATAGGAGGGAAGGAGTTTAATGGATAGAGGTGTGGGTTTCTTGGGGTCACCCTAGGCCTGGGAGTTGACCTAGGGATTTAAGGATCGACAGGATGTGTACGGATAGGGAAGGATGGCTAGTTTAGGTGATGGGAACATAGGATAGTGGGTGTATGGGTTACCCTAGGCCTGGGGTTTGGCTTTCGGGAACTTCTCTTGTCCGGGATCTTTTTTAACAGATGCCCCGACCACAGGGTCGCCGACAGCGAACGTAGCCGCCATCAGTCGGTCCCGCAGTCGGGGTTGGGCTATCCGCAACCTGCCCACCCGCTCGGTTGCATGAGAAGAAGTGCCTGGCAGTCCGGGTCGCCCCACCACGGATGTACGTATACATTCGCGTTGGGTCGGTCCAGCCTTCCCCGAGGTGATGAGGAGGGATGAAACGTATGTTACTAAAATAGTTATGACGGTTATAGTTATAGTTAGGACGGATGAAGTAGGAGAGGAAGGCCAAAGAAAAGATGGGTGGACTGTATGAGGAGTGGAATGAAAGAAAATTGAGTCAGTGATAAAGTGACAGGGGACAGGACGGTATGGAAGAAGAAAACGTGTTGCGCCGACCCCAAGTCACATGGGATAAGGGCTGGAACATGATGATCTATTATAGGGATCAGGTTCACCATGTTTGTCGATACGAGTAGTCAGAAGTTAGACAATCTGACACCATTCTTACCAGTTACCCAATGCGGTTGGGAAAAGGCTGGGCAGATTGAAGTTCACCATGTTTGAAACGATGCATGGGTTGTTTTAAGGGTGATAGAAAACTCCTTTCCATACAAACCAATGATGACAGCTATAAAAACATTTTTACAGTAAAATACAACCGACCATTGTAGTGGTCGGTTGTAGTCAAAAATTACTTCTTTTTCGGAAGTCGATTGTAATTTTTTTGTAAAAAAATATATTCTAACTTTTTTGTTGTGGTACCTAATAGGTAAGATAATTATACCAGAATATCATGAAATTTGAATAAAACTTGTGAAATGAGAGTGTACTGTATGTAGTGTATGTACTGTATTCTTGCGTAATGTTATGTTATGAAATGGTATCTAATGCCTTTAAACGAGCAATTCTTGTATATATGTATAAATATATACAAGATTTTGCTCGTTTAATCTGAATCTCGGAAACGGCTCCAAAGATTTTCATGAAATTTAGTATGCAGGAGGTTTCAGGGGTGATAATCGATCTAGTTCGGACGCACGGTTGGCGCAGTGGTTGTGCGGATGACTGCTGTGCTTCGTGTCGCGGGTTCGATTCCCGCACGGAACAAATATTTGTATTACCTACAGATAATTGTTCCGGCTCTGGGTGTAAGTTTATGTGAGTTTATATGTTTGTAAACGCACCCACGATACAGGAAGAAATTCCTAGTGTGGGGCAAGGATATTTAAAAAAAACTATTATTTTGTCTATTTTCACCCGAGAAGAGCTCGGTCGCCCAGGTACTAAACAATAAACATGCTATTGCAGTAATCCTGCGAGATATACTGTTTATTTATTGAATAGTTCTGTTATATATCTCCGAAGTTTTTCATCAGATATTCTCCAAATTTAAATAGTAATAATTTGGGAACATTTCAAACAAAAATGAGTTTTTAAAAACGGTCCATAATTGTCGGAGAAAACGGTGAATATACAGAAAAAAAAACCAACGTAAACTCGACTAATGCCTTCATTTTGGAAAGTCGGTTAAGAAAGGAAAGATAAGAAGAAAGAAATATATCTAAATTACTTTGTAGAACTTCCTTAATAAAGATACAATATTAGTACCTAACTGGTAGACCTGACGGATATGTACTGCAATTACTCATGTCTTTTTTACCCAGGTCAGGCATGTTAATTATTCTTTAACTGGGCCTTAGAGGGGGCAGTGTGTCAAATCGAAATAGGTAAAGCTGTTGTCTGGTTCACTCATGTCTGTTCACAGATGTAGGCCAAAGGAAACCCTCCTTTGACCTACATCTGTGAAGTCAGTATAACAGGACCTTAGTTTAACAGGATTTTAGGGATTTCGGATTCGAAATGTTTTAACACCTTTTCCGTATGCCATTGTTGTAGCACTATAATCAGAGTATGTGCCTGCCATTGCTTACGGGAACGACTAATACCTTCAATTAGTATATATGATAAAATATTTCATATTTAAAAATTAATATGTTATTTGATATTGTCGACACTAGCCACAAAGCTTAGCATCCCATCTTCGCAGCTGAACTCTAAAATTAATTTAAAAATACCTTATACAGAATATTGTAAAAGTGCTTGGCAATATCCTTGATAGCATATTTTTTCCAAAACAGTATTCCGATATTGCGCTGCAGTTAAGGCAGGCAGTTACGATCCCGAAAGATTTCCATTTCGCGCTTCGTCGCATTCGGCTGCGCATTAAAATATGCAACGGGAGCCCTATTCTGTATAGTGTGAATGTACGTGAATGCGATAACGGAGCGACCTAGCTGCTGCTGTGTATGTGCTAGGATGCTTCTTGACCGGACAATAGTCACCATTAGGTGTCAAAATAAGTAGTTAAGTATGTGGCTCATGATATGGTTAAGGGAGAGAGGATAATATGCCCATGTTTCGATGATTAGTCTTCTTTGGTTAATCATTTAGTCAGCCGTCATTTTCTGCTGGACAAACTTGTATAAGTTCATAATATCGCAAGTAGATACTAAGTAACTTATCTACATGGTGTACGTATCCATGGAAGATGCAGTGATGCCATGAGCTTTGACAGCATACCTAAATGTGTATTGCCAAGTTAATAATCGACAAGTAGCACATGAGTAGATATCGAAAAGAGATTAAGCTTTATATAATCACGCTGCAGTGGGCACGTTAAGGTCTCTTCTACATGAAGCTTGGGCTCTATTACGAGTAGATTTATACTCATGTCATTAATCTTCGACGAGACCAACGACTAATACGAAATGCGTGAACATCACTTGACATTAGCGTGTTAAGTACGAAAGCATGTACACAGTGGCACAATGCCAGTTGTTTGCCTAAAGGCTAGTATACACTAGATCTCGTCCGTGTAATGTAACGCCCTGCAAACACTCAAAAAGAACCACTAGTCGTGGATTCAAATCCGGACAAGTACCAATGTGACTTTTTCAATTCATATGTACCATCTAAGTTTATCTTGGAAGTGGCTGAAAACGGTGAAGTAAAACGTGGTGAGGCAACCTGGACTTATAGTTAGTTTATCATAAGTTTGTCCTCCAGTGCGAGTATAAATTAATAAATATATAACGACTGTCGAAAGGTCAAAATGTATGGGAATGGCTACCGAAATGTCACATGGTCAAACCCAAACAATTTGGCATTTCGGAAATCGCGATCGCTGCGCCGCCGCCGATATTATATCATATTGTCTAGAGGCCAAGGTGTTCGAAATAATATTCACGACATTATATTCCATTTTGGGTTTACTCTTTGTTGAAATCTTTGGTCAGGTTTGGATCGGTTATTGGTCGATGAAATATTGCAAATTCGCTCATTTGTTTATCAAATGAGCAAATGACATCATGTTGTAACAAAGCGTCGAGAGTCGTGAACATTATTCGGTTTGTGAAAGGGAGACATACGAACGGTTCGATGTTTTGTTACAAGTAAATGCCCTAGTCTATACTAACCTTTAAAACCTGCCATTGACATTGATACCGTTTTGTTTCTATTATCAACCACTCTAAAATTGGCGACGAAACAGCTGGCTAATGGTCAGAATAATCAAAAATAATTACGGGAATAATATATTTTTAATCTTCGTCATAGTTTGAGTCATGTGTCGTATCATTACGTAAAGTGTCCGGAAATGGTTGATAAAAGTTTTTAGATACTGAAGTTGTCCACTTTGATAGACTTTCTGCATTATCTGTTAAAAAAATTGTTTATGAATAACATCACTAATAAATATTACGATCATTAGTATTTATTTCCAGTTGATATTTTTTTTATCGGAACGGGTAATTTCTTCTGTTAAAAACTGTATGTACAACAGGCAGTGTTTTTAAGAATGTAAAACCTATAACTATACACAGGCATGAAGACCATAGTTCACGAAGTCAATCAATTAATCAATTTAGTCTCATATCTACACATGGCTACCGCAATAGTTATCAATAAGGTTTTAAATAAGTTCCTAATCGATTTATAAGGAAGCCCATGATCTCCAGCGAATTTTTATTTATGAACAATTTAGCAACATGACTCATTCAATGATTATAAAACCCCAGTATTTTTCCTGTAAGGATACCAATAGTTTCTATTGAATTGTTCTCAGAGATAAGATCCTCAGTAATGACTCGGCAGTTGATAACTAAGTGGATGATTGATTGAATGATTGCTAACTAGTCGCGGTGCCTGACCTTTCACGACCAATGGGTGTGCTCGTCAATACATGTAAGTTGTAAACATATACATAGAAAAATGGACTGAGATATTTTCTCCCAAAATTGACGCAACTGTAGAGAAAGTGGCGTATAAGGCATAAGACGAGATCACGCACGCGCAGGTGACACTGTGAGCCTGTGTCGCGGCTTAATAAGATCTTTATTAACCGACTTCAAAATATAAAGTTTTCACAAAAAAATAAACCAACTTCCAAAGCGCGACACAAAATCGTGCAAAATAACTTTCGTTTTGCTAGTTAGTGTCTTTGGTACCTTCTCTTGTTTTATCGTTTTGGGACATCGACTTCATAGTGCTTTTTCCAAAGCAAAATCCTTTTTAGTGCCTTGCTTTGGTCGTCGGTTTAATTTTTGTGAGAAAGTTTTTATATTTAATTGGCTCGTGTTTGATTACTGTCTCACCTAATGGTAAGCGATGATGAACTCGACGATGAAGCACAGTTTTTTTTCTTGAAAAAGAAAGCTCAATCCTTTCTCATACTCTACTGAGTGACTCTTGGGGATAATAATGAAAATGGGGAAGTTCATATATGCTATATGATGTTTGACATCTGCGATATTAATACTTGGAATGTTAACAAGTAACAGCTGTAAGAGGTGAATATGTATTGTAATTGGTTGTAGGCGAAGAGCCAGAGACTATTCATTATTATGATTTGTAAAGATTTTCTGTACACACCTGCATTACAAATCTATACTAATACTAATATTATAAAGAGGAAAGATTTATTAATTTGTTTGTACCGAATAGGCTCCGAAACTACTGAACCAATTTAAGTAAATCTTTCACCAATAGAAAGCTACATTATTCCTTAGTGACAAAGGTAATTTTTATCCCGAAAAGGAGTCCTTTGGGTTGGTCACGTGAGCGAAGCCGCGGGGAACCGCTAATACATTATATTCTTTGTATTTAAATACACAATATGTTCTAGAGTAATGTGGCGACGCTTGGGTGAGGCCTATGTCCAACAGAGGACGTTTTTCGGCAAAAATGATAATGATGTTGTTATAATATAACAGGTATCTTTTCCCATAAGTATGCCTACCCGAATTGGCAACATTTAATTGAAGGTTCTGCCTCTTACTTCTTTTCAGCGCAAATACGTCGTAGTAAGATTCCACGAGGAGAAACAATGTCAATAAGAAAGTCTATTACTACTAAAATTGTTACCATTTGTTAGCAAAACCGCCGAGTTGCCAGCTTGTCGGTTTTTTATCGGATGCATTTCGGGGAGTGTGTGATGGATTTGCATGATCTAATTCCTCCTAGCCCGTTCCATCATCGGACTACCAGACGTTCGGCGATGCGTCATCGGTACATGGTAGATATACCACCCAGACGCACAACACTATTTGGTGTCCCCATTTATTATGCGCACAGCTAAGGAGTCCAATTCCCTGTCGGAGTCTGTGTTTCCCCATAGCTACAATCTAGGTGACTTTAAGTCAAGAGTGGTTTTTTCTAGGCAGGTTCAGGTGGGATAATAGCGCAAGATTATAGACGACAAAAAATAAACGAATTGGTTTAGGACCATAGTCAGTGGATTCAACTATATACATAAATATGACCAGTTACATCTTACACGCATAGGTAGCAACTTTCTTTTTTTTTTTTTTGTAATTTTGGTTGACAATTGCAACATCGTCTATTTCTGCTCAGTTTACCGAAGTTTTATGAAAATCGTAATAAACAGGTAGTTACGGGTTGCCGAAACTCGAAAAATTTATCAAATTAAAATTTCTCTATAACGAACTTTTAATTATGTTTCTTGGTTATTGTAATTGTAAAGTGTAACCATTTTCCGATTGTGTCCGAAACATTCCTTTTGATGGTTCTGCTTCTTTTCTAACCTTTTCAAAATCAAGACCCGATGCAGTGACGCAACACCTTCCAGAATCGTCTCCCGAAACGGCAACGTTCGCACCTGCTGCACTAATGTACGTATTGCGATACATGAAATTACACCACCATTTTATTATGCACCTTCCACCTCGCGCCGACTTATTAGGAAAATTGTCAGCAAACCTTTTTAGCCGGTGACGGAGATATGAAATGAGGACGAATTTTAGAAGGAATGATTTGGAAATTTATGCGGTTTTGCCATCGCTGAGTGTAGATATTCCCTTATTTCCTATGTGACGACCATACAATTTTATTAATTATATATTTCAAATAATTGCGAAATAGTGTCGAGCGTCGGTACAAGCAATGGGTACATGAGCTTGAACCCTAATGTTAAGGCTCATTGACACAGATTTGAAGCAAAATAAAATGTAGGTACCTACATAGCATATTGATCCCTATATCTTCACATCGTAATGCACACATTTCTATCCAGATATAAAAGACGCACGCTCACAACTCCAGAATTTTTGAATACGATCATGTTTGACCCTAAGCCCTAAGTTTTCTAGATTAGAATCAGAAGCAATGTGCGAAAAAATATTGTTATGATGTTGCCAGCTGTTTGTTCTAATTAAGATAGATAGAACTTTGGTATTGTTTTGTTTGTTTATTGTGTTAGTATAATACTTCTTCTAGATCTTGTACCTAATAAAGTATTAAATAAAAATATATTTTCAATCAAGCTTTTTAAAGTAAAAGTTAAATGTAATATTACTTGATTGACACATTCAATGAGCGCAAACACGGTGATGCTATCTTGTCCGGTTGAGGAGTTGCTTTGACTACCTTTCGGCTCCATCATGATAGTAACTTCATAGTACCATATTATGTCAATGTTTCCAAAGTTACATAAGTAAGCTAAGTTTCAGCTTAATCGGATGTCAGGAAGTGCTTTAAAAATGGATTACTTGTTGTTGGCCACATAATCCGTTTTTAGACACCGATTTCGGAAAAGAAAGTTATTTTTCGCTTTGTAGTGTTTTGTTTTGGGAGTCAGTTTGATTTTTTGTTATTAAATTTTTATTTATGTATTTTTAGTTTTGTGTAGGTACCTTCAATTACCAAGAAAATCATTTATAGCCAAAGTACATCCCATGATGATTCCAATAAGCCCAAACACGACTGGTATACATTGTTTAATTTAGGAGTTCAAGTGCCTACATTCCGGCTTCATCATCAGATCAGTTCGATGGTATCATTTTCATCAGTACCATTTATTTATAAGTATCTATTTGCTTCATCATATCGGTTAACTATTCAAGATATCTTATACCCGTGACATACTTAGCATTGAGGAGTACCAATGACCATCTGTGGTCTTCTACATCAGTTCCACTTCATCAAATGATACTTTATGAATTGCATTGTTGATGAAAATACCAAATTCGCTATATTTATGTCTATAACATTTGAGGAGTTCCCTCGATTTCTGCAGGATCCCATCATCAGATCCTGATATGTTGACCATGGGACCATCTGGGAAGTATACGCATATGTAACTTTGAAACAAAAGAAGAAATTTCCAAATCTTTGAGTAATCGGGGAACATATATAAAAATAAACGATTCCGACGAATTGAGAACATCCTCTCCTTTTTTTGGAAGTCGGTTAAAAATAGCTACCATTATCTACTTTTGCGATATTATTTTTGCATTATAATTAGCGTATTACTTGATGCTTGTCAGCGGTAAGAGAGGTGTAACTCACTAATTAGTTGTTTACTGAATGGCTAATGAAGGTACAAACAATTTCTTTGCCGACGCGGAAGCTTTAAGGCAAACATTTGTTTTGTGAAATACATTAAATATTAATTTGGACCAAAGTATAATGCGAATATGTCACAATTTCCTAAATGCTGATCGTTGTTGCTATTTTCTTTAGAAAAAGGATTAAAAGAGCCGATGAAGTTACTTTTCTATCAACTTAAAATCTATTGTTTGGACTGTCATTTATCGTGAAACATTCCGAAAGATAGCTCCCCAAGTAAAACTAACTTATGAATTGTCCAAATGTATTGAAAGTGACAAACGACATACACATAGTTGGTTGCATAACGATTACCAAAAAAGGATTTCATCACCCTTTCTATTATACATTTTTCTTTATTCTCCAACACGCATTGTATCTTAGCACCTAAGGTATTACGAAAGCTATCATGATCGAACGATTGTTCTTCCAAACTTGAATGTCAGAGTAGAATCATATGCAGGAATCTGCCCGTGGGCAGCAGATGAACTCCGATAGTGAAGCAATACTACTTAGTCAAAATTATTGATGCGTGTACGCATATCTAGGTCGCGGTTATTATAGCAATAAAATGTAGAGGACGATTTGGAATAAAGTGCTGCAATTGTAGGTGTATATAACTATATTGGATTCTTATGTAAAGCGACTTTTTGAGTAAAGTTATTTATTGAATTACTTAGATGCTTGGTTGATGGTAATAGAACAGCCTCATAATACATGGAAATTAAATATTACTGGCGAAGTGTCGGTGTATAAATAAATACAGCTCTAACTAATCCTTTACGAATACAGCGCGTGATGTGCTATGTTAAAAATCTGTGCATGTTATTGAATGTGTGAAAGGAGATTTTCCAAAAATGTATGGAGCCTGGGCTAGCACTATGTATGTTGTGAACCTGGTTATTAATACGGCATTATTAATAATGCGCGACCAATTTGCAAAATGCCCGATATGAGTCGGCAATAAGTATGAAAAAACTATTGAAATAATTAAATTGACCGGGCTTTCTGAATAATGCACATCACTTATTGGGCCGGGTAAAATATGTGCTTTTTTCTAGATTATTTTAATGTTGACATTGGTTTTAATATAGAATAGATAAGTACGATTACTATTTAATTTAATCGTACTCCTATTTCTGTCTGCAGGGTCTAAAGTAACCTAACATGAAGGAGATGACGGGAGCTGAGTTCGTCCGCTTACTTCAGCTCCCGTCATCTCCTTCGAACCTAACCTATCCGTGTTGGGGTGCCCTAAGCTAACGAGCTCGTTTCTCTCGCTCTTCGACTAATTCATTGACCATAATTATCAAACTGTCCAACCGTGACCTAGCAATATTCATAATGACCAGACAATATGATTAATATAGAAGTTTATAGTATATTACTGCAGCGGCCAGCAAAAGAGCCATTGATGGACGAACGTGTAAATGTGGGCCGAGGCGAAGCCGAGGCACACATACGTAAGTCCATCAATGCCTAGTTGTGGCCAAGGCTTGTATAGTGCTTTTCTCAAATAATGCGCGGAAATTAAAACTAAGTAATACCTAGAACTCATTTTGTCAAATACAATTACTTTTCAAAATCAATGGCGAACAACGAACAACAATAATTATGCCCGCGTTAGGCTTAGCACGCACTGCGATTTTTTTTCCGCCCATTCTACGGCCTATGGAATTGTATGAAGCCGCACGCGTTGCAGTAAAAAAAACACGCGGGAATAATACTACAAATATCAGCGCAAATAAAATCGCAGTGCGTGCTATTACTTAAAGTTTGCAATTGATTTTTTTTCAATAAACAGCTTTCTATTTGCAAGCCAGTTCGAAATTTAAATAAAACCTATGATAAGTTACCTCCTTGGTTGCCATGATTCGGAGTAAAAGATCGTTCCATTTTTAAATTACACGACAGATATGAGATTACTATGTATATTATTTGGCCGCTACAAGCGACAGATATGGATTTTCATACAACTTTTGCCGGCCGCTGCTCGCATGTATTTGGCCTGTACTGCAATTTCGATTTATCTCGAAGAAGGTTGTCAAAATAATGCTCAAATTTCCAAGCATGTTTGAGAAAAATCAGTTTTCACATCACATACATTGCCCGATTTGACTTAACTGGATTTATAATACTCGGGCATTATACATAGTGCCCTGATTAATCACTTGGTCCATGACACGTACACTTTATATAAATATTGCTATATAATATAGTTGCCGTTTTGTATTTCAAATTTTCTTAAATTTCACTTCGTTTCAATTTACATTCAAAGCATTGAGGTAATAATGTACTACGCACTCAAAATAACTTGGTCAAGGAGAGCAACACAATTTAGAATTAAACATGGTTGATCAGATCAGCAGTATGCGAAAAATATCATTTTGACAATGACATTTGATTGACGTGTCATCGTATCATCTGCGATAAAAAAAACGCGAAGCCGGAGTCAACAGACAAGCAATCATTCAATGTCCATAGTAAACTGGGTCGCAAAACAAAAACATTTACTAAAAACTTCAAAACACATCCAATTCCAAGTCAAAGCCATTGGTCAAAGCAAAGAAAGACTCCAAGACAACACTTCTTAAAACTGTTAAACGTCATTGTCAAACACAACTGTCTTGGCTGCCCTAAAAATAGGGTTATCTTGTGAAAAACTTTTCAAATGCATAACACTTTCAATCCCGGGAATAATGTTTCCTCGGGACAATTTTCGTATCGTATCCGTGTACCCAAGCGTAAGCCCCAGCTCCTATATCTTCGTAATTACAAGGGCATCGACCTGGAGGCACTACAGCATGAAGCCGGCGATCTCGATTGGTCTTCTCTGATCGAGAAGGATGACATCGATGGCAAGGTGGAGTGCCTTAATGCAACCATTCTTGACTTGTATGACCAACATGCCCCTATTCGACGAGTCAAAGTGCGACATAATCCTGCACCATGGATTACACCACGAATTAAAGAGCTTATGGCGTATAGAGACAAAGCTAAAAGCAGGTATAAGCGCAGACCTTCAGACCTGAATCTTGCCTATTACAAAACTCTACGTAACCGCTGCAGTCATCTGTGTCAGGATGCTAAGAGACGCTACTTCCATGAACAACTCAATAACCGCAGTTCTTCTGATGTATGGAGATTTCTTAAGTCTGTAGGCATAGGCAAATCGCCAACCAACCAGTGCCAGGATGTGAACCTCAATGATCTCAATAATCATTTCTCTCGTCTTCCTTTTTCTCTTGACGAGTGTGTCAAGGCAGTGACTTTGGAGGGTCTTGCCACTATGCCGTTACCACAATGTCCAACCTTTAATCTTAGCAATGTTACTGAGAATGACGTTAAGAAATCTGTCTTGGCAATAACTTCTTCGGCGGTCGGTAATGATAAGTTGTGTTCCAGGATGATAACTCTTATCCTTCCCTCATTGCTTCCTGTTCTAACTCACATTTTCAATTATTCGCTTACTTCTTGTTCTTTTCCATCCGTTTGGAAGCAGGCTCACATCATACCCTTACCTAAAATCAACAATCCATCTCTATTAACTCACTTTAGACCTATTTCTATTCTTCCATTTCTTTCCAAAGTTTTTGAGCACTTGGTTCATAGACAATTGTCATTTTTCTTGGCGTCGAACTCGTTAATATCGCCCTTCCAATCCGGCTTTCGCGCAGGTCATAGCACTGTTTCTGCACTTTTGAAAGTGACTGACGATATCCGCTGGGCTATGGAGAATAAGTCACTTACTGTGCTTGTATTACTTGACTTTAGTAGCGCCTTCAACTCAGTGGATTTTGACATTTTACTCGGTGTTCTGGAATCTATCAATATCTCTTCTTCCGCTTTAGCTTGGTTCAATTCTTATCTTCGGGGGCGCTCTCAGTGTGTTCGCCTTAACGAGTCCTTCTCTGATTGGTGTAACCTCACTGAGGGGGTTCCTCAGGGTAGCGTTCTCTCTCCTCTTCTTTTTTCAATCTTTATTAACTATGTTACCAGAGTAATCTCATCTAGTTTCCATCTTTACGCAGATGACTTGCAGCTGTATCGACATTTTAATTTAGTCGACGCTGGTTCGGCTATTGCGGCAATGAACCAAGACTTGGCATTTATCAGCGCATGGGCTAGGTCATTTGGTTTGCAAATTAACCCAACTAAATCGCAGGCCATAGTTATAGGCAGCAAATTCTTTTGCAATGCAGCTGATTTTAATTCTCTGATGCCTTTATATCTAGACGGTGTTCGCATAAACTATACAGAAACCGAAAAAGATCTGGGGGTAATCATTGACTCCAATCTTTCGTGGCGTGCTCAGGTCAACGAAGTGAGTCGTAAGGTGCATTTTTCGTTCCATTCGCTGAAGTGCCTTCAGAGTCTCCTACCCTTAAAGACTAAAATTTCTTTAGCGCAAACACTTATTCAGCCGATTATAGATTATGCCGACGCCTGCTACCTGGATGCTACTGAGGAGCTATTAAACAAACTTGAGCGCTTGCAAAACTTATGTATTCGCTTTGTATATGGTCTACGCAAGTATGATCATGTTTCTCACCTTCGCAAGGAACTCAAGTGGCTCCCAATCCGTCTTCGCAGGAACACTCGGATTTTATGTCTCCTCTTTAACATCTTACATAACCCGTCCTATCCTTCCTATTTGCGTGAGCGATTCTCTTACGCTCGCCCTAGAGATGCACTGTGCAGATCTCATCTCAGATCTATCCTTAAATCCCAACCACATAAAACCAGCTATTATTCCTATTCCTTCTCTGTCCATGCTGTAAGATTGTGGAACTCACTTCCGCCTAGCATCCGAGATTTAAAGACTATCTCACTATTTAAAACACGTTTAAAAGAGCATTATCTTTCCTCTCAAATCTGATCTTTATAATCATATGTATAAATATTAAGAATCGATACATTTTAAAATATGTATTTATGTAAGTATATATGCACCATTACATTATTGTGTAGGTGCCTATAGTTTAAGTCGTTCACTTTTCTTCCTGTTCTCACACACTATTGTCTACATTTCTTTTTCATTTTTCCTTTTCGCGGGTCTGCTGGTAGAAATTTCTTTAGAAATAAGCAGTTCCTTTGTACTCTATTGTATTGATGTGTTGTCTTTATGTATTTACTGTGTGTACATTAATTATAAAATAAATAAAATAAATAAATAAAAAAAAATAAATAAATAAATAAAAAAAACAGTACAACACAATTTTGTCAAAGCCTTATCATTCCTAATTCAATCAGTTCGATTCAATAAAAATTCGATATAAACTCATCGATATCTCGGTCGGCTAATCGGACTTGAAAATTGTTTTGAATAGCCAATCGCCAGTCGGGTAGCCGGAAAACGCGCTGGGGGTGTTTTTCACCCCCCATTTGAATTTGAACGCGTTTCTAATGAGGGGAATTGGGTTTTCACGATATTACTTCACCGGGCTCTCAATTTCAGTGTTATTGAATTTTATACGAATCGTTTTGCCAATGTTATTGAATTCTGTTGCGATTCTGTAGACCATTAAGACATTGAATCGGCTTGCCTGTGTTTGTGATGGTATTTCTTTTTAATTGGGCATCTAGATACTTTGTTTTTGTTGCTAAGTAGCTATAACTTGTTTTAAAATCATTTTTGGATTTTACTGTGCTATTTTTTTGTGCATGATGTTTTAAATTAATAAATAAAACCTTGATTTCAAATAAAGTACGAAGTTGTTTTTTTGTGATACATCTTATACATTGTTTGGACATATGTAAGATTGGCTTCTGCCAGTGACTTCGCCCGCGTGAATGTCGAAAATTATCCCGAGGGAACTTATTCCCGGATTAAAAAGTATCGTATGTGCTATTCCGGACTATAATCTATCTCTGTGTCAATTTACATCTAGATCCGTTCAGCCATTCTGGTGTGAAGAAGTAACATACTTTCACCATTATAATATTTTATTGTGGTGGAGAAATCCCACGCCTTAAACAATACAATAATTTAATTGAATCCAACACAAAAGCAACATTGCTAATAAAAAACGGAAAGGCTATTTTTATTTTAATGAAAAATCCTCACATAACACATTAGAACGTAAAATATTGCCTATCAACTCAAGAAATGTGACCATCGACCAAATTGCAACGTGGACATCAAAGAAATATGATACAAGCATACCCTTAGAGCGTTTGATCCGTATTTAGTAACGGTACGGTGCTCATACGCACCAAATTACAAATTTGGGGAAAGCTCGTTCAACACATTGACTAGCTTTGGGAAGTAATTTTTTTCTTTATTCATGTAGGCTCCTACAGACAGGCTAAACCTGAAAATACAACAACAAACTGACACGATCGCTTTTCATAGACATTGTTCTACGGATACCTAGTGAAAATTTAGTTTTTTAAGGTATGAGGCATTGTCGCGCGCATCACACCTGTCTACGGGAGCCTTTACGTTTTGGGTACTAGAAATTGGGTTCAAGGGAAGTCTTTTATAGAAATCTGGGCAGACACAAACAAATCGAATCAACCCGTTTAGGTTCTAAAACCTAACCTAACCTAACATCATCAATTACGAAATGAGATCTGTGCACAAAGCGAGTGAGCACTTATGGATATCAATTCTAATTTCAAATTCAGAAGATTGCCCAGATTGACGGTAGGTACTTCGACGGAAGCCGTTTTTTTGTATATTAAGGAATGAATAAAGAGACTATCCAGTGGCTTACGATGGAATATTGAAGAGATTAAAATACTAGAGGATATATAATACAATATAAGCTTTTATACTCAAAAATGTTTTTTAATAAAAACATTTTTAACAATAATCGAATACCGGGAAGCAGATCAAATTTAATTTGGAAACTTTTATTACACCCTGACACTGGCCTAATAAAACTAATGCCACCACAGAGAAACTACCTTGAAACACAACATAATTCAAACAAGATTCTTACAAGTTCACACGTTCAGCATGTCACTTTGATTCAAGGCCTTTACGTAATCAAAAAGCTTTTAAGCATAGAATATGTAAGTCCATATCATGTGGTCGGTACTATACTTGACAGCATATTTAAATTACGAAACCTATCTCTAGGAGACGAGGTGGATTTGGTATGTAATTTGACTAGATCCTCGCGAAATGTTTTGGCAATAACATATGCTGGTCACGTGCGCCGTAGGTCCCACTTACTTTGCCTAGACAGATTTTCATTACGGAATATTATTTGTAGTATGTTTTCGGAGATAAATATGTTTTCACTTTGGTTGTGACATTTTTGTGTGTTTTTTTAGTACCTTCGTTTGTTTTTATATCTGTTCTGTTTCGTCCGGCAGCATTGATATATTAAAAATATATGTATGAAAATAAATGGGATGTAAAACGCAAACGGTTTTGGCCCTGACACTGAAATATAAATTGGACGGTCATCCATTTTTAGAGTGTGATCAACAATTTTACCGAGCATGTGGCACGGCCGACAATACCGGAAAGATATTACCTGATATGATGGTTAATTTAGAATACAATAATGAAACGTAGGTAATAACCAGGTGGGTAGGTACTGTAAATAATATTTAGATTTTTTACTTCCTTCCTTTTTTAGTTTTACTAGTGCATCTTTGTGATGTCTGTCAGCCAATCAATATCAATCAATACATAATAAATGTGTAGAAAAGTCGTTTTTGCACATCTAAAATTTCCATTAAAAATAGCCAGTGTGTTAAAGGATAATCAACAAAATCCATTTCCAGCACGCATCACGTAAAATGTAGCTTGAAGCATTACTTAGTTTTTGTTTTATTGCAATGGGTTCACTCCATCAAAAGTTAGATGAATTTAAAGTGTTCAATAAGTGAAATATCACAACTCACGCAATTCAGATACTCGGACAGTTGAACTCCACATTCGATAGATGGCGTTGTGCATTTGCCGTCATTTTCTGAATTAAGATTCTCCGCGGAAGAATGACACTAGACAAAAAATTGGTATTAGTTGGTAGGTAGCAAGGCAAGCAGGGTAGCAGGGTAAGTAGGCGGTAGGTAAGTAGGGTAGAGTAGGCAGTTCATGGGAACAAAGCCGCTACACAGCTAGTATGAAATAAGGGGAGATAAATTAATCAAATTAATTTATCGCTCAGGATGACTATGATGTTTTGGGAGTTTAATCATTTTCATGAATATTTGACCTGAAAGACGTCAACTGCTGGATATCGAAGCATAACCACATGGACCTCGCTGTTCTCCAGATCCACCTCGTGTAAGGCCTTCAAAACGGATGAATTCAATTCACAAAATACCCTTAGAGCAGCAATCAGAGACATACTATGTCACTTAGGCGGCGTCAAACTGAATTTACAATATAAGAGCTTAGCTAGAGTTAATTGTAGGATTCCAACTAATCTGCCTCTCTTTGACGACGACGGGTCCCGACACGGACACCACGATTAATTTAATTTTGTTGAGGCTATAGAGAAGCCTTTCGAAGTGGTGGTTTATTCGAGACGTGAAATTTTCAAATGTTAGATTACAAAATCTACCATATCTCAGCGAAAAGGCCGCGGATTATGTGATACACTTTATTGTATCTCCAGCAATATACCTACTATCCATTAAGTACATACCAACACTCGTTCGTGTCTCTGAAACGTAAAGCCATTGCCATTGCTTCCCGCAAGTTTATTACGTATCTTGCAAGAGCAAACGATAGCGATTTTTCGCAATAATTGGTCTTAAATACAGAAGTTTTAGAGTATTTGGCGTTTTTTTTACAAATATGTGCATTTGACAAAGAGCGACCGATTAGCAAATGATTGTGTAGACCTACCTTACCTACACTATGCATAGGTAATTCCAACTTTTATGACGTAAAGCGTTTGATCGTGCGATGATTGCTGATTGATGTTACTAAGCCTGTTGTACTAACTGTTGCCGGTTGCCGATAATAGACTTGTTTCCGAAAAATATGACACCTGTATTGCGAAGGGGGTTCGTAGTACCCAATTATTGGCTTCTGAAAATCAGAAGCAGTCACTTCATGTAAAATACTGCTACTAAGCTGCATCTAGTTATTATATCTACTGACCCCAACATATGTAGGCGAAATGATAATAACTCCGGCAAACAGCCACGATTTCTCGAAATGGATGAGATTATCCGTGTATAAATCACCGCCGCGTCTGTACGCGATAAACTCAAAAACTACTGAACGGATTTTGCGGTTTTCACCAATAGAAAGAGAGTTAGAAATGAGGCAGCTTTTTGTGTTTGTGTACAATTTGTCACGGGTGATGCCGGGGCGGGTCGCTATTTAAATATATAACGATTGGAGAGACCTTTGTCCAGTTCTATAGGCTGATTATGATAATAGTTGTGGGCACTCTGCCCATAGGCGAGGCTCAGGCAGAACTATGTCATTAGTGAAAACTGGCTTTGTAAAACCAAACTATCAACGCATGTCCCAGGAAAAACTATCCTTTCAGACAAAGTAATATGAGTAGAATACGATAGATTCAGTAAATAAAGAAAGGAGTAAAAAATAAAGTAGTTTTGCAAGATCGCCATGACATTTTAATCTTTATGATGGACGCAAAAAACTAAAAAAGAGAAGCACATTGCAACTACAAACGAAGAGATTCCTTTGAGGAATAATTTAATTTACTTAAAGCTTTTAAAGAAAGAGTGGTGGAAACCTCAATACATTTATTCAGAATCCTTACCTACATTACTTTGAAAGAAAATGCGTAGATGAAGACCTTAGCGAGTACGGCACTATTTCTTGTCAGAGCTTTGTTTACAAAGAAATATCGACCTTTTAACCTGATTTAGGAACAAAGGTCGTCATTTACGCATTTTCTTTTTGAATGTTCAGGTGACAAGGTAATTTTATTCGGTATTTTTTGTATTTTTTACGAGGAACAAAAGGAGTTTACGAGTTATATATTTTAAAACTGATAAGTAGATAGAGTAGAGTTATTTATTTTGATTAGGATCGTCTACTAAATTATGATTTTCATAAATTTGGTGTGCTTGAAATTATTTTTTGTTAACAAATAGCAACTGATTGATTTCATCACTTACATAAATAAACTTACGCCTTTTTGCCGTGGTGGTAGACATAAACTACAGAACGTCATCACATTTTGCTTCATTTCAACACTTAAAAAAATACGTCACAAATAAACTCACTTCATTTAAAATGAATCTGTTTAATAGACCATACATTAAAAATAAATGCAAATAATGTAATACAGTAACAACACATGAAATGCTGAAAGAAAATACCTTGCCTTTGTAAAAAAATACGTCTTATAACAAAAGTTTTTTATGTATCTACAAAAGCTTGCGATGTTTCCAATTTGCACCAAAGTACCGGAATTTCAGAAACTAAATTCTCAAAGAGTTCTTTTCAATTTTATCATGATACATTGGATCCTGTCTCGCGAGACAAAACGTTTCTCTCGCTTTATCTCACAAAATGCAAGTTTGCAAATATTTATTATTTTAATACAAAGTATGATAAATATGTTTAATACCTGGCACTTACACGGTGTCTTCGTGAATTATTATTTTAATATCAAACCCGCCCTTGCAATGATTGCACATAACTTTACATGTTGGAGCACCTAATATAAATATATTTTTAATAAAGCTGTATGGAGATGCTCGTGGCTATCTATATGTCATGGACCAAGTGATTAATTATTGCTCTATGTATAATGCCCGGGCATTATGAATCAAGCCAAGTCAAATCAGGCATTGTAATGAATAATGATTTAAAGTTTTGTTTTTTTCACATTGTCAGGTCATTATGAATATTGCTATTTAATGTTTGGGTAATTCAATAATTATGGTCAATGATTTAGTCCAAGAGCGAGCAAGCTACACGCTACCGACACGGATAGGTTAGGTTCGAGGGGGATGACTCAATCAGCTGCCGTCATCTCCTTCATGTTAGGTTACTTTAGAACCTGAACTAGATATAGGAGCCCCCTCCGTCGACTGCGTTGCTTAAATAGTAATCGTACTTACCTATTCAAAACTAAAATCAATGTCAAAATTAAAATATTTAGAAAAAAAACACGTCTTTTTATTACCCTGCCGATTAAGTGATGGGCATTATTCAGAAAGCCCGGTCAATTTAATTATTTCGTAATTATGTACGTGTCATGGACCAAGTGATTAATCAGGGCACTATGTATAATGCCCGAGCATTATAAATCTAGTTAAGTCAAATCGGCCAATGTAATGAATACTGATTTAAACTTCTATATTTATCACATTGTGTGGTCATTATGAATATTGCTATGTAACGGTTGGACAATTTAATAAATATGGTCAATACAATATTGAGGCCAAGAGCGAGAGAAGCGAGCTTGGGAGCTTAGGGCACCCCGACATGGATAGGTTAGGTTCGATAGTAACATAACACGAAGGAGATGATCTATTTTAGACCCTGCAGACAGAAATAGGAGCACCGCGCAGCGGGGCTCCGTCAACTCTGTTGTTTAAATAGTAATAGTACTTACCTATTCTATATTAAAACCAATGTCAACATTAAAATAATCTAAAAAAGACACATATTTTTAAACCCGGTCCATTAAGTGATGGGCATTATTCAGAAAGCCCGGTCAATTTAATTATTTCAATAGTTTTTAGCTTAATGCCTACTCATGCTCATTATGGATGCAATAAATTTAATTGACATTTGATTTTTTCATATTGAGAATTTTCAAATTCATCAAATTGTCTGGGCATTATAAATAATGCCGTATTGATCACATGGTTCATAACATTAATACGTTTACCGAGGTCAGTCCATGGATGGGTTTGCTTTAGACTCCTCCGTGCCTCGGTAAGCACGTCAGAAGGTCTGCAAATGACTGTGGCCCCAGGTGGCATTTGAGAGCTATCTTCCCATAGGGTATGATGTTACCCAGTTACTGGGTTGTGGAGGTCAGATAGGCAGTCGGTCCATGTAAAATACTGGTACTTAGCTGCATCTGCTTAGATTCGAAGTCAGTCACAAAGTGTTTGGTGGATTGATTTACATTCCCTTGTTTGCACATAACTTTACATGTTGGAGCATCTAAAGTGAATTTTGTTTTTGTTCTTTTTTAAAAACGTTACCCCACACTAGGAATTACTGCTTGTATTGTGGGTGCATTTACAAACATATAAACTTACATACACAACATCCAGAGCCGGAACAATTATCTGTATTGGAATGTTCTTTGTAAACTAATGCAATATGTCACCTATGCGTCAATCTGTCAATGTCAAGTGAAATGTCATTTTGAGTTTGAAGTTTGGTGTCGATCTCTCTGCTTATAACCATCGGTATGTATGTACGTATCTGTCTGCTCTCTTGAAGAATAAATCCAGTATAATCCTTTTAATAGTGTTTTTCTTGCGCCCAAAATCCATCAGGTTATGGGCCCAGTCCAGCATCATGCAGGGTATATCCATACGGGTTTTATCCATAATTGTCCGGTTAGCCCTTTCCGCAACACCATTCTGTTCACTGCATTGTGGGACTGTAGTTTCATGCCTAATCCCACAGCTTCTCAAGTATGCCTGTAAATTCAAATTAATGTATTCACCACCATTGTCACTTCTTAAAATCTTTATTTTCTTGTCAGTAAAATTTTCAACTAGTGCTTTGAATATTTTAAATTTTTCAAACACTTCATCCTTTTTCTTTATAAAATAAATAAATGTTTTTCTACTGAAGTCATCAATGAATATTACAAAATAACGTGATCCACTGTATGATGGCACCTGCATAGGGCCACACACATCAGTATGCACCAACCCTAAAATTTCAGTAGACCTACTATAACTTTTCATAGGAAATGGCAGTCTAGTTTGCTTTCCTTCTATGCAAGCTATACAAGGGGTAAACAAAGAATTTTTAAAATTCATACCTGTGGCTAATCCATTCTTCATAGCGTTCATGCTCCTCGAGTTGAGGTGACCTAACCTCTTATGCCAAATTTCATGTGAAACAGAACCCCCGGTAGACACTAAAGCAGTCATGTCTTCACAGTGCACTGGCAGCTCCTCAGGTTGAACCTGCTCACAGACTGAGTTCATGGCACTCTCAGATCTTACCTTACAGCTCTCATAATTTACAGTATCTAGTTGATAAACACCGCTATAGCATGTACCAGTAGCTATGACATAATTACCATCCAGAATTTTGCATCCTTGTTTATTAAAAATAACACTATAACCTTACCTATTCAACTCACTTACTGATAATAAATTTGCAGAAAGTTTAGGAATATAGTACACATTACTTATTGTCTTTAAACCCATTTTTAATTGTACTTTTACACTACCGAGTCCTTCAGTCCTGACCTTCTCACCATTTGCCACGTTAACTTCAAGCGATTTAGTACACTGGAAATCCTGCATGATCTCCTTGTTGTTCGTCATGTGGTTGGTCGCCCCGCTGTCCACATACCAGATGTCACTCTGCAGTTTTACTGATAATGCAGTCAACAATGACTTCTCTGTCTTGGGAGTCCACTTCGGTTTACTTTCTGCTTTCTTTGGGCAATCTTTCTTAATATGCCCAGTTTTCTTGCAGCGAAAACACTTTCAACATCCGTTTAAGAGCTACGATGCCACAGACAGACACACAAATACACGGCAAAACTTATAACACCCCTCTTTTTCCGTCGGGGGTTTAAAATAGAAGTTAGATTAAGTTTTTAAACTGTCATGGTCACTAAGATTAACATTAGAATCGGCATATTTACCATGTTTGAAACTCGCTACAAACAGTAAACATGGTATATATCCCGATTCTAATGTTAGAAGTTAGATTATCTATAACTATCATAACATAAGAGAAAATAAAATGTGAAGGATACCTACGAATTTATAAAGCAAAAGATACAAAAATTTGATGACAAAGTTATATAAAATCATAATGACTGATATAAAAGCCAGGTAAAAGGTTAAATAATTCCGCTTAATAACGACGCTGTATACCTACCTATTTATTATATACTAACTAGCTTCTGCCAGCGGTATCGCCCGCGTTTTATTTAATTTTTGTTGTAATTTTATTGTTTTGTTATCCCAAGGGACCGTTATACCGGAATGAAAAGTAGCCTATGTGCTATTCCAGACTATAATCTATGTTTAAGCCGTTTTTTTGTATAATAAGGAATGAATAAAGAGACTATCCAGTGGCTTACGATGGAATATTGAAGAGATTAAAATACTAGAGGATATATAATACAATATAAGCTTTTATACTCAAAAATGTTTTTTAATAAAAACGTTTTTAACAATAATCGAATACCGGGAAGCAGATCAAATTTAATTTGGAAACTTTTATTACACCCTGACACTGGCCTAATAAAACTAATGCCACCACAGAGAAACTACCTTGAAACACAACATAATTCAAACAAGATTCTTACAAGTTCACACGTTCAGCATGTCACTTTGATTCAAGGCCTTTACGTAATCAAAAAGCTTTTAAGCATAGAATATGTAAGTCCATATCATGTGGTCGGTACTATACTTGACAGCATATTTACATTACGAAACCTATCTCTAGGAGACGAGGTGGATTTGGTATGTAATTTGACTAGATCCTCGCGAAATGTTTTGGCAATAACATATGCTGGTCACGTGCGCCGTAGGTCCCACTTACTTTGCCTAGACAGATTTTCATTACGGAATATTATTTGTAGTATGTTTTCGGAGATAAATATGTTTTCACTTTGGTTGTGACATTTTTGTGTGTTTTTTTAGTACCTTCGTTTGTTTTTATATCTGTTCTGTTTCGTCCGGCAGCATTGATATATTAAAAATATATGTATGAAAATAAATGGAATGTAAAACGCAAACGGTTTTGGCCCTGACACTGAAATATAAATTGGACGGTCATCCATTTTTAGAGTGTGATCAACAATTTTACCGAGCATGTGTCACGGAATACCGGAAAGATATTACCTGATATGATGGTTAATTTAGAATACAATAATGAAACGTAGGTAATAACCAGGTGGGTAGGCACTGTAAATAATATTTAGATTTTTACTTCCTTCCTTTTTTAGTTCTACTAGTGTATCTTTGTGATGTCTGTCAGCCTATCAATATCATAATAAATCTGTATGTGAATAAATCTGTATCTGTATGTAAATAATATACATAATAAATCTGTAGAAAAGTCGTTTTTGCACATCTTTTTTCCATTAAAAATAGCCAGTGTGTTAAAGGATAATCAACAAAATCCATTTCCAGCACGCATCACGTAAAATGTACGAAATCAATGTAGATAACTTTATTATATAAAAATTGTGCGTAGCTTGAAGCATTACTTAGTTTTTGTTTAATTGCAATGGATTCACTCTATCAAAACTTAGATGAATTTAAAGTGTTCAATAAGTAACATATCACAACTCACGCAATTCAGATACTCGGACAGTTGAACTCCACATTCGATAGATGGCGTTGTGCATTAGCCGTCATTTTCTGAATGGTGGTGTTAAGATTCTCCGCGGAAGAATGACACTAGACAAAAAATTGGTATTAGTTGGTAGGTAGCAAGGCTAGCAGGGTAGCAGGGTAAGTAGGCGGAAGGTAAGTAGGGTAGTGTAGGCAGTCCACGGGAGCAAAGCCGCTACACAGCTAGTATGAAATAAGGGGAGATAAATTAATCAAATTAATTTATCGCTCAGGATGACTATGATGTTTTGGGAGTTTAATCATTTTCATGAATATTTTACCTGAAAGACGTCAACTGCTGGATATCGAAGCATAACCACATGGAACTCGCTGTTCTCCAGATCCACCTCGTGTAAGGCCTTCAAAACGGATGAATTCAATTCACAAAATACCCTTACAGCAACAATCAGAGACATACTATGTCACTTAGGCGGCGTCAAACTGAATTTACAATATAAGAGCTTAGCTAGAGTTAATTGTAGGATTCCAACTAATCTGCCTCTCTTTGACGACGACGGGTCCCGACACGGACACCACGATTAATTTAATTTTGTTGAGGCTATAGAGAAGCCTTTCGAAGTGGCGGTTTATTCGAGACGTGAAATTTTCAAATGTTAGATTACAAAATCTACCATATCTCAGCGAAAAGGCCGCGGATTATGTGATGCACTTTATTGTATATCCAGCAATATACCTACTATCCATTAAGTACATACCAACACTCGTTCGTGTCTCTGAAACGTAAAGCCATTGCCATTGCTTCCCGCAAGTTTATTACGTATCTTGCAAGAGCAAAACGATAGCGATTTTTTCGCAATAATTGCTCTTAAATACAGAAGTTTTAGAGTATTTGGCGTTTTTTTTTACAAATATGTGCATTTGACAAAGAACGACCGATTAGCAAATGATTGTGTAGATCTACCTTACCTACACTATGCATTGGTAATTTCGACTTTTATGACGTAAAACGTTTGATCGTGCGATGATTGCTGATTGATGTTACTAAGCCTGTTTTACTAACTGTTGCCGGTTACCGATAATAGACTTCTTTCCGAAAAATATGACACCTGTATTGCGAAGGGGGTACGTAGTACCCAATTATTGGCTTCTGAAAATCAGATATAGCCAGTCACTTCATGTAAAATACTGCTACTAAGCTGCATCTAGTTATTATATCTACTGACCCCAACATATGTAGGCAAATTGATAATAACACCGGCAAACAGCCACAATTTCTCGAAATGGATGAGATTATCCGTGTATAAATTACCGCCGCGTCTGTACGCGATAAACTCAAAAACTACTGAACGGATTTTGCGGTTTTCACCAATAGAAAGAGAGTGAGAAATGAGGCAGCTTTTTGTGTACAATTTGTCACGGGTGATGCCCATTTGTGGCGGGTCGCTATTTAAATATATAACGATTGGAGAGACCTTTGTCCAGTTCTATAGGCTGATTATGATAATAGTTGTGGGCACTCTGCCCATAGGCGAGGCTGAGGCAGAACTATGTCATTAGTAAAAACTGGCTTTGTAAAACCTAACTATCAACGCATGTCCCAGGAAAAACTATCCTTTCAGACAAAGTAACATGAGTAGAATACGATAGATTTAGTAAATAAAGAAAGGAGTAAAAAATAAAGTAGTTTTGCAAGATCGCCTTGACATTTTAATCTTTATGATGGACGGAAAAACTAAAAAAGAAAAGCACATTGCAACTACAAACGAAGAGATTCCTTTGAGGAATAATTTAATTTACTTAAAGCTTTTAAAGAAAGAGTGGTGGAAACCTCAATACATTTATTCAGAATCCTTACCTACATTACTTTGAAAGAAAATGCGTAGATGAAGACCTTAGCGAGTACGGCACTATTTCTTGTCAGAGCTTTGTTTACAAAGAAATATCGACCTTTTAACCGGATTTAGGAACAAAGGTCGTCATCTACGCATTTTCTTTTTGAATGTTCAGGTGACAAGGTAATTTTATTCGGTATTTTTATATTTTTAACGAGGAACAAAAGGGGTTTTTACGAGTTATATATTTTAAAACTGATAAGTAGATAGGGTAGAGTTATTTATTTTGATTAGGAACGCCCACTAAATTATGATTTTCATAAAATTGGTTTGCTTGAAATTATTTTTTGTTAACAAATCACAAGTGTTTGATTTCATCAATTACCTACATAAACTTACGCCTTTTTCCAGTGGTGGTAGACAGAAACCACAGAACGCCATCACATTTTGCTTCATTTCAACACTTAAAAAAATACGTCACAAATAAACTCACTTCATTTTAAATGAATCTGTTTAATAGACCATACATTAAAAATAAATGCAAATAATGTAATACAGTAACAACACATGAAATGCTGAAAGAAAATACCTTGCCATTGTAAAAAAATACGTCTTTATAACAAAAGTTTTTTATGTATCTACAAAAGCTTGCGATGTTTCCAATTTGCAACAAAGTACCGGAATTTCAGAAACTAAATTCTCAAAGAGTTCTTTTCAATTTTATCATGATACATTGGATCCTGTCTCGCGAGACAAAACGTTTCTCTCGCTTTATCTCACAAAATGCAAGTTTGCAAATATTTATTATTTTAATACAAAGTATGATAAATATGTTTAATACCTGGCACTTACACGGTGTCTTCGTGAATTATTATTTTAATATCAAACCCGCCCTTGCAATGATTGCACATAACTTTACATGTTGGAGCACCTAATATAAATATATTTTTAATAAAGCTGTATGGAGATGCTCGTGGCTATCTATATGTCATGGACCAAGTGATTAATTATTGCTCTATGTATAATGCCCGGGCATTATGAATCAAGCCAAGTCAAATCAGGCATTGTAATGAATAATGATTTAAAGTTTTGTTTTTTTCACATTGTCAGGTCATTATGAATATTGCTATTTAATGTTTGGGTAATTCAATAATTATGGTCAATGATTTAGTCCAAGAGCGAGCAAGCTACACGCTACCGACACGGATAGGTTAGGTTCGAGGGGGATGACTCAATCAGCTGCCGTCATCTCCTTCATGTTAGGTTACTTTAGAACCTGAACTAGATATAGGAGCCCCCTCCGTCGACTGCGTTGCTTAAATAGTAATCGTACTTACCTATTCAAAACTAAAATCAATGTCAAAATTAAAATATTTAAAAAAAAATCACGTCTTTTTATTACCCTGCCGATTAAGTGATGGGCATTATTCAGAAAGCCCGGTCAATTTAATTATTTCGTAATTATGTACGTGTCATGGACCAAGTGATTAATCAGGGCACTATGTATAATGCCCGAGCATTATAAATCTAGTTAAGTCAAATCGGCCAATGTAATGAATACTGATTTAAACTTCTATATTTATCACATTGTGTGGTCATTATGAATATTGCTATGTAACGGTTGGACAATTTAATAAATATGGTCAATACAATATTGAGGCCAAGAGCGAGAGAAGCGAGCTTGGGAGCTTAGGGCACCCCGACATGGATAGGTTAGGTTCGATAGTAACATAACACGAAGGAGATGATCTATTTTAGACCCTGCAGACAGAAATAGGAGCACCGCGCAGCGGGGCTCCGTCAACTCTGTTGTTTAAATAGTAATAGTACTTACCTATTCTATATTAAAACCAATGTCAACATTAAAATAATCTAAAAAAGACACATATTTTTAAACCCGGTCCATTAAGTGATGGGCATTATTCAGAAAGCCCGGTCAATTTAATTATTTCAATAGTTTTTAGCTTAATGCCTACTCATGCTCATTATGGATGCAATAAATTTAATTGACATTTGATTTTTTCATATTGAGAATTTTCAAATTCATCAAATTGTCTGGGCATTATAAATAATGCCGTATTGATCACATGGTTCATAACATTAATACGTTTACCGAGGTCAGTCCATGGATGGGTTTGCTTTAGACTCCTCCGTGCCTCGGTAAGCACGTCAGAAGGTCTGCAAATGACTGTGGCCCCAGGTGGCATTTGAGAGCTATCTTCCCATAGGGTATGATGTTACCCAGTTACTGGGTTGTGGAGGTCAGATAGGCAGTCGGTCCATGTAAAATACTGGTACTTAGCTGCATCTGCTTAGATTCGAAGTCAGTCACAAAGTGTTTGGTGGATTGATTTACATTCCCTTGTTTGCACATAACTTTACATGTTGGAGCATCTAAAGTGAATTTGGTTTTTGTTCTTTTTTAAAAACGTTACCCCACACTAGGAATTACTGCTTGTATCGTGGGTGCATTTACAAACATATAAACTTACATACACAACATCCAGAGCCGGAACAATTATCTGTATTGGAATGTTCTTTGTAAACTAATGCAATATGTCACCTATGCGTCAATCTGTCAATGTCAAGTGAAATGTCATTTTGAGTTTGAAGTTTGGTGTCGATCTCTCTGCTTATAACCATCGGTATGTATGTACGTATCTGTCTGCTCTCTTGAAGAATAAATCCAGTATAATCCTTTTAATAGTGTTTTTCTTGCGCCCAAAATCCATCAGGTTATGGGCCCAGTCCAGCATCATGCAGCATACTACGGGTTTTATCCATAATTGTCCGGTTAGCCCTTTCCGCAACACCATTCTGTTCACTGCAGTGTGGGACTGTAGTTTCATGCCTAATCCCACAGCTTCTCAAGTATGCCTGTAAATTCAAATTAATGTATTCACCACCATTGTCACTTCTTAAAATCTTTATTTTCTTGTCAGTAAAATTTTCAACTAGTGCTTTGAATATTTTAAATTTTTCAAACACTTCATCCTTTTTCTTTATAAAATAAATAAATGTTTTTCTACTGAAGTCATCAATGAATATTACAAAATAACGTGATCCACTGTATGATGGCACCTGCATAGGGCCACACACATCAGTATGCACCAACCCTAAAATTTCAGTAGACCTACTATAACTTTTCATAGGAAATGGCAGTCTAGTTTGCTTTCCTTCTATGCAAGCTATACAAGGGGTAAACAAAGAATTTTTAAAATTCATACCTGTGGCTAATCCATTCTTCATAGCGTTCATGCTCCTCGAGTTGAGGTGACCTAACCTCTTATGCCAAATTTCATGTGAAACAGAACCCCCGGTAGACACTAAAGCAGTCATGTCTTCACAGTGCACTGGCAGCTCCTCAGGTTGAACCTGCTCACAGACTGAGTTCATGGCACTCTCAGATCTTACCTTACAGCTCTCATAATTTACAGTATCTAGTTGATAAACACCGCTATAGCATGTACCAGTAGCTATGACATAATTACCATCCAGAATTTTGCATCCTTGTTTATTAAAAATAACACTATAACCTTTCCTATTCAACTCACTTACTGATAATAAATTTGCAGAAAGTTTAGGAATATAGTACACATTACTTATTGTCTTTAAACCCATTTTTAATTGTACTTTTACACTACCGAGTCCTTCAGTCCTGATCTTCTCACCATTTGCCACGTTAACTTCAAGCGATTTAGTACACTGGAAATCCTGCATGATCTCCTTGTTGTTCGTCATGTGGTTGGTCGCCCCGCTGTCCACATACCAGATGTCACTCTGCAGTTTTACTGATAATGCAGTCAACAATGACTTCTCTGTCTTGGGAGTCCACTTCGGTTTACTTTCTGCTTTCTTTGGGCAATCTTTCTTAATATGCCCAGTTTTCTTGCAGCGAAAACACTTTGGAGATTTCTTTGCCGCCAACGCATTGAGCTCCGGATGATCATCACGCTTACCATTGCGTCGCTGCTGCTCTTGTAAAAGCTTAGACTTAACCATATCACTTGTCAGCTTTGTATTTGCATTCTCCAAAGCCATGATAAGGGGGTCAAAGTCCGAGGTCAAACAGCTTAGCATGATTACAGCTAAAAACTCATCATCAAACACATTCCTAATGTCTGTAAGCTGCTGCCCAAGCTCTGTTATTTTGGTTAGGTAGCTCTGCATGCTCTCCGCTTCATTCAGCCTTACTCCAAACAGCGCTCTTAACAATCCGAGTCGCCTGCACAAACCTTTATCTTCGTAAGCGCGTTGCAAGCTAATCCATGCTTCATATGCCGTCTTCGCATTACGAATGTGTGGCAACGCAGACGGACCGACCGATAAGCATATTTTTGCCAACGCCTTTTGATTTTTCTTTGGGTCTTCGTTCCCTTTTTCTGTTTCTATGCAATCGTATAGGTCTTCGTGCATAAGGACGTTATTCAGCATGAACTTCCATTAGTTGTAATCTTCGATGCCTCGAAGCTTCTCTATTTGCAGTCCCGCAGAAGTCATGGCCATTGTGCCAATCAACGTGGTCATGGCATGAAAAAAAATGACCCACGATGATTTCTTGTTTTTTCTCGCGAAATAACAAAAAATAATTACGTTGCAGGGTGCAGCAAACACCCTGGGCCCATAACCTGATGGATTTTGGGCGCAAGAAAAACACTATTAAAAGGATTATACTGGATTTAACTGATTGATGGATTGGATTGGACTGGGCAAGCAGTATTGGGCTGAAGCCGCTAACACAGCGGTTTACCTGAAAAACCGTTCCCCCACCAAGGCAGTCATGGGTACAACACCTGAAGAAAAATGGACATCTAAAAAGGTGAATGTTGCACACTTACGTATTTTTGGATGCATAGCATATGCAGTTGATGAAAGTGCCAGGAAGCTGGATTCCAGAAGTAGGAGATTTATCTTTGTAGGATACTGTGAAGAAAGTAAAGGCTACAGACTAATAGATCCTTCCTATCCTAGGAAGATCCATAAGGCACGGCATGTCATTTTCATGGAACATATGTTTTCAAGTAGTAAAATTGTGACACATGATGAAAATAAAAATACAGATGTTATAGTATTTGATACATCTGGGTTATTGAGTGAAGACAGTACTGTACAAACAGCTAATGTACAGTTATCACCAAAAGCATTATCAAAGCCTACTCAAACTAATCAGGGTGAACTGTCTCCACAAGTAAATATCTCTATAGATGATGATTTACCTTCTGATGGCACAAGGAATCCTCGCAGACAGACTATGTTCAGTTTGGATGTGGAGGAGGATTCTGAGAGCGCAGATAGTTTTTCGTCCGATGTAACTTACATTCCAGGGAGGTCGAGCCATGACTCTGAGGACAGTGAGCAGTCATCGTATCAGGATGCTCATGAAGCGGAGTATGCTGGACTGACAGAGATAATGGTAGAGGAGCTGCCGACTACACTGGAGGAGGCAATGAGTGGCAGTGAGGCTAAACACTGGAGTGAAGCACTAGCAGATGAGTATAACTCTTTCATTAAAAATAAATGCTGGACTCTAATTGACTTACCTGTGGGGCATAAGCCAGTAAAATGTAAGTGGGTCTTTAGCAAAAAGAGAGGATTGAATGGAGAATTACTCAAGTATAAGGCTCGTCTGGTGGCAAAAGGATACACACAGAAGTATGGAGTAGATTACCACGAAACATTTTCTCCAGTTGTAAGGTATTCAACAATTAGAATACTATTGGCCCTGGCTGCTCAGTATGACTTGATGGTTGAGCATCTTGATGTGAAGACTGCATTTCTCAATGGTGATCTGGAAGAGTCTGTCTACATGGAACAACCAGTAGGTTATGTAGTGAAAGGAAGTGAAAAGAAAGTTTATAAACTAAACAAAGCAATTTATGGTTTAAAACAGTCGGCGAAACAATGGTATAAGAAAATTAATGATGTTTTAACCCAAAAATTGAAATTTAAAAGGGTATCTTCTGAAACATGTGTTTATGTGTATAATTATGATGGTGAAATCTTGATTATTGCCCTGTATGTCGATGATATAATGTTATTTACATTAAAAACGTCACAACAAAGGAACATTATAAGGAAGAGACTGATGGATGAATTTGAGATGAAAGATTTGGGTGAAGCTCATCATATTCTAGGTATGAAAATAGAAAGAAAAGGAGATGGAAGCTTCACCTTGGATCAGTCAAGCTACATAAAGAATTTAGAAAAATTCAATATGTCAGATTGCAAACCAATGAAAACTCCTATGGAGGTTGGAATAAAGTTACTGAAGGAGAATAGTTCAAAATGTAACTTTGATTATAGAAGCCTTATTGGTTACTTAATGTATTTATCTGTATGTTCCAGGCCTGATATCTCTCACAGTGTCAGCTACCTTAGCCAGTTCAACAACTGTTACGGTGAAAGTCACTGCAAAGCAGCAAAAAGGGTTTTGAGGTATTTAAAAGGAACAGTAGACTATTGTCTTAATTTTCAGAAAGGTGAAATGAATATTGTGGGTTTTACTGATGCAGACTGGGGAGCCAATCTGGTGGATCGTCGATCATATACTGGTTACATATTTCGTATTGGAAAGTCTTTGGTTTCATGGGAAAGCCGTAAGCAACGTACAGTGGCACTCTCAAGTACGGAGGCTGAGTACATGGCAATTTCAGATTCTTGTAAAGAAGCTATGTTTTTGAAAACATTTATTTCAGAATGTACTGGCATTGTATGTAAGGTTTTATTGTTAAATGACAATCAGTCAGCACATAAGCTTTGTATTAATTCTGTATTTCATGCGAGGTCAAAGCATATTGATATAAGACATCACTTTGTAAAAGATTTGTTAACAATGAAACAGGTTGATTTAAAATATCTTTGTACTGAAGAAATGTTGGCTGATGTTTTGACAAAGCCTTTAACTGCTGAAAAACACTTGAGGTTTGTGTCTCAACTAATAAAATGTTAACATTATGTATTGATCATACCTACGTATATTATGTGCATTTTCAGATAGTGTTATACTTTGTTTTAAGGCCTAGTATTTATGATTTTATATTGTATTAGCTTAAGGCCTAGTATTGGAATGTTCTTTGTAAACTAATGCAATATGTCACCTATGCGTCAATCTGTCAATGTCAAGTGAAATGTCATTTTGAGTTTGAAGTTTGGTGTCGATCTCTCTGCTTATAACCATCGGTATGTATGTACGTATCTGTCTGCTCTCTTGAAGAATAAATCCAGTATAATCCTTTTAATAGTGTTTTTCTTGCGCCCAAAATCCATCAATCTGTAGGTCATACAAATATTTGTTCCGTGCGGGAAACGAACCCGCGACACGCAGCGCAGGATTAATACTACAATACGAATGTAACCAACTTTTGTTTCTACCGGCGGCGATCTAATTAAAATTTGGAACATTAAAGCTGCTATTGTGACCTAACTATGATAGTTAGATATATTCTCTCCTAGACTTTTTTTAGGTAAAACTGAGTACTTTAGTCAAGTAGTACATAATTTTTTGTAACATCAATAGTTTTCTCCAAAGAATGAATTTAAAAGTCAAAATTTTGCTGCTTTGGGTTACATGATTGAAATTTTCATAAGAATCTATATTTTTTCTGAAAATAAATTATAGCTTATCATATCATGCAATAAAAATATCACTCAGGAATAATGTAGCTTTCTACTGGTGAAAGAATTGTTAGAAATCGGTTCAGTAGATCCAGAGATTACCCTCTACAACCTCACAAACAAACTCACAAACTTTGCCTCTTTATAATCTTATATATAAAATTCTCGTGTCACAATGTTAGTTACCATACTCCTCCGAAACGGCTTGACCGATTTTTATGAAATTTTATATGCTTATTCAGTAGGTCTGAGAATCGGCTACTACCTATTTTTTACACGCGGGCGAAGCCGCTGGCAGAAGCTAGTATTATATATAATATATATTAGTATAGATTAGTGTAGATTATCCAACTGTCCATCGACTTAAGCCAATAAGTGGCGCCAATAACCTTCTAAGTCAATCAATTTACTTGAATCAATCGAATTTATAGTTATATCTTGTTATCTAAAGACATCAATCGAGGATTTCTTCAATTGTCAATTTCTAAAAAACTAAATCTATATTATCTTCGAGTACTTACGAGTGTCATGGGCTTCTTTCTAGAAAGGAAAAAAAAATACGATGGACCATGGGAGTGAAGCTCCGGGCAAAAACTAGTTATGGCTATAACATCCTAAACAGCCTCACAAACAAAAACGAAATTAAAAATTCATACCTTTTGCCTGCCGCCCCTAAAAATATGTAAATTATAAATCTCGGTCACGAATTGCAGATCCCCTGAAGAACCCATAAAACCGCCAATAACGAAAGAAAAGTAGCAGCGGTGTGCTTAAAGCGGAAACTTTATAAATCATGGGGTACAATGGTTCCGTACTGGGGTACAGGCGTACCCCATTGTTTTCTAAAGGATGTCATCGCCGTTTCCTCGCACAATACGGCGTTTTAAATCAAAATGTATTTTTTTTCTCTTAAGGCATACTTTATTTCTATGAGTGTAAAGGAAGACCTACCATTTTTTGCGTCTTTTGTTGTGTATAGGGGCGAAATATTCCATGTTTGCACGCGAGGGCTTGCCTTTGAAATTTATGAGGTATCTAAAATAATTTAATTTTACAAATAAGCTATTTGAATCTGCGCAAAAAAACGTATTTTTCTTTCCTTCTTTCTTCACGTAAGCTGCAGTTTTATTGATGTTTGTGTCCATTAGGAACTAGGTCTAGGTAGACCCAATAGAAATGCTATTGCGCAAAACTAAGTTTGCTAGCTAATATCTAATAGATAACCGAAACAGCCCGAAAAATTGGCCACATTGGCCAACGGGGCCAGGAGGTTCTTAAGTGGTGACCGCGTATGAACCGGAAAGCGTAACGTTGGAAGGCCTCCTACAAGGTGAACCGGTAACTTGTTGAAGGTAGCGGGCATCCATTGGATGCATGAAGCTTAGAATCGATCGATATTGTAACGCTTTGGCGAGAACTAGGTCCAGCAGTGGACTTTTGTCGGTTGAAATTATGACGATGATGATATTGAAGGTACCAAAGCTGACATATCAAAGATTGTTAAGACCTAGCCTTTAACACCCTTATTTATAAAAATCTTGACGGTATTTAGCAATTGAAAATATTCTAAATATATTTATTTATAGAAATTTTGTTTAGAACATAAACATAACTAGACAGGGATTAGGCAGAGAGGCCTCTCAATTTGAATTTAGAATCTGTTATGCAATTGCTAAACAGTGACGAGATTTTTATTAATCTTTTAAAGCTTATTAGGTTAAACTAAAGCATACAAGAATAGTGCCGTATAAAACTACTAATAATATTGTGGTACATAATTTAATTTATATTAACATATTTGGCAGTATATTTTTTTTTCGCTGTAAGATAATATTATAGAAAATTAATAAACATTTTCTTGACCTTATTGATTGAAAAAAAGAAAAAGAACAAAGGTAGTATTTTTTGTCTTTATTTTAATAACATGTTTCGCTAGTAGACAGATGAAAAAGTTTTCAACACTAAATGTAGCAGTGCAACAATAAAATTATAATTAATAGATATGCATTATCTTACAAATGCGATATTAATGTCACCACGTGAATAAAAAATATTATAGCGTGCTAAGCCGGTGGCTGTGATTATGAAAAATGGAACAATCTGATGTCAAGCAATGCTTCATTGGTATACCGGTCGTAAGTGCTACAGTTAATGCTAACCATGAGGTCCATTTCTTTTTGTTTATTTTTTTGGCGGGAACACGGGCACGCGTTAACACTCACCGCGAACCCGCCAAGAACCATGAGGTCCTAGGTTCGATTCATATGTCGGGCAGTTTTATTGAATTCCTTCATCCGGAATTTTTCCTTATTAAATGAGACTTGAACGTAACTTGCATAATGTGGGTGCATCCAAAATTTTGCCTAAGCTTTCGCGGGGAATACATGGAATATCTAGAAAAAAATATTTCCAAAAGGATTTTTTTTACTTACGACTGCAATAAAAGTTATTTTCACAAATTATTACTTAACAAAATATACCAACCACAAATACAAATAAATATAGACAAAAATACATAGATGGTCATAAGTAGGTACCCTTTTCACAAACGCCTCTTCCGTTATAATTAAATGAGGAAAAAATGAAGGCTATACTAATTTTTTTACCGACTTCCCGAAAAGGAGGAGGTTCTATGTTCGACATTATGTCTGTTTTTTTTTTTGTGTATGTTCACCGATATCTCCGTCAATTGTAGACCGATTTTGAAAATTCTTTTTTTGTTTGAAAAAGTATGTTCCGAAATTGGTCCCATTTTAATTTGGTGAAAATCTGATGAAGAATTTCGGATATATACAACAGAACTCTTCAATAAATAACGGCAAACCTCTCGGGATTGCTGCGATCGCATGTCTGTTTATTGTTTATACCATTTCATAACATAACATCACGCCAGTACGCTCTTAAGGGATACGCAGATCTCTCATTTCACCGGTTATATTCAAGTTTCATGAAATCTATTCTGGCGTTATAGCTACCTTACTAACTTGCCTATTATGTATACCTACATAACTAAAAAGTGAAAAATAAAAAAAAACTTTTGTGCAATAAAATACTACCGACTTCCAACTAAAAACACTACAAAATGAAGTGACACCGACTTCGAAAAAGAAAGTTATTTTTCACTTTGTAGTGTTTTTAGTTGGAATTCGGTAGTTTTTTTTTGCAAAAATGTTTTTTTATTAATTAAAATCTAATAAAATAATTAAATTTTTTTGTCTGCTTGGTTTCCTCTAGCATAGTTCGGTACTGATGAAAGTGTACGTTCCAAGGTGACCGAGTGTGTTCTCCGCTAGACTATGTCGGGTCGAGGGTCAAGTAAATTAGTCAAGGAATGTCGGAGTATTTTTGGATATTAATATAATTGGATGTTGCATTGAATCTAGACTTGCCTCATTTTGAAACACTGGCTTCAGCGGCTTCGCCCGTGTGACAGTTGGAACTTGTCTCACAGGGAACCGTATTTTTTGCCGGGATGAAAGTAACCTATCTGCTATTTCATAATCCGTAATTTATCGCTGTACCAAATTTTATCCAGATCCGTTCAGTCGTTCTGGCGTATTGATAAACGTCCATCGATCCATCTAAACTTTCGTTTATTATATTTAGTAGACATAAGTAGTCAGTTATCTAGTTATGGCACCTAAACCATGGCCTGGCATTAAGGCAAGCTCGAACATGCGACGTGTTTTCATAGAAATTGATCTATATGTACTTATTTTAAACAATTTCTCTAAAATAATATTATTATGGTATTGATGCAGAATTCAAGAATATCAATAATATGTAGTTTAGTATTTATGGTGTATAACACATTGGTAATGTATAACTGGCGAAATGTGGGTAGTATTATATGTGGACCACTGCCCAACCCTTCGCGAAATATAGTCGTGATATTATAAAACCAAGGAATAAAATGCGTATAACTTTTGAACGGATGAAATGTTTTTATCAAACAAAGCTAAGAATACTCTCGTCAAATTCACCTTTCAAACAAAAACTTAATTCAAATCGTTTCATCCATTTAGGAGCTATGATGCTACAGACATACACAGAAACACACGTCAACAAAAAAAACGATTATCTGTGATTATAACCACATAAAGGAAAACCGAAATGTTCTGGAATAGCGACTGCAAACCGGAAGACGATAGAATGCCTCCCACTAGATGAACCGATGACCTGGTTAAGGTTGTGGGAAGGCGCTGGATGCGAGACGCACGGGATCGGTCAATGTGGCGACGCCTGGGGGAGGCCTATGTCCAGCAGTGGACGTCTTTCGGCTGAAATGATGATGATGAAAGGAAAACAAAATGCGAATGATACGAATGTATAAAGCACAAGTGAAAAATCTAAATTTAAAAATCCCCGAGGCTTATGAACTCATGCTTTTTGAATTACATAATTTATCTAGTAGTAAACACGCTTCGATCGACAATCCATCAGAACACGTAACTATAACACGATATTTTGCGAGAAAACCCCGATTTAAAGTGACAAGAGAATAACTAAAAATAACTAGAAATAAAAAGAGTATAACTTTCGAACGGGTTAACCGATTATCGTCAAACATAGCTATGAACACTCTTGACAAATTCATGTATCAAACAAAAACTAAATCGAAATCACTTCATCCGTTTAAGAGCTACGATGCCACAGACAGACACACAAATACACGGCAAAACTTATAACACCCCTTTTTTTCCGTCGGGGGTTTAAAATAGAAGTTAGATTAAGTTTTTAAACTGTCATGGTCACTAAGATTAACATTAGAATCGGCATATTTACCATGTTTGAAACTCGCTACAAACAGTAAACATGGTATATATCCCGATTCTAATGTTAGAAGTTAGATTATCTATAACTATCATAACATAAGAGAAAATAAAATGTGAAGGATACCTACGAATTTATAAAGCAAAAGATACAAAAATTTGATGACAAAGTTATATAAAATCATAATGACTGATATAAAAGCCAGGTAAAAGGTTAAATAATTCCGCTTAATAACGACGCTGTAGGTATACATTTATTATATACTAACTAGCTTCTGCCAGCGGTATCGCCCGCGTTTTATTTAATTTTTGTTGTAATTTTATTGTTTTGTTATCCCAAGGGACCGTTATACTGGAATGAAAAGTAGCCTATGTGCTATTCCAGACTATAATCTATGTTTATGTCAAATTTCATACAGATCCGTTCAGCCGTTTTAGCGTGATTAAGTAAAAAACATACACACATCCATCCAAACTATCGCATTTATAATATTAGTAAGATTAATGTATAATACTCAACCAAATCGGAATCCAACATATTTCCAAAAGGTTACTTAGATTTTATTACTTAGCAACCATTTTAAAGATGTCTTTTATCTGACTTTGTCACGTTTGAAAAAAACCCATAAAATTTTAATACTTGTAAAGCAGGTGCTCTTTAAAAATAAAGCTTTTCAGACCATTACGGCTCTAGACCGGTGCAAACCGCGTTAATGTTCTAAAATGTTTTTATTTTAAAACTCTTTTTTATTCTGTGTATATTTAACGTCAAAAATGTTGTCATAAAGCTGGAGTATGTAGTACAAGTTGGTAGGAATAGTTATATACTTGATTTTCTCACATAACTTATTCTACAGAAATCGTGTCTTTTTGTGGGAATAAAGGACCATATTATGGTACTAAGCGAATGTGTAGCTTAACGATCAGTAAAAGTGTGTCCAAGAAAATATTAAAAAATACGATTTTTTTCCTCGTTTTTTTTTCTTGTCGCATACATATTCATGAACTTTGGCGAGAAAAACTAGTGAGCGAGGTTGGAAGTGAGACTGATGGATTAGGGTGCGCCTATACTGATATTTACCTTGAACGAGACAAGTGCGTGTTAACTAAAAGAGTGTCCAAATCCATTCAACAAATTTGAAAATAGACAAGGTCATAAAGAGACCAAAGTTCAGCTTCGAACAAACTAAAGACTAACAGCCAGAGGCAAGCATAGACTGGTATTAATCAAACAGAGACGGTAAACCATTGTTTTATAATAAACAGTAATAAAGAGGGCTTTAGTAATGCTGTCAACAATGACGATAATATCCAGGTCATACGAAGCTTTGTTTCATTAAAATGGCGATACCCCGAAGCTTGGGACTTGAGCCCTCATTACACATAATAGAAAGGCACAGAAGGTCGACTCCATAAATGGTGAGCGAAAACTCGCACTCACAACAAAGGGTCTAAATGGAGTGACATTCTATCATCAATAATCTATATATATAAAAATGAATGCCTATTTCCCTTGGTCACGGCATCACGCGTGAACGGCTGGACCGATTTCACTAATTCTTTTTTTGTTGTATTTGTTATTGTTAGGAAAAGGCCCTAATGAAAAATAAAATAAAAAATGGTACCTTACCTACATAGGTAGTGTAGGTATGTAGGTAGGGTAGGGTAGGTAGGGTAGGGTAGGTAGGGTTGGGTAGGTAGGGTAGCATAGGGTAGGTAGGGTAGAGTAGGGTAGGGTAGGTAGGGTAGATGAATGTTTGGTGTTTTTATGGCAAAACAAAGTTTGCCGGGTTAGCTAGTGATTGTTAAAGTCCAAAATGTGTGTCACGTGATTAATGCCCAATATTTTGAACATTTGACCGTTTTATCACTGATAGAATTTCATTTATATTTACACGATCTCAATTTGTTTGGGAACCATACGTTTGCCCACGCACAACTGACCGAATGAGTGAGGAAAAGGGAGTCCCCATCATCATTATAACCGTACGTTGGCGTCTATTTTGTGCGTGCCTCTGTTTACGCCCGTTGTACGTAGGTGACCTTCTGTATATATCTATCCATTTTGTGGTAATGATTACACCACTAGCTGATTAGCGAAACTCTTGGCTCAACTATGCCATTATTAATAGGCTGCATAGGCTGTTACATATTTTGTAATGTTTGAGAGGACTTTGCGGTTGAAATTTACAAATAACAAATACCTAAGTGCGCAATGATAAGTAAATATAATTAATATTTGGCGTTCTATTGAGGCCCACTGCTGCCCACGGACTTTGATTCTTCGTTTCGTCATTTAGGCCTTGACCTGAGGCATCAGCTGTTTCTCTGTGATACTTATCTTCTCTGTTTCTTGAAGATAGCGATGGGAGTAAAGGTTTGAAGACAATTTGATAGTCATTATGGGCTAACTGTGTCTACCTACTAATTCTAAATGGCAGCTGCCTTTTCCTGTTCATCATCATCATTTAAGCCTAAAGTCGTTCACTGCTGAACATAGACCTACCCAAGTATCACATCGATCTATCCTGTGTGTCTAAGATCCAGCAAATCCCTGTTCATCCTGTCCTTATTCAAGACCTTTTCTTTTATTTCTCCTTTTTCAGAATGAATATGGATTGACTCTATGACCAGGTTCGGTGTGGTGTCGGGGCGCTTTGAATCAGCACAAAAATTAACCGTCATTTCATATAGTATGTTTAGTCCAGCCACTGACCTCTATCATACAAGTACGCTGGACTAAACATACTATATGAAATGACAGTTGATTTTTGTGCTGATTCAAAGCGCCCTCTCGAGCGTCTCAGGAGCTAAAATTGACACATTTAGAGATAGGTTAATATTCTCAAAATTAGGGATAACTAATATATTCGCCTGGAGATATTATAATATTGCAACTAATATATCAGTATTAGTGATATTTTTAAATTACACTAATATCAAAATAGTAGACTTGGCAAGGCGTATCACTCATCTACTGTATTGACTTCTCGTAGTATGTTAGAACTAAATATCTCATATTGGTATTGGTGATTAATGTTATATTAATGCTTAATAATCAGTAATAATGTGTTCAAAAGCAATGTGTAATACTAAATTCTGGAATCATCATCATGATCATCCACTGCCCACTGCTGCCACATTCGCCCACTGCTGTGCACAGGCCTCTCTCTTGTACCAATCACGACGTTCCTGAGCCTGGAATTAATTCTGGAATAATATAATTATAATTTTATTAACAAATGTTTTGAAGTAAAATAATTTATTATCTGCATCTGAAACAGAGTTGAATATTCCTTGCTGAAATGCGATGTCACTCTTATACCTTAACACTACAGAGACAGGATCTCAGCGATGATAGCGAGAAATACGTCCGTTGTAAATGATTATCCATCTCATTTATTATTATTATTGTATAAATGATGTTCCCTTCACGAATCCGCGAAATGGGCGCCAACCGAGTGAATCCAAACGATTGTACGTATTAACTAACTAGTGTACTTGAGCGAGGAGATACTTGCTCAAATATACTAGTTTTTTTTAAGGATAAGTTGTTAGCCTATCCCCATATTTAAATCTCACTGATCTGACAGTAATGCGCTATAACTTTACTAGCATGCTATCCACTAGTTTATAGCTTGCAATCTGACATAAAATATTTTTCAGTTAATCTTTACAGCAATTATTCTATTAATTAAAAATTTATCATAATAAAAATAACTTGGAATTATTTTCTCTTACGTATTAAATTATTCTCACGATCGATAAAGCCCATAAAAGTATTTTTTACCGAAGGCTATGTCCCATCTCTAATATTAGTTCCATGGACTCTCACGTTAAGTCACGTTGCTATCAGCGCCAAAATGGCGAAAATCAAATGTCTTCATTTTGTCATCGATAATATGAAGTCCAGCGTACTTGTATGATAGAGGTCAGTGAGTCCAGCGTACTTGTATAATAGAGGTCAGTGACTTTTCATAGACTCTTTATTCGTTCATGCCTTAATCATAACATTTTACACAACGAACTAAAACCTCCGTGCTAATAAGACTATAGTATCCTCAAACTACCTATCCACCGGTAATCATTACTTGTTATTCACATGTCTTTAATTTATTCTGACTAAAATAAGATTTCTTGTTTTATCTCCTAATAGTTTTTTTGTTTACTGGTTCTAAACACATTTCTCGTTTATATGAAAATGTCAAACATACTGGCAGACGAGAAGCCTTTGAAAAAAAGTTGACCTTTCCTACCGGTGAAGTTATTGGTAGGTATGATTTCATATTCGATATTCCTAGGAATGTGTATATAAGCAACTTAGATTCTACTCCAGCATTAGATTGAACTTGTAGTTCGAATAAGCAACACCAAAATGGTAAGTGAAGACTTCGATAAAATAATAAAACATTTTGTTTTGTGTGCTAAAAATTAAAAGTGAATAAAATTAGTGATTTAAAAATAGTTGGTAAAAAGTGTTAGGTTGTAATTTTTTAAATGTTTAATAAATCAATGTGTGAAGCTTTCGTTAAAGTAATCATTTATGCAATAAAAGTTTTACAATTTGAATTCTGATGAATATCATGATTTGTAAGATGCGTAACTGATGTATAAATAATGATGCATATTCAATTTATAAGTGAATCTGATATAGTTTGTGTGTTAGTGAATGGTTAACTTAATATTGGCGCAATACTGAAATGCCAGATTGCTCATTTGTTACATTAAGACATTCCTTGACATCTTCATTACATATTGTTGTTTACTTCGTGTTTCGGTCATATTCATTTGTCAAGTCAAAATTGAGTGATGTTAATGATATTCACTTTATTGTCAATCAAAACTATTGCTACTCATGTATATTCTGTTTTTTTTTTAATTTGAACTAGAACTATTGTCTCTATTAAAATTATATAAAAATATATAATATGTGGTATATAAAACAGACATAATTGTTTGAAATATTTCACACTATTTTAATGTGTAAGATAATCACAGGAACATTAGACAAAAATAACACAAATATAGAAAAAGATTTCATCGCAACTCAACCGCAACAAAAAATTTGAAACCGAATTCCCTCTACAGAAATCCTTCATCGTAGCAGCTTGCATTGTGGCGTGCGTATTCGCCGCCGACCAGGACGCGCTGGTTTTGCGCAACACCCACGACCAGACCCCCGAAGGTAACTTCCAGTACTACTACGAGACCGATAACGGCATCAGTGGACAGGCTGAAGGCGTTGTCAAGCCCGTCGGTCCAAAGGTAAGATGATCCCTCAACGAGCATATTGTTTTGTAAGATATTTTTGATAGATTTTGTGTTGATGTTTGTTGGATTTAGTGTGAATTGGAAAATAAAATATTTTATTTGTATTCGTTTCTCGTTAAACAGTAACGTAAAAGACAAAGTGAGGTGCCAGAAACAAAAATGAGCCTTTGACTGTTCCATAATCATAATTATTCTTGGCAAATATTCATCTTTATTAAAACTGCGCTTTTTTTTTCAGGGCGAGGTCGCTATTGAGGTCAAGGGCACGAACGTCTACAAGTCCCCTGAAGGCGCAACCATCTCCTTGACTTACATCGCCAACGAGAACGGATACCAGCCCCAGGTTAGTACCTATCACAAGATCAACCAATGAACATAGTAAGAACCTCGCTAACTTTGTATGGTAATTTAAGCTAAAATTAAATAGATATCTTTGAAGTACTGTAATTAAACATGTGTTTTTCGAAGGATAGTAAAAATAGGAGGATAATTTAGAAAGACAAATTGCTGACTGAGATGTGATTACAATGAATAGTAGAAAGAAACAACCTGCCTTGGACATCTAACATACGAGTATATAGCGGATTTTGATAGTTTAGATATAAACTTTTGACCTAATTAATAATTTGTCACAGTGCAATAAAATTAACCGGTTCGTTGATCAATGTGAAACTTATAAAACAGGTTTTGGATCTTATCATTATCTCTTAAATCTGATTGAAGTGGTTTGGGTTGACCTGTTATTGGAGTCCATTAAATGGCATTGCATGTTTTTTTATGATATTTTGTGTTTAAAATAGATAGGTCAAAAGGTTACATGGTAAAAAAATGTGAAGATCACTTTCATGTTTATAATTCTGTAACAGATTCTTACAAAACAAGTTGTTATTGTAGGATATAATACAATTATGTCAGCCCGGTACTTAATTACGAGTATATTGCGTTATCAAAACATTCTGACTTCACAGATGTATATGACTTGTACACATCAAAGTGTGTAATTGACAGATGTATACAAGTCATATACATCTGTCCCTTACACACACTCAAAATAACCTAACTCTAAGAGCTTATGGTCACCCACCAGGTGTTTTCGTATTATTTTTGACGTATTTTTGGTACTAATGACTCCTTGTTTTTTCAACAGGGTGACCACCTTCCCACTCCCCCTGCCCCTGAGCCCATCCCAGACTACATCCTGAGGTCCCTCGAGTGGATCGCAGCTCACCCCTACGACGAGAAGAAGAACTAAATTAAACAATTTTAGTGAACTAAGATTTAAACCAAACCAAGCCAACGTATAATGTTACTCGAATCAACCTGCAAAAAAGCGTAAAATGGCTTTAACAACTTTATGTTTTTGTTAATTTTTTGTTTTCTAGACAATAAATAATGTAAAAACGTTTACCAAATGTGTTGTTTTATCTACTACCTACACAACTCATCCAGTCTTATTACGAAAAGCGGTTTAACTAAAACCCAGGTTTAAATCTCTATAAACTGTGGTTTACACAAAAATGATATTACAAACAATGGTTTAGCGATAAACCATAGACCAAATCATGGTCTAACGCTAAACCTCGGCGGCCCCTAGTTTAACGATGTTCTAAGTCGTATCTGTCAAAGTTTCTCTTTTAGGTTATAACATCTTTTTTATTGCGTTCATGTGTTGTGTTGTTTTTACCCGAAAATGGATATTAACATCGTTGATTCAAAAAATATTGAGGATATTACTTTTTCCTCGGTACTCTAATTCTTAGATCGTTTTTTTTTTGTTGGTCCATCACAATATATTATTAACGAAGAGGCAATTGTTCTATTAGAGACTTCGATAACTTAAAAATTCCAAAGCTTAATGAACTTTGTTCAGCTTGCGATGGTTTTTTTTAATGTTATGGTTTCATATAATGCTCGAGAATGTTACGTTTCGTTACACGTAAGTAGATGTATTATTAGTAATTAATACGAATTTAAGTAATTTGCTTAAATCTAAACAAAACTTCAATCGATAAATAACAAATGTTTATATCGATGCAAAATAACAAAGTCTCAATATTTTGAACACTCCTCAACATCTTTTAATCCTTATCATATTATCAAAACGTTTTCTTTTCTGGGCATACGGAACGTTGCAATAGAATGACATTTTGGTGAACGAATGATATCGATATAATCTGTGGTTGATGTATAGACAATGGTTCAAATGACGGTACTAAGAAGAACACGGTTTATTTGAGTTTTGTTATACGGACAAACTTAGACCATGGTTCTGCAGATAAGCCTGGACTTGATGGTACAGGTTTAAACCAAGGTTTATTGAGTTTTTTTGTAATAAGACTGATCATGTTGCGTTCAGCATTTATGCAGCTTTTGATTGTTCTTTTGCATACTTAAATTCTCTTTTTTTCTCTTGCGAAAAGAAAAAGCACTGAAAAAGATTTGATAATCGATTCTGCAGATATTAGATTCATTAATAGTACATTATGGTACAAGTGTGTAATGTTGGTGATTACCGCTGAGGCACCATTGAGACCCGAGCCGTTAGGTGAGGGTCTTAGGAGAGCCGAGGACGGTAATCATCAATACACACGTGTATCATACGACGTTTTTCAACACACTTGTGAAGAAAATAATACAAAAAAATCATTTCCAACAGTGAAAACAAGTTGTGATTTTTTTTTCGCAATGGCGGGCAAAATTAATCAGTTTTCCTATGCGCGCGCATATAACAATGGCGCTCGCCATAGATTAAAAATAAAGAGTTATCTTTTTTTGGCTTTTCGCGGATAGCGTTTTAGCCACGTACAAAATGGGGAATTTCAAGTTTTCTTTATTACAGACAAAAACAAAAGTTATATTTAAGTGAAAGTTTTATTTATTTAACACGTACATGTTGAAATTATCTATTTAATTAAATACGAAGTTGCATGAAATGTGTTGCATTTGTACTATTGAGCACGATCTTTTTTGTATCGAAACTTTTTTAAGAACAAAGCAACTCAACCAATAAATAAAAAAAAAACTCTTCATCTCACTTGTGAATAATAGTAATGAAAAAGTCACAGTTTGATAACAGGTGTCATTATGTGCCTAATTGCGGTGTAATTAGAGCCACTTTATGAGCAAGTGTGTTGAAAAATAAATTGTTAATAACTAAAATCGATTATTTAACAGGTACCAACATTATTCTATCTTTGAGGCTGTGGTGATTACACCCCATTATTTGAGGTGTTTTATGTCTATTCTACGTGTGTTTTACGGTCTTTAAGTTTCATTTACTATAAATCAGGACTTATTGGATAATACACAATAAAAACAAAAAAATATGTGATGTTAGTATATAGCAGCGGCAACCTTAGAAGAGGTGTCAAAAAACAATGAACTGTTTATAAATATCCTGTCACACAAACATAGTTCATTGATGCAAGTTATTCGGGTAACGGCTCAGGCCCTAAATAGGCTGCGAAGCCAAATGGGCCGCTGTAGGTACAACCTGGTCAGATGGGGGTACTCCGATCAGCCACAATGTGACTGTGGAACCACACCACAAACGATGCCCCATCTGTTGTCCTGCTCTCTGTGCACAAACACCTGCACCATGAAGGACCTGTGCGAGGCCAACGCTAGGGCTGTCGACGTGGCTGAGTTCTGGTCGAAGCACAACATGTAAATTAAAATCTGAAAATGGAATCATCGACACGATGAAGAAGAAGAACGGCTCAGGTGCTGCGCTTTATCGCGACGGCACGCTCCAAGATGAAACCTGAAACCACCTACCTTACGGTCAGCGAACTCAAGTTAGCAGCTGACCGAATAATACATATGCGCAAACTACAGAGTTGCAAAATTAATGTAAACAACTGAAGGCAAATGGAACTGTAAACAACAAGAGCACTATCATCATTTCATCATTTCAGCCGAAAGACGTCCACTGCTGGACATAGGCCTCCCCCAGGCGTCGCCACATTGACCGATCCCGTGCGTCTCGCATCCAGCGCCTTCCCGCAACCTTAACCAGGTCATCAGTCCACCTAGTGGGAGGCCTTCCAACGTATCGTCTTCCGGTTCGCGGTCGCCATTCCAGAACCTTTCGGCCCCATCGGCCATCCGTTCTGCGAGCAATGTGCCCTGCCCACTGCCACTTAAGTTTGGCAATTCTTCGGGCTATGTCGGTAACTTTGGTTCTCCTGCGGATATCATCATTCCTGACGTGATCACGCAAGGAAATTCCGAGCATAGCCCTCTCCATTGCCCTTTGGGTGACTTTGAGCTTTCTGATAAGGCCCATTGTGAGCGACCACGTCTCGGTCCCATAGGTGATCACTGGCAACACACACTGGTCATAGACTTTTGTCTTGAGACACTGCGGTAAATTGGACGAGAAGATACCACGCAACTTCCCGAACGCCGCCCAGCCGAGTCGGATTCGACGGTTGACCTCTTTCTCGAAATTGGACCTACCCAACTGGACCGTTTGTCCCAGGTAGACATAATCGTCTACAACTTCGAGAGTAGAGTCTCCGACCTTGATAGGAGTGGGTGTTACATGGGCATTCACCATGATCTTGGTTTTGTCCATGTTCATTTTAAGACCCACTCTTTCGGAAGCTCTACTGAGGTCATCGAGCATTTTACTGAGGCTCTCCATGGTCTCAGCCATGACCACTATGTCGTCGGCAAACCGAAGGTGAGTAATGTACTCGCCATTAACGTTGATGCCCAGCCCCCTCCAGTCCAGAACCTTGAAGACATCCTCCAGCGCAGCAGTGAACAGTTTCGGAGAAATGACGTCTCCCTGTCTCACGCCGCGCTGGAGAAGGATTGGTTTCGAGGTCTGATCCTGAAGACGGACTGACATGGTGGCGTTTTTGTACAAACACTTCAACACCTCAATGTACCGGTAGTCGATCTGGCACCGTTGGCTAGACTGCAGTACAGCCCAAGTCTCTATCGAATCGAAGGCTTTCTCGTAGTCCACAAACGCTAGACAGAGAGGCAGGTTATACTCTTCGGTCTTCTGTATAACCTGCCGCAGCGTATGTATGTGGTCTACGGTGCTAAAGCCTTTTCGGAATCCGGCTTGTTCGGGGGGCTGGAAATCGTCAAACCTGCGCGCGAGACGATTCGTGATGACTCTTGAAAACAACTTGTAGACATGGCTAAGAAGTGAGATGGGCCTATAGTTCTTCAACCGGGCATTGTCGCCCTTCTTGAAGAAGAGTACCACCACACCCCTGCACCATGCCTGTGGCGTTTTGCCCTCGAGTATGACGGAATCAAACAGCTTCTGAAGGGCCCTAAGGACCGGTTTTCCACCCGCCTTCAGGAGTTCGGCCGTAATTCCGTCATCACCCGGCGCCTTGTTGTTTTTGAGCTGTTTCAGAGCCATCCTAATCTCGTACAGGCTGACGTCCGGGATATCTTCGGTATAGTGTCGGGTCAATCTAGCTCTTGGGTCGTTTGCTAGACTCGCAACGGGCTTGCTGATCGAAGTGTACAACTGCCCATAGAATGTCTCGATCTCCCTGAGAAGCTCCGGTTTGGCGGATACGATCCTGCCATCGTCGGTCTTCAGTTTCGTGAGTTGGCTCTGCCCAATAGCCAGATCCCTTGAGAACACCTTGGAGCCTTTATTTCGCTCGATAGCGTCTTTAATACGCTCGGTATTGAAGCGTCGGAGGTCTCTTTTCAAGGATTTAGAGATCTGTCTATTGAGCTGCCGGTATTTGCACGCCTCATCTGAAGACTGCAGGATCATCTCACGCCTCTCCTTCATAAGCTTGAGGGTGTGATCTGAGAGCTTTTTGTTTCTATCTGTACGACGGGTCTTGAAAAACTTAGACCCGACCGTATGGACAGCTTCCACGAACCCGTTGCTATATTCATCCACGGAGCTCCCTAGGCACTCGAAACGATTCTGGAGTTCGAGCTGAAAGCTCTCGGGGTTTTGGACTTGGATCTGTGCTGGCCGGAGCGTGGACTTCATCAGTCGAGACCTTTCAAGCTTAATATTAATGTTCAATGTGCCTCTTACCATGCGGTGATCGCTCCCGGTTTTTACCGAATTGATCACAGAGACATCATTGAACATTTGCTTCTTGGTTGACATGATGAAGTCGATCTCATTTTTTATTGCACCATCGGGGCTCTGCCAGGTCCACTTCCTGTGTTCACGCTTTTTGAAGAAGGAGTTCATCATATAGAGGCCCTCCTTCTCCATAAAACTGGCCAGTAGGTGACCCCGGTGGTTCCGTTGTCTAACTCCAAATTGCCCCACTTGCAGCTCATCCTCGTCTCGTTTGCCCAGTTTCGCGTTGAAGTCCCCCATGACAACGGTGAAGTGAGTTTTGAAACCATGCATGGCTCTGGAGATATCCTCATACATGGTCTCTACCTCATCGTCGGGGTGTGCCGAGGTTGGGGCGTAGACCTGTATGACCTTCAGCGAATATCTTGAGGATATTCTGAGTATAAGGTACGCCACCCTGGTCGACACACTCTCGATCTTCACCACGTTGTTCACAAGGGACTTGTGGACGATAAACCCGACACCACCCTGGGACTGCCGGTCACCTTCTCGGAAATAGAGCAGGTTACCGGATTTGAGGATTATCGAGTCCTCCCCCTCTCTTCGGACTTCAGATAACCCTATAATACTCCATCGCAACCTGCTCAGTTCCTCCTCGAGTTCGGTGACCTTCTCGTCGGTCCGAAGTGTGCGCGTGTTGTACGTTGCCAGGTCCAGTCGTCGGTGATTGTTGGGGTAGCCGGATCTCGTCCGGAGATTCTTAGCACCCCTTGCCATGCCGTAGCCTCGACCGCTACCGTAGTCGAGGGTAGGCAAGCTGCCGGGTACCAGGGGCCATTTTTTATTTGTGCTATTCATTGGGGGGGTTTTGCCATAATCGCCACGCTTGGCAGGCGGGTTGGCGATCGCAGTATGGTTGTTATAGAAGCACAGAGAACGCTGCTGCCCATTCTCTGGTTTGTCCCTTAGTCGCCTCTTACGACACCCACGGGAAGACATGGGATGGTGAAATTCTTTACGTCCGGCACCATACGGAACAAGAGCACTATATACAAACTAAACCCCTATATGGATGAAAAAGGGATTATAAGAGTCGGTGGAAGTCTGAAGAACTCCGACTTGCCCTTCGAGATGAAGCATCCGATAATTCATCTACGAAAGGGACGACTAACTCAGCTCATAATCGAACAAGCGCATCTGACAACACTTCATGGAGGTGCGCGGCTGACATTGGCTCAAATCCGACAGCGCTACTGGATTATTGGGAGCAACAGAGCTGTTAAAACTCAACTGCGACATTGCGTGAGATGTCATCGCTATAAACCAACCGATAGCTTCCAACTAATGGCAGATTTACCTCAACAAAGAGCAACCCCATCCCGACCTTTTACACATACTGGGGTAGACTTCACTGGACACGTGCAAGTCAAACTGAACAAGGGAAGGGAAGTAAGAACCACAAAAGGATACATCGCTGTCTTTGTGTGCATGGCTACTAAAGCTGTGCACATTGTACTGGTGTCTGACTTAAGCACCAAAACCTTCATCGCCGCTTTCCAGCGCATGTGCGCTAGACGCGGTACACGTGTTGAGCACGTATACTCAGACTGTGGCACAAACTTCATTGGTGCTTCAAAGATGTTGCGCAATGAATATCAACAGTTCCAACAAGAACTATCACCGGCGTTCTTCCATGAGATCAGTAAAATGGACGTAGAATGGCACTTCAACGCTCCTGCATGGCCGAGCGCTGGTGGTTTATGGGAAGCGGCCGTCAAATCGATGAAACATCATCTTCACCGTGTACTGGGAGATCAAAAACTTACTTTCGAGGAGTTCACTGGCAAAAATAGAAGCCTGTATGAACTCAAGACCCCTCTGCCCGCTCACTGAAGATTCCGAGGAATTCCAGAATTACCTTACACCTGGTAATTTTCTCACTGGAAGCCCCACGATGTCACTTCCAATCTCAAGTTACTCTTTCTTTCTTTTCTTTTAAAAAAAAAAACGTTGCACCACACTAGGAATTTCTTCCTGTATCGTGGGTGCGTTTACAAACATATAAACTCACATACACAACACCCAGAGCCGGAACAACTATCTGTAGGTCATACAAACATTTGTTCCGTGCAGGAATCGAACCCGCGACACGCAGCGCAGCAGTCAATCGCTCAACCACTGCGCCAACCGTGCGCCCTGTGCGTTTTTGCAACTCTGACGAAAAGTACGTAAACTTACGTCAACGTTGGCAGATAACAGAACACATGCTGCACCAATTTTGGAAGAGCTGGTCAAGTGACAATCTAACTCAACTTCAGACCAGGGGAAAATGGAACAAACCAAAAAAGAACATCCAGGAAGGCGATATAGTCCTAATCAAGGACAACAACTTGCCAGGCAAATGGGCCATGGGCCGCGTACTCGAACTGCATCCGGGTTCTGATGGTTACGTTCGAGTGACCACGGTGAAAACCCAAGCTGGAGTCATTAAACGACCCATATTGAAACTATCACCCATTGACACGATGGGCAACGAGATCGATGAAGACTGCAAGACGGAGCTAAAAAAGCAAGATGGAACATAAAAGGCTGTCAAAACAACACAATCTGGGGCAAGAAAATGTCTTACAAACGTTTTATTGTGTCTATTCACAATTCTGATACTTGTGAATGGATCATATGGTTCGCAACAAAGGTCAGGCACTCTAATTACTAGCCTGGAACCCGAGCGACCGATTTATTATGACACCATAGGCAAAATTGAACTAATACACGATGAATGGAGAGCGACTGATTTATTATGACACCATAGGCAAAATTGAACTAATACACGATGAATGGACTTTGCTTACGTACTACAAACTAACTAATTACTGGCAAGGCGTTCAACATATTGAGAAATATGTCAACGGGGTAAACGACCTTTGCTAAAAGATACGACGGAACAACTCTTCCACGAGATGGAGCTACTAAACTTCTATAACAAAATCATGCCGGCTCCCCACAAGAGCAACTCGATAAACTTGATCGGCTCATCATCAACACCAACTCCAGGAGGCTTCAGATCCACGACAGCATCTCCCACGCGGTAGTGGCGCTGTCCAGACATACAGTCAGTTAAGTCTATTACACCGACGACGCCGATGACGCCGCAGGCCGCTTTGCTAAGAGCGCGATGGATGCGCCGACTAAAACGGTCGTCAACTACAATCTTAAGACGGCCATGCTGCATCGAGACGTAGTCGTCATAGAGGCCTTGCTCACGCTAGCGAAGTCCCTGGTCAGCAGACATCACCAAAACTCCACCTAACAAGTCCCATCCAAAAACTCCAACCCAAACACATACCCAAACCATCACCCTGTCTAAACGATGTAAAGCAAAAAAAATATATGTGAAGCTGCGTGGTGGGGCGAGTCAGTCACACTCACCTTAACGTCCTAACGACGGGGTTCTATAACCGGAACCGTCGGTCGGGACTGGTCTGCTCGCACTGCCATGCATCTTCCCCGAAAGTGTATCAATAGATATAGTAAATAACATAAGCAGTGTATCAATAGAAATAAGTAAACAAAATTGTTAATAACATAAAGATAAATAGAAACATAAAATTGTAATGCCAGTGTGTAATATAATATATATACTCCTAGTATTTAGTGAGGGATGAACTCACGTAGATTTAAGTTAGTTAAGTAAGCCTAAAAATAATGTCCGACGTAGGAGTCAAACAATTGTAATTTTTATGAAAAAAAACAAACAAAATATAAACACAATAAAAAAGAGCGCGGACTGCCACATGTCCGCGGTAGAATATAGAAAAATAAAAAAATTTCAGCGGCTTCAAAATGTTTGTATAAGGTTCATATTCGGGTTGCGCAAATATGACCATGTTGCCGAATTTCGTGTGAAGCTCAAGTGGTTGCCAATTCGATTATTTCAATAAAAGATAGTCAAATTATTACTACACTAAGACGAAGACAGTGACAGGTAATGTTCAATTTTCGTAATGAGGGCTTGACTATTCGAACGTCATCAACATTAACATGGTGACTTCACCTCTCGCGTGACTATGAGTTTACTTTCTTTTAACCTCGTAACTCAATAGGAATTTTCTGTAAGGTTCCTTACACAAATATGTTTTTTTTACACCGACTTACAGGTGCCACAGTTGCTACAAAGTCCCCCAGTTGCCACACTGGCCTACAGTTGCCATAAAGACTTCTAGTTGCCACACAGGCATACAGTTGCCATAAAGGCCAACAGTAGCCACACAGGCCAACACACAACGCTCGGCTAGTCCTGACCAAACCAGTTTATTGGGTTCGTGAAAATAGGGAATTTTTTGAACTCTTTAACTAAATCATTACCCTGGGCCATGTACCACTAGTCGCTCCAAACAAACTTTAAAACTTATTCTGCAGCAAAAACTGCCAAGCTTACAGAAACCCTCGAGTAAAACCTCTAACGCCACGGCTCTATAGCCGACCAGCAATTATATTGCTTTCATACAATGGTCTCTCTGGAGCCCGACCTCCGCCAGAATCCACTGGTACGGTCAAACATAATACGGCTGATAGACTCAATTACTCGACATCTTAAGCTTGTTCATCATCATTAATATCCTTTTAACATCAACATCGACTGGTACATGACCCGCTGGCATCTTCCTTAACCTACCGTTTGCATAGTTGTAGGTTCGAAGCGTACCTATTTAAAGCTTTCGGTGTATAACGATCACCGTCCTGTCATAATCACCTATCGCGGACTTAATACAGGGCCTATTGATTTAGTTTACGTACTAGATTTTCGTACACAACACTATACATAAGAAGAAAAAAAAGGTCAGACGATCAACAAGTTCAACAACTAATTAAAGTAATAGTAACAATGCTGTTACGGTTAATTATAATTTAAAGGCAATGCATACTCAACTCATGAAACCTCTTCGTAGACCCATCGCCACATGTTACGCATGAGGTGCGGCCCAGAATCTGTCTTATGAGTAGACATGTTAATCAGATTTGGTTTCACTACCACAGTCATCAACGATGATGTTTAATTCTCAAGGAACTTGGTGATCGGCAGGGTTATTACGTATCTTTTGCAAGAGCAAAACGATAGCGATTTTTGCGCAATAATTGCTCTTCCATACAGAAGTTTTAGAGTTTTTTTGCCATTTTTTTTCTAAATAAGTCTATTTGGCAAACAGCGATCGATTAGCAAACGATTGTGTAGGACTTACTATACCTTCACTGCAGGTAATGCCGACATTTATGACATAAAACGTTTGATCGCTATCGTTTTGCTCTTGCAAAAAATACGTAATAAGCCTGCCAGTATCCTTCTCACAATATTCGCGCTTTTTGCTCAAAGATCTTTGGTTATACCATCTGTTAAAAAAAGGGAAATCACAATCCCTGATAATATTAAGGAGCTTCACGAATTAACTCTGATCAATATCGTTAAAATCAGATTATCAACAGTAACCCTTTATTTTCGCTCACCAACTCAGTTTTTATGTACGGAAAACGATCGCGAGATCTACTGCTATCATCATATTACTTCGATAGTAAGCAAGTGAATTCAAATCTGAAGACGGTGGTTGTAAGTCGTTACGCAACATGATCTGTTCTGAATACACGTAAATGACCAGTACACTTACTAACTCGATAAAATTGTGTTAGCCCAACGATATAACTAACTCGTTTTGCCTCTGAAAACGACTAGTTATTCAGTCATTTTGGATATCTCATCTTCTTATGGGATATCTCATCCTAAAGTTCGTACTGAACCAAATGTTGAAACTAAACCGCCAAAAGGAAACTCACTAATTACTTGCTTTTTAGTAAGTGTGTCTTAATTACCTAGTTATAGTGCTAGGTATAACCACTACCAATTCAGCGATCAAACATGAACACTCTTATAACTCGAAATAGCATCTCTTCACTAGACAACATTCGACCTCACTATCGAAATAACATGGAAGCGACTCACCGAGTATTCCATTCGAAACTTCACGCGCATGACCTCACAGTTGTGGTCAAAGTTCAGCTACCCTCTGCGCATCACTGCTAGCCTGCCGTTCCTCTTAACCTCTCAGATGTTGACACGTCAGCCTTCGCATACAGTCTGCAGCAGAGGCGACACAATATGGTATCTGAAACATGAAAAATACTAAGAGAGTAAACATGTTCACACTTTTATCTTAACCATACACAGCTTTGATGGAAATGAACCAATGCAGCGGTGTAGCAACCTAAACATTGGGTTCGGCTTCTAGTCCCACCGGACCCAGCTGAGTATCAGTGTCCTACATGGAGTGACCGCCCATCTGACCTCTACAACCCGGTAACTGGGTTACACGGTACCCCTTGGCAAGACTGGTTTCAGATCACAGGCCTCTGTATGGGTATACAGAGGCCTGTGATCTGAAACCAGTCTGTCAAAGTTCCTCTAATGACAGCCGGGACCAACGGCTTAACGTGCTTTCCGAGGCACGGAGGAAACCCGGTATGTTAAAATGGTCACCCATACACGGAGCGACCTCGTCAAGCGTTGCTTAACCTTGATGATCGACCAGTGCGGCTGTTATTATTTAGTTACGAGCTTCTAGTAGTACATGAACCACACATTACAGTGTCTCAAGTGTCCAGGTAGGTATATGAGCTTTAGATAATCAAATGAAAACCATAGCATTTGAAGTCGCAATTAACGAGGCCTGGTAGGGTTTACCACCTTTTAAATAGTTTGGCCCTCCAACCACAAAAGAAGAATCCTATACTTCTTCTCAAACTTAGTTAACTATCACTTCATAAAACTATAACACTATAAAACTAATCAAAATATTTCATTTGCAATTATCATAATTTCCAGACTAAAGTGTAAGGTAGGTACGTCACTGTCACCCTAACTATCGTTCTAACTTCCAATAATAGTAGGCGAAGGCCAGTCAAGGGTTTTTGCCAGTGTTAGTAGAATAATAATTCTTTAACAACACCAATACTTGACCAGCGATAACCAACATGAGATTATGAGCTGACACGGGCCACCCCAACGATCCACTAACCGCCATACCGTACACAAAACCAGAATTTTGAATAATTAACACTCTTGGCCATAGTCATAACAAAATGAAAACTCTCGAAGACTCACCAGATTGGCATAAAGATAAGTGTGTATGGATCTTTCCACACGCTCCTCCTTGACCTGTCCAGCTCCATGGTTGATGCTAGCCTCCTTACTGCTCCGTTTCAGATTCGTTTTTTATTATTCAAGACTGAGGGTAGTCGCAGAAACGAACCACAACAGATTTCACTTCAACTGACACCGCAATATTTTTTGCAAGAACGCAACCGCCATTTTCACTAGCATTGATTTTACGTGTGATCTCATTAGCATGACCGAATCCCAATTCTGATGTCACATCAAGGCTGGCCGATAGATGCAAACCATCTGGAAGTCAGGATGTATTCCCTTAGGTTAAGACATCGTGTGTGGGCAGGTCGGTGGATACAATCGTGCAAATGAAATCACAGAAATTATTCGATACAATGGGTTTTTTTTAATTTTTAAATATTCAGAGTTACAATCCTGCTTACTAATATTACGGATCGACACTGATTCTACGACGTGTTAGCTCTAAGGTTGTCAGTAATCAACTATAATATTAACTTACTATTATCTTACTTATCAACTATACTATAGTATCAACTATGTGCTATTTTTTGCTGCCCCACCATAGAAGTGGTTAGAAAAAGCGAGCCAATGCGTTGTTCTTGCTTTGCCGCCAGATGGTGTGCTTGCGCTTTGTTTTGACGTCCGTACTATTGACTAAACCCGACAAACAGATTATTATAGCTTAAATATTATTTCGCACAGTGTTTAACATTATGTCGTTAATAAGTTTAGGAACCTTAGGATTATTGTTTTTAGACCAAACTGTATTATCTTGGCGCCATAAATGAAGTCTTCCTTTTTCTACTACTATATTCCCCCAGTTGAAATCTAAGTATTGCCGAGCAAAACGTAAACATTCCTTTTTAACCGACTTCCCAAAAAGGAGTAGGTTCTCAATTCGGATGTTTTTTTATCTCTTTATTTTTGTCTTTATGCAGACAATGTCGCACGCGCATCCCGCGGATTAATATTTTTCTAGGTACCACGTAACTAATTTTACTCAGAATATTGACACAGTCATGTGTTTCTGCAGAGCTGCAGAAGTGAAATAAAAACATAGTTTCCAAATAAAATAAAATAATTCAATAAATCAAAAAACCCGACTGCTTCAAAAGCGAACCAAAAAGACGTAAACAAGAAGAAAATCATGCTGTGCAGTCGGAGGATACGTATTCGTGAGCTGGCTGACCAAAACCAGATGAATCCTCCGACTACACAGCATGATTTTCTAAAAAAAGATGTTGTCCCCCACAATATGGCGCCCAAAATACGCTATTTTTCTTTTTTCAATTTTAATGTAGCGAGTGACACTCGCAGGATTAAGACGAATCGATTGACGTAAGTATCATCAAAACGCGTTTGGTGTCTAGAACGCCACATAGGAACAATCATACATACATACATACTTACATACATACATAGACTGATAAACACATTACCCTCCTTCGGCAGTCGGGTAAAAAATACGTCTACTTTTCAGATTTTGTAGCTTGTATTTGTTCAAAACATCATTATAAGATGCGTAAGTACGATAACAACAGTACTGCATGCCTTTCAAAAACTTTCTTTAAGGTAACTTTATTTGATGTGAGGTTTGAGACGTACTATACGGGCCCACACGATACGTGGTCACAAGTAGCAAGTACCACCGCAGTTCCCTCTTCGAGCACCTCATCGGAGTCCTTCCACTTGGTTCTCTATTGGAGGTAAAATATGTGCTCGTTAGGTAACAGGTAATGGCGCAGTGGCTGAGCGATTGACTGCTGCGTTGCGTGTCGCGGGTTCGATTCCCGCACTGAACAATTATTTTTATCTCTCTACAGATAGTTGTTCCGGCTCTGTGTGTTTGTGTATGTGAGTTTCTATTTTTGTAAACGCACCCAAGATACAGGCGAACGAAACACGTTTATCGTTTGTATGAAAATGTCAAACATACTGGCGGTCTTTGAAAATAAGTTGACCTTTCCTACCGGTGAAGTTATTGGTAGGTATGATTTCATATTCGATATTCCTAGGAATGTGTATATAAGAAACTTAGTTTCTACTCCAGCATTAGATTGAACTTGTAGTTCGAATAAGCAACACCAAAATGGTAAGTGCAGACATCGATAAAATAATAAAACATTTTGTTTCGTGTACTAGTAATTAATAGTGAATAAAATTGGTGATTAAAAAATAGTTGGTAAAAACTGTTCCGTTGTAATTTATTAAATGTTTTTGCTAATAAATCAATTTGTGAAGCTTTCGTTAAAATAATAATTTATGCAATAAAAGCTTTACAATTTGAATTGTGATGAATATCATGATTTGTAAGATGCGTAACTGATGTATAAATAATGATACATACTCAATCTATAAGTGAATCTGATATAGTTTGTGTTAGTGAATGGTTTACTTAATATTGGCGCAATACTGAAATGCCAGACTGCTAATTTGTTCCATTATGACAATCCTTGACATCTTAATTACTTAATTATTGTTGTTTACTTCGTGTTTCGGTCATATTCATTTGTCAAGTCAAAATTGAGTGATGTTAATGATATTCACTTTATTGTCAATCAAAACTATTGCTACTCAAGTATATTCTGTTTTTTTTTTTATTTGAACTAGAACTATTGTCTCTATTAAAATTATATAAAAATATATAATATGTGGTATATAAAACAGACATAATTGTTTGAAATATTTCACACTATTTTAATGTGTAAGATAATCACAGGAACATTAGACAAAAATAACACAAATATAGAAAAAGATTTCATCGCAACTCAACCGCAACAAAAAATTTGAAACCGAATTCCCTCTACAGAAATCCTTCATCGTAGCAGCTTGCATTGTGGCGTGCGTATTCGCCGCCGAAGGTTTTGCGCAACGCCTACGACCAGACCCTCGAAGGTAACTTCCAGTACTACTACGAGACCGATAACGGCATCAGTGGACAGGCTGAAGGCGTTGTCAAGCCCGTCGGTCCAAAGGTAAGATGATCCCTCAACGAGCATATTGTTTTGTAAGATATTTTTGATAGATTTTGTGTTGATGTTTGTTGGATTTAGTGTGAATTGGAAAATAAAATAGTTTATTTGTATTATTTTCTCGTTAAACAGTAACGTAAAAGACATAAAGTTAAGTGCCAGAAACAACAATGAGCCTTTGACTGTCCCATAATCATAATTATTCTTGGCAAATATTCATCTTTATTAAAACTGCGTTTTTTTTTCCAGGACGAGGTCGCTCTTGAGGTCAAGGGCACTTACGCCTACCAGTCCCCTGAAGGCGAAACCATCTCCTTGACTTACGTCGCCAACGAGGACGGATACCAGCCCCAGGTTAGTACCTATCCAAGAACCTCGCTAACTTTGTATGGTAATTTAAGCTAAAATTAAATAGATATCTTTGAAGTACTGTAATTAAACATGTGTTTTTCGAAGGATAGTAAAAATAGGAGGATAATTTAGAAAGACAAATTGCTGACTGAGATGTGATTACAATTAATAGTAGAAAGAAACAACCTGCCTTGGACAAACAGGCTTTGAAATCTAACATATGTAGCGGATTTTGATAGTTTAGATATAAACTTTTGACCAAATTAATAATTTGTCACAGTGCAATAAAATTAACCGGTTCGATGATCAATTTGAAACTTATAAAACAGGTTTTGGATCTTATAATTATCTCTTAAATCTGATTGAAGTGGTTTGGGTTGACCTGTTATTGGAGTCCATTAAATGGCATTGCATGTTTTTTTATGATGTTTTGTTTTTAAAATAGATAGGTCAAAAGGTTACTTGGTAAAAAAATGTGAAGATCACTTTCATGTTTATAATTCTGTAACAGATTCTTACAAAATAAGTTGTTATTGTAGGATATAATACAATTATGTCAGCCCGGTACTTAATTACGAGTATATTGCATTATCAAAACATTCTGACTTCACAGATGTATATGACTTGTACACATGAAAGTGAGGGACAAATGTATACAAGTCATATAGACCTGTCCCTTACACACACTCAAAATAACCTTACTCTAAGAGCTTATGGTCACCCACCAGATGATTACGTATTATATTTGACGTCTTTTGGTACTAATGTCTCCTTTTTTTGTCAACAGGGTGCCCACCTTCCCACTCCCCCTGCCCCTGAGCCCATCCCAGAGTACATCCAGAGGTCCATCGAGTACAACGCAGCTCACCCCTACGTCGAGAAGAAGAACTGAATTAAACAATTTTAGTGAACTTAGATTTAAACCAAACCAAGATAACGTATAATGTTACTAGAATCAACCTGCAATAAAGCGTAAAATGGCTTTAACAACTTTATTTTTTTGTTAATTTTTTGTTTTCTAGACAATAAATAATGTAAAAACGTTTACCAAATGTGTTATTTTATCTACTACCTTCACAACTCATCATGTTGCATTCAGTATTTATGCACTTCTTTATGCAGCTTTTGGTTGTTCTTTTGCTATAAATTGTAAATAACTAAAATCGATTATTTAACAGGCACCAAAATTATTCTATCTTTGAGGGTGTGGTGATTACACCCCATTATGTGGGGTGTTTTATGTCTATTCTATGTGTGTTTTACGGTCTTTAAGTTTCATTTACAATAAGTCAGGACTTATTGAATAAGACAACAAAAACAAAAAAAAAATGTGATGTTATAATCTATAATAGTGACAAGGATAGAATAATAACTTCAAATGATTGTTTTTCAACCGATGTCATGTAATTTTGCAGCAAGTCTTGGTAAATTTTAGTATTTAATATTTTTAAAATGCATTTTCATGTTCATTGTTGATTATTGTTAAATACCCTATTGTGTTAATCCAAAAATAAGAAAAGAGGATAATGTTTGGGCACTTCATCTTTGGATTGTCCGACTCCTTCACAATAATGCCTCTAAATGGTTTAATGAAATAACAGATTAGTGTTAGGCGCAGGCTACATAGAAATGGCGTCGGGCGCGGACGTGGCACGGGCGGCTTCCTATTCCATTCAAATTTCATACAACATGCATGGTAATAAAGCGCAATTTAGGACAGACGGTATGTCGTTGCTCGGACGTGGTTTTGACACGCCATTTCAGTGCCCGCGCCCGATCAAATTGCGCTTTATTGCCATGCATTTTGTTTCAAATTTGAATGTAATAGAAAGCCGCCCGTGCCATGTCCGCGCCCGATGCCATTTCTATGAATGAGTTGTGTTGCACTGATTATATTGATATTAATGATTGATATTAGATTGATATTATATTTCACTGATTATATATTGATATAATATTTATGTTGTAAAATATGTTAAATAGTAAACAATCCGCCTAGCCTTATCTCACCTATGTTGAGGTTGGCTGCAGCTGAGTACCTGTATTTTACATGAAGTGTCTGCCTCTCTGATATCCATAACCCGGTGACTGGTGTCTTATTTTCCGGCTTCTCACTATCCGTAACAACCATCAAAGATGTACATATGACAACTGGTATCAACAGCTTAACGCTCTCCGAGGCACGGAGGTATCTCGATATTTTAAGATGGTCACCTATCCTTTAAGGGGCTGAATTCCCAAAATAACCATTCTTTTTGCCAAATCTATTATAAATAATTAATGAGACTTTCCTATTGTAAATAATGATTGAAAGCACCAAATCTCAATTCAAATTTAAAATTTTCCATTACTGTTAACGTTACACAGTCCATTTCAGTATAATAGAACTCATTAAAATAATATAAATAAAATTATCTGGCTATAAAACCATTATAAAAAATGTCAGCTACTGTTTTCTTATATGTGGCAGTAGCATAGAAGCAGACATAATTATAATATTTATTCAATTTGCACGGCAAAGACTCGTATGACACTAGCCAGATTACCTATTTTAGTGATCTTTATTTTCGTATCAATAAGGTTGCATTCATAGGCAAAATAACAGTGAACTATCTGATGTCAGATGCTAGCCGCCAGTTTGAAATAAGAACTTCATCATCATCATCATCATTTCAGCCAAAAGAAGTCCACTGCTGGACATAGGCCTCCCCCAGGCGTCGCCACAATGACCGATCCCGTGCGTCTCGCATCTAGCGCCTTCCCGCAACCTTAAACAGGTCATCAGTCCACCTAGTGGGAGGCCTTCCAACGTATCGTCTTCCGGTTAGCGGTCGCCACCAATCTATAGATAGGGTCTATACAGATTGGACTTAGTTTTGTTGCGTTTTGCTTTTGCGGTAAATATGGTAAAACAAGGTAATTCAAAAAACCCAACTCCTTAAGTAGCGAACTAAACATACGTAAACAAGAAGAAAATCATGCTATTAACTTTAAAACTTTCGCGTTTTATAATTGAAAAAAAATATATCACGGGAATTTAACGTGATGATGTCGATTGTGATTGTGTGTTGTGTTGGGTGAAAAAGGTAAATAAACAATCGAAATCATCACCTTAAATTCCCGTTACATATTGTTTTTCGAAAATCATGCTGTGTGGAGGATACATATTTGCCAGCTGGCAGATCAAAACCAGATGTATCCTCCGACTGCACAGCATAGTTTTCTTCTTGTTTTTATGTAATTTTTTAAGCAGTCGGGTTTTTTGATTTTTTGAATTAGGTACCTATTTTTTATTTTTAACTTTTTAGTTAACATACTTTTTTCGAATTTGGTACATTTAAACATATAAGTGTTATATATTTATGAAATCACCTCTTAAATCCTTTTATTTTGATACCCCACATGATGAGTTCGGCAGAAAAATAATTGGGCCCCCACAATAGGGCTCCCAAAAGACGCAATTTTTTTATTTTTCAATTTTTATGTAGCCCGTAATACTCGCAAGGTTAAGACGAATCGATTGACGTAAGAATCATCAACATCGGCCAACGCGTTTAGTCTCTAGAATGCCACATAGGAACATACATACATACATAGACTGATCTATAAAATTTAGAGAACCGTTGTTTTTTATATCTTTCAGAGTCCTTAATCTTCTACCAATAACAACTTTTAAAGAACAAAGTCATTAAAAATCTTCGAATTATGTGATATTAAACATATACAGACAGGGCCAGGGTTTGTTAGTAACAATATAAACTATACCTATGTTAGTAACACAATAACAACAGACACAACTTGAACACAACAACATTTAATATTCACATACAGATAATATCATTGCTTCAGTATTCCAGCTGAAATACTGGAGCAACGATTCAAATGAACACAGTCCAGCCTGTCAGCAATCATGCCCAGAATTATGATCTAATTTTAGATGACTACTGAAAATTTAGCTAATTTTTTAAATTCTTCATAGTTCACCGAAACTGCATTCGGTAGTTCTCGCGCTGTGATCGATCGATCATGTTCGGCGCGTTACATTCCATCCAAGCGAGTATTTTTTTGAGAATATTTTTTCTTAAATGAGGGTTTTTTTAAGTTTATTATCATACCAATAAGTGAAAATGTTGAAGACTGCGTAGCTATATGATTTACAAATTAAAAAAATATATATATAAAATTAAACCGACTTCCAAAACAAAACATTACCGGCTTCGTCATCAGATCAGTTTGATGTTACCATTTTTATCCTAGTTGGTTAGCTATTTGATATATCTTATACCCGTGACATACTTAGCATTAAGGAGTTCTAGTGGTCTTCTTCATCAGTTCCATTTCACCAAATGACACTTTCTGAGTGTAAATGATTGCATTGTTGATAAAAATACCAAAATCGCTATATGTATGCCTATAATATCTGAGGAGCACCCTCGATTTTTCTGGGAGGCCATCATCAGATCCTTATCATGGCTTCGTCATCAGATCAGTTTGATGTTACCATTTTTATCCTAGTTGGTTAGCTATTTGATATATCTTATACCCGTGACATACTTAGCATTAAGGAGTTCTAGTGGTCTTCTTCATCAGTTCCATTTCACCAAATGACACTTTCTGAGTGTAAATGATTGCATTGTTGATAAAAATACCAAAATCGCTATATGTATGCCTATAATATCTGAGGAGCACCCTCGATTTTTCTGGGAGGCCATCATCAGATCCTTATCATGGTACCACCCTTGGGATATCTCCATTCCAACAAAAAATAATCATAAAATCGGTTCATAAAAGACGAACCGTTCATCCGCGAACACACATAAAAAAATAAAATATATACGGTCGAATTTAGAAACCTCCTCCTTTTTTGGAAGTCGATTAAAAACATAAAATAACGTTTTCTTAATTTTTCCCTCAAAACATGACCCTTAAGGCATTTTCGGTTTCGGTTTCGGCTGAAACTGGCACTGTTCCCGAAATTCGGTTTCAGTTTCGGTCGTAAAAACCAGTTTCGGTCGGACACTAATTCTTCATCATGTTCATATTTTGTTATTGTAGATATTATGTTGAATTCTGTTTACAGTATATCAGAGTCTTATAGAAGAATAAGAGTTTACAATTTTACGCTATCTATTGTAAACTTACGATTTTTGCACTATCCGGGTGTCATATCCAGTCTTATTTACAAATAAAGCTAATACTCACCGTTTGAAAACGTGCTTGTAAAAGACGCTGGTCTATCCATAGCTCTAAAGCTATGGATAGACCAGCGTTTAAGTTTGGTAAGACTAATCTTAGACAATAGTAAAGTACCACCTTGTTAGCACCTCTAGGCGCATCATTATGTAATTAATTGAATTAAGTTTATTTATTTATTTATTACAGCTTTATTTCTCACACAACTACATATATAAATTGACATTTCAAATTAAGTTATTATTATATTATGTGTGATCCCTTGTGGGTAAAAGCCTCCTCCATCTGTTTCCATTTGCATTTGTCTTTGGCAATAGTGATCCAGTTTTTTCCCGCAATCTCTATGATATCGTCGGTCCATCTTTTCCTTTGTCTTCCCACGCTCCTTTTGCCTAGCGGACCTATCCATTTAGTTGTTAGAAGAGTCCACCTCTTGTCTTTGTATCTTGCTACATGTCCGGCCCATCGCCATTTCTGCCTCAGGCAAAACTGTAGTGCATCGGTTAATTTTGTTTTCTTCCGGATATCAGTGTTTCTTGTTTTGTGTATCCTTCTCAGTTTTAGGAGGCTTCTTTCCATTGCGTGTTGGCAGGACAAGATTTTGTTTTTAACCCTTTCTGTATACACCCATGTTTGGCTGCCGTATGTTAAACAAGGGAGAATGCAGGAATCCATTATTATCTTTTTAGTTTTTGGGTCATAGTTTCCCTTTAGAATTTCTTTATTCGACCAGTATTTTTGCCAAGTAATTTTAATTCTTCTGTCCACTTCATTTTCGTTGTTACTACTGTCGAAAGAGACCATTTTGCCCAGATACACGTAGTTGTCCACATACTCTATCTTCTTCCCTTCTATTGTTATGTCTTTTTTGTGACTGTTTGTCATAATTTTTGTTTTAGTTCCGTTCATGTATAGACCAACTCTTTCTACGTTTAGATTTCGTAGCATTGTTTCCAGGTCTTGGGCTGTTTCACTGAATAGTGCGATATCGTCGGCAAATCTTAAATGAGTCAATTTTCTATTTGATATCCATGTGCCTTTGTTTTCCCATTGCACGTTTTAAAAAAAATCATTCAGCACGGCGATAAACAGCTTTGGAGAAAGGGGGTCCCCTTGTCTCACTCCTCTCCCAATTTCAAAGTGTTCCCCCTGCCTCTCTAATTTCACCCTACTCACGCTCTTCGTGTAGATGTTCTTTATGATGTTAATATACTTTTTGCTAATCTTGTTGTTTCTTAGAGCATTCCATATGGCTGAGTGTGTTAGGCTGTCAAACGTTTTGGAGTAATCCACGAATGCTATGTAGAGAGGTTTGCGGAATTCTCTGAACTTTTGCATGACTTGTTCAATGACATGTATGTGGTCTATTGTTGAGTAATGTGGCCTGAAGCCTGCTTGTTCGATAGGCTGGTTTTTGTCTATGTCTGGTGCCAATCTACTCAGTATTATCGACGAGAAAAGTTTGTAAATTGATGACAGTAAGCTTATTGGTCTGTAATTGCTGATGTCCAGAGGGTTTCCTTTTTTATAAAGCAAAATGATGTTGGATTGGCACCATTGTGTTGGTACTTGTTCTGTTTTCAATACCTGATTGAACAGTTTGGCTAGGTACTCTACTAATGAGGGTGCTCCTAATCTTAATGCATCGTTTGTAATTTGATCTGGACCTGGGCTGTTATCAGATTTTAACTTTTTAATATGTTTCATTATTTCGTCTACCGTTAATGGATTTGGGGCTGGTTGTTGATCTGTTTCCTCAGTTTCAGTGTTGTTTTGTTCCTGTACGGTGTCATGTGGTCTTTTATATAAATCTGAATAAAAAGTTGTTGCGTGTTTTATTATGTTATTTCTATCTCTAGTTTCGCCTCTTTTGTCATTCAGCCCTTGTATCCAGTTCGTGTGGGTTGATAGTTCTTTAAATGCTCTTTTTGAGCTACGATACTTGGACATATTTCTTTCAACTACTGATCTTCTGTAGGTTTCGTAATCCATTCTAATTGCTCTGTTTGTTTTTTTATACAGTTGCTTTAGTTCGCTTTTCAATTCCTTTGATTTATTTTAAATGGCTAATAGCTCTGTTCGTCTTTGGATTAGGTTTAGTGTTTGTTCACTTATTATTTTGTTTTTATTGTTTCTGTTTTTCGTTGTTTCGTCTATTTCCATACTTTTAGTCAGTGTTTCTTCCAATTTGTTACTGAGAGTTTGTATGTTTTCGATGCCTTCCGTGGATTTATATAGTATCTCTATGTTGTTTTTCAGATCCAGTAGGAATTTATTTTTCTCTTGCATAGACTTTAGCGCATTAGGTAGGGATTTAAAGGATCTTCGACTCATTTTATGTTGCTGGATTTTCAGGGAGCATCTTATCATTCTATGGTCTGATGGGTAGTTTATCCTGTTTAGTATTTCTATGTTTATCACAGATTTTGGGTTTGGACTGAGTATGAAATCTATTTCATTTGTTGTCTTTTGATCCGGAGATCTCCATGTCCATTTGCGTGAATCCTTCTTCTTGAAATAAGTATTCATTATTGAGAGTTTATTTTCACACGCGTATTCTATAAGACGTTCTCCTCTTTTATTCCGTTGTCCATATCCGTAGATGCCCATTATTGTGTGTTCATTTCGTTTTGGTTGTCCAATTTTTGCGTTAAAGTCGCCCATGATTAACAAGTTTTTATCTGCCATCTCATTTGCTTTTCTCAGATCTCTGTAAAAATCTCAATTTCTTCATCACCAGAGCTCTCAGTGGGAGCATAGACCTGTATTAAGGATAGCGGTCCGTCTTTAAAGTTCATTTTTAGTAACCCAACTCTTTCAGATATGCCTACAAAGCTTGATATATGAGCTTTGAATGTTTTCTTTACTAAGAAACCTACACCATGAAGACCTGCGGTCTCGCCTTTATAACAAAGGATGTAGTCTCTATCTTCCTCTATAGCGCAGCCCATTTTTCTCACTTCAGTGAGTCCCATAATGTCCCATTTCAGCTTTAATTCCAATTAAGTTTATTAGTGACATATAAATTCCAAGGTATTCTAAGCAACGAAAATAAAAAATGTCGAATGCGATTTAAAGGGAAAACAATCACATTAATCGAGTGGAGAGAGGCTATTGCACTTGCTCAGGCAATGGCTTCAGAAGATCAGGGAGGCAGGAGACTACACTTCAGCCGCGGCCCGAACCAAAAGTGTGGACGCAATGGTGGTGGGAGGAGAGAGAGGAAACGTCGCAGACTGCTTTGGCTGTCTAAAGGCCACAGAACATCATGATGTCGTTGTCTACGAGGACAGAGAGAGGCCTGAGTTTCCTCAAAGCCCCCAGACAACCAACAGCCAGCGCGAAGAGCCCCACAATAAGCCCCACCACTCAAAGCGGATCGGAAAGGGCCCAGCAAAAGGCAGCAGCCGAAAATGCTGCAAAGGAGCAGGGCAATACCATAAACCCGGAGGACCGGGCCCGGTCGAGGAGTTCGGTACTTTCCTCAGTGCACTGCTCCCAAGCACCAGCCACGCATCACCATCTCACAAGCAGGAGACAGCACTAGAGAGGTTCTTCAGAAAAAAAGCAAAGGAACCAACCCAGCAAAAGCCTAAGCCAACCCGAACCGACAAAGGGCAAGTCAGTCCGCCAACAATTAAAAAATACGTTTGTATAGTTGAAAATATGCCGCATCGACATATGTGAAAACTAAATTAAAACAACTAGTTCTAAGTTATGAATAAAAATGTAAACTACAACAACAACACCACAACAACAGGAAAATATTTGTTTTAACAAGTTTTACTATTCATTTTGTAAGTTTTGACAATTAAACCTATTTATATTCGTCTTGTTAGATATAAATAGGTTTAATTGTCAAAACTTACAAAATGAATAGTAAAACTTGTTAAAACAAATATTTTCCTGTTGTTGTGGTGTTGTTGTTGTAGTTTACATTTTTATTCATAACTTAGAACTAGTTGTTTTAATTTAGTTTTCACATATTATGTCGATGCGGCATATTTTCAACTATACAAACGTATTTTTTAATTGTTGGCGGACTGACTTGCCCTTTGTCGGTTCGGGTTGGCTTAGGCTTTTGCTGGGTTGGTTCCTTTGCTTTTTTTCTGAAGAACCTCTCTAGTGCTGTCTCCTGCTTGTGAGATGGTGATGCGTGGCTGGTGCTTGGGAGCAGTGCACTGAGGAAAGTACCGAACTCCTCGACCGGGCCCGGTCCTCCGGGTTTATGGTATTGCCCTGCTCCTTTGCAGCATTTTCGGCTGCTGCCTTTTGCTGGACCCTTTCCGATCCGCTTTGAGTGGTGGGGCTTATTGTGGGGCTCTTCGCGCTGGCTGTTGGTTGTCTGGGGGCTTTGAGGAAACTCAGGCCTCTCTCTGTCCTCGTAGACAACGACATCATGATGTTCTGTGGCCTTTAGACAGCCAAAGCAGTCTGCGACGTTTCCTCTCTCTCCTCCCACCACCATTGCGTCCACACTTTTGGTTCGGGCCGCGGCTGAAGTGTAGTCTCCTGCCTCCCTGATCTTCTGAAGCCATTGCCTGAGCAAGTGCAATAGCCTCTCTCCACTCGATTAATGCGATTGTTTTCCCTTTAAATCGCATTCGACATTTTTTATTTTCGTTGCTTAGAATACCTTGGAATTTATATGTCACTAATAAACTTAATTGGAATTAAAGCTGAAATGGGACATTATGGGACTCACTGAAGTGAGAAAAATGGGCTGCGCTATAGAGGAACATAGAGACTACATCCTTTGTTATAAAGGCGAGACCGCAGGTCTTCATGGTGTAGGTTTCTTAGTAAAGAAAACATTCAAAACTCATATATCAAGCTTTGTAGGCATATCTGAAAGAGTTGGGTTACTAAAAATGAACTTTAAAGACGGACCGCTATCCTTAATACAGGTCTATGCTCCCACTGAGAGCTCTGGTGATGAAGAAATTGAGATTTTTACAGAGATCTGAGAAAAGCAAATGAGATGGCAGATAAAAACTTGTTAATCATGGGCGACTTTAACGCAAAAATTGGACAACCAAAACGAAATGAACACACAATAATGGGCATCTACGGATATGGACAACGGAATAAAAGAGGAGAACGTCTTATAGAATACGCGTGTGAAAATAAACTCTCAATAATGAATACTTATTTCAAGAAGAAGGATTCACGCAAATGGACATGGAGATCTCCGGATCAAAAGACAACAAATGAAATAGATTTCATACTCAGTCCAAACCCAAAATCTGTGATAAACATAGAAATACTAAACAGGATAAACTACCCATCAGACCATAGAATGATAAGATGCTCCCTGAAAATCCAGCAACATAAAATGAGTCGAAGATCCTTTAAATCCCTACCTAATGCGCTAAAGTCTATGCAAGAGAAAAATAAATTCCTACTGGATCTGAAAAACAACATAGAGATACTATATAAATCCACGGAAGGCATCGAAAACATACAAACTCTCAGTAACAAATTGGAAGAAACACTGACTAAAAGTATGGAAATAGACGAAACAACGAAAAACAGAAACAATAAAAACAAAATAATAAGTGAACAAACACTAAACCTAATCCAAAGACGAACAGAGCTATTAGCCATTTAAAATAAATCAAAGGAATTGAAAAGCGAACTAAAGCAACTGTATAAAAAAACAAACAGAGCAATTAGAATGGATTACGAAACCTACAGAAGATCAGTAGTTGAAAGAAATATGTCCAAGTATCGTAGCTCAAAAAGAGCATTTAAAGAACTATCAACCCACACGAACTGGATACAAGGGCTGAATGACAAAAGAGGCGAAACTAGAGATAGAAATAACATAATAAAACACGCAACAACTTTTTATTCAGATTTATATAAAAGACCACATGACACCGTACAGGAACAAAACAACACTGAAACTGAGGAAACAGATCAACAACCAGCCCCAAATCCATTAACGGTAGACGAAATAATGAAACATATTAAAAAGTTAAAATCTGATAACAGCCCAGGTCCAGATCAAATTACAAACGATGCATTAAGATTAGGAGCACCCTCATTAGTAGAGTACCTAGCCAAACTGTTCAATCAGGTATTGAAAACAGAACAAGTACCAACACAATGGTGCCAATCCAACATCATTTTGCTTTATAAAAAAGGAAACCCTCTGGACATCAGCAATTACAGACCAATAAGCTTACTGTCATCAATTTACAAACTTTTCTCGTCGATAATACTGAGTAGATTGGCACCAGACATAGACAAAAACCAGCCTATCGAACAAGCAGGCTTCAGGCCACATTACTCAACAATAGACCACATACATGTCATTGAACAAGTCATGCAAAAGTTCAGAGAATTCCGCAAACCTCTCTACATAGCATTCGTGGATTACTCCAAAACGTTTGACAGCCTAACACACTCAGCCATATGGAATGCTCTAAGAAACAACAAGATTAGCAAAAAGTATATTAACATCATAAAGAACATCTACACGAAGAGCGTGAGTAGGGTGAAATTAGAGAGGCAGGGGGAACACTTTGAAATTGGGAGAGGAGTGAGACAAGGGGACCCCCTTTCTCCAAAGCTGTTTATCGCCGTGCTGAATGATTTTTTTTAAAACGTGCAATGGGAAAACAAAGGCACATGGATATCAAATAGAAAATTGACTCATTTAAGATTTGCCGACGATATCGCACTATTCAGTGAAACAGCCCAAGACCTGGAAACAATGCTACGAAATCTAAACGTAGAAAGAGTTGGTCTATACATGAACGGAACTAAAACAAAAATTATGACAAACAGTCACAAAAAAGACATAACAATAGAAGGGAAGAAGATAGAGTATGTGGACAACTACGTGTATCTGGGCAAAATGGTCTCTTTCGACAGTAGTAACAACGAAAATGAAGTGGACAGAAGAATTAAAATTACTTGGCAAAAATACTGGTCGAATAAAGAAATCCTAAAGGGAAACTATGACCCAAAAACTAAAAAGATAATAATGGATTCCTGCATTCTCCCTTGTTTAACATACGGCAGCCAAACATGGGTGTATACAGAAAGGGTTAAAAACAAAATCTTGTCCTGCCAACACGCAATGGAAAGAAGCCTCCTAAAACTGAGAAGGATACACAAAACAAGAAACACTGATATCCGGAAGAAAACAAAATTAACCGATGCACTACAGTTTTGCCTGAGGCAGAAATGGCGATGGGCCGGACATGTAGCAAGATACAAAGACAAGAGGTGGACTCTTCTAACAACTAAATGGATAGGTCCGCTAGGCAAAAGGAGCGTGGGAAGACAAAGGAAATTGAATTTTTGAAATTGAAAAAATTGAGTTTTTAGTATTAATGATCCACCATGTATCATACGTTGTTTGCTGAAATGACTGACTGACACAATAAATTTCATAATAAATGGATCTTATTGGTGATCTTTTAACCAATGTTCAGTTAGACAAATAATATCAAACTAGTGGTTTTCCAAAAATAGTTCAATTTCTTATCATTTGGAAGAGCAACCCTGAATGTTCTGATTTAATAATTTTAAAGAGTATTGCTCTCCCATCTGCTTTGTACCAATAAAAGAATTGCCAGAAGATAGATACCTTTTTACTATTTACTAATAATAACTGATTATTTTTCAGGACTAACTTCTATTGTCTTATGGACTAGTTTAAATCTACGTTGATAGCTGAACTAGGAAACACAGACTCATCAATTATTATAAAATTCGATAGATTTACTATCGCGTTAACTCCGAAGGACAACTTAACTCCCGCCCACTTCCTTATTGGGTGATCTTTCACATCCCTGCCGCATCCACACGTCATCAACCAGAAAGTCACTCGTCTAAAACGCTACCAAAGCTTAGAACAATAGAACATCAATCATAGAACAAGCAACAGTTCTGGAACAGATTCTTTAGCAAACATATATTTGTTCAGCAAGACAAACCGCAAGGGTTGGCACCAGACCGCTAAAACATTCAGCCTAGAGACTATGAGTGCGACGGTACTATACTACGGTCATTTGAACTGCGCTTGATATAAATAGAAGTCTCTAATAACAACCTGAAAATGTATTTAAATATGCAATTGAGGAGATATAAAAATAAACATAAGTTATATTCAAATTTACCGCAAGTTAAGTTTAAATACTGAAAAGAAGTGGTTTCGTGCCCCAAGGGTGGTGATAGGACAAACACTGACTTGGTGTTTTACAGGATTATATTTACATAAAGATAACAAACTATCAATAGTTAAAAGACTAGGTTGAAGGCGGAAGGCGAAGCACGCGCAGGACGGCGGTGAATGATGAATAATGCAGTGATCAGCTGGACTGGACGGTGCGCGCTCGCAGGTCGATCGCCCCCTCCGCCGCGGTCGCCCCGGCATGTATGGATGGCGGAGAGCGCTTGTGACGTCGTCACTTGCTCCCGGTGTTGATGACTTGTCTTCAAGATTGTGCTGGAAGAGGACAGATGGTGTTAAAAGCGCGTCTGACTGTTCCTTTCTTCGTTTGGACTTCTGCGACTCTGCTTATTCCGTCTCTCTCAGGTATTTTTATTTTATTTATTTGGGGGAATAAACGACCACACACTACAGATACAATTTGATCACGAAGAAAAACAATTGCACATTTGTGACCAGCGACATTTAACACATTATATTTTCTAAACACGTTTTTCGTTTGTATGAAAATGTGTTTAGACAAAGTGAATTTCGCCTGTATCTTGGATGCGTTTACAAACATAGAAACTCACATACACAAACACCCAGAGCCGGAACAACTATCTGTAAGATAGTTGTTCCGGCTTTTTGGTTCTGGGACATGCCGGTTTCCTCACAATGTTTTCCTTCACCGTTTTGAGACCAGTGGTGATGAAATAATTTACACAAAGTAAAGCGCCTGCCTGGGTTCGAACCCACAACCTATAACTTGAAGTCGCGGCCGGTACCGCTGGGCCACCACTGCTCCATAGAGTCGACCCTCCTTTATTTGTGATATTTAAATTGTACCATTACCCATTCTGCAGCAGCATGCGTCTTCTTTTGACTTACAATGAAAGTAAATATCTGTTTTTCATCTATTTTTAGAATTTGGAAGCCAAAACTATTGTATTTGTAATGCATAGCAATCGATACAGGATAAATACCAGTGCCGCGTTGCTATTGAGACGTGCGGACGTCTTACATATTTTTTCGTGTCACTTATTTATAAAAGTACCTACATATTTCTTAGTCGTTTAGATAATGGATAGATATGGTAGATTTGAGTATGAAGTCGATTACACCAGAGGAAAGTGTTATAAATAAAGATATGATGGAGAATATGAGGGAAGGCATAGCTATAGAAATAAATTCGATGGAGGTGGAAAGTGTAAATCAGAGAAATGTTGAGAAAAGGGTGAGAGAAGATAGTGAAGAAATCATCGGAGACGATGACGGTTTTACCACCGTAATCAGAAAGCCGAAAAGACTATTACGTAGTAATTCGCACAATAACAATTGTAAGAATAATGTGGGTAGTTAAGAAAATAATACACAACAAGCAATACATTTTGAGGTATGCCTTACATCTAAAACAGTACTTCCAAAAATGGTTGGTATGGCCAAATTATTGAAGTCTCAAAATATAAAAAACTTCCTTAAAATTAAATATAAAAGTCCTTACAAAATGTTTATCATACTAAAATATATTGAAGATACTAATAAAGTACTTAATTGCCAAAAGTTTAAAGAATTAGAATTTAGATGTTAAAGAACAGATCAACCAAGTATTACTTATGGTATTGTCAGAAATATTGACTTGGAAATAGAGGAGAACGAACTCGCGGAAATATTTCAAAGTGAAGCAGATATTTGCGCGGTCAAAAGACTGAAAAGATTGAATGAAGGCGGGCAGTGGATCAGTAGTGAAGCTATTCGCATCGCCTTTAAGGGTGCAACATTACTTTCCATATATATGGATATGGGTGTCGTTTCAAGGTTGAATCTTATATGTTTCCTGTTACCCAGTGTTCAGGATGTTGGAAGTATGGCCACATGAAACGTTTTTGTCCTACCCAGAAAATAATATGCCCTAAATGTGGTAAAGGATATGATAATTGCGAAACCGAAGATTTCTCATGTATTAATTGTAGAGGCCCGCATATGGCATTAAACAAAAGTTGTCCAATGTATCTCAAAGAGAAATTGATCCGAGACATTATGAGTCGTTCGTAGAAGGACTTCCTACAAGGTAGCGCTAGACTTCTATTTGAAACAATTAAGAAAAAAATGTGAAATTACTCCTGTCAATGTTGAAGACAGAGAAATATTATCTTCAACCTCGTTTTTACATAATAGAAGCTGTTCGCGCCACTTGTAGGTGCGCTCATTGTTTAGTTACCCACATTTCTCTTAATACTTTATCTACCCTTCTTGTCAATTTTCGCTGCATTAAACTACACGTTCGACTCTCGAACAGTCTACGTTCGGCCCTCGTCGAGGGTAGCCTCACCGCTCGTGATAAGTCAACCGCCTGGCTATTCACCCTGGATTCCTCACCCGCTGTGAGATCCTACCGCTGTATTACCGCTTTATAAAACTGCACCGTCTGCGATCGACTATCGTCGCCGCCGGATTCGTGGTGGTCACCTCTGATCATCACCTTGAGCCAGCGTCACGTGGCTCGCCGTTATACCACACCGCATACAGTCCACTCTCGCGTCAGCAAATAGTGCCAGTACCCAGGGAACTTCGAATCAAGACGTCCAGTGGAACAGAGAAGGAGCGCTGCCAGGATTAAATAAAATAAATAAAATATAAAATAAAATAAAATAAAATAATCTTTATTTCGGACAAGTAACATCCATATGGGTTAGTAAACAAGAAAACTTATACATATGTTAGTACACTCTTAATTTCTAAAAAATAACTTATTTAGCAACGAGGTTGTTGTTCCGAATGCACTTCAGAACAACTTCCCCTAATAACGGAGTGTCATACCTCCCGGCTATGGTTTTCAGGATGGAGTTGGAGCTATCCCGCACTCTGCAGAGCAAAGAGGCAGATCTCTGCCTGACGATGGCATGGAAATCGTCGACACGAGATTCCGCAAACATACCTGATGCACTGCAGAAACGGGGCAGCCCCATCAACATCCTGAACCCATTATTATATTGGACCCGTAAGGCGCCGATAGCCCGCTGAGTGTAGTTGGTCCACAGGCTGCACGTGTAAAATACTTGGCAATAAGCCTTAAAAAGTGTTATTTTAGCTGGCTTGCTACACCGTGCAAACCTGCGAGCCAACATGTTACAACGGACTGCCAGCGCCCTACGTTCCCTCTCGATATCTACCCGGTCATCAAGGCTGTCGGTGACATAGTGCCCCAAGTACTTGAACTGGTACACTCGCCCTAATTCATTCCCATTCAGTTTAATCGGGGGCACATATTCCGGACATTTACCGCCGACAGCCTTAAAGACCAAATACTCGCTCTTTCTGACATTGTAGATAAGGCCATGCTTCTGAGCATAGCCCTCACAACATGTCAGAAGTTCTCTAAGCGCTCTAACCGTTGGGCTCAGCAGCACCATATCGTCAGCATAACTGATGTTATTGACACTGACGTCATCAATGCGACATCCGATTTTCTTGCTGCTGAGCTCAACGATTAGATCGTTTATATAGAGGTTAAACAACTTAGGTGATGTTATCCCTCCTTGTCTAACCCCACAGTCTAGCCCATACGACACAGATAGCCTATCGGCCCATCTCACACTGTTTGTCTGGTTGTGATACCAGTACTGGAAGATACGCAACAGCTCCGCTGGCACTCCTCTCTCCCGTAACTTCGCCCACAGGACATCATAAGATACAAGGTCAAAGGCACGAGAGAGATCCAAGAAGCAAGCATACACTGGTGTCCGACTTTTAGTGTAATATTGCACCGTATGTTTGAGTCCGAGAATCGCACTTTCAGTGCCAAGATTATTACGGAACCCAAACTGTGCATCGTGTAATTAAGCACGAGCACACCCGCCTCTGAGGTTAGTCGTAGTTTGTTTAATGCAGTATCTCTCTCAGCATACCGACCCGTCAGATTCCCAAGGTCTAGCCTATCTTTGAACCCCAGCGCAAACCGCTACGTGCTTTGGCGTGCCTCAGTGCTATTATTGCGCTGCCGCGCCGACACATTATTTCTGGTCTCTTCGAGCCGGATATTAGTTCTGGTTCCTAATCCTACACCTAGTCACTTTGACCTAGGCATATCTAAATATCCCGCTTCACTCTAATATTGAGTTATATTATATTGCCTATTTCATATAGTGCACTCGTACGTCTGCTTATCCTATAAGTGTATGCTTACGCTTTGTAATATTAAGTACCATTCTATTCCATTCCTTATGAGATAACTACGTAGTTAAATAACTTAACTAGTAAAATTATAAAACTTGTTAATATTTTCGTAGTGAGGGTGGTAGTAAAATTCATCGTCCTGTGAACATTCTCGAACCGGTGGCACCGTTGCTCACGTTATTGTTCGTGTCGTGTATGTCACGGGTATTATTTCGAATTCAGTCTTTTATTATTTTGCGCTTGAGTTGATTACCACTCGTTTTGCAAAATGTCTATGTCTCGTACAAAGGCTAAAGAACAGTTTGAAGATGCAATATCACTAGATGTTTTGCAAATTAAACGTATTAAATTAATAGGTAAACGTGATGGTATCTTTTCCCGATTACAAATAGTTTACGATCAATCTTTGAAGGCGTTCGATAACGATATTTCTAAGGATTTGTTTTTATGTAGTATGACATCTTTAGACAGTTTACGTTCTGAATATAAAGAAATTATTGATGATTTAGTTGATGTTGAATTAAATATTGACGCATCTTATAAAGTAAATTATCAATCTATTAACGCCTTTGAAGACTTGTATTGTCGTTGTAAGTTTAGCTTTGATAAATTAGACAACTCGAAGAATGTCCAACACTCTCATGTTTTACCGCAACATAAGTCTATTCGTCTACCAGAACTCGACATAATGAGTTTCTGTGGCGATCCTGTTAGGTGGCCTATATTCTTTGAGTCGTATAAGCGAACTATTCACGAAAATCCTGATTTAACGGATCACGACCGCGTTCAATATTTGATAAGTAAACTTCCGGGTAGGGCACTGTCAGTATGTTCGGGTATCGTGCCCAACGGGGACAATTACCGTGTTATATGGCAGTCACTTCTCGATAAATATGATGATAAGCGTAGTTTAGCTTATGCTTATTTAGATCAAATATTGGAATTTAGGCCATTTAATATCACATCGTATAAAAACTTAGACACGTTCCTAGATACATTTGGTTCCGCAGTGTCAAGTTTAAACTCATTAAAATTAGATAATCTTTTGGATTTCGTTCTTCTACACCTTGCATTAAAAAAGATCGATCCTAGTACCGCACGATCTTTCGAATTATATAAGCGAGGCACATCTATGCCTACTTATGATCAATTAGTTAAGTTCTTACGTGAGCAAACTAAAATATTAGAACGTACTGCTTCTCCTGCGAATAGACGAAGTGTTATCGATTCCGCACATAGTTATAACAACAATAAGTTAACTAAAGCCACTCATTCATTTGTAACGTCCTCTAACGTAAATAAAAACTGTAAGCTTTGTAAACAAAAAAATCACTTAGTTTTATATAAATGTTCTCAGTTTCACAAGTTAACGATCGATGAACGATTTAATTTAATTAAACAGCATAACGCATGCACTAATTGTTTAAGTATCACTCATAATAATCGTGAATGTAAATCTAACTCAAGATGTAGATTTTGTCAATCGCGTCATCATTCATTGTTATGTCGTAAACAAGCGACTGACAACAGCCATCACTCCCGGGAGACGTCGTCGAGTGACATTACGCCTGCTCCTGCGCAGCAGTCGCCGCCACGCTTCCCCACTGCTATGATTGCTACGTCACATAACCAGCTGTTCGGTTGCATTACTACGCACATTGATGATGTTTCGTTATGTAATATTCAATCTATGTTACCGCGTAATAATACCTGTCTATTGGGGACTGTGCAAGTTTATGCGACTGATTCTAATGGTCATAAACAATGCGTTCGTGCACTAATAGATCCGGGTTCTCAAAATAACTTTATAACTTCGGCGTGTTGTCAAAAATTAGATTTACATTTTAATAAACTATCTCACTATGTAGTTAAGGGCATAGGTTCTGCGCCTTACCCTATTAAGGAGGATACTTCTCTCGAGTTATCTTCGCGACTAAATAATACTTCTGTATTACTTAATGCTTATGTCATTGATCGTATCACTGATAAATTGCCTACGGCAGAAGTTGATGTTTCCGCTCTCTCGTATTTAAATAATCTGCCCCTTGCAGACAACAATTTCTATTCGCCATCAGAAATAGATATTCTGATTGGTGCCCCGCTATTCTCTGAAATCTTGTTGTCAGGTCGTGTCACTGGATCGCCTGACACACCTACAGCCTTTGAAACAATCTTTGGTTACTTGATAATCGGTAATGCTCCGATTAATATCTTTGAACACGCATGTATTTCTTTATGTTCCGCCGTGGAACCACCGCACTTAGACTCGGTACTTCAAAAATTCTGGCTCCTCGAGGAGATTGAATATAAACCTACGTTGAGTCCAGCCGCTCTCGAATGTGAAACCTTTTTCACTGAGAATGTTTCCCGTGACAATACGGGCCGCTATACGGTATCTCTGCCGTTCTCCCGCGATCGTGACTCTCTTGGTGAGTCATTTGCCACTGCTAAGAAGCGCTTCATGTTTCTTGAGCGTAAATTAAATTGTTCCTCTCAACTACGAATTGAATATAACGCTATCATCAATGAATATATAGCTAAGAGTTATATTTCAGTCATTAGAAATGATAACCATATGTCTGGTTACTATATCCCTCATCATGCCGTGGCTCGGTTAGATAAAACCACCACTATATGGCGCATGGTGATGGATGCTAGCTCTAAAACCAGTTCAGGTCTGTCTCTCAATGACGTTTTGCATACGGGTGAAAATCTGCAAAATGATTTATTCTTAATTCTTCTAGATTTCCGTTTATATAAAATCGCCTTTATATCAGACATCAAACAGATGTATTTGCAGATTTTAACTCATGCAAATGACCGCAAATATCAAAAGTTTTTATTTCGGTTTAACGCTTGCGACCAGCTTATTACTTATCAATTTAATCGCGTCTGCTTCGGCCTTCGAAGCAGCCCTTTCTTGGCAATGAGAGTACTCAGACAACTCTGCAATGACGAGTGTACCCGTTTCCCGCTTGCATCTACTGTCATAAAACATAATACGTATATGGATGACATTTGTTACTCTACACCAAACCTGTCAATGGGTTTGCAGCTCAGAGACGACCTCCGGGGTTTGCTCAAAGCCGGGGGCTTTGAACTCGTCAAGTGGGCAAGTAACTCATGTGAGTTGCTTGAATCGCTTTCCACCTCTGAGCTTCACACTGATAGCATTAACTTTGAAGAACAGGACCCTAATTTAAAGGTTCTGGGTTTAAAGTGGTCACCCACATGTGACGAATTTATGTTTACTGTACATTTAGAAAATCGTCCAATCACAAAACGCAACATTTTATCTGTTATTGCTCGTCAGTTTGATGTACTCGGGCTCATTGCTCCAGTTATTTTATACGCTAAACTTGTGTTACAAAATCTTTATATATTAAAACTTGGTTGGGATGAACAACCACCGTTAGAGATTATAAACATTTGGAAAAACTATTTAAATGAGTTACCTACTATTCAAAGTTTACGTTTTAAACGCCATTTAGATGTTTATGAAAATTCAAAAATTTCAATAACTGCATTTTCTGATGCAAGTGAAAAGGCTTATGGTTGCGTTGTTTACCTTCTCATTATAAATGATTCTAACTCAACACCAGTTACTCGATTGGTTTGCGCAAAATCTAAAGTCGCTCCACTGAAGACTGTATCTGTAGCCCGGCTAGAGATATGCGCTTGCTTACTGATGGCAAAACTAGTTCGCCGCGTTATCGATACATACGAAAAACGGCATTCTATTAATGATGTCTACTGTTTTACAGACTCTATGGTCGCACTTCAGTGGCTTAGCGCCTCGCCGCATCGATTCAAAACATTCGTAGCAACGCGCATTACAAAAACCGTAGCCGCCATTCCCGCTAATAAGTTTTATCACATTCCTGGTGATCAGAACCCGAGTGACTGCTTGTCACGAGGATTAACTCCCGCTCAAATCATAAACCATCCACTGTGGTTCACTGGGCCTCATTGGCTATGCCAACCTACAAATGAGTGGCCCGCCAAATTCATTGCTGATGATAATTCAATTCATAATAGTTTACCAGAGATTAAGAAAGTACTGACTCTAACCGCTGTAACTAATGTAAGTGACAATGGTCACCCGCTTCTTAACTTATCAAACCGCATTTCAAAATGGCTGGTACTCCTACGTACAGTCACAAACATTTATCAATTTATAAAAATTTTACCGCCTTCTAATCATATAACTCCAGACGATCTTAATTACGCTGAAGCAAAGGTTTTACTCGCGTTACAATATTCTTATTTTTCTGACGAAATGAAAAGTCTAAAGTCTAATAAAGGTTGTTCTCGTGCTATTCAGAAGCTTATGCCGTTTCTCGACGCTAACGGTCTAATACGAGTCGGTGGGCGGTTACGCAACTCCAATCTCAGCTATGACCAACAGCATCCAATACTGTTGCCTCGTAAACATCATATCGTTGAAATGATTATATCTCATTATCATCGTCAGAACTGTCATACTGGACCGCTCACTCTGATGTCCATTTTACGCCAAAAGTATTGGATACTTTCATGCCGAAATATAGTTCGTCATGTTATACATAACTGTTATTTTTGCTTTAGGGCAAAACCTAATCAAGTATTCCCATTAATGGGTGACTTACCCGCTTGTAGAGTGAATGAAGCCAAGGCATTCACTCATACCGCTGTGGACTACGCTGGTCCAATAAATATTATCCCGTATCGCAAACGCGGCGTTCGCTCGATTAAATCGTATCTTTGTATTTTTGTTTGTCTGGTCGTGCGCGCAGTTCACGTAGAACTCGTAAGTGACCTGAGCACTTGCTCATTTCTATCCGCATTTAAACGCTTCTTATCACGTAGAGGCGCTGTGTCTGTCCTATACTCAGACAACGCTACAAATTTTATAGGTGCAAAAAATGCGCTATCGGATATTTATACGCTCATTAAATCTGAAGATCATATAGAATCTTTTAGAAATGAATTAACCGCTAATAAAATTACTTGGAAATTTAATCCTCCGCGTAGCCCTCACTTTGGGGGTCACTATGAAATCTATGTTAAAGCCTTCAAAACGCATCTTCATAGGGTCGTTGGTTCGCAATTGCTAACATATGAGGAACTGACAACTGTGCTCACGCAGATAGAGTGTGTAATCAACTCACGGCCGCTAACCCTACTAAGTGAAGATCCATCGGAACCTAACGCTTTAACTCCATCACATTTTTTAATGTCAACACCACTTAAACATTTACCTGCTAGTGAGGCATCTAATGAAGCGCCAAGCTTACTAAAACGTTATGCTTTGCTAGACCAAATGGTACAATCGTTCGCAAAACGATGGAAACTAGAGTATCTGCATTTGCTTCAATCTCGTAAGAAATGGAATACGTTTTCTAATCCTATTACTATAGGTTCTATTGTTGTTATTGTCACTGACAATGTGTCTCCGCTTTCATGGCCTCTCGGCGTCGTCACTGCCACCTATCCTGGTAAGGACGGCGTTGTAAGAGTCGCTTCAGTTAGGACGACGACGGGTGTCTATAAGAGACCCGTTGTCCGCCTCTGTACTCTACCTTCTCAATAACTTACTCTGCCCCTGAATTCCTTCGTTTTATTCCACCGCTTTTCTCTTACTTTTAGTTTTAATTTTTATGAAAACCGAAGGTTTTCAAGCCGGGGGCATGTTCGCGCCACTTGTAGGTGCGCTCATTGTTTAGTTACCCACATTTCTCTTAATACTTTATCTACCCTTCTTGTCAATTTTCGCTGCATTAAACTACACGTTCGACTCTCGAACAGTCTACGTTCGGCCCTCGTCGAGGGTAGCCTCACCGCTCGTGATAAGTCAACCGCCTGGCTATTCACCCTGGATTCCTCACCCGCTGTGAGATCCTACCGCTGTATTACCGCTTTATAAAACCGCACCGTCTGCGATCGACTATCGTCGCCGCCGGATTCGTGGTGGTCACCTCTGATCATCACCTTGAGCCAGCGTCACGTGGCTCGCCGTTATACCGCACCACATACAGTCCACTCTCGCGTCAGCAAATAGTGCCAGTACCCAGGGAACTTCGAATCAAGACGTCCAGTGGAACAGAAAAGGAGCGCTGCCAGGATTAAGCACGAGCACACCCGCCTCTGAGGTTAGTCGTAGTTTGTTTAATGCAGCATCTCTCTCAGCATACCGACCCGTCAGATTCCCAAGGTCTAGCCTATCTTTGAACCCCAGCGCAAACCGCTACGTGCTTTGGCGTGCCTCAGTGCTATTATTGCGCTGCCGCGCCGACACAGGATGTACGCTGTTACATAGAAATATGGAATTCTCTAACTCCTAAAAAACTAAGTCAAGCTTGTATTATATGAGTAATATTGAAGTAAAGTAATATACGTAATAATAAAATATACGAAAGAATTGACAGCTGTTTCTTTTTCGTCGTAAATACGTTCCCTCCAGAGAGTTTGTATTACTACCTAGAGGTAACATATTTACGACGAAAAGAAACTGTCAATTCTTTAGTTCTTGCCACTGACCTCTATTATACAAGTGTATGATAGAGGTCAGTGGTTCTTGCTTATAGAGAAACTCAATGAAAGAAGAAGAGACAAACATAGACAAACGCTACCATCCTGAACGTCAAAGAGATAACTTTTTAGTCACTGTTGTAACCCATCGGTTAGCAGCTGTAATTAAAGATTTTCGCTGTTTTCACGCCTTTGTTTCGTGTAGATCAGGCATAATTTTATTGTTTAATTATCTGCATGCACCATGTCGTGTGTGGCTATCGGTTGCGGAGTAGAATGAGCGTATCAACAGAAAATAATCAAAGGATATCTTTCCACAGGTGAGTTATCAACTAGCATACTGAAATTATTGTGCAGGGAATACACTTCATAGGCTGTCCCGAATAAATAAATCTTAGTTCTAAATATGTCAAGGACGTGTAGTAGTATCATTTAAACCATTCTATTTAGTGAAATAATAATTTTTTATGCGTTCGCTGATAGAGCTGTGACAGCTTACGTACTTACGTTCTGATGTTAGAGATATGACAAAAGTCACAAGAAAGATTTATCGATACTTTATTTTTATTTTACTTACTTTAATTTATTTCATAAAGTGTATTTGTTATTATTAATCTAATATTGATTGTGCACAGGTTTCCCAAAAGTAGTTATTTAAGAAGTAATTGGATCAAGAATATAAAACGAGCTAACTGGACACCTTCACCACATTCTCGCTTGTCTTCACTGCATTTAATGAATCACGCTATCGCTATCCCTTGACCCATCTATGGATACAAGTTGATGAATCATGTTTATTTTCACATTTTACTTTTATAAATTAAATTATTATATTTAAACCATGTTGTTATTACTTTTATATACATACTCGTCTGTAATAGTATATTATGATACAAAAGAGCTAAGTTGCTCATTACACACGAGGTTGTGGATTGCAGCCCGAGCCGTAGGTGAGGGCGAAATTCAGCCGAGCGTGTAATGAGTAGAGCTCACGAGTTTCATACGACGTTTTTAAAAACGTTTACGAGGAAAAAAACAAACATGTATTGCTTATATCGTTTCATTATTTAAACAATCGATGAACGTACAATTTTTTTATTATTTTTTTATTTGTGATGGGTTTGCTCTTGACTCTAGTCTAAGTCATAGGTGACAGAGACAGAGTCGACGATGGAGTAAGCTTACCCAGAAGAAGCCTGTTTACTCTAACTTTGAAGAGATTCGGAGTGCATGCGTTCGGAAACACAGACGCAGGTAGTGAGTTCCATTCATTCGCTGTGCGCATTATGAAGGATGTTTGGAAGCGCTTGGTGCAAAATGGTGGAATGGCAATAAGGTAAGGATGGTAACTTGCAGTGCGTCTAGATGTCCGATGGTAGAAGGGGGCTGGTGGGATGAGGTCGTGGATTTCTTGAGCACACTCACCGAAATACAGTCTGTAGAAGACCGAAAAGCAGGCAACGTTGCGGCGATGAGTTCCACCAGTTCAATGTCGCTGATCAGCCTCTTGGCTCTGCGTTCCACCGAGTCAAGCGCAGCAAGCTGATACTTTGCTGAGCCATCCCAAAGGTGGCTGCAATACTCCATGCAGGATCGGACTTGCGCTTTGTACAGGATTAAAAGCTGTCCAGGCGTAAAGTATCGCTTCACCTTATTTAGGATGCCCAGTTTTTTGGCCGCAATTTGGGCTTTGTACTCAATGGAGGCACCGAAGTTGAGACTGGATGTCAACTCCATGCCTAGGAGCTCAAGCCGATCAGTCACTGGAACAGACGCACCCCGAAAAGAAGGCGCCTGATCGAAAATAATCCTTTTAGCGGTAATAAGACACGCCTGTGTTTTGGTGGCGTTAAAGGAGACCAGATTGTCATCACCCCACTGGGAGACAAGGTTTAAGGTCAAATCTGTCCGCTCTACCATAGTCTCTCTCAAGGAACGAACTTCATCCACGCTGGTTCTTGCGCTGGACAGGTATCTCTCTGAAACAGTACTGTCATCTGCGTACTCAACAATACCAAGCTGAAGTAGGTCATTGATGTGCAGCAGGAAAAGAGTTGTAGAGAGAACAGACCCCTGAGGAAATCCGGAATCAATAGCCATAAGGTCAGAGGAGCAGCCGTCTATGACTACTCGGATCGACCGTTCGCAAAGGAAGTCTGATATCCAGCTACAAAAACCAGCGGGGATGCCATACGCAGGAAGCTTACTGAGTAAACTTGCGTGCCAGACCCTGTCAAAGGCCTTCGAGATAACCAGCGATACAGCAAGTGCTTCGCCGTGTCTCTCGATGGCTTCGCCCCAGCAGTGCGTTACATACACAAGAAGATCCCCAGTAGACCGTCCCCGGCGAAAGCCATATTGACGGTCACTGAGGAGATTATTGTCTTCAAGGTAGGTCAGCAACTTATTGTTCAGTACCCTTTCCATAACTTTGCACAGAATGGAGGTAATGGCGATTGGACGGTAATTGACAGGGTCTGCACGGTTGCCTTTTTTGGGCACTGGTTGCACATTTGCAAGCTTCCAGGACTTTGGCACCGTTCTTTTTATTTTACAAGAGAGAGGCAGAACAAGCGTGTCAACACAGGATAAAGTTCGGGCGCTCAGTACCCTCGCTGGAATGCTGTCAGGCCTGCTGGCCTTGTTCACGTCTAGACTGCACAATACTCTTCGGACCTCTTTGGTGTGCACAGCTATCTCCAGCATCGAAGAATCACAATGAGGTACAGTAGGTGGTTGCTTGGATCCAGCGTCCAGACGCGAAATGCTAGCAAACAGAGATGCAAATAAATTTGCTTTCTCACTTGCAGAGTGAGCCAGCAACCCATCAGGTTTCAGCATTGGAGATAAAGTGGAACGACAGAAATTCGATTCAACCGCTTTAGACAGGGACCAAAACTTTTTACTATCCGGTGGGTGCGATGCCAGCTTGGCCCCAGTACGTCCAATATGGTCAAAACGTGCCCGACGCAAAACCCGCTTGCAGAACTTGGTGGTAGAATTAAAAGGTTTTTCTCCTCGCGCGAACCCTACGTGCTCTAACTTTGCGGTCGCGGGCCCCGACCCAGGTTTGGTAGGCAGACTCTTTTCGGGCCTCAGCGTGGGCACATTCTAAATTATACCAAGGTCGCGATTTGTGACCGAGCGGAATGTCGGAGAATGGAATGAAATACTCCATTCCCTGCCGAATCACATCCGCAACCGCGTCCGCACAGCTCGAGGGGTCACCCGAGGAGAAGCACACATGCTGCCAAGTATAAGACGCAAAAAAGTGCCGCATCTCGTCCCAGTCTGGTGACTCGTATCGCCATACTCGCCTCGTGCCTCTAGGACTCTCATCTGGAGGAGAGCAAGTCGACACGGATTTCACCAGACAATGGTCAGACGTTCCCAGCGTGGCTGAGACCGATACCGAATGACTGTCGGGATCAGTTGTCAGCAGAAGGTCTAAGCAATTGGGTGTATGGCCATCTACATCCGGTAACCGCATTGCCACATTCACCAGCTGGGTTAGATCTAGCGATAGTGAAAACTTGCGCGCCTCTAACCCGGCATGGTCAGTTTTCCGGTACGGGTACAACCACTCCTTATGATGGGCGTTAAAGTCCCCCAGAAAATTAAGCTTCGCTGTTGGGTACCGTTGCTGGACTAAGTCAGCTGACTCCATGAGGCAGTTAAAGAGCGCTGTCGTCTTCTGGTCACCGGTGTGCGATCGGTAGACGCCGATGTAGAGAGACTTCTCCACGCCAGTGTCCACAAGTAGCCATATGGCAGGAAAACCCAATTTCTCAAAGCAACATAGACGACGACAACAAATGTCATCGCGGACGTACACACAGACCCCAGCTTGCTTCTTGAACTTGAGTTCAAGAGACTAACCCGGGTGGTTGAGGTACGCCACGTCCGACGGGGTTGCTATCTTCGTCTCCGTTAGGAAAAACAGGTGCGGCTTCTCGGTCTCAATGTGGTGGTGGACCGGATCGAGATTAGATTGCAACCCCCTGATGTTAGTGAGGTGCACTTTTAGTGGGAGGAAGTGCAGCCGTTGTTTCACCATATTCTTCTTTGCTTTCGTCATTTTATTTTATTAGAGTTTGCTGGGGAAGAAGTTAAACTGTCGAGACGCTGCTCTGTGAACCAAGTGGAACACTGGAGCTAATCCAACCTATGGGGAACTTATTTGGAGACTGCGGGGACGCCCGAACCCCCCCGGATTTTGCCACCGGATCCTCCCATCCAGTCGCCAGCTGGCATGGTGGAGCATACCGGGATTTTTCGCGAGTTGGCGGGGCAGCCTATGGCACGTGGCTGGCGCGCTACTTGGGCCCCCTACTGACTGCGGTCGGCCAACGGCTGGCACAGTGCTTCGGATACCGCTACCCTCCAAGATGAGTTTTTTCCAGAGACCAAGACCGGTTCTGAACAGCGCAACTGACATACTCTTCTCCCCCAAAGGCACTTGCAGTCCCACACACCTGACACACCGACAGAACACAGCAAGCTGCTTGGCGCCGGACTCCAGTGGTATGGTGGTCGCGAGCCAGGCGGCCCCTTGCGGAGACTACCACCGCTTAAGGGATTTAAGGGATAGTTCAGCCGTACCACAGGCCAACCTGTGGTGCCCTTGCCCGGGATGGACCGCTAGGAGGTAGATCCCATACCCATCCCTAAAAATTTATTTGGATGGCAGTTGTGGATAGAGTCTGCTTTCGGGTTACTACATCCTTTACTGTAATATTATAAAGCTACACGCACCAATAACACCGAATATTAAGGCAACCTGCAACGAAATCAGTTAGTTAGTACGAAGAAGTTAAGCTAAGCTACGCAATCATTTAGATACGTTTAGATATTCAACGTACCTTTGTTGCTAGGTCAGTACCTAAAATATTTTTTTTAAAGAGGCACCGGTTAGTCAGTATTAACCGGTGTGCCTCTTTAAAAAACTTTTCAACATCGGCTGGTGACAAAACATTAGAATTCCAACTAATGTATCCGTCCGACTGACGGCTATAACCTGATGGTTACAGTACGTTTTGATATCAGCACCAGCAGAAATAGATGCACCACAGGGATCTGGGCATTTATGTATAGGCGAGTTCAGAGAAATACGCTAAAAACACATTTCAGAAAATGACTGGGTATTATTCTTGCTCTTCCATTGTAGGAAACTATCGCAGGCAGCTAAGCACTTTTCTCTAGATTTTGAGGGGATTAGGCTATCGTTTGCATTTTGTGCTTCATTTAGTATTTCTGGCGGGGTTATTAACTCTATCAATTGTTCATCTTCTCACGAAAACTTAACATTTCTAAAATAATTTACCACACAGCGACAAATTATGGGATATGGCACGCAACCTTTTTTTTTCACGCGCCAAATTCAAGGTGAACATACAGCCTACTTCAAAATTATAATTTTATGCGATAAAATGCAAATGTTTCAATATTTTATAACAAATGATTGCGAATTATGAATAATTTGATAGTAATAAATGTTTGTTTAATTAAGGATGTACACATTTATTTATTCCAAAAAAATATATGAATTTTCAGCGCCATAAAACCTCTTTGTTTTTACTAAAAAAACTGTATTATAACCGGGTAATTGAAAATGCTCATATAACTTGCAGAAAGGTACTAATTTAACTTTTTAGGGATAATTCTATTACGCATTAGTGTGTAATGTTATTACGCACGTCTGTGTTATAGCTCGGTTTATATCCCTAAAAGCGGTTTAAAAATGCTCACTGTACGAGCAAGTATGTTGAAAACTTTCTTTCAGTTATGCACAAGAACTAACATAACATATATCAGTATATGCGCAAGGTATGAATAAACATTATTATTCAATGCGTATAATGCACAGAAAAGTTACGAAAGAGTGGAATTGTACTCTTACAATGACTGATAAGATCTCTCTTCGTACACATTCACTCTTTAAATAAATATAAAAAATCCCTAAAAAGAAACGTAGAAAAGCAAAGCCGCAGTCAGGGACGATTCTAACAGACATTTGACTGAATTTCTAGATCGCTCCAAAACTAAACTCGATAATATCGATATGTCAGTGGCACAGATATATGTCAAACTGACGTATACGTTATTGTTAGCTTGTCAAGCGCTATTGTTACTGTATTGATACTGACAGCTGTCGCAGAAATCAAGCTATCTTTTATGAAGTATAGGTTATATACAAACTCTCTGGAATTAAGTTTATTAGTGACAGATAACAGAAACTTCAGAAGCTATTTGATTCCGTCATACTCGAGGGCAAAACGCCACAGGCATGGTGCAGGGGTGTGGTGGTACTCTTCTTCAAGAAGGGCGACAATGCCCTACTAAAGAACTATAGGCCCATCTCACTTCTTAGCCATGTCTACAAGCTGTTTTCAAGAGTCATCACGAATCGTCTCGTGCGCAGGTTTGACGATTTCCAGCCTCCTGAACAAGCCGGTTTCCGTAAAGGCTTTAACACCGTAGACCACATACATACGCTGCGGCAGGTTATACAGAAGACCGAAGAGTACAACCTGCCTCTCTGCTTAGCGTTTGTGGACTACGAGAAAGCCTTTGATTCGATCGAGACTTGTGCTGTGCTGCAGTCTCTCCAACGGTGCCAAATTGACTACCGGTACATCGAGGTGTTGAAGTGTTTGTATAAAAACGCCACCATGTCAGTTCGACTTCAGGATCAGACCTCGGAACCTGTCTTTCTGCAGCGAGGTGTGAGGCATGGAGATGTCATATCTCCGAAACTGTTCACCGCTGCACTGGAGGATGTCTTCAAGGTTCTGGACTGGAGAGAGCTAGGCATAAACGTCAATAGCGAGTACATCACTCACCTTCGGTTTGCCGACGATATAGTGGTCATGGCTGAGACTATGGAGGACCTCAATACAATGCTCGATGACCTCAGCAGAGCCTCCGAAAGAGTGGGTCTTAGGATGAATATGGACAAAACCAAGGTGATGTTGAATGCCCATGTCACACCCACTCCTATTAGGGTCGACGACTCTACACTCGAAGTTGTGGATGACTATGTCTACCTGGGACAAACGATCCAGTTGGGTAGGGCCAACTTCGAGAAAGAGGTCATCCGTAGAATCCGACTCGGCTGGGCAGCGTTCGGGAAGTTGCGCGGTATATTCACGTCCAACTTACCACAGTGTCTCAAGACGAAAGTCTATGACCAGTGTGTGTTACCAGTTTTTTTTTTTTTTTTTTTTTTTTTGTTTTGGCAGGAGTGGAAAATCCTCCTAGGACGCCCCAGACTGACTCGCACCCAGAGCGAGCTAGCCTGGGCAGTGCCGGGCTCACTGAAGGTGTACCGACTAAAAACCACTCCTGCCTCTAGATAATTATTGCTGATGTTTAGTTCAGCAGTTAAACTTTACACGTATTTATATCGATAAATCGCCCAAGTGCAAGAAGGACTTGGCTCAGTGAGTATTCACATATTGTATAGTCACCATGCCACGTCCCTCGTGCAGTTTGACTTAATCTGGGAATTTGTTATTGTGTTAGTTACTTATATTCTATGTTAGTATGGTGTTTTTTTTTTTTTTTTTTTTTTTTTTTTTTTTTTTTTTTTTTTTTTTTTTTTTTGTCGCAGTTACACCTTAAAAATGATATATATATCTAACTTATTACTAGGGCTTATGAAACTAACAACGGGAATATAGAGCTACTTATTAATATCTTAGAATTCAACTAATTTTAAAACACAACCAGGCTTGTGTATAACCTAACACCTGGAGTATAAAGCTACTTATCAGTATCTTATTAATGCACTAATTTAAAAACACAACCAGTCTTGTGTATCACTATATTAAAATTTAAAGTTGATAGTTAATTCTACTAAACCTTTAAATGTACCTAAATCTATGTCTTATAACACTTACATATAATTTATTATTACTAATAAAGCCAATTAAGAAAACTAAGGCAAAATTGACCCGTTAGCTTTAGCTGCTTTGGCCATGACTCTCTCAGCGAAAGCCAGGAAGTGTGTCCTGCAATCGTTGTCAGCAACCAATTCCCGGATGTTATCTAACGGGCGTCCCAGCCTCTGTTCGCAGTCGAACCTTTCATGCATGAATCGGGGGCATTCAATTAGTATGTGTTTTATAGTTTCCGAAGTTTCGTCATCGCAAGCACAGGCTGGGGCCCCCGCCAGTTTAAACCTATGTATGTGTGTTACCAGTTATGACCTATGGCTCTGTGACGTGGTCGCTCACAATGGACCTCATCAGAAAGCTTACAGTCACCCAAAGGGCAATGGAGAGGGCTATGCTCGGAGTTTCCTTGCGTGATCGAATCAGAAATCTAGAGATCCGCAAGAGAACCAGGGTTACCGACATAGCCCGAACAATTGCCAAACTTAAGTGGCAGTGGGCAGGGCACATTGCTCGCAGAACGGATGGCCGATGGGGCAGAAAGGTTCTGGAGTGGCGACCGCGAACCGGAAGACGTTGCGTTGGAAGGCCTCCCACCAGGTGGACCGATGACCTGGTGAAGGTTGCAGGGATCCGCTGGATGCGGGACGCACGGGACCGGTCAATGTGGCGACGCTTGGGGGAGGCCTATGTCCAGCAGTGGACGTCTTGCGGCTGATATGATGATGAGTGACAGATAAATGCCATGGTATTCTAAGCAACGTAATTAATGGTTTATGGTCAGGCTCTCAAGACATCATGTTATTAAATAATCTAGCTCTTTTTTTTTGCGTGGAGAAATGCTCATGCATACTGCACTACCACGGAGAGATAGTGCAGTTATGTGGGACTCTAACCCACTAAAGCTCCACGGTGTCCTCCTGTGCCGCTTATGGCGGGAACACGGGCACGCGTTAGCACTCACCGCGAACCCGCCTCACCGGCGCACTAGAACACACTGTACGCCGTGACCACTCCAGGGACCAAATCAGCACATGGGCGCCAGACGACCCCGTGTATGGCACCCTTGAACGAATAATGAACCATCTCAAATAACAATGGAACAAGAAAGTATTTCAGTAAATAATCTATCAGATGAGACCGCTATGCTACCTAAAACAGTTAATTATAATTTTACTAACTAAACATTTACTAATTGTTTCTCTAAATAAACTTTTTATCTACTAAATAAAATGTTTGTGGCTAAAAATCCGTAGTTTTCGCGTTTTTCGTCGTCCAAATCCAATATGAAAAATTAGACATAAATCTACGAAAGCAGAGGAAATCCTTCGAACCAAAGAAATATTCTTTTGAATCGCGTGTGTGCAGAAATCATCGAGAATGGGAGTTGCGGGAGATTGGTGAGTAAATCTTTTCGCCAATCCTATGTTCCCCTAATCCTTCTATATTTTTCATAAGTTTTAAATGTTATTTTTGAGATCGAAACTTGCTCATTATAACAGTGTTTACTGATTATTAATTAATTAAGTCTTTAGTTGATAACTCTGTATGAAATTATATGGTCTTATCTCTGTTCAATTCTCAGAACATAAAGCATAGAGTAGTGGTAATGTTAGAGAGTACACATTTATTTTGGGTTAAGTATAATTTTCTAATCTTTATTGATTGTATTGAGTAAAATAAGCTGTATTAACTGTAAATTCAATGAAAAGTAGTAACTTTTAGGGAAAAAAACTATTTTTACAAAATCTTTTTTTAATGATAGAAGTTTGACAAATGTCATTTTCCAAATTTATCCAGTATATCGATTATTATAGTGATTTATAATTGTGTGGTTGTTGTATTTTAAGTGTGATAAAAGAATAGTTCTAAAGCGAGCTGCAGCCTCTGAACAGTTCATTACTCTATACTGTAATCATGACGACAGCCAATACCAAACGAAATTGTTAAATTAATCCCACTGTATAACCTTTATTTGAGAAAATGTCAATACGTAGTTGATCGATTTAAGGGCAGTGCAGAACAGAACCTTTATGTTTTTAATGTTTTAATGAGTAGATTGAAAGAGGATGCAGCTGCACTCTTATCGGAACGTGAAGATATTGTTAAATGGTCCGCATTACAAGAATTGCTGATTCAACATTTTGGAGACCCCGTAGTGAAGCGTGTATTAATATAGAACTAGAAACTTTAAAAATTTATTCATTACCATTGGTGATATGGAATTAAGACCTGCTAATTCAGTTATCTACCACAATATGGCTTAAATTGTCTACAACCTTAGAAACAGCCTTGAGCATCGTACTTATAGAAGACAACTTCTTAGATCAATATACTATGCGTAACCGCATTCATGTTAATAGTCAAGTTTCGGCATCAAGTTCAAGGTCATCGAACCAACCAGTCGGGAACTAACCCACCTTACCTAAATACCTCAAATTATGGGTCAAGGTCAAGCATTCAAACCAGTATTTGAGTATCGTCCGCAATCGGGGTTGCAACTGCAACAGTTCGTTTATAGACCACCACAACAATTTGGCTATAGACCACCTCAACCGTTTGGCTACAGACCACCCCCACAGTTAGGATATAAACCACCACAACAATTTGGCTATAGACCACCTTAACCGTTTGGCTACAGACCACCCCCACAGTTAGGATATAAACCACCACAACAATTCGGGTACAAAACACCGCAACCATTCGGTTACAAACCACCGCAACAGGATGGATCGAATCTTCCCCAGGTATTAAAACCCCAATATCAAAACAGTGACGTGTCTATGAGAACAGCCCAACCTCAGCAGCAACACGGATTTAATTTAAATGAACTTACTATGAATGATTACGGATATGAATACGATTCCTATTGTGACGAATTTTACCATTATAATCTAACAAATGAAGATGACCACGAAAATGACCTTAACTATTACTATGGTAACGAGAGTTACACGAACGATTCTAACGTACCTAATGAAAAATTTGAACCAACAAATGAGAGTCATAATTTGGATTTTCAGGCAAAAGCCTCGTTGAAGGACAAGATTTCTTAGCACTATGTTGCGATCTTAATTTAAAGCTTCCCTACATTTACTTAGAAGAAATAGACGCAAGAATTATGATTGACACTGGTAGCATGAGATCATTCATTAGTCCTCAAAAGGCTTATGAATTTTTCTTTAAAGTGAATGTATTAGGAAAGAACATTTTCAAGTGGTAAGCACCATGCTTCTAGTAGACACGATGAAGTAATGGAAATTCCTCCATTACTAACCTTTGTAACTAACGCTTGGCATAAATTTTATCTGTATGACGTTGACGCACGATATGACGGATTTATTGGTTATGACCTTTTATTAAAATTAAACGCATTAATTGATTTAAAGAACCAAGTGTTAACAACTAACACTACTTGTATTCCAATTGTTAATAACAACTTAAATTATATTGTTGATATACCGTCACGAACAGAACAACGAGTTAAGTTACCTGTAAATCAATATTCAGGCGATGCTACAATAAATGCTTTAGACGCTGACGATGAAAACTAATCACTTGCAGTTAACGTTGATGAAAAAGATACAGAATACCTAGATAATGTAGTAACGGAAAAGCCCACAGTTAAAAGAAAAAGAGAACGCAGCAATTCATCAACTATAACAATATCAGATACAAGTCGAACAGCGACTGCTAGGTCTATGCAGTTTGCCGACGAAAACATGAATGAAAACCCTGTTCCATTCGAAGCTAGTAAATCAGATATAAATTCATTCAACTTTAAACGAGTCCACTGGAATACCAATATTCAGCTTTTCAGGAAAGATTTTATATTTTTTTATGAATGCACAGAACGTGTAATTTATGTAAATGATGAAGAAGAACAGAGAACTATAATAGTTGAGCACCATGAAGAAAACACATGCTATCGCGGCATCAAAGAGACATTAGTTAAGCTTCGTAGGAATTATTATTGGGAGAGAATGCAAGAGACGGTAACGGCGGTTATAAATACTTGAGAGGAATGCAAAAAAAAAAATATGACAGAAAACCCATTAAACCTATCTTACAGTTGACACAAACACAGAATGCTCCGTTTTAGGAATTATTCATAGATCTTTTTAGTATTGAAGGTAAAACTTATCTAACCCTTATAGACGCCTTTAGTAAGTTAGGTCAGGTTATCGAAAGTCAGAACAAAGCTACTCCAGAAGTTGTCCGTGCTCTAATGAAGTATTTTTCGTATTACGGCGTTCCTAAAAAGATAAGTTCAGACCCAGGGTATGAATTTAATAACGAATTGATGAAATATTTTTAAGCTTACTTATAAAGTCGAACTTCATATTGGCACACCCAATAACCCCAACTCAATGGGCTTGATACAACGATATCACTCCACTATAATTGAAATATACAAATTAGCGAAGTACAAAAAACGATTTACCGATGCGGTATCAGTAATGACGTATTCGGTTATGGCATATAATCATTCCATCCACTCTGTTACCGAACTCACTCCATTCGAAGTAGTTTTCGGACATACTGATACAAATAACCCGTTTAGCAAAGAGTTAGAAAAACAATATTTTCCGAAAATGGTCAAGGATCATGCAAAACGAACCAGAGTCATACACATTTGAAAGATAAAATGGTAGCGACAAAAGAAAAGCATAGGTAAAGGAAGGGTGGTGAAACTGAACTTGAGTTTAATAAAGACGAAGTTATTTTTGCGAAAGAAGTAATCAAGCGTGAAAGTAAAGACAAACTAAGATACGTAAAAGCAAAAGTTATAGGTCAGGATGAAAAAATATTTAACCTATTCAAACAGGAGATGGAATTACTAAAACCCCCATTAAACATGTAAAACGCCCTCCGCAGGTAGTGCGGCATCCTGTTGGTAGTGATGCCCTCGCTGGCCCTTCACTTGCAAAATCTTGAAGGAAACCCATGGATATTTCCAGTAGGTCGCGGATAAATTTGAAAAAGAGTTACCGCGGCCCTGGCTCAAGCAACTGAATGAACTCGGGTGGGTTTTTAGTCAGTAAAAGTCTTCCGACACGCCCTCCCGCTTCACCCAGAGCGGGAGAAGTCACTGGATGATTTACCACCCAAAAAAAACAGGTATATTTCCAGTAAAAGAAGTTCTGGCACACATTCAAACTGATCACTGGACTAAAGTCAAGCTCATAAGTTTAGAACAGATTTATGATGATTTAAGTTACCTAACCAGCAAATACCAGAAAATTTGTAAACTTGACGATTGGAATGCATCATATTCTCAAGAATTCACAAGTATGAAAATACATACAAAGTTTATACGCGATATAACTATAAAAAATTTCGTCAACTAGTTCCGCAGAAACGTTCTAAAAAGGAATTATAAATCCATTGGGTTATATTATAAAATTAATAATTGGTAACTTAGACCACGATGATACCGTTAGATACGAAGAACCCATTTCAAAATTAAATCATAATCAAATAATTACTTCAAAGAAATTAACAATCGTCTCCAAGATGTTTGATAGTTTCATCAATGTAAATGAAACAATAAATCAGAACACTGTATACTTTCATAATCGCCTAACAAAGATTGAAACTCTTCTGAAAGATTTATCGGCTAAGCAAAACAATAGAATTTTCTTAAATTACCTAACTGGATTTTTTTTTGTATTCACGAGTAGTTTTCGTACTATCTTTGCTAGGCTTAGTGAAATTGAAACAGCATTAGCGTTAAGTAAATTATCCATATTACATCAATCAATTGTGAATTCTACATAATTATTATATAATTTAGAATTGATTTCTTACTCTGGTAACTTAGTGTATCCTCCACTGGAAACAAATTTATTGAAAATAGAGGAGACCATTTGTGTAAAGTCAGATTATAATGGAAATTCCACTTACGGATAACTCATCATATAACTATTTTAAGATATATTCCTTACAATTCTATCATGAATCTGAAAATAAAACCTTGGCTATTATTCCCAAATATCCTTACCTTCTGGCGAAAGGAATGAAATACTTACCGCTAATAAAACCGTGTCGACCACTCTCTGCTGGCGATCAGTTTTTATGTACTGCGGATAATCAAGCCTTATACTATGAACTTACCTGTATAGAACAGTTGATGAAATTCGAAGATGACCATACTCCTTGTAAACAACGTGAAATCCAAATTGAGAATGTCAGGGTCCAGCAAGTAAACGAAGCTAGCTGGTTCCTTTATAGTAGATTGAGAACAACACTGACTAAGCAATGCGGTGAAGAGATCAGTAACCAACTTGTATTCGGCAATTACCTGTGGACCATTGACGAGCCTTATGACCTGCAAATTTATGGAATTCACCTTCTCCATCGTATTTCTGTGGAGTTGGAAGTTGTGGAGAAGATTCCCATTGTCACACTACCCCTGTTGCATGTGAATGTCACTCTCTCCAAATCAAGTGTAGTGAATATGAAAGGTATCAGTTTAGACTAAGTGAAATATATGGCCTTTTCATTAAAGCATAGTGAAGTGATCGAAAGTGTTTTGAATGAAAATAAAGACTTTAACTTCAGTGAAAATTTAGGATACGTCACTTTAGGTTTAGTTATTTTTAGTTTTCTTGTATTCTTGGTTTATATAATCTGACTAAAATCGCCGAAATGTTTATTGTTTTGGCAAAATTGTCAGAAGGACACTCAAATCGAACCTTCCGATAATTTCGCTCTTAGGGTCGGAGGAGTTATGGATACACCTCGCCCGTCTGTCTTAGATTAAGCTATGTACATTATATGGCTCCATTATAGCACCTAGATATCTTTTGCAAGCTCAGCGGTCTATGTCCACCGGATGAGCCATGTACGTGTTATAATTAGAATAAAAGTCGCCTCCAAATCGGCAGTACGTCTTTTTATTTTCATCCTCAGTAAAAATCATGAGAAGTAGTTAGTTTAGTACCTATTAAAAAGATTTCTCACGCTCCGAAACAAAAAGTAGATACAGGCGAACGAAACACGTTTTTCCTTTCTATGAAAATGTCAAACACACTGGCAGAGTCTTTGAAAAAAAGTTGACCTTTCCTACCGGTGAAGTTATTGGTAGGTATGATTTCATATTCGATATTCCTGGGAATGTGTATATAAGAAACTTAGATTCTACTCCAGCATTAGATTGAACTTGTAGTTCGAATAAGCAACACCAAAATGGTAAGTGCAGACATTGATAAAATAATAAAACATTTTGTTTCGTGTGTTTATAAGTGAATCTGATATAGTTTGTCTGTTAGTGAATGGTTTACTTTATATTGGCGCTATACTGAAAAGCCAGATTGCTAATTTGTTACATTATGACATCTTCATTACATATTTTTGTTTACTTCGTGTTTCGGTCATATTCATTTGTCAAGTCAAAATTGAGTGATGTTAATGATCTTTACTTTGTTGTCAAGCAAAACTATTGCTGCTCATGTATTTCCTGTTTTTTTTTTACTTTGAACTAGAACTATTGTCTCTATTAAAATTATATAATATTATGCAATATATAAAACAGTCATAATTATTTGAAATATTTTACACTATATTAATGTGTAAGACAATCACAGGAACATAAGACAAAAATAACACAAAAAAGAAAAAAAAAATATCACAACCCAACGCAAAAAAAAAAACCGAATTCCCTCGACAGAAATCCTTCATCGTAGCAGCTTGCATCGTGGCGTGCGTATTCGCCGCCGACCAGGACGCGAAGGTTTTGCGCAGCGACTTCGACCAGTCCGCCAACGGTAACTTCCAATACGCCTACGAGACCGATAACGGCATCAGTGGACAGGCTGCAGGCGTTATCAAGCCCGTCGGTCCAAAGGTAAGATGATCCCTCAACCAGCATATTGTTTTATTAGATATTTATGATAGACTTAGTCTTGATGTTTGTTGGATTTTGTGTAAATTGGAAAAGAAAATATTTTATTTGTATTCGTTTCTCGTTAAACAGTAACGTAAAATACATAAAATGAAGTGCCAGAAACAACAATAAGCCCTTGACCGTCCCATAATCATAATTATTCTTGGCAAATATGCATCTTTATTAAAACTGCGCTTTTTCCAGGACGAGGTCGCTATTGAGATCACGGGCACCAACGTCTTCAAGTCCCCTGACGGCGAAACCTTCTCCTTGACTTACGTCGCCAACGAGAACGGATACCAGCCCCAGGTTAGTACCTATTACAATATCAACCACTGAACATAGTAAGAACCTCGCCAACTTTGTATGGTAATCTATACTTATATTATAAAGCTGAAGAGTTTGTTGGTTTGAACGCGCTAATCTCAGGAAATCCTGGGTGAAATTGAAAAATTATGTTTATGTTTGATAATCCATTTATCGAGGAAGGCTATAGGCTATATAACATCACGTTATGACCAATAGGAGCGGAGCATAAATGAAAAATGTTGCAAAAACGGGCAATATTCATGTATAGGTAGGTAGGTAGCCAGTTGACGGGAGCGAAGCCGCGTGGGACAGCTAGTTTGAACTAAAATTAAATAGATATCTTAAGTTAAACTGTTATTAAACGTGAGTTTTTCGAAGGATAGTAAAAATAGGAGGATAATTTAGAAAGATTCATTGAAGATGTGATTATAATTAATACGAGTAGTACACAGAAACAACGTGCCTTGGATAAACAGGCTTTGAAATCTAACATACATCGCGGTTTTTAATAGTTTAAATAGAGACTTTTGACCTAATTAATAATTTGTCTCAGTGCCATAAAAGAAACCGGTTCGATGATCAATTTGAAACTTGAAAAAAACAAGTTTTGGAACTTATAATAATCTCTTAAACCTGATTGAAGTGGTTTGGGTTGAACTGTTATTGGAGTCCATTAAATGGCATTGCATGTTTTTATATTATGTTTTGTTTGTAAAATAGATAGGTCAAAAGGTTAATTAGTATAAAAGATGTGAAGATCACTTTCATGTTGGCAATTCTCTTACAGAATCTTACAAAATAAGCAGTTATTTTAGTATATAATAAAACATGTGTCAGCCCAGGACTTAGTTACGAGTATATTGCATTGTCTAAATATTCTGACTTCAGGCGGGTTACTTTGAGTAGGTTTAAGGGACAGATGTATACAATTTATAAACATCTGTTCCTAAAACAATGCACGTGCACCGTGCAATAGGGACTCATACATTTATGAATAACATTGCTAAGTGCAGTCGCTAAGAATTCGCATACACAACATTTTTAACACAAGTACTATTTCGTGACTGGATATCCTACCGATACGCGATAAACGGTTACAAGTTAGTTTTTAAGCAATGTTGCAATGATGAAAGTATGTAAATTATAAACTTACGCTATTATATCAAAAAGGTTCAAGCACTGTATGAGGGGAGTAAGGGGAGAATCACGGGAGAATGGAAATAACTCCTTTATCCAGCCCTGCGGTCAACAATTCATATACATTATTTTTTAAGTTTTTTTTGGTACTAATATCTCCTTGTTTTGTCAACAGGGTGCCCACCTCCCCACTCCCCCTGCCCCTGAGCCCATCCCAGAGTACGTCCAGAGGTCCATCGAGTACATCGCAGCTCACCCCTACGTCGAGAAGAACTAAATTGAACAATTTTAGCGAACTAAGATTTAAACCAAACCAAGATAACGTATAATCTTACTAGAATCAACCTGCAATAAAGCGTAAAATGGCTTTAACAACTTTATTTTCTTGTTATTTTTTTGTTTTCTAGACAATAAATAATATAAAAACGTTTACCAAATGTGTTGTTTTATCTACTATCTTCACAACTCATCATGTTGCATTCAGCATTTTTGCAGCTTTTGATTGTTTTTTAACCGACTTCAAAAAAAGGAGGAGGTTCTCAATTCGTCGGAATCTTTTTTTTTTTTTTTTTTTATGTATGTTCCCCGATTACTCAAAGACGCCTGGACCGATTTCAAAAAATCTTCTTTTGTTTTGAAGGGTATACTTCCTAGTTGGTCCCATAGTCATCAGGTCAGGATCTGATGATGGGATCCTAGAGAAATCGAGGGAACTCCTCAAATATTATAGGCATACATATAGTGATTTTGGTATTTTCACCAACAAACCAATCACTTGCACTCAGAAAGTATAATTTGGTGAAGTGGAACTGATGAAGAAGACCACAGATGGCCACTGAAACTCCTTAATACTAAGTATGTCACGGGTATAAAATATCTCGAATAGTCAACCGACTATGATTAAGCAAATACTTATAAATGAATGGTACTGATGAAAATGGTACCATTGAACTGTTCTGATGACGAAGCCGGAAGGTAGGCACTGGAACTCTGAAATAAAACAAAGTATCCTAGTCGTGCTTGGGCTTATTGGAATCGTCATGAGATGTACTTTGGCCATAAATGGTTATCATGTTAATTGGAGATACCTACCAAAACTAAAAAGAGAAAAATAAAAAAACTTTTTAACAAAAAATCAAACCGACTTCCTGAACAAAAAACTACAAATCAAAAAATAACTTTCTTTTCCGAAGTCGGTGTCGAAAAACTGAAAAAAATGGGTACAAAGACACCGACTTCGGAAAAGAAAGTTATTTTTTGATTTGTAGTTTTTTGTTCAGGAAGTCGGTTTGATTTTTTGTTAAAAAGTTTTTTTTTTTGTATACTTAAATTCCCTTTTTTTCTATTGCGAAAAAAAAGCACTGAAAAGGATTTGATAATCGATTATGCAGATATTAGATTCATTAAAATAAATTGTAAATAACTAAAATCGATTATTTAAATATTTACCGAAATCAGCCAACGATACGGTACAAAGATTGAATGTACGCTTCGCTTAAATAAATGTACGCTTCTATGAGACCTAGGTCCAAATTAATGGGTTTTAGACTATATGGTTATCATAATAAGTAAGACAGGTACCAAAATTGTTCTATCTTTGAGGCTGTGGTGATTACACGCCATATGTGGGTGTTTTTTATTTCTATTCTATGTGTGTTTTATGGTCTTTAAGTTTCATTTACTATAAGTCAGGACTTATGGGATAAGACACAATACAAAATTGGTGATTTTTAACCGACTTTTCAAAAAGGAGGAGGTTTCTCAATTCGACCGTATATGTATATTTTTTTATGTGTTTTCGCGGATAATTTCGTTGTTTATAAACCAATTTTGATGATTTTTTTTTTGTTGGCAAGGAGATTTCCCAAGGGTGGTACCCTGTCAAGAATCTGATGATGGGATTCTAGATATATCGAGGGAACTCCTCCAAATACTGTAGGCATACATATAGCGATTTTGGTATTTTCATGAATAATGCAAAATTATTTTCCTCTTAGAAATCATTTGGTGAAATTGAACTGATGAAGGAGCCATAATGGCCACTGGAACTCCAAAATGAAACAATGTATCCTAGTCGTATAGGTCTTATTGGAATCTTCATGAGATGTACTTTCGCTATAAAAGATTTTCATGTTAATTGGAGGTACCTACCAAAACTAAAAAGAGGAAAATAAAAAACATTTTAATAAAAAATCAAACCGACTTCCAAAACAAAACACTACAAAGCGAAAAATAACTTGATTTTTAGAAGATTTGCCGAAGTCTGTGTCGAACAAAGGAAAACAATGGGTACAAAAGACACCGACTTTGGAAAAGAATGTTATTTTTAGCTATGAAGATTTTTGTTTTGGAAGTCGGTTTGTTTTTTTTTTTGAGTTTTTATAATAGTGACAAGGATTGAAGAATAAGTTCAAAATATTAGTTTTCAACCAATGCCGTTGTGGGTTGCACTTGGTGCAAATTTTTCAACAAATAATTAATTTATTAAGAAAGTAGGTACTAAAAACAAAACACAAAAATATAAAAAAATAATAGATACATATATACAACTAATATACAGACAAGAAAACCATATTATTCAGCTTAAACAAGATTATGATCGCAGTGACAAGTAGTGCTCCTTTACAAGTCACTTAAAAACAGGCAGTGATTGCGCGCGCTTTAGAGTCACAGGCAAATGCATTCCATAGACGAGTGGCCTGGACAGGAAAAGATTTGTCTAGGAAGGTAGTGGAATGCATTGGCATTTTAAGTTTCATATTATCCGATGACCTAAGAACTTTCAGGTGCGAGTCACACAAAAACTGAAACCGTTTCTTGAGATAAAGAGGGGTAGAAGGAAGAAAGAGAATATTATATAGGTGAGAAAGAATATGAGCATTCCGGCGATGGCGAATTGGCATTGAAGGATGCTTATCCCTTATGAAGGGATAAGCATTTCTAAGAGCTTCTCGAAAGGTGAAAAGAAATTGGCACGTAATGAGGGACAATAATAAACTCCAAGAAGTAATTTAGAATGATTTATGGATGGATGCGCAGCAGCACCCGATGGCGGTGGCTGCGCTGACACATTGACAATAGAGAAAGGAATATGAGCGCGAAGATATATGGTAACACCACCACCACCACCAACAGTCCGGTCGTTTCTGATAAGCAATAATTCATCATCATTATCATATCAGCCGAAAGACGTCCACTGCTGGACATAATTAATAAAATAAACATAGCGCTCCCCCAAGCGTCGCCACATTGACCGGTTCCGTGCGTCTCGCATCCAGCGATCTCCCGCCATCCTCACCAGGTCATCAGTCCACCTGGTGGGAGGCCTTCCAATGCAGCGTCTTTCAGTTCGCGGTCGCCACTCCAGAAATTTTCGGCCCCATGGACCATCCGTTCTGCGAACAATGTGCCCTGCATACTGCCACTTAAGTTTGGCAATTCTTCTGGCTATTTGGGTAACCCCGGTTCTCTTGCGGATCTCTACATTTCCAGTCCATATTTAGTAAAATATATTTAAAATCACCCACTACTGAACGACTAACACTCCTTTAAAAGCTCCACGAAGGCGCTAAGGTTCAGCTGTCATAAGTTTACAATTTATTATCATATTAATTCTATGTTTTTTTCAATTCTATGATATTTTCAATTCAAAAACTAACTAGGAACCTTCGAATCTGTCGATCAAACAACCTGTTATTATGTGAAACAACTTAAACTGCAGAGTGGTTTGAACTTAGGAACATAAGAGTCTGTACAGATTGGAATTAGTTTCGTTGCGTTTTGCATTTTCGGTAAACATGGTAAAAAATAGGCATTTTGTGCATACAGATCGATAAAAAGTTGTAGAACAGTTGTTTTTACAAGCTTTTATTTAACTTGCAATATTTGTATGTATTTATGTAAGTGGTCAAATTTAGCAACTGAATTTTATCCTCTACTACTATACTATATTATAATTATCCTCTACTTATTGAGATAAAATTTTGCGTACACGCTTAGTTTGGATGAAAATGCATGGTTAGTTAAATGACATCATTCTAAATCCAATATGGCGGACGGCCGAAGATGGCGGACTAGTTAATTTTTGTGCACTGATGATATGGTTATCAAATGAAAGGGTTTGCTAAGAAGAATAGGAAAAAAAAGGTTGTTTTAAAAAAAGATTTTTTGATTTATAATTTTGGTATGTTTCAGGTCCTTTAAAATATAAATATAAACAATAATGTAATATAATTATCTACCAATAACAACTTTTGAAGAACAAAGTCATTAAAATCTTCAAATTATATATTAATCCATTTATTTAAAGTGTCAGGACCAGGGAGTTAATAACAATATAAACTATACCTATGTTAGTAACACAATATCAACAGGCACAATTTGAACACAGCAACATTTAATATTCATATACAGATAATATCATTGCTTCAGTATTCCAGCTGAAATACTGGATTCAAATGGACACAGTCCAGCCTGTCAGCAATCAAGCCCAGAATTATGAACTAATTTTAGATGATACAGATTTTTTTTAAAGTTGTTTAGCATATTTTTTAAATTCTTATTTTGTTATTGTAGATATTGTGTCGAATTTTGTTTACAGTATATTATCAGAGTCTTATTGAAGAGTAAGAGCTTACAATTTTACGCGCTCCATTATAAACTTACGATTTTTGCATTATCCCGGCGTCATATCCAGTCTTATTTGCAAATAAAGCTAATATTCACCGTTTGTAAACGTGCTTGTAGAAGACGCTAGTCTCTAGCTTTAGTCTTAAACAATAGTTAAGTACCACCTTGTTAGTACCTCTAGGCGCATCATTATATAATTAAATGAATTAAGTTTATTAGTGACATATAAATGCCAAGGTATTCTAAGCAACGATTTGCCTAGATATTTATGCAAATTTAAAAAAAACAATTTCGACGAAAATATATCGTAAAATGTGGGTATAAATGGTTGAATTGATTAACGACGCTGCTTTTGATACCTAACAGACAACTAACGAAATACGTCAATTTCAATAAAATAATTGGAAAAAAAATCTTCTTCGATGCGCTCATTGGTTTATTTATTTAATTCTCACAGGTTATTATTAGTAATAAATATTTAGTACGAGCTCTGTAGTGTGTCAGCTATTAATGTATGTCAGTGTCAGCCATCGATATTTCTAGGTTATGATTACAATGACATTGACACTGACAGGTGCGTTTAGTTTCTAATGGACCAAGAGCCCGGAGCCCCAAGACATAATTTCTAAAAGACAAAATGTGGGGCCTCGAGTTGTGTTATATGTACATTAAATGCCAGCATACCTGCTAAGTTGGTTAGCGGCCGATTTACAGGTAATAGGTGAGAAAGGTAAATATAAATAGGAGTACATTATTTTAAATTCTAAAGGTTAATTTTTAAATACAGTACATCAAAATATTATTACAAAATAATATTTAACACTGCCAGATACTTTCCTCCAGCCATAACTTCCGCTAGACGCTTTATAGCTCCAATAAAAGTCTTTATTTATATTCTAATTCGTAATTTTTATATATGTTATTCAGGCGATTATTTCAAACATATATTTGTTCAGCCAGACAAATCGCAAAGGCCAAATATCCCCCAGAACCTAAAAACATGCAGCCTCGAGTATGAGCGCGACGGTACTATGCTTGTGCCTTGGAGCGATATCTATGCAAAGTGATTTCCCTCTATTACTCACAGTCTGCCTCAGCCTACTGTGGGTGTTTGGTGTGTGAGCGTCACATACAGTATAATATAGGAGTGAGGCGTATTTTTCAAAAAACTTAACAAAAATCTGGTTTAATACAAGTAAAATTTCAAAATTTAAAAAACCCCTCGACACATTTATCTTGCGAAAACATCCCGATTCAAACAGTAAAACGCCCATAACTTCTGAAGGGCTGAACTGATTTTATTCAAACATAGCTAAGAACACTCTCGACACAATCACCTTTCAAACAAAAATAAATAAATCAAAATCGGTTCATCCGTTGAGGCGCTATGATGCCACAGATAGACACACAGATACACAGCAACACACCTCAAACTTATAACACCCCTCTTTTTCCGTCGGGGGTTAAAAATAGAAACATGGAACAGATATCCCTATACTGAAAAAAAGTTTCTGCCTGTTTCGCTCGTTCCACATGTTTCGCAACCCACAACGGACTAACTGGTTTATGTGTATCAGCGTAAAATAATAAGCTCTTCTCTAGTCTAGCGTAAGGATATGTAATTTGTTAGAAAGAGATACAAACAGTAATGAGTTGTGCCTGTAACAGTTTGGAACTGGAACAAGCTCTTTTCTCTTCTGATTAATTATAATAGAAATAGATAGCATCTGTTCTTTGCCTGTCATTGTTGTTAACCCATTCGGAAACACACAAATTATGAACTTATTGAACAAAAAAATGCGTAAACCTTAGATTTTATAGTGTAATTAATGGTGGTCGTATTTTATAATATTATGTATGTGTGTATTATATGTAATGTTCAAATAAAAGGATAATGATGAAATATTTATTTTAAACCCAGACATCACATTGTTGTGCTAAGAAAATGTGTGGTTCCTCTCTGTAAGCACCTTTCAGATATGTACCAGATGCCGCGCCATATTGATAGAACATAGCAAAAAAAAAAAGATTATCAGCAAGCTTTTATGAAAATCGGCGAGCCAGAGTCATTTAAAAATCAAGAAATACATCTAATTTTATTTTAAAATACAAAATTTCATCTTTTTTTTTGGGACAATCCCGCCGCACTATTCCCTAACCACTGCAACTCCTGAAAGCCAGAATCAACAGTGGCGACCACCAGAAAAGCGCCGAGGCAATGAAGCTCGACGAAGTCCCGGAGAATAAATTTAACTGTCTTGGATCCCGCAACGAAATTAATCAGAAAAGAATAATGGAGGAGTAAGAAAAAATACAAATTTCCACTTCCCTCCAAATCAAGCAGGAGACAGAACAAACAAGACCAATAGGAACTTTTAAAGTTACCATGCCCTGTGAGAAATTGGGCAACACAGTGTTCCCCCTCCAGCCACGTCCTGGCCAGCCGTACGCGAACGGATGGAAAGAATTGGTGGAGGTGTCGGCCCTTGATGGAATTATCCCACCTACATTGCCATTCAGATAAAAGTTCCTCCCAGACGTCAATATGTGGTTTAAATAATCTAGAGATTTTCTCACGGTCACTCCGCGTTAAAAAGTTCGCGTCCATGGTCGGAATAGTACATTGCAGCACTTCAAGGTCGACCGGAAGTACGCCAGCAAGTACCGGTAAGGCCTCAGTACTAACCGTCCTGTATGCTTTGCACAAGAATATCAAAGCCAAACGCTGACTCTGAAGTAATTTTAAAATTTCATCTGCAACATTAAGGTACAATTTTACTGGAACACTTAAGGTCCAACCACACATATCAGGGCCATGCCCGGGACGTGCACGGACCGTGCCCCGTCAGGGGCTCAAAAAAATATCGTTGTGTACATTTTATATGAACTCGTTCACACACGTCCGTGCACGGGCCAGTGACGAAGCTTCAATGATTGGGCCCGGCCCTGTTACGTCCCGGGCACGGCTCTGATATGTGTGGATGCTGCCCGGCTTCAGCTGTTCATAAATAACTATGCAGCTTTTAATGTGTTTAACTTAATGATAACATTTTTTTTTGTTGTCAAATCCGTTTTCTTAGTTTGTCACGAGTATTGACGGCAATTAAAAACTACTATTATTCTATTTGACATCGACATTTTTATGCCGCCATCTATAAATAGATCGTGCTCCTTATAGAACTTGAATTCAATACCTGCATTTAGTTACATAATTCAAATCGAATACTAAGAATGCAGCTTGCCTTCTTGATATTTTTCCGGTCGAATTAAAGGCAAACTAAAATTTGATTTTTAAGTTGGTAGATTTTATAAATTTACTGTCATTATTATTATGTATTTGTTCTTTGAATAGCTTTTGCACTTTTATAGGTAGCTAGTTGTAGGTTATCTTAATATTTTATCATAGGCATGTATTTAAATCATTAGTTTCTTTCGTAATTGATAAACCGACTGACTACATCAACAAATGGTCGGTGAAGATAGACGGAATATGATTTACGATATGTTTGACTTTAAATATATTCGCTAAAAGTGGTCTAAAAATCAAATGACATTATAATAATGCAAGTCAATAAGGAATCAATAAAATCGTTTTTTTTTGGCAAAACTGATTTCATTTATTTAAATATGGCTATGAATATTTAATTGATCGATCGATAGGTGAAGTATTAGTTGTATCATAGTAAGTTAATTTATTATGCATTTTTAAACGTATTATACAAACTAAATTATGCCTGGGTATAATTCTCACTATGCAGATTTGATTGATCAATACGCGTCAGATCAGATTAATAACAGGCAATATTGAATATCTGCATGTACCTAACGCTAATTATATAGCTATTTGACTTTTCGGAAATAAGACTGCAAAAACATTGCTTTTTTTACACGTTCATGCCCAGCGCATTGCTTATTCCTCCTGAAAGCCAAAATCAACAGTTGCGAACTCCAGAAAAGCGCTAAGGCAATGAAACTTGCTGACTCCCGGCTAAATGATTCAACTGTGAAGTTAATCAGAAAAGAACAGGAAAAATAATCATTAGTTTTTCAACATTAATGGAATATCCAATGGAACTTTTAGTACTACCACTAAAATTTCTATTGGATATTCCATTAATGTCCATCTTGAGAAACCAATGGGTATAAAATAACCAACAGAACATGATATACACAAAACATACAAGGAGAATGTTCTTAATATTTAGTAATTTCATCTTTGTCGGGATCGTCGTGGGATGAATCGTGTTTACGAGGCTGATCAAATAGCTGAATTCAGTGCAATAGATTCCTGCATGGATGAAGATTGAGTCCATAATTCATCTATGTCCTTTGTAGCGTTACGTTTAGCTCAGAGGGAGCTAAACGTAAGCCACGTTAATAAAATTAAATAATTATGAATTAAAGGTTATTAAAATTAAAGCTAAGAAAATAAAAAGGATATAGTTAATAAAACGGTAGGGCTTTGCACGACGTGGGCAGCTATCCAGGCAGCAGCTCGGGCAGGAAGTCGTGGAATGCTCGAGGTAGGCAGGTGAGCAGCGGACGAGCAGACAGGTGGTAGCCAGATAAGCGGGTAATCGGGCAGGTAGGCAGTGGAGTAGGCAGCAGGATGGAAGCAGGTCGGATAAACAGGCAAACAGGTAAGTACGTAGGCTCCAAGGGATGTGGAGGCCGGCTATGGCGAAATAATGCTCTCGGGATCCACACAAAATATATTTAATTGGAGCACTTCAGATAATAATAGTTTTACATAAGCTGATAATTCATAGTTTAGAGTTTTCCAGGAGTTTTCAGATCAGAAAATACACTTGGTATCATTAAGTAGTCAACCGACTTTCGGCGTTCAGTCCAGATTCGAAACTCAAAATTGACGCCCGTTTTTCTTCGTTCTGTGTTCTATCTACATTTCAAATTCAAATTTAATTTTAGAAATAAATACCAGAACGAATAAAAACGGTTCACAAAGGGGTCTGTCTACGCTACCCTTATAATAGTGTAAACCTAGCTTAAAGGAGGTCTAATCCATGGTACCTATGTTACAGTCTATGGTTTAAGAAAAATAAAAAAGACAAACAGATGTCATGTCAAATGAAAATGTCACAGTAGAAAATATTGCAAGAATTACAAATTATCAATATAATTTAAGTTTCAGATATTAAAACAATCAGATATAACTAAAAGTATGCTTTTCAGATGATAACAATAGAAAGAAAACATAAAAATGAATTACAAAAGTTGATACAATATCAAAAGATATGAAGGTATGGTTTGTATAGTGTTATGAATTGTAAATAGAGTTAAAAAATGTGGATCTGTAAATCAGAACACCACAACTTGTATTTCGTAAAATTCTAGTAAATGTTTGACGACACGATTGGCGCGGTGGTTGAGCGATGCGCTGCCATGCTTCGTGTCGCGGGTTCAATTCCCGCACGAAACAAATATTTGTATGGCCTACAGATAGTTGTTCCAGTGTGAGATACAGGAGAAATACCTAGTGAGGTGCAAAGTATAAAAAAAAAACATATTTGCTTTTATTGAAAACTCACAGAATGGGATCAGCAGGAAACAAGTACATTACATATAAAACGCTTGTATTCCCGAAAGGTTAGGCAGCGGTACCCATACATTATCCAGTCATGGTTAAGTTCCATGTAATAAGGGAAGAGCCGATTACCATCAACCGGGCATGATTCCTTCCATTATGATGAAAAACCCATTAACACTTTGTCCGACCCTTGCATCGGCCCAGGATATCATATAATATAATATGTTCTGCAGTAGTCCTTGCGACTACTAGACCAGCAAGGCAGATACATTATTGTGTTATAAGCCCAGAGCCACATAACTTATTTTCTAAAAGAGAAAATGTAGGGCCTCGAGTTGTGTTATATGTACATTGAATGCCAGCAAACCTGCTAAGTTGGTTAGACGGCCGATTTACAAGAGAGAATGGTAAAAAAAAATAGGACTAACTTATTTTCAATTCTCAAGGTTGATTTTATATATATTACATACAATCAGCTATCTTGACCTTACTCAAGAACAACTCGATAAACTTGAGCGGCTTCAAAATGTATGTATAAGGTTCATATTAGGTTTGCGCAAATACGACCATGTTTCCAATTCGCCTTCGCCGGAATACACATATTCTTTCTCTTTTGTTAAATGTGCTCTTTATTCCTTCCACCCCTCTTTACCAAAAGGATCATTTTCAGTTTATCTGCGAATTCCACATGAAATCTCTAAGGTCATCAGTTAACTTGCGACTTAAAATGCCAATGCATGCCACAACTTTCATGGACAAATCTTTTACTGTCCAGGCTGCTCGTCTGTGGAATGCATTGCCTGACTCAATTAAACGTGCTCAGTCGTTGCCTGTGTTTAAAAGGCTTATCAAGGAATATTACTTTCGCTGTAATCGTGCTCTTAGTTTGTTGACATACATTTTGTCTATGATTGTCATACGTATTTCTTTTTTCACTGCTTATATTTTAAATATGTATGTATTTATGTATCTATTTTATAGCATATATAATTACCTATTTGTGTTTTTATTAAATATTATTGTATCTTTAAGTTCTTTGTTGGTATTGTTGCACTACTGTAAACCCTATGTCATGCCCAGGCAATCACTGTCCATTCCAGCTTGCCTGGAAGAGATCGCGGAAAGCGATAAGGCCGCACGTTGTATATTTTTTAGATTTAAGTTTCTTTTGTTCCTGTATTTTCTGGTGTACAATAAAGCAAACAAAAATGAAAAAAAAAAATTGTTACATAATAATATTTAACACTGCCATACATTTTCTGCCAGCCATAACTTCCGCTAGAAGCTTCAAAGCACCACAAAAAAATTTACTTATATTCTCAAGCGTAATTTTTATATGTGTTACTTAGGGGACTATTTATAACATATATGTGTTTAGCCAGACAAACCACCAAGGCCAAAAATCCCTCCAGATCCCAAAAATATTCAGCCTCGAGTATGAGCGCGACGGTGCTATGCTTAAGGTTACCATAGTCGACGGCACGAACTATTTTCTGCGCGGGGTTAAAATGCATGCTATCTTATCCGACAACACGTGTGAATGAGATAGATGCTGTGATGAGCAGTAAGAAGCTAGTTCGCATACGAATGCAACTTTTGCAAATTTGTAGCGAAATGGATGATGATTTAAAACGAAAACAACCACTGGCTACCCTGCCCCTACCCTGCCTACTCTGCCTACCCTGGCTATCCTACGTACTCAGTCTACCCTGGCTACCCTGCCCCTACCCTGCCTACCCTGGCTAACCTGGCAACCCTGGCTACCCTGCCAACCCTGTCTACCCTGCCTACCCTGCCTAACCTGCCTACCCTGCCTACCCTGCCTTCCCTGGCTACCCTGGCTACCCTGCCTACCCTGCCTACCCTGCCTACCCTGCCTACCCTGCCTTCCCTGCCTGCCCTACCTACCTACCTATTAATTTTATCTATCATTGATGTCCTCCGCCCCACCCAGGGCGGAGGACATCCAATTTGGATTTTCCACCCAGGACAAAAAAACATAGTTTCCTGCAGATATTCGACATTGCCTGTTATTAATCTGATCTGACGCATATAATTGATCAATCAAATCTGCATAGTGAGAATTATACCCAGGCATAATTTAGTTTGTATAATACGTCTAACAATGCATAATAAATTAACTTATTGTGATACAACTAATACTTCACCTATCAATTAAGTATTCATAGTCATATTTAAATAAATGAAATCAGTTTTGCCAAAAAAGATGATTTTATTGATTCCTTATTGACCAGCATTATTAATGTCATTTGATTTTTAGACCACTTTTAGCGAATATATTTAAAGTCAAACATATCGTAAATCATATTCCGTCAATCTTCACCGATAATTTGTTGATGTAGTCAGTCGATTTATCAATTACGAAAGAAACTAATGATTTTAATACATCCCTAAGGTAACCTACAACTAGCTAACTATAAAAGTGCAAAAGCTATTCAAATAACAAATAAATAATAATAATGACAAACATTAAACAATTAATTAAATCTACCAACTTAAAAATCAAATTTAACTTTGTCTTTAATTCGACCGGAAAAATATCACAAAGGCAAGCTGCATTCTTACAGCCGGTTTCCCAGGTCTCAATTATCGGGCTGTTAACGTAATCGACGAATAATCGCCGGTTAATTCCACTTTCAGTTTCTCAACACCAAGTGAGACAAGCGGTTGATAATTTGTCACATTTGAGAAAAATCTCGGACCAACCACATGTTACCGCAGTTTTGGGTTTCTGAGAACCTTTGTCAATGTTAATCACTTGTCAACGAGCCTAATTTATAATTGTTGGAAATTGGTCGATTATTCACAGATTAAAATCAATATTATGATTTTAAAGGCTTTATTATGCTAAAAAGATAATAGAGGTCGGCGAAAATTATGGTATGGGTTGAGTTATAAAAAATATGTTAATTTAGATCAACTATTTAATTACCAAGATTTAGAAAAAATATATTACTAAATTAACTAAATTAAAAAAATTGACACAATTATCAGAAATAGTTAAGTTGTATTTACGTAAAAAAAAAACTGTTATTGAACTGGGAATCGAACCTTCCTCACACGCATTAATGTTGACTGTACCCTGTACTTACCGAGGTCAGTTTCTGGATAGATTTGTGTTTAACTTGAAGCGGCTGGAGTGGTGACCCCGCCAGGGTAAGCAACACTTACCAAGGTCAGTCTTGGGATGGGTCACCATATTTTTTGGATCGTTTTTTTATGGATAGGTGACCCCGCCAGGGTAAGCAACACTAACCAAGGTCAGTCTTTGGATGGTTGACCATCACCACAAAAAAATTGGTCATCCTAAAGTCAAACTACTAGGTTAAACAACATCTACCAAGGTCATCCATCCGAAAACAAGCAATCCAAAAAAAGTGGACACTCATCCAAAGACTGACCTTGGTAAGTGTTGCTTACCCTGGCAGGGTCACCCATCCAAAAAAAGTGGTCACCCATCCCAAAACTGACCTTGTTAAGTGTTGCTTACCCTGGCCGAGTCAGCCATCCAAAACAAACGAACCAAAAAAAGCGGTCACCCATCGAAAGACAAACCTTGGTAATTGTTGCTTAACCTGTGTGGGGTCACCTATCAAAAAACAAGCAAATAAATAAAAACCTGGTTATCTATCCAAAAATCGTCCTTCTTAAGGTTTGCTTAACTTGGCGGCTACACCAACCCAGCCGCTCAAGATAAAATACTATTTAAAGTTTCTGATTACGTTATAGTAGTGAATGACATGAATGAATACCAGCTAGAGTAGCCAACCGAAATAAATTATTTAATGTAACAAGCGATTACTTAATTTCTCGATGATGAAATGTTGAGAAGCTCACTGACAACTGAGGGCTGGTTAATTTGTGACAAATTGTCAGCGGATTTGAGATACGACGTCTACTTCAGAAACCGGCCCTTAGTATTCGATTTGAAAATATGTAAATAAATGCAGGTATTGAATTCAAGTTCTTTAAGAAGCATAGTCTATTTACAGATGGCGGCATAAAAATGTCGAAGTCAAATAGAATAATAGTAGTTCTGAATTGGCGTCAATAGTCGTGATAATCTAAGAAAACTGATTTGACCTTTGATCATTAAGTTAAAATTGATGCTTACGAATGATACTCCTGGGTGCGTGTATGGGTAACAGTAATTAATTAGGACTATTAATTCGATATTTCGTAGTTGTTCATACAAAGTTATCGCGGCTAGATGGTAGAGTTTACCCCGTGCTTTCCCTACCTGAGAAATTATTGCATCAAAATAAAAACTTAAACATTTTAAACCACTCGATAACTTCTCTTGTAATAAATGAAATACCTATGCATATTTAAATGTTGCCATTATTTTATAAAAATAGATTGAATCTTTGACTTTAATATCCAATCTAAAATTTTGTAACAATCGAAAGATTAACAGCTTAGCGGAATTAAAGAACTGCTTTGCATTATGCTCATGATTATTTTTGCCTTTTATTTTTGAATCAAAAGGAAATGTCTACCATTTATTGTCAAGTCAAGGCAACATTCTACAAATGAGCTTTTGTGATTTGTGCAAATCTTTTAACATTAGGGTTGTCACTTGTTTTTTTATACTTAATTGGAAGGCCTAAACGCCGCTACATCAACCAGTCTCAACACGAAGAAGGAAAATTTGATACATATAAATTTCACTAGTTGGCAAGATATGCATCGATTTGTTATTGAATTTTAAATAAAATTAAGACTTTCTAGAATTGCTCATAAACATTGTATGTTGTTGTCTATAGCACAAAATTATGGAATATTGAGCTCTTAATTCACATTATTGCATAGATTATTTGAACGAATAATTTAATACTCATTCCAATAGATGGCGCTGTACTAAATTTTCGAGGGTTTATTAAATTGGTTTGGTAACATATTTTGGGATAAACTGTAAAATAATACTACTAAACCAATCGTCACGAGTAAACCCTTTTCAAGATAAAATCGCTGCAAACACCATCTATCGCCGTGGGACGGAACCGAACGCGATCGATGAACTTTTAGTCAGTAGCCCATCGTGGCCGTCGAATACTGAATGATCATGAGTAGGTGTACTTTAACATTGCAATAAAAGTATAACTCGGAAAAAATGTCGAGTTTATCAGAGATAGCCCTCTGTAGCAGCATTATAGGATGCGTAGTACCTAAAATAAAAAGGTTTTTTTTTCCTTCGGGATGACATGCAAGCTTAGATTAGAAAAGTTTGATTTGTCGTGAATGTGACATTGTTTGTCACCTTTTTGGACGGTATGTGTACCTTCGTCCACATGAGCTACTTACGATGTACAGATTAAATCTAGTGTGTTGTCGTATTCATTTCCCTTGTGACTCGAGTTGTTATTTAGACGGTGTCATTTAAATGTACATCTAAGTTCATCCTTGAAATGCATTGTGGTTGCATAATACAGAAACAAATAAGTAATAAAGTAGCCACATTTCTCCTTGTGGGTTCTCTCTAAAGGCGACAATATTTTTCTAAAAGATAGAGGAAAGATTTCAGTGTTCTTTAAAACCCGTATAAATTAACCTTCGCACTACCCGTAAAACCAATGTTTAGAAAAGTTATGCACTTACTCGTAATTGCATTGCTTGATTAGCATTATTTAAAAATAACAAGGTATTCCAAACCCGCCGAAAGCATTAGAAACATACAAGCATTGAAACTACTAATGCTTGGTCTCAATCATTGGGACTGGAGTGCTTTTTTTTCGTCATTCATCATTTCAGCCACCAATTCATTTCAGGAACAAAGGCCTCCCCCAAGCGTTGCCACATTGACCGGTCCCATGCGTCTCGCATCCAGAGGATCCCGCAACCTTCACCAGGTCATCGGTCCACCTATTGGGAGGCCCTCTAATGCAACGTCTTCCGGTTCGCGGTCGCCACTGTAGAACTTTTTCTTACTTGAAAAAAAAACGAATGGTTTCTTCGCAATGAAAATACACAATCCCTCCTCAATCATCTTCTGCATAATTATGAGATGATATTCTCATAAATATTTATGATGAATAATAAATATTCTAAACATAATTATATTGGTGTTTTATTTTACTTCCTCTTCTCAATCTGCCTAGCCTTTTCCCAACTATTTTGGGGTTGGCTTCCAGTCTAACCCGATTCAACTCGATACCCCTTGGCAAGACTGGTGCCAGATTTCAGGCTTCTGACTACCCGGAACGACTGTAAAAGACTTTCAAATGATAGCCGGGATCAACGGCTTAACGTGCTTTCGAGGCACGGAGGAATCTCGTTATGTTGAAATGGTAACTCATCCACGGACCGGCCTCGTCAAGTGTTGCTTAACCTTGAATATGACCCGTGCGGCTGTTATTATTTAGCTACGAGCTCCTTTTACTTCCACTTCTGCCTTTTTTATTTAAAAGGTAGGTACCTGCTGCTTCTAAGTGCAGGATATTGGATGTAAAAACTTGTCTTCGACTGTCCGGCGTGCCAAACGTGTCAGATCTTCGACACGTCATACATTCTACTTCACTCCATGCATAAAACCATAACACAATCGAAGGCATTAAAAAATATTTCGCAAATAACATGAAAAAACTACTATGTTATACTGTAACCTCACTTTTACTTTACTTCATACAACTTGATTCCTGTATAGCCAAATTTCACCAAATTTTCAGCGAGGCCTTGTTATTATATCCTCTTACAAATAAGGCTAGTTTGATTTAGTTAACACCTGGGCACATGATACTATGGAATCTTGCCCTTCTCCTTTAAATATACTAAACTTGTTCGGTTTTAATCGAATATGTTTTTCGCGAACTTTAGTTATTAGAAAATAAAATAAAATTATTTAATATAAAACTAAATGGCAAATAGCAAAATTCTATATTGTTGCTGGTAACAAAAAAAAGGTCACAAGTCCGAAAAAAAAAATCATTGTGTGGCAACCAGAGGAAGATTTCGTATTCACTATTTTAGGAGAAGAATCCTAAAAAACAACAGCCACGTACGTATGAATTTTCAATTCCTCAATTGAACAGTCGTTCAACCCTAGAGTGATTAACGACATTATGTCGGCATTATAAATTCATCATTCGTCGCATGCACGCTATGTATCGTGCCGCCATCGCCATGCCGAGACGAAACGCACTACACCTTGATTGCAAACTGCTTTATTACCAGTTATTTTGGAATCTCGTGGATCTCCACGCCGCTTTACTTATAAATAAAATAAGAAGAAAAATTAATCTGAAGGCTGGCTTCAAGTGAAAAGGCATCTTCTGTGCCCTAATACATATATAACTCTAAGCATGCGACATATTTGACAAAATTTACACATTTTTACGACAAATTCTGTTTAGTCAAATCGACAGATATCAATGTAATGGTGTCGATGGTCACGACCGAAATTTTACGGATACGGATCACGGACACGGACGTGTACAGCGTAAACTTCCCTACTAGAAGTATTATGGCTTCTTCGGAACCGAAATTTCACGGACACGGATCGTGCGTAACTGCCCTTAACTGCCAGAAAATGAGACACAATAGACAGTATTGTTTGTCAGTCACCTGGCAGTTAAAGTGTTAAACTACAGGTAATTGGCCGCCGGGGCTCGCTCGTTCCATTGTAGATCTCATCCATCGCGTACCACCAGATCGAGGTCAAGTGCGAGCTTATCAGGCATAAATAAATTACTAGAGAACAGTTTAAATGAACTTTTTTTTTTTCAGTTTGTGGAAGTCCTCTGCTGGACTCTGAACACTACGTCGACCGGTCTGGGCTTCTCGTGTCCAGCGGATTCCTGCAGCCATCTCCAGGTTACTGGTCAACTTTATAGAAGGTCTTCCAACCTTGCATCTGTCTGCAGTCTCATTGCGAAATGAATACGGCAAGGCAAAGGGCAAAGGCTATACAAAATCGACAAATCACATAGACGGAAATCCACATCGCGTCTTTCATCTCGCTTGTGATTGGTCCATTTTTCATACTCTTATAGGGACTACAAGCGAACAGTTACAATGTTACTTTACTTACAAACCAAAATTATTTGCAAAAGTCACAAAAGATTGGGAAATACGCCATCCAAAAAAACACCATGGCGAGTAGGAAGGAGTCAGTAAAAGCTTAAGCACAGTACCTTAAAAACCTCATTAATATGAATTATTATTTCGGTATTCCACACGCGTACCACACCTTGTATTCACACGGATGAGATCATTCTCAAAACAAGATGGCTCTAAGGTGACATTCTATATACAGCCTTGAACTTGACTGTGTGCTTTAGTTTCCAAATGACACCAAATTGATATCAAATTCATGAATAATCATGAACTACAGTTGTTAAAGACACGTTAGTTAGGACTATTGTCGTTTTTTTAAATGTGGTCAGAAAAGTCAGAAAAAAATACACATACTACTCAATATGGATGGTAATTTTTGTATGGAAAGTGAAAATATCTAAATCTTCATTTTCTTTAAAAACAACCCATCCTTTTATTCAAGGACAGGTTTTCTGGCTTCTGTACCAAGGCAATCTGTCTTGGAGCGGGTTCAGGTAGTTTGACTTGCAAAAGTCTCTCTTTATACTTGACCACCAACTTGAAGAAGGCTTTTACTTCTTTTCTGTTCCGGCAGGTTCAGGGCAACTTGGACAGCATGATTTACTTAAGTGGTCGCCTGTAATTTTGTCTGTGATCGGGTTGATTTTAAAGCTATTGTAAAAACATTAGATAAATTATTAACTCTGATCACACACTCTATCAAACAAAAGTTTAAAGACACATCAATTTGACCGCAGTCAGTCTACACTGAAATCTTACCATTAAATCACCCTAATATTATAAAGGCGAAAGTTTGTGAGTGTGTGTGTGTGTGTGTGTTTGTATGTTTGTTACTTCTTCAAGCTCAAGCGACTGGACGGATCTGCATGAAATTTAGCACAGATATTTATAGTCTGGAATAGCACATGGGATACTTTTTATCCCGGGAATATGTTCCTTGGGATAATCATCGACATTCACGCGGGCAAAGCCATTGGCAGAAGCTAGTGCTAAATATTCGTAGTTTACATAGAGCAATTGTAACCTACCCTTCACCAATCCTATTACTGGAGAATTCTGATATCCAAAGGTGAAACGGACTACTGTCGACCTGTCCGATGGAACAAGTATTTACTGAAACGCTTTAAGGAAGAAGGATGCCTTCAGGCGAAACATTAATCGTCTTTATTACGACAGATAACCACTATGTTAATATTCACATAACCACTACATTAATAAATGCCAACAACATACTTAAACAACAAGTACTTATTAATAAAAGGACATTTCTACGAAATTAATTTATAGTTATTATGAAAACAAGACTAGACTATAAAGTATCGTAACAATAAAAAAAACTTAAAGGTCACGAATGCATCTGTTTAAAAACCGAGTTGCGTGGGAGTTAGATAAAGAACGAAAGCCGTCGAAACTTGCCTCATCTGCATACGTAACTAGTTTTTTAATGACTACAATGATCACGTTGAGCTTTTACAGTAAACAACATGGCCTTGAAAGTTCGTAGAGATCAAGAGTAAATGATTGACAAACTTTAAAGCTTAGATATTTCATCCGAACCTGGCGAAGGTGAACACTATTTGATGTAAAACTCACTTACTTACGAAAATTCTTCACCAAATTATTGTAACTGAGTACTCTGCCTACCCAATAGGTTTTTTAGGGTTCCGTACCTGAAGGGTCCACAGAGTCCTATTGCTGTCACACACGTTTCCGTCTATCTGTTTCATAATTTTGTACCAAAGAACTATTTGACATCCCAACACTTCATCATCATCATATCAGCCAAAAGACGTCCACTGCAGGACATAAGCCTCCCCCAAGCGTCGTCACATTAACCGGTCCCGTGCGTCACGCATCCGGTGAATCGCCGCAACCTTAACAAGGTCATAGGTTCACCTGGTGGGAGGCCTTACATCGCAACGTCTGCCGGTTCGCAGACGCCACTGGACATAGGCGACCCTCAAGTTTCGCATCCAGCAGACTCCCGCAGCACTGACCAGATCATCGCTCGATCAACACTGCGCCTTCCGGTACGTGGTCGCCGAGTTCAGAACTTTTCGGCCCCATCAACCATAAGTTAGCCAGTTGTATTCACTACAACTTAAAACAGTAAATAGTAGAGGTATATTAGGTAGTTATTTTACGATATTTAAGCTCCCGTTCCTCAAAAGTAAAAAAGCGATTGTCCACCGCAGCCGTCACCGGGACGTCAACGAGAATGTGATGACGTCGCTGATGACCGACACATACATTTACTATAGCCGCTTTTCCTCCATAAGTCCTTCGCCCGAGCACCGTCATCCCGGCCGCCGTCATTTCGAGTAGATCGGCGTGACCGCTAGAACTTGGCCTGAGATTGTGAAGGGCCAATGTACCGGCAATACAATAGTACATTATGGTACAAGTGTGTAATGTTGGTGATTACCGCTGAGGCGCCATTGAGACCCGAGCCGTTAGGTGAGGGTCTTAAGAGAGCCGAGGACGGTAATCATCAATACACACGTGTATCATACGACGTTTTTCAACACACTTGTGAAGAAAATAATACTAAAAAATCATTTCCAACAGTAAAAACAAGTTGTGATTTTTTTTTCGGAATGGCGGACAAAATTAATCAGTTTTCCTATGCGCGCGTGTTAGAATCATGAATGGAATTCTATATAAAAGTATTGGTATCTACCAAGATAGCAAGCTTTGAATGTCAAGATGGTTATTGGTTATTTACTGTGTGTCAGAGTTCTAATGTATGTGGTGTGTAAGGAAAGGGTTTTATGAATAAAAGCACAGAAAGACAATACTAGGTATTTATTTAAGTAAGGCTTGTCAATTAATTCATATTTAGAAGGCTCATTAGCTTACTGCCCGTTCGCTAGACTAGTTCTCGTGGGGAAGAAGGGCAACAAACCCCACGGAAGCTCTTTCGTAGTATTTGTCGATATCTTTTACAAACACAAAGTATTTACAATATTATAGATTCAAATAACAAGGATAAGGCAAAGGACAGAGTAGCCCTTAAATCAATATAACATATTAGGCATAAAGGCCATAATACAATATAGATACAGCTTCAACACAACCATTAGAAATAATAAAGTTATATTAATATCAAATAACTTACGTTTGTCTTGTGTAGTCGAGCTTACACCAAGTATTATAAAGTAGTATACTTCTAAATAACAATATCTAGCCTGTACTGGCTTGTAGTTCACCAAAAAGTAAGTCCGCTTATCAATTACACAATATTTTATAATATCGGGTCTATATGTGTCTCAATACGTCCAATATGAGAAAATGGCGCGGTATCCCGCCATTTTCTATATTGCTTCAAATAATCTCAAAATTAGGTGAACAATAATCAATTACTATGAAGTGAATATGTTTTAAAACGTATCAAGACAATTAAGGAATTTAATATCGCCTATATAGCAATTCTTAATCAATATTCGAAAGAATATTGATACTAACAGACAGTATTGTACTAATTGTTTCAAAGGACTTATAATACCAATATAGCATTATAAAATCCAGGATACATCACAATGATCATTACAAATTACGTAATCATTTATAGGTATATTATCAACGTGGTTTAAATATAAATTTAGAGTTATTTCCTGTACACACAACAATATTTACTTAGGTTGGTACTATTTTACATTTGAGGGTAGTTGACACCACAATAATAATTAAGGTAGGTACTTAGACATTTGTCGGTAGGTGCTTAATAAATATGACAGGTATGTATTATGTAGCAAACCATTGAAAAATGAAAATTTACGATTTAATGACGTCACACATACTTCAAATTCTATCACGGCCATACTGACAAATACTTCGTCCACGAAGTACATATGTATAACTTATTTAATACAAGAAAGTAGTGAAAACAAAAATTATTGCCACTTCCAAATTTATTTTGTGGCTATAGTGAATCAATATAGAAGAAGTGTTATAAAATTAATATAACCTAATCTTACTAATCATATTATTTTTACTTTTGTCACATTTATTGATAATTAAATGTTAATAACATCTGGCAACCAATTTCCATTCAAATAAACATACAATGCTACTTGACATCGTAGTCACCTTCAGTCATACTAAGATTTACCAGATACTTTGACATGTGAATCACATTCACCATCTGCAGGTGAGATTTGTCTTATACCAATTTAACGATTTATTAACGAATGGTTGAGCCAAATAAATGGAACAGCGCCAGACGCTTTCACTCGCTACCAGTGAGACTAAATGGTGTTTAGTAGCGAATATTTGAGCCAAATAAATAGACACGCCAATCGCTTTCACCCGCTACCGATGAGACTTCATGGCGCCAAATTAAAGGCCTAGTAGCGGATATTTGAGCCATTTAAATAGACACGCCAATCGCTTTCACCCGCTACCGGTGATACTTCATGGCGCCAAATTAAATGCCTAGTAGCGGATATTTGAGCCAAATAAATAGACACGCCAATCGCTTTCACCCGCTACCGGTGAGACTTCATGACGTCAAATATAAGGCCTAGTAGCGGATAGTTGAGCCAAATATTTTAGACACGCCAATCGCTTTCACCCGCTACCGGTGAGACTTCATGACGTCAAATATAAGGCCTAGTAGCGGATAAGTTACAACTATCATTGTAGCATAAACATGCCGATTCAATTCACCGAATTGCGGTAAGTTCTTTTTTTTATATTTTAATAAAGTATCTTAGTGGTACCAATGTCAAAGTAAATGGAAAATCAACAATTTAATATTATTTCACCAACCAACACAATACATCGCTCGGTCAATCTGACAATATCTTTGCAAATTGCATTGAACGTACATATTTTCTGTTGTACCCTACCCTACCCTACCAAGCCTACCTAATCTACCCTACCTACCCCACATTACCTACCCTACCCTACCTACATACCTACCCTACCTACATACCTACCCTACCTACACACCTACCCTACCTACACACCTACCCTACCTACATACCTACCCTACCTACATACCTACCCTACCTATGTAGCTAAGGTTCCATTTATTTTTTCCAATTTTTTTTTCATAAGATCCTTCTCCTAACAATAACAAACACAACAAAAAGAGAATAAGCGAAATCGGTCTAGCCGTTCACGCGTGATGCCATGACCAAGGGAAATAGGGATTTATTTTTATATATACGAGTAGATATACTTTTAATTTCAGTAGTTTTAGTTTAGTTTTGATCATGATTTATTTATATCAAATCTGGATCACGAATAACCCTAAAACTAATTACTTAAATTTATTTTCATATCGACCAATATGTCTTCATGAAAATATGAACTAGATTGTATATTTTAATATTTTGAAGAATTTTATTAATTAATACAAACTATGAAAATAATTTTGCTAAAGCTTTTGCTGTAACTACTATTGCATTTTAATTTTGCCCAAAAGACAGCTAAGAGAAAAACAGAGCAGATAATATTTTCTTGTGAACGTAAGAATATTGTATAAAATTACAATTCAACATACATTAAAAATAATGATTCTATGCAAATCCTTTCTACATCTTAAGTATAAAAGAAGAGTTGGGTACACTTTAGTAAAAATACCCTCTGGTAATCAAATCTCATAGTACATCATAAATTAAATAGCATAAATGAATGTACTGTTAAATAACTCATTTTGACATCTTAAATCATGGTGAGATTTTTGATCTTATGGTAGGTTAGGATTTGATTTAAAATAAATAAGTCATAACTACCAATTTTCTGGTAAATAAATTGAAAAATTCAACAATAAAACACATAAAAACCAAAGTATCACCACCTTTAGCTACTTCGTGCTGTAGCTGTTGGCTTGATGTCCATACCTAATCAGACTGACGCTCTGACAATAGTTTGCAGACTCGCTGACCCACTGCTCGTAAGGAAGCTAGAAGAACCGCAGTTCCAATGGTCGTACAGCTTCTAGATCCGCAAGCTATGCAGCTCGCAGTGCCGTCGTCTGGGGTGGCATTGCGAAGTCATCGTCTTGGTGCGAGTGGAGGCGGCGACTCGTTGACACGTTGTTTATGAAAATGAGAAAATGAAATTCATTAGAAATCTGTGTGAGCTAGAGCAGAATCCCTACTTCTGATGTTAGAATCATGAATGGAATTCTATATAAAAGTATTGGTATCTACCAAGATAGCAAGCTTTGAATGTCAAGATGGTTATTGGTTATTTACTGTGTGTCAGAGTTCTAATGTATGTGGTGTGTAAGGAAAGGGTTTTATGAATAAAAGCACAGAAAGACAATACTAGGTATTTATTTAAGTAAGGCTTGTCAATTAATTCATATTTAGAAGGCTCATTAGCTTACTGCCCGTTCGCTAGACTAGTTCTCGTGGGGAAGCCTTCTTCCCCACGAGAACTAGTCTAGCGAACGGGCAGTAAGCCCCACGGAAGCTCTTTCGTAGTATTTGTCGATATCTTTTACAAACACAAAGTATTTACAATATTATAGATTCAAATAACAAGGATAAGGCAAAGGACAGAGTAGCCCTTAAATCAATATAACATATTAGGCATAAAGGCCATAATACAATATAGATACAGCTTCAACACAACCATTAGAAATAATAAAGTTATATTAATATCAAATAACTTACGTTTGTCTTGTGTAGTCGAGCTTACACCAAGTATTATAAAGTAGTATACTTCTAAATAACAATATCTAGCCTGTACTGGCTTGTAGTTCACCAAAAAGTAAGTCCGCTTATCAATTACACAATATTTTATAATATCGGGTCTATATGTGTCTCAATACGTCCAATATGAGAAAATGGAGCGGTATCCCGCCATTTTCTATATTGCTTCAAATAATCTCAAAATTAGGTGAACAATAATCAATTACTATGAAGTGAATATGTTTTAAAACGTATCAAGACAGTTAAGGAATTTAATATCGCCTATATAGTAATTCTTAATCAATATTCGAAAGAATATTGATACTAACAGACAGTATTGTACTAATTGTTTCAAAGGACTTATAATACCAATATAGCATTATAAAATCCAGGATACATCACAATGATCATTACAAATTACGTAATCATTTATAGGTATATTATCAACGTGGTTTAAATATAAGTTTAGAGTTATTTCCTGTACACACAACAATATTTACTTAGGTTGGTACTATTTTACATTTGAGGGTAGTTGACACCACAATAATAATTAAGGTAGGTACTTAGACATTTGTCGGTAGGTGCTTAATAAATATGACAGGTATGTATTATGTAGCAAACCATTGAAAAATGAAAATTAACGATTTAATGACGTCACACTTCAAATTCTATCACGCGCATCTAACCATGGCCACAGATTACTAAATAGTTACTATCATGGCGATCGGCCATAGACTAAAAATAATGAGTTGTTTTTTTGGCTTTTCGCGAATAGCGTTTTAGCCACGTACAAAATGGGGAATTTCAAGTTTTCTTTATTACAGACAAAAACAAAAGTTATATTTAAGTGAAAGTTTTATTTATTAAACACGTACAAGTTGAAATTATCTATTTAAATACGAAGTTGCATGAAATGTGTTACATTTGTACTATTGAGCACGATCTTTTTTGTATCGAAACTTTTTTAAGAACAAAGCAACTCAACCAATAAATTAAAAAAAAAGACTCTTTATCTCACTTGTGAATAATAGTAATGAAAAAGTCACAGTTTGATAACAGGTGTCATTATGTGCCTAGTTGCGGTGAAATTAGAGCCACTTTATGAGCAAGTGTGTTGAAGAATACGTTTATACATCATCATCATCCACGCCAGCGCTGTGACGTCACAGCGTGCCGATAGTCAGAGCGTAACAGTCGAACCACCTACTGAGTGAGTAAACATTACAAAGATATCATGAGCGCCCCATATTTCAACTATGTACTCTACGTACATAGTTGAAATATAGGGCGCTGCTGCTAGGACATATAAAAACCTTCTGCAAACTGCTCAAAATGAATGACTAAAAACGTTGTTTAATTATGACTACTTAACTCCAACAGAAACTCTTTACAAACAAACCAAACTCATGAATATGACACAAACATACATTTACAATACATGCATGATTAGAAAAATATTTAATTAAAATATACGCACAAACATTATATCAGAAGTAAAAAAAAACATAAAATGACATTAATACATGAACAAGACTTTCTACAACAACACTCAACCCGAACAAAAGAAGGAAAATATTTTATATGAAGGATCCAAATTATATAATAAATTATCAAAGAATGCCAGTGCACGACTGATTTTAAAAAGCTGCTTAAACAATTCATATTAAATAACGCATATTCTTTAAAATAGTATCGTCCGTAATAAGCTTGTCCGTGTTGTAACTTGTTTACCTCAATATTTGAACCAGTGCCAGTGCAGTGTCGAACTAAAACACTGACAGCTCTAAGTACTTCTCCTATCATTCAGTCCATCCAAAGGTTGTCTGTAAGAGATTGCCTAGTGCGATAAGACCGCCCATTGTATACTTGTATATTTGAACGTTTGTTCTGTATGTTTTTTGTGGTGTACAATAAAGTATATAATAAATAAATAAATATAATATTGTTGTATTTATTTTTGGTCTACCCTCAAAATTAATTTAAGTATATGCTACTTCTGTAATATCTCCCAACAATAATCACTCTATTTATGTTATTTTTAATATTCACATGTTAGTGAATTATTGTCTTCTTAAGTGAATACAGATTTCTCTAACCTCAAAAAAGTGATCCACTGTTACCCAATCTCGCTTACGCGACGAATTATAAACTACCTCCGTTGTTTGAAGTTGGTTAAAAAGGGACCGAATGTGATTAATAATGGTATTCTCAAATGAAATTGAGACGTATTCTTATTAGTCTATAGAAATAGGTAGAATACATTCTACCTGTAACTTTAAGAATAGACACAAGAAAACTTTTGAACATTATTTTCGTTTCTGATGTACCTATAAAATTAATTACTCTTTTATCTATTTTCCTCACTAAGCTATTAAGATTGCAGCCCGTTGTATGCATAATTTTTGAATTAATTTTATATTGTTATTTTCTCAGCTAATTAATACCAGCGACTCATTATGTTGAAAATAATAGAACGATGAAGACGTTTTAGATACGGTAAATTAACTGATTATATTTTTGACATCTCTTGACCTTATCCCAATTTATTTGGAGTGAGTACTATGTGTACATACATACATCGACGCCAACTGCTACGATCCTTACATACGTCTTTTGTTTCACTTATGTTTATACATATAGTCATACACGCTACGTATCATCAGCGCTACGTATCTACTTCCATAATTGTTTATCAGCCCACAATCTCACACCATCTTTCACACAGTAAGTACATACATAGTTATTTTGAGTTTCTCGCCCCTTATTCTAAATCAAAACTTGGATAATAAACAAAATCTAATTTAAGCACAAAATTGGAGGTACCGTTCAACTTTTTATAGCTCTAGTCTAGCTTTTGAACTTATGTAACGAGCAAAAAGTTTTCTTAAAACTCTAACCGGACTTTTTTAGCCTATGTTACCCGGGCAATAATAACGAACCGATTGACACCTTATTCATCAAAATCGGATGATTAATTTAGGCGTTACTGAGGAACATACGTAAATACATACATACATAGAATGCTAAAATTATAATCCTTCCTATTGGCTTCACCGTAGTCGGATAAAATACGAGACCTGATACGAGCAATTTGCTTAATGTGAGTCGCATTATGTAGTATTCGTTATCAGATAAACTGCGGCTTGCCTGATACCTGAGCCCTGATGAGATCATCATATTCATCATCATTTCAGCCGAATAGCGTCCGCTGCTGGACCAAAGCCTTCTTAAAGCGACACCATAACGATCGGTTCTATGCGTATCGTATTCAGCGGATTCCCGCAGCCTTAAACCGGTCATCGCTCCGCCTAAGGACTACTAACACATTTTCATCTGGCTCCATGCCTCCATGCCATAAAATAAGGACTTACTTCCAAACCGTAAATAATATAATAATATATATTGCACAAATCTCAAGAATGTTTTTAAAAAGGCAATATTGAGCACCGGTTTATTAGTATTCGGCATCCACACATCCTTGATCTTCTAACTAAAATTGCATCTGCATCACATTTATAATCTTTGACCAATGGCTGCTCTCAAATACTAATAAAACGTCCTCATTTCTATTCTGGACAATTGGTATATAAAGACGAACACGTAGTTCCTCAATCAGATCGAAACGAAAAGTTGACATCCCAATAACAAAATGGTAAGTAAGCATTGTGTATTCTTTGGTAACCATAAAGTGTAGTAATAAAATTGCTATTAAGTTTATTTTTAATGTTTGTTTGAGTAATTGTTAATTTCTTTCTTTCTTTCTAACGTTTATAATATAGTAGAACTGGCTAATCAGTAACGAAATGAAAATGATTTTATAATCTCTTCCAGCAATTCTTAGTGTATCTCGCAGTGGCAATCGCGTGCGTCAGCGCCGACGTCTCGCACCTGGAGAGTCAAGCGCCCATAGTCAAGTCAGACTCCGACATCAAACCTGATGGTTCCTTCAATTTCCAATATGAGACCGGCAATGGAATTTACGGCCAGGCTGCTGGTGTCGTCAATAACCAAAACTCTGTAAGATATTTTGCTAACTTTAAGCTTTTTTTAGCAGCCTTAACTGTCCCACTTCTGGGCAAGGGCCTCACCCTATTCTTTCCATTTCCATCAGTATTGTGCTTCTTCACGCTAATTCTCTAGAAAGCCATCCAATGTGTCTTATCACCTTCTCCTCGGTCTGCCGTGACCCCGTCTAGATGTGTCATGATTTTCTTCACGTGATGTTACAAAACTCGGCCTAGATGGAGGTGATATCTAATGTCACCTCATTTGATAAAATTCGATTAGTGAAGCTGTACCTCAGAGGTAACAGAACTATCTTAAAGTACGTTCTAAGCTGCAAAATTCCATCATCCATAGTTGGATAAAAATTAATTGATACCTAAATCGAGATGCATTTATTTCCAATTCCATTTTATTCACAACGCCACTGCATTATTTATGCATAACCAAATAGATTCTGCCTACTAAAATATGTAAAGTTTTATTATCTTGAGATTAATTTTTAAATAGCATTATTGTAAGGTTACAACTATTTATTTAATTAGATTACAAAAATCCTTCATTTGTGTTATTATCACAAATCAAAGTTCAGCTTACAGATTTAAAATTAAACGTTGACGTTGTTTTAATGTTTTAAGCCATGTTCTAGAATTAAATAATATAACTGCGCAGCACGTGTGTGAGTACTATGTATCCAACTCTAAATCTACCATTTGCTGTACCTTTGTATCGTTCGTTGACTTATGTGTGCCTGACAGTTGAGTGTGTCATGCTCTCTCAAATGTCTCTCTGATGGTGGCGCGTGTGTTGCATCATTCGGTTCCCTTCATGATGGTTGAGCTGGGTGGTGCCGATTCATGCGTCATGTTCGTGAACGGGCGCCGTCAATTGGGCTTGGTCTTAACTTAACTGCTTCGGATGCTAATGTTTTTCTAGTACCTATTATGTAACTGCATGGTACATGTTTGAGTACTTTTAATACTTTGTACCTGCACGTTGTATAGTATGTAGTGATTCTGGGTGCATTGTCCTCACACATATGAATTTATTAATGTATGTACTTATGTACCTAAGTATTGTAAAAAAACTATATTTTTTTCAAAGAGTATGTATGGAGTTTCTTGTGCGTTCTTCTCCATAACAAGCTACTTTCCGAATGCACGGTAGAATCAATTTTTATTCCTTGTAACTTTTAATGTATTAACGTTCAAAAGTGACGCTTGGTGGCCTAGTTAAAATAAAATATCTTTGTCTTTGTTTTAAAAAATTTGAAAACTTTGTGATATCTACCAACCCGCATTGGGCTTACGCGGTGGAATGCGGCCCAGACCCTCTCCCAGAGAGAAGGCTTGTGTCTCAGCATTGGAATCATTATAGGCTGATTATGTTTAAAATTTAGGTGGAAACGGTGTTACTGATAACTGTGAATGACTTAAAATATAACGTGGTTAGACATATTTAAATCAAAATTTTATTAACTTTGACTTGCCGACCAAATATTTAATTGGTTGATAATACATTTAATCGTTGATTAACCTTGTTATATCTATTGTAAATGAGGTTTAAATGATTCCCAAAACCTTGTGTGACTTCAATATTTTAGAAGCATCATAATATTACTGTTTGTAAGTTAATTTTCATCGGTAGTGTACATACAAAAAGTTCCAAATTGTTATTTCACCAACAAGGATTATATTCATTTAAAGTCTTATACTTTTTATGACACTAAATTCAATCAAGCACATATTTATAACCTGTCACAATAAGCATGTTGTTACCACTGTAACTATTCAGGACGTAGATGTAAACAAAATCACCAATAATAATGAAAATGACGGCAGCCAAGATAGAATTAACTATAATTTGTAAAGACTTCAGAAGTTCATTACCACAACCTTGTAAGTGAAGGGTTTGTTACATTGCCACTGTTGGCACCGTCTAGACAAAATCATCATTTAAAGTTGTGTCAAGGCTCAAATATATGTTAACTATTTGTTAAATTAATGCAAGGAATACAGAGAATATAATTAAATTATATTGATCGTTAAATAAAAGCTTAAGAGACCTTGTCGTCGACAAATAAATTGATGGAAACTAGTTTTGGATCACGCTCTGACCACGTGTGGTCGTAGATGGCACTGTGTTGGAATTAAATAGTTAAATACTAACTTGTTGTCTGTTCTATACAAATTCTAAAAATAAGGAAAGGTGTGATAAATTATGTTTTTAATTCTAATTCCGCATGGTTTATTGTTTTGACATTGTCAATAGATTCATTGGAAAACGAAAGGTCGAGAATTAAGTATTAATTGAATTCTCAAAGATTCTAGGAAAATATTCATTAAATAGTATAGATGATACAAATAAATAAAATGGATGTGTCTGTATTTAATATAGAACTAACAACGTTTTAACAATTACGCAATTTTAAGAGTTTTGTCTTTCTATCTGTTTGTTCCGGGTAATCTCCGAAATGCCTGAGCTGATTTTGACGGGACTTTTACTGGTACTTTTTATCCTAGAAAAAGTCAGGTCACAGTTCCTGAGGGAAATAATAATAATAATATAAGTTTGACGCCGACGATGTCGCGGGCAACAGCTAGTAGTTTTATCATACAAAGAAGTTATTTATTTCTTTGCCTCTCCTTCAGCTCGACTCTTGATCTGACACATGATGGTAATTCATTACGTCTCTGAACAGACTTTTAGACGAATGGTTATTTTATTATAGACACCACTCTTATTTCTTTCTTACTCGTATATGCCATTTACATTATATTCTGATTGATTTTCCAGGAATACCCATCCCTGGCAGTAAACGGTGCTTTCAAATACACCGCTCCTGACGGTACACCTGTAGAACTTAGCTACGTTGCCGACGAGAACGGATTCCAGCCCGTGGTATGTGTATATTTCATATCTTTGTTGCATTGGTGTCAAGTATATCGGGATAGCTCTCGTGGAGGCTAACTCGTCAGCAACTATTATCAATGACTATTATAAATATTTAGCTACTTAATCTATTACAATTGTGATCCTCGTTAGATATTAATTCAATTAATCAGTCAAAAATAGGTACACAGTCAACAAGATATTTGAATGTTTATGATTTATTTTTTATGTATTCACAAATATGCGCTTGTTTCTTGCTACAACATGATCACCCATGAAGTGCTTTGTGACGCTTCTAAATATTTCCTTCTGGATTCCACAGGGAAGCCACCTGCCCGTGCCTCCTCCCATCCCTGAATACATTCTCCGCGCTCAGGCCTACATCGCTGCTAATCCCCCACGACCTGAGGGATCAGCAGCCAAACCTAACTACGGTTAAGAAGAAAAAGTCAACAGAGCGATAAAGTACAAACTCTACTGCCATACTGCCATTTTATAGCCAATAAAGTAATTTTTTCTTGAGTATTAGTGTTGTGTTTTACATATTCTATTTCATCATCATCATCAGTGTTGCATTAGTTACCTTAACCTTTGCAATTGCTCGCCACTGAGTTTGATCTCGGAATTTTCTCATCCATCCGATGTTAATCCCGCACACGATAAGGATAACGATATCTTAGAAACAGTCCAACCAAAGTTTGGTGAGCAATAAAAGATTACGCAGACCTTCTGAACATTAAAAAAAGAAAGTAAATTAAGTTTACATTTATACCAAATAAAGAAGAACAAAGAAATTAAGTTTTTAAACTGTCATGCTCACTAACACTAATTATTATTATACTATTTACCATGTTTACTGTTTGTAGCGAGTTGTATCGGAAACTCGCTACAAACAGTAAACATGGTAAATATCCCGCTTATAATGTTAATATTAACAAAGAAATTAATAGAAAAACCCATTAAACGATCTAAAAAGTGAATTTGACTTTCTGGTCTATCCGGGAACACATATAAACAAGGTAATAGGTAGGTATAAAGCTTGTCATTATAAAAAGGCTCTTCGAAAAATCAGCAACAAGCGTCGATACTTCGATGGTTACGAAACATTCTTGATTATTCATAATGACATACTCGCTTTTGTGGACATGAAACTATCTCAACTCTGCACTTTGGATTTTACGAAACGATTCGACGGTCTGTACCTACTTGTACATTTTTATCTTCTTTTGTGAAACGTGTTCTGTTTTGTGTTGAACTACTATATTAGTTTGCTACTTGTCGTTTAGGGATTTCTCTTAGAATAAGTCGTTTATTACTGATGTTTTAAAACAAATATGACATACCTACTTCCTCTTTCATCTAAATAATTTCCCAGAAAAATGTGTTTACAGTTTATCTGTGGGAATAGATCATATAAATAAAAATAATACTGTAGAAGTCCAAACCATACAATATGGGATAGAAAAACTAAATTGTAATGAATAAGATGACTGATGAAATTCACAACGTAGATAATGTCAAGAAACAGTTCTGGGAATACCTGAAATGAATGAAATCTTTCTGATTTCATTCATTTCAGGATTTAGGCTAAATCAACGAATGGTAAAAAAGATGGAGAGTTAAATTATTCGACCATTTGTTAGACGCGAAACGCGTTGTACCACAATTTGAACCCATTGGTTAGCATATTTTAACCATTGGTTGAGTTAAAAACGGATAAAAAAACGGAGCCTTCATCATGATCTGGGACTCTAGACAAGTGACATTCCGTCAACGAAAGCATCGCGGTAGCGATTAGAAAAGCCAAAAATGTATTAGAAATTCCAAGCCCAATGTCAGGTAATCAATCCCTTAGTACTTGTTCACACAGAGGTCCGTTTTACAGGTCCGCTTTATCGTACACGTTTTTATTCCGCGCTAACGTATGTAGTTGTATGAGCGAGTTTACACACAAGACAGTATTCCCAGATCCGACAAAATATACAGCAATCCGTTTTACAGGTACGCTTTATCGTACACGTTTTTATTCGGCGCTGATGTATTTAGTTGTATGAGCGAGTTCACACACATGATAGTATTCCCAGATCCAATAAAATATACAGCAAGCCGTTTTACAGGTACGCTTTATCGTACACGTTTTTATTCGGCAATGGCGTAGGTAGTTGTTTGAGCGAGTTCACATACACAACGGTATAAAAAACTGATCCTTTTTGTTTGAAAGTTGGTGGTACCACAGAACAGAAAAAAACACCTTCTTCTGGGTGGTACACAGACTAAATATGGTGTGAACATTACCCCCAGTAGCGACGGATCCATTAAAACGGTACTGTAAATCCGGTGTGAACATCACTTCCAGTAGCGACGGATCCGGTTAAATCGATTTTGGAAATACGGATGTTCTGTTTAAACGTACCCTTACATTTTGGCATTTCGACAATCGCGATCGATTAAAGAATGAGACTTTATCTAGAGCCTTCTATATCTCTTGTCTAGTATAGGTCCTCTTGCCTCCGATGTATGAATTCTAGAAGATGCGGCACCTACAAAAGCGTAAGTCAGTCTTTCTCACTATCTTATGAAATAACTAACCACAAATTGGGTTTCTACAAATACCACTAGTAAAATATGCGAACGGCTCATTTTCTGCATCTTCAAAACATTGAATATAAACCACTCTTAATGTCTTAGGGATCGTACCGATCGCGCGACGCTATTAAAATTGCATCAACAGGCGATATCAGTCGGCTATTGTGTACAGTTATTTTTTAATAATATTTTAGGAAAATTGCAAGTGTGAATCTGTCGAATTGCATTATTATGCAATGATCCATGCATTGTTATACTTAACGTGCTTGCAATTTAAATCGCCTAACGGTGCTAATACAATTCAAACGATTTGCACATGAAATTTAATTATAAATTACATAAAGATACGCGATATCTGACCGATATAATAATTTAATTTAATTGCGTGCAGGAACAATCTAAAGCAGAATTTGAAAAAAAATCATCACCGTTTCAAAACATAGAAGTCGATTCTCTTATAATTTTCATAAAACTGTCGCTTGTATTATTGTTTCATGACGCCGTCCTATTATTGAATGAGGTAAGACCAGTTAATAATTATTTTGTTTGCACTTACTCGTGGGATTCATAAGAATTACGTGCAGGTAATATAAATTAAGATCGTGTACATAAAGTCTGCATATTTGTATTTTGGAGTCGATTGGTCGATATTTGTAAAGTTCATCTGATGATTGGTAATGTTAGCATTTAACATGAAGTTATAACATATTTAACTTTGTAATTCGGTGAATTTAAGCTTAATGTGTAGTACAGAATGTTGATAGTTCGATCAGCCTAAGAAGCCGATCCAAACGTTGTTGCGAAAAGTTCTTTCTCAAGTTCTGGGTTTGGCTTTTATGTCTAACATGTAGCTGAATACCAAAATTGTACATAGAGGAATTGCCATCCTGAACTCCACAACCCAGCACCTGGGTAAAAAAGTAGCAGTACCCTTGATAGGTGTTAGATCTTTAACCGACTAAGGCACTATGCATGTATGTATGTTCATCTGTTCTCTCATAACTTCTAAACCACTTATCATAATTTGACAAATGAGGTTTTGTTGGAAGCGTATATATACGAGTACATACTATATAGTGGTGTTCATAGGATAACCTCTGAACTCCACTATGAATATGCATGAAATACAATAAAATATTTATCTTTACTGTGTGTGTTTGTTTGTTTGAACGCGCTTATCTCAGGAACTACTGGTTGGAATTGAAATATTCTTTGTGTTGGATAGTCCATTAATAGGAGCGGAGCATAAATGAAAAATGTTGCAAACACGGGTAAAAATATTCCTTTTTGAGAGATTCCGTTACGTGCGTAAACGGTTTAAGTTACGCAAATATCATGTATGATGGAAATGTTGCTCTTTAAAAGTTCTAAAAAAAAATCCGTGGCAGCATTTCTCTATCTTTTAAGATTGATTCAATATAACCTTTTTAAATGGTAATCAACATCTATACTAATATTATAGAGCTGAAGAGTTTGTTTGTAGGGTAGGTAGGTAGTTAGATAGATAGCCAGTTGACGGGAGCGAAGCCGCGGTGGTCAGCTAGTTACATATAAATTGTTTATTTAATACCCGATACAAGTACTATACAAAATGACAGCCGGGACCAACGGTTTTACCGTGCTTTCGCAGGCACGGAGGAGTCCCGGTTTGTAATAAGTAATTGTGGTTATTAACCCAACCTCGAAACACCTTGGCAAGTGTTGCTTAACCTCGACGATCGAACCGTGGTTGCTATTATTCAGCCACGAACTCTTCCAAACGAATAACATTATCTACACGTTACAATTTCCAATCCAAAACCATCATCCATACTAATATTATAATCATCATCACCATATCAGCCGAAAGACTTCTGCTGCTGGACATATGCTACCCCCGAGCGTCGCCACATTGCCCGGTCCCTAGCGTCTCATCCAGCGTCGCATCCAGCAATTCCCCGCAACCTTCACCAGATCATCGGTCCACCTAGTAGGTGGCCTTCCAACGCAAGCATCTTCCAGTTCGCGGTCGCCACTCGTGAAATTGTCTGCCTCATCGGCATTCCGTTCTGCGAGCAATGTGCCCTGCCCATTGCCACTTAAGTTTGGCAATTCTTTGGGCTTTGTCGGTAATCCTGGTTCTCTTGCGGATCTCTACATTTCTGATTCGATCACGCAGGGATACTCCAAGTATCATTCTCCATTGCCCTTTGGGCGCAAACTAGATAAAGATAACTCTGTTTGTTTGTTACCTTTTTACGACTAAACTAAACAAAAACTAAATTTGGTATGGAGATAATTTGAGCACCTGGGAGTCCTTCCCAGGTGCTCAAATTATTATAGGACATTTTTTAATCCGGTAGTGATGTGGGCTGGCGGGGTGGCGAGCAGAAGCTAGTATGAAATGTAGTGGGTATATGGATGCTGATGATATAGTTCGATACAAATATGCAATAAATACTCTTCATCAAACAGCATAACAAACAGCAATGCTGATTGATCTTAGAAATAAGAATAGAATCAGTAGATGGGTACCTTTTAACCATTGATGGTAAAAGAGGAGTGTTATAAGTTTGACGTGTGTACCTATATATTTGTGTATCTGGCATCATAGCTCCTAAACGGATGAACCGATATTGTTTTTTTTTTTGAAAGGTGACTTTATCAAGTGTTCTTACCTATATAAGTTTTTAAACTGTCATGGTCATTAACACTAACATTAACATTATAAGCGGGATATTTACCATGTTTACTGTTTGTAGCGAGTTTCCGATATTTTGGTGCTGGGGGCCTACTCCCGATCTTCGTCGACGAAGTTAAGAGCCGTTCGAAAGTATTCCGAAACTTCGAAGTGAACCCTACACCCTAAAGATTTCGGATGATTGAGCTTCGAACGGTATCATAGACAATTTTCGTGAACGAACGACGGATGACGTTAGAGTTGCACTATTTTATCGGTCGATTACCGGTTTTCCTAGTTTGTGGTTTCAAGCTTACTAAACAAAAAATAAAATATTTTTTACGTTAAGAAATTACCATATCTTTAACTATTTACTTTTCTTATGTCTTTAAACATAGAAATGCATTACTTTTGTCATTATTGTCTGGTAAGCGGCATTATCCTATTGATACATTTGATTTTTTTCTTTATGACAGCAACTTTCAAACTAATTGTCAAGAAATAAATAATAAATACCTTGGAAGAATTTAGTTTTCATTAATAATTCATTAAAATGTCCCAACCGCTTAAGCATCAACTTACGCACAAATTGAGGCCCTCGTCGTCTTCATAAGTTCGCTCAAAACGGCTGTGGGAAAACCTGAGCAACTTAATTCAATGGAAAGTTGAAGTTGCACTAATTCCTTGGAGCAGTGGCAAATTGAGTGTTTAATAACATAAACCATGAGTTTAATACATTACTCGTCAATATTAATATGATTTTAAGGTCTTGTCCTCAGTAAAGTGCACACAATCATAGTCAGTCATCCTGCAAATACTTATAACCCAGTGAGTAGGGGTTAATATCACGATTACATAATTATATGAAAATCATGACTAACCCAGCTTTGGCAAAGGCCTTTTTGATAATTTACTTACTGGGTTATTATCTGTAGGAGTACTTACGAGTATAGTGTTTTTATATATTATACCTTTCATGCAATTAGAATTAACCAAATATCCAAATTTTAAGTGCGGGCTGTTAAAAACATTTGGCAAAGAAAGCTACTGGAGATGCCAGACGGGCAGCATGTGCTACAGGTTATTGGTAGCACCAACCCGCTCCCAAATGGAGTTAAAGATCCTATCGATTATTGAAGAGGGTTTTGAAAACCCATAAACCTAGTCAAGAGTCTAACCAGCTTTTCCAACGGTAATATTTAACAAAATTTATAATTTTTGGTAGTGGACTATTTTTTTTTACTAAATATTAATAAATTACAGACACACAATCATATATTTTTTATTGTATCCGTCAATGATATTCAGTTTTTGCTGTACAGGGTCCATCAAAAAGAGAGACAGACGCCATCTCACCCACCCATGCTGCTGCACCTGCCGAAAGTGGAAGTGCAAAGACTTATAATCAAAACTAGAAGAAATAAGATGCTCGATGAATTAAAGCTGATTATTCTTGAAAAACTAAGTTCCTAGCAATAATTTAAGACTGATAATTAAGAGGAAATCTATGTTTTGATTGTTATACTGTGTTAAATGTTAATTTTATTCTGATTATTAGGTATTTGCAACTCAACTAGACAAGTAAGCGAAATTAAGGTCCTAGCAATAATTTAAGACTGATAAGTAAAAGGAAAACCAGGTTGAAGTGTCAATATAAATTATTAGAATATCATCGCTGCGTTATTTCCTTTTTGGGTATCGCTGCACATGCTAAGATATTTTTGGGTCCCGCATGTGGTTGTATTTTTATTATTATTTAATTTTTTGCTTATTTCTCGTGTCTCCTGTGCGGGTCACAAATAAATATTTTAGTTTTCTTTCAACATTTTAAAGTAGGGTAGTCACATACCCTTAAAGGTTGTTTTCCTATCAACACTTAATTTCGGTAAATAATCATGTGTGTAAACTACCAATTTCAAAACTACTTTGTTTACGAAATTAAACTTATTTTTGCCTCTTGTAGTGGTTTTTTATGTATGTATGTTTATGTATAGGTTTTTGTGTAGTATTTATTATAGATATAATCTTGTTTATATTTATGTTTTAATCTAATAGCAGTACACTGCAGACTGGGGTAGTCTTTTTAATTCTAAGTTTTTCCAGTCCATCCAAAGGTTGTCTGGTAGATATCGCTGTCAGAGATAAGACCACCTTTGTACCCGTATAAATAAGTTATTCTTGTAAATGTGTATAATTTATGGTGTACTATAAAGTATATTCTATTCTATTTTTTTATAGAATAGAATAGAATAAATCTTTATTTGCACAGAAAGTAGGTACAGGTAACAGATGTTAAGTTTTAATGTAATGATCCTTATATTAACTACCTTAACTAAGGCAAGCAAACAGTTTTTACTATAATAATAAAGACCCATTTAATATAAATTATTTTAGTTTATAAAGTATTTTTTTTAGTTTTTGTATAAGTCATAGTGTGTTGCTAATTGTTAAATTTATTCAGATTTGAATGGTGAAAAATAAAAAAAAACTATAATAAAAACAATTCTTTTATTGTGAAAAGTCAATAATACATACATAAACTCACGCCTTTTTCCCATGGGGGTAGGTAGAAACTACAGAATGCCACCTGCTACGATCCTTACATACTTCGTTTGTTTGACTCACATTAATACATCTAGTCATACACATGCCAATGCATTTATATTGGCTTTATTTGTAAAGTTTTCTTGTGAGACTGCATAAGTATATATTTCTTTCCAACAATTGCACTAATCTGTCTCTCGCTCTTTGCCCTTGCTGAAGAGCTTCATCATTCATCATTTCAGCCGAAAGACGTCCACTGCTGGACATAGGCCTCCCCCAGGCGTCGCCACATTGACCGATCCCGTGTGTCTCGCATCCAGCGCCTTCCCGCAACCTTAACCAGGTCATCAGTCCACCTAGTGGGAGGACTTCCAACGTATCGTCTTCCAGTTCGCGGTCGCCATTCCAGAAATTTTCGGTCCCATCGGCCATCCGTTCTGCGAACAATGTGCCCTGCCCACTGCCACTTAAGTTTTGCAATTCTTCGGGCTATGTCAGTAACTTTGTTTCTCCTGCGGATATCATCATTTCTCACGTGATCACGAAAGGAATTTCCGAGCAAAGCCCTCTCCATTGCCCTTTGGGTGACTTTGAGCTTTCTGATAAGGCCCATTGTGAGCGACCACGTCTCGGTCCCATAGGTGATCACTGGCAACACACACTGGTCATAGACTTTTGTCTTAAGACACTGCGGTAAATTGGACGAGAAGATACCACGCAACTTCCCGAACGCCGCCAGCCGAGTCGGATTCGATGGTTGACATCTTTCTCGAAATTGGACCTACCCAACTGGACCGTTTGTCCCAGGTAAATATAATCGTCTACAACTTCGAGTGTAGAATCTCCGACCTTGATAGGAGTGGGTGATACATGGGTATTCACCATGACCTTGGTTTTGTCCATGTTCATTTTAAAACCCACTCTATCGGAAGCTCTACTGAGGTCATCGAGCATTTTACTGAGGCACTCCATGGTCTCAGCCATGACCACTATGTCGCCAGCATACCGAAGATGAGTGATGTTCTCGCCACTAACGTTGATGCCAAGCCCCCTCCAGTCCAGAACCTTGAAGACATCCTCCAGCGCAGCAGTGAACAGTTTCGGAGAAATAACGTCTCCCTGTCTCACGCCGCGCTGGAGAAGGATTGGTTTCGAGATCTGATCCTGAAGACGGACTGACATGGTGGCGTTTTTGTACAAACACTTCAACACCTCAATGTACCGGTAGTCGATCTGGCACCGTTGGAGAGACTGCAGTACAGCCCAAGTCTCGATCGAATCGAAAGCTTTCTCGTAGTCCACAAACGCTAAACAGAGAGGCAGGTTATACTCTTCGGTCTTCTGTATAACCTGCCGCAGCGTATGTATGTGGTCTACGGCCTTAAAGGCTAAAGCCTTTTCAGAATCCGGCTTGTTCGGGGGGCTGGAAATCGTAAAACCTGCGCGCGAGACGATTCGTGATGACTCTTGAAAACAACTTGTAGACATGGCTAAGAAGTGAGATGGGCCTATAGTTCTTCAGTCGGGCATTGTCGCCCTTCTTGAAGAAGAGTACCACCACACCCCTGCACCATGCCTGTGGCGTTTTGCCCTCGATTATTACGGAATCAAACAGCTTCTGAAGGGCCCTAAGGACCGGTTTTCCACCCGCCTTCAGGAGTTCGGCCGTAATTCCGTCATCACCCGGCGCCTTGTTGTTTTTGAGCTGTTTCAGAGCCATCCTAATCTCGTACAGGCTGACGTCCGGGATATCTTCGGTATAGTGTCGGGTCAATCTAGCTCTTGGGTCGTTTGCTAGACTCACAACGGGCTTGCTGATTGATGTGTTCAACTGCCCATGTAATGTCTCGATCTCCCTCAGAAGTTCCGGTTTGGTGGATACGATCCTGCCATCGTTGGTCTTCAGTTTCGCGAGTTGGCTCTGCCCAATAGCCATGAGATCCCTTGAAAACACCTTGGAGCCTTTATTTCGCTCGATCGCGTTTTTGATACGCTCGGTATTAAAGCGACGGAGGTCTCTTTTCAAGGATTTATAGATCTGTCTATTGAGCTGCCGGTATTTGCACGCCTCATCTGAAGACTGCAGGATCATCTCACGCCTCTCCTTCATAAGCTTGAGGGTAGGATCAGAGAGCTTTTTGATAAACTTAGACCCGACCGTATGGACAGCTTCCACGAACCCGTTGCTGTATTCATCCACGGAGCTCTCTAGGCACTCGAAGCGATTTTGGAGTTCGAGCTGAAAGCTCTCGGGGTTTTGGATTTTTTGCCATGCGGTGTTCGGTCCCTGTTTTTACCGAATTGATCACAGACACATCATTGAACATTTGTTTTTTGGTTGACATGATGAAGTCGATCTCATTTTTTGTTGCACCATCGGGGCTCTGCCAGGTCCACTTCCTGTGTTCACGCTTTCTGAAGAAGGATCTCATCATATAGAGGCCCTCCTTCTCCATAAAACTGGCCAGTAGGTGACCCCTGTGGTTCCGTCGTCCAACTCCAAATTGCCCCACTTGCAGCTCATCCTCGTCTCGTTTGCACAGTTTCGCGTTGAAGTCCCCCATGACAACGGTGAAGTGAGTTTTGAAACCATGCATGGCTCTGGAGATATCCTCATACATGGTCTCTACCTCATCGTCGGGGTGTGCCGAGGTTGGGGCGTAGACCTGTATGACCTTCAGCGAATATCTTGAGGATATTCTGAGTATAAGGTACGCCACCCTGGTCGACACACTCTCGTTCTTCACCACGTTGTTCACGAGGGACTTGTGGACGATAAACCCGACACCAACCTGGGACTGCCGGTCACCCTCTTGGAAATAGAGTATGTTACTGGATTTAAGGATTATCGAGTCCTCCCCCTCTCTTCGGACTTCAGAAAACCCTATAATGCTCCATCGCAACATGCTCAATTCCTCTTCGAGTTCGGTGATCTTCTCGTCAGTCCGAAGTGTGCGCGTGTTGTACGTTGCCAGGTCCACTCGTCGGTGATTGTTGGGGTAGCTGGATCTCGTCCGGAGATTCTTAGCACCCCTTGCCATACCATAGCCTAGACCGCTACCGTAGTCGAGGGTAGGCAAGCTGCCGGGTACTAGGGGTCATTTTTTATTTGTCCTATTCATTGGGGGGGATTTGCCATAATCGCCACGCTTGGCTGGTGGGTTGGCGATCGCAGTATGGTTGTTATAGAAGCATAGATAACGCTGCTGCTCATTCTCTAGTTTGTCCCTTAGTCGCCTCTTACGACACCCACGAGAAGACATGGGATGGTGAAATTCTTTACATCCGGCACCATACGGAAGAGCTTGATGGGCAGATATTATATTTGTAGACACTTCTCCCTGTCTACTGCGCTCAAATTTAAGATCTTCTCGCTGAGGGAAGGTGCTTCTAAGTCCGCCTTATTAAACATATTGTGTACATGTAAAATTTAAAAATTTTAAAAACCCCCGACACATTTATCTTGCGAAAAGATCACGATCTAAACAGTAAAACGTGCATAACTTTTGAACGGCTGAACCGATTTTATTCAAACATAGCTAAGAACACTCTCGATACAATCACCTTTCAAACAAAAAAAAAACTAAATCAAAATCGGTTCATCCGTTGAGGCGCTATGATGCCACAGACAGACACACGGATACAAAGATACACAGATACACAGCAACACACCTCAAACTTATAACACCCCTCTTTTTCTGTCGGGAGTTAAAACACAGCAGGAAATGACAATTATACCTGAAAAAATAATTAAAATATGTTCTTAAATAGATGAAAAAAATACTGTTCACCTGTTCAATGCGTTATTATAAAAACATAGCTTTACCTAGTATAAATAGTGACAAATACCAACTGACTGGTGCATAATGCAGCTCTCTTGCTGCTATGAGGCATCTTAATCGGCCTTTTAAAATGCAAAACATACGCTGTTTATTGGACCGAGCATGTAATTGTGTATTGGGGTCTTCTACAGCATTATCTATTGGGGGCATCATGAGTCCCCGAAGTGGGTACCCAAAATCCCCTGTAACACTACGCTTGGCTGGCCATATTTTTCATAAAATCTACAAAAAATTTAATGATACAGTTTATTTTAGTGTAATCTATTAGTAGGTATAGGTATAAACACTCTTCAAAGCATAGGTAGTCATTGTTCAAATGGCAGGCTAGGTATATTTTATTTAATACCTATAGATATTTGTTTTAGAAAAACTTTTAACAAAAAATCAAACCGACTTCCAAAACTAAACACTTCAAAGTGAAAAATAACTTTCTTTTCCGAAGTCGGTGTCTTTTGTACCCATTGTTTTCCGTTATTCGACACCGACTTCGGAAAAGAAAGTTATTTTTCACTTTGAAGTGTTTAGTCGAAGTCGGTTTGATTTTTTGTTAAAAGTTTTTTATTTTTCGCTTTTTAGTTTTGGTAGGTACCTCCAATTAATATGAAAATCATTTATAGCCAAAAATACATCTTTTGACAATTCCAATAAGCCCAAACACGACTAGGATACATTGTTTTATTTTGGGTTTCCAGTGGCCATTGTAGTCTTCTTCATCAGTTCCACTTCACCAAATGATACTTTCTGAGTGCAAATGATTGCATTATTGATGAAAATACCAAAATCGCTACATGTATGCCTATAATATTTGAGGAGTTCCCTCAATTTCTCTAGGATCCCATCATCAGATCTTGATTTCCTTATCATGGTACCACCCTTGAGATATCTCCTTTCCAACAAAATAATAATCATCAAAATCGGTTCATAAACGACGAAGTTATCCGCGAACACACATACAAAAAAATATATATACAAACAGTAAAACGCCCATAACTTTTGAATGGCTGAACCGATTTTATTCAAACATAGCTATTTTATTCCTGGTGTAGTACTTGTGCCGAGGTACCACAGGGCGGCGTTCTATCTCCCTTACTTTTCACTGGTTTTATTAACTCAATCTCCAACGAATTAATTTCTTACAACCACCTTTATGCAGATGATTTGCAAATTTACTCACGAGCTCCTCTTGGAAATCTTTCTGAGGCTATCTCGACCATTAATAGTGATCTGGCCCGTATATGCGACTGGAGCAAGAGGTTCGGACTTATGGTGAACCCCATAAAGACGCAAGTTTTGGTGGTGGGCAGTTCATGAACGGTCTAAAGGATTGACTGGACGACTCTACCCTAAGTTTCTTTTGACAATTATGTTATCCCTTTTAGCGAGAAAGTTAAGAACTTGGGTATATTCCTTGATAAAAGCTTCTCTTGGACTGCCCAGCTACAGGAAGTTAGCCGCAAGCTATTCGCATCTGCTGGATCTTTCTGAAGATTGCGTAATTTTCTACCGACTGCAACCAGGATTGCGCTTGCACAATCTCTTCTGCTACCCATCCTTGATTATACTGATGCCAGCTATCTTGACCTCACTGAAGTGCAACTTGATAAACTTGAGCGGCTTCAAAATGTCGTGGGTTCGAAAGCACGAGCCTCGGAAAGTACGTTAAGCCTTTGGTGCCGGCTGTCATTTGAAGATCTGTAACAGTCGTTACGGGTAGTCAGAAGCTTGAAATCTGACACCAGTCTTGCCAAGGGGTACCGTGTTACCCAGTTACTGGGTTGTGGAGTTCAGATACGCAGTCGCTCCATGTAAAACATTGGTACTCAGCTGAATGCGGTTAGACTGGAAGCCGATCCCAACATAGTTGGGATGAGATGATAAGAGATACATGAGATGTAAGTCGTGGGGTTCGAACCCAAGCAGGCGCTTTACTTTGTGTAAATTATTTCATCACCGTTGCTCTCAAACCGGCGAAGGAAAACGTCTTGTGGAAACCGGCATGTCTTAGAACCAAAAATTCGAAGACTTGTGACATCCACCAACCCGCACAGGGCCCGCGTGGTGGATTACGGCCCATTCCCTCTCACAGAGAGGAGGCCTGCACGCAGTACGGACCAAATGGGAGTCTAAGTGTGGAAAAGAGGGTATCCTATCCGGTATGTGGGATAAGTGCCCATACTACTGACTGCATTGTCAATTTGAATAGCAATATTGATTCTTCCTGTTTTAATGAAATCCTTAAGGTTACACTAGTCGATGCTTCCATACAAACGTAATCTGGCGATTACTCCACTGTTTGACCATATACGAACAAAATAAAATATGATATGGATATGATATAATATGGTATGGAAACAAAAAAGTAAAAAAAAAAAATGTTTGAAAGTTATGAGCGTCGAAAGTTCCATATTTTAACACTAATTTTAACCCACCTTTGGGCGGCAATAAATACCATAAGAAGAAGAAAAATTTCAAAATAGCCTCTATACAGGGATAGATTAGTAATTCAATCATGCAAATAATTTTATTTGAAAATATACATTTAGTCGTTTTTTCATGATATCTAGACTCCTAAACGTCTGTTTATAACCTTAGCGCGCTCGGTTTCGTCCTAAATCATCATCCAAATTGATGATTACAATTTAGCACGCCGCGCTGGTATTCTGGTAAGGCCCACATTAAAAGTAGGGACAAGAAATCCTTGAAACACAACAACACAGTTGCTATTTGATCTTAGAAATAAATGTAGTATATGAAGATCTTTAACAATAATAATATAATAGACAGATCATTAACCGTTTTTGTAATGGTCAATGTATCGGAAGTTTGACCCTGACTTATAACAAGATATTATGTATTTCAAGTTCAAATGTCAGTAATTTTTTTATTATTGTTATGGAATTATATATGAATAGTACACACGGTGCTTTTGAATCGCTGGATATTATACTTACTTTCTGAGAGTATTTTTACATATAACTACACTCACAACGTAATGTTCCAAATATGAATTCAAAAAATATTGTTTAATCACGTCCTTTTTTTCGTGAATAGGTTAAATTAAAAAAAAACATTACAGTGTAACATTTTCCCTCAATTCCCACACTTTTAATTTTTATAGCACACTTTTACTTTTTAATATATTGGCGCGTAAGGGCTCATTGACTTGTAGATTTTTTTTTATTAAAACACTCGTATGACACTATTATCACACTCGGTTTGTGTGATAAACCCACACTCGTGTTTTAATAACCCCTATTATATGACAGTTGCATAAACTACTATTATAGAATAGAATATACCTTATTGTACACTAAAATAGATATTCCTTTATAAAAAAATCTATGGGTACGATGGCGGTCGCAGACAGCGATATCTACCAGACAACCTTCGGATGTACAGAAAGAACTTAACTTTGGTATGTTTATTGTTTACATAAAAAAATACAGTCCATACTTAGGTACTACTAATCTATATGTAATAATTATATAATCATCCATCTATTATAAATACGATAGTAACTTTTTTCGTCTGTCACAGCAAACTGCCGGTGATGTGTGCTGGTTAGCGGACGTCCGCGCGGCATAGTCTGCCCTACTTGATATGAAGTAGAAGCGATACGTACGAATTCATCCGTACGGGACATCATGAGTCCCCGAAGTGGGTACCCAAAATCCCCTGTAACACTACGCTTGGCTGGCCATATTTTTCATAAAATCTACAAAAAGGAAGGGACAGCCCCTCATTAATAAAAAAAATACATAAGGTTTTCACATAATTTGGCTCCTTATAAAAAGACAGTAATTTTAAAAGCTTGTACTATTTTTAACCGACTTCCCAAAAAGGAGGTGGTTTCTCAATTCGACCGTATATATATATATTTTTTATGTGTGTTCGCGGATAACTTCGTCGTTTATGAACCGATTTTGATGATTATTATTTTGTTGGAAAGGAGATATCTCAAGGGTGGTACCATGATAAGGAAATCAGGATCTGATGATGGGATCCTAGAGAAATTGAGGGAACTCCTCAAATATTATAGGCATACATGTAGCGATTTTGGTATTTTCATCAAAAATGCAATCATTTGCACTCAGAAAGTATCATTTGGTGAAGAAGACAATTCCAATAAGCCCAAACACGACTAGGATACATTGTTTTGTTTTAGGTTTCCAGTGGCCATTGTGGTCTTCTTCATCAGTTCCACTTCACCGAATGATACTTTCTGAGTGCAAATGATTGCATTTTTGATGAAAATACCAAAATCGCTACATGTATGCCTATAATATTTGAGGAGTTCCCTCAATTTCTCTAGGATCCCATCATCAGATCCTGATTTCCTTATCATGGTACCACCCTTGAGATATCTCCTTTCCAACAAAATAATAATCATCAAAATCGGTTCATAAACGACGAAGTTATCCGCGAACACACATAAAAAATATATATATATACGGTCGAATTGAGAAACCTCCTCCTTTTTGGGAAGTCGGTTAAAAATGGTACAAGCTTTTAAAATTACTGTCTTTTTATAAGGAGCCAAATTATGTGAAAACCTTATGTATTTTTTTTATTAATGAGGGGCTGTCCCTTCCTTTTTTGTAGATTTTATGAAAAATATGGCCAGCCAAGCGTAGTGTTACAGGGGATTTTGGGTACCCACTTCGGGGACTCATGATGTCCCGTACGGAAGAATTCGTACGTATAGCTTCTACTTCATATCAAGTAGGGCAGACTATGCCGCGCGGACGTCTGCTAACCAGCATACATCACCGGCAGTTTGCTGTGACAGACGAACAAAGTTACTTTCGTATTTATAATAGATGGATGATTATATAATTATTACATATAGATTAGTAGTACCTAAGTATGGACTGTATTTTTTTATGTAAACAATAAACATACCAAAGTTAAGTTCTTTCTGTACATCCGAAGGTTGTCTGGTAGATATCTCTGTCTTCGACCGCCATCGTACCCATAGATTTTTTTATAAAGGAATGTCTATTTTAGTGTACAATAAGGTATATTCTATTCTATAATAGTAGTTTATGCAACTGTCATATAATAGGGGTTATTAAAACACGAGTGTGGGTTTATCACACGAGCCGAGTGTGATAATAGTGTCATACGAGTGTTTTAATAAAAAAAAAATCTACAAGTCAATGAGCCCTTACGCGCCAATATATTAAAAAGTAAAAGTGTGCTATAAAAATTAAAAGTGTGGGAATTGAGGGAAAATGTTACACTGTAATGTTTTTTTTTAATTTAACCTATTCACGAAAAAAAGGACGTGATTAAAAAATATTTTTTGAATTCATATTTGGAACATTACGTTGTGAGTGTAGTTATATGTAAAAATACTCTCAGAAAGTAAGTATAATATCCAGCGATTCAAAAGCACCGTGTGTACTATTCATATATAATTCCATAACAATAATAAAAAAATTACTGACATTTGAACTTGAAATACATAATATCTTGTTATAAGTCAGGGTCAAACTTCCGATACATTGACCATTACAAAAACGGTTAATGATCTGTCTATTATATTATTATTGTTAAAGATCTTCATATACTACATTTATTTCTAAGATCAAATAGCAACTGTGTTGTTGTGTTTCAAGGATTTCTTGTCCCTACTTTTAATGTGGGCCTTACCAGAATACCAGCGCGGCGTGCTAAATTGTAATCATCAATTTGGATGATGATTTAGGACGACACCGAGCGCGCTAAGGTTATAAACAGACGTTTAGGAGTCTAGATATCATGAAAAAACGACTAAATGTATATTTTCAAATAAAATTATTTGCATGATTGAATTACTAATCTATCCCTGTATAGAGGCTATTTTGAAATTTTTCTTCTTCTTATGGTATTTATTGCCGCCCAAAGGTGGGTTAAAATTAGTGTTGAAATATGGAACTTTCGACGCTCATAACTTTCAAATATTTATTTTTTTTACTTTTTTGTTTCCATACAGGGCTAGATAATGATGAGAAAAATTGATATCATATTTTATTTTGATCGTATATGGTCAAACAGTGGAGTAATCGCCAGATTACGTTTGTATGGAAGCATCGACTAGTGTAACCTTAAGGATTTCATTAAAACAGGAAGAATCAATATTGCTATTCAAATTGACAATGCAGTCAGTAGTATGGGCACTTATCCCACATACCGGATAGGATACCCTCTTTTCCACACTTAGACTCCCATTTGGTCCGTACTGCGTGCAGGCCTCCTCTCTGTGCGAGGGAATGGGCCGTAATCCACCACGCGGGCCCTGTGCGGGTTGGTGGATGTCACAAGTCTTCGAATTTTTGGTTCTAAGACATGCCGGTTTCCACAAGACGTTTTCCTTCGCCGGTTTGAGAGCAACGGTGATGAAATAATTTACACAAAGTAAAGCGCCTGCTTGGGTTCGAACCCCACGACTTACATCTCATGTGCCTAGCCTTTTCCCAACTATGTTGGGATCGGCTTCCAGTCTAACTGCATTCAGCTGAGTACCAATGTTTTACATGGAGCGACTGCGTATCGGAACTCCACAACCCAGTAACTGGGTAACACGGTACCCCTTGGCAAGACTGGTGTCAGATTTCAAGCTTCTGACTAGCCGTAACGACTGTTACAGATCTTCAAATGACAGCCGGCACCAAAGGCTTAACGTACTTTCCGAGGCACGTGCTTTTGAACCCACGACCTACAACACGTACGTGAGTCGGGGCCGTTACCACTAGGCCACCACTTGGCATAAATCCAAACTCCAGGCTGCTTCTGAGGAATTCCAGATAGAAAAACAAAATAACACGCCGTAGGTGAGGGCCTAATTCAGCCAAGCGTGTAATGAGCACAGCTCACGAGTTTCATACGACGTTTTTCAACACATTTGCGAGGAAAACACAAATATGTATTGCTTATATCGTTTAATTATCAAAACAATTGTTAAACGTACAATTTTCAAAGCGATAATGGATTGATTTAGATGGCAATTTCACAGTTTGTGTTACATTGGTGCTTGCCACTTCTTTAGTAGATACTTTCGTTTTTAACCCCCGACGGAAAAAGAGGGGTGTTATAAGTTTGACGTGGTTTGCTGTGTATCTGTGTGTCTGTCTGTGACACCATAGCGCCTAAACGGATGAACCGATTTTGATTTAGTTTTTTTTTGTTTGAAAGATGATTTTGTCGAGTGGTCTTAGATTTCCGACCAATATATCCGTCCGTCTCTTCATAATTGCCATCAGGTTACAGTTCGTTTTGATATCAACATGGTGTTTCAGCACCACTAGGAATAGATGCATCACAGGAAGCTGGACTTTTATGTATTGGCGAGTTCAGAGAAATACCTACGCCAAAAACACATTTTCACCTTGCTCCATTGGAGGAAACTATCGTAGGCAGCTCATTTAGTATTTCTGGCGGGGTTAACTCTATCACTAATTTTCATCTTCTGTATTAACATTTCTAAAATAATTTACCACAGCGACAGATACGATAAAATCAAAATATGAGATTTATGGGCAATGGCGCGCAAGCTTCTTTTTTCATGCGCCTTATGCAAGGTGAGTGAACATACAGCCTACTTCAAAATTATAAATAAGTGATAAAATGCAAATATTTTAATGTTTTATAACAAATTATTGTGAATTATGGATAATTTAATAATAATAAACGTTTGTTTGACTTAGTTAAGGATGTACACATTTATTTATTCCAAAAATGTATATGTATTTTCAGCGGCATGAAACCTCTTTGTTGTTCCTAAAAAAAACTGTATTACCCGATTAAATTGAAAATGCTCTGTTTACTTGCATATAACTTGCAGAGAGGTACTAATTTAACTTTGTAGGGATAATTCTATTACGCACTAGTGTGTTATGTTATTAAGCACGTGTGTATGTGCTCGGTTTATGGCCCTAAAAGCAATGTAATAAGGCTCACTTTACCAGCAAGTGTGTTGAAAATATTATTAAATAGTGAGATGACTAATGCCGTATGCTAATAAAATAACTGGGCCTAAAGGTGCTCCCACACTGCTGTTAAAATATTTACAAACATTTACTCACACTAATATATATATATTAACAAATGTTAGGAATTGTTAGATGCTTTGAGTGGTCCTGCACTGATGGAAAATGTTTACAAAAGAAAAAGCTCTGGATTCAAGCACTTGTTACAATTTGTTAACTAACAATTTTGTGCTTACTAACATTACCTATCATGAAAACATTTTCTTAACATTATGATCAAATGTTTGTTTAGAAAATATTTAATGTTTGTAAACATTTTTAATAGCAGTTTGCGAGCACCTTCAGGCCCAGTTATTTTATCAGTAGTTAACTCAACCAATGGTTAATTATGCTAACGAATGGTTTAAAATTTCGGCAAAATGACCTTTTTTATCAGTTGTTAGCCTCACAAATTGTCAAATAAGTTGGAGAGTTAATTATTTGACCATTTGACTTACACTTGATGAATAAAAGCCTTTTACCGAAAATTTTAACCATTAGTTAGCATATTCAACCATTGATTGAGTTAATCACGATAAACATTATGAATGGAACAGCTATAAGTTGTTTGTTGGTGACTTAAAATGTCAGAATTAAAATCTGATCTTTATTTTAATGTCAGGTACATATTTAGGGAAGCCACTCCTCACAAGCGACGACGTGAAGATACCTCTTTTTTGCGAGACTGACATTTAACGCAGACCGCGAATCAAGTGACTGAACATTGTTTTTTTTATTTTCAATATATACGACTATTAGGGCCGGTTTTACTGTTATAGTGTGAAAACTTCGATTTGGTTTTTTTTTTAAAGTCGTCAAGTTTAGGGAAAAGGCACGATTGATTCGTCGGATTTGTTATAGATTTAATTTGCGATGAAAGAAAACGGTCCTGAATGTAAAGTGAACCTGACCGTAGGACCCGTATCTAAAGCTTTTCTGAATATTCTCTGTCTTCTCTCACAATATCAACTATTCACCCTGGTTAAGCTATTATTATTAGACCTACTCAACGAAAAGAAAAACCGGCCAAATGCGTGTCGGGCTTCGCACATTTAGGGTTCCGTCCCAAAGAAAAATCTAATTCGCAATACATTTATTTGTTAGTAACATATGCGTAATAACATTATCACTAAATTTCAATTTTATAGTTCAATGGGAAGATCAAAAAAATCTTCGGAATAAAATTGTGTGACAAGCCTGAGTGACAGCAATATAACCTACAGCACACCCACACACAGCTAAACTAATAAGTTCTTGAAATGCGGCAGCTTACTATAGCTAAAGGTTTCCTTCTAAACAATAATAAACTACTTCTACTATCAGAAATGAGGATATTCGCAGGAGAACCAATGTTACCGACATAGCCCGAAGATTTGCGAAACTTAAGTGGCAGTGGGCAAGGGCACATTGCTCGCAAAATGGATGGCCGATGGGGCAGAAAAGTTCTGGAATGGCGACCGCTAACAGGAACACGTTGCGTTGGAACTTTGGAAGGCCTCCCACTAGGTGGACTGATGACCTGGTTAAGGCTGCGGGAATGCGCTGGATGCGAGACGCACGGGTTCGGTCAATGTGGCGACGCCTGGTGAGGGCCTATTTCTGGAAGTGGTCGTCTTTAGGCTAAAATGCTGATGATGAATAATATACATAACTAGCGGACGCCTCACGGTTTCACCTGCGTAGTTCCCGTTCCCGTGGGAATACAGGATTAAAAAGTAGCCTATGTCACCCGGGGATAGTGTACCTTCCCAACTGTGAAAGAATTTTTGAAATCAGTCCAGTAGTTTTTATGTTTATTCGTTATATACAAATCTTTTCTCTTTATAATATTAGTATAGCTATAGTATATACGAGTATAACGACAAATTTAATTTGTCCCTATAAAATATTGTCAAAAAATATTTGCATAAATCAATCGTTCCAATGCCGTCATGATGTAATAAATATGTATATTGGCATAATCTAGGATACTATATAGGCACATGCGTCAATATAAAGCAATAAATAAACGGCTTCTATTTTTATGTGACCTATAAAATTAATAATCATTAAATTATTCATATCTAATCATATATGCTACACGTGATTCGGCTTGAGATGACTCGATTATTGTTGTTTGGGACTGGGATCACCATGATTTTCGTAAATTTCAACCCTTTTCTTTGTTTCGGGGCGATCGACATACTTCCGCTTTGTTAGTTCTTGGTATTTTTCAGCCAAAAATCTACAACTACGTCTACATTAAAAAAAGGACGTCTTCGTCTCCATTGCCTTGCCAAATGGAGTCTCATAGACATATTTCAGACACAGACACCCCATCGCTGGATAAGCCCTCCACCTCCTTGTCTGCCCTTCGTGCCCAACAGCCTGCACCTTTCGGGATCTTCAACTCGGTCAAAATAATTGCGCACATCGACAATCATTGACCCCATTCCCGCCTACCCGCACAGCACCCCGTATTCGCCTCGTGCGCCAATAGCTGGCGTACTGACAGCGCCTGGTGCACAGTTATTTTAACCGAGTAGTAAACTTGGCGAAAAACAGAGCTGAAAAAGAAATAAATATTTTTTTTTTATGTTTATTCAATTTTCTACACACTTTCTATTTACATTTTTAAATATTTCATTATAAAAACGAAACAAAAAAAACAGTGGTTGTCCGCAGGTGTCGGGAGCAGGGTCCAAGCTACCGGTGATTAGTACATTTTTTTTTTCATGTTATTATTGCATATAAATCTATATTCTATTCTGTCCAGAGGCCATAGTGACAAGTGATGTTCTATCATCGAAAGGGTGGCGATAGCGATAGAAAAATGAAAAATGTATACATGTCAAGGCATTTCAACAATCGCAATCACTGATGCTGAAGAACAATTGGCTTGATACTCAGGTAGCTACATACTGGTCGTTATTTGAGTTAATCGATACGAAAATATTATGAAGACGATGATTTATATTGTAACAGATTAAAACATTGGCAAACAAGTATTAGGAGGGTTCTGGCGACTCATCCCGCAATTAACAGATCCCATGGGATCAGTTAATTGCGGGATCAGTCGCCGAAACCCTCGTATTAGGAGTCAGTAAATAAATAAACTTTATACAAATAAATAATGTGTGAAGCAATTATTGTGTGAAGAAACATGTTAACTTTATATATATATTTTGTTTTGTTTAATTTTTACCTTTTAGGAAAGCTTACAGATTATAATAACATTATAATTCTATTTCCTACCGTTCTCAGCTTAAATGGCTGCCTATCCGCCTCAGGAGGTCCCTCAGATCTCTCTGCTTGCTCTTCACTATTATGAACGATCCTTGTGCTCCCAATTATCTAAAAACTTATTTCAATGTATTGGGCAGTTCTCACAGTCATAACCTTCGAGCTGTTAAAAATCTAATCCTCCAAATTCCTTCACACCGCACCGGTTTTATGTCTAATTCATACGCTGTCTCAACAATTAAGCTCTGGAACGCCCTACCCTTTGGCATTAAAAAGGCTGAAAACAAATACATTTTTAAAAGAAAAGTACGTGACCACTATTTCAGTCAGACTAAATAGCTTTCATCTAGAGTCAAAAGTCTAGTCATTATAATTATTATTAGGTTTCTCGTTTTTTTTGTATTTATTAGTCTATTTTATTTGTATATGTGTACTATTAATATATTTGTAAGTATATACATTTTCGTATACAATTTATTTAAATATTATTTTGTACCCGTTCACAACGTTGTCCTTTTTAACCCAAAGGTTGACTGGTAGAGAATGCCTTGTGGCATTAAGTCCGCCTATGTACCACTATTGTACATGAAGTTTAAATAAATAAATAAATAAAATAATAACAATATTAAATAACTAAAATGCTAATAACAAGCTTCCGCAGATAAAAATATTTAGATATGTGTCTCCTCCAACTATTTAGGTTAATGGCACTTACACGTATATAATGCAGTTTTATAAGTATTAATAGCAAGGTTAATGTTGACGCAAATAGATGTCTTCAATCACACACTTAGATAATAATCGTTTGATTGAATGATTGCCTGGAGTCAGGATTTATGTCCGGTTTATGCAAATAGGCAATGAGATTTTACCAATAGTGAGTTCATATCATACTCATTTTTAGGCCTCTTTGGTAGTAAAACGGGGCGTGGGGAACGTTCCGAGCACGCGATTGTTTGGTCAGTTGACACAAGGATCGACTGACGAAACGTGTCGCGTCCACGTTCCGTTCACTCCATATCGGACAGTTAGCGCGTTATCCGGTGCGTTACGTCTCGGTCTACCTCATCATCCCCTTGGACAAGCGAACCTAGGTACCGGAAGTCGGAGCACATCGGTATGGGTGTTCCAGCGAGAGCTATATGCACGGAACTGGAGATACCGCCAAAATCGCAGAACAAGTATTCTGTTTTAGTTCTGCTCAATTACAAGCAAAATTCTCCAGTCTGTGCCACCACACCGCCAATCTACTCTGAACCTCTAGGCCACTCTCGGCAACCAGCACAATGTCATCGGCAAACAGCATACACCAGGGTGCCTTTTCCTATATGTCCGACCTCAGAGCGTCCATTATCATCAGGATCGAAAAACAACTATTTGTAATAAGCTAACTTATTTTAAAAAGGAGTCTGTTTAGCACAAAAATAAGATAGTAATACTGGTAATCGTGTCAGTTTATTGAAAATACTGGGCAGGTATAAGTACCTGCCCAGTATTTTCAATAAACTGACACGATTCGAGATCCGTCGATGTTATACAAGTCCACTCGACAGTATTTCTGACGGAATATTGATTCGGCCTCTTTCTTTTATGCATAGGTGAAAAGCGCGATTGACTAAAGTGACCGATGGCATTGGTTCACACTTTCTTACTCATAATTTGGATTATTTTTCACCACAGGGTTATAAAGTATGCCATTTGGGCCAGTTTCTAGCAAAATCAGAGATTACAGGCATTTTAAGTATGGTCACTTTAATTCAGGGGTTACGTGGCAGTAGTTCCTCATACCTACTTTAATCCGAAATACTTTTAATAAAAGAATGGTCAACCAATCGTCAAGGACGAACTTTTCGCTTACGGCGGGATATTGTGGGTTTGATTCCCTTTTTTATTTGGTTATTTATTCATTTCAGTCTCACAGCACTGCTTATAACTTACAAATGTTTGGAAAATTCTAGAGCGGAAAAAAAATTTGATGTCTAATTTATTTTTATACTCACCACGAACATTTCAAGGCTGACATGGTTGTATATAATTATTTTAAATTACCATTGCCTTAATACAGAAATAAAAAACTCGTTCGAATAAGTTAATATGGCCCACTTGCCCGAAAAACTTAACTCAGAGTTAGTTGCTAAATTTGCTAACACGAGGTTAAATTGACAGTTTTTCATGTAATGTGTTATCAATTCAATCTCATGTTAGGACCTAACTCTGAGTTATGCCATGGAGTTATGATTTTCGTGCAAGAGGGCTTAGGGCCGGTTACTGAAGAAGACGTCACATCTCAAATCCGCTAACAATTTGTCACAAATTAACCAGCCCTCAGTTGTCAGTGAGTTTCTCAATACTTCGAATCCAAATTGAGAAATTACGTAATCACTTGTTACGTTTAATAATTTATTTCGGTTGGCTACTCTGGCTGGTATTCATTCAATACTATAATCTAATCAGTAACTTTTAATAGTATTTTATCTTGAGCGGCTGGGTTGGTGTAGCCGCCAAGTTAAGCAAACCTTACCAAGGACGATTTTTAGATGGGTAACCACGTTTTTTTTATTTGCTTGTTTTTGAATAGGTGACCCCACACAGGTTAAGCAACACTTACCAAGGTTAGTCTTTGGATGGGTGACCGCTTTTTTTGGTTCGTTTGTTTTGGATGGCTGACCCCGCCAGGGTATGCAACACTTACCAAGATCAGTTTTGGGATGGGTGACCACTTTTTTTTGGTTCGTTTGTTTTTGGATGGGTGACGCTGCCAGGGTAAGCAACATTTACCAAGGTCAGTGTTTGGATGGGTGACCACTTTTTATGGGTACGCTTGTTTTAAGATGGGTGACCTCGCCAGGGTAAGCAACACATACCAAGTTCAGTCCTGGGATGGGTGTCCACTTTTTTTTGGAATTCTTGTTTTCGGATGGATGAACTTGGTAGATGTTGTTTAACCTAGTGGGTGACTTTAGAATGGGTGACCAAAATTTTTGGGGTGATGGTCACCCATGCAAAGACTGACCTTGGTTAGTGTTGCTTACCCTGGCGGGATCACCTATCCATAAACAAGCGATCCAAATAAAAAATGGTCAGCCATCCCAAGACTGATCTTGGTAAGTGTTGCTTACCCTGGCGGGGCCACCATCCCAGCCGCTTCAAGTTAAAGACAAATCTATCCAGAAATTGACCTCGGTAAGTACTAAGTACACGGTACAGTCAAAATTAATGCGCGTAACGAAGGTTCGATTCCCAGGTCAGTAACAGTTTGCTTTTCTTTTTAATTTACGTAAATACAAAATAACAATTTTAATAATTGTGTCAAGTTTTTAATGTAATTAATTTAAAAAGATTTAATAGCCATTTTTTTTTTAATTTTGTTAATTAAATAATTGATCTAAATTAACATATTTTTTTGTAACTCAACCCATACCATAGTTTTCCCCGACCCCTATTATCTTTTTTATCGTAATATAAGCCTTTAAAATCATAATATTAATTTTAATCTGCGAATAATCGACCAATTTCCAATAATTATAAATTAGGCTCGTTGACAAGATGTTAACATTGAAAAAGGTGGGGTGAGGGAAACCCAAAACTGCTGTAACATGTGGTTAATTCGAGATTTTTTTCATGTGTGACAAATTGTCAACCGCTTGTCACACTTGGTGTTGAGAAACTGAAAGTAGAATTAACCGGCCCTTATTCGTCAATTACGTTAACAGCCCGATAATTGAGAGTTGGGAAACTGAGTGTTAGTCATCGGTAAATCTCAGTTAAAGCAGCTCGTTTGTGGAATGCATTACCTATTAAAGTGAGGCGTCCTCAATCCTTACTAACATTCAAAGGAATGGTGAAGGAGCATTTCCTTTCACTATAATTATTCTTCTCCTTTCTCTGTGATATTTTTGTTATTTATTAGTATATTGTGTATTATTGTAAGTATGTATTTTATGTTGTTACTAAGTTATATTATTTAAGAAATATTGCACACTGGCAACAATAAATTCCTCTCCTCTCGTTCAGTCCATCCAAAAGTTGTCTGTAAGAGATTGCCCTGTGCGATAACACCACCCACTGTGCACTTGTTTTTATTATTGTTTGTCCTGTATATATACATAAAAAAAAAAGAAAATAAAGAAATAAAGAAAAAATAAATAAAGAATATAAAATAAATCTTACAGGATGTTTTATTGTGTAGCATAGGACAGGGGTAACTTTTCAGGGTCGGCTCATGCAAATTGTAATCTACTAGTGCTCAGTAGCAACAGCAGGAGTCTAGATTCGTGCCCGGTTGATGCCAATAGGTTGAATAAGTTCACGATCTTTGCCATGAGCCCTAAACATAAATGGCAAAATGAGGGTGTATCACGGGTACCTATATCTAGCTCCGCCAAGCTCTTCGGGGATTTCATAAGTGCCTAATGGAATGCGTTATTTTATTGACATCTTAATAAAGGAAATTGCATGCTTAGCAGATGTTATTGATGAAGGCAGCGGATGTCACAAGATTCTGTTGCATTTAAGTTATGCAGTCAGCTCTTTGACTAATAAATTATCAAGATGGGCGTGTTATTGCAGTTTATTTGCACAAAATGGGTATCAACATAATATTTACGCCCCTTATTGAATTGCGGATAAAATAAAAATGGTGTACCAGAATGACGAAGCTGCTCAAGAGAAAGAAATTACCTGACCAAACCATTCTCAATAGAACGTCTTTACATGCCTACCCCACCTAGGATAGGATAGAATAGATGGGCCCCTTTCCCGCACTTAGATTCCTATTTGGTCCGTTGTGCGTGCAGGCCTCCTCTCTGTGAGATGGAATGGACCGTAATTCACCCCGCTGGCCCAGTGTGGGTTGGTGGATATCACAACATGTCTTAATTTTTTTGGTTCTAAGACATGCCGGTTTCCTCACGATGTTTTCCTTCACCGTTTTGAGAGCAGTGGTGATGAAATAATTTACATAAACTAAAGCGACCCCGCGATCTACAACTTGTAAATCCACCGCTGCTCTCACCAACTCCACCTAAAAAAAGTGGCAAAAGGCTAAGAAGAAGAAACAGAATAGAGAATGCAGAGGGTCTATATTTAAGTTGATTTTTTGAATATGAATAGGTGTGGTGCTTAAAACGAAATGTCGGCAGTTTAGATAATACTGACTCTCTGCACTGGTGTGGACTTATTACTTGAACGAGATGATGTACGTGTATTTACCTAAGCAGATAGAATCAACAAAATATTAGTTTATGCATAACATGTTGCAATAGAACATTCAAAAATACTATTTTGAATTACTTTTCTTATTATAATAAACATATATGATATTGGGGATATTTATAATAAACTAGTTTCTGCTCGCGGCTTCTCATGCGTGATAAAAATCCTATTTCATAATCCAGGTCATGGTCTATCCATGTACCAAGTTTCATCCGAATCTGTTTTAGTGTGACTGGTGAAAATACAACTAAATATTCAGGTCCGTATTCAGTATCAGTTTGAAGAACCTCTACTCGTGTTTGTCGCCATGACAACGAAAAAAACCGGTCCAGTGCGATTTGAACTCGTGCGCCGAGGGTTCCGTACCTATCCATTATACCGCCATAATAAAATTCCATTTTAAAGATATGGGCAAATTTAGATTTTCGCGAAAACTTGTAAGTACCAAAATTTACCTTAATTTTCAAAAGGGTTGAAATATGTATGAATTTATTACAGTTTGTAAATTGGACACATGAAATTTTAGATTTACGCTCTTGGTTGATAAGAAGAATTCATGTATTTATTGGTTTTTGGAAATTCTACTCCTAAGGGGATACAATAGGGGTTGAAACTATATATGAAATTTCTTCAGTTTGGAAAATAAAACAGCTGAAATTGTTGGTTTACGCTCTTGGTTAATAAAAAAACGAGGGGCGCGGCGAACAAAGCTCGCAAATGCAATTCGAGGCGAGCGAAAAATTCGTTCGGAGTATTGCTATCTCGGTTTGCACGCACACGCGGTGCGCCATGCGTAGCCGTGTGTGTGTGAGCAGATAGATATCGCTACCTAATCATCCTATCGAATCGAAAGCCGGCCGACGCGAATGGTGCCCGCGTTCTTTTGTCTTATTGATGTAGGTATTCCTTTTACTAAACCTCAAATATATGTTGTTATAATAAATAATGAATGCAAGTAATTACAAGTGTTACTTAGGCAAAGTATTAGTAAAAGACAAATATGCGAATAATGTATGCCTATTTACGCATATAAGTAGGTACAGATAAATAAAAGCGCTCTGAGCTAAGAATATCTATACCAATATTATAAAGAGGAAAGATTTTTTTGTTTGATTGTTTGTTTGTTTGTACCGAATAGGCTCCAAAACTACTGGACCGATTTCTAAAATTCTTTCACCGTTGGGAAGCTACAGGGATAAAAAGTAGCCTATGTCACCCGGGGATAGACCTTCCCACGGGAACGGGAATTACGCGGGTGAAACCGCGAGGCGTCCTCTAGTTTAAAATAAAAACAAGGATCTTGAATAAAAAAATTTCATCATTCATCTGTTTAAAAAATATAAATCGAAACTTGATAAAGTCGTGTAGGGTAATAATCGAGAGAACGAAAAACAAAAAATACAATAATAGTAATCAGAAAACATAGTGTCAAAGATCCACACTAAACACGCTTATTTTCTTTCTTTCTAGTGTTTCTTTATGAAAACTGATGGCCAAAGTCGTTTTTTCCTTGATCGTCGTGGCTCTTTAAATATTTTTGCAGTTTATTATGAGGTCGATTAGCCAGCCAGTTATCAAAGTCTATTAGAACCTCTCCAGGGTAAGGGTCACCGAAGTCCAGATAAAAATCCCATAAATAATTAAATAAACTAGAACGAATTTGGATTTTTAGTTTTTTGTAACTGGAATTTTACAAAAAAGTCCAGCAATATCTGGACCGAGGGTATAAAACCGCGCTTGTGCATGCAATTCCCATCGCATGGTCACCCTACCCTGGGTGAGCCGAACTGGCCGAACTAACGTCACAGTAAGAATAGAGGAGCAATGTAGGTAAGTCTTAGCGGTGTCCTTGAGATCATTACCTACGCCCGCTTTGTCTCATGACATGAATAAACAAACGAAAAATACCGGCCAGGTGCAATTCGGACTCGCGCACGAAGGGTTCCGTACCATTATTGCAAAAAAAGGCATAAAAATCATGTTTTTTGTATGGGAGACCCCTTAAATATTTATTTTATTATATTTTTAGTATTTATATTAGTTGTATAGCGGCAACAGAAATACATCATCTGTGAAAATTTCAACTCTCTAGCTATCACGGTTCTTGAGATACAGCCTGGTGACAGACAGACAGACAGACAGACGGATCGCGGAGTCTTAGTAATAGGGTCCCGTTTTTACCCTTTGGGTACGGAACCCTAAAAACAAAGCTTCGTAAGTTGATGGATAGGTAGGTAGGTAAATACTAATTTATACAAAACTAGCTGTCCACCGCGGCTTCGCTCCCGTCAATCTACCTACCTACCTACCTACCTATCTACCCTGCCCTACCCTATCTACATACCTACTCTATACTACATACATGATCGTACGCAACGCACGCAACGGAAGCTCTCAAAAAGGAATATTTTGCCCGTTTTTACAACATTTTTCTCCTACTGGTTGTAGCGTGATGTTATAACCTATAGCCTTCCTCAATAAATGGACTATCCAACACAAAAATATTTTTTCAACTCCGACCAGTAGTTCCTGAGATTAGTGCGTTCAAACAAACAAACAAACTCTTCAGCTTTATAATATTAGTATAGATAAACTAAGGTACCTATTAATTTACCTTATTGTATTATGTCATTGGGAAATAGGTACTTCCTGTGAGAAACATCCCAACGTTCGGAGACCATGTCGGCAACCGAACCATTTAGTAAATAATAACAAAGTCCTAGTAAATAATACTTTTTTACAATGTTTTTGTTTCCTAAAAATTAAACTTTGAAATGCTCTCCTGTAAAGTTCCAAAAATGTCACTTCATTTAAATAGCCCGAGAAACCTCGATATGAATTTCAAAGTCACAATGGTACTTGCCCGAAAAGCACGAAAGGCGAGTTCTTAGTCACTAGGCGATCGCGTCTTTTTATACCATACGTTATTTAAAAAAAACATACCGAAATAAAATAAACCAAGTCCAAAAATTACTTCTTAGACTCTATTACAAACTATCTCCGAACATAAATTAAGTATCAACTTTAATTTAAAGACTTCTTAAAACTTTTATCTTAGCCAGTTTTTAATAAAAAGAATGAAGCATATTTTCATATTTTTTGACCATTTAATTATTATATTTTTTGTGAATTTTAATTATTATTGATATAGATTTATTGACAATTTAAATTAAATTTGGAATTGGGTCAGCGTTATGTTGGAGTTTTTATCTGTTTTATTATTTAAATATGGACTACCTGTGTCTGAAATAAAAAAATAAAATAATAATAAAGCAAAAAACTACCCACAGGTACTCAAACTACATAAAACTTGTAGAGATTTCGTTACAAAATATATTTTTGTGCTGTACAAATAATAATTATAAACGTTAAAAGTTCCGAAATGAAAAAGAATGCTGTAGGGTTCAGTCAAAAATATTTAAGTGTGCCCAAAAAAGAAACCGCAAATACGCGGATCCATCGTTGAATCAATATTCATCACTAGATACAAATGACACGTTAGAACGTGTCCAATCAAAGCTGAATAATGAAAAGAAAAAAATAAAACGCACACGGATATGGTCTGACGACAGAAAAATCTCCGAATCGCGTTCACCTTGTAAACTAACAAATCATATTGAAGACCAGAGCTTCTTTGTTGCAAAATAATGCAAATGCCGATGTTTAGAACCGTATACGAAGGAAGAGGGTCGGGTATAAAACCGCGGCTCATTTATTTTATAATCACAGTTACACATCGTCTGTTAACTTTGACACACAAGATGGTGAGTGAAGATAAAGTTGCATCATTTTCTGGTATTTGAGAATGGCACCCATTTGACCAATCACGTGCTATTCTTGTATAAAGTTTCCGGTTGACAACAATCGTTTATTAAAAGTGTTTGAGAATAAGATTAAAATTTCGGGACTCCATGCTTGCGCAGGGTTAAAAAATAAAACACTGGGAACGTGATAAAAAACATCTACTTGAATTCCCTTCAGTGAAATTAAATTAATAAAATTAATATTTTTAATAGAGAAAATGTATAATAAATTGTTTGGTGATTTCTCTTTCAGAAATCCTTTGTAGCCCTCCTCGCCGTCGTGGCCGTGGTTGCCGCTGATGTATCCCACATAGTGCGCAGCTCCGAGGCTGTTGCTCAGATCACCAGGCAGGAAGCTGACGTCTTACCTGACCAGTACCAATACGGTTACGAGACCAGCAACGGTATCTCCGCTCAGGAATCTGGTAAACTCCAGGAAGGCCCTGTAAGTACCTTCAGTTTTTGAGTCTTAATTTTGGTCTTATCTAGGTCATGATTTAATTACCTACCTCATGAAAGATTACTAAAAAAAGCCTCGTCTTGTAAATCAAAGTTATTTAATTTATAACTTAAAATAATAAGAATATCTAATTAATACTAAGACATATTATCTGTATTATTAATCTACATTTTTTTTTATAATCTTTGACATCATTGGTCTGCACCATTTGTATGTCACAGTTGTTTAAGATCTTCATTTTTACCATAGCATCGATAACATACTTAGTAACAGAAATAAGTGCAGTCTACAACGCTAAAAGTTAAATACTCGTATAATGAAAGGACCAATTCCAAAACAATAAATTGTCCCTGATCAAGGCCAAACGGATGACATTTAACCGTAGCAGATAATCTTGCGTACAAAATATATTAATATGTTTATATCGTATGTCATCTTGAACCTTGATATTTCTTCTAAGGTCAAAATAGTACGCAATAGTGGAAATATACCAAATTATGATCATCAGCTCATTGGCACGTGATATGAATTTAATTAAAGTATAACACACAGCTCAAACAATCAGTCTTTATTTTGTGATTTCCGGTTACTCAATATTTTGTTATTCATCCAGGAGGGCGCAGCTATTGAAGTCCAGGGCTCCTACTCTTACACCGCTCCCAACGGTGAAGTTATTAACGTTAACTTCATCGCTGACAAGAACGGTTACCAGCCCCAGGTAAATATCTAGCATAGAATATTCAGCCAATAATGGTCCCACTATTGGGATACAACCCTCAAAAAAAAACATAGTTCGTATTTTTCTGTAATTTCTTTGCTAATCTTTTTTTTGAACTTTGATGTTTCTTTTTGAGACTTCAATTTGTTTTTTTTTATAACTTTACTCATTTATTAACAGCGCATCAAAATGTATTATGATATCATCTTTATTCATTTGTTTTATAATAGATGAATGTTCAAATGAAGTAGTTTCCTGATTGTCTATCTTTTATAACTTCATTCACAGTTAACGACATAGCTTTTGATTTTTATTGATTAAGTCTTGTTTTAATATTATAAACTAGATTTCATCCAAATACGACATTGTCACTTAAGAAAAAAAGCTTATACTGACTATCAATATGTGATAACACGATTGTTGTTCATTTTCAGGGTGCCCATCTCCCCACTCCTCCCCCCACTCAACCAATCCCCGAGTATATTCTGAGGTCCCTTGAGTACATCAGGACCCACCCCCCGCAGCCCGAACCAGTCAGGAAGTTTTAAGTTAACTTTTATATTATAGGAAATAACAAACAAATCATTTCATACACTGCCAATTATTTTATCTCTAGTCGCAATATGTGTGTAATTTTTTTTAAATAAAAAGGATTTCTTGTTGTACAGTCATTAATTTGTTTCTGTTTATCCTCCTAATCAACTAAAAAAGTAATTAAATCAATACTGTGATTCCATTTTGAAGATTGATAGGCTCGTTTTAAATAGGCATCTATAAATCATATATTAACTGGGAATGTCCGTAATCAATTAACATTAATTGCATCTTCTTCTTTTCGAGTCCATTGTTAACCTGCTTCGAAACAACACTAAAGTCACTATAGTTAAACGGTAAAGTCAACCCTACAGTTCAATTCACTTAATTATACAGTAACCGTTATTTACACCTAAAGTATCAGCTTGCTGACAGATCTGCAGACAAGCTAACACCAACTAATAATTACACGATTTTAAAAATGGATATCTTATTAATATTATAAATGCGAAAGTTTGGATGGATGTATGGATGTTTGTTTGTTACTCAATCACGCCAGAATGGCACAAAGTCCGGAATAGCACAAGGGCTACTTTTCATCCCGGAATAAAGTTGTTTCCTTGGGATAAGAAAACACTATTGACGCGGGCAAAGCCGCTGGTGGAAGCTAGTATCTTATAAATATTATGTCTACAAGTAAATTTTAAAAACGCCCGACACATTTTTATTTCGTGCAACATAATTTATCTAGTAGTGGACACGCTTCGATCGACAATCTATTGAACAAGTAATTATGACACGATCATCTTGCGAAAACCACCCGATTCAACGCCCATAACTTTTGAACGGCTAACTGATTTAAAACAAACATCTACGAACAGTTTCGATAAAGTCACCATTCAAACAAAAAATTCGAAATAAAAATCGGTTCGTCCGTTTAGGAGCTATGATGCCACAGACAGATACACAAATAAACAAACACACATATACACACGTAAATAGGCTGCCGGGCAATAGGGACCATTTTTTTCCTTGTGGTGTTTCATGGGGGTTTAGCCATAATTGATCGGCGGCTGTATGGTTGATACATATAGTGCATAGAGAATGCAGTTGCCCATTCTCTGGTGAGTTACTTAGTCATCTCTTATGACTCCCATGGGAGATATGGGCTGGTGCTATACTTTACGTTCGAAACCATACGGTACAATGGAATTCACATCAATTTATCTGGGACAAAAAGGTCCAGTTAGGTAGGTCTAACTTCGAGGGAGAGGTCAACCTGCGAATCCGACTCGACTGGGCAGCGTTCGGGAAGTTGCGTAGTATCTTCTCGTCTAATATACCACATTGTCTCACAACTAGTGTGTGTTGCCAGTGATAACCTAAGCGACTGAAACGTGGTCGCTCACAATGGGCCTCATCAGAAGGCTTTAAGGTCTATCCACACATATCAGGGGCGTGCCCGGGACGTGGACGGACCGTGCCCCGTCCGGGGCTCAAAAAAATATCGGTGCGTACATTTTATATGAACTAGTTCACACACGTCCGTGCAAGGGCCAGTGACGGAGCTTCAGTGACTGGGCCGACGCCGTGACGTACACGGGCGTGCCGATATTTTCCCTGCACTTTGTCGATTTTTCTTTAATAAATATGGATGACGAGTTATCAATAGAGGCGGTTCGCATAATTATATAGCGTTGTTTACGATTTATCTCACCCAAAATATATGGCTTCTATGTATAAAAATAATATATGGAATTAAATCGGATGAAAATTAAACTGTGAGGGTAAGTAACATATTTTTATTAAACTTATTAAATGCGATGTCTTCACCATGGTACGGTGCATGGACCGGTGACGGAGCTTCAATGCCTGGGCCGACGCCGTGACGTGCGCCGCGTGCGCGGTTGTGCCGATATTTTCCCTGCACGTAGTCGATGTAGTGAATATTCTTTAATTGTACCTATAGTTTTTTAAGAATCAAATCGAATGACAAGTGATGTCAATACATACGACAAAAAATTGTTGAAATTAATAATAATACAGTTGGATAACACACAAAAGCCAACCCTGAATTTTGTAATGCCAAATGCTAATATCGAAACTGAAAACGAATCCGAAGGAACATCAGGACAAGATTCGTGTAATATAAGGGACTATATTGAGCATTTTGCAGATAAGTAAAAACCGGCCAAGTGCGAGTAAGTCATATTCTTTTTGGTCTTAAACCATCTATGCATTGCCTTTCTAATGAAACCAATTTGGGGCATATCGGTTGGATGGTTTCAAAGTCTATAGCGGACATAGGTAGAAAGACTTTTTGTATTTTATATATTAGAATTATAGGATGAATTTCAGAAAAATCGACAACGCCATCTACTGGCACTACCGGAATCAACACACAACGCCATGTTCATTTTTGTGTGTGCTTTGTGTCTATCATGTAACAGAGATGGCGCTGTGTCGCAAAATGTATGAGAAAATGTTTTTTTAAGTAATCATGATAAGCATTTGCATTTTTTGTTAGTTTTCTGTATATTGTGTGAAATTCTCCCAGTAGCTCTCTGTCCTACCACAATTATGATACCAAAACGTGTTTTTTAAACACTTTCTGTCTGTCTTGTACCTCTTCCATTTCCTCTCCATCTAGAGCAATTGCAATCGAAATCAACTCTTCTGTATCTGGTATTATATTATCTGTGTCTGTATTAAACAAAGACATGACTTAGGTATATTGCGTGTTGTAATTTATATTTCACTACAATACACTGAAGCGATACTCTGATACGAAAACAAAATGGTGACCGAGGAGCACAGATCGCGGCCTGTCCACGGTCCTGTCACATCCCTGTCGTGTGTGTACAGAAAGTCCCTGACGGGACTCGGGATGCACGGTTTCAGCACGGCCACGGCCCTGGCACGTCACGGGCACGTCCCTGATATGTGTGGATACAGCTTTGAAGTCACCCAAAGGACGATCGAGAGGGCTATGCTCGGAGTTTTCGTGTGGGATCGCATCAGAAATGAGGATATCCGCAGGAGAATCAATGTTACTGACATAGCCCGAAGAATTGCAAAACATAAGTGGGAATGGGCAGGGCACATTGCTCGCAGAACTCAATGATGGTCGATGGGGCCGAAAAGTTCTGGAGTGGCGACCGCGAGTTGGAAGAGGCTGCGTTGGAAGGCCTCCCACTAGGTGAACCGATGACCTGGTTAAGGTTTTGGGAATGCGCTGAATGCGAGACACACGGAAACGGTCAATGTAGCGACGCTTGAGGAGGCCTATGTTTAGCAGTGGACGTCTTTCAGCTGAAATGATAATGATGGTGATGACTTAATATATGAAATCCGCCATATTTTACCGGCGGCCATATTACATTTGGAATTTTTCATTCTACTGGTCAAACCCTTACATTTGGTACCCATATTGAAGGGGTTGTTAGTATGCATGTTGGGAAATAAGGAAAAAGAGCGTTCCACAGAAACAGAAGTTGCTGAAGCAGTCAAAATTTTCAGAGCAACTGCTCCTAATTCAGCTTTTGAATATAAAGTTTGCTACCACGCAACTGGCTTGACTTTTTTAGCTGTTTCCTAAATATACTCTTTGCTCCAAAACCATTGCCGCATATACGTTCAGACACTTCTTCGAACAGTTGTTGAACTGAAATACTGTGTTCTTGCATATATATATAAGTTAAGAATAAACTTCAGTCAAGTTAAGAATAAACTCCCAAGTCCCATCCGTCTATGTTTTTCAATATTTCTTAACTAAAATGTAGTACCTGGGCGACCGAGCTCTGCTCGGGTGAAAATAGAGAAAAAGACGTTTTCTAAACTTTAAACCTAGCTAGATCAATTTAGCGCCCCTGAAAATCCCTGAAAACTAAATTTCACAAAAATCGTTGGAGCCGTTTCCGAGATTCAGATTATATATATACAAGAATTGCTCGTTTAGAGGTATTAGATAGATTAAATTAGCTATTTCCACTCTGCAACCTCATAGAGTAACGTTTTTTCGAGTTAAGTATGATATAACAACAAAAGAAGTTGACTTTAGATCATGAAATCAAATATAGTGTATTCAAATTGAGCAATCTTACTTCCAATTTTAAATTCTCATAAATTCTCGTAAATTCTCCGTCGGAAGGAACATTGCAGAATATTGCAGAACATTCTCGATCGGAGAATTTTCTCCGTGAGAGAATATTCTCTCGACCCATCACTACCGATGGGGCCGAAAAGTTCTGGAATGGCGACCGCAAACCGGAAGACGATGCGTTGGAAGGCTTCCTACTAGGTGGACTGATGACCTGGTTAAGGTTGCGGGAAGGCGCTGGATGCGAGACACACGGGATCGGTCAATGTGGCGACGCCTGGGGGAGGCCTATGTCCAGCAGTGGACGTGTTTCGACTGAAATGATGATGATGATGTAATATTTACGCCCCTTATTGAATTGCGGGTAAAATAAAAATGCGTTTGAAGGCAAAAAAGACCGAAGACGACCTCCTTTGACATGCAGTTGTACCAGAATGACGAAGCTTCTCAAGAAATTACCTGACTGAACCATCCTCAATCGAACGTCTTTGCATGCCTACCCCACCTAGGATAGGATAGAATAGATGGGCCCCTTTCCCGCACTTAGATTCCTATTTGGTCCGTTGTGCGTGCAGGCCTCTCTGTGAGAGGGAATGGACCGTAATTCACCACGCGGGCCCAGTGCGGGTTGGTGGATATCACAACATGTCTTAAAATTTTTGGTTCTAAGACATGCCGGTTTCCTCACGATGTTTTCCTTCACCGTTTTGAGAGCAGTGGTGATGAAATAATTTACATAAACTAAAGCGACCCCGCGATCTACAACTTGTAAATCCACCGCTGCTCTCACCAACTCCACCTAAAAAAATGGCAAAAGGTTAAGAAGAAGAAACAGAATAGAGAATGCAGAGGGTCTATATTTTAGTTCATTTTTTGAATAGGAATAGGTGTGGTGCTTTAAACGAAATGTCGGCAGTTTATGTAATACTGACTCTCTGTACTGGTGTGGACTTATTACTTGAACGAGATGATGTACGTGTATTTACCTAAGCAGATAGAATCAACAAAATATTAGTTTATGCATACAGTCATGTTGCAAAAGAACATTCAAAAATAGTTTTTTGAATTACTTTTCTTATTGCCGTGGGATATTTATAATAAACTAGTTTCTGCTCGCGGCTTCTCATGCGCGATAAAAATCCTATTTCATAATCCAGGTCATGGTCTATCCATGTACCATCCGAATCTGTTTTAGTGGTTAAAAAAACAACTAAATATTCAGGTCCGTATTCAGTGTCAGTTTGAAGTACCTCCACTCGTATTTGTCGCCATGACAACGAAAAAAAACCGGTCCAGTGCGATTTGAACTCGTGCGCCGAGGGTTCCGTACCTACCCATTATACCGCCATAATAAAATTCAATTTTAAAGATATGTGCAAATTTAGATTTTCGCGAAAACTTGTAAGTACCAAAACTTACCTTAATTTCAATATTTTTTTTGAACTTTTCTTTATTTGTGCTGTAAGACATTACTTTCACGGTCAAACGGCTGGACGGATCTGGATGAAATTTGGCGAAGAGGTAGTTTATAGTTTATAACACATATGTTTTATCCGGGGATTTTTTCCCTATGGGATAATATTTGACATTCACGCGGGCGAAGCCGCTGGCAGAAGCTAGTTTTACATATTTTGTTTGGTACACGGCATCAATTGATAGAATTATATGTAAAGCAAGAAAGTAACAGAAAACTATACACATACTATTGAGTATAATTATGTCATTTCTATGACTGATTTGTTAAATGTTATGTTGAGATGGGTAATTCCCTGAGTATCTTGGTCCCCGAGGAACCCAAGGTGACCTCGATTTATTTTTATCTTGATAAACTCAATAAATAGTCAATTTAGCTTAAAATACCGTCAGCAGATGATATGTTAAATAAAAGTTTATTACTTACTAAAATTATAATACTCAACTTTAAGAACCAGGAAAAATAATGAAGTTGCTTGGTTAAGGTAAATTAATTAAAGAATACAATATAGAGTCTCCTAGAGCAATCACAGGTTTTTCATTATTAACACAATAGTTCCTTTTTACCCGACTGCCGAAGGAGGGTAAGGTGTTTATCGGTATATTTATGTATGTAAAAGAGAGAAAAGAAAAGTATTTAACTGCCACAAAACGACATACAACCATAACATTGCAAGAACAAGTGCAGTGGTAGTAGATTGTTTTGTTGTGATTGTTGTGTGTTTTGATTGTAGATGTACGAGTATGTATGTTTGTTCCTATGTGGCGTTCTAGAGGCCAAACGCGTAGGCCGATTTTGATGATTCTTACGTCAATTGATTCGTCTACCCCCTGCGATTTTGCGAGTATCAATGGCAAATAGAAAAAGGCGGATTTTGGGCGCCATATTGTGGGGGCCCATTTTATTTTTCTTCCAAACCCATCGTGTGGGGTATCAATATAAAGAAAAATGTTAAGTGAAAAGTTATATGACACCGATGACACTGTTTGCGGATGACAGTACAATAACAATACCGTGTATTCATAGAGAATTTTATAAACAAGACATAAATGAAACATTAGAATGGTTAGACAATAATGATTTAAAAATTAATTTAAGTAAGACCATGATAATGCATTTTAGCCAACGCGCACAGACTATTTCCAATCTTGACATAACATATAATAATATTGCAATTGACACAGTTTATACAACCAAGTTTCTAGGACTGACAATAGATAGTAATTTAAATTGGAAGGCCCACATAGAGACTCTGACTAAAAGAATAAGCAGTAGTGCTTATGCCTTGTACATCCTGTCTCGAACGGTTAATATAGACGCGCTATTAACAGCTTACTATGGGCTAAGTGAATCTGTTCTCAGATATGGGATTATCTTTTGGGGTAACTCAACTGATAAAGAAGTTGCATTTAAAGCACAAAAGAGGTGCCTTAGAGCGATGTTTAAGTTAAAAACCACTGATAGTTGTAAACCCTATTTCATCCGCTATAAAATATTAACATTGCCGTCTCTTTATATTCTGGAAACGGTAATGTTTGTTAGAAAAAATGATAGCTTATTTTCACGTATGCAAGATAAATTTCCAAGAAATAGGCGTGATCAAAATCCGCTCTGTCTGCATAGCAGTAGGACGGCACTTATGCGCAAAAGTGTTTTTTGCATGGCTTCTACGATTTATAATAAGTTACCCAAAAGTTGGAGGGAGCTTAATAATGTAGAAATAAAGAAGCAACTAAAGTCGTTTCTAAGTAAAAGGGCCTACTATAATATTAACGAATTTATGGAAGAATCCTTTGTTTGACATAGATTTTATTGCAATTTTGACATTTGATAATTTTTACATTGATTTGATTTGCATTAACTTTTGTTTGACATTTTATTGATTTTTTTATATAGATTTTCTATTTTTACATTATTCTTATTTGACATTTATTTGATATTTTTCATTTTGACATTTGATTAATTTTTATATTTGACATGCATTATTTTATTTGTCATTTGATTTATTTATTTTTTTGCATAGTTTTGATAATGATGCGTTTTTGCTATTTTACATTTGATTAATTTTCACATTGATTTGACATGCACTATTTTTCATTTTGACATTTGATTTATATTTTATGCATGGATTTACTTTATTGCTATTTGACATTTTTGATTTATATTATTATTTTAATTCCATTGATATTTTGAGATAACTGTTATTATTATTAATAATTTTCACTTTGCTTATTGTTGGCTTTGATAATTATGGAATTCATTTATAATTTAACTTCCAAAATATTTGCACGCCATAGCATGTGGCAAACATGTCGGCATCTTTTGGTGTTTTTTGTTATCTTGCATGCATATTGTATGTGTTACCCATGTTTGAGCAAATAAATATATCTTATCTTATAATTAAAAAAAAAGTTAATTCCAAAAACCAAAAAGCCTAAGTGCTTAAGAAGCGAACTAAAATAATTAAAACAAGAAGAAAATCATGCTGTGCAGTCGGAGCATACATCTGCTTTAGATCAGCCAGCCCGCGAATTAGATTCTTTGAATTAATTATTTTAAATACAGAAAATATATATATATATATTTTAGCCGCGGTTTACGCGGACCCCATTTTAATGAATTTTGGTATAGAGATAGATTTGGCCTTAGAGAAGGACATAGGATACTTTTTATCCCGAGAGTATATTTCCATTTGATTATTTTTGCCTTTCGCCCGGGTGATGCCTTCCTAATCCCAGACATGGTCTACCTCTGCCGTTTTGCCGTTATGAAGTAGAAACGTAACAAACAGATATACAGACTTACTTTCGTATTTCTAATATTAGTATGAATACCTACAAGATATAGTTGGTTTTCGTAAGATATAGTCACATCAGTACGTAAGTACATACGTACTGGCCTAATAGGTATGAACAGAATGTGTGTACACATAACTGACAACGAACGATTATCATTGATTTGCAAAGTTTACAATAGTCAATAACGCTATATACATATAAACATATTAACTCACATACACAAACACCCACAGCCGGCACAACTATCTGCTGTAGGTCATACAAATATTTGTTCTGTGCGGGGATCGAACCCGCGACACGCAGCGCAGCAGTCAATCACTCAACCACTACGCCAACCATCAACCACCGCCAATGTATTTAATGGTTTTTGGAAATTCTATCCCTAATCCCTAAATGGGTAAAAAAGGGTTGAAATATGTATGATATTTTTACAGTTTGTAAATAGGACACATGAAATTTTAGATTTACGCTCTTGGTTGATAAGAAGAATTCATGTATTTATTGGATTTTGGAAATTCTACTCCTACGGGGATACAATAGGGGTTGAAACTTTATATGAAATGTATTCGGTTTGGCAATAAAACAGCTGAAATTGTTGGTTTACGCTCTTGGTTAATAAAAAAACCGGCTAAGTGCGAGTCGGACTCGCGCACGTAGGGTTCCGTACCATTATCGCAAAAAACGGTACAAAAATCACGTTTTTGTATGGGAGCCCTACTTAAATATAAATTTTATGCTGTTTTTAGTATATGTTGTTATAGCGGCAACAGAAATACATCATCAGTGAAAATTTCAGCTGTCTAGCTATCACGGATCATGAGATACAGCCTGGTGACAGACAGACAGACAGATGGACCGCGGAGTCTTAGTAATAGGGTCCCGTTTTTACCCTTTGGGTACGGAACCCTAAAAACGAAGGGTGTTAAAGACTTTTGAAGAATTTTACTGTACAAGGCTTCTTTTAATAATGAAGGGGATCACTAAGAAAGGATTTTTGGCAATTAAACCTTTAAGGGGGTGAAACTAAAAAGTCATCTGTAGGATAAAATACGGATCACGCGAACGAGGCCGCGGGCGAAGTGCTAGTAGTAGTAGTAGTAGTAGGGACTCCCTTTGCCGCACTTAGACTCCCATTTGGTCCGTTGTGCATGGGGGCACTGGCTAACATAGCCAGCCCAACTCCGCTCAAAAGCACAGAAGCTTCCTGGGAGCTTCACAGGCTTCACGGAGCGACCTCACTGTTCCGAGGGTTTCTTCGCGTTGAGAAGCCACGGCCTCGCATTCCAGGATTACGTGGGCGGCTGATTCTTCGGCGTTAAAACAGCCCCTGCAAAGTGGGCTGTCCGTGGCGCCTATGTTGAATAAATGTTTGTTAAGAAGGGTGTGGCCCGTTATTGTCCCTATAATTATTTTGAGGTTATTCCTACTCAGGCTGAGGAGTTTCTTGGTGAGACGCGGGTTTACTATCGGCACAGCCATTTTTGACTGTCTACAGTCTGTAGCCCGTGACCATCTGTTATTGTGTAATTCTGTTGATCTTTGACGAATCCACGCACGAAATTGCGAGAAAGGCAAGGGGATAAGTGGGTACGGGCCTAGCACCAACATCTCGGAGCCCCTTTTCACAAGTTCATCTGCGGCATCATTGCCTAGGGATCCACTGTGCCCCTTGATCCACTGGAGGGTGATTCGATTGGAATTTGATATACTCTCCAGGGCGAGATGGCATTCAAAGATTAGTTTGTTGTTGGTTAGTTTGTTTTCTAAAGCTTTGAGCACAGCCAGACTATCAGATAGGAATCTGATTCCGTAGTTCTGGATACCTAAACACTTTACGGTTTTTGCGGCTTGTGTTAAGGCGACACATTCACATTGGAAAGTTGAACTATGTGTGCCTAATGGTATGTGAAAGTTAATGTTGAGGTCAAGGGAGTGTACGCCAGCACCTGAACCGTTATTAGTTTTTGAGCCATCTGTGTAGATTCGCACTTCATTTGCTCCCGACTGATCCCTTTCTTCCTCTATTGTTTGTATGTTATAGTTTTTGTTGAACATAGGTTGTTTTTGTATTCTATCACACGGAGCGGCGATGAGAGGTTGATACTCAATCGCCCGGTCCAGGATTTTAGCGTGTGGGCTTGTGTGTGGGTTTTTACCCCATATGCCTAGATGCATTAGCCTGATAGCAGCTAGCCCCGCTTCTTGCTGTATGTACAGGTCCAGGGGAGTTATATGTAGGGCTTTCTCCATGGCTGCTGTTGGGGTGGTTCTCATGCAGCCGGTGATAGCTGAGCAGGCCTGTCGCTGGAACCGTTGGAGTCGGGTGATGGTGGTCGAGAGTTCTGTCCTAGTCCACCAAACCAGAGCACCATAAGCCAACATTGGCCTGATTACCGCTGTGTATAGCCAGAGAGTAATCCTTGGAGACAGCCCCCATGTTTTTCCTAACATTTTTTTACACTGATAGAGTGCGATTGTGCATTTGTTGAGTTTGTAGTCAAGATGCTTGTTCCAGAGCAATTTGCTATCAAGAATTACCCCCAAGTACTTGACCTCCTCTTTAAGTGTTAATTCTGTGTTGAAAAGTTTTGGAAGCCTATGCGGTCCAAGATTTCGTTTGTTAGTGAACATTATTAGTTCCGTCTTAACGGGGTTAACCGACAGTTCGTGTTTAGTACACCAGCTCTCGATTATTTTGAAGGCCTTTCTCATGAGATCACATAAGATGCCCTCAAATTGCCCCGAGATTAGAATTGCTATGTCATCTGCGTATCCTACCGAGTACAGACTGCTGGCGTTGAGCTCTGCAATGAGCTCATTTACGACTAAATTCCACAGAAGTGGTGACAGCACCCCACCTTGTGGGCAGCCCTTGCTCACGATTCCTCGTGCGGTAGTGTTCACAGTAAATTGAATAGCACGGTTTTTTAGCATGTTGTTAATCCATTCTACGAGCGTCGGCGCAACACCGTGCGTGTTTAGTGCCTGACCGATGCTGGTGAAGTTAGTTTTGTCGAATGCACCTTCGATATCAATGAAGGCACCTAGGGTTGGATTTTTGTTTTTGAGAACATTGCTTACGCGTGAGACTACGCTGTGGAGCGCTGATTCAGTTGATTTGCCTGCACAGTAGGCATGTTGGTTCGGGTGCAGAGGTTTTTGTATCGAAATCTGGTTTCTTATCTTCCTGTCCCCCAGCCTCTCCAGTGTCTTTAGAAAGAAAGAGGAGAGGCTTATGGGTCTAAAAGATTTGGGCTGGGTGTAGTCGCCCCTACCTGGTTTCGGAATAAATATTATTTTTACTTCGCGCCATTTCAAGGGGATATATTGGTGAGAAAAACGCCTCCAACTTGTTTTACCTCGGAGGCGAATTAGTTTTTTATATGTTTTGCGGTTTGTTATGTAACGGTCCCAGTCTACTAGCGACCGTGTGTTCCTAGCTCTATTGAATAGACTTCTCAGTTTGTGTCGGTGTCTCTCCAGTTCAGGACTCCACCAGGACTGCCTGATTCCTCTCCTGGGTAAGGATGGAAGTGATTTTGTTTACGTGTTCGTCTAAATTGTTTATCGTTATTTCAGCCGGAAGAGAGGGTAACCTACCCATTTCAGTACCTATAAGTCTGACGAACTTCGATTGGTCTGTGTTGCGAGGAACCCTTCTTGGCTGTGGTGTGGTTAAGTTGAAGTTAATTAAATCATAAATAAATCATAAATCATTTATTTCTTTGCAAATATGGGTGATTGGTACATAGATGTTTTTTAAAGGTAATTAGCTCCTCCATATTCTACCGTCTTGTGGGCATGCAAAAAATTATTTCATTCACAAAAAATAGTAATATAAAATTGTAATGATAATATAAATTTAAATGTCAATTTATCAAAATACAAAAAAAAATATCTTTTTTAAAATTAGTCAAGTGAAAGTAGTAGAATTTTTATAATAATGTCAAAGAGAATAATAAATAAGTCAATTTGGAAAAAATATAAATGTCGAAATAGTATCATACATGTCCATCACAATAATACGTTTTTATGTCATTGTAATAATTTATCATTAAGAAAGTCATCAATTGTGTAATAACATTTCTCTATTAATATTTGGCTTAGTGCCCTTTTAAATTTTATTACAGTCATATTTTTTATTGCATCAGGTACTTTATTATAGATTCGTGGGGCAAGACCAAAGAAACTCTTCTGCATAAGTGCCGTTTTGCATTTTACTTGGGATAGTTTATTAACATATTGAGCCCGTGTCGGATTTTTTCTGCCTGCTGACAGTTTTACAAATAATTCTGGATGAATTTTTACAAACAATGCTGTTTCTAAAATGTATAAACACGGGAAAGTTAAAATGTTTAGAGACTTAAAATAGGGAAGACAGCTATCTGTTGTTTTAAGCGCACACATTGACCTTATACATCGCTTTTGCATTCTAAATACTAGTTCCCTATCGGTAGACTGCCCCCAAAATATGATACCATACCGCAAGACAGAGGCAACTAGTCCATGGTATGCTGATAAAAGAGCCTGCATGTTGACTTTTTTTGAAAGTTGCCGGAGAGCATACGCGGTTTTGCTGAGTTTTTTGCACACAACTTCAATATGAGGTTTCCAAGTGAGTTTACTGTCAATAACTATACCCAAAAACCGTGCCTGGCTTGCTTCCTCAATATTACAACCTTGGTAAGCAATACTAATATTTGGGTTTTCACTGCGTTGATGAAATTGCATTATTTTTGTTTTATTGAGGTTTATAATTAAATTGTTATTATTTAGCCAATTTATTATGTCATGTAAACAAGTATTTATGTCCTGCTCGTAATTAATATGATTCTCACACTTAATCACAGCTGTACTGTCATCCGCAAAGAGAATCATTTTATTTGATGTTGCAATTGGGAGGTCATTGATGTAAATTAGAAAAAATGGTGGCCCCAGTACGCTACCCTGCGGAACACCATATTTTACGTGTCTTGGCTTTGATACATAAATGGTTTCCATTTTAGTCTTCGGACAGATTCTAGAGACTTCTGTGTATTGAATTCTGTTGCTTAAATATGACTCTATTAACTGAAGAATATTTCCTCTTATTCCGTAGCTATGCAGTTTTTCCAACAGAATTTTATGATCCACATGATCAAAAGCCTTGGACATATCAGTATAGATAGCACAAACTGGAATTCTCGTATCCACAGATGACATGATGTTTGTTAAGAGGTCAAAGAATGCCATATTAACTGTAATATTTTTGCGGAATCCCTTTTGTTCCTTACAAAATAATTTATACTTTTCGAAATACGAGTAAAGAGAGTTATATACAACTTTTTCAAAAATTTTCGAGAATATTGGGATTTTCGCTATTGGTCTATAGTTTTTTAAGTCCGATTTGTCATCTTTTTTGTGTAAAGGTTTTATGACAACCGTTTTGAGCTTGTTTGGGAACTCGCCATTAGCAATACACAAGTTAATAATATGCGCCAATGGAGGTGCTATTACGTCTCTTGCAAATTTTATGACTTTTGTAGAAATGCCATCGTATCCTACAGTATTCGTGTTTTTTAGGTTAGAAATTATTTTTATAATGTCATCGGCAGTAACAGGTTGCATGAATAGGGAATTTAATGTCTGATTTTTTAAATTAATATTATTTAACGTTATGTCAGCTTTAGTTTTATTTTCAATTTCGTCAATAAAATAATTGTTAAATTCATTCGCAATGTCTATAGGGTGTGTAAACGTTAGATTATCTCTATTTATGGTCATGATTGACTCCTGTGGCAAACATAACTTGGTTTTATTTATTATTTGCCATGTAGCCTTTGATTTGTTTTCAGCGATGTTTATAAAATGATTATTTTGAGCTTTTTGTGTTAGCTTAATAATTTTCCTATAAAGTTTTGTGTAGTTTTTAAGATTTTTTTTATTTTGTGAGTTAGAATTTAACCTATAAGCCCAAAGTAACTGCTTTTGTTTCTTGCTACATATTTTTATTCCTCGAGAAATCCATTTTGTTTCCTTGTTCGTTTTAATTGTTACAATTTTTTCCGGGAAGCACAGCTTATAAAAAAGAGTAAAATCATCCATGAAATCATCAAAAGCTGTGTTTGCCTCTTGTGCATCAAAAACCTGTGTAAATGATAGACTGCTAAGATGTTTTTTAAAAGTAAATAAATGATTCATATTTAGGTCCTGCTTTTTAGTTTTCCAATACTGTAATTTACAGGTTTTTTTAATAGGTATTTTAATTATTTGTGATACATGATCTGAAAGGATTAAATCTATAACTTCAGTTTCGCAACCTTTCCTGCAGTTGTGTGCAAAATTATCAATACAGGTATTACTACTTAATCTTGTGGGTGTATAAAGTGATAGTTTTAGGTTATACTTCATAAGAAAAAACTCTAATTCTAATGTTGCCTTGTTTCTTTTCAAAACATCAATATTAAAGTCTCCGCACAAGACTATTTTTTTATTCGAAGAGATAGAAACTTTACTTAAAACATAATCTAATTTTTCATAAAATATTTCATAATTAGGTTTAGGGATTCTGTATACACAAATTATAATAATTTTATGAGTTATTATCTCTACGGCACAGCATTCGAAAATCCCTGAAACCGATTGTTTTGATATTTCCGGTATTTCCTTAAACTGTAATCCTACTCTAACAAAAATACACGCTCCTCCTCTCTTCACTTCTCTAGAATAAAAAGCTGCTGGACAAAAATTAGGAATGTGTAATAAATCTTCAAAACCCTTTTGTACGAAGTGCTCCGTGATACAAATAATATCTATAATAGTTCCTCTGTCAGATAATTCCACTAGCTTTACAGTCAGATTATCAATTTTATTAATTAGTCCAGCTATGTTCTGATGTAAAATGGTAAGGTATTTAAAGAAAAAACTGAGTATTTGCATGTTGTGAATCTATAGGCTGAGTATTTCGATTTTGAGATGGGCAGTCCACTTCCAAGTGTGTAGTAGTCAGGTCGCCAAGGTCAAATATAAGGTCTTGCAAATCTGATACAACAATCTTTAAACCAGAGTAATTTAAAGTTCCATATTTGTTACTGTAGGATTCGTAATTGTAAGGTAGATTAAAATTTGAGTCTAGTAAATGAGCATAATTCCACGTATTTATATCTAAATAAAGAAGGTTATTGAAGGTTTCTATACGGCTGTTAAACATTATGTTGGCATCTGTCATATATTTAAAAGTCGGTAAACAAATTATGAAGTTTGTATGATTCAGTGGTAACAATTTTTCCCTGACAGATATGACTAGTTCTAAGTAGTTATGCGTTTTTCGAAAGTCTTCCTCGCCGATATAAATAACGCAAAAGTCCGAGTGTGTAAAGTTATGTACTTTTCTTTCGATTTTGTCAATAAGTTGCAACAACCCACATGTTGGTTTGCGATAGTGACAGATTTCAAAGTTACACAAATTAGTTTTTTGTGCAATTGTATAAAGTCTGTTTGAAGTTTCGCTGCTTACTAGGCATATTTTATGTTTCACGGAAGGAGATATAACAACATCAGTTCTGGTTGTTTTTATATTATTTGTTTCTTTCGAGACGCAATCGTTGCAGTTGACAGTTTTTGTACGTAAAATGTCATTTTCTTCAATAGTTGGAGTGGTCTGGGTTTGTTTTGTCTTCGTGTTATTTTTAGGTGTGTTTTTAGGTGTCATTAATGTTGTCTTCGGTACACGTTTTCCTGGACTGTTAATAAGTTTTTTATACATTTCATTTTTTTTTGAAAATTCATCATTCAATTCTTTTAGCTGACTGTTTTCTAATGACAGAAGCTCGATTTCTTTGTGAGCACTAGTAAGTTGAGATGTTAGTCTCGCTACCTCATCTTTCAATATTTTTAACTGCGGAGCGTCCTCATCTTCAGATATATCGGGTAGACTACTCGTCGTACAGTTCAAAGTTTGTGATATAATATCGCTTTCGTCATCATTTGGTTCCGACCGTGTGCGGTTCCGCCGGAAAGTTATATTCTCCAAGAAATTCATTTTAGATTGCAGTTATAAATTGTATTAATGATGGTACTACTACCGTCGTTTGTAAGTATTCGTTGCCCGTTGTTATTCTTGACTATCAGATAAATTCCGATTAATTTGTAGATATCCCAAAAAGTGAATTCGTTTGCGGGGATCGAACTCGAGTCATAGGCTACAAATGTATCATGTAGGCAGTTTGCCGTACCTGCCACCGCGTCTGTTAAGTGTGTTGTCGAAATAGTCGAACAGTAGGCTCTTCCAAGTAAAAAATCGTTAATGATATCGGTTGTGATTTGAACGATTTGAATATTTTTTCACTATGACTCACTTTTTTCACTTTTTTTTTTTTCACTTTTTTCGATGTAATTGTTTATATTTTATTTGTCACACGTTTTTTAGTTAAGTATTTAGCAATATGTAGTTCATTAGAGTCATAAATACTACACTCAAAATTGATTTTTTTTCACAAAGTTTTGTCCAAATTTATAAGTTTCGTCCATAAGTTTCACAGCGAATAATTTGTTAGGATAACACTTTCACACGCGTATTGTACTATCTTCTTAACTTTTATGATGTATTAGAGTAGATAGTGTTTAAATAATAATTTTAGAAATTTTTATAACGGGAGCTCAATGTTTACATGACAGCTAGCGCCATCTCTCCTCAATCTCCTCCCCCCTCAATCCTAAATCTCATCTCTCCTCAATTGTAAAACGGATCCATCTATGGTCTGAGCATGATATCTCATTGGACACATGCCAGTCCTGGATGGAGTTGGATACACCTAAAGTTGCTAAAGTTAGGTCTATTATTGTTTGCGATCTCGCGTTTATGAAGGTGGGTTCGGAACCCTTGTTAAGTAGTACAAGGTTATTGTTAAGAATAAAATCAAGCATTTCCTCACCTCGGTTGTTGGTTTTGACATTACCCCAGAGCGTGTGATGCGCGTTGGAATCTGTGCCGATGATTAGTTCTAGTTTCTCCCTTTCACAGTACTCCACCAGCAAGGCGAGCTCTGGTAGAGGCACGTCCGCGTCGCCTGGCAGGTATGCCGAGGCTAGTACAATGTCTGGGTGTTCTTGTTCGGTTCTGAAAAGCCTGGTTGCTGTCATGTCCCTTGAACAGAATTCGTAAATTAAAAGGTTAGGTACATGTTTTGGGACCAATATGCAGGTACGCGGATTACTTACGGAGGTGTCTAGCAGCAACTTACCTCCGATGTTAGCAAGACCGCATATTTTGCCACTTCTAATCCACGGCTCTTGGATGAGGGCGATGTTCTTCTCTTGTTGGTTCTCCAGCACTCTGCGTAAAGTAGCCGACGCAGTTTGACTGTGCTGGAGGTTGGTCTGCAGGATCTTAGTCCTCCCGCAAAGGAGAGGAGCAGGGATCGCTGTCCTCGTCCCTACTTCTCCCCTCCGGCGGAAAGCAGTCCTCGTCCGAAGTTAGTTCAATAATTACCACGTTTGCTCAATGCGGGGTGGAGATTTCGAACTTATATTTACTATAAGTCCAGGTTTCCTCATGTTTTTATCCTGTACCGTTTGTCAGCGATGTCCAAGATAAACTTCGAAAGTTTATATCAAGGTAGCACGGGCTATTAGTATTAAGCGACATCCTGGCCGATATTGAGTTATACATTTACGGAATTTCCAGTTTTATTGCATCTTTTGAGACCGGTTTCATGGCGATCTGAGCACTTTTTTGTCGCTTGGAACATCAATAAATTTAGGTCTAGTTTGAATCTGATTTGAGTGATGCGACACAAATTTTATAAAATTTTACAAAAGATGGACTTCATCCAGACAAAATATTTTGTGTTTTTGACTTAAATCTGTTTGTCCTGACATACGTTTCGTAACAAAAGGCGTTTGAATCGTTTTGCCTGTCTAAATAAAAGTGATTTGAGTTAATTTTGTATCAAACGACATTTATTTCTGATAATAAAAGCTTTAAAAATTTAAACTGGACTAAATTATGCGGTTTTTGTAAAGGCAAACAGCATAGACCATTTTTTGTAAAATATTAATACTTTTTTTACAATGTTTTTTTTTCCTAAAAATTGAACTTTGAAATGCTCTCCTGTAAAGTTCCAAAAATGTCACTTCATTTAAATAGCCCGAGAAATCTCGATATGAATTTGAAAGTCACAATGGTACCTACTTGCCCGAAAAGCACGAAAGGCGAGTTCTTAGTCACTAAGCCATCGCGTCTTTTTAACCGACTTTCAAAAAAGGAGGAGGTTCTAGGTTCGACTTCTTGTATGTATTTTTTTTGTGTATTTTCACCGATATCTCCGTCAATTGTGGACCGATTTTCAAAATTCTTTTTTTGTTTGATAGAGTATGTTTCGAAATTGGCCTCATTTTAATTTGGTGAAGATCTGATAAAGAACTTCGGAGATATACAACATAACTCTTCAATAAATAAGGGCACATCTCTCGGGATTGCTGCAATCGCATGTCTTTTTATTGTTTACACCATTTCATAACATAACATCACGGCAGTACACTATAAGAGGTACGCAGATGTGTATAGTTCACCTTGGTACATTCTCATTTCGCCGGCTATGTTCAGGGTATTCGGGTAATCTATTCTGGCATTATAAGTTCCTACCTTACTAAAGGCAAGTTGCTTAATAGGTACAACTAAAAAGAGTGAAATAAAAAACCTTTTTACAAAAAAAATCTACCGACTTCCAACTAAAACACTACAAAGTGAAAAATAACTTTCTTTTTCGAAGTCGGTGTCCATAACGAAAAAAAATAGTACCTATCAAAGACACCGACTACGAAAAAGAAAGTTATTTTTCACTTTGTAGTGTTTTTAGTTGGAAGTCGGTAGATTTTTTTTGTAAAAAAGTTTTTTTATTATACCATACATTATTTAAAAAAAACATACCGAAACAAAATAAACCAAGTCCAAAAATAACCTCCTAGACTCTATTACAAACTATCTCCGAACATAAATTAAGTATAGTATCTACTTTTATTTAAAGACTTCTTAAAACTTTTATCGTAGCTAGTTTTTAATAAAAAGAATGAAGCATATTTTCATATTTTTTTACCATTTAATTATTATATTTTTTGTGAATTTTAATTATTATTGATATAGATTTATTGACAATTTAAATTAAATTTGGAATTGGGTCAGCGTTATGTTGGAGTTTTTATCTGTTTTATTATTTAAATATGGACTACCTGTGTCTGAAATAAAAAAATAAAATAATAATAAAGCAAAAAACTACCCACAGGTACTCAAACTACATAAAACTTGTAGAGATTTCGTTACAAAATATATTTTTGTGCTGTACAAATAATAATTATAAACGTTAAAAGTTCCGAAATGAAAAAGAATGCTGTAGGGTTCAGTCAAAAATATTTAAGTGAGCCCAAAAAAGAAACCGCAAATACGCGGATCCATCGCTGAATCAATATTCATCACTAGATACAAATGACACGTTAGAACGTGTCCAATCAAAGCTGCATAATGAAAAGAAAAAAATAAAACGCACACGGATATGGTCTGACAACAGAAAAATCTCCGAATCGCGTTCACCTTGTAAACTAACAAATCATATTGAAGACCAGAGCTTCTTTGTTGCAAAATAATGCAAATGCCGATGTTTAGAGCCATATACGAAGGAAGAGGGTCGGGTATAAAACCGCGGCTCGTTTATTTTATAATCACAGTTACACATCGTCTGTTAACTTTGACACACAAGATGGTGAGTGAAGATAAAGTTGCATCATTTTCTGGTATTTGAGAATGGCACCCATTTGACCAATCACGTGCTATTCTTGTATAAAGTTTGCGGTTGTGAACAATCGTTCATTAAAAGTGTTTGAGAATAAGATTAAAATTTCGGGACTCCATGCTTGCGCAGGGTTAAAAAATAAAACACTGGGAACGTGATAAAAAACATCTACTTGAATTCCCTTCAGTGAAATTAAATTAATAAAATTAATATTTTTAATAGAGAAAATGTATAATAAATTGTTTGGTGATTTCTCTTTCAGAAATCCTTTGTAGCCCTCCTCGCCGTCGTGGCCGTGGTTGCCGCTGATGTATCCCACGTAGTGCGCGGCACCGAGGCTGATGCTCAGATCACCAGGCAGGAAGCTGACGTCTTACCTGACCAGTACCAATACGTTTACGAGACCAGCAACGGTATCTCCGCTCAGGAATCTGGTAAACTCCAGGAAGGCCCTGTAAGTACCTTCAGTTTTTGAGTCTTAATTTTGGTCTTATCTAGGTCATGATTTAATTACCTACCTCATGAAAGATTACTAAAAAAAGCCTCGTCTTGTAAATCAAAGTTATTTAATTTATAACTTAAAATAATAAGAATATCTAATTAATACTAAGACATATTATCTGTATTATTAATCTACATTTTTTTTTATAATCTTTGACATCATTGGTCTGCACCATTTGTATGTCACAGTTGTTTAAGATCTTCATTTTTACCATAGCATCGATAACATACTTAGTAACAGAAATAAGTGCAGTCTACAACGCTAAAAGTTAAATACTCGTATAATGAAAGGACCAATTCCAAAACAATAAATTGTCCCTGATCAAGGCCAAACGGATGACATTTAACCGTAGCAGATAATCTTGCGTACAAAATATATTAATATGTTTATATCGTATGTCATCTTGAACCTTGATATTTCTTCTAAGGTCAAAATAGTACGCAATAGTGGAAATATACCAAATTATGATCATCAGCTCATTGGCACGTGATATGAATTTAATTGAAGTATAACACACAGCTCAAACAATCAGTCTTTATTTTGTGATTTCCGGTTACTCAATATTTTGTTATTCATCCAGGAGGGCGCAGCTATTGAAGTCCAGGGCTCCAACTCTTACACCGCTCCCAACGGTGAAGTTATTACCATTAACTTCACCGCTGACAAGAACGGTTACCAGCCCCAGGTAAATATCTTAGCATAGAATATTCAGTCAATAATTGTCCCACTATTGGGATACAACCCTAAAAAAAAAACATAGTTCGTATTTTTCTGTAATTTATTTCTTTGCTAATCTTTTTTTTGAACTTTGATGTTTCGTTTTGAGACTTCAATTTGTTTTTTTTTATAACTTTACTCATTTATTAACAGCGCATCAAAATGTATTATGATATCATCTTTATGCATTTGTTTTATAATAGATGAATGTTCAAATGAAGTAGTTTCCTGATTGTCTATCTTTTATAACTTCATTCACAGTTAACGACATAGCTTTTGATTTTTATTGATTAAGTCTTGTTTTAATATTATAAACTAGATTTCATCCAAATACGACATTGTCACTTAAGAAAAAAAACTTATACTGACTATCAATATGTGATAACACGATTGTTGTTAATTTTCAGGGTGCCCATCTCCCCACTCCTCCCCCCACTCAACCAATCCCCGAGTACATTTTGAGGTCCATTGAGTACATCAGGACCCACCCCCCGCAGCCCGAACCAGTCAGGAAGTTTTAAGTTAACTTTTATATTATAGGAAATAACAAACAAATCATTTCATACACTGCCAATTATTTTATCTCTAGTCGCAATATGTGTGTAATTTTTTTTAAATAAAAAGGATTTCTTGTTGTACAGTCATTAATTTGTTTCTGTTTATCCTCCTAATCGACTAAAAAAGTAATTAAATCAATACTGTGATTCCATTTTGAAGATTGATAGGCTCGTTTTAAATAGGCATCTATAAATCATATATTAACTGGGAATGTCCGTAATCAATTAACATTAATTGCATCTTCTTTTTTCGAGTCCATTGTTAACCTGCTTCGAAACTAAAGTCACTATAGTTAAACGGTAAAGTCAACCCTACAGTTCAATTCACTTAATTATACAGTAACCGTTATTTACACCTAAAGTATCAGCTTGCTGACAGATCTGCAGACAAGCTAACACCAACTACGATTTACACGATTTTAAATATGGATATCGTATTAATATTATAAATGCGAAAGTTTGGATGGATGTATGGATGTTTTTTGTTACTCAATCACGCCAGAATGGCTGAACGGATCTATATGATTTGGTACAGAGATAGATCAAAGTCCGGAATAGCACAAGGGCTACTTTTCATCCCGGAATAAAGTTGTTCCCTTGGGATAAGAAAACACTATTGACGCGGGCAAAGCCGCTAGGGGAAGCTAGTTTCATATAAATATTATGTCTACAAGTAAAATTTAAAAACGCCCGACACATTTTTATTTCATACTACATAATGTATCTAGTAGTGGACATGCTTCGATCGACAATCTATTGAACAAGTAATTATGACACGATCATCTTGCGAAAACCACCCGATTCAACGTCCATAACTTTTGAACGGTTAACTGAATTAAAACAAACAGCTACGAACAGTTTCGATAAAGTCACCATTCAAACAAAAAATCGCAATAAAAATCGGTTCGTCCGTTTAGGAGCTATGATGCCACAGACAGATACACAAATAAACAAATACACAGATACACACGTAAAACTTATAACACCCCTCTTTTTCTGTTGGGGATTAAAAAGTAACGGAACACATTCAACATTGTCAGTACAGCAGCCTAATTGTGCAAGTGAATTCGGCAAGGCACAGGGCTTGACCGCCATCAATCGACCAATCACATGCGAGATAAAGACGCGATGTGGATTTCCGTCTGGTCGATTGATGGCGGTCAAACCCAGTGCCTTGCCAAAATCACTTATGCAATTAGGCTGCATATCCTACTAATAACCGGCCAAGAGCAAGTCGGACAAGCGCACGAAAAGTTCTGTAGCATTATCGCAAAAACGATAAAATATCACGTTTGTTGTATGGGACTGACATACCCCACTTAAATATTTATTTTATTTAGTTTTTAGTATAGCGGCAACAGAAACACATCAGCTGTGAAATATTCAACTGTCTAGCTATCACGGTACATTTGATACAGGCTGGTGACAGACAGACGAACAATGGAGTCTTAGTAATGGTCCCGTTTTTACCCTTTGGGTATGGAACCCTAAAAACCATGAAATTATCAATACAACATTTTTATTCAGGTTAATAGCGCATTTAGTTACCATCAAATTTCGACCTCGACCTCAAAATGTTAGGCGTCACATAGTTCATATAAGTCCAATTTATTTCACTTAGCTACTTAAATGTTATGCATGTTACATGTGGCGATAACTGATTCGAGTCACGCTATATAGTCATCAGGTAAAAGCGAATTGTACAAAATGTCGTTTTTGTTTTATTACATATTAGTTTTAATCTTCTGTACCGACATTAAACAGTGGTCTTCGAAATTATCGAAAACAAAATTGCCGCTCAATTAATCTCAAATCGAAAAAAAATGTGGCAAAAAAGTTGTATACATCTGAGTCGATCACCCTACACTGCCCTACAGAATACTTAGTTATGGAAAAAAAAACTAGAAACCTGAACAATGATTTGCTGAATGTGTTTAATAGTACATTGTGTATTAAGGGCGGTAAGTAAGGAATTACGATCGAGGCTCTACTAGAAGCCCGAAGTCGAAGACTGAGGGATTTTCGAGTCGAGTTTCGTAATGCCCGTACCGCCCGTGAAACATACAATGTTTTTTATCACATTTGCGAGTAAATAAATAAAATTATAGGGCAGAAAAAGATTTTCATTATTTTTTTTTTGCTGTATGGATAATATCTGGCGGTGTTGCATTTAAATCACACTTATCGGACGACGACGACGACATTTTTTATAACTTTTTTACTTGTCTTCAAACACAAAATGTAATAATTATGAATTAAGCCTAATTATAATTTTTAAGATTTTCGTCTGTCTGTCTGTTTGTGCTGGGTAATCTCCATAACGGCTGGGCTGATTTTGACGGGACTTTCACTGGTAGATAGCTGATGTAATAAGGAGTAACATATTTATAGTATAATTTTTATTTCGGAAAAAAACACAGTTCCTGTCGAAAAAGCAAAGACACCGACTTTGTAGTGTTTTTCGGTTTAATTTTTCTGTAGAAATGTTTTTTATGAGGTTGTTTATTTTACTCTAGACGATTTAACGTACATGTTTTTTTACATGGTTCTCACATATATGTAATTTTCCAACAAAAATGATGTTACCAAATACTTAGAATTAAGTGTCAAGAGTGTCCATGGAGTTTCTTGCACATTCTTCTCCATAGAGAACTACTGACGCTTGCGAATATGCAACTTGCCTCATTTGTTTTGCTGATAATTCAAAAGATCGTAATGAGGTTAGTAAAAATAAAATATTTTGATTTTGATTTTTTGTCAAATGTATTTATTTCAACTGGGCCATTATGCGGCACTTTTGAACATTAAAAACCATTTACAAGTATTAAAAATTGATACTACCGTGCATTCGGAAAAGTAGCATGTTATGGAGAAGAACGCACAAAAAACTCCATACTTACTCTTTTAAATAAATAAGTTTTTACAATATTTATATAAGTACAAACATTAATAAATTCATGTACGTGAGAACGATGCACCCAGAACTACTATACTTACTACATATAGGTACAAAGTATTATAAGCACTAAATGGTAAAATTCCTTCACTTGATAAATAGGGACATGGTTCTCACATACTTACAAATATTGCAAACAACAACAATGTAACAGTGTGCGAGTATTTTTTTTAAACAAATACAGAAGAAAAAAATTAAAAATAAAGCGTTACTATAATTATGAATATAATACAAATTAACCAGTTTGATATTGTCCACACTAAAGATTGCCATATGGAGCAGGACCAGCATGTTTCCAAGCATTTTTATCTTGAATATAATCGTCTAATTTGTAATATGCTTGCTTAGAAAGTGTGCTTTTAACTATTGTTTTAAATTTTTTTTCATTAAGTTTTAATATCTCACAAGGTATTTTGTTATAGAATTTAACACAATACCCCATGAAAGATGTGTGTACTTTAGCTAATCTATAAGATGGTTCATCTAACTTATCTTTGTTTCTAGTGTTACAATTGTGTCTATCACTAACTTTACTAAAGTTATTTATATTTTTCCTTACATACATAATATTTTCATAAATGAATTGCCAAGAAACTGTCATAATATTAATCTTTTTAAATAGATCCCTAAGTGATTCTCGGTGACATAACTTATATATGGCTCTGACAGTTCGCTTTCGCAATATAAATATTGATTCAATGTCAGCCGCCCGGGCAGCCCTTTAGCAGTGTGGTGGCCCAGAGGTAACGGCCGCGCCTTAGAAGTTGTAGGACGTGGGCTTGAACCTAGGCAGGCGCTTTACTTTGTGTAAATTATTTCTTACTTCTTCTACTTATTAATTTCTACAACACAATTTCTGCTTGCGGTTTTCCTTCGTGGCATAAGCAAGTTTCTATTTGCTGGGGAAATACATACTCGATTAACTGAGGTCAAGGTTACCGACCATGACTGTCAAACTTTTGATGTCTTTATTTATTTGTTTACCCTCGCACTGGAAAGCCTTGCGGAATGTACACCAATGGATCACAAATTTACAAATACCGACTATAAATCCAGGTTTCTTCATGATGTTGCCTTCACCGTTGTCAGCGATGTCCAAGATGAACTTAGAAAGTACATATGAATTGAAAAAGTCACATTAGTACTCGCCCGAATTTGAACCCACGACCACAAGCACAAGAGGCGAGGTCTTAGCCACTGGGCCACCATGACATATATCTCGTATCATTATTCAGTCCACTTAGATTACTTTTGTCGGTTTGGTGTTTAATTTATAATTAGGGTTTGATGTTTAATCGTAGTGTCTCCTACGTCTATATTTCGGCTGACGTGGTTTGAAAACTGAAAATATAATGATCTAAGGAAGCCTGAAGTTGCAGGTCCCAAGCAGGTGCTTTACTTTGTATTAACTATTTGTATAAAACTGAGAAGGAAAAAAAAAACAGGCATGTTCTAAAACCAACATTTTATGACATGGTGACATCCACCAACCAGGACTGGGTACGCGTGGCAGATTACGGCCCATCCCCTCTAACAAAGAGCTCTGCAGTGGGAACATTAAAATATTGAAGATTATGATGACGATGAAGGAAGCCTGGCCACTTTATTTACTTTGAGTTTAACATTTTATTCCCATGTGCATTCTATACTTTTCCTCAAATTGCTTCATAATACACCTAGGACTGTTATGTAACCAATATTAGCAATATTGTACAATTATTAGCAATTTCATACTAAGTGTTTAAACATATACGTAGGACATTCTCTATATGTTGGCTGAACTCATCAAATGTCATTAGGTCATTCGTGAGAATTCAATTCTTGGTTTTGAGATGCGGTCAAAGACCTTAGGTTATAAGGTAACACTATACATGGGTTTCTCGCCTCGAATCCTAAAGGTTTTGGATAGAAATCTTATATTTAAAACATCGTCATTTCTAACTACTGGGTATTTTACGCCATTCCTTTATGCCATATCATCTGATGGTAAGCAATGATGTGGCTGACGATGAAACCAAACGGTTTCTGACCCATCTATTAAGTCATGACCATGACCAAAGGGGATGTGGTAACCTGAACTACTTGGTCACGCTCCTAAAACTCTCATACCTCACTAAAGTTTTAATATATGGACTAAATAATATGTTAAGAAATTTATAAAGCATACATTCCAATTCTAATGGTCTGTGGTAAGATAAGATCTAACATGACAAAACTGGTCTTGAAAACATAGCACCCATTGTGCTAGAAGAGCCATTAACGCCACGCTTCCAACGCAACGCAACGCAATATTATTATGACATAACTTGATTCGATATGACAAAATCAAAGTCAAGTGGCATCCTAACTAATATTATAGTAGTACGAAAGTAATTCTGTCTGTCTGTCTGTTACATTTTCACGCTCAAACCGCTGAACCGATATAGATGAAATATAGTATGGAGATAGTTTGAGACCCTTGGAAGGACATAGGATAATTTTTGTCCCGGTAGTGGGACCTTGGGATGATAAAACACTTTTCACGCGGGTGAAGCCGCGGGCAAAAGCTAGGAAGAAATAAATTCTGCACCGTGTCGCATCTAGGTGCTAATTTATATGCGTGATAATGAAGATCACGTGACTGCAATATTCACGCTCTCTTATTTAGGTAAATAGGCACATTTTCCTGTTCTCTCTTATAAAATTATGAAACCAGAATGCACACATGTCAAGCCTTTGGTATTATGTGGCCTTTAATTTTCTGGGTTACGCATTATTTTCTGCGGTTTATGTCATATGTAAATTATATTGATGGTTATCGCCGTATCTTTATGCTTGTCGATAGTAATATCTCAAACGGCTTTAAGTGTAAGGAAAACTATTCACATCGAAAATACAGAAACAATCCAAAAGGCAAACGGGTCACTGCTAGGCTTAAAGCGGAGAATTCACTAATCGGATTTGCTCTTGGGCATGCCTGCAGGCCATGTCTATGTGAAGAACAGTCATAAATTAAACCTATAAGAGTAAGATCATGGCCCAGGCAAGTCCGTCTAGTAAATGATTGACGATATATTAACCGATTTTAAAATGAACATCTCGTCTAATCAGCAGTTCGTAATTTTTACACAACAAGTAAAATTTCAAAATTTAAAAAACCCCCGACACATTTATCTTGCGAAAACATCACGATCTAAACAGTAAAACGAGCATAAATTTTGAACGGCTGAACCGATTATATTCAAACTTAGCTAGGAACACTCTCGATATAATCATCACCTTTCAAAGAAAAAAAAACTAAATCAAAATCGGTTCATCCGTTGAGGCGCTATGATGCCACAGACAGAAACACAGATACACAGACACACAGATACACAACAACACACCTCAAACTTATAACACCCCTCTTTTTCCGTCGGGGGTTAAAAATAATAAAAAGGAAAGATTTGCTTGCTTGTAAGTTTGTCTACGCTATATTGTAATAATAATAATATATATACGTATATCCCCACCGCAGTATATCTGCGTTGACGACATGGTGCGGCTTGCGTGTTCCAATGAACCCTAGGTCGGTGCCGGTAGATTCTACTTTGCCGCAACGTTACTAGGGTGAGGGACCTAGAGAGATAAAATCCGCAGTGTAGCTTTGTGGCGAGCTGGTGGGCAGTGGCGACACCAAGGACCTGATCTCCAGGGAGAAGTCTTGTCCCTTGTCTCTTGCCTTAATTGGCTCGCTTGAGTGGAGATTCGCAAGAGCAAACGTGCTGGGTGGAAGGAAGTTAACCCAGTATGATACTGGTAGGGATATTGACCGTACTTCCAAAATTATCCTGATAGCCGTGGCTTACTTCTCCACTCCTCAAGCATCTCCGTATATGTTGCTCCCTTGGCGCTACGTCACTTAAGTGTTAGCGACTGTTAAGAGCACGGGGGGGAGATATATTGAGTGTGCATGTCATCACCTGCTATTTTATAGCCGTGTTATTCAGCAGTGGTCAGGCAGGGGCCAATATTATTTCTATAATGTAATAGTCCTGCACCAGCTGGAGATTGCCCTTGGGTGCTCTTGTGTAGTGATTTGTGCATACAGGGATCATCGCCGGTTGTTGTCTCGTTTCATTCCAGAATCTCAATAATAATATTATAAAGAGGAAAGATTTGATTGTGTGTAAGTTTGTTTGTAGTGGATAAACTCAAAAACTACTTAACTCAATTTGAACATTCTTTCACAGTAACAAGCTCCTGAATGACATAAATGAATGAATTCCTGAGTGACATAGGCTATTTTTTAATCCTGAAAACGGTACTGTGGGGGGTCCATTTTTATAAAAAAAAAAATTGCATCTTTCGTCTTAATATTTTTGTGTTGTGTTGAAATATGAACTTTCGACGCTCATAACTTTCAAATATTATTTGATTACTTTTTTGTTCCCATACAGGGCTAGAAATGATAAGACAATTTGATATCATTTTTTATTTTGAATGTACATCGTCAAATAGTAGAGTAATTGCCATACTACGTTTGTATGGAAGAATTTAATGATCGACTAGGGCGACCTTAAGTCAATTAATGATATGATAAGTAGTAGCCTTAAACTCCACTAAGCGCCAAGACCAGATCCTTGCCAAAATATACTACATAGACATTCATCACACCGAACAACCCACCGCGCTTCTGTACGTGAATCTGCCGAGCGCACGCATAATCATAATAAATATCGATACACAAACATAATAAGCGAACAAACACTCCAGATTCATAATAGCTTCACTGAAACCAGAACAAAGGCTGATCCTGACGTGTGTAGGCGACAGCGGAGGGAGAGGGGCAGGAGGGGATTGTGAGCAAATATTGTCTCGCAACCAACAAGCTTCATTAGCAATGAGTGATGTAATTAATTTCACTGTTCGATGGATAAAGGTACTGTTTTGCGTTACAGATCTGTGGCTGTGTGTTAGTATGAATATTTTTTGCATATTAGATTCGAAGGAACAAAAGATCATGTTGAACTGATATTGAACGGGCTATGTCTTCCGATAAAAATCGTGTTTGTCAAACAGCATTCTTGCTTGAGCGGATGGCTAAAGGTCTTACATTATTGAAAATCAACTGCTGAGGGAATTTTCCAAACGAAGTAGGGGGGACTATGAATTGTTAAAAAGAGTTGAGTAATAATGATTTTGATAATGTCCATTAGAACACGGTCAAATAGAAAACCCATAAAAAGAATTAGGTAATAGAAAGCTTTTGAACATAAATCAACTGGTTTATGGCATTAGTCGAACCTAACTGATGGGTAAGCCATAGTTACGTTTAAATCAGATACTGGGTATTATTTTCAGATGACCTTTGTAGTATTGTATTTAAATAATTTTTCTTTTATGATCGATAGTAGAAGGTCTAGAAAAGGTAACCTGGGGGGTGACCATAAGCTCTTAGAGTATGGTTATTTTGAGTGTGTGTATGGGACAGATGTATATATGACGTGTATACATCTGTCACTTACTCTATCTCAAAATAACCTTACTCTAAGAGCTTATGGTCACCCCCCTGTCAGCGATAACAACTGTCAAAAAGGCCAAAATGGGGATCACCATACGCTTTTCTATACTCTCCAGAGTGACATTTAAAGACTTGTATTATTAGGTAAATGCTTCCTCGTTAACTATCCAACTGTTGGACAAACATCTATTCTCGTCCTTAATTATAACTTCAACACAAGTGCGTTCATGCTCTACGGTAACTGGCCCGTCTAACAAAGGCAGAGCATTGCTATCCACAGCGGAAATTGTCCTGCTACACTACACCCCCTAACACAGCTCTGTGGAGCTTCCTATCCTAACTAGAATCAATAAACACTAATGCATGCATCACTATAAAACTGTTGACAATACATGCACACTCATTTAGCCATCGCAAAACCGCCGAGCGGGGGCGTAATTCGATTAACTGCATTTCGAGTGGTACTCTAAAGCGTCCGACTTATCGAATTTGGCGTTTGCACCAAATACGTATGAAATGGGAATACACGGAGTTGTGGGTGGTGAATGCCACTGATGTGTAGGTACCTACGTGGTTTGTGTTACGTATGACTGCGTTTTTGTTAATGTCACACTCATGCCTGTTGCTGGCTCGGTAATGGTTTCGTAATAGCCCATTGTTGTCTACACGGGAAGGCATAGACGGCATTAATAAATGATCTGTCAAAATGTATGCACCTGGCAGACGAATTCGTGCTTTATTGTAATAATCGTCTCTGCCAGCTTCGCCCACGTAAAAAGTGTTTTCTTATCCCAAGGGAATATTATACCAGGATGAAAAGTAGCCTATGTGGTATTCCAGACTATAATCTATGTCTGTGGCAAATTGTATCCAGATCTGTTGAGCTGTTCTGGCGTGATTGAGTAACAAACACACATCCACACACACACATCTATTCAAACTTTCGCAAAATATTAGTATGATTACTAAGATTGGTTTGTAAAGGACAGGTGATTCTGATTATCATTGTTTAAGTAATGTTGCTTTTACCTACGTAAGATAAACGCTGTTCTTTATTAGCTATTGTGTTGTCACAACAATTCAGTTCTGTTAAAGCCCTGGAAAATGCAAGTGTATTGGGGAGGCACAAGGAATCAAGGAAAACAGTTTCCTCAATTGTTTCGTAAAGAAATTAAACTTTATTGCAAGACATGAAAATGCAATTTATTAAAGGATAAGGAATTTTATCGTGTATATGTGAGAGAAGAAGCCATCAAATGATTTGCGATCCCGTGTGGCGTTGAGTACGGATGGAGTGAACAAAAGTGAAGGATAAGTGATGAAAAAACCGTCTTATCAGTCGTTTAGTGTTTGTTTGAGTAGGATCAAGCGAGGCTATGTACAGTTCTTTCGATTTATGGCAGTTCGGAATATACAAGGTGTAACAGAAGCAACCCAAATCCTGAAAAGGGTTCATTGTACTCATTATTATGAACAAGTTTTACCAGGGGCCAACCCTGAAATCGCGAAAAACAGATCTGCTGCTGAGAACATTTTGTTGAGTTATGCGTGTTGCCCATGTATGGGGCATTTTGTTTGTCGCGATTACGCTGGTTCTATAGTGAATAGTAAAATTAGGTCTTTTCATGAATTGCGCGCTTGAGAATTGTTCGGCGTGACGGTCAAGTTTAAGATCAAAATGGAAAAACTCTATTTAGGGTTTCGTACGTTGCTACTTACTCAAGAATTTTTAAAAATACATGTAAGGTGGCTAAGGCCTTGTTAGGTTAAATTAGCAGAACATAAAATCAAGACGGTTTGCAAAATTATAAATAATGTAAAGAACAGGAATAAAATAAATAGTACTGATTACACGCTTGATACCACACACAGACTTATTAGAGATAACAAAAAAGTTGCGCAAGAATTTGTAAATTTCTTTACCAACATCCCAATTAAAACTACTGAAACCTTAAATTCTTCGCTCTCGCTTGCTTTTGGATTATTAAACGCGAACGTTTCAGCCTGCCCGAATTTATTTTACTTTTCACATATAAACCCCATAATATAAAAATAAAAGCTTTTAAGCAAATCAAGATCAAACCGACTGAAGATCTGTGGGGAATGTCCATCAAAGCTTGTATCTCCATTATTCAGACTATAGCGCCGTACTTAGCTGTAATTTTCAATTTGTGTATGGATCAAGGAGTCTTTCCAGATCTAATAAAATATAGTAATGTTATACCACTTTTTAAATCCGGGGACAAGATGTTATCCGTGTTGCCGGTTTTCAGCAAGGTATTTGAGAAGATAATGCTAAATCAAATGCTCATTCATTTTAATACGAATAACATCTTGCATGATAAACAGTATGGTTTCACCAAAGGTCGTTGTACAACTGACGCTGGTGTCACCCTATTAAAACACATCTTTACGGCGTGGGAAGAGTCGCAGGATGCCATAGGTATCTTCTGTGACCTGAGAGGCGTTATCATGAAACATTACTTCTGAAACTTGAGCATTACGGGCTAGCTCAATCAGCGTTAAGTTTGGTTAAATCTTATTTGAATGATAGACAGCAATTAGTTCTAATAAACGGTGTGAATTCGTCAGGGTTAAACGTGAAAATGGGGGTACCCAAGGGCTCCGTTTTAGGTCCTTTCTTATTTTTAATATACATAAACGATTTACACTGTTTATTGTAAAACAAACTAAACATGGTGTTATTTGCTGATGACACATCTTTAATTTTTATAATAAATAGACGTACTTGTCAGGTTGACGACGTAAATAACGCGCTACGGCAGCTTCAGGATTATTTCACTGCCAATAATTTAGTTTTAAATGGTAAAAAAACCAAGTGCGTAAAATTTTCCTTGCCGAATGTCAAAAGTACTGATTGTGACATTATATTAAACAAGGAGAAGCTATAATTCGTCGATAAAACGGTTTGCCTGGGGATCACGCTAGACTCAAAAGGTTACAATGGGGTCCTCATTTAATATCACTTGCAGGGCGGCTAAGTTCGGCAGCTTATGCTGTTAGAAAGATTCGTCAATTTAGTCATGTAGATACATACCGCTAGGCTGGTCTATTTTAGCTACTTTCATAGTATAATGTCTTACGGTATTTTACTATGGGGAAGGGCTGCAGAAATTGAGTCAATTTTTATTCTGCAAAAACGAGCCATCAGCGTGATATACAATCTTCGCCGGCGTGATTCTCTAAGGGAACAGTTCCCTTAGAGAATTGCTTTTAAGGGCATTAACATCATGACGGTTCCTTGTCAATATATTTATGAAAACATCATGTACGTGAGAAAGAATTTACATCTTTGTAGTAAAAACGGAGAAAGACTTAATTGCATTACTAGAAATACGGACCAATTAGTTCAACCAGGTTTCAATAGCCTCATCTTTCAAGAGGTACTGTACAAAATGTTACAAAAAAAATCCTCCCCACATTCTAGAACTGAATGAGACGAAATTTAAAACTTATATAAAACGCACACTATGCAGGCAGGCATATTATAAGTTGGGGGATTACAACACTGATAAAAATGCTTGGCTCAATTCTAGTCTTGCTCCACAAACACAAGGGCGCAAAAACAAGTGATATGCAGAACATTATTGTTTTGAAGTATTGTTGGACCTGCTGAAGACTGTATGAATATATTTGTATTATATAGACTCAATTTATTTAGTATTGTATAACTGCGCAGCACGTGTGTGAGTACTATGTACCCAACTGTAAATCTACCATTTGCTGTACCTTTGTGTCGTTCGTTGACTTATGTGTGCCCTGACAGTTGAGTGTGTCATGCTCTCTCAAATGTCTCTCTGATGGTGGCGCTTGTGTTGGATCATTCGGTTCCCTTCATGATGGTTGAGCTGGCCGGTGCCGATTCATGCGTCATGTTCGTGAACGGGCGCCGTCAGTTGGTAATGGTCTTAACTTAACTGCTTCGGATGCTAATGTTTTTCTAGTACCTATTATGTGGGTGCACGGTGCATGTTTGATTACTTTTAATACTTTGTACCTGTACGTAGTATAGTATGTAGTGATACTGGGTGCATTATACTTACACATATGATTTATTGATGTATTTACTTATGTACCTAAATATTGGAAAAACCTTTTTTTTTTAAAGAGTAATTATGGAGTTTCTTGTGCATTCTTCTTCATAACAAGCTACTTTCCGAACGCACGGTAGAATCAATTTTTATTCCTTGTAAATTTTAATGTATTAACGTTCGAAAGTGCCGCTTGGTGGCCTAGTTGAAATAAAATATCTTTGTCTTTGTAGTCAACAAGGAACCCTTATAGTTTCACCATGTCCGTCTGTTCATCCGTCCAGCTTAGCTCAGAGACTCTTAGTACTATACATATTAATCACGCCGATAAAGTAGTAAAACCAAGTTTTTATTTTATGTTACCCTCCTGTACACGTAAAGTGGGGATGTTTTTTTTCTCGTCTGTCTTACGATGTGAGGTATCGTCGGATAGGCCATTCATAAATATTACGGGTCTGTCTGTCTCTGCTTTTGGATATGTTAGATAAGCCCGGCAGAAGTATATACTTATAAAGTTTTTTTTTTTCTATGGGCTTGCGCTTGACCACTATCTCACCTGATGGTAAGCGATGATGATTAAAAGGAAAACTATCACAGCTAAGTAGGCTTTACAAGTTACGAGTAATAGTCGACCGACTTATAAAATGTTCTTGAAAAGTTAAAATTTTGTATATTGATGTATGGGGACAACAGTTTTCGACGGCAAAGTTAATTTTGTCCTTTCGTTATAGAAATGTTCGGTGCTTTCATTCTATAAGAACGTTTGTAAAGCTACCTATTTACTTTGATGAATATAGATACGGAACCCTCTGTGCGCGAGTCAGACTCGCACTTGGCCGGTTTTTATAAGGTGATACGATCAAAGGTTAGTATTAGAATTGGAAGTTTTCACATAATATTACATACCTACAATAATTAATATCGTCTCAATAAGGATAAGTATAAATAACAAAAAGAACCATAACATTGCCCACAAAACCATCAACAACAAAACAATAGGAAATAAGTACCTAACACTGAAGAAAAACATCTTTTATAACAGGATATTAATTTCCTTTCCCGCCACAAACGGGACGTATGCAAACGAAAATTTATTTCCATCCCATCAATATGTTTCCTGTTCTTCTGAAGGAAATGTAAACGCTAAAAGGATTAAAGATCGTATTTTCTAATATTGAGGCAGAATCTGACGTAAGTTGAACAAAATTGACTGGTTTTTATTATGATTGAGAGTTATGTCGATCCTGTGACATTTTCATTAAAGTGATGTTTTTTGCGAGCTTTATTGCAGATAGCGGATCATACAAAACTTGAGATGAAATAACTATATTGCCTTTGATCATCTGGTTTTGACGCACTTAACATTAAAATTATCGGTCGAAAATGGTTATTTTTTTAAGCATTCAATTTATCATCATCGTCATCATTACAGCCAAAAGACGTCCACTGCTGGACATAGGCCTCCCCCACGTGTCGCCATATCGATCCTGTGCGTCTTGCATTCAGTCAATGCCCGTAGTCCAATAAAATTTGTTACTATTTCAAAATTACTGTTGCTTAATTAGCATAATAGAACCTTACTCAGAAATTAATATGTTAACCGGTCTAGTGTCGTAATTATCGAAACAATTAAAAAGCCGTTGTGTCTCGCGTGGATACACGTTTTAGGCACTCAAGGGGTTAATATTCTTCTCGCATCCCCAGAACCACAGTAACCCCAAAATCCCTAAATTCTTTTGCACTACACTCGTGTAGATACACACTCGTCCTGCGCCAAATGTCGCAGCATACATCACGATCAAGCAATTTCACAGTTGTCGTGTCGTGTATCTGCATCCTTATTACTGGATACACCTGGGAGCGTAGCTCGCGATACAGATCTCTGACGTGGGGAGTCACTACTGGAAGAAGTGCAAGTATGAGTGAGTTTGGAGTGAGTATGAAAGGTATAGGCTTGATTTTGGAGAGAGTACAAATTGTGTAAAAGTGATGCTTTCAGAAGACTATAAAAGATGAAGTAGATACTGAGATGTTGTGAAATAGAAGGCATATTGCGCTGACCACATGAAAATTGGGGTATGAGCACGAGGGCAATGATGATGACACGAAATCAGTGAAAGTGAAATTTCGATTGATAAAAGCGGAATAGGGTGATGAAGATGCTAAGTTGAATACAAAAAAAAATGGGATAAAGTTAAAAGCTTGTTAATGATGATAAAACAACGTTCAATCAATCCACCTACCTATTTCTCAACTATGTTGGGGCCAGCTTGCAGTCTAACCGACTTCAGCTGGAATTCATAGAATATGACGGAATGATGATTCAATACAATTGAGTTAAATGTACTACGTACTAGAGAAGCTATTTCATTCAAAAGATTGCGCGTAATTCGGTAATAGCCCGCTATTCACGCCCAAGCGGGAGCAAGGGGGCAAGGGAGGGGGGGGGTTACTCACTCCTTGACTTTTACTTATATTTCTCGAATTGTTTGAACAGTATCTCAATACACACGAAGGCATTTTATAAGAAACAAAACTTAGTACTCAAACGTGTCACGTTGCAGCGAGCGCTTGTCACAGACTAAGTGAGTTGGAGTGCGCGCGCTCTAACGCGTGTTACGAACAATTGAGTTGAGGAGTCTCCTCTAGTACGTAGTACATTTAACTCAATGTTCTTCAAGCTTTTAGCTTTTATCGTCAAACAACCGGCATGTCCTGGAACTAAAATTTTGAAGTCATAGACATCCACCTTCCCACATTGGACCCGCGTGGTGGATTAAGGCCTATTCCCTCTTTCACAGAGAGGTGGCTGATGATGATGAGGAGTTTCTCATAGGTGGGTACTAATAGACTAGTGTCGTCTTATACTAAGCTATTATTGCAACACCTATTACCCAAGTTTCACAAGACTTATATTGCCTACCGATTGGTATCTAAGTGTGTTTGCGTCACTGCCACGTCAGAAACCCACCTAATTGAAGTAAATCGTTAATTTAAATTCATATTTCGTAACCTTGTCAAACCTTTTGTATCTAAATGGACAAGAATGTGCCAGTAATTCTATATTTTATTTAATATTAATTCAGTTTGTTAATTGCCTTATTAATATCAACACGAATCCCTTTAATATTGGCAAATAGGACTTAATTTAAATGGTTACTTGATGTTTTTGTCAATTTAAGGCTCCAATTTGAACTTGGTATAGTTTAATTCTATGAATATATTTATTTTTTGGTCTATCTACAATAAAATTATAGGGTAAATCCAGGATAGTTGCCACAGGGATACAGTTGCCCCGATTGTAATTACTATTGTTTATTTTATGGATGAATCGAATGCTATTCTATCGAAAGTTTCTCCAACTATGACTAAGTTGACCGTATCTCATGTCTCTATGCTATTGCATAGGAAGCCGAAATGCGATGAAAGTTTTTGCGGGATAAACGTAATTTATATCATAATTGATAAACTATCCCTATGTGGGCTAGATTGCATAAAATATAAGAGGTCCGCAAGTATCGCTTCTCCGGAAATATTAAAGATAATTTCATAAATTTTTAGATAAAAACCAAAGTACCGGCCAGTTTTACAAAAAAGGTATTTTGCTTTTTATTCGTGTTTTTTATCAGATGTTTTTCATCATATTTGACAACAAAACAACAAAATTTGGACAGACAGACGGACACGTGAGTGACAGCAATAGGGCTCCGTTTGGACCCTTCGTGTACGAAACCCAAAAAACATAAAATTTTGATATAGAACGTATTGCAATATTTAGTTGTTGCAAGTTAAAATTTCTGTAAAACACTCTAAGTACTCAATTCGAACACCGCAGTCTTCACTTGAAAACCATGGTAGGGCCGCCTAATGCAATGCATGCAGTGATACGAAGCAATGTAACACGTGAAATATCTACAAACTAGAATACATTTACGTATATTAAGTTATTTGTTGGCACCGATGAGCCGAGGGAGATAGCTGCACTTAGTGCTAAAATGCGAAATTATCTTGACAGTGATCTTTAGTGTTTATTGCCATGAAAACGGTATAAAGTGCAGCGGCCTACCACCATTTACATTAAAAAATAAACCGACTTCCAAAAAAACACTACACAGCGAAACATATTTTTAACCGACTTCCCAAAAAGATGGACTCAATTGGGATAATTCTATTTTTTATATATGTTCGGGCATAACACCGATATAGACGGATTTGCAAAATATTTTTTTTGTTTGTAAGGATATACTCTCGAGGTGGTCCCATTGTCACCAAATCAGAATCTGATGATGGGGTCCCATGGAAATTGAAGGAACTCCTCAAATATTATAGGCAGACATATAATGATTTCGGTATTTTCAATAACATGGCAAGCATTTTCACTCAGAAAGTATCACTTGGTTTAGTGGAACTGATATAGAAGACCGGCAGTTATCCGCCACTGATTAAGATGAAATTTTGCATAAACGTTTATTTTGGATGACAATGTATGGTTAGCTAAGTGACGTCATTCTAAATCCAAAATGGCGGGCGGCCCAATTTTTTTATTATTTTTTTATTATCGGTAGGCTCGCGTTTGACCACTATCTCGCCTGATGTCAAGCGATGATGTGGTCTACGGTGAAGCACGTTTGCCTAGAAGTAACATATTCACTCTTGACTTAAAGACCCCAAGGCTATCAGGAAACAAAGATTCCGGAAGGAAATTCCAATCCTTACCTGTGCGCACAATGAAAGTATAGAAAGTAAGATGGCGGACTAGTTGTTTTTTGTGCACTGCCTTGATATGGGTATCAAATGGCTTGCTGAAAAGAATACGAAAAATGCTTGTTTAAAAAAATATTTTATGAATAATTTTATTATTTAGATAGAACAGAAAGGTACACAAGTTGCACCGACCAAAATAAATTGGGATAAGATCAAAAGACTGATGATTTAGATATAAATTTTGTCTCAATGACTTAAGTATAATAATAAATGCGCAGCTTAACCTGATATACCTATACTTGACCTTTGATTACGTGGGTCTGTGTAGGTGGTACGATTTTATTGATTCGCATAGATACGACCTTTAGCTTTAAGATGTTTATTGAGAAATAACGCTTAGTAGGTAACGATGTTATGAATGTAAGGGTCTTTATGTGGAAGACCGAAATACAATCTTCACTTCTTGAAAAACTTCTTCAATTATTTTTTAACTACTTAACAAAAAAGACCTATAGCTCGCTCGCTATCCTTTTCTTTCCTCTCTCACACACACATACTCTCTCGTTCCCTCATCCCTGCATTCTTATTTCTAATTTCTTAAAATTAGATGCGTTCCGAATTGACTTCCTACGTCTTACTCTTACTAATATTACAAATGCAAAAGTTTGTATGTTACTCATTCACGCCAGAACGAGTGAGCGGATCTGGATGAAATTTGGCACAGAGATAGACTATAGTCTGGAATAGCACATAGGCTACCTTTTACCCCGAAAAAATGGTTTCCCGTGGCACAACTTCCGACTTTCACGCGGGCGAAGCCGCTGGCAGAAGCTAGTACTAAACTTTTTTCCTTAAAATAACTGTTTGATTTAATTTATTTCATCTGAACAAGGATATTCTTTCCGGAGGAATTGTTAGTCCAATGTCCAATCATCATTGTCGTGTGAACTCAAATTGGGTTAACATGATTGCGAAGCATAAAACAACGTTTAGAGAAAAATAAGTGTACATTAACAAAATGAGTAGGTAAATAAATAACTATAATTATTATTTCTATCGGTTAAATATGAACATCCTAACATAATCCTAACAATGTTCTAGTGGGAAGTTGTTGAGCAATCATAACTACACGCTCCTCTTAGTAATCTTACAAAACATGCCAGCTGTTGATAGGCATTTATAATGATCAACTAATATTTCTTCTTGATACTTTGTAGGCGTTTCAGGCAAAGGTTAAAGTTGATGCCTCTGCTATAGAAAGGTCTTAAATCAAGGAATGTTTAACGTAAGTTGCTAAATTAATTTTGGTACTTTACTAGAAGTAATTTCTGCTTATGTAGGCTTTGTATATTTACAGGTTTAGTTTAAGTAATAGGGCCAATTTTAGGGCGAATTGTTATTAAATATCAAGTTTCCCAGAACTGACGCATTGCTTTTTTCACCGACTTTCCAAAACGGAGGAAGTTCTATGTTCGGCTGCATCTTTTTTTTTCAAAGATTTCCCCGTCAATTGTTATCTGATTTTGAATATTTTCTCTTTGATTGAAAGAGTTCGTGCCCGAATAGCATGTCTGTTTATTGATTACACCATTTTATAACATCATAACTTCACGCCAGTACGTTCTAAATGGGTACGCAGATGAGTACAGTAAACTCTGGTACACTTTCATTTTAACGGTTATGATCAAAATTTATGTTGTTCGGTTTATCTATTCTGGCATAACTTTGGGCATTGTAGGTTGTACTTTACTACACAACTAGCCAATTATCCCCTGAGTGCTAATTAGCAAACACAATAGCAAAAACAATTGTCTTGGGAACCAAAGTGCCCAAAAGACACTCAAAGGGGTAACTACACAACTAAAGATAGTAAAATAAAAATGTCTTAACAAAAAAAAATACAACCGACTTCCAAACAAAAACACTACAAAGTAAAAAATAACTTAAATTTCGGAAGACGGTATCCCTGTTTTAGATAGTATAAGTTAGAAAGTATTTTTTTACGTTATCGTCCTTGGATCAGGCCTCTTTTTGAACCTTCTTCTCGAACGCTTCTGGAAGATGTGTTGTAAAGATATATTACTAACTTAAGCTACCGATATCTTTAGCTTATATTTCTCTTCCGGCTTTGATTTAACTGTTGTTACTTGTAGCCAAAACTCTGACAGTTAATCTTGCCAATGCCAATCTCTTATGGAGTTACCCATTTCCTGGTTTGCAGAGGTCTAATAGTTCTATATAAAAAACCTCCGACTGCACAGCATGATGTTCTTCTTGTTTACATCTTTGCAGTCCGGTTTTGATTAAGTATATTAACTTTTTTTATTTATAAGTTTTTAGAAACATTTTTATTTTCGAATGACTTTTAATCATATAAGTGGTATATTTTTGTAATCACCTCTGAATATCCTTCATTTTGACACCCCACTAAATGGGGACCGAAGAAAAAAAATTGCAACCCCTACAATATGACGCCCAAAATCCGCCATGTTCACAACACATGGGCACTTGGGGTTCTAAGAACACTTGGGCAGCCAAGACTTATTTAACGATGTCTTAATTACAATAATCCGTCAAGTGGTTTGAAAGATACGAGGTAATAAAGAATATTACTTACATACAAACATAAATTCATACAAGATACGCGCGAAAAACATAACCCTTTCCTTGCCTCAATCTGCCTGCCTAGCCTTTTCCCAACTATGTTGGGGTCGGCTTCCAGTCTAACCGGATTCAGCTGAGTACCAGTGTTTTACATGGAGCTACTGCCTATCTGACCTCCACAACCCAGTAACTGGGTAACACGGTACCCCTTGGCTAGACTGGTGTCAGATTTCAAGCTTCTGACTACTCGTAACGACTGTCAAAGATCTTCAAATGACAGCCGGGACCAACGGCTTAACGTGCTTTCCGAGGCACGGAGGAAATGGTCACCCATCCACGGACCGTCCTCGGCAAGCGTTGCTTAACCTTGAAGATCGACCTGTGCGGCTGTTATTATTTAGCCACGAGCTCCTTGCAGCCAGGTAAAAATAGTATTTAGCGGCAATCACACTAAAAGCCGACCTTATTTTGGGAAAAGACTAAACTTGGCAGATTGATAGTCCTTTAGAATGCATCAGCAATTCAAAAGCAATTAATAACTGTCCTCTAGACAACATGTGAAAGGAGCCCGCTATAAGTGAAGTTATTTAAAATCTCTTCAAGAAAACAATTTCAATATCAAAATGTCAATAGAAATATCAAAAGTGAATATTAAGTAAAGTTATTAGTTACGAAGAAGATTGTAATTATAGATGTTTGAAGCTGATTGCAAGTTTGCAATGTTCATGCGAATTTGTAATTAATTGTGTGAAGAGATATTGCAGGTACCCTTTGTGACTGAAAAGGTGATTTTTGATGAAATTCGTTTGGAAACTTATGACCTTGTTATTTTTGGCTCGGTTACTCAACTTTTGTTAGATAATTTATATAGTAAGAGGTGCTAAAATGTAATTAAATTGTATTAAGTTATGTTAATGATTCTTATTTAATCATATCTTCTTGATACATCGTATTAACATATTATATACTAGCTGTCCCACGAGGCTTCGCTCCCGGCATCTGGCTACCTACCTACCCATCTACCTTACCTACCCTACATACATGATTGTAGCGTAACTTAAACCATTTACACAGCGCACGCAACGGAAACTCTCAAAAAGGAATAATTTTGCCCGTTTTTGCAATATTTTTAATTTATGCTCCGCTCCTACTGGTCGTAGCGTGATGTTATATAGCTTATAACCTTCCCCGATGAATGGACTATCCACCAAAAAGCATTTTTCAATTCCAACCAGTAGATTAGATTAGATTAAGACGGGCTGGTGTCCGCAACTCCACGTCTAAGCGCGTATTTTGCGTACGGTTCCAACCAGTAGTTCCTGAGATTAGCGCGTTCAAACAAACAAACAAACTCTTCAGCTTTTTATGATTTTTTTGAAAATAGGTAAATACATTTATTTATTAAAGCTTGTACAAAGTGGATAATATGACTTACGTGGACAGGTTGGTACATAAACGGCCTTTTTGCCATAAAACATTCTCTGCTAGTTAGCCTCTGGGTTATAAGGACTATATCAAATAAAAACAATAAAATGAGAATAAAAATAAGATTATATATACCTAAACCAATCAAAAGATTGTGTAAAAAATCTAGAGTGTCGGCAACAGAAGCCTAACGTTTTGGGAATCCCAAACTAAGGAGGCCAATAATATTACAAGCGTGAATAATCCAAAAACATTCGTATCCTTATTTTAATAAAATATATCAATCCTATCTATTACAACCAACTGCACAAAAATAACTGGTCACACACATTAATCGTCACAATTTTTTTTATCAAACATACCTCTCAACAAAGACCTTATTCCTCACAAAAACTTATAAAATTAAATACACGTCCTTTCAAAATTACTGGCGCCAACCATTGCATGGATAAGACACATCGCGTCTGCATCAAAAGGTTAATCTATTGTAGTTACATCACTGTACATACACCGTTAATCCGCTGTATAACGGAGTAGCATGACCTAACCTAACTCGACCTTAACATGAGTAGGTACCACTAGTTATTTGCACCGCAGTGGCTGATGAGTGGCTATTCTGAAGATGTGGTTTTTTATCGAATAATGTGTGTCAGTCCATCTCCGTAAAAAATGTTACGAATATTTTTTGTTATGAATGTATTAGCAGAACTTTTAAGAATGTTTGATTATGTAAACGTAAGTAACTATACAGTGTATCATTTATTTATATAAGGTTATTTCAAGGCTGAATCTCTTTAGCGAAATTCGAACACCTTAAATAAAATTTTGTCTCTGTAATAGCCAACTTTTAAAGGCAAAATTAAATATAGTCTATATGAATGACAAGGTTTGAATAAAAAAAATAAAAAATGCTGGTAGGTATTTAAAAGTGCAAAAAAAACGTGAAGGGCTGCAGCGTTGCAAAGTATGTATTTTAAATGTTAATCCTGAAACAGCAATAAAATTTAACCAAACAATTACACAAACAACGATAGCACTTACAAAAACCAACAGTCAAATACTATTAGTAAAAAAAAAAACAAAATGCCGGCAATAACAACAGAGTGGAACAATTGATCACATAAAGCGTCCTTGATTAAACAAATGAACGCTATACACTTTAACCCGACCGGGAGAGAGAACACTTTTTACCCCAAAAGCGATTAAAGCGAATAAAACCAAGGTCATTGAGAAGGATGAACGGGAAAGGAAAAAGGACCTGACAGCTGCTTATGGTCAATGAAAGCTGGCGTTGATTGAAGGGAACGAGATGGGCAGAAATGATTGGCTGGTGACCTATATGGGTGCGTGATCAAAAGAGTAATTTATGTCTAATCTTAACCAATATTATAAATAGATACAATTTGTGTGATTATATGTTTGTGTGAAGTGAAATGGCAGTGGGCAGGATACATTGTTTGCAGAACAGGTGTTCAATGGGGCCGAAGAGTTCTAGAGAGGCGACCGCGTACAGGCAGACGCAATGTTGGAATGCTTCTCTTTGAGTGGACCGATGAGATGCGAGATGCACAGTACCGATCAATGTGGCGACACTTGGGGGTGAAGTATGTCCAGCAGTGGACGTCTTTCGGCTGAAATGATGATGACGATGTTTGTACTCGTAATGGATAATCTTTGGATGTTTCGATCCAATTACGAAAATGATTTCACAGATAGAAAGCTACACTTTTGATGAGTGTCTTAGGCTGAATTTTAATGCTGAACAATTTAATGAGCCCCGTGGAGCAAAGCCAAGGGAAAAAGCTTGTTTCTTTTAAAACTACATAAAACAATTAATTAATAATTATTTGTCTATCGATCCCAGTCAAACAATAATTATTATGTTCATTAAACCCTTGAGCCCTTCGAGTGGATACACGCGATACACAATGGCTTTTCAATTGCCTCGGTAATTACAGGCACACGACCGGTTCATCATCATCATCATCATTTCAGCCGAAAGACGACCACTGCTGAACATAAGCCTCCCCCAAGCGTCACCACATTGACCGATCTCGCTCGCTTCAACCGGATTCCCGCATACATAAGACAGGCGCCTCGAGGGGACAAAACGCGCACTCGTTTCACACCCGCGCGACCCAAAATTCTGTAGTTTTTTGTACTATCTTTCCTTTGACTTTAAAAAAAGCCTTAGATCAATATGTAGATGATTAAATTGTCTTTGAGACGGTGAACATTTCAGTAAAATACGTCCGGCGGTTTTGGTGCAACTGTCGTTTTTTTGTCCGTGTTAGACATAACTTTCCAAATTAATTACACTATGTTATACGAATAAAACACAAAATGTTCGTAGATCTAATTATTCAGAAAATTGTCTAATGTAACATATTTTTTTTCTGTAAAATTAAGACTAGCCGCTTAGGCATGATACTTATTTAAAAATCTGCTACTGAGGGGTATCTGCGCCGGCAGGCCTGCCAACTCATAATCTATTATTGTCAGTCAAACAATAATATTTTTTTCGGATATATTCATTCAGTCTATATAATACTGTTTATTAGTAATGACACAAGATAACAGTCTACCAGCGCTTTTGTTTATCGATTTCCGATATTTTTAGTCACGCGATGCAGTAATAAGTCGCACACTAGCTATTTTGGTTGGCGACTGTTTCCACGTGTGCTCATAATAAGCCCCCTGGTAATACTGTAATTGAATCGTATCATTTATATGATTGTTATTAGAATGTTACACGCGAGTTATTAGAAGAGAATTTCTGTAAGCTTTTCAAAAGATTAGCGACAATTTAAAATCTTTTGAACAATCTTCTGCAAAGTATTACCTATAGTTGATGATGGATAAGTATCTAAATAAATTTTAAATATATATACAAAGGAAACGTTTCACATTAATCAAACAAGAGAATTCACATCCATTTAAAATAATGGACCATAAAAATACTTAACGCAATGAAGTACCAAAGCGAATTGAAATTCCATGAATTCGCTCACAGTTAAATAGGCCTATTTAGCATTTCGAAGCAAACTAATTTAATGCATTCCGCCTTATATTACAACATTTGCATGTAAGCATGTGGTATATAAACACACTGGAGAGTCACGCTAGCGGCCTGATAGCGTATTTTAGTACACACTATTCTTTCTAAAAAAAAGAATATACGAAAAAACGAACCTGCCTGTAAGCCAACCGCTTTTCCTTGAACTACCGCACCCCTCTTCACATTACCACCTACAGATATTTGAGGAACATTTCCCCTATTCCAGGGGGCTCTATTTATATTGGCCCACATAGTTGGTCGTGTTGTAGTTTAGCTAGTGTCACCATTTATGACAGAAGCCGTTTGGCTTACGATACGCCTTCGTTTCACGTTTATGATATTTTTAGGGTCCCAATATGAGCGGTTTGTATTCAATTGCTAGGTGTAGTCACGGAACTTCTATTAATATTTTCATGATCAATCATTCGATGTGATATTGCAGACATATATGGACTAGCACTTTGATATTTAGTTCATTCTTTTTAGGTTTCCGTACCCGAAAGGTCCAAACGGAGCCCTATTGCTGTCACTCATGTTTATGTCTGTCTGTTTGTCCGTCTGTCTGTCTGTCCGTCGTCTGTCACACAAAGATTACAGCCAAAAGGTTGACAGTCTTCAATTTTTTTATTCATCTTATTGAAAAATATTTTTAAATGTAAGTGGAGACATAAATAAATTGTATCGTTGTTTAGAGCTCGTTGTGTAGTTAAAAACCAATGATATTCAAATAAACAGATACGTTATACACTCACAAAACAATTGAAAAAAGTGTTCCGCACAGCAGCGGCAGCACACATACACACTTTTCAAAGTCGAAAGGGATGGCTTGATAAAACCAACAAGAAAAAAGAGACAGCTAGTGTTTGTCACTTGCGTGTGAATGTAAACAAACATTATTCTGACCACCAATGTTTGCATCTTAATCCAATTCCAAATATCACAATATTAGGAAAAAAAATGAAATAAATTAGTAAATTGAGGCGTATTGCGTACTTACATATGGTATGAGATCCCTTCTGTTTTATGTACTTTGGTATCATAATTGGTATAAATTCTAAGTACACACGATGGCATTTTTTTTATTTTGTTTTTGTTTCAACAAAGCCTATCGCTCTTCGCCATGCGTAACATAAACTAAAGACTAAAGGTCACAATTGTGACCTATTCGAGTCTTCACAATGCGCGCGCTCATAACATATCTGTTTATTTGAATATCATTGTTAAAAACTGTATTTTCTCAAACATGCTTGGAAATTTGATCATTATTTTGACAACCTTCTTCGAGATAAATCGCAATTGCTCTACTGGCCAAATACATGCGCGCAGCGGCCGGCAAAAGTTGTATGAAAATCCATATCTGTCGTGTGTAGCGGACAAATAAATTACATAGTAAACTCATATCTGTCGTGTAATTTAAAAATGAAACGATCTTTTTCTCCGAAACATGGCAACCAAGGAGGAGATTTCGAACTGGCTTGCATATAGAAAGCCGTTTATTGAAAAAAAAAACAATTTAACACTTCACGCACAGCGATTTTTATTTGCGCGGTTTTTTGTAACTAGTATTATTGCCGCGTGATTTTTTTACCGCAATGCTTGCGGCTTCATACAATTCCATAGGCTGCAGAATGGGCGGAAAAAAATCGCGCGAATAAAAATCGCAGTGCATGCTAAGCCTAACGCAGGAATAATTATTGTTGTTCGTTGTTCGTCATTGGTTTTGAAAAGTAATTGTATTTGACAAAATGAGTTCTAGGTACTACTTAGTTTTAATTTCCGCGCATTATTTGAGAAAAGCACTATACAAACCTTGGGCACAACTAGGCATTGATGGACTTACATTTACACGTTCGTCCATCAATGCCTCTTTTGCTGGCCGCTGCAGTAATGTACTATTTATGTATGGAAAACAAAGGAATGAGAAGCCACCAAAGTCAGTTTTTTTTTTACAAAATTATGCTCCAATTAATTTTTTAACTTCCCACTGACCCATGAATTTCAAATTTGGTAAAAATGTTTATTATTACGTATGTTTTCCTAACAAATACCAATATATCCGATTTTTCTTTGAAATTCACCCTCCTTTCCTTTCCTTTCATTACAACCAACTTGATTTTGCTGTTTGGAACGGAACCCTAAATGTGCGAAGTCCGACACGCACTTGACCGGTTTTTTTACTTACCTACTTTTTCAAATGATAAGCCGCTTTGCTATATGATGTGTGGCACATTACAAAATAGACTAGGACTACTGGAGAAGGCTATTACGGGTTCCCTACTTGAAATCGAATGACGTTAAATCGAATAACACTTGCTCGAAAATGTTTACTCGATAGTACTTATTTATTTAGTTATTTAATCAGTAGTAACACATACTTTTTATATAATTAAGTTGATGCCAACATAAACTCATTAGAGTTTTACCGTGCACCAAAAACATCGACTACATAATATAAACAAAAAATTATAACCACTTAAGTAGGTACTTATACTCCATTAATTATAACATTAGACAAAAGAGGCTCGCAGAAGCAGGAGTACGAAACCTTTTATTTTCAAGTCAAGTTCGAACAATTTTAATAAATATTGTATGTGATTTTTTTGTAGATAACATTGTATGGCATACATTAAAGCATATTCTATCTATCTACTCGTCACGATGCTTGGATAGATACATGAAATGAAAAAAAAATAGTAACAATCAGTTAAAAATAACTATCAAATATTTCCATATTATGTTTTCAACAAACCAAATAAATACGTCACAAAACAACACTTAACAATTTAGTCACTGCTACCATCAGTCACCAAAAATGATAATAATTAATTGACATTGGTGGTAACATAAGTCTTTTTTTAACTCTAATAATTTAGATACACTTTCGTAAGCTAAATACCAACTATGGAAACATTTTCCAGAGACAGAAGTGTGAGATGAGATTTATTGCTATTAAATAAGAGAAAAAGTTTTGCCACCTTAATGATATAATGGAGATGATAGATGTTTAAATCCTTATTATTCATCATCCTCTGATGATGAAGAAGTTTCACCAACTTTAATAATAAATCTTTCTACACATTATACCATCAAGTTGGCAACACCTTTTCTCTTCTTTAATTGTATGAGCAATGCAAGATTGCCATTTCTCTGCAGTTATATTTATGAGTGCTTGAGGGAGCAACTGCTTCACTTCTTGTAATTTAAAACTTTTATTGTTTTGTGCTACATACCCCTTCATTTAAGCCCATACTAATTCTATTGGGTTGAGCTCGCAGTGGTAAGGTGGGAGGCTCAATACTAATACATCTTTTTCTTTAGCCATCTCATTTACAGCAAACTTTTGGTACAAATGTTTTATTTGTTTCACTTTTTCTAATAAAGTGGCCCGAAGATCTTTTTCCTCAAAAGGTATATTTTTGTTTTTTAGCCACTCCTGAATATCTGCCTTTCGTGTGGATGTATTTGGCAGCTTCTCCATTTTCCTCGAATGATATGGCGCATTATCCATAACAATAACTGCACCACTCTCGATTTTTGACAATATTATTTTGAACCACTTTTCAAAATTGTGTGCATCCATTTCAGAATGGTAGTCTCCATCACCCTTTTTGGCTTCAAATATTAATTTACCATCCATTAAAAACCCATCAGTTGATCCTGTAAATTAAAATAATAGCAAATCAATAATTGTTTACCGCTGGCATTGAATTACTTGATCGCTGGAAACAGATTTTAACCTAAGAGTAGCAACTGAAATTAACTGCATCATTACTGTCCTTGAACAGGTTAATCTACAACCATAAAAATCTTTCTCCGAGGAGGCATTAAGACTTAACCAGTTTTCAGTGACGAAGAACGGAGTGATAATTTTATTAATGTGACAATTGTTGATTAATTCTTGATTTAAATGTATTTCTTTTGAAATTATCGAAAGAAATACATTTAAATCAATTTTTACCAATATGGCCAATGATAAGCCGTCTTCCTTTTCCGGTTAGGTTCTTTATACCAGTTGATAAACCTGTCCGGTGTGCTTCCTTTGAAGACTTAATAGTATTGTCTTGCCATACCTTGTTTTTCGTGTGTCCTGTATGTATAATTAAAGTTATAGATGTAAATACAATATTATATCGATTTATGTTGAACTAATAATACTTCACTGTATTGTTTTGCATAAAGGAGGTTTTACATAGCTTAAAAAGTTATGTAAAACCTCCTTCTTTCAGACTTTATAAATATTATTAGCAGCACTGTACCTTCATTTAGACAAGACTCATCTAAATAATATATTTTTTTCCCTGCGTTCCTTAATCTCTTAATTTCATGGAGATATTTCACCCTCCATAATACAATCAATTAGGTTTATCAATTAGGGCACTTTTTCTACTTCTTTAGAAAAGGTTAATTTTAATTTGTTCTTTATTAATTTGTATAAAGAGCTTCTTTTAAAATCGGGTAGAGACTCATCGCTATTAACGGCTTCCAGAATCTTGTCCAACGTTGGTAACTCATTATCAAAGAATAAAGAATTAATTTTTCTTCGTATTCCACTTAACGTTATATCATCATAATCATCAGATTTTGAGTATTTCCGTTGGCGAGGAGGGGGTGATTGCAGGCGACCTTCTGTATTGTACTCTTTGAGTATATTATAGACGGTTGCACGAGATATACCTAAAAAAAAGATAAATAATGTATGTTATTACCTCACCATGCATGTTACTTTCAAAACATTTATTTATTATGGTCATAATTTTATAATCCTTACCTGCAATTTCTGCAGTTTTGTTAATTAACTGCGTCCTATAAGCAGGAGAACCTTCGGGCCTGGACCCCTTGACATCTTTATAAATATTTATGACAGTTCTTTTTTCTGCAGAACGAAGCGGTGTTGGCTTTGTTCTCTTTTTCTTGGGAGACAATATTTTAAGATCGTGATCAACGTTGGGGCCACGTATTTTTCGCTGTTGACACTGATCAGCGTTACCAGCAGTTTCAGAGCGTACATGTTGCGCTTGCAAGCCACTCGGGCCTACACCGGGATCGTCCCTGTCCATAGTTCAACAAAACGTACCGCTTTGTACGAACAACACAAAACTAACATCGATAACAAAACAAAACAAAAAAACAGTAACAAATAACAACTAAACCACGAAAATTTGGCAATAACAACGAGAAAAGGCGTAGTATTCACAAGTATCCACAAGCGAATGACAGTATGACAATTGACAACTACAGATTATTTATGCAATTTGACGGATAAATGACATCATAAACCGTCATAATTAAAAAACACGTGCTGCCACAACTTATGAAGGGAATAGGTAACATTTTAGATTTGGTTGCGTTATAGTGACATGAAATACGTTTCCGGTACTGTCCGCCCCTGCTTCTTTTAGATTTTAAACATGGACACGACATTATTTTATGTTAAAACTAAATAATATTAAATGAAGACCTTGTAATTTCAGAAGGTAGGTAGGTTATATAAGTACGATTAAGTGTGAAAGCTGTTGTTTAAATTAATTATATTTAACTCCACTTCAATCTTGACTGCAATAGTGTTTGTTGTATTTTTATAACAAAGTGTGCAGCTAAAAGAGCCTTTTTTAACTTCTGTCTAACGCTATAAGTAACAACAAAAAGAATAAAAATTACAGCGGGTATATGCGAAATAATTCTCTAATACTAACAAGCGCACATCAGCGAGTCATCATGAGTGTAAGTATTTAACTTTTGTAAAAAATATTTCTTTAGTATTTTTTTTATGTTTTTCTGAGTTATTTTATCCCTCAATGATGTGGGATGGATGTGGGTAGTTTATTAATAAGGTAAGGTATTATATATTTTAACGATCTCTTGCCGTGTAAATTTGTGTTCTTTGGTAGTAACAGCTGAGCATTGATGACGCTACGAGTCCTAATTTCGTTACTATCTACGTTTTTTGCTTTCTTTAGATTTTCATTAAAAAAATGTTCTTTTAACAGTGCAAATTTAGTTTGTTCATGTATAGGTATTATGTTACAGAATTTAAATAATTTGTGATAGTCATTTGTGTATTTCTTCTTAATTTTGTGAGGGACAATTGCTTTCAATATACGCAGTTGAATTGCGTGAATTTGATCAAGATGTGTCTTATATGTCCTACCATAGCTCGACAGGCCATAGGATATAGTTGATTCGACCAGGGCTTTGTAAAGCATTAATAGAGTTTGATATGGAATTTTGCATTTAATAATAGAGAATTTAGCTAGCATACATCTCAATTTATCACACACCCCGTTAATGTGCTCCTTCCAATTAAGCCGGCTATCAATAGTAAGTCCTAGATATGTTTGGCTATCTACGAGCTCTATGGAGTCACAACTGCAAGGGATGGCCAATTTACTGTTGCAATTATCATGCAAACACTCATGACAGTGAGCAGTTAGCTTAGGCATTAAAGAGCTTCTATTTTGACTGGAACTGATATACATTAATTTGGTCTTACTAGCGTTTAGTACTAGTCCAGCGTCATGAGACCATTTAGTCAACGAGTCGAAGTCCTCTTGTAGTTGCCTTTGGGTATCACTAACACTCCGTCCAGCTGATATGAAGCAGGTGTCGTCGGCGAACTGATAGATCTCGCAATTTTTTATGACTTTAACAAGACTATTTACATACGTGAGGTAGTGCAGCGGTCCAAGAATCGAGCCTTGCGCCGTTCCTTCCGTTACGATGACTGGTTCACTAGTCGCGCCACTGACCCTGACCATGTATTTTCTGCCATCAAGATAGTTTCCGCACTAATCGTGTAGTTTGCCTCTAATGCCGCTGTCATGAAGACACTCCAGTAACCGCTCATGTCTGAGTGTATCGTGTGTTGCCAATGAATCGATCTTTTAGTTATTCAAGATTTTGATGCATCGAGGTAGTAAACTCGCTCATAATTTATCGATTTCAAGTAGGTACTATCGAGTAAACATTTTCGGGCAAGTGTTATTCGATCTTGAAATATAACGTCATTCGATTGCAAGTAGGGAACCCAAATATAATATTCTCAAAGTTGAATCAATAGACTGACGATGTTTTATTTACTTTAAAGAACACCGTGTTAATTGCAAATTCCCGGCAATATGGACCAGGTTTCAACAAACATGAAAAATCCAGAACCACTGGACCAGTTATTTAAACTACTTTAATGTGCTGATTAAAATCAATGAGTAACCTCTTTTTAAATACCACAGTAGTCGGGTAAAAATAAGATGAAGTCAAGTCAACTCTGTCTGCCTGTTAGGAAAGCACTTGACTGATCGCCGCAGTTCGAGAGCAATCTAGGTACTCCTATGAAATGCAATAGGAAGAGAAAATATATTGTATCTTTATTGTGCTTACACACATGCAGGTAAATTTAAACACTAGTCTTCACAGTAGGATTCCCTGTATCGTGGAGATTTTTAATTCCATATACAATTTGAAATGACCAATTAAATTTAGTTGTTTACGATCATCATTCTCAATACTCAATATACTCAATACATTTATTGCTTCCACATGTGAACTTAGATGGTAGGTTACAAATTTAGGCCATTGTGGACCCTGTCGGGCACTGCAAAAGTAGGAGAGAGGAAGAGGGCTTTTATTTGACTAAGTATTCATTTATTAAGTAGATTCTAATTTGTTAAATTGAGAATATATCATTTAAATATTCAATAACATTAAAATAGCATTCATATTTATTAATAAATTGTAATTTGTTAAAGTTAAAATTTGTCATTTAAATATTCATTAACATTATAATAGCATTTAGTTAACAGAAATTGTTTCAATTCATTAATGAATGAATTAAACCTTTGTTTTTCTTTAATTATTTCTGGTAATTTATTGTATATTTTCATTGACATTACTAATGTACTTGTTGAGTGCATTTTTAGCTTAGAGCTTGGTAGGTTTAACCTATCTTTATGGCGCAATGTATATCTTGACTGTATATTTTCTCTTGTCGTGAAAAAGTGTTGGTTATTTCGAACGAATTTGCACATTTCTAGAATGTATAGGCAGGGGAGGGTAAGTAATTTATGTTCTTGAAAATGAGGTTTGCAGCTATCGGTATCCTCTATATTTACCAGGATCCGTATAAGTCTTTTTTGCAATGTGAAAATTTTCTTACATTACTTAATTCTCTTACATTTAAGAATCCCAATTTATTTGGGGTAGGTGCAATATGTATTCTTTTTCCATACTTCTATATTAAGCTGGGAAAAAAATATCGGATGTGTCCGTAAGGCGCGACTCACAGCAGCGACTGATATGTGTGCCCATTTGTTTGGGACGCGGCTTGCGGATTCGTCCGAGCGCTTAATCAACGAAGATATTTTGACGAAGAAAAATGTCGAGTAGTGAAAGTGAGGACGATTTTCTGAAATTAGCAGCGGTTACTTTATGTAGTCCATCAAGTTGTCACGTAATCGCAGTTGTTCTGACGCCAGGGAACCATGGAACCGTCCTCGGACGTATTCAGCTGACAAAAACATCCAGCGGGGCAAATGTCTATCGGATGTCCGAACGCCTAAGGTATACCCTCCTTGACCATGCAGTCTGCCAATTCGCCCATAACAGTTCGCGCCAGGCTAGTCTGCCTGCAGTGGAACAGCTATCTCGATCCAACTCCTCTAGTGGCTACACCAAGCATCGCACCGGAACATGGCTAGACCACTTGGCGGTACGTCTTTGCCCGGTGGGTGGCCACAAGCCTTCGGCCGTATCCTTCCACCAGTTATTGTCACCTGATTAGCACCACCCGGGGACCACGTGTTGTGTAACAAAAGGTGTAATTCTCTTAAGGATGCGGGTGCCTCAGCATCCCCAACGTCCTATAGTTTGCAAATTTATCGTACATTCATTACCCAGATACTCTATAAGTTGCGGCTGCCATTCGCGCCACTCGCGTCAGTCACTCTTCGCCTGCCATCGCCGCCGAGCGGACGTCTCGCTGCCGCCCGCCGCTCTCGCCGCCCCCACCGCGCGCCCCGCCGCGCCCCTCTTTCCGACTCGTCGCGCCACTGCGTGACGTCACTGCGGTCGCCGCGTCTCCGCGCGCCGCCCACAGGTGTCGCTACTAGTAACTTCGGTTACTAGTAGGGACATCTTTTTTGGCCCCTTCCGGGTTAAAACCACGACTTAGTGGTCCTTGGTGGAAACCTAACGGTGTTAACGAAGCCAAGTGAAGTGGTGACCCGCCCACTTGCCAAGTCCCGTCTGGACACGGCAGTCAGAAGGAGTCGGGAGCAGGGTAGTTGGCCTTGGTAGATAGCCTAGTCAACCCCTGTCTCTGCCCCACAGCGATTCACCTGGCACGGTCGGGTGTCTCAACCCCGACGTGCCAGACTTTCGGTACACAGGAGGAGGGTGGCCCACCTTCGGTGGGTTCACCGGTACCCTAGGACCCCTGCCACCCAATAAGATTGGTGGCAGGATAACAAGCTTAGGGCTCACCAGATACTCACCTCCCAGTCTAACCCGGCTGGGAGGGTAGGATTCACACATCCCCGGGCCCATCCACCCGGGGAATAAGGTTATCAGCCCCTTAGTAGTTTTTAGTCTTTTTTCTCTTCTCCTTGTTCTGACTCTATCGACAACGATGCATCCCGTTGAGGTGTTGATAGAGCTCGTCAAGGACTTGATGTCGGACGATCCCAGTCCGCGTCATGAAAACCAGGCCCGATTTAAGATCATTCTTTCATCTCTTGCCAGATGTGCACCTTACAGTGCCCCTGCCCCCCCGCCCTATTCTGACTTTAGTCATCTCCCTGAAAATGCGCAATACGCCATTAAATCAATTAAGGAGAGGTTCGCTCAGGACTGTCATCTCCGAGCTAGACTCGCCACTCTTTTTGGCACAGTGTTAGAAACCCTAGTGCCAAACATAAATCCGGTCGTGGATGATCCGATACTGGAACCCGAACCTAGCATGGCCCCCGTGCCATGTGAGGAGAAGGACTCTCCCAGATCACCCACCCCACCCGTCAGGCCCACTTCCGGGCCTAGATCACCCACCCTTGCCCAGGGTGAGGTTAGAAAGTCAGATCAAATTCCCTCTGAGAGAGACCGTAGCCCTTTAAAGCCCCAGACTTCGGCTACTAAGCCTCCTCCTCGTAGGAAGTCCGACCGCCTCCAGTACAAAAAGTACAAGGAGCGCATAGCCGCTTTTCACGCGGACACTAAGTCCAGATCCAAATCTTGGGTCGATGAGGAAGGTGACTCTCCCATCGATATGGACACAGCCCTTAGTACCGACGATGAATGGGCAGCAGTAGCTGACCACATCGATCAGGTATTACCAATTGACCCCAATAAGCCCGATTTGTCAGAGGACTATGCCACCATGTCCTCTTCTTCTGACCCTGATGACAGAGACTTCATAGTCCACTCTGGAGGAAAGAGGAAAATGAGGAAAAGTCCCCCTCACGCTGCCAAGGCCAAAAAGCCAGTAGCTAAGACCTCTCCCCAGCCAGTTCTGCCACCGGCCTTGCCCGACAGGCAACCCTCCCCCGCCCCCGCCCCCGCTAGCCCTATGGTAGTAGTAAATAATACTACCACTAGGAAACCTCCTCCTCCTCCACCCATTTATCTTCAAGATAAAGGGAAATGGAGCGACATTTCAAGCGCCTGTGTAGCGCGTAAAATTAATTTCACCAAGGCCACTGCATGCCAACAAGGCATCAGAATTCAAGTCCCCACTCCCAATGATTATCGAGGTTTAACTCGTTTTCTAAAAGACAGGAAAGTATCTTTCCATACTTACTCCCTTCCGGAGGAAAAGTACACTAGAGTTGTCATTAAGCGCGTTCCGAAGGAAATCCCGACGGAAGAAATCCGAAAGGATTTATTAGCGCAAAAAGTCCCTGTGTCAGAGGTCCACCGATTGCATAAAGCAAGAGGCGGAGATCTCTACGACATGGTCCTTGTCGTGTGTTTCCCCTTCCAGGGTCACAATCCCATTTTCAATGTCAGTACCGTATGTAACTTGTCAGGCATTTCCATTGAAAAGCCATACCGTCCCCATCTCGTTGGTCAGTGTCACAACTGCCAACTCTACGGTCACTCTCAGACCAATTGTTTCGCTCCTCCCAGGTGCGTTAAGTGCTTGGGAGAGCACAATACCAAGGACTGTTCCCGTCCAAAAGACCGATCACAATGCACGGAGCCTCCCAGCTGCGTGCTTTGTGGACAAGTCGGGCACCCGGCTAATTACCGTGGTTGCCCAAGAGCCCCTAAGCTTGCGCCTAAAATGGCCAGGCGTAATGACGCGCGCCAAGCGCGCCAAGCCCCTACCACTCAACCCCCCCCCCAGACTAGCCCCTCAGAGGCCTTCACCCTGGGGCAAGCTGAACCACCAAAGTGTGGCTCCTCAGTCTTGCTCCCAGCCGATTCCAGCGCTGATGGCTACTCCCATCGCAGCGCCAATTATTATCCCCGACTCAATGCCCCCCGCCGCCCCTATGGCCGCACAAAGCCAGAAGGTGGCTTCCACCACCCCTGCTGCTAAGTGCCAGCCCCCTGTCGCCCCCTCCGGGCAAAAGCCATATGTATGCGTCGCTAAAAATATAATTAGCGCGTACTCCATTTTCATGACCCCTCAAGCCCGTGCTCTGGACACTGAAATCCGGAATGCGGGCTCTCTCCTTCCCGCTGAATGCGCCAACCTCTTTTCGAGGTATGAGTCCATCACTAAGGAGCTCGATAGCCTTGTCTACAAGGACGGTCAGTGGGTTCGTAAATAGTACGAACCCGCCGTTCATACAAGATTAATGTACATATTCGTTCCGTCCTCACCGCAGAGGCTCGTCGCGTAATCCTTTTCGATTCTATAAGCTAGCCCGCGTGCTGAGCCATAGTTAAATACCAGTCAGATATTATTGGAGTTTCTTGTCCGTTCTTCTCCACGTAGGCTTTTCCGAACGGATGGTAGAATCACTTTATCAGATCCGGCCTTTGCCATCCCCCAAGCGACGCCCTGAGCCGAGGTCCGACCCCAACTGGGGTAGCCCTTAGTGCTGTCGCTTTAGGTTTAGAAACTTTAAGCCTGGCCGGAGGCTACATAGCTTAGTCTCCACAGGTTAGTCCGGTTAAGCAGAGGACGGCTACTTTGGCCGAACTGCGAGACGCCAGGCATAAAAAAAAAAAAAAAAAAAAACGCGCCATTCGCGTCCGTCAGCCGCGTCCGATAATTTGTTCCCAGCAATTCGTTATTTCAATATTCTCCCTCTTCTATGTTCTAAGTTTTCGATCCGTCGGTGTATATTCTCATCTCTTTCAGACCAGAGTAGTCACATCTTTCCTCTGTGAGTATTATGTTGTAGTGCCTATGAAAGTGGTGTGTTTTTGGGGCTTTGTCGCATGGTGATGCTAGCATCGGTTTACGCTTGATCGCTTCTTCTTTTATGCGTGTGTGCTTAATTCTGGAGTCTTTATTTAGGGAACCTAATAGGTGAAGTCTGAAGGTGCCCAGGGCTGCCTCCTCCCGCACAATTAGGTGTAGAGGTGGCAGTCCTAGCATTGCCTGTAGGGCGGCAGTGGGTGTGGTTCTCATACTACTGGTGATTGCAACGCAGGCGAACCGCTGTAGTTTTTCGAGATCTCTCTGGGCTGTGCTGAGGTCTGTCCTGGGCCACCAGACCAGCGAGCCATATGTTATGATTGGTCAGATGACTGTGGTATATAGCCAGTAGGTGACCATGGGGCTAATCCCCCAATTCCTGCCTAGCAGTCGTTTGCACTGCCACAGCGATATGCTGGCTTTTGTGATGATATGATTCATGTGTTTTGCCCAATTCAATTTTTTGTCCAAATAAATACCCAGGTACTTGGTTTCGGTTGAAAGGCTTAGGGTTGTTTCGAAGAAACGCGGTAGTTGCAGTGTCATCGGTTTTCTCTTTTTTGTGAAGAGAATTAGTTCAGTTTTTGTGGGGTTCACTGAGAGTTGGTGCTCGTTGCACCATTCCTCTACTATTTTGAGGGCTTGACGCATGATATTGCATAGGGTGTTTTCGTGTGTCCCGTTTATTATTATTGTTATGTCATCCGCGTAGCCAACGGTGAAATAACCTTTGTCGTTGAGTGTTTTGATGAGGCTGTCAGCTACCAGGTTCCACAGAAGTGGCGAAAGGACGCCCCCCTGCGGACAGCCCTTCGCGACGATGGCCCTTGTGGTGTCGTTTACCGTGACTTGAACCGCTCTCAGTTTGAGCATATTAGTGATCCAGCCTCCAAGGGTCGGGTCTATGCCGTGTCTGTCGAGGGCCGTGTTTATACTGTTGAAATTAATAATAGTAATAATTAACATTTATATAATTTAATGACAAAAATTGATATTTAAGCATCACTACCTGCCAGTCAAGTGTTATCTGCTAATAATACAAAATTTAACATTTCATCGTCATGGAGGCAATCAACCGCACCATCACAGATCTGAGCAACATCTTCAGCCAAAGAATGTCTGATTTTGAGAAGGAGCTGAAGACACCAAGCACCACAGCAGTCACCGCCTCGGGTCTGGCAGCAGAGTTTGCAACGTTCCGGGCATTTATTGTACAGGCGCTCAATACTCTGCAGCAACAAGTTGCCATGTTGGCGCAGAGCCTGGACAATATGGAGATGCGGGGGCGACGTAAGATCTTGCTGTTGCATGGAGTGTCAGAGGAGCAAGACGAGGAGACTGCACAGGTGGTGTCTCAAGTTGTTAAACAGCATCTGAACATTGATTTGGCTACATCTGGCATCAAGAGGTGTCATAGGATGGGGCGCAGCACAACTCACAAGCCCCGACCGATCCTCTTCAAGCTGCATGATGTGGCACTCCGCAGTAGGATCTGGTTCGGCAAGACCAAGTTGAAGGGGTCCGGTTTAACAATGTCGGAGTTCCTCACTAAAGCCAGGCACAACGTCTTTATGGCGGCGCGGGACAAATTTGGAGTGACCCAATGCTGGACCTCGGAGGGAACGGTCTTCGTCCTTGATTCGAAGGGATCTCGGCATCGAGTGACTTCCTTAGCCGAGCTCAATAGGATCGCGCAGCAGTCGGAGCTGATGGCCGCCCAGCCGGAGCAGGTCTCTGGACAGCCGGAGCCGGGCGTTGTTCAGCCGGTCGCGGTGGCAAGGATAGCCGCAACAAAAAACAAACGGACCGTTGCCAGAAAATAGATATTTCGTTGTTTCTTCTTTTTAGTAGTCCAGGTAGTTCTTGTGTATTGTTTTTCTCAGTAGATAATTAGCCTTTTTTCTATAATTTCGCAGTTATTCATAATTTCTCGTTTGTTTGTGTACCCTTTGTGTAATAATATTGTTTTCTGTTTGTCAATTGTCATGTCATCAATGTCACTGTCATATTCTTAATCTCAAATCTGTCACTTCATGTTGCGTTCCAAACTGCATTGACAAATGTGAACATTTAATCTCGCTCTGTTACACGATCCTATTTTTTATTTTTGTGTCACTATTTATTTATATTTTCCTTTTTTTTTATTTTATACCTGGACTACAGATTGAATTGAATTTTGTATTTTGTTTTTATTTATTCATGTGTTAAGTCAACTGGCAGGTGGACGAATATTTTTTTATTAACCGCGTAGTTAATTGTAAGTACTTTTTATTTATACTTATTTTTATATTTATGCTCAGCCCTGACTGTAGCAGTAATTCTGATTCGCTTCATTCTTTGAATAGTGATGATGAAAGTGTTCTCTCATTAGCTGACATTCTTGTCTCACTTTTTTCCGATGTCTCAAGGAATTTTAATGTAGTCCACATAAATGCCCAGAGTGTTCCGGCCCACTTCCCCGATATGCTGGCAAGCTTTGACTGTAAGAATATTCATGCAATTCTTATTTCAGAATCATGGTTAAAACCCTGTCTTCCCTCTTCTTCCTATTCTCTTCCAGGCTTTCAACTTATCAGGAATGATCGTGCGGTCGGTGGTGGTGGTGGTGGGGTGGCCATTTATCTTCGTAATTATATTCCTTTTTCTATTGTAAGCATGTCCACACAGCCGCCTCCACCGAACGCTGGTGAACATCTTTTCCTGGAAGTTGAATTGCATCATTCTAAGATTCTCCTTGGAGTTTACTACTGCCCTTCTCTTCGGATTAATTTCTTTTCCTCTTTCGAACGAATTCTGGAAGACTTAATTCCCTCTTACAGTCATAGTATCATAATGGGCGACTTTAATACATGTTTTCTTAAAAAAGATTCCCGCTCCTCTTCTCTTCGTCATATTATTGAATCTGTCAATCTCTCTATTCCCGATCTTGGTGCCACTCACCATTTTCCTAATTCTGTTCCCTCACTTCTCGACCTTATTATTGTCTCATCTTTAGATCATGTCTCTAAACATGGTCAATGTTCAGCTGACGCCTTTTCCTACCATGATCTAATTTTCACTTCATATAAAATTCGACCACCTAAGCTCAAAACTCTTCTGCTTCGCAATTTTGATGGCATGGACATTGATCGTCTTCGAGAGGATGCCAGTAACATTGACTGGACACCGCTGGTGACATCCTCATCCGTCGATGAACAAGTTCAAATCTTGACTTCCACCCTAATTCAGCTTTACGACAAACATGCACCTATTCGAGCCGTGAGAGTTAAACATCTTCCAGCGCCTTGGTTGACTGAGGAAATTAAACTTTTACTAAGTAAAAAAGCAGCTGCGAAATTTAAGTTCAAAATTAGGCCCAATGACGTCAACAGGGAAAAATACGTCTCAATAAGAAACCACTGCAGCAAGGTGTGTAGAATCGCAAACCGCCAACATATCCATAGTAAAGTTCAGAATGGTGATCCAGCTAAGGTCTGGAATTTTCTCAAATCATTAGGTATCGGGAAAAAGTCTCATAACACGATTCCTAAAGACTTGGATTTCAACTTACTTAATAGTCATTTTTCTACTTCACCCGTATTGGATAGGGCCACCAAAGCTACTACGCTAAGTAATCTTTCGAACCTTCCGGTACCTGATTTTCCCCCTTTTGTCTTAAGTCAATTCACTGCTTGTGATGTTAAAAAGAGTATTGTATCAATTACTTCCAATGCTGTTGGTAGTGACTGTGTCAGCCGTAAAATGATTATCCCCATCCTTGATGATATTCTTCCTGTTATCCTTTACATCCTCAACTTCTCTGTTTCCAGTGGTGTCTTCCCACAAGCCTGGAAAGATGCCCAAGTTATTCCTCTACCCAAAAAATCTAATCCTGCTTCTTTCTCTGACTATCGTCCCATTTCTATTCTTCCTTTCCTATCCAAAGTCCTTGAAAAACTTGTCCACCATCAACTTAGCTCATTCCTTTCCAAACAAAAACTGCTAAATCCCTTCCAATCTGGTTTTCGTCCAGGACACAGCACTACCTCAGCACTTGTGCACATTACGGATGATATCAGGTCAGGCATGGAAATGGGCAAGTTAACTGTACTTGCTTTGCTTGACTTTAGCAATGCTTTCAACACGGTTGATTTCGACATTTTGCTGGGCGTCCTATGCTCTTTTAACATATCTCCTTCGGTAATTGACTGGTTTCATAGTTATCTGTTTGGCCGCCGGCAGCGTATTTGCATTGAGGAATATTTCTCTTCTTGGTGCCACACCTCTGCCGGTGTGCCGCAGGGCGGCGTTTTATCTCCTCTACTTTTCGCACTCTTTATTAATGCTATCACTCAACGACTATCTTCTTTCTACCACCTGTATGCTGATGATCTGCAAATTTATACCCAAGCCCCTCTCGGTGAGTTATCTGACGCTATTGAGACTATTAATATGGACCTGGCTCGAATAGGTGACTGGAGCACTGAGTTTGGGTTGAAGATCAATCCGACTAAGACTCAAGTGGCTGTTGTGGGTAGTTCTCGAACCGTTTCTAGGATTGATTGGGCGTCACTTCCCCAGATTTCTTTCAACAATACTATTATTCCTATAACTCACACTGTGAAGAACCTGGGGATATATATCGACGGCACTCTTTCCTGGACCAAACAGCTGCAGGAGGTTAGTCGTAAACTATTTGCTTCTGCTGGTTCCCTGAGACGCCTTCGTAATTTTCTTCCCATGACCACTAGAATTGCGATAGCACAATCTCTACTTCTCCCTATCCTGGACTATGCTGATGCCAGCTATCTTGATCTCACCCAAGACCAATTGGACAAGCTTGAGCGACTTCAAAATCTCTGTGTCAGGTTCATATTTGGCTTGCGCAAGTATGATCATGTTTCTGAATTTCGAACCAAGCTCAAATGGCTTCCTATTCGCCTTCGCCGGAATGCCCACATACTTTCTTTGCTATATAACGTGCTCTTTAATCCATCAAGTCCTTTTTATCTTAAAGAACGCTTTCAGTTCCTTTGTGACACACATTCTAAGTCCTTGAGATCATCGGAGAATCTAAAATTAAGTATACGTATGCATTCCACATCCTTCTTCGACAAATCTTTTACAGTTCAAGCAGCTCGTTTGTGGAATGCATTACCTATTGAAGTGAGGCGTGCTCAATCCTTACCAACATTCAAAAAAATGGTGAAGGAGCATTTCCTTTCACTATAATTAGTATTATCCTTTCTCTATGATATTTTTGTTATATATTAGTATATTATGTATTATTTTACGTATGTATTTTATGTTATTATGTCTAAGTATTATTATTTAAGATATGTTGTACACTGACAACCCTAAATTCCTCTCCTCTCGTTCAGTCCATCCAAAGGTTGTCTGTAAGAGATTGCCCTGTGCGATAAGACCGCCCATTGTACACTTGCTTTTATGATTTTTTATCCTGTATATATATTTGTGTGGTGTACAATAAAGAATATAATAAATAAATAAATAAATAGTCTTATCGAAGGCGCCCTCGATGTCAATGAAGGCAGCCAGTGCTGAGCATTTGTGGTCCACTGCGCATTCAATTTTAGAAACCACGTTGTGCAACGCCGATTCTGTTGATTTGCCTGTGGAGTACGCGTGTTGTTGTTTGTGCAGCGGTTTATCCCGCAGAGGCCCATCACGGATGTGCCTGTCACAGAGTCTTTCGAGTGTTTTCAGTAAAAAGGATGTGAGGCTTATAGGTCTATATGCCTTGGGGTGTGTGTAATCAGGTTTCCCAGGTTTAGGTATAAAGATGACTTTCACCTCGCGCCATCCGAGAGGTATGTATCTAAGTGCAATGCAGGCCCGATAGATCTCCAGCAGCCATGGCGTTAGATAATCTACTCCCCACTGTAGCAGGGCTGGGAAGATGCCGTCCAGCCCCGCCGACTTGTATGGCTGAAAGGTGTTGATAGCCCATTTTATTCGGTCTACTGTTACTATATTATGGGCTCTTGACCAGTCTTGTTCCGTTGGGGTCCATTCGGGTTCAGCTTCCCACGTCCTGTCCTCCAGGACTTGACAGTCCGGGAAGTGAGTTTCGAGGAGGACCTTGCTGGTTTCATAGTCGGTTTGTGTGTATGAGTTGTCGGGTTTTTTGAGCGCGCCGAGGGATCGGTCCTGATCAGTTGATAGGATCTTCCGTACCCTTGCGGCTTCATTATTTGTTTCAATGGATTCACAGAATTGCCGCCATGCCTTCCTCCTGGCGGTTCTGGTCTGTTTTTTGTATGCATATTGGGTCTCTTTGTATATCTCCCAGTCTTCCGGGAGTCTCGTGTTTTTTGCTCTGTTAAATTGCTTACGCAGCGCATCTCTGAGTTTACCAAGTTCAGCGTTCCACCAGGGGTTCCTCTCGTTCCTGCTTTGTGGCGCTCTTGATTTGCAGCATGCGTGGTAAGCTTCTGTTAGGTATTTGGATAATTCTGTTACAGTGTGTTCTAATTGTGCTTGGTCCCTTACGGTTACCAGTGCTAAATGTCCAGCTAATAGTGAAGCCAGAAGGCTTTTGAACCCGGGAATGTTAGTACGCCTTGGGTTTCGCCTTGGTGCGGGTGTTTTAGTGTTTGTAGTTAGTGTAAAGCGGATCCTTCTATGGTCTGAGCAAGAAGGTTCGTCGGATACGTGCCAGTTTGTGATAAGGTTTGTCGCGTTTTCTGTAGCGAGTGTTAAATCTATGATCGTTTGTCCACGAGCCGTGACCCAAGTGGGTTCTGTGCCGCGGTTTACAATGTTAAGATTAGTAGAGAATAAAAAGGTGGATAGTACCTCTCCTCTGGAGTTCGGTGTGACACTGCCCCAGAGCGGGTGGTGGGCGTTCGAATCGGTGCAGATGATCAGGTCTAGGCTGGCGTGCTCACAGTGCTGTACCAGGTCAGCCAGCTCCTTTGGCGGGCAGTCTGTGTCCTCGCCTGGCATGTATGCCGAGGCCAGTACAACGTCTGGATCGCTACCTTCGGTATGGAGCCTGACAGATGTCAGGTCTCTGGAACAGAATTGAGTCAGTGTCGTAAAGGGAATTTCTTTGGGTATGTAGATGCAGGTTCTTGGCTTATCTGAGCCGTGTGTGTTGAGAATAATCTTACCTCCGATGTTACCGAGGCCACATATTCTGTTATTCCTGATCCACGGCTCTTGGATCAGTGCGATGGTTCGGTGTTTAACCTCCAGTGCCCTGCGTAAGCTAGCCGTGGCAGTCTGGCTGTGCTGGAGGTTATTTTGGATGATGTTGAGGGGGACTGGTGGAGGTGGAGTGGGGTTAATCGGAGACGGATCCATCGGATAGTCCCTCCGTCTCCACCTCCCGGTGTTCGTCGTGTGTATCCCCCGGCGACGAGGCCAGGAGTTGGTCGTTCCAGCCGGGTGATGCGGCCGGTATGGCGTCGTCGTCATCGGCCATTGCCGCTCGGGCCATTTCTTCCTCGAGCTGGGCAATGTCCGTGTCGCCCGTCTGTGTCGTCGTCGTCGGTTTCGTCGTCTGTGTACTGTCGGTCTGGGTGTCGGCAGGGCGGGTCGTGGGCCAGAAGCGCACGTATATCGACCCTAACAGGTACGATATCCGTCGCTCCCGCCCCAGGACCTTTTCAGCTTCCTCCGGTGGCAGCCCCAGGGTCAGGTAAGTCCCGTAACGGTCGCCACCGATGGCAGTTGCCCTGTACAACGACCACCTTGTAATGTCGTACCAAGTGTTCTGGCGTATCAGAATGCCGTGGAGCTTGTTCACGTCACCTCTGTAGCGAGGGACGAAGAGCGATGCTCGAACACGGGTGGGTACGTCGGTCTGTCTGAGCACCGTCAGTGTCTGGTTATTTTCGGGCAATCTGATGTGGGGCACATTTTGGGTCAGCCAGGTCAGGGCGTTGTCGTCTTCGCACCATATCTGCACCGTGCCCTCCGCTACCCGTGGGTATCCGCGGAAAGCCGGGAGTGGCGTCGACGGGTCCGAGTCCATTAGTCTGTCCTCGAGGGCGGTCTTAATGTGTTCGGCCTCATCCCTAGTTAGCTCCCTACTGGGGTGGGGTAGGCAGATTGCTACGGCCAGTCGCGCAGGAATGTCCTTAGTGGCCCGCGCGTAGGTCCTCTGCCCCTCCTGTGCGGAGTGAACCCTCGCACGCTTCGCGTCCCCCTGGAGCGTACTAGGTGAGGCCGTGTCGTCGGGGCGCGTCCTCTTCCCCGGCCCCGTTCCACTCGGTACAGGCTTCGGGTTTGAGGTGCCTGGCTGGGCGCTGGATGCTAGCAACGCCCGTTGTGAGGCATGGGAGCGCTTGCCCCTTTTGTGTCTCGGTCGAGTGTAAGTTGTGTCGGTGTCTTGGGGTCGGGCGTCGGGCCCGGTAGGTACTACCGCTTGCGGAGGCTCTTCGCGTTGGGTTTCCCTTTCGCGTACCTGCCCCCGCTCACTTGGGTCCGCGTCCGGCCGCTTTTCGCGTTGGGTTTCCCCTGCGCGTACTTGCGGCTGGTCGTGTGGCCCCGCGTCCGGCCGCTTGTCGCGCAGGGTTTCCCCTTCGCGTGCTTGCGGCCGGTCGCGTAGCCCCGTGTCCGGCCCCTTTCCGCGCTCTGCGCGTACTCGTGACTGGACACGTACCCACCCTTCAGCGTCCGATCGCTCTTCGCGCTGGCTGTTGCCTTCGCGAGAACTACGCTTTCGGTCGCCTACTTCCTGTTCTCGGGCTGGGATTTTTCCGCGCTTTTCCAGGCGTACTTCATCGACTACAGCCGTGAGAGTGGTAGAGCTGCCAGGTCTGTCATCCTTCCCCATGTCAGTCTTATTGTGTCGGTCTGGGTCATTGTTCGTGCGGGTGGAGCTGCTCCGCATGACGCTCTGTTGCCAGAGGTTCGCGGGAGGCATGCCCCGTGTCGTGGGTATTGGCGCGTTGGTCGCAGCCAGGGTCGGGTTTGTGGGCGCGTTATTCGCAGCCTGTGGATTGGGCGCTAAATCAGCTGCCATCCGCGCAGAGAAGCGCGGCATCAGGGACTCTACGTTGCAGATTGATGCTCCCCCCATATTACGTTGGGAGCTAACCGCCGAGGCGGTGTGGGATTCCCCGGCTTGGCCGGGACCCACCTGGGTAATATTTTCGTCATTCTGCATTTTTCATTTGTCGGGGGGTGGGCTTTTTTGGAACCGAGGTTACCCTTCCTCTGGGAGCGACGGGACTGAGGGATAGGAGGGAAGGAATTTTGTGGATGTGGGTGTGGGTTTCTTGGGGGTCACCCTAGGCTTGGGAATTGACCTAGGGATTTAAGGATTGACGGGATCTGTACGGATAGGGAGGGATGGCTTTGTTGGGAGATGGGCACATAGGATGAGGTATATGGGTTACCCTAAGCCTGGGATTTTGACTTTCGGGAACTTCTCTTGTCCGGGATCTCTTTGGGAGATGCCCCGACCGCGGGACCACCCACTGGCATTGATGTAGCAGCCAGTGGTCGGTCCCGCAGCCGGAGTCGGGCTATCCGCAACCTGCCCACCCGCTCGGTTGCATGAGAAGAAGTGCCTGGCAGTCCGGGTCGCCCCACCACGGATGTACGTATACATTCGCGTTGGGTCAATCCAGCCTTCCCCGAGTATTCTCCCTCTTGTAGACATTATCATGTGTCATACATTCCATCGTTTGTTTAGTTTTCCCTTGCTTTACTCATCATTCCTATTAATTTTCCAAACTTAACTCACGAAATATATCTCACTCCTCCGCATCGGTTAGTACTTAGTAGGTCGTCATTGACAATCTAACCGGTAAAAAAAATAACCCAGAAAAATACACGGTTCAGACCAAATCATTTAAATGGCTTTAAATATAAAAGTTCTAGTTTAATTAGTATTAATCCAAGAGAATGTAATCTTGATAGTCTATCGGCATTAAAGGGGAGGTTTTTAGCGAATTTAATTAAACTTTAGACAGTTAAGCACGGTCGAACATGAACATTTTGTTCAAACTCTTCAGCGAAGTTTTGTCATAAGTCACCCACATAATACGCCTCTTCGTGGATGAAACAGCTTCCAGTTTTATGTAGGTAATTAGGAAATCTTTTCTTAATTGTCTTTTGCATATTATAGTAACTTTATAAACTTGTTCTTCAGAAGATTAGAAACTTGATCATCATCTTCTTCTTGCTCTTGCCCCATGTTACTTGACGTCGGGGTTCTTTTCTTCATCTATTTTCTTCTGTCTAACGTCATATTTTCCTTGAGGCCTGTTTCTTTAACGACATAATAGAATAGAAAAAAATCCCTTATTGAAGTCGGGAAGCTACACAATGTCCCGAAAATAATAAGCAGTCAAGTTAAGAGAAATCCTTAACTAACATCATTGTCCTGTGTGTCTAGTTGGATACTTATAATCAGGAGAAATAATTAAGCTGGTTTAAGAAGACTGCTGACTTTTTTAAACTTTGTGTTTTTGACACTGAAAGAAGAATTTCCGAAGAACGAACAAACATGTGCTACTTAGGTATCTCTCGATTTAGCCTAGACTGTAATGTCCCACCGCTGGATAAAGCCATTTCTTTTAGCCCTTCCTATTCATAAGCTACCAATAATAAATTATATTTAATCACCTGTTTGTACTACATTTGCAGGTGGCCCGTCCAAGGCAATTTGTTTCTGTCCATGCATTTCTATTATGGCCCAGGCATTTAAGCATAATATGAAATAAAAATAGTAACAAACAAAAAAATCTGCAAAGAAGATAATATGTGTGAAATACAATAAAATATTTATTACATGTAAGTTGTTAATTTAATAGCCGATACGTTTGTACATAAAACATTCAGATGAAAACATTTTCTTGTTTCATACTTTTTAGAGCGTGCTTTTTAAGCAGTCGGCTTTTAGTGTTTGAACTTATTTTTTATTTATAGTATTTTGGGGTTTTCGCAGAGCCTGAGGGAACAAATAAACTTAAATGCATACATACTTACATGCCGATCAACAAACACTTTGCGACGCCGTAGTCGGGTAAAAACATAGTTTTCATGACTTTTACAGTATATAACTCGCAAACGGTACGCTTGACAAAATATGATGTACGAAACATTACCTTTCTTTTCAAACTCTCATTAAATCTCATGTTTGCGTCGAAAGTTATTTAAGGGCTCAAAAATCAGTTTTTGAATTCTCGTAAAGTTTTGATTGTACTCCAATTTGAGCTCAGAGCAAATTTATTGCTTGTTCAATTGTACATAAGAAGTTCTACTTAGAATTAATTAATGTTCATTCGTTTTCGAGATGAGATGCCGCCAAAATACTTTCTTTTTGTTATTTTTTGTACTTAATCTGTGCGTGTAATTTAGGCTACTTAAATTATGTTTTTATGCTCAAGAGAGCCGTTTAACATTCGAAATGACGTTTGCTTGTATGTTTTGATGTTTTGACAACAATATTATCAATTTTATGTAAGTAGATACTATATCTATACTCTATACTACTATAGATAAGATCAAATAGTACATTACTGCAGCGGCCAGCAAAAGAGGCATTGATGGACGAACGTGTAAATGAGGGCCGAGGCGAAGCCGAGTCACACATACGTAAGTCCATTAATGCCTAGTTGTGGCCAAGGCTTGTTTAGTACTGTTCTCAAATAATGCGCGGAAATTATAACTAAGTAGTAGTTACCTAGAACTCATCAAAATCAATGATGAACAACAATAATTGATCCCACGTTAAAGTGTTCTTTTTTTTTCAATAAAGAGCGTTCTATTTGCAAGACAGTTCGAAATTTAAATAAAACCTTTTTATAAGTTACCTCCTTGGTTGCCATCTTTAGGAGTAAAAGATGGCTCCATTTTTAAATAACACGACAGATATGAGTTTACTATGTAGTTTCTTTGGCTGCTAGACACAAAGACCTTATACTTCTTACTACTAGACTGTGCACTATGGCGCAAAAACCGGTCCGAGCGAGAGGGCTCCCGTTGGTAGTGTGTCTCTTTCTAATGAGGTGTCCATGACCAAACAGAACACGGACAAATTGATTGTAAAAACGATAGTTTAAGTATTCCGATATGTTGATGCTACCTAGCTGCGCTACCTAAACATATCTAATTTATAGTTAGGTAATAAAAAAAGTATATTTTTTTGTATCTACATCACTAACCATATGGTGTCGGGCGTAAAGAATTTCACATCTCATGTTTGCCCATGGGTGTCGTAAGAGGCCGTCGTCATGGCTGTCGACTAAGGGAAAAGCCAGAGAATGGGCAGCAGCGTTCTCTGTGCATTTGTAAGAGTGGCAGTATGGTACTGCGATCGCCAACTCGCCTGCAAAGCACTCCCCATGAATAGCACAAATAAAACAGTTATATATATACATACCCTATTGCCCGGCACCCTCGACTACGGTAGCGGTCGAGGTTACGGTATGGCAAGGGGTGTTAAGTAAATCCCGGACAAGATCCGGCTACCCCAACAAATACCGACGACTGGACCTGGCAACGTACAACACGCGCACACTCCAGACCGACGAAAATATCACCGAACTCGAAGAGGATTTGAGCAGTTTACGATGGAGTATTAAAGGGTTATCTGAAATTCGAAGAGGGGGGGGAGGACACAATAATCCTCAAATCCCAAGTCTCTTCAAGTTTAATTCTTCAAGACCATCATATAGATTGGAACAAAAAGCTCTCTGATCCTACTCTCAAGCTCATGAAGGAGAGGCGTTAGATGACCCTGCAGTCTTCTGACGGTGCTTTGAAATACCAGCAGCTAAATATACCTCAAAGGATCTCTATGATTTAACATATTGTTCAGTTGCGTAGACAGTTGAGAAATACAACTAGACCAATTGTTGAATATTCCACTAGGAATCAATTTGCAAATAATATTATCAGCCGCTGCGTTTCACTCGAACAAAGTCCGCCAAAAAATCCGCAAGCCTCCATCCTACATTTAGTAATATCAGGCCCAAACATTTAAAAGTACTACTCTTACTCAGTATTAATGAATATTTTTTAAATACAACGAATTGATTAAATATAGGAACTGTAGAAATATTTATATACTTTTCTAGAAATATTTAAATACGTGTCAAAGTCTATGAATTGTTCGTTTTGGTATAACATAAAAAGGAAAATATAAAATTTTCTACCATTTCTACCAAACCCAATGATTAGTTGAGCTAGCAAGAGGTCAGACAAGGACACACTACCAGCGGGAACCCTCTTGCCAGGACCGCTTTTGGTTAGCTACCGCTTATAAGGAAATAGCTAAACTAGGTGTTTGATGATAGATTTCATTTTACCTAAACAAAATATTTTGGTACACAGTCTAGTAGTAAGAAATACGTATAATGTCTTTGGCTAGACACGACACATATGGACATAGACTAATATATATGGATTTTCATACAACTTTTGCCGGCCGCTGCTCGCATGTATTTGGCCAGTACAGCAATTTTGATTTATCTCGAAGAAGTTAGTCAAAATAATGCTCAAATTTCCAAGCATGTTTGAGAAAAAGCATTTTTAATCACTGTTTTGGTGTTTGAATTTGGAACACACCAATATATTCGACCAACATTTAAATGCTATTTAACCTCCTTGCGCAAAAACTTCTCGATACAAACTCCTTGTGCAGATAATATTCGACTAACAAACACCTTCTTCGATTTTAATACTTATTTAGTTTGTTTATATTTAGGATTTTAATAATGATTTCGATTTTAGTCTAAGATATTTATTGAATACTTATTTGGATTGTAATTCTAATATTAATTGTAATGGCGTTTAATTCATTATAATTATATAACGTAACGGAGGTTATCACTGGTCCCTGAAACACAGGTGCTGTTACCTAGCTCAGGAGTCAGTGTGTCACATTTTTTGTTAATGTTGAAGGTAATAAACCATTTATTTATTACTCGTAATATTCCTTGTGCTTTTCTTAAATCTTTCTTTTTCTCGTAGTCATGGTATAAATATAGTATGCAACTCTTGAATAAACCGGATTTATATCGAGGGCCATGAACCACTCGCGTCGCTCATGATTCTAACCTGTTGAATCTCTAGCTATGCTCGTGATTAAATCATCATGAATCACTCCCTACGGTCGTGATTCAGTTGTTAGAATCCTTCACTTGCTCGAGATTCATCTATGGCCCTCGCATTAAATCCGTCCTTTATTCACTAGTTGCATAATATGCTATTATTATGATAATAACACGCACAGCATTGGTAAAAAAGTCCATAATAGTTTTCGCACATAAGATGTTTATACATCTTATGTGCGAAAACTAATTCGATTTCAAAGATCCTGAAAAACATAATTAAGATCTAGTATTATTTCACACATTCCCTTATATTGGAAGATGTTCCATTTATCAAAATTAATGTATTTTATGTAGGACTTTTTTGTGCACAATTGAACAATAAATAAGCTTGTTCTTAGCACAACTTGCAGTAAAATCAAAACTTTACGAGGATTAAGCAAAATGCTGGTTTTTGGGCCCTTTCGGCTGCCCTAGCGAAAAACAAAGTAACCGATGTTTTCCCCTAACTTGTGATTTATTGAAGTATTTGTAGTTTAACCTCGTAAGGAACATTACCACATACTTGAAATTGTTGTACCTACATAGTTCATTTACTGAGATTCAATTTCGACAAACAAAGTAAGTGCAGACAATTAGCGGTTCCTCGACACGAGTACGAGGCTTATTTATTGCTTTTGTTGAGGTTTTTGTGTCGGGGGTTTTTCAAAATTTTGAGTTAATTTTTATTTCATGCTTTCTAAACTACATATAATATACATAGTAGTAGATACGCTTCAATCGACAATCTATCAAAACACGTATGACATCGTCTTCACGCAAAAAAACCCAGATTCAAAGATTGGCATAATGCGGGAAATTTTTGAACGGCTAAACCGATTCTAATCAAACATAGCTAAGAACAATCTCGACACAGACACCTACCAAACAAAAAAGCTTAATCAAAATCGGTTCACCCGTTTAGGAGCTATGATGCCACAGCCAGACACACAGATACACAGCAACACCCGAAATTTGCCTCTTTTTCCGTCGTTGGTTAAAAAACTAATTAAACAACGTAAACTACACAAAAACGAAGTAATTGAATGTTTTTAAATTGTGAATGCAATTTCTCGATTTTTTGTATTGCCAATAAGTCTTTATGGCCTATCTCTTCAAACCCTTTACTTCGTTTATGCCGTGCGAACCTCTGCGGTTTTTTCGTGATATGAGTGACATCTGTCATTTTTAAAACAAAACTAATACTGATAAAGGTGAGACCGCACTAGGCGTAACTGCGCGTCAGCGGAGTTACGCTACAAAATATATTGTATGAGATAAAGTATCGCGTCGCGTAGTTCCGCTGCCGCGTAGTGCAGTTTATCTCATACAATATCATACAAAGTATATTTGGTCATGTCGCTCCGCTGACGCGTAGTGCGGTTTGACCTTAGTACTAATTTCGTTGTATTTTTTTGCAATTTGATGAACATATAATTAAATATAAAACAGAATTAAAATGAAACTCGGTAAATACTGCTCCATATCAGTTGAACCTATTTTTAACCGACTTCGCAAAAAAGGAGGAGGTACTCAATTCGACTGTATTTTTTTTTAATGTGTTTTATCTCAGAACTTGTTACTGGGTGAACCGATTTTGATGATTCTTTTTTTATTGAAAGCTGGAGCTTGTCATGTGGTCCCATTTAAATTTGGACAATATCTGATGAAGAACTTCGGAGATATACATCAGAACTCTTCAATAAATGACAGCAGATCACTCGGGCTAGCTGCAATCGGATGTTTGTTTATTGTTTACATCATTTCATAACATAACATCACACTAGCACGCTTTAAAGGGGTACGCAGGTGTGAACAGTTCAACCTGGTATACTCTAAATCCACCGTTTTTGTTTAAGTTTCATGTTTCTGGGTTAATCTATTCTGGCTTCACTTTGGAGAATTGGTCCGTTATGTAGCCACAACTAAAAAGTGAAAAATAAAAATCTTTTTAACAAAAAAATACAACCGACGTCCAAATAAAAACACTACATAGTGAAAAATAACTCCAATTTCGGAAGTCGGTGTCAAAAAACGAAGATCCCAAAACAGGAACACCGACTTCCGAAATTGGAGTTATTTTTCACTATGTTGTGTTTTTATTTGGAAGTCGGTTGTATTTTTTTATCAATTTTTTTGGGACTGATTTCAAGTACACACATCAACACGGTCTAGGGATATTTCATACTCAATTAAATAACTCGAAAAGTACTGGCCGCATTGGAATCTTTTATACACCGATTTGTTTGTAATTTATCTCAGACTAATTCCAAATTCAAATTTTTGAAAATTCTTTTGTTTCGGTGGCATAAAAATGTCTTGATGTGTGGGAGAGGGAATTTTCATTTGTGCGAAATTTTGAAAACAATACGAATTACGTTTAGTTACAGTTTTTTTTTCATTTTTAAACGAAATATAAAGTTAAAATTGAGGTATTGTAGCCATGCAACGCCAACATTTGACGAGGGTGGAGATGTTACGAGCTGTGAGAATGCTGGAAGCTGGGTCTGTTCAGCGTAATGTTGCTGAGGCCATAGGGACCCACCAAAATGTAATTTCAAGATAGTGGACACGCTGTCGTGCCACAAGTGAAGTAGCGGAGAGGCACCGGGGGCCAAGTCGCATCACTACCCCCAGACAAGACCGATTTTTGCAAATTACTGCGCGAGCTCAACCAAATGCAACGGCGACTCAATTGGTCCAAAGGCTGCGAGTGGAACACCAAGTGCTTGTGAGTGACCAAACTGTAAGAAGGCGACTGCATGAAAGCAATCTACGCTCTCGTTGACCACTCCGGGTCCCACCTTTACGGAGAGGCAATCGTGGACGACGATAAGAATGGGTTCGGAACCACGTGGACTGGGGCTGTGAGCAATGGTCCAATGTGCTGTTCACGGATGAATCCAGGTTCGGCTTCCATCCAGATTCACGAAGGACGCGTGTTTGGCGAGTTCCTGGACGATGGAGCCATCTTCAGAACCCTCAGGAAGTTCACCCATGCCAAGGAGGAACAATTATGGTTTGGGCATGAATTCGTCTTGGAGGACGGACGGATCTCGTTTGGGTGCGGGGCAATATGACGGCAGAACGATACGTCCAACAGGTGCTAGGGCCCGTAATCTTGCCCCACAGAACACAAATGGGGCAAGATTTCCTGCTCATGCACGACAATGCCCGGGCACACACGGCGAGAACGGTAGCAGCTTGGTTACATACACACAATGTAAGGGCCTTAGACTGGCCTGCTCAATCGCCAGATCTAAATCCCATTGAGCATGCGTGGGATATGCTGCAAAGAAGAGCTCTGAAGGAAGTGCCTGAAAATCTGGCTACAGAAGATCAACTTTTTGCGCACCTCAGAAGGACATGGGACAATATTCCGCAGCAAGACATTGACAACCTAGTTCTGAGCATGCAATCGTTTCCGATGTGTTATGAACATCATGGGCGCTTTCTCAGACTACTAACTTCAAGTTTATAAGCACAAATTAAATGATTTTTCTATTTTTTTCTGTTTTAACTCATAAATTAAAAGTTAATTCATATACGGTTTCCGTCGATGCTTCATTTTTTTTCCATAAAATCCTGAAATTTTAATCGAAGTACCTTAACCATTATTAAAAAATGGTAGAATATTAAATAACGTATCTTTTAAATATATACATGTCATATAAATAATTAACACATTGATAGTAATTCGCTTTTTTAAAAATATCCCTAGACCGTGTTGATGTGTATATTATAGGAATATGTACGCTTTAATTAAGCGTTTTTGTAGTTTCTGCTCCTCCTGTCAAATGTTACTGTTTGTAATTACTTTGTTAATCGCTAGGGCAGCCACTTTAATCTTCAATAACTTACGACGCAGGCACATGAGACAGATGACACAGATATTTTAAGAGACTTGAGCATTGAGGTAATAATGTACTACGTACTAGAGAAGACACCACACATCACTGCTGTATTCCGTTCACGTGGGGTCGGCCAGCCGCACTTCACTCAGTTGCTTGCTAGATCTTAAGCGCCTGTGTCATTGTTTGTTTTTAAACGAAAAAACGTTCAAACGCATTAAATATGCAGTCGTGTGTTTTAAGATATTGCAGTTATAATTCAACTAATACGGCGAAATGCAAAGGAATTACTTTTCGTCAATGAGTAACTAGATAATCATTTTTAAATTGAAATATTTGGTGGGCGCCATGTTGCCTCAATTCTCATATAGACTAAAAATTAAGATGTGACAATTTGTGTAACAAGTGTAGGTAGAATAGTAGTAGGTAGTAAAAACCAAAGTCAGCTAGACTTTGGTTTTATAGCGAAAATTTACAATCTTAAGTATATTCAGAAAGGAACTGACTGTGGTTATTCAAATAAATAGTATAACAAATTGGTAGGTATGATAGGTGGGTAGGTGTCTAGGGTAGGGTAGGGTATGTAGGTATCCAGTTGACGGGAGTGAAATCACGGGGGACAGCTAGTACCCAAATAATGGGACGACGTAAATTACTTCAAATTCAGCGTTTAGCTTTGATATTCTATGCAAAGCAAACAGGACGGTTAGTACTGAGACCTTACAGGTACTTGCTGGCATACTTCCGGTCAACCTTGATGAGCAACGATGTGCTGCAATGTACTATTAAGCACTAGAAACCATGGACGCGGAGTGACCGTGAGAAAATCTCTAGATTATTTGAACCACATATTGACGTCTGGGAGGAACTTTTATCCAAATGGCAATGTAGGTGGGATAATAATTCCACCAAGGACCTCCACCAATTGTTTCCATCTGTTCGCGTGCGACTGGCCAGGACGTGACTGGAGGTGGATCACTGTGTTGCCCAATATCTCACCGGGCAAGGTAACTTTAAAAGTAAATTATTTTCCTTCAAGCTCTACTAAGTCAGTATTCTACATCTGACTGCGAATATGTACAATCTGCCCATCATATCTTATGGGAGTGTATTCTTTGGCAGAATGAAAACAATACTATGTTGAATAAAGTACAGGCTGCATCAGAAGATGTTTACTATACGGATCTTGTGGTAACTAGAACAAATTTCCGTGCGTTCAAGCGTTTTTGCCATACCTATTTATTATTGGAATCAAATATAACACCTCACAATGTTAGGACCCATTAATATTAATGCTATTTTTTTTCCGTGGTGCCAGGTAACTGGGCTTATCCCAGTTGTAAATGACCCTTTGTGCCTATTGACCTTGTTTGTTCTGTCTCCTACTTGATATGGAGGGAACTGGAAGTTTTATATTTTCCTACTCCTCCACTATTCTTTTCTGATTAATTTCGTTGCGGCATCCAAGACAGTTAAATTCATTCTCCGGGACTTCGTCGAGCTTCATTGCCTCGGTGCTTTTCTGGTGGTCGCCACTATTGATTTTGGCTTTCAGGAGTTGCAGTGATTTGGGAATAGTGCTGTGGGAATGTCCCAAAAAAGAAACTTACATAAATATAATATTAAATTAATGTACTATTTTATTAATATAATATTAATAAAATATTACTTTACTAAGGTTATTTCAACAAATATTTTTTTTGATAAAATGTTTGAATTCTAATGAAGCTTATTAGGTATAAAGCTATGTAGGTACCGCTTCTGTAGTCAGTCAGCAGTTTAGTCTATATGAGTGACAAGTTGTTGCAGAATGTTGAACGAAACGCGTAAGCGCCATGAAAATCACGGCGCTTCCGTCTTTTTGATCGCGAGAAAACTATACCTTAGAAGCGCTCTAGCGCTGCGTGTTTATACTGTTTTGTTAGACAGCTAATTATTGTTTCAGCGCTGCAGCGAAGTTTAGTTTAAACTCTTGTCAAAATGGAGCATGTCCTTTACTTAGGATAGCTTCTCTAGTACATATTATCTCAATGGACTTGAGACAACTTTTAGAACGCTGAAATGCAGGTGTATACGAGTTTTTAGCTTACTAACTCCGATTCCGAGGTTGATCGCTAATTTGCTGGACTGATAGCCATTTATCTCTATTTATTTTCTGCACAGCCATGACATACTTCACAGAAACTCTTAGTCTTCGTTTACGGTATAAACTTTTCTGGTTATGTGACGTATCACGTGTCATTGGCGCTTTTCTGTAACTCACGGTAATATAATATTGTTATGTGTTCCAAATGCAAATAAACATAATATTCCTGATAAATTAAATATATTAAATATCAAATCATGAAAACATTTAAAAGATTTCTCAAAAATATTCTTTTAACTACTACCAAAAAGTATTTAAATCTTCTAAAAAAAAGCCAACTAGACGGTGTCATGCGCAAAAGATAACTACCCTACCGCGCATGCGTCATTTCCATGGCGTCGAACAAATGACAGTTTTGACAACAATCCTGCAGGAGCGACTCTGTTTTCAATTATTTTCTTTGAATATACAAATATTTGACGAAATTCTTCTCAAAAAATAGTATTCGAAGTTATTATTTTCGTTTTGTTTGTTGAATGTTAAGTGAGAAGTTATTTTTAAGTGTGTTTTGTTAGGTTAGTTTCAGTAACGTGTTTATGTTGCGGACATGCATTGTAAATAATGAACTCAAAACTTTAGTGCGGTGGTAGTGTGCTACTCGCGTAAAAACTGAAAAGTTTGTGTAAATCAGTGATAGACTTTGATGCTGTATGATCGTTGTAATCAAGAAATTCGAAGGTAGGTGGTAATTAATTGCTTTTTGAGAACTATGTTGCATGTTTCTCAATGTAAACATGACGAGGAAGTAAGTAAACAGTAGCCTTGACAATATTTAGTTTAAATATTTATGGAAATGTCCCATTTTGGTCCATGAAATAATATTGAATTATTGACCATAAAGTTTTTACCATAAATAATTTGTCTAAGTAGGTGGTATACCTACAAACCTCGTTGTTCTAGTTGTGGTTACACACTACTTACCGTTTGAGAACGCATAAAAATGTCGTTAAGAAACCCGACTGCGAACTAAAAAGATGTGCAGTCGGAGGATCAGGTGGTCAGCCAGCTCGCGAATATGTATCCACCGACTGCACAGCATGATTTTCTACTTGTTTACATCTTTTTAGTTCGCAGTCGGGTTTTTGATTTTTAAATTAACTTTTTTTATTTACAACTTTTTAGTTACCTATATTTTTTTTCGAATCTCATTTAAACATATAAGTGGTATATGTTTTTGTAATCACCTTTAAAAATCCTTCATTTTGATACCCCACTCGATGGGTTTCGAAGAAAAAAAATATTGAGTCGCCCCCAATATGGCGCACAAAAGCCGCTATTTTTGTTTTTTTTTAATGTCACTTATCTAAGAACACTTGGGCGGCCAAGCCCTATCTAACGATGTATTAGATATAAAAATCCATCTAGCGGTTTGCAAGATATGAGGTAATAAAGAATATTACATACATACAAACATACAAGATACGCGCGAAAAAAACATAATCTTTTCTTTGCAGCCGGGTAAAAAGGTGCCTAAAATGAAAAATAGCTCAAATATACCTATGAGTTAGGTATATGAATTGCATATCTTTTTCACATCAGTTGTAATCACTTAAGGAATTAGGTCGCTACCCCGTTATGTGATAGTCATTCAGTCATTCTTGTAGGTAGTTTACATTATTGTAATATTTGAAAGTGTAGTGTTAACAAGGAAGTTGCGGCACCACTAAGTATATTTACAATATTGCCTTGTTAGTGATATGATAATGTTTTGTAAAATGCCTTTCGTTTTCATTTCAACAGAGATATAATGGACTACATTTAAACAGTGTCCATATTTAAATGTCTTGGACATTTCATCACCGACGACCTTACGGATGATATAGACATTGAGAGGGAGCGTAGGGCACTGGCGGTCAGTGGTAACATGTTGGCGCGTAGATTTTCTCGTTGCTCTGACCTAGTAAATATTACTCTTTTTAAGGCCTTATGTCAGACCTTTTACACTTGCAATCTATGGGTCAACTACATCAAGCGATCGCTGGATGTCCAGCGCGTGCAATTTAATAATGCTTTCAGGATGTTGTTGCGACCGCCCCGTTTGCAGCGCATTGGAAATGTTTCCTAAGACCCACACAAATGGCTTCCAAGCCATAATGCACAAAAAAACTGCGTCGCTGCTGTGCAGAGTGTGCAGTAGTCGCAACTATATCCTGATAGCTGTGGCTGAGAGCTATACACCAGATATCCGACATTTTGTGCGGAGGGTGATTAGATAGGAAACATTTTGATCCTGGCTGGTCTTCCTCGGCTCGCTATGTTTATAATTTGGACTTTTAAAACAATGATACTAACACTAGAATTTAAGTTTTTTTTTAATATGAACCCAATATGGATCACGGTTGTCCGAATTAAATGAATTTGAATTTCGGGGAGTATGCGATGGAATTGCATGAACTAATGCCTATTAGTCCGTTCCATCATCGGACTATAAGACGTACGGCGATGCGTCGTCGGTACTTAGTGGACATCCCACCCATACGCACCAAACGTTTTGGGAATACTTGTATTATGTTTACAGCTAAGGAGTGAAATTCCCTGCCGGAGTCTGTATTTCCTGATAGCTACAACCTGGTAATCTTTGAGTTAATAGGTTTCTTCTAGGCAAGCGTGCTGCATCGTCGAACACATCATTGCTTACCATCAGGTGAGATAGTGGTCAAGCGCGAAACTATCTATAAAAAAATGTGTCCTACACTATTATAAATGTGAATGTTTGTGAGAATGGATGGATGGACGTTTGTTACTTTTTCACGCAACTACTGCACGGATTTTAGTGAAACTTTGCTGTAATATAGCTAATATACATCAGAATAACACATAGGCTATAGTTTTTAATGTTAGATGTACTAATACATCGAGGGCGAAGCTCGATGCTGCAGCTCCACAATTGACGGAGAAATTGGTGAACATACATAAAAAAAATACATACAGGCGAACATAGAACCGACTTCCCAAAAAGGAGGAGGTCCTTTTTGGGAAGTCGGTTAAAAACTATTCTGTAAATCGATTTGATGGTCGGTCGAGAAATGATGTTTCAAGATAATGGACCTTCACGCAGCCGATGATTCGAACTTCTATTTATTCGGGATTTTGATGCATCGAGGTAGTGAACTGTCACGTTCATAATTTTATCTACTTCGGTTTCGTTATATTCGAATTACAAAATTGACAGCGGTTTCATTATGATACCCATAGCGACATCGGATTGGATTATGCGAATCGTCATAATTTCTAAAACATAAGCAAAGACATTCTGAACATACAGCCAGGTACCTATAATATTACTTCGAAATCGAGATACTGTAAATGATGTTTTTAAAAATGGAACTAGTTTAGAACAAAAGTATCATATACTATTTGGCTGTAGCGGCTACAAGATCTTTTCTTTATACCTAATAAAGACTAAATATAAAAAAGAAAAAAAAAGTGGGCGCGGGATAAAAAATAGTCAGTGTGTAGTTAAGTTTCTATTAAAAATACTTATTTGTCTATAACTGTGTTTCATTCTTTCCTTCGTAATTAAAATTTTGTATGCAACTATACGTTATTGGTCTTTTAATAACTCGTGCCCACCTATTTCGGTACGCGCTACGCTTGTACCGAAAAATGGCACTCGTGTTAAAAGACCGTCCATAACGTAACAGTTGCATAAATAGCTATATCGATTTCAAGTACTATCGAGTTAACGTTTTCAAGAAAGTGTTATTAAATCTCACGTCATTCGGTTTCAAGTATGGAACCCAGTATTTTTATAAGTAAAACCCCTCTGACTGTTATACACAAGGTAAGTTACCGGGGTCAACGAAATGTCTGGTAACAAAAGTTTTCGAATAAAAACCGAACTTTCAGATTTAGGTACTTATTTTTAACTGGGCACTGAGACTAAATAGGTACTGACTGACTGACTTAGTGAACTATAGAAGTAGAAGACATGTTACGACCCTAAATAGATTGGGGTGAGGGCAAATGAAGTGATTTGTAAAATAAGTTTTCTAGGAATTAGATCTAAGTATTTGTAGATATTTGTCATTAAAAGAAATTCATCTTTACCTCTAAAGCTAAAAAGACATACGTTCAACGCCTGAATCCTTCCTGTTATGACGTATGGCTGCCAAACCTGGCCTCTTACTAACGAAAACATAGACAAACTAGCAACATGCCAACACAAAATGAAACGTAGCATGTTGAACCTGAAGTGAAAAGATAAAGTCAAATTAAAAGTCATAAGGAAAAGAACTAATATTATGGACGTGACATTCACAATTAAAAGACTAAAGTGGCAGTGGGCAGGTCACACACTGCGAAGTAGAATAGAGAAGTGGGCCAAAGATGTTACTGTATGGTACCCGAGAGAGGGGACGAGGAAAAGAGGAAGACCAGTGCGTAGATGGGAAGATGATCTCAGATCGACAGCAGGCGGAAGATGATCTCAGATCGACAGCAGGCGCTGCGTGGAGGAGAAAAGCACAAGATCGTGTACTGTGGAAGGGTTTGGGGGAGGCCTATGCTAGTGAGCAAGACAAACAAACTGATATCTTTTATTCTCAAAAATTATGTAAATATTAGTTTCAAGTTTGCTAATAAAGGCTATTTGAATTGAATTTGTAGAACAATTTTTTCTAATCTTTGTAGAACAATGTCTGTGAAAACGCGATGTCGTATCATTGCGTCACGGCTATCTGCGAGAGCCCGATATTTTATTTATTTCAGTTCAATTATTTACTAACTCAAGTTGAGTTGACGGCGGCCCTTTTCTATAAACGCACATGTTTGATGCACATGCACTTTGTTTCTGTGTTCATGAGCACAACAATGCAACTAAGAACAACCCGCCGGTCGTGAGATTGAACAACTGTACTTATATAGGTACTAAATTTGACCTGGGTTGCCTTTCTTCAGCGTTTGTAATATCACATCCAGCATTCGTTTATAGAAAAGGGCCGCCGTCAACTCAACTTTGTTGTCGTTGCGTTGTTGTTGTCACACAACAAAGACGTGAGTGCGAAAAGGTTTGGTTTTGTGGTCAATATACGTAACGTAATGGGACGATAAGTTTTGAAAATATTGTTTCATATAAAATGTATACGAAAGAGCACCATCCCGTTCGGTACGGAATAAAATACGTTATGTATGAAGCGACCTTTATCTATCGATCAAGCTATGTCCGATAGTAGGAAGATCATCATCATCATCAGTTTTGTAATGTTCCCATTGCTGGGACACAAGCGTCCTTTCTGTGGGAGAGAGAATAGCCCTTAATCAACCACGCGGGCCCAGTGCGTGTTGGTGGATGTCACATGTCTTCAAATTTTTGGTTCTAGGACATGCCGGTTTCCTCACGATGTTTTCTTTCACCGTTTTTAGAGCAGTTGTGATGAAATAATTTACACAAAGTAAAGCCAGGCAGGGTTCGAATCCACGATCTACGAAACAAAAATCGGGGCCGTTACCACTGGGCCACCACCGCTCACTGCTATTTAAAGATATCTATCTACAAACAAGTAATGCCGTAATTTTGGCGATAGTTATTCTTGGTGGTTTTTAACCCCCGACGGAAAAAGAAGGGTGTTATAAGTTTGACGTGTGTACCTGTGTGTTTGTGTATAGGTGATCTGTCTATTAAATCATCCTTACATAGTATAAAACAAAGTCGCTTCCCGCTGTCTGTCCTTATGTATGCTTAGATCTTTAAAACTACGCAATGGATTTTGATGCGGTTTTTTTAATAGATAGAGTGATTTAAGAGGAAGTTTTATGTGATATGATTAGTATAATACACGCGGGCGAAGCCGCTGGCAGAAGCTAGTAGCTCATAAACGGATGAACCGATTTTGATATTGTTTTTTTTAATGGTGGCTTAATCGAGAGTATTCTTAGTTATGTTTGATAAAAATCGGTTTTCCGAGAATCGAGAGTTTTCTTAGCTATGTTTGTTTGAATAGGATTGTTTTTGCAAGATATCGTGTCATAATTATGTGTTCAATAGATGTCGATCGAAGCGTGTCTACTACTAGATAAATTATGTACCTTGAAATAAAAATGTGTCCCCGACACATTATTATATTTAAATTTTGCTTTTGATATTTGTTACGAATCCATCGATGATCAAAATTTTATCATTAAGTGCGTGCGATAACAATAACATGGCTTACTACTCGCGTTATTATCTATTTTTAATGATTTGATAAGCTTGCGTTTGACTACTATCTATCTACCTGGTGGAAACCGATGACGCGGTAGACAAAATAGTTAAATAGTACCTAACCCCATTTACGAGAAGTCTAGCAATTTTTGAGTATGAATGTGAGAAGGTACACAAAAGAAACTCTTGCGGATAGTATGCAAGCTAGTATGGCTAGATTAAAGGTAACCATTGAGAACCTCGTGGCTAAATAATTACAACCGCACGCAACACTCGCTGACGTCAATCTGTGGATGGGTGACCAATTTTACAAAGAAAGTTTCTTCCATACCTCGGATTTGAAAATCTTTGACAGTCGTTACGGGTAGTCAGAAGCCTGATATCTGACACCAGTCTAGCCAAGGGGTATCGTGTTACCCAGTTGCTGGGTTGTGGAGGTTATATAGGCAGTCGCTCCATGTAAAATACTGATACTCACCAAAATCAGGTTATACTGGGAGCCGAACCCAACATAGTTGGGCAAATGTTAGGAAGATTGATTGATTGAAGATGACGATTGAGTGGATGATAAATAGAAGAAGAAAACATGCGTCGGCCCCAAGGATAGGATAGATGGACCGTTTTTCCGCACTTAGATTCGCATTTGGTCCGTTGTGCGTGCAGGCCTCCTCTATGTGAGAGGGAATTAGCTGTAATCCACCACGCGGGCCCAGTGCATGTTGGTGGATGTCACATGTCTTCGAATTTTTGGTTCTAAGACATGCCGGTTTCCTCACGATGTTTTCCTTCACCGTTTTGAAAGCAGTGTTTATGAAATAATTTACACAAAGTAAAGCGCCTGCCTGGGTTCGAACCCACGACCTACACCTTGTAAGTCGCGGCCGTTACCACTGGGCCACCACTGTTTTGCATCGACCGCAAATAAATCGGGATAAAACCTATAATATGATATCAAGAAGCCATTTTTTTTTTGTAATCTTTAGGCTCGCGTTTGACCAACATCTCGCCTGATGATAAGCGATGATGTGCTCTACGTTGAAGCACGCTTGCCTAGAAGAAACCTATTCACTCTTGACTTACTTGATAATCGAGGGACACTGGAATAGTTCCATTCGAGGTCATTTTCTCAAGATGTTCAATGCTATCAAATTTGCAATGAGGGTTTTCGTTTTTGTGCCCACTATTTTGCGCCACTGGCGAGTAAAGTCCTTAAATATAGCGGTTAAACGTTGTTATAACACGTAGGTACGGAAGCTAAGTTTGAATTAAAATCATTTCTAATGCCATAGAAATGCGATTCAATATAACATTGATTATGCCGTAGCTTTATTTTTTCTTACTAAAGCAGTGGATTGGTAAAACCCGTAGCTATCTTAATCTGCCGTATTTGGAAAATATACACAAAATTAAATGTAAACTAGCTCGCGCAAAATGCCCCTGTTACGAGTATCTAACCGTTACCGTTACTCTCAGTACATTGGGATAAAAGTGGAAGAATAATACCAAGAAGCCTGATCAGGATACTTAAGACTATTAGGGACACTGGAACAGTTTCATTCCGTAACATTTTCTCAAGACTTACATCGTTATTTAAAATTCGGTCAACTAAATTAAATATAGACACAAGATAAGAGAATTAAATAAAGAGAATTAATTAAACTAAAATATAACAGATATAGAGATATATTATAATATAACAGAAGTTATTCGATAGATACGCCGCAAAGCAAACGAGGCCCGGTTTATATGTGCCCTAATTAGGCCGGTTACATGCCGTATTGACATTCGCGCGGTTAAACCCTCCACTCATTCCGTGGTTGTCGATGCCGAGCTAATAGCAATATGATAACGGCATTGCCAATGTTTAGTTCAGATAGTTGTATTGATAGATAAAGGAGCATTTTAAACGAAATGGTCGAGAAAAGACGAGGGCATTTTGGGTACTCTAAATTTAGGCTGATTTAAATAACTGAATCTTTGAATTAACTAAAAAATGTCTGCTCTATTTCGAGTTTAGATTGTACTTTTTATTTTTTTATTGGTCAGTTTGTGGTTTTTACAATCGTATTTCAACCAATGTTTAGTTCAGATAGTTGTATTTATAGATAAAGGAGCATTTAAAACGAAATGGTCGAGAAAAGACGAGGGCATTTTGGGTACTCTAAATTTAGGCTGATTTAAATAACTGAATCTTTGAATTAACTAAAAAATGTCTGCGCTATTTCGAGTTTAGATTGTACTTTTTTATTGGTCAGTTTGTGGTTTTTACAATCGTATTTCATCATCATTTTCCTGACCTTGTCTAACTTACTACGGTACTTGGGGTCGGCGTAACACGTTTTCTTCTTCCTGTCTACCGTCAGGCTATCATTTCACAACAATATTTGTTTAACAAAAACGAGGACAAATGACAATTCGAAACACTTATATAGGTATTTAACCATTGAACGTTAGTTAAGTTTTGCTTGAAACTCAATCAGTGAATCTTAAACTTGAGTTTCAGAATTTCATCTGCTTTAGTCTTGAAAATGATAACATTGGGTGGACAATATTTCATTACGAAATTATTAATTTTCATTTGACTTCGCTTGTTCCTATTTAATTCAAATTAGTAGGTAGTACTTTCCTACGCCTTTATTTTACAAAAGGTCATCGTTTTACTTTCCAAAAACAGCCTTTAATTTGATAATGACTTTTAATTACGAACAATTGCTTTTCCATTAAAACGGACACCGATTTATACCTCGAACGCGGTGGCTCAATGTAACGCCTACAGCTTTCCGAACGCATCAATAGGTAAGATGATATTGCCATAAGGAAAATAATAGGCGTTCATTTGAATAATGGGATCCCTTCCCATATTTTTTGAATAGGATCTTATTAAGAGTTATTTTAGCATTTTCCTATGTTATAGGGGTTCGCGAGGGGATGGATAAATATTTTTGTTCAAGTATTATTGGCCAAATAAATCGATGGGGCTATCCTACTTACAAAAACTTGAAAGCGTGATGTATATTTATGATGGGGAGGAAACTGAAAATCTTCATCCTTGCTGTTTATTTTGTTTTTGAATCGTTTACTTTAAAAGATTTTTGTTTCTCTTTGGTTCTTTCGTTTATTTTTAGTTGATTATTCAGGAAGTACCAAAGTAAACTAAAAACCTGAAGGAAAATTTATTTAAATACTTAATGGATAAATATTCCAGCTACTGATGCCTTCACTTGCTATCAACTGCCACACATCTAGTTATTTGTAAAATAATAAAATTAATATGTCATGAAGATCACAAAATCGACATCATAATACGGGCATTTTTATTAATAATTTAAACAATATCCCGGGCGGCCCTAGCAAGACATTGCCAACCCACCAAAAATTTCACCGCTACCGATATCCCACAGTCTTGTTTACGCCTAAAATTTCATTTCTTGCCTCGGGTAATAAATAATACGTCGTTCGGCCTCCTCCAAAGGGTTTTTGCATGCAGGTCGGACGTGTTCGGGCCAATGTTTCGGCCGTCATTAATTACGATATTATGAATTCCGCTCACAACTCTGCGGCCATAATGCGCTCCACCGTAAAATCGTACGTACTTAGGCTTCGCTTGAAGGCGGCATAAAAAGTTGGCAAAACATCCCTCTAGTTTGGCTCCAGTGTTAGTATAATGGATCTCAAATTATTGTTATGTTCGCGTTTGGGCCTATCTCAGTGGGGTTTCGGCACTTGAAAGCCCCCTCTGCCGTTTCAGGGTTTTGTGTTTTTGTTCCTATACTCGCATAATTATTTAGGTTTAGGTCCGTACCTATTAGGTACTAAGAAACTGTCTCACTGTAGAGCAAAGGGCTCTTCTTCAGAGAACCTACGAGTATTACCTAATTATGGTGGGCGATTTAAGATTATTTGATTGATTTCATTGATTAATCGATCGGTAAGTTTTCATGTTTGCCTGCCGAAATTTGTGTCAGGAGCACAAAGTTGCATTGAAGGAGGCATACATATATGAATGGTTTCTTGATTTTTGTTATTTTATTTTTATTGTTAAACTTTTATGTATCTACTCGTATATAGTGCATAACATTATTTATTATGTGGTATAACATCATCTTGGGAAAACTGTAAGATGTTGTACTTATTGGTGTCAAATAAATAATAAATAAATAAATAAATGTTGAACCAATATTTAATAATCAAGCAGAGAGAGAGAGAGATCAAATTTAAAGCAGAAAATGGCGCATCCGACTGTAATGATTTTCGTATTGTGCTTTAATTAATATTTGAACACTTTTGTCTTCCACTCGTAATGGTACGCCTGTATTTCATTCAGGAAGCTTTAATTTATGCAATGCGTTATGTATTCCTTTTATGTGCTCAATAATGTGTGTTATAATACGTAACATTTTTGAATATGGGATGGGATTATCTTCTGCTATAACATTCGATTTAGTCTGTTCAATTGGTTGGCTAGCGCTATATACGTGCTAATTCAACAATTCATAAAACATGTAGGTACCGTTGGTAGGCATATCAACTGCCTACCATATTTATTCACCAACAAAAACAACTGTCAGATGCACCTTCCTTTCTCGTTATAGTTTTCAGACAATTTGAAATGTACCTAACGCAAAATATACGCTATTTTGTTTCAAATTCCAAAAACCAATTCAGACGTGTCGTGAATATATTAAAGTTCACGCATATGTATAATATTAAATTTCGTGTAAAAACGTGTCATCGTATTGCCTACAATCGGACCGCATCCAGCAATTTCAGTAAAAAATAACGTTTCCATGGAACCCCTTTTATTTGGATGGAAGGTAAAGGCATTATTTATAACGCATATGGAAATACGTCGTGTGAAATGGGATCGTAATGTTTGATCGTTTTCGAGATAAAACCGGCGCGTACGTTACGGGGATGGCCATTTCTCTCTTTATTTGCTTTTCATTTGCATAGCTGATGAATAAGTAAAGCGGTGTAATAAACTGGACGCTACTGACGCTACGTTCCGCCGATTTGTCTAGTTGGCTAACGAATTGAGTTGATGGAATGCATTTTGTATGTTTTGTTTATCAAAGGCTCGCGTTCTGAGTGGTTGGTTGAGAGAGATTAGATATTCATGTGTTTTGATGAGCTTGATTGGAGCTTCTCTGTGATTTGATCGTTGCAGAATTAGAGCGAAGTTAGTTTAGCTTAGCTAGCTGTTAGCATCATCAACTTTATCATCTTTTAAGCCAAGAAATGTCCACTACTGGACATAGGCCTACCCCGAGCGTCGCCTCACTGATCGGGCTTGTGTGTCTCGCATCCACCGACTTTCCGTAGCCTTGGACAGGTCGTTGCTTCAGCTCGACTATATGGGAAGCGACTTCCTGGTCTCCTCTAGGTCCTAGAGGGAGGACTTAGCTAGAATAACTAAGGTAATTTTTCGTACTTACACAGCTCAGTTTATATCATTTGTGGTCTGATTGCAATGGAAAATTGCCTCAGCTGTGCGTTCGGTGGTGAGGTGGGCAGACGACATTGTTGCCATCACATGTTGATTCTTGTTGAGGCTGGCACAGGAACGAGGCAATTGACACAATAAAATAGATGCAGTCTCAGCAGTGGGCAAAGGCGGGCTGTGAATGATGATGATAATGCGAACTAAGTTTAAACTAAGTTAGCTATATGCTCTTGATCTGCTAGCTTCAAGCGGATGGATATGTAACCACAGTACCAAAGCCAGAAACAGGAGTAGGTAATTTTCGTAATGGCAAGTTTTTTATTGCTCTTTCATGACTCACGTTTTATCTTCAGTAAAATGTTAGTGCTTTAGGGTTAAAACGTTCAGCACTTTAATAACAATCTTCTAGATGTAATAACATTATCTATTAGCATAACATAACCTTACAGACGCTACGCGATCGGAAAGGCATTATAACAATGTTCCCAAAAGACTGATCTCAATATTTTTTCGAAGGTCGCGTTCGAAAGCCTACATAATATGAAAATTGATGGAAATGTTATGTGCAAACATTACTTTTGCAAACATTTGTGGAACTAAAATAGAACAGCCTTGTCTAAAGCACTTGTACTTTTGAAGCCAGGTATTCGTTCTACGTTAGGTCTTTGTTTTAGTAATGTTTATTTTGGGCAACTATTAATCGGGTGAAAAATATACTGAATGGGCAACTATTACACTAAGTATGTAACTATTTATTCGGTTTGTGTAATACCTTTTAGGAAGTTTTTTGAGCTGTGGTAATAATATTGTAACATACTTTAATAGTATTTTGGCTTATATTTTTCATATTATTATTTTGAAAATAGCAGAATAACTGACAAGGAGACATCGCTATGCTGGGCGGGAGCACCCCGACACGGATAGGTTAGGTTCGAAGGGGATGACGGGAGCAGTGAGATAAGCTAGTGAACTCAGCTCCAGTCGATTTTTTTTATTTTCACTTCGCTGTTTTAAATTCGCCCACTGTTTGTATTATTATTCAGTATTTTAATTTAATTTCGGTCGTTTAAATACTATCCGTTTATTTTGAACTTTGTTGACATTTTCATAGACCGGTATAATCGGTTAAATAACTGTTCAATATAACATGGAAACAGGTGGTGATATTATTTGATGAACACAGAGAATCAAGTTTTTTTTCTATATTTTTCTAGGTTCTATATTTAAATATCAATCCGGTCAAGTCAGCTTATATTTAATTATGATTATTTCGAGAAGCTAGTACTGTCCTACAACAAAGCAAAGGCCCCTCTTCAATCTTTCCACTTTTCCCGGTCTTCGGCAATTTTAAGCCAGTCTGTTTAGAAGGAGTTCAGCTCATCTCACACAATAAACTTTTTTTTATCTCACCATCTCATACTGTGCCTGCCGCATTGGCATTTTCTGGCGTTTGGAATCCACTAAGTGGTTATTTTTGCCCATTTCTCCAGCAAATTGCGGATGCAACCAGCCTGGTTCCATCTATCGCAAATTAGAGGAGTCTTCTAGTTTGACCTCACAGCTGTGAGGGCAATTTCACCTATTTATGTTTTCGAACGAACAATTTTTGATGCGGTAATTTAAATGATCGACTAATTTCACTACCAAGAGTTTCTCTTAAAGCACAGCCACCGTCTAAGTTCATTAACAAGTTAAAGCTAGATTCAATTCCGAATGAGCACAATAATAGGCGAACCTCTGCCCAACCCTTTTGGGAATACAGACCTATGTATTTACTCGAGTTGTAAGAGCCAAATTAAATCATCATTCCAGCGAACCATAGGTACCGGAATATATCAGAATCTTCCTCCTCTATACCACAACTCAAAACAAAATACTATCTGGTCCACCCATCGCTCAATTCCGTCTCTAAATTATGAAATCTAACGTTCATACTGGCACGCACCCACCGTAGACCGGAATACACGTCCGTCCTTCAGTTGAATAAATAATATTGCCAATCGTATTATTCGCGGATCCAAATAGTATTTGGGTCAGTTTCGCAATGTTCAACTAAAATATCGCTACGATGAAAATGGACCCACATTTTGAATCCTACTTATGAATGGTCAGTTGAACCGCATTGAATGCATAACAGTTCGTCTGATTGAATGTTTGTTTAATTTAGTGAATTAGAGTCGGAATTGGTTTGTGAATTTAATTAAAGATATCGGTAAACTTTTGATTTCTAGAATTGTTTAAAAAACCTTAGGCCGTGAACGGAGTCCACTTGATGAAATAAGCACAGGATTGGTCGATGTGTCGACGCCTGGGGGGAGGCCTATAACCAACTGTTGTCATCTTTTGGCTGAAATGCTATTGATGATCATCATCTTCCTGCCCTTATCCCATGTTACTTGGGGTTAGCCGTTTTCTTCTTCCATACCGTCCTGTCCCCAGTCACGATATCACTAACTCCTTTTTATTTCATATTCACATTGTACACCCATATTTTCTTTGGCCTTCCTCTCCCTTTCCATCCATCCACATTTATATTCAAAACTCTTTTAGTAACGTGGTTTTCATCCCTCCTCTTCACATGATATGACCGAACCAGGACACACGGTTTCCTTTCAACTTTTCTGTCACTGTCACCACTTTCAAACTTCCTCTATACTCATTTCTCACTTTATGTATTCTCGTCACGCCGCACATCCATCTCAACATTCTCATCTCTGCTACATGCAATCTCTTGTCATCCATCTTTTTCACAGCCCAACATTCTGATCCATACAGTATGCCGTGGGCCGCATGTTGTTCTAGTGACCTGTCGCCATTTCATCCATTCTGAGTTGATCCGGTGCGTTACGTCTCGATCTACCTCGCCATCCCCTTGGACAAGTGACCCTAGGTACCGGAAGTCGGAGCAGATCTATATGGGCATTCCAGCGAGAACTATGGGCACGGAATGGATGATAAGGTAGAAAAAATCTCAATGCATACGAACTGCATACCAGTGCGTGTATTACCAGATGTATGAAAGTAAATGAGGTGCAAGTAGTATGGGAGAATTGCAGCATGTGGCGTTCTACAGTTTCTGCTTGCCTCCCATGGGTTTAAACCGTGAGGTGACGAACTGTGTTTTAAAAAGCTGGAACAATATGGCATCGTCTTTGTTAACACAAAATTCCTTTAAAACCATCAAATATCTAACTTAACCTTACTTTTTGTGTTTAGAAACGTGCTAAAAAGTTAGTAAAAGTCATTCGGTGCCCGCCAAAGAGATAGTTTCCACCTCATGATACTTTTCTTTACCGTAACGCAATGAAAACTTTAACACACCACATTGCGGGTCTGATCTAATTGCAAGAAAAGTTAGCTCTTTCACCGGCTTCTTGGAAGATATATGGAGTGTCACTTCTTAAGATGCTCTTAGAAACAAACTTAAAACGTAAATGTGCTTACCGTTTATTGGACATGCTCTTTAATACTCTGATTAAGACTAAACACATTTTCTATTGGGACAAGCCCGCCTCACCCTGTTGGATAAGAATAACAATCACTGTGACTCCTGAAAGTCAGAATAACAGTGGCGATCACCAGAGAAGCGACAGTGTATTGAGGCTGGACACGTACCGGAGAAACGATGTCCTATGATGTGATGATGAACGACGACATAACAACAGAGGAGAAAGAAGGAAATAATTTCACTTTAATTTCAATTTTTTTTAAATTTTCACTGTCACTATGGAAGTATGACGTCTTTCTGCTAAATCTCAACATAATGAAAATTTCTACATACCAACGTACCATTCCATTATACCCAAATAACTGGCCATCAATTTATTTTAACTTAATCTCAAAATAATGAACCCGACTTCAATATTGTTATAAACAATTTTAACCAACGAACAGCGTATCCGTCAAAGCCACCGAAAAACTTATCAAAACAACGACCACGAACAATCTGCTGTGAATTAATTTAAAATAACTCACCAAACACGGACCACGGAAGGACAAAAGCTATAATAATAAAACGAAAATTCGAAAATTAAATTACTGCAATATCTAAAGCGCTGTGGTAGTGTCAACAAACGAAATGGATAAAGTTCCTAAGTGCTTTAATTCAATCATACCGTCGAGTTGCATGCTTACAAAATTTTAATGGCCGACTGTACCGGTACAGCGACGCGGCCATAAATATGTAAGTATATGTTTTGCTGAATCATAAGACCCGTATGCGTCGATCTCTAAGGTTAAGCAACGCTTGCCAAGGTGTTTTTTAATTTTTGTATTATTGATTGTCTCGCGCTTGACAACTATCTCACTTGCCCCCCTAGCCAAGTTACAAACAATTCGTATCGAATCTCTTTCTATAATCGTTAATGCCTTTTATTTGTATGGTCTGACCACGTGACTTAACGTACAGATGTGTCATTCCCATACATTGATTCGTTTTCTATTAGCGTTATCGATTGTAGGTTGTCAACTTGGCTACAGGTGCTGATGGTAAGCGATGATATGGTCGACGATGTAGCACGCTTACCTAGAAGAAACCTATTCACTCTTGACTTAAAGACTCCCAGGTTGTAACTCTCAGTCAATCCCTGAATGGGCCAGCATCCATTACAAACCAAGGCCCCTCTGTGCCTCGAAAAGCACGTTGAGCTGTTGGTCTCGGCTGTCATTTAGATCTTTGACAGTCGTTATGGGTAGCTAGAAGCCAGAAATCCAGTGTTACTCGGTTACTGGGTTGTGATGGTCAGGTAGGCAGTCGCTCCATGTAAAACACAGGTAATCTGCATCAAGTAGACTGGAAGCCGACCCCAAAATAGTTGTGAAATTGATAAAATCAAAATAATTTTTTTTATTTCACATAGGCCTACATGGGCACTTATAAAACGTCGACAAAAGGTGCACGGTTCGGGTTGGTCGTTTCCTATGGAGAAGAACCGGCAGGAAACTCTTTTAAAAATGGTTTGGTTTTACAATATTTCCATGTTACAGCATTAGTACTTAGATATGGGGGGGACAACGTGGGCCCGACTTATGACAATAAGTCGTAAGAAACTAAAAAAATAAATAAAAAGATTATATAAAAAAAGTTAACAAATGTTAACTAGCATCTAGAAGGCCTACAATGTTCACACATTCACAAAACAATCGATAGGCAGATTGATCGCTTATTCATTCTTAACTGCCTCGCTGGTATGGTGGTAGTAAGTTCACCGGATCGGACAAAGTGATAATCGGTTTTACCACGGGGAACCAGCGAGGAAAAAAATATTTGGTTCAAATAAATATCACTAGATTGCGCGATATTCATCGATTTGTTATTGAATTTTGTGTAAAATTAACTTTTTGTTAAATTCATAATCATAAATATGATCATAATCTTTCTCCTCATAAAAACATGACCTTATGATGGAACAACTTATAAATTCAATATAGAAGGGAACATTTTGCATTTAAGTGAGTGTGCGGAGCTGGTGTCTGTTATAGATGTAATTGATCATAAACATTGTATGTTCTTGTTTAATCAACTTTCTTAAGCACAAAATAAATACTGGGCGTATTCTATAATTTTGTGCTTAAGAAAGTTGCCGGATAATTTAAAATTTATTCCAATAGATTTTTTATAATTACATGTTCGATAGATTGTTGATCGAAGCATGTCTACTCCGAGATAAATTATGTGGCTTAAAAATATGAAATAAATTAAAATTGTCGGGTGGTTTGTAATTTTTGAATTTTACTTGTGCTATTTAGGTTTGTGTCCCAAGTAATGTGCTGGATGCGAGACGCACGGGATCGGTCAATGTGGCGACGCCTGACAGAGGCCTATGTCCAGCAGTGGACGTCTTTCGGCTGAAATGATGATAATGGAAATAGGCTCGCCCCCATTATAATATGGGACTTGGACTGGCGAAATCTGCATGTCGCATCTCTGTTTCAATCTTTAAGCGTAACATTATTTTATATTATTTACAAGAAACATTTCAAAATTTAGAAAACCCCCGACACCTTTATCTTGCGAAAACATCCCGATTCAAACAGTAACCGATTTTATTCAAACAAAGCTAAGAACACTCTCGACACAATCACCTTTCAAACAAAAAAACTAAATCAAAATCGGTTTATCCGTTGAGGCGCTATGATACCACAGACAGACACACAGATACACAGATACACAAACACACAGATACACAGCAACACACGTGAAACTTATAATGTCTCTCTTTTTCCGTCGGGGGTTAAAAATAAAAACTAGCTGTCCTATGCCACTCATGGCCAAAGACCTCTTCCATTCCTCCTTACGTTGTATTATTCATTCTTTAAGTTTACGCTACACTATTTGTAGGTTTTGGTTCCACGTAGATGCCGCGCCGCTGTCCATATTAAACCGCATGTGCTCTGCGGCAGGTACATGACTATTCGGGGGAAATTGTATTCAGGTGCAACGTATTAATTCAGCGCTTTAATTACAAGTTACTAATTGTAAAAGCTTTCATGCATACTGGAGCGTTTGCATACGTTGCAGCACGTGTTTTTCATGACAATGTATAAGGTTTTATTAAACTTGTCTTTGTTTGGTTGGACAAATCGAACAATTAAAATGCTTTTATCTTATATTTATGTTGTCCAACTCAGTGTATCAAATACTGTGTTTTATCTGCGGTTTCAACCGTGAGAAAGTCGGCAATCATTCCACGGGAGAATAAGTACACCCGCGATTAACTCAATTCTTTGTACTTTACCCTTTGTACAATTTATATATTTATTTAGGTTACTCAGTAGTACCAATGTTTAGACTTGAAAACGTAACAAACAAACAGACAGAGGAACCTTGGAATTTATAATATTAATTTGGATTATTTGTGGTTTTAAATAATTTATAATCAAGGTATAAATAACCGCGTGTAATCAACACATAAAATCGATTCACCAGCAATACATTTTTAGGGTTGAATCGCGACGCCCAATGCGAAGATTTAATATGAATTTTGATTGAAATTAAAGTTCGTCGAAAGAATAAAATTAAAAAAAATATTCTGTGCCCGCCGCCGCTGGCTCGACTCGTCCACTGTGCAATGATAATGGCAGAATGAGCCAATCGTAATCTCCCTTGTCTCCGTTTCAGTTAATAATTGAAATTTAAAGCTCATTTTTACTGTTTTTTTTTTCGTCGTATGTGGAATCATTTTCTGTTAATAAATCTGAAATGTGCCATGAATAAATTAATTAATTCAACATGTTTTGTGCTCTGAAATGTGTAATCAGGAAAATTGAATTTTCAGTGAAGTTTTTCAAATAATATTCCAGATTTTATCTTTCGCTCATGTAGGTAAGTACTTAAGTACTTGGGAAAAAAGTATGCAAGTTTTTATGCGCCTTCTTTAAAAAGCTATTTTATAGAACTTTCTGACCACTTATTCTATACACTTTCGGTATCTAAAATAAAGGTTCACCCTAATGGCATTTTTCATTACTAATGGAAAACTACAGAAAGGTATCTGAAAATTATTTGCAAGCAATATTAAATTTCTGGTTTTCATTTTTTGGTAAGTCTTAACTATCATTATGAAAACCTGCTAAGAATTCTCTATCGTAATTAATTTGATGTTTATGCTGGCTCTTGGATAAACGACACTGACGCACAGCAGTAAAAATAAAGTATAATTAAATAATTTTATTCAGACGTCACTTGTGCATTAATTCGTAATATTATGCATGATATTGTGCCGGCAGCTTCCAGTCGTAAAAACGAAAAGGAATACGCTTAGCTTTATTTTAAATTCAGATGTGCAGTGACATCGTGTTTTTAATCACCGTTAAGGCGGTTACGCACTACTACGTCCGTGTCAGTCATTTGAGTTTCGAGTTTGAAATCTTCTGAATTATGACACATTATGACGGATAGAGCTCGGATGTAGTGCTTAAGCTGCCCTAAAAGAAGTACTACGGCTACTACGGGACTGAAATTTCACGGATTACGGACACGGACGTGTAGTAGGTACGTAACCACCCTAACCACCTTTATGGAAATATACTAAAAAATATACATTTTAGGTAGTATTTTAATCATGTAATTTATCAGCATATCTATTCCAAATCCCGGTTAGTGAACTATGTATATCCCACAGTCTGCATAGCACCTCCAGGAGTCCAAAGAGCAGTTGCAAGCGCAGTCAAGAAACAAAAACAGGAGTTTGATACTAGAAACCTACTATAATATTTGCTGTACACCTACCAACGCAAAGACTGAAAAGCAGAGTCAGCTCTCTGAACACGGCAGCGGATGTCAGGCAATCAGGTCGACTCTCACAGCAAACTGTGACAGTACATCCCCCAATCCACTATTTATCATCAAGCGAGAATCTTCCCGCTAGGCCTAACAGGTCCACTTGGCAGTCCCTAAACCTAAGAATCCAAGTAGGAAGATGTGACAGCAACCTTGCAAAGTAAGGTAGTCCCCCTGGATGGAACGGCAGCAGGGTGTGGATGTGCAGCAAAAGTGGCTTCTGTGCTGACATCGATGAAGCCGTGAAAGCGGCGAAGCTTTCCATCAATAAAGTCTGAACGTAGGCTGGATTTCATTAGTTGAATTCTAAAGTTTTAATACAATTCTCAAGTAGATTTTCATTCATAAAGGAAAAATTAAAATGTCACCACATTTCCTAACACTTCATGATTAATCAAAGCATGATTGCTAATTGTATTATCAATAACATTATAGCAAAAATCGCCAATATAATCGCGGAAGGCGGAATAGCGATTGCTATTCCGCCTTCCGCGTGAATATTGATTCAGTATATTATTAGTCGCAGTAGACAGTCAATGATCGGGAATAGCTCGCGCCGAATGCTAGCTACATATTTTATCACTCCGGGATTATACGAGTATGTCTGTCGGGAAAATCTAGTCTTTATGAATTAGTTTTCGAGTTCTATTTTTATATAGGCGTTTGGATTTTTTATTTCTATCTGGAAATCCTTTTGCCAGTCTCAAATATAGTTGGGTAGTGTCGATAAAGAAAGAGAACTGCAAAACGAAAGAAATCTTTCTGGACTGTCCATGACGGTTTTTATTAAATACCTTTTCATATCTTCGTTGTTTATTATTACTATTATCAAGATTTCAAATAGAAGAAAGAAAGAAAAAGAGTTTATTTGTCACAAAACGACATACAATATAAGAGAAAGCAAAAAAAAAAAATTAAGAAGAAATCGTTATATGTACATTATGGACCTTATAGGTTTTAAACAGTGTGATTTTAATATTATCAACAGTCATATCTAGTTTAAAATAGGTAGATATAATGCGGTTCAAGCACCTGGACATACACCTAATTGAATTGGTAGATGTTGCTAATGTCCAAAAAATACTGCATTATCAAATCAAAAAGTAGTCACAACACAACAGCTACTATTTATAAACTAAAGACTGTGAACTAAAGTTAACTACCTAATCAACTAAAACTAATAAAAAAGAAACACTCCGACACATCACTAATTACGTCACGAATCACTAGTGATATAGCATCACGTACGACTATTTCAGTCTGTTCCTGCGCCAGGCTCAGTTAAATAACAATTGGATTAAAAATTTAAACAGTGTCATTCACGAGTCTCATTTGAATCACAAATTCCGTCCTGAAAAGTGGAATATTATTTGAATGTGATATTTTTAAAGATTCCATTTTCGAATTTTGTTTCGAATAATTACATTCTGGCTTCAGAATTCTCGAAGTAGGACGATATTCAAGTGTGGGTTCACTTGTGTCCAGTTAGGACAAGTGAACCCACCAGTACCTTACTTTCTACTAGACAAGCATTTAGCTATCTATATGATAGTTTAATAGCTATTGTAATATGATAGTTCTTTAAATACCTAATACCTGTCATCCTATCAAAAAAGATAACAAAATTGTGTAATAACTATTTGCTTTTGCTAATGGCGTCTCCCGCGTGAATGTCAATAATTATCCTTGTTGTACTTTCTGGGACGAAACATGTCCTACAGAAGAATTTGACGAACGGGTAAACCATGAGCTGGTCCAAATGTCATCAAAATCGCCATTGAGGTGAGTTTGACTAATTAACAAACATGTAAATTCACAAACATATAACATAATTACAATATTAGTAGTATAGGAAGTGGTGTATATTATAATATTGCCGTCATTATACCACGATCCTTTGGCAATAGCCATTTCATAAAGTTACACGTGTTCACATTGATTTAGATGCCTCGAAGAAAAACAAAATAATTATCAAGTTCTCTATCATGTCTGCTCTGATAGCTCTCTTTTGCAATATAAATATTGATTCAATGTCAGCCGGCAAAATTCCGGTTGCAGGCATCTATAAATTAATGTTCCCTGGTTCCACAAGTTCCTGATGGCTTGAGCTATTGGCCTTAATGTCTTAACATATTCAACTAGCATCTTAATGAAATTTGACAGGTAGTTTTGGTAAAACTTAACCGTAAAGTATTTTGCAAATAGAAAATACTTCTCGAAAGTATATCAAATAAAATACAAACTGCTTTAAAAAATAAATGTATTTGAATAGAAAATAGATATTTTGCATTTGCATTTTAAATACAAGTATTTCAAATAAGTCACATCTCTGACCTATACAGGGTATTGGCAAGAGATTCGATTCATCATTCGTCTTTGATACAGGCTATGAATAGAAAGCTAGGAAATCTGGACACACCAAAATTCATCTTTTAGTAACAAAGCTCCGAAGCCAGAAGACAGGTTCGGTAGGCAATCATTCATCTTATCAGCCTAACTTTTGGGTGCTAAATTATGGTGTGCACTGACTAAAGTAACCAGATAAAATCTAGATAGAGAAGTATACGGTATGTATTAAGTTTAATATGCTATTTAGATGTAAATAGAAACTTCTAAACAAATAAACATTTATTATGTTTCGTCAACCAAACTATTACGTGCCTAAGGCGCAGGCCACACAGAAATGGCGTCGGGCGCGGACATGGTACGGGCGGCTTCCTATTCCATTCAAATTTCATACAAAATGCATGGCAATAAAGTGCAATTTGTTTAGTCGCGGGCGCCGAAATGGCGCGTCTTAACCACGTCCGAGCAACGACATACCGTGTGTCCTAAATTGCGCTTTATTTCCATGCATTTTTGTCTGAAATTTGAATGGAACGGGAAGCCGCCCGTGCCATGTCCGCGCCCGACGCCATTTCTATGTGGCCTGTTCCTAACCAAAAACTCATGACTAAGTAGATAATCTAACGAAAGTTGTTTTTGTCTAAATCAGAAAACAACCAACGTTAGGAATAGTAGCATAAAATTTTGCGCAATAGTTTCAGTTATAATTATGATGATATTAAGAGTTATGAAAGGGTTTTCCAAATTTAAATCTTGAAGGGGTTAAATACATTTCCTTAGTGCTTACTTTTGTTTGAGCTCTATATGAAAAGTCGTTTCTGCACACGATTTGTAAATTCATATAAATATAATATAATTTATTGTATATATATATATAATATAGTGCCATAATTTAAACAAAGCTCATCGACAAAAAGTTTAATTCAGACAAAGATCCATAAGCATTTTCACTCACAGCAACGATATCGGTTTCAGGAAAATATTTTTACCGGATTTCCGAACCGTGTACACCCTTGAAGTTGTTCATACAAATACTCGACCATCGCAAATACCATTCGTGAAATGAACTCTCTTGTTGTGTGAACAAATATCAAGATGACAACTCAAACAAGTCTTTATTGACTTTTTGGCTTATTATGGTTTGTCTATGTTTCTTGCGTCTAAATAGTCTTTATTGAACACTATTTTCTGCCCGCGGCTTAGCCCGCGTGATATGTCTTTTATTGTCCCTAGGGAAAATTATTTCTGGAATAAAAGTCTAGCCTATGTGCTATTTCAGATTATAATCTATATTTTATCCAGTTACGTTCAGCCGTTCTGGCGTGATTTAGTAAGTAACAAACATCTATTCATACAAACTTTTGCATTTAAAATGTTAAAAAATATAAGTAGTAAGTAGGATAGGAAAGGTCTCGCTATGATCAATAGAATATATGTATGTTCATGGTATTGTCGAGTATGCCAGCTTCGAAGGGGCTTATTCGGTGACCATGATTATCAACGAAAATATTAAACATTATAATATTATTGTACTGCAAGGGCCTTTTCATAAAGGCACAAGCACTAAATACCACGTTTGTTCTGATTTTGTCAGTTCAGAGGATGGCGATTTACTACTTTTATTAATATCGGTCAATCCTTAAGAGGTAACGCGGGTAGAGAGCGCCGACTGAATTTCCTTAGTAAAAAGTCATAATTCGAGGTTTGGCTCTCGCCTATTTTGTCCTCCAATATTGGACCATTTTAAAAGAAATTCCATAAACTGAAAATGAAAGATATATTCTATGTGCAATTTGTTTAGTCGCGGGCGCCGAAATGGCGCGTCTTAACCACGTCCGAGCAACGACATACCGTGTGTCCTAAATTGCGCTTTATTTCCATGCATTTTTGTCTGAAATTTGAATGGAACGGGAAGCCGCCCGTGCCATGTCCGCGCCCGACGCCATTTCTATGTGGCCTGTTCCTAACCAAAAACTCATGACTAAGTAGATAATCTAACGAAAGTTGTTTTTGTCTAAATCAGAAAACAACCAACGTTAGGAATAGTAGCATAAAATTTTGCGCAATAGTTTCAGTTATAATTATGATGATATTAAGAGTTATGAAAGGGTTTTCCAAATTTAAATCTTGAAGGGGTTAAATACATTTCCTTAGTGCTTACTTTTGTTTGAGCTCTATATGAAAAGTCGTTTCTGCACACGATTTGTAAATTCATATAAATATAATATAATTTATTGTATATATATATATATAATATAGTGCCATAATTTAAACAAAGCTCATCGACAAAAAGTTTAATTCAGACAAAGATCCATAAGCATTTTCACTCACAGCAACGATATCGGTTTCAGGAAAATATTTTTACCGGATTTCCGAACCGTGTACACCCTTGAAGTTGTTCATACAAATACTCGACCATCGCAAATACCATTCGTGAAATGAACTCTCTTGTTGTGTGAACAAATATCAAGATGACAACTCAAACAAGTCTTTATTGACTTTTTGGCTTATTATGGTTTGTCTATGTTTCTTGCGTCTAAATAGTCTTTATTGAACACTATTTTCTGCCCGCGGCTTAGCCCGCGTGATATGTCTTTTATTGTCCCTAGGGAAAATTATTTCTGGAATAAAAGTCTAGCCTATGTGCTATTTCAGATTATAATCTATATTTTATCCAGTTACGTTCAGCCGTTCTGGCGTGATTTAGTAAGTAACAAACATCTATTCATACAAACTTTTGCATTTAAAATGTTAAAAAATATAAGTAGTAAGTAGGATAGGAAAGGTCTCGCTATGATCAATAGAATATATGTATGTTCATGGTATTGTCGAGTATGCCAGCTTCGAAGGGGCTTATTCGGTGACCATGATTATCAACGAAAATATTAAACATTATAATATTATTGTACTGCAAGGGCCTTTTCATAAAGGCACAAGCACTAAATACCACGTTTGTTCTGATTTTGTCAGTTCAGAGGATGGCGATTTACTACTTTTATTAATATCGGTCAATCCTTAAGAGGTAACGCGGGTAGAGAGCGCCGACTGAATTTCCTTAGTAAAAAGTCATAATTCGAGGTTTGGCTCTCGCCTATTTTGTCCTCCAATATTGGACCATTTTAAAAGAAATTCCATAAACTGAAAATGAAAGATATATTCTATGGCACTATTTTTTCCTTTTTGATGATATATTATCTTTAGAAGCACAAGAACCCTCAAAAAATGCTCAAAATTACGCTTTCAACAGGGCTCAGTGTACAAATTTGACAAATATAAATGAAAAAAAAAAACTATTTGCAAAAAAATACTACCGACTTCCAAATACAAAACTACAAAGTGAAAAATAACTTATTTTTTTTAAGTCGGTGTCTTTCGTAGGTACTATTTTTTGCGTTATGGACACCGACTTAAAAAAATTAAGTTATTTTTCACTTTGTAGTTTTGTATTTGGAAGTCGGTAGTATTTTTTTGCAAATAGTTTTTTATTTTTCACTTTTTAGTTGTACGTACCTAATAGGCAAGTTAGTAAGGGAACTATTTCGCCAGAATAGATTTCATGAAACTTGAACATAACCGGTAAATAGAGAGATCTGCTTACCCCTTAAGAGCGATCTGGCGTGATGTTATGTTATGAAATATTATAAACAACAAACATACATGCGATTGCAGCAATCCCGAGAGATTTGCCGTTATTTATTGAAGAGTTCTGTTGTATATCTCCGAAGTTCTTCATCAGATCCTCACCAAATTAAAATTGAACCAATTTCGGAACATACTTTTTCAAACAAAAAAAGAATTTTCAAAATCGGTCTACAATTGACGGAGTAATCGGTGAACATAAACAAAAAAAAAAAAAAAAAAACAAACATGGAGTCGAACATAGAACCTCCTCCTTTTTGGGAAGTCGGTTAAAAAGGAAACAATAGGGGCATAGTATATATCTTATTTTACCAGTTTATGGAATATCTTTTAAATTGGTCCAATATTGGAGGAGCAAATAGACAAACCTCGAATTATGACTTTTGACTAAGGAAATTTAGGCAGCGCTCTCTGCCCATATTCCTCTTAATCAAGATTTCAGCATAAGTAAACATAAATGTACTGCAATTTTGGCGCTATCCCTTTTGCACTTTATATGACTTCTATGGAAATTAAGAGATAAGTTTATTTTTTGGTATGTTAAAAGGTCATATTTTAGTTAGGTAAATGTTATTTCAATACAGACACGGCTGAGTAAAGACTACGTCATGAAAAACCGGCTAACATACGAGGTAAAACTCATGTGACCCATGTTTACTGAATCAAATGAGTATACTTCGCCGTTCAGCTTTTATTAAAATATACTGTTGGTTTAAATAAAATCCAATACAAAATACATTAAATTGTTATCCGGGGTTGATATTTACGGAGAAATAGAAGATGAGTCTCAATTTGTATTATTTATTATACCTGAGGCGGAGCCAAGAAGCCCTTTGATCTTTAATTGCCATAAATTATCTTCTTTTATAATAGAATAAGTTTTTCCTTTAGTTTCTTAAAACATTTGGTATCATATTAAAAATACTTGTTGCAAAGGTCTACTGGAAAATACTTCTTTTTTTTTTTTTCGTAGTCGTTTCAGTTCGTTCTAAAAGAGGTTATGAATATAAATGTGAATGGATTAAGAGAGAGATGCTAAGGGAAAGTGGAATGGATTATGTGTGGAAATGATATGGAAAAAAAGGGACTCAGTGATAGCGTGATAGGACGGAATGGAAGAAAAAACGTTGCGGCGACGCCAAGAATGACATGAGACAGGACGATCATGGTATTCTTTCAATATTACATGTAACATTAGCGTTTTTTTCTGCTTGATTTTTCTATCTATCTTATACTAATATTATAAAGAGGAAAGATTTGTTTCTAATGGATAAAATCACTTAACCGATTTAGAACATTCTTTCATCTATGGAAAGCTACATTATTTCAGAGTAACATACTATAGTCTACTTTTTATCCCGGAAAAAGTAACGGGTCCTGCGGAGTGGGCCAAAAAGAAAGGGCGAAAAAGCTAGTAATAAATAAATACCTAGGTCTCAGCGCCGATTTACTCCGATACGATACTACGAGGGCGGCAATGAAAATTTCGGGAATCAAGGAAGTGACACAACATTACTATTTAAAAATGTATTTATTGCTTTTCGAAGTATTCTTCGCGAAATTTGACACATTTTTTCATACGATGGAACCAATCATTGAAGCAACCATTCCATTCGGAAGTTGGGGTCTCCAAAATGGCCGTTTTGTAGGCGTCCACAGCTTCTTCAGGTGATGAAAATCTCTGACCACGCAATTTATTCTTTATTTTAGGGAAAGTATAGAAAATCATTAGGGCTTAGGTCGGGACTGTACGGTGGATGGTCTAATAATTCTATGTTTTCTTGCTCTAAAAACTCTTTTGTTCTGTGCGCGGTGTGAGAATTCGCATTGTCGTGATGGAGGATGTTGCGGCGGTTGCAGTTCTCTTTACGGAATTCAGAAACGACCTGTGGCAAATAAATGCTAGCATACCATTCTGCATTAACCGTTCTTTGTCCCTCAAGAGGAATAGTCGCAACATGGCCGGCTTTGGAGACAAACGTGGCCACCATATTTTTTGCAACACCCCGTGAACGAACAATTTTTGTTGGCTTTAACTCATTTTCGAACACCCAAACTCGTGACTGGTTTTTTGTTTCGGGTTCGTACGCGTATATCCAGGATTCGTCACCTGATACGATGTTGTAAACAGCAATTGAGGATCCTGGGTGGAATCTTTCGAGAGTTCTGACGCACCAAGTTACGCGAGCCGCTTTTTGCTCTTCACAGAGCGAATGCGGTATCCATCGGGAAAACAACTTTTTTACACCTAATTGTTCATGCAAGATTATTTGTATTTGACTCATGCCAATGTCTAATGTTGCCCAAATTTCGCGGTATGTCACATGTCGATCTTCCTCAATCAGCTTACGCACAGCATCAATGTTTTCTTGGGTGACTGCAGTTTTTGGACGACCTTGGCGGGGATCATCACTGAGCTTGACACGTCCACGTTGAAATTCAGCAAACCAGCGATAAATTGTGGTTTTGGATGGGGCTTCATCACCAAATGCAGAAATCATCCGGCAAAACACTGTTTTTGTGTTAAACCACTTCGAAAGTCATAATAAATCATCGCTCTTGAATTTTCTCGAGTCAATTCCATTTTCTCAACGAATAAACAAGTTTGACAAAACCTTGTGACAAGACAGAGATTCTTTTTTTAAATAAATAAATGGTAATCGATTTTTAAAACCAAGGAGTTTTCAATTAAAAAGATTTAAATATGACAGAAACAGTGGAAATATTCCATTCCCGATACTTTTAGCACAGTATAAAAATCATACAGTAAGACGACGCCTTTGATCTTGTGCAAAATGCCGACATCGTATAGACAGTAACGCATCGGCCAGGGTTGTCACAAATAAACAATATTTATAAAATTATTTATTTATTGCAGATCAATATCGATAGCAGTATTATAATAAAACAATATTACATATTGATATAATAATGAACCCCAATTATACTCAAAATTGACACCCATATCAAATTATAAAAAAATACGTCGTCCGCCATCTTGGATTCCAACAAGGATGGCTTTTTCGTAACAAGCACCCCAGTTATACTCAAAATTGACACCCATATCAAATTATAAAAAAATTATATTCGCCATCTTGGATTTCAAAAAGGATGCCTTTTTCGTAACAAGCACCCCAATTATACTCAAAATTAACACCCATATCAAATTATAAAAAAATGACGTCCGCCATCTTGGATTTAAAAAAGGATGCCTTTTTCGTAACAAGCACCCCAATTAAACTCAAAATTGACACCCATATCAAATTATAAAAAATTACGTCCACCATCTCGAAATTCACCCTTAGTAAATAATAAAAAAGTCCACCATCTTGACACGGAACATACAAACTTGCAAACACTTTCACAATTATAATATAAGTAGGATTTCCAAACAGATGGATGCCCTGTGCGATAACCTTTTCATTTTTTTTTACCGTGCGCCGGTCGACCATTTTATTAGCGTTATCAAAGTGGCACGACATTACAAATAAAATAATTTATGCACTCTACAATAACAAAACAGATTCATTTACCTTTCTTCTGTGCGTGGAAGCTGATGAAACCGCAGATCTGTATTTATGTGAGATGAAGACTTGCAATCACTCACAGCACACGTCGTATGCACCATTTTAAATAAACAAATAAAAAATAAACACGCGTTAGCCCTGAATAACATATCCCGAACTACTAACATCGTTTTGTTCGCAGTTCGGGATCGGCTTACCCTCGTCTCGCCCCTCACACCCCGCACGATTGCCCTGTCTAGACGTCTTCGTTGGACGACTGTATGATTTTTAGACTGTGCTTTTAGTGCAGCCGAGGGCTGCACTAAAAGTATCGTATTTTGTTTCTACTTAGCAAAACTAATTTGCGGCAATGAAGTTTAGAAGGTCTCGGATAAACTTGTTTTCTGATGCCCAAGAGAAAAGAAATTGCTCAAAAGAAAAATACTAGCTAAAATATTGAAAGTTATATTCTTAAATAGCTTCTGCCAGCGGCTTCGCCGCGCGGTTTGGATAAAAAATCCTGTGTGCTATTCCTGACTATAATATATATCTGTGTAAAATTTCATTCAGATCCGTCCAGCCGTTTGAGCGTGAAGAAGTAACAAACACACATATACACTCACAAACTTTCGCCTTTATAATATCAGTGTTTTTTTTAAACATTATTTGCGTGATTTGTTCATTAAGTTTATATTTTTTGTAGAAAATGCGTATATTCGATGTTTACCACAGCGTAATATTTTAATAAATTGCGTTGAAACACTATGTTACAGATCTGATGTATTTGATATTATAACTTGTAAGCCTTTCCTTTAAGCGTTGACTCCTTTCTTTTGATATGAATTTACATATTACCATATTTTACATCAAATTCAGAGGCTCTATTACATAGAAACCACGTAGATGTGGTATATTACTTTGATGTGTGTATGTCTTTAATTCATATCTTCATCGTGGTCTTGTATAAAAGGTTTTTGTATTAATATGTCAGGTAGCTGATATTATTCTCAAAATATTCATGGTTATTGTTGTTATGTTGTATGGTTGTTTGTCAATAGTAGTTAAACAATTCAAATTAGAATTGTATGGCACTTGTTGTTTAGTAATAAGCTCAACTTAGTAGCTCCTAATATATATTTCTCATTTTCTCCATCGTCTTTAAAACTACCAATAGTAATCAAACATTCTTCATCACTATTATCGTTAAGCTCAGCTTTGCCATTAATAAAGCTAACATTAAAAAATCGATAGCTCTTCGTAGATCTAATTACCCCCGTACACTTCAGCGGAGGCACGCCATTGCTCTAGTTACTAGGAGCGTCAAAATGAATTATGGCTCTTCATTAAGCTAAAGTGCCGTCTTAAAGTGTCTAAAAAGATTCCATTATGTTAGGGCAATAGCACCGCCTCGTTTATTAAGCTCGCCAACAGTTTTTTATCTGATTACAGCGCTAACAGATTTGTGTTTTGCAAGATTGTAAAATTTGTGAGACGAAAAACTTTTGATATTTCTATTAAGGTTCTTGAGATAGGTGAAATTGAAAAAACTAACTAAGGTTATTAGATTTTTGGATGAATTGAGTTTTTTTACTGTCTGTCTGGTATTAGTGATTTCATTTTCTTATTCCACTACTTTATTATTATACGTAATAATTTCTAAAATAACTTAAAAATTCTCTTATTTAAGTTTCGAATTCGGTATAGGGTTTAATTAATTCCTTAATACTTGATTTTTTATTTTCTCGCATTTGAGCAATATCTAACCTATGCATCGCCTACCTACCTGGTAAGCGATGATGTTTCCCACAGGTATCAACAAACTCTTTCTACTGTAGTATAGTACTGGCCTCTCCCATGTTGGCGGTTTGCTATAACATCCGATTCTCTGCCTTCCACCTTCATACTGTCGGTTTGCCCATTATTTTTCTGTCGTAAAGCCCATATTTTATTAGCCCAATCAAACACAGTTCAATTACATGGCAACTCATCCCTAATGCTATTTACCTAATTATCGAGCATCTGTCACATAACTAGTGCAAATCAACCTACTGCTAGTACTAATAGTGCATCCGTCCGTTTGTCCGTCTGTCCCGACCGCATCACTTCCGCTGCGGTCAGCCTATGATTTACTGATACTGGCTCCAACTGACGTTATGTGATTGTTGTTCATGTACGTAGGTTTTTCATTTATTAACACACTTCCTGAATTTCGTAACAACTGTAGTATTTGACTAGGGGGATTATATAGTTTCTTTTAGCAATTTTCCAATGAGTTTTTTACCGATTGCATGTTAAAGTCAAACCGCAATTTTTATTCCTCACAGCTTCTGACAGCAGTCTCGCCCATATATATGCAGGCAATTATCCTAATGCTTCGGCCTCGTCTGCGTGTATCGTCACAAAGCTTCGCACCACGTACAAACGTATTCACGGGATAAAAACTGTCATTTGTCGTTCTTTAAGGTCTAATCAATATCTATACCCAAAGAACAATCAAATGGCAAAATTTTTGAGCGTCTGATGGTGGTTTATATACGAAAGAAATTCCACTAATTGTCTACGTTTTTTTCAAATTATAACATTAATTGGTTCACCACGGATAAAAAAAAACATTATAAAAGAAAGTTATTTGTTTTTTTTGGTAATTTTCATTAGGTCAGTGTTGCCATTTTACACTTATTATGCCAAGTGACAAGTGGTGACTGTAGTATGAATATCACTATTGTATTTGTTATTATAATAAAATGGAGTAAATGAATTAACAATACCTACAGTTTATTTCTAAGTGTTCCTTGCTGATAGATAAGAATACTATAGTGTAGTAGAAATAAATAAATTACTTACTTTTAATTAATGAAAGCAGAAAAAACTAGTATCCAAGTCTAAAAAAAAAAAAATTGCATGGTTGTTGACGACATTTTGATACACGTCAAAGTCGCTTATTATAAATAAATAAATCATACCTCATTCAGGTCAGGTCCTTTGTTGATCTCGGCTATTAATTGTTACGGCTGTTCAAAAGCCTGTAACTCTGTCAACAAGTCGAATTGTAGAGTTGAGATAGGCAGTCACTTCATGTCAAATATTTGTATACCTACAGCTGCATCTGGTTCGACTGGAAGCTAAGTTGCGATCGGTATTATTTATATATCTTCGCGTTTAATCCCTCGGTATTAGATATTATTAGTTTCTGATTGGTTGATACGTAAACTTTGCTCATGTGACGTGCATATTGCAGAGTTAATACTTTCCAAGTAGGGGTACTTTTACCTTCTTGTTCTTACGTACTTAGATAGAGTGCATGCATATCTTTGAAATTATTCCTCTAAGGAGTGTTTTTCAAACATGTTATTATAATAGGGGTTAAAGTATGAAATTGCCGTTTTATTGTAATAGGTACTTCGAATTGACATAGTACATTATTTTTTCACATGGTACCTATGAAGTTCTTCTTTTAAAAATGTGCAACATTCGATTATCGACTTTCAGTTGTTTTTTTTATTTAGCTTAGACAAGAAAGATGGATACTTCGAAAATTCGAGTGATTTTTAACCGACTTCCCAAAAAGGAGGAGGTTCTATGTTCGACTTCAAGTTCCTTTTTTTTTTTTTTTTTTGTTCTCCGATTACTCCGTCAATTGTGGACCGATTTTTAAAAATTCTTTTTTTGTTTGAAAAAGTATGTTCCGAAATTGGTCTCTTCAATAAATAACGGCAAATCTCTCGGGATTGCTGCAATCGCATGTCTGTTTGTTGTTTATAACATTTCATAACATAACATCACGCCAGTTTGCTCTTAAGGGGTAAGCAGACCTCTCATTTCACCGGTTATGTTCAAGTTTCATGAAATCTATTCTGGCGGAATAGTTCCCTTACTAACTTGCCTATTAGGTACGTACAACAAAAAAGTGAAAAATAAAAAAACTTTTTGCAAAAATATACTACCGACTTCCAAATACAAAACTACAAAGTGAAAAATAACTTAATTTTTTTAAGTCGGTGTCCATAACGCAACAAAATGGTACCTACGAAAGACTGTCTTTCGTAGGTACCTTCGAAAATATGAACGTAAGTGAAGCAAAAGAAGTATGTAGGGATCTCAGCAGGTGGCGTTCTGTAGTTTCTGCTTACCCCAATTGGCAATAGGCATGAGTTTATGTATGTATGTAGTATTAGTAATATTAGGGGTTAAAGTATGAAATTTCCGATATGTACTGAAAAATTTAATATAGTTTGTTTTAAATTTAACATATTTATTTAATCAAAATAATTACCATTATTATCTATACATTGCTGCCATCTATTAGGAAGGTCATTTATGTCTTTGCGATAGAACTCTGGTGATCTAGATTCGACAAACTGTGTGAAAGCATTTTGTACTGCCCAAAATGGTAGTCCGTTGGAGCAAAGTCTGGCTAATACGGGGGGGTGACGAATGGTTTCTAATTGCAGTTCCTGCAGAGTTAAAACGGTTTCTCGTGCTGTATGAGGTCTCGCGTTATCATGGAGCAATATTGGTGAAGATCAATTCATGAGTCGGGGCTGTTTCACTGCTAGTTTTGCTATCATTGTTCGGAGTTCGGCACAGTAGACATCTGCCGTTATTGCTTGACCAGATCGGAGAAAGCTATAGTGAATAACACCATGCTGAGACCACCAAACAGTTACCATTACCTTTTTATTGGTAAGCTTTGCTTTAGGACACTGTTATGGCGTTTGACCTGGGATCAGCCATTGCATTTTTCATTTACGGTTATCGTAAAGAATCCACTTTTCATCACATGTCACAATTCGACTAACTTTCTGCAGATTAGTCAAATCATGAGGCAACCAGTTTTCATATTTTTATATTTTATTGATTTAATGCAAATTAGTGAATATTGTTGGTAAGGTAACGTTAATCCATGCCGCTAATTCCTGGGTAGTTTGGCTCGAATCGGCTTCCACCATCTCTTTCAATTTGAATTTATATTAATTTAATGATAATATCTTCAAACACAATGTATATAGTTTATGAATGAATAAATGAAATTCATTGTTATTCACCTGTGTGGGCGGTCTTCTACGTTGTTCGTTCTTCAAATCAAAGTTTCCATCACGAACGCGTTTAAACCAACATCGCACGGTGCGTTCATTAGCAGTTACCTCTCCAAACGCAACATTGATACTGCGAGCTGTTTCTGCCGCGTAGTTCCGCGTCGGAACTCGTATTCAATAAAAAAACTTTTTGCATAAAAATACTACCGACTTCCAAATACAAAACTACAAAGTGAAAAATAACTTAATTTTTTTAAGTCGGTGTCCATAACGCAACAAAATCGTACCTACGAAAGACAATCTTTCGTAGGTACCATTTTGTTGCGTAAATATTTTTTGTTAGTCGCCTTTCATTCATCCTCTCAACATGGCCACACCATCGTAGCATAATCTTTTCAATTTTTTTCACTACATCTTCTTTTAAACCACAACGTTGCCTTATTATATAATTCCTCAAACTATCGTTTGAAGTTATACCACACATATTTCGCAAGGAACGCATTTCTACTGCATTAAACCTACCTTCATGTATTTTTTGCCATACCCAACCTTCACTTCCATACATAAGTGGATAAATTTAATGTACTGACATTTTTTTTATGCTGACTAAGTTTATATGACTTTAGGCATTATTTTAAAAATATACTGAAATAAAAATACTTGTTTTTAGTTTCCAATGCTTGCAGACTTCTAAATATTTTATATTTTTCTATTGAAATAGACTAACTTCATTTCCATTGCAAATAACATTTTCTATTTCAGATAACTTTTATAAAACTTCACTAACTTCAAAATCTCTACAACGAATTTCCATTTGTTAGACATAAACTAAAAAGGTGAGTTTTCAAATGATAACGAAGCCATTTAAAAATCTAGGTAGTATATTGTAGTTAAATTTTAATACAAAATGATAAAAAGGTAAATAATTAAAAGATTTGTTATATTTAGGAAGAACTCGTCTAGCAGCAAGAGTCTGGCTATTGTTTTGTTGTATTGTAATCTAGCTCAACTTATATAATACTAATGATCCGCCCCGGCTTCGCACGGGTTGTAGATCATATTATGCCTACATGAATTTTCTTTCTACACGCGCTTTTAAATTTTGCATAACTCCCAAGATATTCATTTAAATTATTACTATGGTGTAAAGAATAATCATAATGTGTTTGAAATGCTGAAGGCAACTATCGTACCTATTAAAGTTGATAAGGATTAATACTGTATCCGCCTAAATAACTTTCAAATTACTGCATTGTACGTAATCTGTTTTTTAGAAGTTCGATTGGATATAGTAACCTATAATTAAAAGATAACAATATGTCATTGCGGACTTTTATGTAGACCTAAAAAAGATAAATAATTCCACCATACATTGTTTTGTTACATCTCAATGAGATTAGGCAGAGTTTTAGATGAAAGCTTCCAGACGGCGTTTACCGTCATTTTCAACAATTATCGTCATTATTTCAACCAATTTACACAAAACCTTAACAAATTATAAGTACATCTAAACCTTTGTCATGAATCACTCTGTATATTGGTGAAAACCGCATGAAAATCCGTTCAGTAGTTTTTGAGTTTATCGCGAACAGACAGACAGACGCGGGGGACTAAGTGTAGTGATTAAAAATGCGAATATTTGGATGGATGGATGTGAGTTATTCAATCACACTGGAATGGCTGGACGGATCGGGATAAAATTTAGCACAGAGATATTCACTCAGGTACACACATCAAAACTTATAACACGCCTATTTTTCTTTCGGGGGTTAAAAAAGGTAGGCAGTAGATCTGTGCTATACTTGTTATTGCAGATGTTAACTTACCGTCGAGTATACCGGTTGCATTTGTATACCTATACTTAGGTATGGTTGTTGATTTTAGATTTTATTTAATATCATTTAAAAAACCGGCCAAGTGCGAGTCGGACTCGCCCACAAAGGGTTCCTTACCATTATCGCAAAAAGCGACAAAAAAACACGCTTGTTGTATGGGAGCCGCACTGAAATATTTGTTTTATTATGTTTTTAGTATTTGTTATTATAGCGGCAACAGAAATACATCATCAATGAAAATTTCAACTGCCTAGCTATCACGGTTCATGAGATACAGCTTGGTGACAGACGGACCGCGGAGTCTTAGTAATAGGGTCCCGTTTTTACCCTTTGGGTACGGAACCCGAGTTTTTACTCTTTGTGTATGGAACCCTAAAAAAGGAAACAAAAAATATTAAAAAACGCGTATAAAAATGCTCATACGGCATCAAAAAATTCGTTCACATTAATGTCAACGGGAAATGTGCCCAGAACGCTGGTAGCATTGCCTCGTTGCATAGCAATGCTGAATCTCTGGCCGAAGAAAAGCCCAGCCCTCAGGTCACGTAAAGAGTCGACCATCCGTTTACTTATATCTCGAAATACTCGATGATTAATAATTAAATAACAACCAGTATCCATCTTAGTAAATAAATACTTAGTAAATAAATCATTACATATAATGCCTAATTAGGCCGATTAGGCCTAATTAGGCATTATATGTAATGATATTCATTATTTTCCTTAGAATATCATGGCACTTTATTCTGAGTATTCCTTTGATTTCTCATTATTACTCTGTTGACCCCTACATTTCAAGTTTCAACCTTTCTAGTTATAGGTACCATCACACTTCACACTAATATTATAAAGGAGAAAGAAAGAAAGAAAGGAAGGAAGAAAGTTTGTGATTGTGTTTGTTACTTCTTCACGCTTAAACGGCTGGACGGTACTTCATGAAATTTGCCACAGAGATAGATTATAGTCAGGAATAGCACATATGATACTTTTTATCTCGGCAATATGTTACCACGGGATGATATTCGACATTCATGCGGGCGAAGCCGCTGGCAGAAGTTAGTATTATATAAAAATTGCATCTAGTTTTTACCCTTTCTAATACAACTGTGCGGGTTTTCGTAACATCTGGTTCAGATTTTCCAACGTAACGTGTAGTACGTGACAGTCCCATGCAAGGTGTTTGTGTTAAAGGCCAGTATGGGACGGTCTGGAGACTGGACTAAAGCGTTTACCTGTGTAACTAAGAACACAGAGCATTATGAAAGACAGCGAAAGGACAGTTCCAAACAAAAATTAATAACAATGCACTTGTAGACCCCTGTACCCTTATTGCGTAATACGATGGGTTATTCGAATTAAACTCGCCCGAAATATGCGAATCGACTCTTTTAATAATATAATTTTTCAAATTTAATCAAATCAAATTAAAAAAAAAATCACCTAGGCCTACATGGGCACTTATAAAACGTCGACAAAAGGTGCACGGTTCGGGTTGGTCGTTTCCTATGGAGAAGAACCGGCAAAAACTCCATGGTTACTCTTTTAAAAAATGGTTTGGTTTTATAATATTTCCATGTTACAGCATTAGTACTATGGGGGGACAACGTAGGCCCGACAATAAGTCATAAGAAACTAAAAAAAAGATTATATAATATAAAAAAAAGTTAACAAATGTTAACTAACATCTAGAAGGCATTGTAGGTTCACACATTCACTAAATAATCAGTAAAAGAATTATATATGCTTTTTTAATAAGGACACGTTAGATATGATTTTTGAACTTTCCATCGGTCAATTCTATAACTGACTTTGGCAACTTGTTATAAAAACGTATACTATTTATAAGAAAAGACTTGCTAGTTTTAGTGAAGTTAGAGTATAACCTGCCCCTCTGTTTAGCGTTTATGGACAACAAGAACGCCTTCAATTCGATCTAGACTTGGGCTGTACTGCAGTATCTTCAACGGTGCCAAATCGACTACCGATACATCGAGGTATAGAAGTGTTTGTACAAAAACGCCATCATGTCGGACACTTCAGGATCAGACCTATGCTTCTGCAGAGAAGTGTGAGACAGGGAGACGACATATTTCTGAAAATAATGGAAGTCGCTTCTAGTTTTGAAAAGCCCTCGATTTTTGCGGACATACAAAATACATTCCAAAATATAAAGTGAAGGTAGAGTCAGTATATCAATTTTCTGTGGTGATTCGCACGAAGTTAATTTATTGGTGTGCTAATGTCTTACTTTACACAATACTCAAAAATTATGTAGGTAGTAGTCGAATAACCCAATACACAGTTTCCATCATAACAGGAGTTTCTATAATTCATTGCTTCAAATGTTTATCATCCATCTAAATGACAGTGTATATCACGCAATGAGTACTGTTGAATTGTTAAAAAGAAAGAGTTTACGAATCTTTGAACTTCTATTATTTATTTATCTGCCATTATTTCAGTTCAGCTATATCCGGTTAGACTGCAAGTTGAACTATACATAGCTATGTGTGTGTATATATGTTTTGATATAGTAGATAAACGCCGGGAGAGATCGCCCTAGAAAGACATACATATACCATATTTGTGATGTTCTACAGAAGCCAGGTGCGCAGTACTCATAACCTACGTGCGTGTATGACTAGATGTGTGAACGTGAGTGAAGCAAAAAAAGGAATGTACGGATCGTAGCAGGTGGCGTTCTGTAGATTCTGCCAACCTGCATGCGAAAAAGGTGCGAGTTTATTTATGTATGTTTGTATAAAGGCTAGGCTGATGATGATTTCCTTAGTTTTTACTTGTGACCATTGTTATTTTTCACATCGAATGGATTAGCAGTATGCAGCAGCACAATACAATAATATTGTTTGAAACGTACGTGTGTTGAGTTTGAGTATCCTCAAATCAAACTAAACATTCCATGTCATTTTTTTGCTTTAAATTAGTTGTTTCATTTCTAATAAAGGCAGGTGCTCTAATACGAACCTATATGATATTAATAGCCAGGCGTTAGTGCTTTCATAAAAAAAGGTTCAGTACGTAGTAATATTTTCTACTAGCTGTCCCACGCGGCTTCGCTCCCGTCAACTGGCTACCTACCAAGCTAGCCCACCTACTCTAAGTACGTTGCGTCTCAAAAAGAATAAATTTTCCCCGTTTTTGGAACATTTTTCATTGATGCTCCGCTCCTATTGGTCGTAGCGTGATGTTATATAGCCGATAACCTTCCTCGATAAATGGACTACCCAACACAAATTTTTCAATTCCAACCAGTAGTTCCTGAGATTAGCGCGTTCAAACAAACAAACAAACAAACTCTTCAGCTTTATAATATTAGTATAGATAATAAACTTTGAATAGTGTCTCATTTTCATTCAGTATCCACATTCGTTTTATTTTCTAGGGAAGAAGAAAAAATCCCTAAGGATGCGTTTATTTTTAACTGTTTTATGGAGTTGAAGTTGTATTCCTTGATAAAGCTTACCAAAGTCGTTTAAGGTTACACTAGTCGAAAATTCTTCCATACAAACGTAGTCTGGCGATTACTCCAATGTTTGACGGTGTAGTTTCAAAATAAAAACCGGCCAAGTGCGAGTCGGACTCGCGCACGAAGGGAAAATCACGTTTGTTGTATGGGAGCCCCACTTAAATATTTATTTTAAACTGTTTTAAGTATTTGTTGTTATAGCGGCAACAGAAATACATCATCTGTGAAATTTTAAAAATTTCAACTGTCTAGCTATCACGGTTCTTGAGATACAGCCTGGTGACAGACAGACAGACAGACAGACGGACCGCGGAGTCTTAGTAATAGGGTCCCATTTTTACCCTTTGGGTATGGAACCCTAAAAAATGATATCAATTTGTCTCATCATTATCTAGCCCTGTATGGAAACAAAAAAGTAAAAAATACAATATTTGAAAGATTTGAGCGTCGAAAGTTCCATAATTCGCATTAACGCATCTTTGGGCGGAAATAAATACCATAAGAAGAAGGAAAATTGTAAAACGGCCTCCATACAGGGATAGATTAGTAATTCAACAATGCATTCAGTAGTTTTTGCATGATATCTAGACTCCCAAAGATCTGTTCATAAAATTTCGCGCGCTCGTTTTCGTCCTAAACCATCATCTATTTCGCTACAAATTTGCAAAAGTGCTAATTCGTACGAGAACTATTGTCTTACTGCTCATCACAGCATCAATCTCTTTTGCACGTGTTATCGGATGAGACAGCATGCATTTTAACCCCGCGCACAAAATAGTTCGTGCCGTTGACTAGGGGAACCTATTTTATCTGAGACTGTTTTTTTTACAGAAAGATTTAAAAATGTAAAATGACGATTTATTTTCAAATGTTTAACTAAACCTGGATTCAGAAACCGTCAATAATGTACGCTGAATTATAAATTCGGCTTTCAGGATAAATACAATTTATTCAGATTTCCGTTCATTAACATATAATACGCACTCACCGCCTTATTTAACCCATTAGCAAATAATGCGACGAAATTTTATTGCTCGCAATAAAATATCAGGCGCTTACATACTATTTGTTTCTATAAAAAATATTTCCCCCTTTTTGTGTGATAACAGTCGTAACTTACAATTTTACGAGGCAAGCAAGTTAAATGTAAAAACGCAGTCCTATGTCCTTGTTTAAAGGGCTCATAAAATACTTACCTTAACGAGCTTCGAGATAAGAAAGCAGTGATAAGGACCCCTCTTTAGAATATAAAAATTCCTATTTAAATTTTCTCTACCGTTAAAATTTGTTGTTTAATGTTTAGTCGTTTTCCCAAGGTGAAAATTGCTTGAGCCGATTTATGATGTTGAGATCGGATTTATTGTTGTCAAGTTCTTTATGCCCCTTTTGATAGAGCGAGAGCTCGGCTTATTAAAGGCGAGGTTGCTATGGATTTATAGACGGCGAAAATTAATCCCTATTAGATCATGGGCATGTTTTTCATTCCTTTCTGTTCATAATCCTGCCTTTGGCAGAAAAGTTACTAGTCAAGTGGACCGAAAGTCAATACAGCAAGCAATTAGTGGGTATGATTGAAGACCACGCGTGGCCCGACGGATTTGAGTGGCGAATCGGTAATGAACCAATTAGTCGGTCGTTGAATGTCCTAGCTTTACCTTATCTTTGTGGCGTCGTGCCACTGAATTATGACAATTGTTTGTTTCTCCTCGTGATTCACGGTTTCATTGCAAGTGGATAATTTATTGTTACTAGAGAGGGTTTTTCAAACTAAGGGAAATAAAATATTGTTGTTATTGAAAATTATTTTACACATAACAACAGTGAAAAAAATAGAACTCTATTGAGTTAAGTGTCCTATTCAGTTGATAATTACTATATTAAAATACAGGTCCAAAAGCCTATAATTTAACATCCATCTATCTATTTTATCTGCGGGTAAATGAAATCCTCTTTCATAGAAAAATAACGAGCAATAAAACCATGCCAGCTCAAAGCCAGTCCAGAGTTCCTCCTTTACCGATGTACACCATAAATATTAAAAATTACATGTATTAAATTGTAAAAGCCACATTGATACTTCCTCGTTAAAGTTTACTTTGAACATCTGGTACAAAGTTAATTAATTAAACATTTTCAAATTGAAATTTTCATTGTCAGTCATATGAAAACTCTTCCGTATTTGTCCCCTTTCCTTCCTACATGTTTCATGAACAAGGGTATTCATAAACTTACACGTGCTTACATAATTTATTATATAATATAGTCTATAAAATATGTAAAATGTTTATATTCTGTTAAGTTGAATGTTATATTTCTATTGTCATCATATTCAATATTCCCACTGGGTATAGTAGCCTACTCAGTTATGCATATATCATTGTTGAAGTTCTAATATTTAATCATTTGAAATCAATAGGTAAGCATGACCAATGTCACTACAATAATTACTTTGAATATAAAGCCTTGGCCAAAATGAACACCCAATATTCATTCAAACACTCTGAATAGTATATGTACCTCCTAGTCCGCTAGAATAGTTTCCACCACTGACGTCTCAATCGAAACTCCAGGAGAATTTCAGTCTATCGGGTCCAAACTTTCTCATAGATATTGTGAATGGTGCATTTCCAGCAAATTTTCGATTCGCATCTCACTTCAAGTTGAATGAATATTGACATAGCTGTTGCCAACATGTATATGTATTTTCGTATTTATTTTGGCCTGCGTTAAAATTGTATTTTGAATAGAAACATTTTAAATAACGTCAAAGATTTTTAACATCATTATAGACTGCTTGCTTACCCACTGCTGGGCAATCTGCCCTACTGGCGTCAAACGGGGTGAACAGGAACAACACTTTGAACGGAATTTTAACTGTGATACCACTTTATTGGTTTTAAACAAAACGTTTTTTTAAATAATTATTTAATATATTGGAGTACCTACTAAAATGCTACAAACATTTTGTTTTATAACGTGAAAATTCCCTTCGAAGTTTTGTTTCTATTCATCCCTGCGTTCCTAATCACCCTGTTTGACTGTACGAAATTTTATATAGTTAAAAAAATTTAGTGTAAAAATGTAAAAGAAAAGTGAATCAGTGATAGCTGGACAGTTGACTGGGGAAAATTAAAGAAAATAACTTGTTTCACCAACCCCATTTGTGGTCATAAGATAAGGACCGGAAAATATAATGAGTATTAAGAATTTGCAACTAAGGTCTTATACTACCGTAATACACTTTAGTTCATGCGTGGGTAAGTACTTAAGACAACAAGGAATTAATATATCAAATGACTTCAATGTACTGCAAGTAGCCCCAGTAGGATTAATATACAGTCATGACGTAGTTGATATTGAAGCTGCTTTTCAATCAGAGGATCATTCGCTGAATTCGCTTGTACACGAGAGGATATGTAGTTATAAATGCTAATCTTGTATTGTATGTAGTCGGAACTGATTATTATTATGTAAGTTAGTATTACCTATACATATGTAGCATGTAGGTTCATATTGTAGCGAGAATGGGCTATTCTCCTTGATTGTCCTTGTAGAAGTCTATCAAATGACATACATACGAGTATATCATTTATATATAAATACATAGGAGTCTTAAGTCTATTGGGGATGTGGCAGATTAGCTCCATCTTGTATTGTTTTCTTTTGTTTTTCAATTATTCTTCCTATGGCATCATGAAGAGCTTCTACCGAATTGTAATTGATTTGAAACTAAAGTCACTGCTTAAATTCAAATGAGACGTAAACATCATTAGTTAAGCCGGCTGCAAGTACTTTAGATAGTAGTTAGGTACTATCTCTTATCGAAATGAGCTTGATAGTCGTCTGGATGATTTGTAAGTTTCGTAAGAAGCCACAGTGAAGGGACTGTATTTCAGTGAAGGAGAAATTGGGAGTATTCATCCTTGTTATTTGAAATTCGACCATACCCCATACCATAGTCTTAATTATGTCTTGTAACTTTCTAGACACTTCACTGAAGTCCTTACTGGCTGCCTTATATTTTCTCCAGTACCCACCTAGTTATTCTGAAGTTCTAGAAATGCATGGATTCGATTCCTCCAAATCTCAAACAAAGAATGCTTTCCATAATCAAGTTACTCCATTGAAACCCTTCCACCAAACTCTAGGTTATTTAGCCAAAACAACATCCATTGAAGATACCCAATCTACATCTGTTCAAGAACCCAGTTGGTACAGTTCGACAGATACGTACGTGTTAGTGGAAGCTCGGACAAAGTTCGTCGGTATTGTGCCATTCAATGGCCGTCTGTGGCCAACTTTGGTGCTGGCTGGCTTCGACATGTAAAGCTGGTATGCTTTGGTTGTCGGCTTTAAAAGTGAAGGGTGCACTTTGATTTTTGGAAGGATTTTTTTGTTTGGAAATAATATTGCGGCCAAAAGTGCCTTTTGACAGTGGGATGGGACTTAAAATATTACTTACCTCCTAATTTTTTCTAGCAGATCTACTCTCGCCAATCACAGGGTCTGCATTTTTCAGGACAAAAGTAAGCAATAACACCACGCCAATGATATGCGACCTCAGATTCTGCTTTTTTTGTTTTTCATAGATTTTTTGTAATTCAATGCAACAAGCATTTAGTTGTAGTTGCTAAAGTATAAAGTGATTAACATTTCATGAAAAATTTATGTTTATGTTGTAGATTTAGTCTGATCGAAAATTTATCTTTTATTTCAACAATAAAATCTTGGCTACAAGTATAAAGTCATTCACATTACAAATACTTTTATCACACAACAAATAGAAGATTGATACGCAGGCAATTTGATGCGTAATCTTCAAATACTATCAGTGAACGTGTACCTATATCATTAGGGGGTTAACATATCCGTATCATAATCAATGCAATGAATATCAAATTGTATTATTAGAAATTACCACACGCTTCATAGTTAGGGCAAAAATATTATTCATATTTTGTCATGCTGTGTAACTAAGCAGCTAGGTAGGTAATTATGAATGTTCAGTATACGTGTATGAGTATATTATATGCATATTGTTACATTATGCATATAATATTTTTTATTATATTTTACAGTAAGTCGTTTTTCCTTTACAAATAAAAGACTATTATTATTAACTTGGCCTTTTCCAGTGCATTTGGTATCGTTGAACAGGGATTTTAAAATGAAGGTAAGGTTTTGTACATCATATTTTTGTCGAGCGTACCGTTTGCGAGATCTATTCTTAATTCTTTATTGTACACCAAAAATAACATTACATACAGTGTGATAATAAAGTACATGTACAAAGGCGAGCTTAACTCATTGTTTAGTTCTCTTACAGCAAACACTAGGGTGACAGAGAAAGATGACATTATAGAGGGCATGATCCCGTCAAAATCATGAAATATAATTTTTTACCCGACTACGGCGTCGCATTGTTTTTTTATCGGTATGTGTGTATGTATGCATGTTTGGATTAATGTTCATTTATTTCCTCATTACTGATTTTCTTAAACTTCAAATCATAAACCTGCATATGTTTCTTTAACTAACATAATTACACACTCGTAGCACATAAATAGTAAATTTCCTAAATTAACTAAGATATCGTTATACGTTATTTAAATTGCACTCTTGTTAATGTATTTTTTTGACACCATCAGAAAGTAGAGATTTCAACAAACAAAAAACCCACCGACTCTTTTAAAAAAAGCAGACGCTCTGACGTGAGAATTTTCTATTGAAAATTAGGGTTCTTTTATTATATCAAGTCAAAATAAGGTGAAAATAAAATTTTTAAATAAAAATATTTACAGTGTGTTTGGGACATAAAAAGGTAAATTTTCAACATTCCGTGAAAAAAATAAATTGTTAAAGATAAAAATAAAAAAACAAACACTTGGTTATTTGTATTTATCACATAAATTTTGAGGTTATGTGTAAAAAGTGTAAATACAAAAGTTATAGAACTTTTTTAGGGATCCGTACCCAAAGGGTAAAATCGGGACCCTATTACTAAGACTCCGTGGTCCGTCTGTTTGTCTGTCTGTCCGTCTGTCACCAGGCTGTATCTCATGAACCGTGATAGCTAGACAGTTGTGTATGTTTAGAGGTGGGTATGGGATCTACCTCCTAGTGGTCCATCCCGGGCAACGGCACCACAGGCTTGCCTGTGGTACGGCTGAACGATTCCACTTTAGCGGTGGTAGGCTCCGTAAGGGGCCGCCTGTCTCGCGACCACCATACCACCGGAGTCCGGTGCCAAGCAGCTTGCGGTGTTCCGTCGGTGTGTGGGACTGCCAGTGCCTTTGGGGAAGGAGGGTGTCAGTTGCGCTGTTCAGAACCGGTCTTGGTCTCTGGTCAAAACTTGCCGGGTAGCTCATTTTGGAGGGTAGCGGGATCCGATGCACGGTGCCAGTCGTTGGCCGACCGCAGTCCGTAGGGGGCCCAAGTAGCACGCCAGCCACGTGCCAAAAGCTGCCCAGCCAACTCGCGAAAATTTCCGGTATGCTCCACCGTGCCAGCTGGCAACTGGATGGGAGGACCTGGTGGCTATATCCGGGGGGGGGATCCAGGCGCCCCCACAGGCACACCTCGAGCTGTGCGGATGCGGTTGCGGATGTGATTCGGCAGGGAATGGAGTATTTATTCCATTCTCCAACATTCCGCTCGATCTTACTTGGTATAATGCAAAATGCGCCCACGCTGAGGCCCGAAAAGAGTCAGCCTACCAAGCCTGGATCCGCAAATTTAGAGCGCGTAGGGTTCGCGCGAGGAAAAGAGCCTATAATTCTGCCGCCAAGTTCTGCAAGCGGGGTCTGCGTCGGGCACGTTTTGACCATATTGGACGTATTGGGGCTGAGCTGGTATTGCACCCTCCGGGTAGTAAACAGTTTTGGTCCTTGTCTAAAGTGGTTGAAACGAATTTCTATCGTCCCAATTTACCTCGAATGCTGAAAATGATGGGTCGCAAATTTATTTGCATCTCTCTTTGCTAGCAATTCACGTGTGGACGCTGGCTCCAAGCAACCACCTACTACTCGCACCTCATTGTGACTCTTCGATGCCGGAGATCGCTGTGCACACTAAAGAGGTCTGGAGAGTATTTTGCAGTCTAGACGTGAACAAGGTCAGCGGGCCTGACGACATTTCAGCGAGAGTACTAAGGCTATGTGCGCCTGAACTGTCTCCTATGTTTACACGCTTGTTCCGCCTCTCTCTTGTAAAAAGAACAGTGCCGAAATTCTGGAAGCTTGAAAATGTGCAACCAGTGCCCAAAAATGGCAACCGTGCAGACTCTGCTCATTACCGTCCGATCGCCATCACCTCCTCTCTGTGCAAAGTTATGGAAAGGGTACTGAACAGTAAGTTGCTGATCTACCTTGAAGACAATAATCTCCTCAGAGACCGTCAATATGGCTTTCGCCGGGGACGGTCAACTGGCGATCTTCATGTGTATGTAACGCACTGCTGGAGCGAAGCCAACCGAGAGACACGGCGAAGCACTTGATGTATCGCTTGATATCTCGAAGGCCTTTGACAGAGTCTGGCACGCAACTTCCTGCTACAAGCTTCCTGCTTATAGCATCCCCGCTGGTTTTTGTAGCTGGATATCAGACTTTTTTAGTGAACGGTCGATCCGAGTAGTCGTTGACGGCTGCTCCTCTGACCTTATGGATATTGATGCCGGAGTTCCTCAGGGGTCTGTTCTCTCTGCAACTCTTTTCCTGCTGCAAATCAATGACCTACTTCAGCCTGATATTGTTGGGTACGCAGATGACAGTACTATTTCAGAGAGATACTTGTCCAGCGCAAAAACTAGCGTGGATGAAGTTCGTTCCTTAAGAGAGGCTATGGTGGAGCGGACAGATTTGACCTTAAGCCTTATTTACCAATGGGGTGATGACAATCTAGTCTCCTTTAACGCCACCAAAACCTGGCCGTGTCTTTTTAACGCTAATAGGAGTTTTTTCGATTAAACTCCTACTTTTCGGGGTGTGTCTGTTCCTGTGACTGATTGGCTCGACCTCCTAGGCATGGAGTTGACATCTAGTTTCAACTTCAGCGCCTCCATTGAGTACTAAGCCCAAATTGCAGCCAAAAAACTGGGCATCTTAAATAGATTGAATAATGTGCGATACATGGAACTGACTACCTGCGTCTGTGTTTCCGAACGCATTCAACCCGAATCTCTTCAAAGTAAGATTGAACAGGCTTCTTCTGGTAAGCTCACTCCATCGTCGAGTCTGTCTCTATCACCTCTGATCTAGAGTCAAGAGTTAAAAATCAAATAAAAAAAAAAAAACACTGTTGATGTATTTCTGTTGCCGCTATAACAAAAATACTAAAAGTAGAATAAAATAAATACTTTAGTGGGGCTCCCATACAACAAACGTGATATTTTTGCCGTTTTTTGCGATAATGGTACGGAACCCTTCGTACGCGAGTCCGACTTGACTTGACCGGTTTCTACTACTTACAACTTTGCCATTCAAGATTTTCCCATAGGACTTGTAGTTTTGCCGGAAATCGAGATAAACCATTGCCCGACCTCAGATCGCCCTTAAATTATTTTTCCTTTATTTTTTGTTATATTCTCTTCCTTTTCCAGTGAGTTTCATCCTACTACTTTTTTTTCACTTTTTACCATTTTAAAAGGCTTTAGCCCTGGTCCACATATGTATTCTCTAGATACCTGTAAAACATCAAACCTTAAACAGACCAAAAATGTGATGTGGCTGTGCACAAATCCCAAACTACTTTAAATAATAAATAAGTTCAAAAACTAAAACCCGACTACTGAAAAAACACGCTCTAAAAAGTATTGAACAAGAAAATATTCTTATCTGAAATTGTTATGTACACACTATTCGATATGTATCGAGTATTAAATAAACAACTTACATAGTAATAAATAATTTATTGTATTTCGTACATATTCATAGTGGTGTTCAGAGGATAACCGTGGTCGTATGCCACCTACAATACATTTTGAAAAGCAGCATAAGACCACCACGGTTATGCTTTTTTTAAGGGTTTTAGTTTTTGAAATTATTTTTTATGACACTTTCTGATTGGTTGTCTCTTTACGTGACTAGGAGTTGGGCAAATTTTTGGACAAAAAAAACATTTTAACAAAAAAGATAAATAGACTTCCAAAACAAAACACTACAAAGCGAAAAATCACTTTCTTTTTGGAAGTCGGTGTAAAATCGTTAAAAATAGGTACCAAAGACACCGACTTCCAAAAAGAAAGTGATTTTTCGATTTGTAGTGTTTTGTTTTGGAAGTCTATTTATCTTTTTTGTTAAAATGTTCTTTTTGTCCAAAAATTTGCCCAATTCCTAGTCACGTAGTGTTTTGTTCTGGAATTCGGTCATTTCTTATTGGGATAATTTTTTTAGTTTTCTTACCTTATATTACCATGAAAATACGCATTATTAAGGATAACTTAAAAACTAATCGACAGGTCTTGATTTAAATGAGACCACATGTGATCCACCAACTTTCATATGAAAAATGAATAATAAATTGGTTAATTAATTAATCGGTTCATAATTGGCGGAGTAATCGTGTAACAAACATAAAATAAACAGTCGAATTGAGAACCTCCTTTTTTTTAAGTCGGTTGAAAATTACCTGCCTTTTAGGCACGTACGGTTTGACAGCGATGAATACTTGTATTCGCAATTGATGAACAAGCTTTTCCTCACTTTTCGTTTCCGTGGCCTATCTCACTGGTACCGTGAATTTTTCCGGCTTAAAAAGACACTCAGCAATAGAGTAGCTTTTTATAAGCGAAACATTTAATTTTCGAAGTCGAGTCTTTAACTTTTATGTGGGAATTTCACTAGGAATTTCTTCCTGTATCGTGCATTAATTCAATGAATCAATCAATCAAATCAATTTATCTTTTTATACCTAATATTAGTTCAAATTGATATGTAGTTAACATATTTTGATGTTTTTATATTAATTTAAAACGATACGTAGACTATCTACTAGAGGGACATTTCATAAAATTATTGCCTCGGGCTCAAGTCATAACAGGCTTAAATATCGGTATCTCCAATATGTACCCGATACTGGTCGAAGTCTGTTTTGCCTACTAGGTATTATGTGCCAAGTTGGAATTTAATGAAGTTATGGAATATCTCGCCCAGTGGTGTATGAAGCAAAACGTAGCCCTCACCCCTGTGGTGCGTTTGTAAGCGAGTAGCGAGAAGCAAATCAAATTACATTCCAGTGATTTTCACTCTGTTAATTTGTAATTCTAGCTAGGAACGTACCTATTCTAGTTTTTTTGTTTTCTAGATGTTAATTGGCGGAACGTGTTAATCTGGACATAACAGGAATTTCATGCGATCAAAGATTGTATTGAGAATTTTTAGAGATTTTTTTAAACTATTTTGTCCGGCTGGGAAAAGGTCTCCCCAAGCCTTCCAATCATCCCGGTGTTTTGAGAGCCAGTTTCCCGTAAACGGGAAACTGGCTCCCTCGGCGACGATGCCCGTCTTCGGGCTCTCACTTCATGATGTCTCATCTGTCGTGGTGCATTCTGCATATAAGGGACGCCTAATCCCATTTCAGCTCGCAGACTTGTTGTTCACATCGGCGATTCCTGTTTTGGAATGAATTGCGGTATTACGAATTCGGACGCTGAGCTCAATACGCTACACTCCATCGCCCTTAGGCAAACCTTGAGTTTGAACTTTTGAGAATGGGTGAGAGATCAAGCGTCTTCGGGCTCCCACTTCATGATGTCTCATCTGTCGTGGTGCATTCTGCATATACGGGCCGCCTAATCCCATTTCAGCTCGCAGACTTGTTGTTCACATCGGCGATTCCTGTTTTGGAATGAATTGCGGTATTACGAATTCGGAAGCTGAGCTCAATACGCTACACTCCATCGCCCTTAGGCAAACCTTGAGTTTGAACTTTTGAGAATGAGTGAGAGATCAAGCGTCTTCGGGCTCCCACTTCATGATGTCTCATCTGTCGTGGTGCATTCTGCATATACGGGCCGCCTAATCCCATTTCAGCTCGCAGACTTGTTGTTCACATCGGCGATTCCTGTTTTGGAATGAATTGCGGTATTACGAATTCGGACGCTGAGCTCAATACGCTACACTCCATCGCCCTTAGGCAAACCTTGAGTTTGAACTTTTGAGAATGGGTGAGAGATCAAGCTTCTTCGGGCTCCCACTTCATGATGTCTCATCTGTCGTGGTGCATTCTGCATATACGGCCCGCCTAATCCCATTACAGCTCGCAGACTTGTTGTTCACATCGGCGATTCCTGTTTTGGAATGAATTGCGTTATTACGAATTCGGACGCTGAGCTCAATACGCTACACTCCATCGCCCTTAGGCAAACCTTGAGTTTGAACTTTTGAGAATGGGTGAGAAACCAAGAATGAGCACTGTAGGTCAGGATGGGCAGAATGCACATGGCGATGAGCTTGCGCTTCAGGGATAAAGGTAATTCACTCTTCATTAGCGACTTTAGGACCAGAGTAGCTCTTCCAGGCGTTTCCGTCACGACGCGCCGGTCGATTTCTTTGTCTTGCCTGTTTTCAAAAGATATTCGCTGGCCCAAGTAAATGTACTCATCGGCAGTGAATTTTTTGCTCATCTACCTTAACGCTACTTTGTGTGCTATTCGTTATTACTTTGGTCTTTGACCGATTCAGCATTAGTCCAACTTCAAGGCTTGCGGCCCTTAGATCTTGGAGCATCTGCTGTAAATCGGCAGCCATCACTGCAAATCGGATATTAATTATTATCAGCGAAACGCAGAGTAAAACTTAATATTTTTATTGCATTTCTGATGTTTTGGGAAAAATAAATTGCATTCGGTGTATGATCGTAAAAACTAGCTTCTACTCAAAACTGCAGATGCGGTCAATATTAACATTTATCTGGCAAAACTAAATTATTATCGAAATAGTCAACCGATCCTCACCAATAGACGTTTACCACGATCTATTAATGTTAGATAGGACGGCCCTTTGACTGAATCAATCATTCATGAACGATACTAAACAATTGGCCTATTCACGCAGTACCTGATTGGTTCCAGCTGGTAACTAGTCCTCATTCACTCGCTCACAATCAGACCGGTCTTGGGAGACCGTAGCGTAACTTTTAATGAATGGACTCGTAAACATAGTGTGTTTCCGTTTACCAAGTTCCAAACTATACGTTTTGCTCCAAATTAATTACAACACCCCTGTTGTAAACCTAAGTATTAAACTACACTAACGTGTTGAAATAACAATCTCAAGTGCCCACTGTGTTTCATCTCTAGTAAAAATAAAACCATATCAATTTTATTTATGATTCATAATGGTATTTGCATGTCGCAGAATAAGTTATTTTTTTATGTGTTTCAGTTCCATCTTGTATTTTCAGACTGAACATTTAAAAAGTTATGAAAATTTAATTCTCATGTAAGTTAGATTTTTTTATATCTTAAAAGAAAATATGGCGAAAAGTGCCTTGAAATATTGTTTATTTATAAAGAGAGACCGTTTTGTACTGCAATGGGTAATTGGAGTTTGATTATGTTGCTTTATATCCCGTTAATTAAAACTTTGTAAACTAAGGTTATTTTTTATGAAAGTATATTATAAGGTTAAGGTTATTATTATTGACATTAGCGTATAATAAAATAAACCTTTTAATAATAAAATTAGAGTTGTCTGTTTATAAAGTCTATCATTAATTTTACCATTTTTAACCCCCGCCGGAAAAAGAGGGGTGTTATAAGTTTGACGTGTGTTGCTGTGTATCTGTATGTCTGTCTGTGGCATCATAGCGTCCAAACGGGTGAACCTATTTTCATTTAGTTTCAGTCTTTTTGTTTAAAAGGTGACTTAATCAAGAGTGTTCTTAGCTATGTTTGAATAAAATCGGTTCAGCCGTTCAAACGTTGTGGGCGTTTTACTGTTTGAATCGGGGTGTTTTCGCAAGATATCGTGTTGCTATTTTAGATCGGTTTCAATAGATAAATTATGTAGCATGAAATAATAATGTGTCGGGGGTTTTTAAATTTTGTTTTTTTTTTTGTTGTTTTCGTAATTGGAACTTTACTATATGAGAGTAGATTGAATAAATAAATTAATTGATTCATCAGTTTTCTGCCCTGGTCCCATGTTACTAGGGGTCGGTGCGATACGTTTTCTTCATACATCCTCATTGAGTTTGTTACTCAATCATTGCTTGATCTGTAAAATCTGGCTTATTTTTCACTTTAAATAATTAGTTCATCAGGTGAGATAGTGGTCAAGCGCGAGCCTATAGTGTATAAAAAAAAAGTTGCTACCATCATTAATAAAAATACAAAACCTAAAAAAAATCTTCACTTTTTCTAGATTACCTCAAAATAGCACAACCACGTTATGACTGAAAATATATCACGTGCCATCATGCCGTGTTTGCGTATAACACTTTGTAACGCGACGCCCAACTTAATGTGACAGGTTGACTTGATACCTTTAACCTTTAGCAGGCATTATGTAGTATGTTACGATTCCTTATGAATATTTGATACAGCGACCACGAAGTAGATACAGAAGGCTTGCTTCTATTATACATTAAACCACGAGGCGTCATCATGTACAATACCTGCATGGTCTGTCTGGTTTTGGAATATAATGGTTAGAGGAGCGGGGTGTAACGTTTCTTATCCTTTGTAGAAGAGAAAGGATTTACCGAACAGACTGATTTTATCTGGTTGGTGGGCATCGGCAGTAGGCCCGATGATTGTGACTGGGTTACATTTTTTTTAATGTGTGTATAATTTGATATTGCGATCTATACTCTGGCCAGGATGAAGATATAATATTTACTAACAAAGCACTGACACCTCAATGAGCTGACAATCTAATCTACTAGATCCTGTAAAAATCTGAGTAGTTTGTGCTCAAACTACCTTTTATCTGTACTAATTCAGTTAAATCTATGTACAACAGATACAGTTTTATTTTTGTTGTTAAATAGAGTTTAGCCCTAAAAAATGCTGTTTCACTTTGTTAATAAACATTGTATCTTGCAAATGGCTAAATATATGGTATTATTAATGCAGTTTTCTTTGTGACTTACTTGATCCTAGATGGAGCAAAAGGCGTCCACAGAAGTCCTCCTTCGCGAACAATGTGACCTTCCACGTTTCGAACCCGTAGAGAGAAATTACAGCTTTGTAGTGCTACGTCTTTATGTGGCAGTGCCTTTCTAAAGTTCGATGTCTTACAATTTGTTCCCCTGGGTAGATATATTGAAAACACTTAAAATAAAAACATTGTTACATACACAAACTTACGCCTTTCCCATGGGGGTAGGCGAAAACTTAGAATGCTGCCTACTATGATCCTTAAATAATTCTTTCCCTTCATTAAACATTCAACCAAACTTGTATAATGGTCTTCATACTTGTACCCTCGTCCCAGTTTATGTGGCAGGTATAAAGAATTAACCAACAAAGTTAGGTTCGACCCCTTCGTCTCGATATTAATAACAGATTAAGAGAATAATCTTTTAATCAGTTACAAGTAGACAAGAGGATGGGATAGTAATAGGTTGTCTAATGTCTCAAATGTTCTGTATCACTAATCCGATTACTTATCTTGCCGATAATGTCAATCACCCGTTGTCTTCGTATGGCACATATTCAGAAGTTCTATACGGTGAAAACAAAATATTTCTTAGCTATAGGTAAAGCTTGCAATAACTGTTGGATGGTGTGACCTCTGAGTTCATATGTAGATTTTTTAGAAATACTCTTACCCCCTTAATAAAATTAATTTACTTATAGATACTGGTTGAATATAAATTCGTCATTTATGCCAAAAATCACGTGGGCCGTGGCTTTTATCCTGTTGGAAATGAGAAGCCTGTGGGAGAACAGACCTGCTTATATCCCGCACTCCGAACACAGGTTGAACAGGATTGCATTTTAGCTGGTAATAATTCGACATAACCCTCCATTCTTCGAAGAAGGCAAAAATAACGAAAATTTTTAAAAGTTCGAATAATAATATAATTCGTATTTTACGAATGAAAATTTTGTGCCAAGTGCAACATTCTCCGATATCCTAAGAGCCTGCGACGATCAGATTGATCTCCTAAAGCCACCCTGATCCAAACTAAATATTCGGGGACCGTTCTTACCTGTATTGGGTACATACAAAGATAAACTTTCAGCTTTTATAAAATGACGAAGGTCAGATCGTCGCAGGCTCTTACTCTATGAGGTACAAGAACCTTCTGGATGTTTTATTCTATGTCAAAAGTATATGACAAAGCAGGCTAGCCGCCATTTTGAGAGGTCATTCGGCTAAAGGTTACATTTGTAAGCTATTGGTCCCCCGCGGGGCAGGTTTTTTGTAACAGTGGTTAAATGGCATACCTTTACCCTAAATATTTGCTGGTCAATTTTGTGTGACTTTAATATTAAATGACAAGGAAGAAAATAGGGTTTGAGTATGTTTATGGGACAAATTTTCTTGTAAATATAATTATTTTTGTGTCTTTGAGCTATTTTGAATTATTACAGCCACATGTAAAATTTAAAAAACCCCCGACACATTTCTATTTCATGCTACATAATTTATCTAGAAAGTAGTAGAACACGTAATTATGCCACGATATCTTGCGAATACACCCCGATTGAAACAGTCAAAAGTCCATAGCTTTAGAATGGCATAACCGATTCACTAACGAAATTAAAATCGGTTTATCCGTTTAGGAGCATCGTAATGCCACAGACAGATAAACCAATACGCATTTACACAAACACACAGGTACACTCGTCAAACTTATAAAATCCCACTTTTTCCGCCGGCGTTTAAAAATAAATATGATGCTAGGCACATTGCAGTTTGAGCCATTTTTCTCCTGAATGATTCGGATACACTTGTAGAGGTTTCCCCACCTCTTCATTGTGTCGAAGAAAACGGAAGAAGAAAAATCTAGACAAAGAATTGGTGTTATTGTACCATATGCAGTCTAAATTGAACAATTCGTTTTCTTACGAAGCTTAATAATAATTACTTTTTCATTCAGGCTCTATCCAACTAATACGGTTCCCAAATTACTATGCAGATTTACCAATCAGCAAACAAACCTGATAATGTAGCCTAATACCTTAGTACATAGTGGACTTAGCTAAGACCAAGGCACAAACAAATACATAGACTGAGCTAGGGCTACCTTGGTCTCCAGTTAATTAAATCATTTCGCTTTGCGTGTCTCACCCGTGCTTTGGCTTTACTTAGTTATCTCAGAAATTACCCGCAACTGCTGGACAATTTCCTTTGCCCACGGTTGGGCTATTTTCTCGCTCGGCTCGGCGGAATCACTTGCAGACACTTCTGAATGATTAATGCTGTTTAGTCTGCTGCGAGTTATTGTTTTAGAACATCTTGAAAATAAAATATCTGAAGGTGGTATTTGTAGCGCATGTCCTATTTTCTGTGTGACAGTAAACACAACATCACGTCTGTGTTCTTCAAAAGGTTAGGCAGACCTCTGCCTAACTTTAGCAGGTGCTATAGTGCACCTGCACCTATAGCAGACAGGTCTGCAACGGGTCCCAAACTAGGCACAGCCTGGAACACAGAGTTTGTAATTTAAAGAATCCTGCTAGCGCAGCAAGGCAATTACTAACAATGACTAATATAAAAAATATTATTATACAATATAAATAGAAACGAATGATATCTTATGGAATAATGCAAGAATAGTAGTTTATATAAGTAAATGTCGAGTGTGAAAGAGTGTGTGTTTTATCTCAGTGTGTGTAGTAGTAGTATGTAATGTATGTAGGATCAACTTGTGCAACAAAGAAAACTTTCTATTTCCTCGTAAGTTCGGTCTAACAACCAATTCTTCAGTTTGGATTTGGCCTCAGAGTATTTGCACGGTATGGTAAAAGATTTTTGGAATTATAGATGGGTATATACGGCGAAAACCGGGTCGCAAATAGGTTTTTAATTTTGCTGTCAGATCAGCAGCCGTATTGCGTAAGTGCGCATAGAATTTAAACTCTATCCAACCGACCAAATCGGCCAATCACACAAAACGGAAATCCACATCGCGTCATTCATCTCGCATGTGATTGGTGGATTTGGTCGGTTGGATAGAATTTAAACTCTTTGCGCACGTACGCAATACGGCTGCAGATCTTACCCAAGAACCAATCATGTAAGTACGTTGACACAAGATTTACCAACAGATTAAATTTAATAGTCATGTACTTGTTAGGACAGGCTACTCTAGGTAGCAGTCATTAACCAGATGTCAAAGACAGATTCGTTTATTAAACGGTGTACAAAAATATTGTAATCTATGATCCTGTTTTGTTGTAAGTATAATATATTAATCTCCTTATTTAAAAACATCTCACCACTGTATAGAAATTGTTTAGTACATTCTATATCAAAAAAATATTATTATATACAACAGACAATTTAAATGTGAATCTGCTAAGTAATTGCTAAACACCACCGTTGAGATTTTTATAAACATAAGGCCCATTGTTTTCATTTCGTAGCGATATGTATTTAGTTGGCTGGATATTTTTGTCCTAAACTGTAACCATCAAATTGATGACGTCAATATTCTTCAAATAGTGACAAAAGTTCTTTCAACTTTCTAGCAGACACCTACACTTGTCCTGCGTCACCCACATGACACAGAAGGTAATATATTATTCATAAACATGTGTACCTACTTTGTTGTCTAGAAGTATCTTAATCGTTTTTTTTTATTTAGACTGTAGCTGGCTTTTCTTACAAAGTTTAATAATAATTACTTTTTCATTCAGGCTCTATCTAACTAATACGGTACCCAAATTACTATGCAGATTTTCTAATCAGGATACAAATCTGACAATGTACCCTAACACCTTATTACCTTGTTGCCTTAGCTAGGACCAAAACACACATAGACTAAGCTAGATATACCTTGGTCTTCAGATAATTAAATCATTTCGCCTTGCGTGTCTCACCGGTGCTTTGGCTTTACTTAGTTTTATCAGAAATTGCCCGCTACTGTTGGACAATTTCCTTTGCCCACGGTTGGGCTATTTTCTCGCTCGTCTCGGCGGGCTATCACTTGCAGACACTTCTGAATGTTGAATGCTGTTTGGTCTGCTGCAAGTTATTTTTTTAGAACATCTTGAAATTAAAATGTCTGAAGGTGGTATTTGTGGCGCGTGTCCTATTCTCTGTGTGACAGTAAACACAACACCACGTCTGTATTCTTCGAAAGGTTAGGCAGCCCTCTGCCTAACCGAAAAAAAGTGCAAATATAATCGAATAGTTTCTAATAAGTCCCATGTAATAGGGGGCGAGCCTATCGCATCAACCGGGCACTGTATGTCCAGACTCCGGGCTGCTACTGATATTAGGAGGGTGAAAGGACAGTGCAAAAATAATCTAATGGTTTCTAATAAGTTCCATGTAATAGGGGGCGAGACTATCGTATCAGCCGGGCACATGTAAATCCAGACTCCGGGCTACGACTGATAAATGTGTGTGAAAGGAAAGTGCAAAAATAATCGAATAGTTTCTAATAAAGTCCCATGTAACAGGGGGCGAGCCTATCAAATCAACCGAGCACTGTATGTCCAGACTCCGGGCTGCTACTAATATTAGGAGGTTGAAAGGAAAGTGCAAAAATAATCTAATGTTTTCTAATAAGTTCCATGTAATAGGGGGCGAGACTATCATATCAGCCGGGCACTGTTTATCCAGACTCCGTGCTGCTACTGATATTACGAGGGGGAAAGGAAAGTGCAAAAATAATCGAATAGTTTCTTAAATCTCAATAAAATAGGTACCTAGTTTTAATCTGCTATCAGATCATATCTTACTCAAGAACTAATCATGTAAGTACGTTGACATTAGATTAACCGATAGATTAAATTGAATAGTCATGTAGTAGGACAGGCTACTATAGGTAGCAGCCATTAACTAGAAGTAAAAGACAGATTCGTTGATTAAACGGTGTACAAAAAATATTGTAATCTTTGATCCTGTTTTCTTGTAATTATAATATATTAAAATCCTTATTTAAGACATCTCTCCACTTTTTAGAAATTGTTTAGTACGAGTATGTTCTATATTAAAATTTTATTAGTAGGTATAAACAATTGAAATATGAATCTGCTAAGCAGTTACTAAACACCGTTGAGATTTTTATAAATATAAGGCCCATGGTTTGAATTTCTTTGCGATATTTATTTAGTTGGTTTGGTATTTTTGTCCTAAACTGTAACCATCAAATTGATGACCTCAGTATCCTTCAAATAGTGACAAATGTTTGTTTAACTTTCTAGCAGACACCTACACTTGCCCTGTGTCACCCATATGATACAGAATACAATATATTTTTCATAAGTATGTGTACCTACTTTGTAGTCTAGAAGTATCTTAAAGAAAAGCTGTTTAAATAAACAGGTTAATTAATACAGTTTTGTTGCAATTTACCCTTCAATTTACGATACTAATTACACTCTTGCGTAAATGGTAGACAAAAACTTGTGAATTGTACACGTGTGCGCAATCTCGTGGGACTTATAGACGTGAATTAACGTATTGTGCTATTTTATCCACCAATCAAAGAGCTTAGGAAAAATGTGTTCAGGAATTGGTTCGTGAGATAAAGACTATACTGATTTAGGAAAGTTTATATAACTCTCTAAAATTTGGTCTGGAAACGGGTTGACTAAGATTTAACAATATCATCATCTCACTACCCTTGTTCCATGTTACTTGGGGTTGGCAACACGTTTCCGACTTCTCTGTTAACCATCACGTTGTCATTCACTTCTTTTAATTTTATGGTATTTTTCTCACAATCGATCTATTTGTTCTTCAGCCTGAGTATTTAGCAATTTTTTTTTATATACGTATTTAGAAACTCGTTTTTTCTGCATAAATTTAGGGGCTAAGTCAATGCACTAAGCTTAAAAGTAATCTAAAAAGCGCTCAAATTTATTAACAAATTGCAGACAGCATTAATAATACTGTTATGTCTTCTATTCACGTACCATTGTGTTTTAAAGAACCGATCACTATCAAGTAATGGCCATCATAATTTGGTACTAATCTTAATTCTATTCAATTATGTTGAAAGTTTAACGTCGTTAATGAAAGGTAATCGTGAGTCATGGACGTGATTTATTTGTTGATCCTGAATATCGATGAGGTCGAGAGTTTGATGTTATATATTATGAATTGTATGAAATAATTACTCGCCGCTGCTAATCGCACGGTTTTTTACGACTTGACAGAAATTTTCTAAGGAATGATGCAAGTTGTGGGAAGAGAACTGTCCACCATCTCACTTTATAAAACCCAAGGAATATCTGACTCTCGGTCATGAATTGCAGAGGCATTTTATTATTGGAAGTTGTTGGTTCGGTTGCGTACCCAAGTAGGCCACTACATAGTAATTTAACAAAGTGGGGGATTAGTAATCTATCGAACACCCGGTGCTAATTTGGTGCCCCTGTACACGTTCAGACTATGACCCACTTGCTAGAGTTTTCTAACTGTCGATTCATTACCCGACTGCCGAAGGAGGGTAATGTGTTTATCAGTCTATGTATGTATGTATGTCTGTATGTATGTTTGTTTCTATGTGGCGTTCCAGAGACCAAACGCGTAAGCCGATTTAGATGATTCGTAAGTCAATCGATTCGTCTTAACCTTGCGAGTGTCACTGGTTACATTAAAATTGGAAAATAGAAAAATGGCGGATTTTGGGCCATATTGTGGGGGCCCAATTAAATTTTTCTTCTAAACCCATCGCGTGGAGTATCAAAATAAAGGGTTTTAAGAGGTGATTTTAAAAATATATTACCGTTATAAATGTTGTTGTTAAAAATGGAAAGATCATACATAAGTTTACATACAAAACTATTTTTAGTTTTTTTTTATTCGCTGTAATTACAAAGTAATATAAAATTGAAAAGTTTTTCATGAATTCAGTACCGAAAACACCTCGACAGTTCCCGAACAAACCCGAGACCGTTTGATGTCACAACGTTCATTTTTACTCATTGTAGCACATAGCTGATACATGTTTTGACTTCTAATCGATTCGATCTTGTTATTATCGTCAATATATTGATGAAAATCAAATATATTGATCAAAAATATTGATCCTTATATGTTATCGTGCTTGCTTCATACCATTATGTACAATTATACCTAGCAATCTATACCAAAGTTTTGAGAAATGTTCTATGTCTTACTAGATTCCAAATAGAATGTGTTAATTATTATGTTATCTTGTTCTAATCTAGTATTAGATTCGTATTAATATATTACTTTGATCATTACAGACTGAGATTAGTACATTTTTATGGGAACTTACGTGCAAAGTTGACATTGTTGTATAATTACGTAACTTGAAAACATGATTTTTTGTTTATGGAGATATATTCATTATTTTATTCTTAAATGATAGATATAGGCGTAAAACTAATATTTCTGTTTGAATTGTGAAAATCGGTCAACGCATATAAGAGATATTTATTGAAGAATTAGTGTAAAAAAATCTACCAAGTTAATATTTTCACGTTTTTATTCTACAAAGTTTTTTAGTGTTTGTAAATATATAATTTAGATAAGTTTTTAATATTATTAAGAGATATCTAAATAATGGTAATTGCCGAACATTTTAAGGATTTTTTGCAACAAATAAATATAAATAAAGGCTGCACAGATTTCGGGTTTTATCATATTTAGTGGTATCTAATGAAGATTTTTGATATCCAAAGTCTGAAGTTTCGCGCCAATCGTGGTTGTTTACTTTTTATTTTACACCAATATCACCTACCCATAAGAGAAAACGATTACGTTTTGACAATTCTGTTTCAAAATGTACCTGGTAAAGAACAATAACAAACACCGGTCCACTAACACGTAATATTCATTACCACTACTTTATTTATGCTCAAAACTGCCAAATCGTCCATCCAGGTGGGTATATTATCGAAATCAGCCTTTAAGAATCCTTTATCACACATGATTAAACAAAATTTGCTGTTATAAATAATATCTTTGCACAAATTTTCGGATATTTTAGTCAATTCACGTGTAGTTCACACTGTAGTACAAAATTCCTTGAACGTTATGACGTCACCAACATGGCGACCAATCATGGCCCGTTCGTAGACAGGTGTTTTTTTGTAAATTTTATCGATTTTCAATTGCTTATAATAAATTGAAAAAAAATATTTAAGAGATTTTTGCAACGACAATATAATTTATGATATGTAAAGTTTCAAAATAAATTTAAAAATCGTATTTTTTTTTAAATTCATCAACCCAATTATTGCGCAAAAGTCGCTATCGTTTTGCTCTTGCAAGATACGTAATAAGCATGCCGAATTTATTTAGAGTCTGCGTAACATATCTTCTTCAGTCATACTTCGTCATCTCATTAGTCATCTCTTTCTAGATATATCAGTCTGACCATCCACATTCATGTCCAAAACTTTCCTCAAGACTTTTTCCTCATTCCTCCGCAACTATTGCCCATACCATGACATCCGACTCAAATAAATTTTGGATTGGACTTCCCACACAATTTGCTCTAAGAAACAGGTAAAAAAGCTATACCATAAAATATCCTCAACCAGATTAGCCCGTAAAAATTGACAACTGCACCTCACAGATTGGCGCAATAAAAAAGAGCCTCAAATCTCTTTACCCTAATCGTACATTTGAGCTCCTAATATTCCTTTGTTCAAAGGTTAAACGTAAAGTGCTCTAAGCTACGACCACCAACGACCTCCTGGAGAAGCGTCTAAATGACTTTGGTGCCGATGAGACAATTGGGCCTTGATTTAGAGGGTTACTTTCGATAAGCGGTAAGAAACAATAATGAAAAGTTCCCGAATCCTACAGAGTAGTGTGAGAAGACAGAGACTACTTGCTATCAATGTTGAAAATGAAATGGTAAGGGTTATTGCTAAGGAAAAGTTTTACGAAAACCGGTACCTAACCTAATAAATAAGCAATTAACGTTTACTTTGAATTTATGCTTAACCATTGTAGGTATCTTTGTTCCACGAGGCGCTTATAATTTCAAGACAAAATAATTTTAAAATTATTGCCATTATTTTATTGAATGTAACATTTTACTCAAAGTTAAATTAAACAACAACAAAATGGAGCAAAAACAATTGAATTACGAGCAATCCCTGGCATAACTTTGCTAACCGTGAAATTTTTAATTACTCCTTAACAGAAACAAAAGTCCATAAATTGGTGGAGTGCCACTCGAAAAGTTTTCTTTGCGGACACCCTGTAATAAAATCAAAAGCGACTCGAATTTAATACGATTGTGTTTTGAATAATTTATCTGTATTATTCATTACTCTGGAACCCTTTCCCGCGCCGAATAAGCGCGAACTTCTTCAAAAACTTTTATTGTTTACACCGTTCTTTGGAAACTCGGCACAATCATTTGTTTGTCTCGCTTACTCTGCTTCTGAATTGTGCTCCATCTCTGTCTGACGTGTGATTGCTTAGTCGGAGGCTGCTTCCTTCCTGCCCTTTATTGGATTGATATCGGATTGTTATTTTTTTGTTCTGTTTAGAAAATTGGCGCCTGGCGTTATTTTTTTAGGCGATTTTTCCGGTTGGCGGGCTCCGAGAGGATTGCAATAGTTTTTGTTACTTTTGCTGTTATTATTGAATATTGTTGTATTGATCTCGTGTTTTCAAAATATTATTTTCGCCTAATGAGCCGAGCTCAAGACAAGACTGGATTAAATTATTTATTCTAGGAAAACTGTCTGGTTATTCACCTGTATCTACATTGAAGGTAAACTACAAAATTAATTTGCGAAATATGTATTGAATTTTAAGCAATAAATTAAACACAGTTTTATTGATACAGTTCACGAAGTATTCAATTATAGTTTCTTTAAACCCATTATAACCTATCTATAAACGGAATTGAGGCAAGAAATACTTTTTTTTTTACAATCTGAGGCGTTTCTTTTAGACTTGAGTAGTATTTTGTCACATAATCTACAAAGATATTTTGTTTTGTAAAATTGTAAATTAAGGGACATTGTTGACGACGCAATTTAAATTGCGGTGATAGGTGATATAGGTTCTATGTTCGGCATTATGTTCTTTTTTTGTGTATTTTCACCGATTTCTCCGTAACTTGTAGACCGTTTTTGTTTTTGGATGAGTATGTTCCCAAATCGGTCCCATTTTAATTTGATGATGATCTGATAAACAACTAACCTCTTCAATAAATGACGGCAAATCTCTCGGGATTGCTGCAATCACATGTCTGTTTATTGTTTATAGCATTTCATAACATAACATCACGCCAGTACGCTCTAAAGGGGTACGCAGATGTGTACAGTTCACCTTGTAACACACTCATTTCACCGGTTTTTTTCAAGTTCATGATATTCGGGTAAACTATTCTGGTATTATAGGGACCTTACTAAAGAACTTGCCTATTAGGTACAACTAATAAGTAAAAACAGAAAAAACTTCTATACAAAAAAATACTACAGACTTCCAAATAAAAACAGTAGTGTTTTTATTTGTCGGTAGTATTTTTTTACAAAGTGAAAAATAAGTTTGTTTTTAGAAGTAGATGTCCATAACGAAAAAAAATGGTACCTACCAAAGACAAAAAGAAACAAATTTTTCACTTTGTATTGTTTTATTTGGAAGTCGGTAGTATTTATATGTAAAAAGTTTTTCTAAGAAAATATCAAGTGCAAATCGCGTTCATGTGTCACATTTTTCTGTCAATTTTTACACACATAACACGGAAAAAGCGATAGCTGTCAGTGCAGTTTTCCGATGACATTCGATTCGGTTAACCGTTTGGGTGAGGAATCTCGTCACATTTCCTGTGCTTTCTTTCGTTAACCACAACCTACTAGGACCTGAATTCTCCAGGACATGCGACAATGACTGAGCCGTTCAGATCGCTATGTACTAGCTGCAGAAGCAGAAGACCTAACTCATCTTTATCCTACGACTATCCACTGCTGACAAAGGCCTCTCTAATTGCACGGTATTTTTCTCGATTTTCGGAAATTCTCATCCAGCTGCTACCAGTCACACTGCGAAGATCTTCGCTCCGCTTAGCCTGGAAACGTTTTACGTTTGCCAAGAACCTATCTTTAAAAGATCATCATCCTCCTGTCCTTATCCATATTATATAATAATTCACCAATAATTATCAGGTTTCAAGGAACCCATTAAAACATTATAATTGCAATTAATTATTTAATAAGGAATTTAATGGCCTGTAAAAGGATTAAGTGCCATCATAGATTTTGGCATAAAACCAATAATTTATAATTATGCGTACATCTCTGACTATTGGAAGCAATAAAGTTTTAAGTGGTCTTTATTCTGGCGAACGTTTTATTTATTAAATTATTCACAATTCAGGCGTATGCATAATTTAATATTTTAAGAGCTGAAACGGTACGTATTTATTCCTTTTTTCGTAAACTATTATAAATTTTAAACTTATGGGCGTGTCCGGTATTGGTGACATGAGTCATTACGATGATTACCAGTATTCTGTTGCTTTGAGATTCCCAGTTGAATCGTAATTGTGTTGTGCTGACCCGAAATATCAGAGCACTGACAAGGGCAGGAATATGATGATTCTCGGAACAAAACTGTTTTGTAAAGTAATTTTCACAACGGTACCTATATAAATGTGCAATTAGCATTGATTTAGGTAATTGGCAAAATAGTGTTGTTCTTAGAACAAAATAATACTGCATCCACGTGTACTCGATAATAATATGCAACAGCCTTGCAAGTATTTAGTATATGTTAAATTCTTTAGCGAGGTACACAAAATACCGAAATTATATAAACTCGATAGTTTCTCAGCCACAGTGAAGATAATTTCAGTGGTGTGTAAATAAGCTGATGGGAATAATGTCTGTAGGTAAACGTTTGGTGAACAAACTGCAACAGATAACAAGGCATTCGTACCAATAACGTAGATAAATAAATACAGAAGTACTACTTCAGGCAAACAATCTGCCTATCCTTTTCTAACTATGCACCAGCTTGATGCACTAGAGTCGATCGAAAAGCGGGCCAAGAGGCTCATCGGCAATGAGGCACTGGCCACGTCCATCCCACCCATACGCACTAAACGTTTTGGGAATAGTTTTATTAAGCATAAAGCTAAGGAGTGGAATTCCCTGGTGGCGTCTGGTGGTGGCTTACCGATAGCTACGATTTAGGGGTATTTAAGTCAAGAGTGAATGTTTCTTCTAGGCATACGAGTTTCACCGTCGACCATCAGGCTAGATAGTGGTCAAGGGCGAGCCTATAGTCAATAAAAAAAATATGTTTAGGTCGGCTTACAGTCTAACTGGACGCAGCTGAAAACCTGTATTTAACATGAAGTGGCTGTCCTTTCTGACCTCCAAAACTTAGTACAGTTGTTCTATCTGACGACGGTTGGTTGGTCTTAGTTGTGTGTGTAGATGTACATGCAGATTGTTTCTGTGTGCTCAGCCGATACGAAGCGCTCCCGAGCTTACTCAAGATATTGTGTCATAATTACGTGTTCATCATCAAAACGAGTCTATTACTAGATAAATTATGTACCACGACATAAAAATGTGTCGGGGGTATTTAAATTTTACTTGTGTAGTCATATTTGTTAATTAGTGGCTGCTAACATTATTGGAAGCTAACCTTCTATATCTTTCTACTCTATGGCCTTATTCAGTACTGTTTGTGTTAGCAATCATAATTGAGTAATATTTTGCATAGCTGATGCACACTAGGTGGCCTTGTGTCTTTTACAGTTCTTTGACACTTCGCTTCAAAGGGTGCTTATTATCCAGTGCCGGGCTGGTATTGCGTTAAAGTTTACGTCTTGTATATTTTACTGATCGTGGCGGTGGATAAAAATAGTTATTGGTATCGGCGATGAGAAAACTAGTTTACCGACTGGTTTTTCTGGTACATTGCTATTCAAAAATGCTGCGTTTTAACTGACTTTTAAAGTATGTTATTTGTTGGAAAGAATAAACATGAAGCTACGTCAGTACATACATATATGTACATAACTAATTTACATTCACAATCGTCCTTCTGACATTATCTCAATGTATAGTCGTATTTTGAAGATTAGGGTTGAGAATATGATGCATTCCTCCATTCAACTCAATTTGCCGTACCTAGGCTAGTAGGGTACCAGCTACTTGTCATATTATCTTGCAAACTATTTCATCAGTTAATAAAGAAAATAATTCCACCTAATAATTATGTCCATCTCCTCTCGTTCAGTCCCTCCAAAGGTTGTATGTAAGAGATTGCCCTGTGCGATAAGACTGCCCATTGTATACTTATCTTTATAACTGTTTTATCCTGTAATTATGTATGTGGTGTATAATAAAGTATATAATGAATAAATAAATAACATCCTTCAAATGTGTGACTAAAATCAAATCGCCTATAACAAAGAATCGAACTATGATTTTCGCACTTAATTATTTCAAATTAAAATTAAACAAACAGCAAACGGTTAAAATCTGACCTATTTCATTTAAATTCTAATGCATTGTTGAAATAATACCGTGAACGGATACCAAATATTCTCAATAGTTATCAAGAGATTATTATATTCACAGGCAAGCATATTATTAGTATTCCTAACACGGTTTTCATTGTTCTGCTTTCAAACTAGAATTCCCTTTAGATATTAGGTATGCGGACAGACGATACGACTGCAAATATTGAAATCGTACGACCGGTAATACTAATAATATTTAAAAGTATACCTTTGAACAATTACTTATTATAGGCCGAAGATTCAAGCATTCGAGAAACGATGACAGATATGGGAAAGTTACGATAAAAAGGTGACAATGTATATTTTTCATTAATCTTACCCATCTTTGCCAAGAAGTAATTATAAAACTTAATGCCTCTCTTCTCTTATCTATTATTATGGATAAAGTAGCTCTCACCTTGAACTTAGCCAGCACAACAACCAATGATTCATCTAAGCCTTGCACTTGCACACAGAAATCAGCAATATCCCCCTCGAATGACTAAAACTTGAATGTTAGTATATGACATCCAAATTCATTGTTTGATCGGTGGCAACAACCGGAAAAGTGAAAACAAATAATATTGATAAAGCCACAGCTACGCCTACACAGTTGTAATGTAAAAACTCATTCAATGAACCGGACTTTAATTGAATGAGTTAGTGAATATCGTATTACTCATTGAAAACTCTTCAGAAGTAAACATCTTTGTCGTCTGTTGTGTGAAGTAACTTAAAAATCAAAGTTATCTCAATGGAAACAATTTTGTACTAAATGTAAATAAATAACTTAAAAAAAACATAACAGTGAACAAATCGCAATAACTGACTCTAAAAAGGAAACTCCACACATAAATAACGTAATAAAACTGCCTAAACAAACGAATGATGACAAAACGTATAAAAAATGGTTGGTCCACCGACCTAAGTCAATAGCAGAGTAAGTGAGGATAAAAATAATAATGGAAGAGACGGTAATGACCCTACGGACGACTGATAAGTTATCTCGACTACGGCCGGTGCAATCGGAAGTGTGTTGTACAGCTTTAGTACTTCTAGTAGCTTTGAGTTCGTGTTTTACAAAAGATACGCGATTATGTTTTATGTTTGTGTAGCGTGACGTATATACTTGTAGAAGATTAAAGTGGAGAAGTATACGTAATCATTATTAGAATAATAAATCCTTTTTCTACATTCAGAGGAAGATTTCATTTAAAAAATTTAAATTGAACGAACTTTGAGGTATGTACTCTTTACAATAAAAAAAGAATGTTTGAAAGTAATTATTAGAATAATAAATCATTTTGTTCTACCTTTAGAGGAAGACTTTATTTTTAAAATTTAAATGGAACCAACTTTGAGGTATGTACTCCTTCCAATAAAAAAAGAATGTTTGAAATCGGATCAATCTATCTATCTAATACCTATCTATAAACGAGCAATTCTTGTATATATGTATGTATATATATATATCTATATAATCTGAATCTCGGAAACGGCTCCAACGATTTTCATAAAATTTAGTATGCAAGTGGTTTCGGGGGCGATAAATCAATATAGCTAAGTTTCATTTTTAGAAAACGTGGTTTTCTCTATTTTACCCGAGCAGAGCTCGGTCACCCAGGTACTAAAAACTTATACGTATAAATATACATAAAAATATACATGTCGAATTGAAAACCTCCTCATTTTTTTCGTCGTTTAAAAATATATTCTTTACAATCAAACAAGGATTTTTGCAATCGGACCACTCTATAAAAACTTATGCATGGTCATACATAAAAATATACATGTCAAATTGAGAACCTCCTCCTTTTTTTTGGTTGGTTAAAAATATTACTAATGGAGATGGATGGCTTTAATGTAGCTAGAGATATGAATAGAATATTGATTCTATGGTGACTCCGTTAAGTAGTTTTAAACCTATAAGCCACGTATACAAAGAATCAGAAGAACGCATGTATCACTAATTCAAATACGACTTTTTTTTATTTTTTTTTATTACGTGGCGTCTCGCAGTTCGGCCAAAGTAGCCGTCCTCTGCTTAACCGGACTAACCTGTGGAGACTAAGCTATGTAGCCTCCAGCCAGGCTTAAAGTTTCTAAACCTAAAGCGACAGCACTAAGGGCTACTCCAGTTGGGGTCGGACCTCGGCTCAGGGCGTCGCTTGGGGGATGGCAAAGGCCGGATCTGATAAAGTGATTCTACCATCCGTTCGGAAAAGCCTACGTGGAGAAGAACGGACAAGAAACTCCAATAATATCTGACTGGAATTTAACTATGGCTCAGCACGCGGGCTAGCTTATAGAATCGAAAAGGATTACGCGACGAGCCTCTGCGGTGAGGACGGAACGAGTATGTAACTTAATTTTGTATGAACGGAGGGTTCGTACTATTTACGAACCCACTGACCGTCCTTGTAGACAAGGCTATCGAGCTCCTTAGTGATGGACTCATACCTCGAAAAGAGGTTGGCGCATTCAGCGGGAAGGAGAGAGCCCGCATTCCGGATTTCAGTATCCAGAGCACGGGCTTGAGGGGTCATAAAAATGGAGTACGCGCTAATTATATTTTTAGCGACGCATATATATGGCTTTTGCCCGGAGGGGGCGACAGGGGGCTGGCACTTAGCAGCAGGGGTGGTGGAAGCCACCTTCTGGCTTTGTGCGGTCATAGGGGCGGCCATAGGGGCGGCGGGGGGCATTGAGTCGGGGATAATAATTGGCGCTGCGATGGGAGTAGCCATCAGCGCTGGAATCGGCTGGGAGCAAGACTGAGGAGCCACACTTTGGTGGTTCAGCTTACCCCAGGGTGAAAGCCTCTGAGGGGCTAGTCTGGGGGGGGGGGTTGAGTGGTAGGGGCTTGGCGCGCTTGGCGCGCGTCATTACGCCTGGCCATTTTAGGCGCAACTTGCGCTACTAGGGGCTTTTGGGCAACCACGGTAATTAGCCGGGTGCCTGACTTGTCCACAAAGCACGCAGCTGGGAGGCTCCGTGCATTGTGATCGGTCTTTTGGACGGGAACAGTCCTTGGTACTGTGCTCTCCCATGCACTTAACGCACCTGGGAGGAGCGAAGCAATTGGTCTGAGAGTGACCGTAGAGTTGGCAGTTGTGACACTGACCAACGAGATGGGGACGGTATGGCTTTTCAATGGAAATGCCTGACAAGTTGCATACGGTCCTGACATTAAAAATGGGATTGTGACCCTGGAAGGGGAAACACACGACAAGGACCATGTCGTAGAGATCTCCACCTCTTGCTTTGTGCAATCGGTGGACCTCTGACACAGGGACTTTTTGCGCTAGTAAATCCTCTCGGATTTCTTCCGTCGGGATCTCCTTAGGAACGCGCTTTATGACTACTCTAGTGTACTTTTCCTCCGGAAGGGAGTAAGTATGGAAAGATACTTTCCTGTCTTTGAGAAAACGAGTTAAACCTCGATAATCACTGGGAGTGGGGACTTGAATTCTGATGCCTTGTTGGCATGCAGTGGCCTTGGTGAAATTAATTTTACGCGCTACACAGGCGCTTGATATGTCACTCCATTTCCCTTTATCTTGAAGATAAATGGGTGGAGGAGGAGGAGGCTTCCTAGTGGTAGTATTTACTGCTACCATAGGGCTGGGCGAGCGGTTTGACCGCTGAGAAGGACTAGCGGGGGCGGGGGCGGGGTAGGGTTGCCTGTCGGGCAAGGCCGGCGGCAGAACTGGCTGGGGAGAGGTCTTAGCTACTGTCTTTTTGGCCTTGGTAGCGTGAGGGGGACTTTTCCTCATTTTCCTCTTTCCTCCAGAGTGGACTATGAAGTCTCTGTCATCAGAGTCAGAAGAAGAGGACATGGTGGCATAGTCCTCTGACAAATCGGGCTTATAGGGGTCAATTGGGGGATTTTCTAACACCTGATCGATGTGGTCAGCTACTGCTGCCCATTCATCGTCGGTACTGAGGGCTGTGTCCATATCGATGGGAGAGTCACCTTCCTCATCGGCCCAAGTTTTGGATTTGGACCTAGTATCTGCGTGGAAAGCGGCTACGCGCTCCTTGTACTTTTTGTACTGAAGACGGTCGGACTTCCTACGAGGAGGAGGCTTAGTAGCCGAAGTCTGGGGCTTTAGAGGGCTACGGTCTCTCTCAGAGGGAATTTGATCTGGCTTTTTAAGAACCTCGCCCTGGGAAAGGGTGGGTGATCTAGGCCCGGAAGTGGGCCTGACGGGTGGGGAGGGTGATCTGGGAGAGTCCTTCTCCTCACATGGCACGGGGGCCATGCTAGGTTCGGGTTCCAGTACATCATCCACGGTCGGATTTATGTTTGGTACTAGGGCTTCTAAAACTGTGCCAAAAAGACAGGCGAGTCTACCTCGGAGATGACAGTCCTGAGCGAACCTCTCCTTAATGGTTTTAATGGCGTATTGCACATTTTCTGGGAGATGACTTACGTCAGAATAGGGCGGGGGGACAGGGGCACTGTAAGGTGCACATCTGGCAAGAGATGCAAGAATAATCTTAAATCGGGCCTGGTTTTCATGACGCGGACTGGGATCGTCCGACATCAAGTCCTTGACGAGCTCTATTAACACCTCAACGGGATGCATCGTTGTCAATAGAGCCAGAACAAGGAGAAGAGAAAAGAAAATCTAAAACTGCTAAGGGGCTGATAACCTTATTCCCCGGGTGGATGGGCCCGGGGATGTGTGAATCCTACCCTCCCAGCCGGGTTAGACTGGGAGGTGAGTATCTGGTGAGCCCTAAGCTTGTTATCCTGCCACCAATCTTATTGGGTGGCAGGGGTCCTAGGGTACCGGTGAACCCACCGAAGGTGAGCCACCCTCCTCCTGTGTACCGGAAGTCTGGCACGTCGGGGTTGAGACACCCGACCGTGCCAGGTGAATCGCTGTGGGGCAGAGACAGGGGTTGACTAGGCTATCTACCAAGGCCAACTACCCTGCTCCCGACTCCTTCTGACTGCCGTGTCCAGACGGGACTTGGCGAGTGGGCGGGTCACCACTCCACTTGGCTTCGTTAACACCGTTAGGTATCCACCAAGGACCACTAAGTCGTGGTTTTAACCCGGAAGGGGCCAAAAAAGATGTCCCTACTAGTAACCGAAGTTACTAGTAGCGACACCTGTGGGCGGCGCGCGGAGACGCGGCGACCGCAGTGACGTCACGCAGTGGCGCGACGAGTCGGAGAGAGGGGCGCGGCGGGGCGCGCGGTGGGGGCGGCGAGAGCGGCGGGCGCCAGCGAGACGTCCGCTCGGCGGCGATGGCAGGCGAAGAGTGTCAAATACGACAAATAAAGAATATAATTATAGACCTTTAAGCTACTTAAAGTGTTCAAGAGAATTTTCAACAAATAGCTATCTAAGTTGGACTTGAGCTAGGTAAGTAAAAACAAAAATTCTCTGAATTGACTTAAAGTATAAATATAAACGACCCCGTTTAAATTTTTATACTTACACAATTCTAAAACAAATACACAATACAAAGATAAATAATGAGCATATAATTTACCCATAATGTGATTCTGCATAACTCCCAACAGATAGTGTAATGAGGATAATGTAAAAAATATTATCTGAATAGAAAAGTCTCGATTCAATTAGAAGAGTGTAAACTGCAGTTTGCGTGTTACCAAGCCCCATGCCCCATGCTTGGCAGTTTCAATTAGTGCAAGAACCTTACGTCTTTATTTCTGAAAACTAACCTTATTCCACGGATTAAAATGTTTAGCGTAAGGGTTCGAACACAAAGACGAACGAGTACACGCATGGCCTTTACAAGCACGCTAGCCATGCTATTTTTTTGCAAAAGAAAAATGAACGATGGTTTTGCGTATTTGCCCATTGCGTGTGCACATAGCTTAAAATCATGTTGATCGTTTAATTGTTAATTACCGTTGCGATCAGAAAGTGAAGGGAATGAATTGAAAAGAAATTAACATTGATACTAAATTGAAAGTTATGATTTGTGAAGTAATGGCTAGATGCTTCATTGTGAATTTAATCAGTTACTTTTTTAGTCGTGATGCACGGGTTTGTGCTTTGTCTTTGGTTGTGCAAGTTTTATGCATTGTTAAATTAGTATTTGAAGAGAAATTAACCTTTTGCCATATATGGTCGGATTCATATACGAGTATTGCAAAAATCACTGTAACACGTTTAAACAAGTTTTAATCTACCTATGTCAAGTTTTTTTAAATGTAGTTTTCATATTTTCGGTATTTTAAAAACTTTACGTGTGAATTTTTCTCTTCGACGATATACAAATTGCGCAAACATTTCCTTATTGGTGTGACCAGCTTTGATGGAAATAATAGGTACTTACCATTTAGCCTGACTGTGTTGAATGACTATTAAGTGCAATCCAGTTAGGTTAACTTTGATGGGATTTTAAAAATTTTAATTTATTTTGAGGACCTTTTACCTTCTAATAAATTTTTCACCAAGCTATTCCAGCTAAATTTAGAATACAAGAACGTTGTAGATTCTTACTTTCTTAAATATGAATTAAGATTCATGACATTTTCTAAGAAAGCAAAACGCAAAACTAATTTCAAACTCTAATCAAAATGACAGTGAAATCGAATTCAAATAAATAAAACAAACCACAAAATGCTGACACTAACTTTTCTTTTTAGGTACTATCGTAAATGGATTTTGTTTTCTCTTTGTAAACTCTTAATTAATTTATACTAAGGAATAGTCAGGCCAGTTTTTACATAATAGATGACTCTTGGGAAAACAACGTCTGAACTGTTGATTCTTATAGGAAAAATTAAAGAATAAATTTCTATGTACTCGAAGATGATAGTTACTGGCCACCCATGTAACACAAACCTGTAAATATTCATAAGTAATACTAGTTTTACGTGGCTTAGCTCCCCTGACCTAACACACAGGAAACGCGCATTTATTTGGGATAAACATTAGCATTAGGTAAACTTAGTTGCAGTTTTTTCATCCGTAGTTAACTTAACCAATGGTAAAATATGCTAATAATTGGTTTCAAATGCCGGTAAAACGCTTTTATTCATCCATTTTAACAACTTATTTAACCATTTGTGAGGCTAACAACTAATAATAAAAAAAGTCGTGTGGCACTCGGGGACTGCCGCGGTAAAGCTATTGCATAGCATTTATTCTAGATCCAGTCCTGGAAAATGCGTCAAAAAATTAAAAACGTTAAAAACTCGAAAACGTAGCGAGCCAAACCCGCATTTATTTACGATTAATAAAACTCTAAAAAACAAAAAACGTAGCGAGCCAAACCCGCATTTATTTACGATTAATAAAACTCTAAAAAACAAAACAAAAATACCCTTATTCACATTGAAATAAGGTCGCTTTTCATTGACAAGCAAAAGTGACCCTTATTCTCATTAGCATAAGGTCCACATTGATCACCATTGTCACAGAAACAGCTCAGAGAGACCGATAAAAGGCAAAAAAATTACGACCAACAAAAATTTTAAAACCCTCATATCTCAGAAACGGTTGGAGTTAGCGCATTTCTGACAAAAAATTTGCCCCCCTGCCCGCCGCTACTTCATCCAGGAGAACAAGATAGGATTTACCCCCTCCCCCCTTAACCGTTTACCTCCCCCCGCAAAAAAATTTTTCATTCTAAAAATACCAACACGGAAATCGGAAACACGTGCAAAAACCTCCCCAGCCCCGCCCCCCTGCCCCTCACCACTCAGATTCCACAGAATTCAAAAACCTTATTAAAAACAAAACAAAAATACCCTTATTCACATTGAAATAAGGTCGCTTTTCTTTGACAAGCAAAAGTGACCCTTATTCTCATTAGCATAAGGCCAACATTGATGGACAGTGGGGAGCGTGAGGTTTTTTCGTTACGGAATTTCTGGATTCGGTCCCCGCGCTCAAGGCCCGCGAAAGAAGCTATGCAATAGCTTAAAAACAGACTTCCAAAAAAGTCGGTTTAATTATTATGTGAAATAGTTTTTTATTGATCTCTTTTTAGTTTTGGTAGGTGCCTCGAAATACCATGAAAATCATTTATAGCCAAAGTAAATCTCATGACGATTCCAATAAGCCCAAAGACGTCTAGGATCCATTGTTTTATTTCAGAGCTCCAGTGCCTACCTTACGGCTTCATCATCAGATCAGTTACCATTTTCATCAATACTATTTATTTATAAGTATTCGCTTCATCATAGTCAGTTAGCTATTCGATATATCTTATACCGGTGACATACTTAGCATTAAAAAGTTCCAGTGGCCATCTGAGGTCTTCTTCATCAGTTCCATTTCACCAAATACACTTTCTGAGTGTAAATTTTTACATTGTTGATAAAAATACTAAATTCGCTATATATATGTATTTGATTAGTTTCCTTGATTTCTCTGGGATGCCATCATCAGATTCTAATTTCTTTATCATAGTAACAACCACAGGGTATCTCCTTAAAATTAATCATCAACGGTTCATAAAAGACGAAGTTATAATATCGAGTACATAAAAAAAAATATACGGTCTAATTAAGAAACCTCCTCTTTTTTTGAAGTCTGTTAGTACGCATTATAACGAAATTTGAAACCATTGGTTCGCATATTTAACCATTGATTGAGTTAAATAAGGATAAAAAACTGTAACTTAGCGGCACTGTAGTTGAATTTTTGTAATCCTGTCAGTACTTCCCAATATTACCTTAAGGAAGTCCTCATTGAGAGCATTCACGGTTCGGCACGGTTTCGGTGACGTTTAGCTGTGCGTTACAAAGCTTACACGCAAGCGCGAACTTCGGCCGGTGTGAACGTCGCAACGATTTTCGCGGCAACGGCTCGCATTCGAATGTTCAGGCAAATAAAACGCTCGAAAGCGAGTACCCAGATAATGATAACAATGAGTATGTATGTAGGAATATTACCGGCCTTGTAAAGAGACGAGAGAGAGGACGCTCCTTTATGCAAACATAAAAATCAAAAGAAAATTTGGGTGCGTCCACCACTTTTGTCAAGAGAAAATGCGGTCGCAGACATCAGACTGAATTTCTTTTTGTTTGGCTCTCGCCTATTTCTTCCTCCAATATTCCACCAATTTAAAAGGTATTCCATAAACTGAAAAAGGAAAATATATACTGTGCCCCTATGTTTTGATTTTTGATGATACATTATCTTTAGAAGCACTAGAACCCTCAAAAGATGCTCAAAATTGCGCTGTCAATTGATACCTAGTGTACAAATTTGAAAACTATAAATGAAAAAAGGAAAACATAGGAGCACAATATATATCTTTATTTTATCTCTTAGCGAAAACAAAATGTTGTCCTATCCCATCCGACCCTAGTCTCGTTGAGTAGATGATGTTTATTATTACGAATATTTTACTAACATATTCATATATATTCAAAAATCAGATTTTCTTCGAAATTGCCTCGTTTTTCTATAAAAACCTACGTGTTTTTGCGGTTTGGTACGGAATCCTAAATGTGCGAACTTCAACACGCACTTGGCTGGTTTTTTATCTTTACCAAGCAATCAAATTGTCTTCGTCAACATCAATGCATGCCCACTATTAGCTTTATCAAAGAAGTGAAACCTGATCATTAAACCATTGAACAAACTTCTTGGTATAACAATCCCATTCAAAGTCTTTTAATAGCCAACAGTCTAACACGTCTGCCTGTCATCTATGACATTTGATGCAGGTCCATATTGTTCCGTTAACTCACGAAATAGTTGGCCGTTGTTACTTTCATCTTTACGCCACGCGCGCCGTTTGCTTTGATGGACACGTGCCCTTGTGATAATAAAAAACATTTAGAATTTTCGTTTGGGTAATTTCTACATCTAAGTCATAAATGTCACGATTATCATTTGTTGGTATAGCGCTATTTATGTTATATCTCTTAGATTAATATATCATCAACATCATAACAGCCGCAATATGTCCACTGCTGGACATAGGCCTCCCCCAAGCGTCACCCAATTGACAAAATATATACATGACATAATTAACATTAAGCCTGTATTTGCGAAGGGTTAGGGTATGTTCACACGGAAGATCCGTATTTCCAGGATCGTTTTAACGTATCCGTCTCTATTGGAGGTGATGTTCACACCGCATTTACTGTCCGTTTTTACGGATCTGTCGCTACTGGGGTAATATTCACACCACATTTAGTCAGTATACCACCAACTTTCAAACAAAACGGATCAGTATTTTAATACTGTTGTGTGTTACCTACGCCATTACCGAATAAAAACGTAAACGATAAAGCGTGCCTGTAAAACGGACTGCTGTATATTTTGTCGGATCGGTATTTTTTACTGGATTCGGAATAATGAGTTGTATGAGAAAACTCACACACATGACGTGTGTGAGTTTTCTCATACAACTACATACTTCAGCGCCCAATAAAAACGTATACGATAAAGCGGGGTAGGTATACTACATACTATATAAAGTATATTCACATATCGTCAGATGCGTTACATTTAATAGGAGGGGAGGGGGGGGGGCGAGACTGCTACTGACTAATTGCAAATAGAAAAACCCAATAATAGTTTGGCCGAGAATTGAGTCCTGGACCTCATGATCCATAGTAGCTCCTCCGACCACTAAACCTACCTGCGGTTGTACATATTTATATTATGACAAGTAAAACCGATGTCGACTATTTTCCAATGTAAAAGTCGATAGAGCGCAAAATTTTGAAATTAATATCAGAATAAATTACATCATTCAAAAATGATCCGATTGTCCAAAATCGCTATCAGTTTCGTACTGCAATATCTGTAAAAAAGATAACTAAAATTTTAAATCGCAATTCATGTTTCGCCAAAAGATTATGGTAATGGACTGCCGTCATAATGGACTTTCGTGTTCATTGTTTTACGTGAACTAACAAACTTCTGAGAATTTCGACGAATAATTCATTTAGTAGCGTTATGTCAGCTAAAGAATAATGTTATAGATACCGATGTTCGATAGACTGGATACAAATAAAACGCAATAGCCAGATGGTACAAGCCGGTCCTGATAAGGGAAGTGTTCACTTGATAACGGGTACGATGCACACGCGAGCCCATTGTAGTTGAGTGAAATGCTACAGAAGGTTAATTTCATAAAATGGTAATATTTAGTTCATGCACAGAAATGCACAACGATCTTATCATATTCATTACAATAGCAGCCGGAAAATGTTGACTGATTGATTTTCCTCAAACAGTCAACATAAATAAATTTATTAAACATATTTTTTCGGGGGACACAGGAAATAAATATAAAGGAAAAAATGTGGTATCACTATAACTATGCCAAGAGGCTTTATCTCTGCTAAGGGTGCGATTTAAAAGAAATACTACGCGATATTGTATTCTTGAAAGACGTTATTTTCACTATATGAATTTCAAAGAATTATAATCATAATCAATCATAATCAATTTTTATTTGTGTAACATAGGTAGTAAATATAGTTCTTAAATTAAAGTTCGTAGGTCGCTATGTTATGCCAAGAAGCGTACAAATATTATGGTTACATGCGAAATACAAAGAAAAACAAAATATTAATCATGCGAGAGGTAAATTATTTGGTAGCTATGTCAAAAATTAATAGAATGTGTTAAATAAATAACAACAAAATTATAAATGTCACAATATGGAGTAATTTCTACAGTCAAAAAAAATAAAATTTTAATCATGCGAGAAGTAAACACAAATTATTTGGTAGCTATGTCAAAATTAATAGAATAACTATGTTATATAAATAACAACAAAATTATAAATGTCACAATATGGAGTAATTTTTACAGTCACTGCATAAATAATAATCATAAATTACAATTATTCACAATATTCAATAAAAGATTGTTTCAATAGTCAAATAAATAAATAGGTCTACATTAATTTATCATTCGGAAATTCAGCAGTCGTATAATAGCATTTTACAATTAATAACAGATTTAATTTCTTTTTGAAAAGTGTAACATTCAAATTTTTTATGATATCTGGTAATTTATTATAAATGCGCGGTGCCATACCTAAAACGCTCTTATAATACTCACAGTGGATCTTTGTGTCTCTGAAGTTGGTTTTGTCAAATAATGCGCACGAAACAGTTTAACTGCATAGAGTAAGCGAGATAGGATGATGCGACAAACGTAAGCGAGTGAAAGAGACAGTTATACAATGATAACTTCACTTTTAATATTGACACAAAAATAGCTTTTGCGCAGGCTCTTGCAGCCAATTCAGAGACACAAAGATCCGTTGTGAGTATTATACTCACTAAGGCAGTCTTACATATATATGCCCAGGTAGCCAGCACCTGCTACGGTAAATAAACGTTTAAGTATTCACGCTTAAAGATTAATAATTTCATGATTGTGATCGTGATGACATGATTTCGTGATTGTGTGAACAGTGGTATTTCTGTTAAGTAACTACTTCCATATCATTGACAGTAATTTCAGACTAGCCCACGGTACGAATCCAATGTGATTTTTATTTAGTACCACCTATTGAATCCGTACCCTGAAACATTTAATATTATGTAGTACTTGTTACCAGCTTAGTTTTAAATATTTACTGTGTTCGAAAGGTACGATGTTAATTGTGTTTTTATTGCGATTGTTTTGTGTCTGCTGTTAAATAAGTAACGACGAAGATAACAAAAAGTAATTATTGATTAATTCGTGTGATTATCATGTCATATTGTATTCGAAGTCAATATAATATTAGCTATTACTTTAACGTTAATAACTACTATGGATGAAATGAGAGTAATGGATCTAATGCGTAATGGCAATAACATTGTAAAGGGGAATGGAATTAGCAATACGTTACTTCATGAAGCATTTATCCAATTGTTCTAAAGACAGCGGAAGCGTGAAAACAGTCTTACTCCAATCGTAAGGTTAAAGACCGTGAGATGAGGTTAAAACAGCTACATAAAAATCGCAATTCAATTATTTATTTATAGCGTGTTATCTATAACAGGCAGACCAAAAATATTATCCATATAGGTAATCAATGCATATCTATCGATATCGTCCATACTTCACGTGGAGATATTATGTCCGTGCGGTAACAACATTTAGCCAGCGCGGAGTTGTCCTCAAGTTTTCCACTGTGAATTTTATCTAACGTGTTGAACGGAAGCCAGCCGATGCGCACATCTTGTTGCCGCATCCCGTTTCACTCGGCCCTCCGCCAATCGCCTCCGACCTCCGACCAAACGGACCTCTACACCTCAATTCTCCCTCAGTCTTACTGTGGGCGGCGCGACGCACGGACGTACGCCTCGTTCGCTCGGCATCCGCTCGCGAGCTTTCGAATTTTACCTGTGGATTGTCAGTGACATGTGTCTGTAAAAAAAATACACTCATTATAAATATTGTGGATTTTTTCTGGATTAACACTGCCCTGTTTCGAGTTCCGAGAAAATCACAACGTATCATATTCAAGGTCGGTGTGTTATGTATGCTTTGCGAATAGTAATGCGATTGGATGCAATTGGAATGTCACCCATCCAGTCTTTATAAGTTGGCATTAAAGGATTGTCGAGGTGAAGGAAATCTTTATAAAGTTCGTGTATCGGAGTTCGTTGACGTCTCGGATTAGACTTGTTTTTCTTTAATTATTTTTTGTTGTTTGACCGGTGCGTGAGACAAGGTTCGCTCACTCGATCATTCCTCCATCACTTGACTATAAATAAAGAACAATCGGATATTGAAGATTTCAATAGAAACATTTCCGGATTTGCACGAAGTGAGTAACGTGCAAGTTTCCTGTTTATCTTTGAAACAATGGAGTATTTCAGACTCGATGCCAATTTGAACACCGGCGCTGAACGTACAATTAACTTCCTAGGTGTGTGTATATTTTTATCTTCTCAATACATTCAGCAGTTGAAAATTCTTGTAAACATACTCGCGAAATATTTACTGTATGAGCTCCGAAGTAACATAAACCAGACTATAATATATAACCATAAAATGAATCAGAGCCAGTTGAACCGTAGTGAGTTGAGTTTGATTTTAATGTCAAGATGATCTCACCGATACCTGTCTATTTGAATATTTTCTATTCGAAGAGTCTTTGTTTTATTACCACAAGTATATTTACCTTTAGGAAATATGTGTCGATATTAAAATGGTGAGTGGGTGAATCATATTTGCAGCTGGAGCAAATATTGATAGACCTGATTATGCAAATTTTATGGTTACGCAAAACTATTTGTTCTATTTCGCAAGTGCCGATTTTATTCATACAAAATTGGCAAATTTTATTGAATATGTCAATAAAAATAAATTAATGACGATAAAATTACGTTTAATAGAGATCTTACAATGACATGCAATTACGGCACCCATCGTAATAGTTCGCATCTCGCATTCCCCTTTAATCGATCCCTACTCAATGCAATTGAAATCATAGTGATTACGCATAATGATATAGCAATATCACCCATGAATGAATCAGAATCCTTCACACGGGAAGTACCTGACTTGATTGCTGCCATGGTGATTACACCTGACAATACGCCGTTTTAGAGGCTCCTACTGTGTCAAGGACAGTTGATGTTGGCGGTAACCACACAATTATTAAATAATTACGTACTTATACAAATTCCTTGAGCTATGGAGTTACTAAAGAAGTAGGAAACGGTAATAGACGCGCAGTTCATCATCTTGAAAGGGACGAAATCAATGCCATTTTTGAAGATGCCGCCGATTTTAAGAAACAAAAGATTTTGATATTCTTAGATCTTGCAATATTTGGCCCTGCAGAAGGCAATTTGAACAAGATTCCAGTTCCAAATAATATTCTTCTATTGTAATGTAAAAGAATTTGGCTTGCTTATTTGCTTATCCTTATCTGCTTTTCCTACCAATTGAGATTTTGCACGACGATAACATGATGATAAAGAATAAAGAGCAATAATTGCTGCTTATCTACCTGATAAAATTCTGGATTAGCTTGGTGTAAATATAAAAGTCATACGAAGGAGGATAGGAATGGGGTGTCTTTTGGCTTCAATCTTCACAGAATAGACTAAAAATTTGTAACCACGCACAAAGTTTCGATCGCAACATTTTGTACTTTACATTCATCAACTAGATTAGGATTTGTGCTAACGTTTATATTAACATAAAGCTATGCCTGCTAATTAGTCCCATAATAACTGTTAATAATTAATTCTGAAGTAATAAATGGCGTTCAATTTATCTCACGGAAAGGCTACAGTTAAATTTAACTCGAGTAAAAACATCTACGGATGTTAGCCGTCGAAAAAATGTCGTAGCTTTTTGGTTTCTTTAGAAGTGATTTAGTACTTTTAAACTATTAAACATTTTTAAATTTGTTCCAAACCGAACCAGCGTTATGTTGTTAGCTAGTCCTTTTTTATCCGGTCAACATGCTTTTAAGTACCCAAATATCTAAAGCGAATCTAATATGTAAATGTTTTAATAGACTCTCATTTGTATTTAAAGACTCCATTCTATGTAATTGCTTATTTAACTCAACCACAGAGCATTCTAAATGTAATTAAATTTGACCCTTTTAAAGTAAATGAACGCAAATAACCCATGCCAACTGAAATGGCGAGCGTAGACGCTCTAAAATATATTACATTATGTGCCAGTCATCAGTTAAAGTCAGCAGAAAATTTCGAACTGTCTGCGGAAGATTGAAAGTGGAATAGTTTCAGGGACTTGCTGAGACCTCCGGACGTTTTGCCCCGAAAGCTAATTAGTGAGGTGAGTCCGTCCATCGACAAACTGATTTGCGTCGATCGCTTCCCAACTAACAACGGAAGTTGTAACGTTGGGAAGTACTTGCCAAACGACGGTACTGACTTTGAGAAACAAAACGTCTTTAAATAGAATGAGTGATGAGCTGCGTTTAAGTAACTGGTTAAACTGGTTCCACAAGCATGAGTGGTTCACTCAAACATTATGTGTTGAAATTATGGTTGACTAAAGTAACGTTAATTAAAAATCGATTTGTTGCCTTTCAGTAAATATCTATTTTAAGTCCATCTATGTATTTTTATCCAATATGTAAAGTTTTACACGAAACCAATAATATCGCACCTTTGTAACAAATCCAAGATTTCCAGAGGGTGTAATTTAATGCCCATTTCTTCAAATATATCTTTTGGGCACATACGGAAATAAATAAGCCCACAAACGGGACCTCCGGAAAATATATTGAACTAAAGCCTAAATAAATTTTCAAATAAACGGGCTATCGAAAGTTTCAAAGCAAATATCGCCCTATGAATATTCAGTACTAGACCTATGATAATAAAGTTGATATTTCTATCACGAGTTTCCACAGGAACCGCGGCCGGCTGTTGTTTTAAAACTTTTGCTCCAATGAAATAGACGCTGTTATTGCTTAGATTTTACCTAAGCTTTCATAACATCACAGTGAAACTGTTAAACTCCTAGTAGTAAGCACGAAGAAATACTCGGGAACAATGTGCGGCTTAATTTCAAAGCGCTTTGTTTAAGAGCCAATCAAAATTATGCACGGCGGCTCCCATATTTCTGGAACGTCAACTCAGTAGGTACCCGGTAACGAGTTTTGTTCCCCACACCGTTTAGGACCAACTGCTGAGGCAATTTTAGCTGTTTCAAGACTCAACTGTAAGATTCTGCTTAAAACAATAGTCGTAAATAGACCGATAGCGCTAGGCTATTTTGATGTCATAAGTTTAAAAAATTCTAAAGTTGTTTATTTCTTGCCTGTGGATACAGTCGTACCTATGAAGGTTATTATTGCGTTTTGTGTCAGATCTGATACTTGCATTTTCAGTAATTCGCTGATTTGTGGTTGATAATTTTTATTCAAATCAAAACGGGCAAAAAATATTTAAAGTTTAAAATATTTATGGTATTATATCTAGGATAGTTTGCGGAGTGTGCAAACCCAATTTGTGTCATAATCGTCCAATGCAAACTGACATAGGGTCAATATGTAAAATATAGTGCTAAAAAAAAATTACAGTTTATGAAATAACTATTTCCTTTATCAGATCACTTACATATGCCTATTAAATAAATTTGTGCCAAATTAGGGCACGCAATTTTAAGATTTTTAATTATTTTGTTTTTCTAAGCTACAAACGCTTCAAAAAAATATTACAATCATTAGAGTTCACTTATTTAATATCATAAATGCATGAAAAATCTACATTGTAAATTTGTGTCATTTTCATTCACGGTAAGTATTAAAATGAATAAAACACAAAAACAATGGTTGCGGTCGAAGCGGGCGGACGCGGCGGCGGCAAACGCACGCAAACTCGTTCGTTCGGTACAATTTCTTCTTAGATGCGAAGCGTTCATAAATAAATAACATACCTATCATATTGAGTATTGATTGACTATTATCTTCGCTACGTAATGAACAAATGTGTAACCCATAGAGATAAAAAAAATGAAGTGCTAATTTTGTACACAGCGCGTCTGCAATCTCATTACCTACGAATGTCAATGGTCAATGCTTAGAAGACGGTCAATGTGGTCAATATTATTTTAGATTGACGCTTCGATTCGCTTCGAATTTAAACCTGAAAGCGGTAGGTTGGTAGGTATGCCGACACCTACCTACCTACCGCTATTTCATTATACTGCATCTCGATATCCCGCGCCCCGCTTCGGTTAGGTAGTGTACTAGGTACCGCCCTTTTTGCGTCGACCATAGCCAAATGACTTGTTTGATTTTTTGCCGTCTTTTTTTAATTACATAAACAAGGGGCTGACAGGTACTAGAGAAACAGTCACCCGATGCTGCGATAATATTGGTTGATGAGTATGTTGGCGTTAATTTAGCGGGCGAGCCCTGCAAGCTAAAATAGTCCTTACGGTGATCAGATATAGATTTGGCCGATTGTACCTACAGTCAGTAAGACAAATAATACACGAAGTAAAAAAATACTAGATATTTTTGTTGTGTGGTGATAGTGATTATGGGTGTAGTTTTATTTCAGCACGGTCCTTAAAACAGTCTGCTTTTCCGTCATTCCTTACAATGCTTGATTCTATGAACTTTAACAATCCCCTTTCACAAAGGACAATCACTGTATGTAACGTCCAGTATCCACATATCAACACCCAATTTGAATAACATTATAACTTTAGTTACACATTGGTACAACTTTATGTCATATGAAATCAGCAAGGACAGACCTTTATTTCTGCCTCTTAACCGTATTTAAGAGGCAGAAATAAAGGATAAGAAAATGTGAAATTTAATAATTTTATTTGATTTGTAAAATGGAATAATTTTATTTGATTTGTAAAATGGAATAATTTTATTGTAATTAAAAATGAACAATGTTTCTACTAAAGTATACTTGTCGATCAAGTTCCAATACCTACACAAAAGTTTTGGTAACAAGGGTTTCTTTGTTTTAAAGTAATTTAAATTGACATACAATGTAATACATTTTAAATTTTGCTCTATTTATATTTTACTATATTGTAATTTAATTTGAGAGCAATGGTGGCCCAGTGGTAATGGCCGCGACTTACAAGTTGTAGGTCGTGGGTTCGAGCCAAAGCAGGCGCTTTACTTTGTGTAAATTATTTCATCACCACTGCTCTCAAAACAGTGAAGGAAAACATCGTGAGGAAACCGGCATGTCCTAGAACCAAAAATTCGAAGACATGTGACATCCACCAACCCGCACTGGGCCCGCGTGGTGGATTACGGCCCATCCCCTCTCACAGAGAGGAGGCCTGTGTCCCAGCAGTGGGAACATTAATAGGCTGATGATGATGATGATGATATTGTAATTTTAAGTTACAATGCTTTTCTTCTTAAATCTAAACAGTTAATTTAAATGTTATCATTGTAAAGAAAGATGCAGTGTTGACATCGAGAATAGGTTTTTAGTACATCAATTGAATATAGTAGTATCAGCATAAATGGTCTTGGAGAAAAACTAAGAGTAGGAATGAAATAAACATTTTTTTAGACTCATTCAATATTACAGATATGTGGGTAAGAAGAATAATACAAATAAATGTGTAGAAGTAATTGCAAACGATAGGCGTCGTAAGCATTAGGATAGGACAGGATAGATGGACCCCCTTTTCTGAACTTAAACTCCCATTTGGTCTATTGTGCGTTTAGGCCCCCTCTCTGTAAGAGGTAATGGGCCGAAATCCACCACGTGGGACCAATGTGGTTTGATGGATGTTACTCGTACATGTCTTAGATTTGCAATGAAATGCATTTTTACTTCAGTGTTTTGAGAACAATAGTGATGAAATAATTTACACAAATTAAAGCACTTGCCTGGGTTTGAATCCACGACCATACTTGTAAATTGTGTCCGTTACCACTGGGCCATCACTGCTCTTGGATCTACTATCTACTGCGTGGTAAGCTTTGCAATAGGGGGAATGCATTTCATTTATATTTGGTAGGCTTGCGCTAGACTACTTCTTCACCAGATGGTAAGCGATGTCGTGGTCGACGATTAAACACGCTTGCCTAAAAGTTACCTATTCACTCTTGACTTAAACACTCCTAAGTTGTAGCTATCGAGCAACACAAACTCCGGCAGGGAATGCCACTCTTTAGCTGTACGTACAATCTACGTATTCCCAAAATGTTTAGTGTGTATGGGTGGGATGTCCACCATGTACCAATGGCACATCGCCGTAAGTCTTATAGTCCGATTATGGAATGGGCTAGGTGGAATCAGATCGTACATTTCCATCGCACACTTCCCGAAATTTAACCGATTAAAACCGACAAGCTCGCAACTCGGCGACGTTGTTTAAGGCTCTGGAGCTACGATTCGACCAGTGTCTCATTGCCGATCTTCTTGGTCCGTTTTTTGATCAACTTAAGTGCATGAAGCTGGTTTTTGGCAGATCCGGCCCAGAAATGATAACAGTACTCCATACATCATCTAACTAGCGCTTGACGAGCTTGACACAACTTGAGCAATTGTTCTGGCGTGAAGAACCGTCTCACTTTTGTGGGGATCCCCAATTTTATTGCAGCCAGTTGAAACTTTGCCTCAATGTATGGATCAAAATTGAGGATCGTGTTAAAAGTAACGCCAAGAAGCACAAGATGGTCCATTATCGGCACGTTTACACCTCGGAAGGAAAGAGCCGAGTAGAATTGGCACATTTTAACAGAGAAAAACACGCCTGAGTTTTAGCAGCAAAGAACCAGACCAAATTGGCATCGCCCCATTTGGAGACTGGCTTCAAGGATAAGCTCAAACGCTCCACCACAGCCTCACAAAGGACAAGGATGGAACAGTACCTCTCAGCAACAGTGCTGTCGTCTGCATAGCCAAGTTTCAAGCACTTTACTTACTTTACCAACCCTTGAGGGACCCCGGTATAAATATCCAATTGGTCAGACGAGAACCCATCGATAACGACTGGAATGGACCGATCCCACAAGAAATCTGCAATCCAATCACACATACCATCACCAGGCAGACCGAATGAAGGAAGCTTACTAATAAGGCTTCCGTGCCAGACCCTATAGAAACCATTCGAGTTATCGAAGGAGATGGCAAGCACCTCCCCGCGCCTCTCGATGGCCTTACTGCAGATGTGAACGGCATAAGCTAGAAACCCTGTAGAACCGTATTGGCAATCACTTCAGGATGTCATTAGCTTCTAGGTATACCAGGAGCTTAATATTAAGCACACGAAGAGATGGGTATATAATTGGCAGGGTCAGCTCAACTTTCCTTCTTGGACACGGGCTGTACGTTAGCTTACTTCCAAGCATTCGACTCTTTCACAGTTTCACACGAAAGGCAAAATAGACGTGTCAAAATCGGAGACAGTTCGGGCGCACAAGTTTTAAGGACAAGTGTAAGTATCCCGTCCCATCCCGTCGGGATCACTAGCTTTGTTCAAGTCGAGGTTGATACGAACATCCTTTTGATGGATGTGAATGTCCGACATATATGTCTCACATCCACCAGGAGAAAGAATACATCCGCGCATCACCAGAATGCTGACGCGAAGATTATGCAAAAAGAGGCAAAAAAGTTTGCCTTCTCCTTAACGAAGCGGGCCAGCGATCTGTCGGGTTTCAGCAGTGGTGGTAGTGAGGGATGGCAGAAGTTCGACTGAACCGACTTACCCAGGGACCAAAACGCTTTACTATCTTCTGGGTAAGAAGCAAGTTATGTCCCTATTCGGCCAATGTGGTTGAACCGAGCCCTTTGCAACACCTTCTTGCAGGACTTGGCAGCACTGTTGAAGGCCTTTTTTCTGACATACGTCACTCGCATTCCCAAGGTGAAGTTATCGACACAGAGTATCGGCCTGGATCTATTGTCAGCAGAAGGTCCAAGCAATTGGCCGTGTGCGAATCAACATCCCCCGTTGCTGTTGCCTCCCGAACCAGCTGGCGGATTACCGCTAACGAAAGCTTATGCATTTCCCATCCAGCATGATTACTGCACTGGTATGGGAAGAACCACGTTACTGCTGGTGGTGAGCATTAAAGTCCCCCTGGATCATTAATTGGGTGGAAGGGTACCACTACTGTGCCGCATCAGCCGCTTAACTGAGGTAATCTGTGAGCCTGCTTGTCTCCTGATCGCCGCTGTGCGGACGGTAGACACGGGCATAGATAATTTTATCCAGACCTGTGTCCACCAGAGCCCAAAGCGTTGTGAATATTAATTGAATTATAATAATTATTAAAAAACGAGTTTATTAGCTCTTCCATAGTACTTTACATGTCTTTTTATCTAAATCTAACATTGACACACATTGTAATTGTTGCTTACAATAATATTTAACAAAGTTTTTTTTTGTCGGTATAATTCGTAATCGTACAATAATATTCACAGAACGAATCTTTCAAATGTTTTCAAGACTCTATTGTAACCGTAGTTACAATGTTTTTCATATTAAAAATGCTAAATATCTATATATTGTAAAATTGCGAAAATCATACTTGCAGTGGTTTTATCAAAACTGAAAGAGCAATTAAAATTAGTAACATGAAACCTAAAATAAAGCAAATAAACTTTACAAAAAAAGAAAATAGCTGTGTTGAAAACTATGCAATGTTGAGTTACTATGTTATTCATATTGGGTGTCGACATAACACATTTATTAAATTCAATCTCCATTTTAGTCTTTCACAGCTTCATACATAACTAACTTTTAAGGCCCACTTGCGCAAAAAACTTAACTCAGTTGCTAAGACTAGGTTAAATTGACAGTTTGTTATACAATATTGTCAATTTAACCTTTGTCTTTGACCTTTGTCAATTTCATCTCGTGTTAGCAACTAATTCTGAGTTAAGTTTTTCGTGCAATGGGCCTTAATCAATCAAATACATCATAAATAACGCACGCACTTTTTTGTTGCAACTTGCAAAGACCGAATGTAAACAAATAAACGCGCCGCGCGTATGGCTTGCCGGCACCCGCGCCGCTTGTGCCTGCGCTTATCCCCGCGCTCGCCCTTCGTGCGAAGAAGTCTAGATATTTTTTTTAGAATAATACGATTTCGTGGATAAAAACGACACAAATTATGAATAGTGTTTTGTCACACCATAATAATGAAAAACACATAAACTCTAATAACTTGTATTTTCTTTTGTGGATTTTACACGGTGTTGTAGTAAAAAAATAAAATATCTTTAAAAGCCGTGGATGAATTTGACACAAAATATTTTAAACAACAGATATCAGTACTCTAAAACGCGTAATACCTATTTAACCTACTTTAATATTCTTTTAGAGCTAGTTGGCTACGTGTTAGGTACTGGTTAAGTATTAGGATTCCCGTGGACAGAGATGACACAAAATGCCTATGTACATCAGTTACTACTTCGTTATTATCATGAAAGTAAAATTTTCATCTCTAATTTTCTTTTCGTCCGATACTGGTCGAAAAGACAAACAGCTAAATTTCTACCTATGCAAATACCTAGGATGACACAAACTAAGGTATTAGGTTGGGCAAATGGTCCGGCAACTATATGCGAAAAACAAACAACTTTAATATTTTTGAAACCTCAAAACCTAGCGCTATCGGTCTAAAATTCAGCTGGGCCCGTCAAGGTGTTTAATTTGTACAAGTCTTTGAACACCCATACGGTATGGACAAAAGAGTCGTTTGTCTGGCTTGGAGCGGCCTATTTAAATTATAATCGTACGAGATGTGTTGCTTAGCGTATTAAAGTGACTGAAATTAACGCGCGTCGAACCTATTAAACTGTCTACAGCAAGCAGACGTGTTTTAAATAACTAATCATGAGAGAGTTTGTCTTCTTTATGACTATTTTGAAGCGAAAGTTCATTCATCTAAGATCAATCAATTAAGAAAACTTGAGTTTTAACATGATACTTTAAAAATATTCTTCTGTATCATCAACACAATAGAATGAATAAATCAAAGGATAGTTTTACTCCTACTACACAAGTTTAATCTTCAACAGAAATCGTCTCGTGTTCGTTGAGTGTATTTCCTTTACTCGCATCCTTTCTTTCCTTTGAAGACATCAAACTAATCTACGCTTTCAGTTATTATACTTACGTTCTAATTTATTCGTTCTTCGTAATATACAGAAAACATGTTCCAATTGTCAACGTGACGTAATTTGGGTTTTCTCGCGAGCGACAAAGCCGGGCTCTGAGTGATTATACGAGGCTATAACTTCCGTACCACGAGGCGGTGCAGAATGGGTGCAGGTCGTGGGAACATCACTGAGTTGACGGATTTACTCGACATCGACGATTTTTATTATTTACTTTAACATAACAAGGTTAACGGCCCATTATTTATTATTATTATAAATTAAGAGAAAATGTAAAGTAGATATTTTTTGTTTCTTGTAGTGGATAATGATGATGGAAAAAGTTTTAATGAAGTTAATATCTTTCATGGGAGTATCTGGTGTTCCTAAGTATAAAGCTGATGTCATAAAATTGTGTATGACTTCAGTTTATGTTTACCGTGGACATAGTTAACTGTACCAGATGTAGCAAATTCTATTCTAACATTTCGAGGAACTATTTATTTAGATGCTTTGCCGCTATTATAGCTTTCCACGACTGCTTTGATTTTCTTATTTGTTACAATTTAGAAAACTCTTTTTTGTGTGAAGTGTTACTCCTATTGTTTTTATGGATCTAACTGTATTGAACCTACCACTGGAAGGTGTAACATACTAATTTAAAAACAAACCACGCAACTTACAGTACCGCGACACCTTAGCATAGATACAACTACTACAGGAATGAACACATTCAAAATATATTTTTTTATTGCCTTGCACTATTTGCTTATCCTGGACAATTAAGTCTCGTCCAGCGAATTCAACTTGGGTAATACCTGATGCGTGACGTTTTTCAAAGAACTTGTATTATTCAAATACAGATTCGTGCAAACGTGTATTGTATTTTGCGGTCGTAACAGATAAGTTCTCTATAATATACTTGGAGTCTACCAGTCTGCGGTTTTAGCTAACATCTGTCTACGTCTGCCCCATTTGCTGCCATTGTGATGTCATGGTGAGCCCGTTTTTGGCAGAAATTCGCGCTTTGCATCGCAAAGTCAATGAACGATATTCATGATTTATTTATAGAATAAACGAGTATTTGTAATTAGCAGTCAGTTAACACTATTTGCATTGGCATTCAGGTTTAGTTCATTTCTTATCTACTTTGACGAAATTTTTGCTATGAGTGTATGTGAAATAATAGTTGTAATTTTTTTTATTAGTAACGTTATCGATATTGAAAATAAAATAAAACACTTTTACATTGAGTTTTCGATCGGTTAATTGAGAATTGGATGAAAACACACAGGCGTCTTCTTGAACACTTAAATATTTTAAAGTATATTTTTTTTGAATAGTTAAAGTAATTACGGGACAGAACATTTTTTTTTTAAATCTGTATTCACTTTATTGAAAAACCGTCAGTTTGTCTGAAAGCTACCCATTTTTCTTTCAGTACATTTTATGAAATTAGAAATCTGTACGTGCTTTTATTTTATACCGAAGCTCGTCTCGAAGGAGCAGCAGATGATGATGAAATATGTCACGAACTCCAATATAAATTACATTTCGTTACAACATGTGTGGGACATCCCTCGAGATTTCAAGTTTATCAACACATTACTCAGACTACGTAACTTCACGAAATTAATAGTTGTTGTATGGAAACGACTAATAGGCTTATAGTGTTCGAAATTCAAATCTTGCTATTGCTACTTCTACATCTATTAAAGTTTTGGGTTACCTAAACTTATTGTAAAGGGAATGTTCCTGGTTAACTTCTACAAAGTAATTAGTTGTTGTTAACGTTACTATTCTATAATGTGATTCAAATTCAAGGAAATTATGCGTATATTTATCAATGATATGATCATCTTAAAAATCTTATATATGTGCTTAAACTTTAATAGAGAATTCTTACAAAATTCTGCATATTTATTTTAGCAACTTTATTGCAAAACTCATCCGTAGTGATGAAAATCATTTTGACAATACAACATAAGCTCAGCACATAAGGTATGTTTGAAAAATATGTCCCTTCATAAAACTAGATAGCCTTGTAAAACGTTGAATTATTAAAAGTGAAGCGGCATATATGCGAGTGTGTAACAAAATTAGAATCGTTATCTTCGGCCTTGAAGCTTAGATTGTCATCACCATCAATATCAAACTCATTTACCAATTGAAATCAAATTAGTGTCGCTGATTCTGTTCATATCTGATACTAGTTTTCTATGATTAGATATACATAGCATTGCATCATGCTTATATTCACCGGTTTATTAGTCACAAAATGTATACAGTGTATCTTTAGTACGTTCAAAATTTGCCAATCATGTTAAATCTCCATGTTATGGGTGGCGTGCCTTTTTTTTATGAACCACGAACAAGTCCAGTCTGCTTTTGAGAAATTCCTGATTGAAAAAATCCAATAGCAATTTACCCAACCCGGTAATTTTTCGTTGAATCCAGGACCTCATGCTTAACAGTAGCACTTGTGATCAATATACCAAAGAGACAGCCTAGACCCTAAAAACCGGCCAAGTGCGAGTCGGACGCGCGCACGAAGGGTTCCGTACCATTATCGCAAAAAAAGAGCATAAATATTTATTTTATTCTGTTTTTAGTATTTGTTGATATAGCGGCAACAGAAATACGTCATCTGTTAAATTTAAAATGCCGCCTAGCTATCACGGTTCATAAGATACAGCCTGGTGACAGACGGACAGAAAGACAGACGGACCGCGGAGTCTTAGTAATAGGGTCCCGTTTTTACCTTTTGGGTACGGAACCCTAAAAATTATGTATGCATCTATATAGGCATGAATACCTACATAAAACGCTTATCACAGTAATATTATTGTCTCCATTCACTGAACTAGGGCTCCTTGCACTAAATACGATATCAAAAGGCTATCTGTGACTTACGATCTAGGCGACAGTAATAGCGAGGCCAAACACATGACGTGGCAAGTGTTGTAACTTGTAAGATAGCACGTGGCTTGACGTGGAAAGTGCATACAAAAGTACAATGTCAACTTTTTATTTTTTAAGTATTGTAAATGAAAATATTAGATTTGGTGCAATGTGTGCTATTTAAATTTTGAAATTATATTTGAAATAGTAGTCGTACAGAATATGTAATAGAATTTACTTATAAAATCGTTTATTGCCGAAATTTGGAAACATTGTTAAATAACAAGAAATTCGATTCAAGAGAGTCGATCGAAAAGCGGCCCTAGAGGCTCATCGGCGCCGAGGCGCTGGTCAAGTCAAAGCTCCAGAGTCTTGAGCATCGTCGCCGAGTTGCCAGCCTGTCAGTTATTTATCGGTTACATTTCGGGGAGTGTGCGATGGAATTGCACGATCTAATTCCACCGAGCCCGTTTCATCATCAGACTACCAGACGTACGGCGATGAGCCATCGATACATGGTGGACATCCCACCCATGCGCACAAAACGTTTTCAGAACACTTTTATTATGCGTACATCTAAGGAGTGGAATTCCCTGCCGGAGTCTGTGTTTCCCGACAGCTACAATCTGGGGGTATTTCAGTCAAGAGTGAATAGGTTATTTCTAGGCAAGCGTGTTTCACCGTTGCCCACATCATAGCATACCATCAGCTGAGATGGTGGTCAAGCGCGAGACTATTGGATATAAAAAAATATATTTTAGGTCTGCTTTGTGATGTCCCGTTGTGAAAATTTCTTGTTATTTAACAATGTTTCCAAATTTCGGCAATAAACGATTTTATAAGTATATTCTATTACATATTCTGTACGACTATTATTAAAAATATAATATCAAAATTGAAATTAAAAGGCGTCCACAGTAGTCCTCCATCGCGATGCTATATGGGAGGTATATGCCAAAAGTCACGATTGTTCAATTGAATTTTTTGATGAAATTTGTAATATTCCTTAAGTTGGGAGATACTTAATCCAATAAAAAAGGATGATCACGATTTAAAGTAGTTTCGGAGAAATTTGTGATTAAACATACAAACAAACAAACATAAATTCACTTGTGAAACTTAGTACATTTATTAAGAAGCCCATACAGAGTAACAAATGTGAATATTGTGCAATTCTAATAATATTATACATACGTGTCGAATTGATTACCTTCTTTTTTGAAGTTGGTAAAAATAAGTTGTAGTGTGTGTGTGTATTGTTATATTGTTGTGTTTTTAATATATTTAATTTTGCTGATAAAACGACATATATATTTATAATAGGTAACCGCAACTGACGCAATTTGATTGTAACTAATAAATGCTATTGAATAGTTCCGACGAATTTTATGTAGTCGTTCAGTCGTTGCCCGGATAGTGGATAAGCATATACTTTTTTATTTAAATGTCCTAGCGATAAAGTGTTTCCTGTTACTAACGATAAATGTAACATATTATTATACGAGTAGTTTCAATTGCTATTGCTACAGTAGCTACCGGGTGAATATATTTGTTATAGATAAGGGTAAAGTTAAATTACATTTAAATATTGCAACTGGAGAGCGAAAAGTCACTAAGTTTGAATATATGTAGTATTTTTACAGTCCCGAATACTCAATTTCTTCGGACACGTTTCAAGGCGCACGTTGTGAGACGCATTATATCTGCCCCATATGCTACCAATACTTCATGACGACCACGACCCATGCGTTGGACCGACCAGATCAAGTCTGCTGTGGGCGGTCCCGTGCACGAATGTACCCGGATGACTTCTAATCGGGCAAAGTGGCGAGACATTGTGAGACGTATTATATCTGCCCCATATGCTACCAATACTTCATGACGACCACGATCGCTCTGTCAAGAGCGTAACGACTAAGAAGAAGAGACTAGTATTTTTAAAGAGAAATATACTTTTATCTTAAAATATTTTCATTACAATGTTATCATAAAATAAGTTAGGTTTACCAAGGTTGCCCCACATTGCTACAGGAAAATGGATATTGATTATGAATAGCGAGATACCTATTGGATATAGCTTGAAGGTTTTTGAAAGATTGATCCTAAGGTAGAGCAAAACCATCTCCTGTTACTTAGCCTAGCCTGGTCCAATTATTTGTATCAGGTCGTTGTTTTCGGCGGCAATCCAGGTTAGGCGGGTCTTCCACACTTTTTCGGCCCTTTGTCAATTGCTCAGGACAAAACAATGTCCCGTGACAAATAATCCATTCATATCACAGTAATTGATCGCCGAAGACCCAGCACACGTTTCTGGGTATACAAATCAGCAATTAGAACCGTATTATAATTGCACCACGCATATATAAACGCGGAAAATTGATTTAATTCATACGTAACGAGATAAAGGAAAATATCGTAAAACTTGGTTTATTTTCTGTAGCGTACTTATGTTCACTTGTTAACAGTAATACTAAGAATTTGACATCACGATTTACATTTCGATTCTTTGTTTTGTTTTCATTAGTTGTTCTTAAAATTAAGTAATATTGGGTGGCTTGTCTACATCATCTTTATATCATTGTAACATGGTAATTGGGATAAACACAACAGTTTCTTCTTATTTTATCTCTTGTTAATCGTTACTTTTGTTAAGATATCATTTACTCCCTTTACTTTCATATTATTTGATACGAATTCGATAGCGAAACTTTTTTGATATCTCCAAAGTATTTTTTATGTCCTATTGGCCAGAGCTGCAACAGCTTAGCCTAATCTGTATCACCCATGACTGAGTGTAGCATTCCACCTTCTGCACATCCTGTGTGAAAACCTACTTGTATTTCTATATCATTGCTTTTTATGGCTAACGGTCAACAGTGTATTTGAAGCCTATAATTTTACAACTCCACCAGTCCGAATTAATTTTCCCTAAAAATTCTTCATAAATAATAATAAATAATCAGTTTCATTTGACCGCGTGCCAGATGATATTTTGATAAATTATTGCACTTCATGTAAATTATTGTATTATTTATTGGATTTCATATTCGACACAGTCTAATTCAGTCCTTTGTTGGTCATACCTTATGTATGATTCGTCTAAGTTTTCAGGATTGTTGATCAGAATTATAGGGCGCTGTATTTTATAATCGTAACTTTTGCAGTTAATTTCATATAACAGCGCAATGTTGACTACAGAGCGGGGTAAATGCCACTTTTACGGTCCCTTTGTTCGTTCAAACGTAATCGCAATGCACACATCCGATTTATATTATTATAACTGCGTTAGGAAATTGCCCCCATACATTCGCTCGCTATGGTTTCACTTATTTTCAGCTAAAAATAACTTTTATGGTACAGTGAAAGTTACTATGTTGACTGCAACAATACAAACGACCAATTTAAACCCACATATGAATAAAACATTAACTCTTTTCCATTTATGCACAAAAAGTATTTTATTGTGAGACATTAGTTTTTAATATCGTTAGGTACTAGCCTAAATAGTAAACTATTTTATTTAGCAACGTAATTAGTTTTACTGCAACTTTTATTTTCTCTTTAATAATATACGTGCACGGTAATAAAATGATTTTATTGCTGTATCCGATTATATTTACTCTGCATTTTATTTTTTCTTATTACGTAAATTAATGACATACGTAACGTGCCACATATCATACCTAATATTCTTTGAAAACAAATTTTATATATGAGTAATATCGGATATAGATTCGAATATACTAAGAGTGCGATGAGATAAAGTACCAGATTTGAGCTATTTTGATTATAATCTAATACATTTTCTATCTTAGAAAATGTCTAGATTGATTATTATTGCACTATGTTTTCTAAATTTTATTTAAATGTATTTCTTGTGTGTGGTAAAATGAGTCTATAACGTTCCCAGTCCATCAACTGTACAAGGATGTGGGACATCAACCTCGCGTCCACGACGGTCACAATCATGTCTTCAAATCTTTGGTTTTGGGTCATGCCAGTTTCTTAACGATGTTTTCCTTGATCGTTTTAAGATATGTGATGCTACAAAGAAATTACCGATTTTTCTCTATTCCTATTGTCAAGGAATTTGGTGCTAGCAACCAATTTATAGCTGATAATTCCTATTACTATATCTTATTTGTTGACACTTCCGAGTTTACCGAAATATCATTTTCTACCGATATTTTTTTAAGTTCAAATGTTCAGGACGCACGTAAAGAAAACTTCAATGCACAGCACAACTGCTGGCTCCTTTCAAAGCAACTTTGAACATTCAGCTTGTCATAAAACTAGAAAGATGACTATTAAGTTTGTGAAAGAAATCTTCAAAAGTATTCTTAACAACTTTACGTACTTGAAAAGTTGCATACAGTCTTACAGTCTTGTTGGGTGCATATATAACAACAGTACTTAAAACAACGATACAATTTCTTATCGTGACTTGATATGACTTGGGTCTTGTATTCTGCTTTATTTTCTTCTCCTTCTGTTTTTCATGTTAATTTAAGTAAGTTTTAAAGAGGATGCTGCGGTTACATTGGATTTCTATAAAAAAAGTCTACTAAGCTATCCAAAGACATTTACAATATTAATAAATTGTCTTGGTTCGTTCTAATTAGTAATCGGTATCAAAGTATCAAGTGCTTGAACCATCAGGCCATTGATCGGTCAAGTCATGAATCATGATCTTTCCTATCAGTAGGATCAAGTAAACACGACATAATACAACGTTTATCAGAAGCAGGTTCTGTAAAAGAAGGATTATACCAGTAGCAAGACGTTTCTTGAGAAATTTCTGTAATAGCGACCGAAGACAAAAAAGTTTATAGAGAGCGTAAATACTGCTTTGAAGTGTATTGAAAAATTTTACGATAGCAAGACATATTTTTATGCTGATACAACACAAAAACCTTAGCGAGGTTACTCGGAATGGCTAATACAAGATAAACAAGGGACCCTATTAGTAAAGAATGCTAGTTAGCGTTACGAGGGGTCGAATGCTGCTCTAAAAAGCCTCGTAAAATGTCGAAGGAAACTTGTAATCATCGACCGTAATTTTGTGTGTGGTTTGAGTAACAAGACATTGCCGTTGTTGTGTTAGACGGTGCTCAAGATATTGTACGGTACACGTCAGTTTATTTTTGTAAATGCTTGGGAAATTTTATTTTTTTGTTTCGATTGAGTCATCATGACTCAAGTCAAGTCATGATCGACTATGAATAAATTCCGGTTAGTTTGGGCAGTTGTAAGTTTCTCTGAAAAGAAAAGCGTCACTTAAAAGACAAGTTAACATGTTATTTTTAGCAACAAAGACAACTTCTGTTGAAGGTATTTCCGATTCCGAAAATAAATACATAAGAGCAATAAAAGTCGAATGGAAACTGTTACTGCTAATTATTTATTTATTACCCAATACTAGAGAGGTTACGCGTGTTTCTATAGCCCATATTTTTTGTGAAGGGCTGTGGTAGTTAGCGCACTTAAGCACCAATTCACGATATGTAGGTGTGTTCGTAAGAACTAGTTTCCTTCAATAATCACAGGAAAAAATACAAATTAATTAATCATGAAGCGTGTGCATGTGCAAAGAAAAAGCGTGAGAAAAATGTACGTATGCGAGTGGAATGTGCGGAGTAGTATGTCTTGTTTAATTGAAGGCTTTATCACTCAACTAGGCATTACCATACCCGCGCTAATAATAGCCCATCATAGCTGGAATGGAACACGATGAAAGCATTTTAATATTATCATTCAAATCTGGAACAATTATTTGAATTGTAGTGCAAAGCGTTGTGTCACGTAATCTGCCCAGCAATTCTAATAAACACAGCTCTTCAAACACCGCGGGACGTCCAGTCCAGGCGTTCATTACTAGAACAAGATAATAATCGAAACATTAGCCGTCTAAAGAAATGAGTGCTTTGCCAAGACTTGAGCGTCGAACAGGTTTCATCGACCCTATACCAAGCTTTGCTTCGTTCATCGTCTATGCACTTGCAATAGGTGTTTTCACCTCGGATCGATCGTTGGCGTTACGTCGATAGTCGTCGCGTGGTACCGGCTGCGTGTAGTAATGACGCGCTGCGGTGTCACCGGAGGCCATTCGTCGGTCAAGAGTACCTGTATAACCGCATAAGGTTGTTTGCAATGTTAACGATTTTTGCCTCCAGCTTGCTGATAACGCTTTACCATTTGCCAGATTATTGGTGACTGATAAATGTGTGAAAGTTCCCTAAGTTTATTCTTGGTTACAAATTACCATTCTGCGTCAACAATTACATATAATATCTCGGTATATCGGCCTATACAGCTGGTCTGCGGTCATTGAATTTGAATGACATCATTATTGCAAAGCAGACAATCGACACAATCATAACACTCGTTCTTTATTAATGTTAAAAGATAAGATGAATGTGTATTACATTGGATTAATTTTTCGCTCGGCAGCTTAGCACAGTGATTTTATTACATTGTCTATTTCTTGTTTGAGGTTGCGCAATTGTATGTTTGTTATTACAGAATTCGATTATCTCAATTTATCCGATCGTGCATTGTAGATATAAACCATATAGATTATTGGCTTGTTTATTTTTGCATACGTTGTAAAAAAATACTATGTATTTTTACACTATATGCAATTTTAATGAAATCCTATTTTATTAATATACCTTTTTTTTTCGTATCTTAATGCGTTTATTAGATAGAAGAAGAAGTTTGACAATAGAAAATTACACTTTTGGTTGAATAAAAACTAAGACAGTAGGTAATTATCACAATTTGTGTCCGGATCACAAAATATACCTTGCCCCGAAATACAAAGCTCCGAAATTTTCGACGGCGAAAGCTTCGAATAGAATTGCTAACAACATTTTCTGACATTATAATATGTCTTCCATAAATAAAACAAAATACTTGTAGAAACATTGTTATAAAACGCAAAATGCAATTTCCCATAGAAAACTATTTCGCAATAATTTCGCGCGTTTCAAAACATGTTGTAAAATCGTCCGGGTGGCAGTAATCGTGCAGGCAATGCGTTTTGAACAACAATAATGTTCTTATCGACTGTATCGCTAGGTAAATTTTCTATAACATCGTTTTTGTGTTAGCCGTAAAGGTAACACAAACACTGATTGTTTTGCTCCTGCTTAATATCGTGATTTTGTTGATACATAATATATTGGATACAATTTCCTTGTTGCGAACAATTGGTTCTTTAACTTCGTCGCCCTATCTCCGACCTCTTAGTTTTAGTATGCTACAATTTTTTTTAGCGATGTCGGTATCAAATTAAAATATTTAAGCTTGTAATGCAATTTGTTAGAAAATTTGTGTAAGTACACTTACATTGTTTCTTCCGTTACTGTATGCTAGATCTTTTTGATCATTATTTTTTACTACAATCTGATTTTCTGTCGGATTAATATATTTTATCACATACCTACACCATTAGTTATAATCAAAGAGCCATGTATATGTGTATCTAAGCAGTTATTATTACGTCTGTAATGTTCCAAAATTTCATAGTTGATAGAACAATGGCCGCAGATTGGGAATGTTTGTGGGAAGCAAATTTATTGTCACGTCATATGACGGTGTGGTGTTTTGCAAACATTCGGCTGACTATAAACATTTTAGTACCACCTGAGAGGGTTATATATGAGAACTTTAAATGTTGAGCGCAGTTTTGTTTCATGTTTTGAAATAATTTGTATTAAATTATCTACTTTGTAATTATCTGCCTCTTTGGTTAAGTGGTCATCCTTCGGGATTGCTAAGCAGAGAGTCTCTTGATTCAAATCTTTTCCTGGATTTTTGCAGTAACAACTCGGTGACTTGTGTTTATTTATTGCAATAGATGGATCCCATAATTCAATATGGGACCAAAACATAATTGGCTCAATGTGATTGTCTGCCTATATCCATAAAGAGAACACAGGCTTGTGTTGTGGTTTTGTTTGTTAGTAGATTAGATAGGTTTCTAATTTGCAAGTGTGTAGAAATTCGTCAATATAACGCATCCTATGGGTGTTGGTGTAAACAGGATTTAGGTTAGTGCTGTTTTAGATGATTTGGCAGTATCAGGCGATTTGATGCTAACACTAACTGGTGCTAATGTGCTTCCAAAACTAATCAGGACTAATATTGCTACAATCGCAATTGTATCACATAGTTTCATCTAAAAGGAAGCCTACTGTTATATGACCGTTGTAAGTTAAGCATAGCTGAAATGCAAACTTACACACAGTTCCTATAGGTAAGATTTCTTACTGATCAACATCGTGGTTGCCAATTTAAATCGTCAAAGTGAAATCTGTAACCAAATCCAAATTGTCTGTCAAGATTCTATACATCAGATAAAATGTACGGCGATTGTTACTAGAAAACAAAGCGATATCCGAGGTAAAGGCAATCTGATCTATATGTTCTCAGCTCCTTTGTGTGATTATGTTGTGACGGTGACAACGGATCTATGGACTAGGCTGGCATGAAACGAGCCACGTGAATTACAAGAGGTCGATATTCATAGTCTATCTCCGGTCAAATCTATAGGATTGTAGGTTCGGTTCCTAGCTGTATTGTGTAGGCCTTAACGTGAATTGAGGAGCACGTTTTCAGACTGAACAAAGGTTTATCATTTGTGAACACCTTTTCGTGACATGTTAAGAACATTTTATATAAGCCTACCTTTACTTAACTTTTTCTTTTTCATCTCTACCTATAAAATATTGAGGTTCATCAATGTAAAATAAAGGAGAGGCTCATCATTACAAAAGTACGTTATGTGCTGTCATTATATTAAAAAAAAAATATCTTTGTTTTAATTGCAGGTACTTGTTACTAATTGTCACCATTACTAGATATTTCTCCGAAGGCAAGTAAAATTAAAAGTATGTTCTTCATGAAAGTATTCATTTGTATTTAAAAATAGGAGATCAGTGAACGTTATAATAATGTTATACTTGAAATTGCCTCTATTTTATGTAACTAAGTATATAACCATCACATCTGTATACAGATGATATCTTTTTAAACTATAATTGACTCCTTCTCTTCTAATCTATTGAAGTGTTCCTTCACGTATACAACATTTTGGGCCCAGCCATAAACATAATTAGCATTAGCCTAACTTTCCACAAAATTAGTCAAATTACCGGTCGTTGGTTCAGTAGTTTCCAGACTAAAAACCTAATTCTCTGAGTTGAGACTCAGTTTAACTACAATTTGCTTACTAGAACAACGCCTATTAAATTGGGGTCATTTTGAGATCCCTTTTGTAGTTAATGCCACTTTATTAGTTACTTTAAAAACCGAAAACGTTTTAAACAACATAATTATTAATGGATGTGTGTGTATTCATATGTTGAGCTTTGCCATTTATAATATTATTCTATTTTCTAATATTTAGCACTTGCATATCACAATCGTAAACTTGTCTAAGCAATTAAATTCTGTTGATTCGGTTTCCTTTATATTATGATGAGGCATAAACTTAATTATGCCTACCATAATATGTGTTTATCTTACTTCACGCATGAATAGAAAAGTTTACTCAACGGAAAGGGTTACTATCATGTTTATACTGCGAAGGAAAAGGGATTGAGTTCTCATCACCAAGATTTTCGCAACTCAACATTTTTATGACATGTTTTTCTATTAAGTCTTTCAGATTTATGTGTTTTCCTCTATAGAGTAGCAGGTGTGAAAATTGTTACAGTTAGTGTTTATGACGAATAGTTAGTTTTGTCAATAAGCTCGAAATTATATACATCAGCATTGTTACTAGTTAGTACCTGAAACACTAAACTATGTGGAGTGCTTAAATTTAACAGCCGAACTGTAACAAACGTTTTAGCTCCAAATGTTTCCCTGGAGTTTGGCCCGCCGAGACTTGGGACCAATTATTGAGGACGTTACTACCCAACCACCGGCCGGGGTCCTGAAATATTGACCTTAAAAGCCCATTAGTGTCCAGTTTGAACCCACGATAAGCCGAATTTGACCGATTAAGGATATAGAGTTGTGATTTGGGAGCAAATTTTGGAGGACCATGATTTCGTACGGTTGGATTGGGTACCTAATTATTGTTGAGTTAAAATTATTGTGTAGTAAATTAGCCTGGGAATACAAATTATTTACTCTTACTAATGTACTGAATATAACAGCTAGTTTTTATGTATAAAGTGCTTATTAGTCAGATTTTAAGAAGGAAATTGCTTTATAATCTAATGTACATTTAAATAAATGATAACGATACAGTATCTCGTATACATAAGATTGAGCTGTATACTCGTATATGTATTTAAAATGATACCAAACAGTGAGAAGGAAATATTGACAGAAGTAATGTCTTTATTATTTGTTTGAAAAATGAGACTGACATAGTACTAACAGAAGACATACTTACTTACTAAGGACGGATGTGAAACGTAAAAATTAGATTACAAAGAATTAAAAAAACCCAAAGATTTCCGACCATTTTTGAGGATAAAAACAACGGACAAAATCAAAGAAAACATGAATTGACGCAATCACAAAATATAGGCAAGTTATTTAAATTTATTGAAACATTTTCCTTAATTAATTTTCGTTTGATTTCTTCGAAATCGATATTGATAATATTTTACTATCTATTAGTATCTAGTAGTCTGATAAGACTTCAATACAGTTATGGTGTAGAGCTATTTATTATCTATAAAGTCAAGACAGTAATATTAATATCAGTGTGACTGATAAATGGGTAGCGCTAATGTGTTTTGATAATAAATTTCCTGTCGAAGTTCTTTAACATTATCAAGATCCATATTCAGTTTGTTATCTTCAAAGTATGGTGTCAAGGAAAATTTTTTTTTTAACTTTCTTAGAATTTGTATGTATGTTAAATTAAGTAACTCAACCACGTAGCTTGATATTGATTTCCACATATCAATAAGTACCTATAACGCATAATTTTAGTTTGTCTAATTTTCTATCCAAGTTTTGAAGAACTACCACAATCCGGCACACTTATTTAAAGAGAAATTGACCTTGATATTTGATTTTACTTTTCAAGGTCACATGATATGACTATCATAAAATTTGTATTAAAGCAATCAAAAAACGAATGTGTCATCGGACCGCTTTCAAATGCTTCGTCCACGACTGGTCCGAGACACAGTTCAAGGGTCACATAACACCTCGCAATCATCTTCGCTTCTGGATGTGGTCCTCTGCTATTATTATACATTGTTTTGAGTTGTCTTGACGCTCCATCTCCATTGTTCCCACACGTGTTGTCAAAGATCGTGTTTGGAAATAATGAGTCACTTCTATTCAATTCACTTCGGAACCCAACTCATTCATTGTAGATATCCAACCTCAATTTTTTATAGTTTTCTCTTTGTTATTAATCTACGTAGCAATTACTCCTTCAGGTACATTCTGTGAAATAAAAACTTGTTCTTTATCTAGTAATTGTGTGTAGGTGTTGATTGAATTTAAATATTAATATTTCTTTATGTAACTGTGAATGGTTTTTATAAAAATCTCATATTAAACGATGTTGAGTTTGGTGTTGTACAGTTGACTTTGAAATTAATTAATTCATCTGCTCCAAATATAAAGTGCCGTCCTTTGACAACATTTCATCGTCGAGTCAATGAGCCAGCTATAGCTGTTTCATTGTTGCCTTCCTTGGTACTCCTTTATGCGAATCAACTTTTCAACAGTAAGACCCCGAGACTGGACTCATTCTTCAAGACACAATGTCCGTAAGCACATCTTATTGTACTCGTCTGGTGTTTTCAATTGATAAATGGACACTCGCTTCCTTCTTCGTTGAGATTGTGAGCCGATGAGATTTGCTCTCTTTGTTAGCATCGAGTGTCGATTTAATGATAATGGTGTTTACTGCCCTCACTTTACTTTTTTCAGAGAAAATGAAAGCTCATTTATCATGAAAATAAACGCTTTTGTTGTATTTGATAAAGTATTTGAATAATTATTTTATCATTATATATTTGCCCTTTTTCCTTGTTATTTCATGACTCAGATTTGGGACTAAATTAACTCGAATTCATTTTTTTCCTATTGTATTTTCTTTACATGAACAAAACTCCAATTCATATGTTTAACCTTTAACACGTATTGCAAGTTTTTTGACAGTTTGCGAATTACACCATCAATTTGCTGCCGTGACAATGAAACCAATCAAGCAATTTAAAAGGCCGAAAGTCCATCGAATGTCATACCATACGCCATTGTTTAATTTAATTGTCTCTCGCAACCGACTCGGAGAATTAATATACAAATGTTATGACACGCATCACGTTTTTAAACGACCATTTTAATATTTATCATGATAAAAATAAGACTTTATCAAACAAGAGAGATAACTTCAATCAGTGTTGCTATCATAATCCTTATTTCCCTTAAATTAAAGATACAATCAAACAGATGCATGATAATAATATTAATATAACGAGTGTTTGCTTGAAATGGGACCGTGAAATAAAGTAATTTACCATATTATGAGCATGTGTAGAAATAACAAAAAGAAACGTCGGAACCGTTACGTTGGCTGAATATGTAGAATCTTTGACCGTGGCTTGGTTGGGCGTACCGTTAGCTTGTGTCTGACCATTCGTATTGTATTGTTCTTGTGACGTATGGTATGGTCCCGTGGTAAAAGGTAAGCGACCGATGATTTTTGATTTACCAATGGTACAGTTTAAAATGCTAATGTTGGTTATATTTTCTGCAAACACACACCTAGGTATTCGCTGTTGATGATTGTCATATTCTTTGAATAATAATTTCTTGGTGATGCAAATGTGGTCAGCTAATTTGTAAGATGGTTTTGAAATCAATTTGACATGTTCAGAAAAATAAATAAAAATAAATACGATAAATCAGCAGCGTTGGTTACCTTGGTTTCATAAAAAACTGGCCTTGTTATATTATAAAAGATTATTTCAATTTGCAATAAAGGAATTAATTTTACAAATCTGACTACATAAATAGGCTATGCGACTACGCAGCAAATCTGCAGTAATATAGTTTTAAAATCAGTACCGGTAAAAATGTTAAGGTGCGATCTTACTATGCCGAACACGCAATGAGCGTTGAATGCAGTCATTTACATACCGTGAACGTGTTTGCGATCACGTTACTAACATGTCAATACTATATTTTCCGCTACAGAATGATTTTAACAAGGTTAATTAATTATCTGTATATTTTTTAAGTCGTGATCGTGAATCAAAAGTATTCCCAGAGTATTTGTATAAAAAAATGGATGGAATAGAACCTTCCGTCTATTTACATTACCAGTATTGAACAGACAGTATAAGTATGGAAAGTAGGCCACTTGTGAATTCCAAACAAAATTGGGTAGTGATTTGTATAATATAACGTTAGGATCTTTAGTCGGTTCAAAAAAGGTCTCCGGGTAAACATACGCATACCTAAACTCTTGATCTGAATATTGGTAAACACGACCTTTTTTTGGACAACTGTAGATATCATGATAAGTATCTGATTATCATTATACAATCAAACAAGTGTTGTAGTTTCTCGACGCAGTAGTCGACTAAACCAGGAATAGATTTTATGGTTTTTAGTTTGGTCCTACTATGTAAGTCGTTGCATATTTCGTTTTATTTTGGCTCGCGCAGTGAAAACACGTCTTAATGCGAGCAAATGCTTCCGTGTCTGCTGAAATATGTTTACTTTATTTATAGTTTTATTAGGTCAAGAGCCACAGGAGTGAATAAACTGTGCTATTTTAAAAATATGTTTTGTTTTCAGTTAAACTGACATCAGCATTACCACCAGATTTCTCTTACATTGCAGAATGTATTTGTCTCTTTTATAAAGTGCCTAGATATAATTTTTCTGGAATAGGAATTTTACTGTTACCAAAAGCAAAAACAATGATCGATTTTAAAATAGAAACGGTAGTTGTAACCTATATAATGAATGCTGTGATGATAGCTGATAGAGAAGTGATTAATGAAAGGAAAACATGCTGTCCAGAACCTAAACAAAATTAAAACGATTTTTCAATTCCAACCGGTAGTTCCTGAGATTAGCGCGTTCAAACAAACAAAGAAATAAACACTCTTCAGCGTTATAATATTAGTACCTATAGATATTACAAAGCAGCTCTACTTTTTTCTGCAAATTGTAATTAAAACTTCAAGAACTGACCAGTACAGAAGAAGTTAAGATATTTCCAGCAACTATTTTAATCAGTTTATGAGTGCAATAAATATTTACATTAGTATCCGTTCGCCGGCATTTGCTACTTTCGAACACCATAATGAGCCATTTCCTTTAGCAAACTTAGAAACTAAAGCGGTACCATTTGTCGTCGTTTTCTTTAAATATCATGCCATTGTAGAAGCTGTAGCAACTTATTTAAAATGTAGACCAGCTAGTTTTTAAAATAAACAAAAAACTGCTAATTATAGTTTTTTTTTTTTCTGAGCGTGTAGTAATTAGACAGGTCTGTCTGCGACGGTCACACTAATCAGGAAAAGGACAAACCTATTTAGTATAGCAGACAGGTCTGTCAGGCATGGCCCATCAAATGCTTTACTGTTGCAAACTAGAATTCCATAATATCACGATGTTTTGAAGACTAAATAACCTAATCGTCTACCCAAATACCGGGTACCGGGTAATAAAAATAGTCATAGAAATATCTACCCAAATACCGGGTAATAAAAATAGTCATAGAAATATCTAACTAACTACATCTGGGTACTACTCCTACAGTAAACAATCGCTTCTATATAAATAAATAAATCTGAGGCAGTCAAGGCTAGCGTTGTCTTGAACAAATTCTCATCTCTGCCCTAGAATTCTCTACACTTGACTCTACAGGCATTGTTTAGCTACAAAATTTTAATAAAGAACCGGTTAAGTAATCAAGAAAGACAGAAAAAAGAATAAAGAAAGGTTCATACATTATTTGCGGGCTATTTTCGATGATCTGGTTCGTAATCGTTAATTACTATTGTAATCATAGTAATCAAAATGTAGACTACCATTAAAGGTAATTTTCCTAATGTTTGCAACGACATTGATTGATATACAATTCTAGGTTTTATCGTTTTATGGACTAATGTTTTTCATGTACTACATGAAGTATGAACCCATGTTTGTGTTAATAATTTATGACTATGTAATGTTTTTGAACTCGCTTTTATTGTTGAGTGGTAAATAATATTTAACTGTAGCTATTTGTCGCCACAGTAATAATTTATAACCCTGATAAATGGATCATTTTAGTTCAAATCTATAAATACTTGTATTAATTATTACCTCAAAAATAATCATAAATTGGGAAAATTACAATGACTTTTTTGGTACAGTTAAATTAAAAACAAAAAAACACTCTAGGCTTCCAAAAATCTGAGTCAGTTCTTCGAGTTTTGTAATACTGTCCGAATATCCACACGTGAAAGAATGTTATATTATGTTAAATATAAATTATTCTATTTATTTTACTTATGTGTTCAGTTTTGACTTTTACTTGCTTCGTATCCCCAGCATACATCTTCAAAGCCGACTCCTAGTAATTGGCACTACACTGCAACATCACTCCTAGTAATTTATGTTCATCTTCATATTTATTGCCTCATCTGTATGCAGTAATTATCTTCACCATATTCACCGCAAGATTGCAAGATTATGTGTAAACAAGCATATGGATCTTAACACACAATTGATTGCCGATACAGACAGCACGATTACGGACATCGAATAAATAGGCTTTGCCACAATACAGTAGCGATGTAGAGAACAGCATAATTGCAAAGCTTGTAATAAGCATTACAAACAATATGTCAGGTGTACAATTTCTCGCAGACGAATGTATTAAAATATCTCCCATTAATGTTAGTGCTAGCAAATGATGAGCAGAAACGAATGGTAATTAAGATATTAGAAGTGGTTATGTTATATTTATTCGTATTTAAGTTGAAGTTATAAAGAACTTGAACTAAAGTTAAAGCGTGTACAAATTTATGTAACTGTATATGGAATACCAAATCATGTGCCTGCAGCGTTTGCCAAGGCCGCTGCCATTGACCGTCGCCTAGTCTTGTTACTCTCATTAATAAACATTTTAAATTCATTGTACCTAATATTATCTGCAACCGGTTTACAAAAGTGTGCCGGATGATTTCCAAGATTCCACCTTCGAGCTTTTGTGTTTACAAAACCATATTTAAAAAGTATGTTTTTGTAGATGTAGGACAGTTAATTAATTCCGACGATTAGAAATGTATGGTATATGTATAAAATATGGTAATTGTTGACGATTTGGTGTGGGCTGTTTCGGAATGTTGCTTTAAGCATCTCGTTATAAACGGTGCTATATTGACCTTCGGACCTCGTATAAGTAGAACGCAAGGGAGGAAAAATAGGCAGAAGTGCTAATAAGAAATGAAATTAGTGAGATAGTTATCAAAGTAGTCGTTTACATAAAGCAACATGCACCACAAAAGAAAGGAATATTAAAATATAATCACATACTTAACACATGACAGGTAATATTTAATTTCATTATCAGGCCCATAAACACGTCGTAAATCCCAGCGGTTCTGATCCTTATCGTAACCCTTTAAGGTTTATTGTCCGTTGAATATTCTGAGATCGGGTCATCGCTGGAGGCTCCGGAACCGTTCCAGACAGTATTCTCGGCTTTATAAATGTCACATTACTGTTTTATTTTATATCCTTCTGTAGATCTTTCATTTGTTCACCTAATGGCATTAAATATCGTCAGATACACTTTTACTGATTCTTTTAAAATTGAAATTATATTGATAGAATATACATTAAGTGAGTGTACTTATTTAATTAGACATAATAATTTTAAATAATAAAGTATACCTCTGAAATTGATAAACGTGCCGATATATAATATTGATGCGAGAAGAGTATAGTAGTTTATGAAACTGTTGCATAATGAGGGGTATTAAAACATGAGTGTGTGTTTGAATAGTTTTCACACGAATGTTTTAATACCTAGTTATAAATACATACACTCATAAATTGGGATTGAACCTACTAAATACCTCGTTTTGAATTTTATAATTCAAATATTACGATATGAGAGTAGATAAATTAATTTAAGTATCGTGATTGAGGAAATTTGTAAAGTAAACACGCCAAGATTAAACACATGCCTAGCAGGACGTTAGGTAGCAACATAAAGTTAATGGAAGTGAACATCTTGTATCCTTAATTAAACGAACCAAAATTTTATGACGTACAAAATTCTTTATCAAACGGAAACCAACAACATCCTACTGAATAAGCCAACTAGCTGGATACTATAGCGGCTAATGAATTAATGAGTTTCTTTTCAAGCTCGCTTCGCACACCGTATTGAGAAACCTGTTAAATATTCGTTACCGTTACGTGTATCGTCAACGGAGGCATCTCGTATAAAGTACGCTTTATTGGATTAGGCTGCTCGGCCATTGACATAGGCTGTGTGAGGATCCGTTCCGTTACATCTAATATACCTATTAACCTTCAGTTCTTCAATATTGTGTACAGTATCTATGTTAGTATTTTCTTAATCAATTTTGATGTGTGTTTCACGTGGAAAATTGCCGTTTTCTATTATTGTTACATGAATATTCATAGCGGATGTTACCTTCAATTATTATTACTCTGTTTCTTTTACCATTGATAGTGTTGAATAACTTGGAGAACACGAGTTATTTAAAAATGTTTTTGGGTAAAAACAACGGTTATTCAACGCTTTGTATTGCTCGTGAACACCTGCTTTGTATTTCTTAATATTTTGTTTATATCTTATTACAATTTCAAATATATATTAATTCTCCACAAGCCAGTTTGTATACCACAATCATTATTGAATTATAATATTTACGACATCAACGGTATCTCTACAAAGTTGTCTATCAAGTTTGTAACTTTGTATGCATCTCATCACCTGACCTTGAGTACCCTGAGTTGCCTCCATATTCCCATTACATTCCATAAATGATGGACGGATGACTGCATCACTTTATCTTTTTTTAATATGTGATTACACTTGCAGATTTAGTTGAGCAATCATATCCAATTGAGAATTTGCAACCACGGCTCTGGATGTTTTCATTGAAGTTGAATTAAGATGAATGCATTCATTATATGCTATGTGCACTTATTATTTTGCTGAACCTTTTGTTCGGGGGAAATTATCGCATTGCGTAACATCCATTGTAGTGTTTGTGGGTGCTGATTATAACTGCTTCCGACTGTTCGAATTTGGAGGCAATGTTGATTACGCTATTATCGAAATGATGCCGCTTTTGATTATTTGATCAATGTGATTTTATTTATTTTGTATAAATTGTAGCTGTTTGGTTTAAAAGGCGATCCTTTCATATTATTAATGTATACGTTCATTTTATCTCATTTATCTGGCTACCTACTGTTGATAATCTTGTTCCTATCAATATTTATATTTTTATAGTTTTTATTTCCACTTAAGCTCTTGCCAGTTGCCATGCACAACATTCATCTTATTCCGACTCCATCTAACATGTATGCTCACAATATTTACCATTACTCTTGAAAGTAAACACAAATACAAACAAAGCTTTCAGCGTCTGTCATATTGATAAGCGTGGAATCAGGTAAGAGTGTACAATGACGTCTCACACATTAGTCACGAACTTACATAAATCAACATCTAACGACATTTTCATGTAACTGTCACTTGTTAGAAACATTTTGTTGTAGCTTTGATACGTTGTATGTAAAATAGTTGGGTACGTGTGCTTGGTTGCAATGATTTTAATAAAATCATATTTGGACGTATGCCACATTGGCCACCCGTTTTAATGGCATCTAAGTTAATGAAACCTGAGGTATTCCACATACAGCATAATAGGCATAATTTAAAATTGTATTCCCCATTTGGCACCTACGTGTAAGTAGGTACTAATACTAGTGTAGAGACGTTTATTTTTTTTAGGAAATTAAAATAAATAATCGATTAAAATCAGTAGAGAGCTTAATAACATGATAAAAATATAACATCCTCTTTTGTTTTTTTAGTTAGATGTTGAACATTTAAGACCCAAACTACCAGGAGGCCTGAATTACGAAGAAGTCTTAGTATTTGCAGGGCTGGAATTATTAACGGTAAAGACTAACTGAAGTACCAGGCGATTATGGTCAACCAAAATTTTAAGTAATTACTAACCTATATTTTAGTTATTGTTACTGATTGGTCTAAATTTTATTGTAAAGAGGTTAAATTGTTCTTTTACTGTTGATCTGATCCCAAAAATTCTTTCACTGATAAACAATTACAACTATATCAGAGTTGGTCCACAAAATGCACGGTTCCGTTACCACGGAAGCGACGAGACAGGAAAAATGTAGCATAATTATAATCTCACAATTCCAAATTTAGCTTTTCCTCAAATACAATGAAGTATGTATGTTTAAAAAAACTACTCAACAGCAATTTAACAAATATGTTTGAGGAAACCTTACATCGGCAATAACGAATGTTATGTTCATAATTATGCTGGCCGATTGGCTGGTAGTAATGAAGGTCTATACTATTTAGTGACTTGATTTTGCAGGCAACTATTTTCTTTGGAGATGCTGTTACCTGAGTGTAATATTGTCTCAGACATGATACATATAGAGACCAATATAAGCAAAAGTGTAGGCTAAAATTTTGAAGGTTAAGCCCGTTTAATCAACTTGAAATATATCGCAAAAACCTGCCCAAGTTTAATAAAGATTAGACTAATGATTCTGAAAACCAAGTTTCCTCTTTTTATACAACTTTTATTACACGCTGTATAAAAGTAATACACCTTGTATATGAAAACAGGTTCATGCTCTCATAATTTTGGGGTTTATAAGGCACATTAATTTCTTGGGTCGTATAAAACACTAGGACCTACCTATTTAATGTTTTACGTGACTAAATGAGAAACTACAATAAGGTATTTCACGCGGAGTAATGGAGAAACTTGACTAAGTAATGTTGAAGAAAAGCTAATAACTATTGTACGAACTCGGTCTTAAGAAAATGACGGGTTCTTTCGAATCTATTTTTAGTTTCGTCTAGTCTTTGATAGAGGGATCTGTTGATTGACAATGATTTACTAAACGGGTGGACGACTAAAAGGGATTCTTGCTATTGGATTGTGGTCTAAATAAATTACAAACGTTGGTATTGTTGGATTGTGATCTTATTAAGTTATTTTTTTAGCAAACATTGATATTGTATAGCGACTAACAATTACATAATATACCCTGAAGATGTGAGCGGACGAGTAACATTGTCATTTTATCTTTATGCATGAAGTTTAAGTAAATATATATAAATAAGTTTTATACTCATTTTACGCAAATTGTGTTAAGCACAAATCTTATCCTGATCTCACTTTTGTCGTATTTTGTTTGGCAACAGTACCTAATAATAAAGTAACTAATTAAATACCTATGCAAACAATAGTACATTATTGCAAAGGCCGGGCAATCGGCAATTGCAGATTGAATATGAGTTTGAAGGCCAAGCCCTAGACGAGGACTTCACTAATACGAGACAGGCAATTGCCATTTCCACCGAGGCATATATAGTGCTTTTCTCAAAAGAATGCAGGGAAATAACACATGCTTTTATACTATATATTTAATTTAATTAATATTAAAAGTTACTACAACATTGCTGGAGCGTTGTAATGTTCCAAATTCAAAAAAACGCTCCAGCAATGGATATGATTTTCTTTGTCCATAAATTCGGTACTCCGCGTGTTCTTTTTTCTAAAATAATGACAATATTTCTATGCATGTTTGAGAAATACATATTAATTTCGGCGAATCGCTTGCACAATATTTTACAATATGCAATGCCCGCGGACATAAAATCATGTTTTCATGCATGCCTAAATTAATGATTAATACATTTTATGTTAATTTCACTAACAGACTTTATTAAGTTGTAGTCGCTAAATTATCAACAATTTCATTAGCGGACTTATTTACCTGTTTTATTAAGGTCGTTGTTCTTTCTTAGATCTTTTAATATACTATGATTAAGAATTAGTGAATACTCACTAATTCTTCAGGCTGTTTCGGTAGGTATCTACTCTATTGCTTCAATAGTTAGCGAGAAAATAAAAATACCTTTCATCTCTTTATTTGTTTAAATGAAAGGCTTTTTTATTTTCTCAAACGTAGGATAATTCTTTACGTCAAGTCCCCCATAGCCGCTTTAATATGTATGAAAATGATTCCCATATTGGGTTTTCTGAATTTTCGCCTTCTTTCATTCCCTTCCTTATTTTCTCGACGATCTCATAAAAATCTTCATACAGTCGTGTGGAAACATGGGTTAAATTAATTAATAAGCCTTCCTTTTAGCTGGGTTGTACTCAGATGGAATTAACCCCTGTTGGTTTAGACAATTGTGCCTGAAATAGCCTGCAGCCTCCGGCTTGGACTTAATAATTTTGTTCCTGTAAATCAACTGTGCAGTAGGTACCTATTTTCTGTCCTGGTGTTTATTTTCATTCAGTAGGTGCATTGTAGTCTTGTTATTAACGTTGCTCAGTTTAATCTCGTTTATTTTGTAACTTGTATTACTTTGTTGGATAGTTTATAAGTTGTTATTGGGTTTGATTTTTACAATTTTAAAAGTATTAGTAAATTAAAAAGAGTATGAAGGTACCTAATTTAAGTCCTGCATATATTTTAGTTTAATATCATCGGATGCGTAACTTTTACATAGCATTTTGCTTTCGTCCATTGTATCTGATAATAATAGTTATAATGACATAATTATGTATAGAAAGTTTCCAAAGTGACCGAGTACACATAAATTTCCTTCTAATCGAATGAACCTTTCCCCACGCGTTCGGAAAGTGAATCCCTCCATATCGGTTGCTATCTGTTAACCTTCGGCTCTTTTCGTGTCCGCTCGTTTACTTGTCGTGCGATAATCCGCACTGATTTACTCGTGCCATCTCTGTCTATATATTGCTCTGTAGGTACAGGTGTAATCAACAACGATTTATCTGTTACAAGTTATTTTCTTTTATCGTAGAGCCATTTTTTCGTTCCTATTTCTTCTTGAACAAAACAGTCTAGCTATAAAACGTATTCAAGATTCTGAAATGCTTTAAGGAATATTTGACAGTACAGAGTAAAATTATTTGATAAGCAATCCGAACGTCTTTTATGCGTAATTAAAACAAGTAATAAATGTTAATAATGTCGGGAAAGTTTTAGGTTCCGCTAGTTTATTACCTTCGCTGTCTGCGGAGGATTTCATTGCCATGAGGCCGAATAGGTATAGCTATAAATAGTACAATATGTATCTACCCATCACTAAAATATTTAATTGCCGAACTAAAAAGAAGTTCAGACTATTTAAATATGAAGGTCAAAGAGCGAAGGCTTTTTCGGGGGTCTGGCATTTTTTAGGTCAGGGTTAATAAAAGTCAAAGGTCTATCGTTATTTTGTGATATTTTAGTCTTCCTATTTCTATTTTTGTTAGTTCATCCATCTTTATTATCTGAAAATATACGAGTACGCCTACCACCTGGAATACCACAGTTAAAGAAAATGATTCGTAATAAATAGTTATTTTAAAACGTGACTATATTTTTTTCTAGTCCAGAATATCATCTAACACTTTCGTCATCGCGCGTACTTTCCATGACATTAAGCCGGGGACACAATCACGCGGCGGACCGCCTAGCGAAAGCATCGCACACTTTCACCGCTACCTGCGACCTTTGACAGCTAAAGGGGTTTGTCTGGTTCCGACGATCGATCGCCTCGGAGGCCAACGTGTGAACTGTGTGATCTATGCATTAGCACGTTAATCGAAGAAAATGTCATTCCATAAAGTGGTGGACGGACTTTATACGCGTAAGCGAAAGTCTTTGAAGAGCCGAGTTCTGTAGATAATGTCTTAACGTGAGGTCATAAGTCAGATATTATTTACAGATATCTTGATGACGTTAGAAGAAAGTGAAATTATTGTTGAGTAGACCAAGTCTATTTATGAGCGTGAGCATTTCGTCACGATAGAAATTTTTTCTTTATAAGATGAAAATACATGTCTTACTTGCCTGAATCTAAAACTGTATAAAGCAGCAAGGGTAAACATGCAGCACAGTAACTTCGTAGCTATAGAATTAATAACTAGTGTTCTCATGAAACTATTTAATCATACAGGGAACGGTTGTCAAGTACGTTATCGTACTAAAATTCGGTGACGGATAATAATTTAACTAAAACATTGATAACGTGCCAGTGTGAACTCCTGCAGGTTTTCAATAAATGACCCAATTTAAAACGGTCGGATTGCTTTTGGATATAGGTAGACACTTATTTAGGTATTAAACTATTATAGGTACTTGTAAAAATATAATGAATATTAAATAACTTTAGAATTCTGAAAAGTAGGGCTTTATTCATATAGTTCACACGTTCAGTATACAATATGTGCAATAAAGAAACAATACCGAAGGTCAAATTCGATTGTAGACACGTAAAAGTGAAAAAAAACACAGTGTACATTCTTTTATGAACCAGCAATTTATAATAACCTGGCTATAGTATTGACCCAATTTTACACCCTGTAAGCTACAAGATCTTGGCCCTGTTTCTTAAAAAAGTTTTTAAGGAAAATCGATTTTGAGAGAACTTTTTTATCTGTTGACCTAATCTTGATTATGTCAGTGAGGCCGTGAAATTAAAATGACATGTTACGTCACAAAATATGTGTCCGTAAGAACTTATCAAATGTCAACGCGTCTTCCATTAGTTCCACTAAATCTTTTACGACATATTTGAAATATTATTGGTGGTACTTAGTACTGTTTCGCCTATCGTGATTTAGAATTTTATACAATAGTTAACTCGTGTTATGTAAAATAACTCTCGTCATTGCGTGCTTGCTTCAAAGATTAGAGTCGCTTTTGTTGAAATAAAACTATTATTTACACGCATCAATTCGTCGCGGGAGAATTTATGAGTGTTTTTGTGAATGAAGAAACTGGTTAAAATAAGCTTGAAGAAAGTGACTGCAATTTATTCTAGTATACTTTGCTTTGAAACTAATATATTTGGCTTTGAAACAAGTGCAAAGGTAAACACATGAATGACATAAGGAGTAGAAATTAGGACAATAATCATTACAGAAATAGAATCATGCAGCCACAGTATTTTAGTGCAGTCATCCAAATTATTCAATTTCAACAATACGAATGTGTATCATGCATGATCTAAACCCTTTATAGATTTAATCGTGAGCCGCCGGAAACGAACATTGCTAGTACAACAGTACTGACTGTAGGTTTCGATTTATTTACCGTGTATTTCGAAGAATGTCGTGCAAGAAATTGTTTTTGCGAGAATAGCAACACTTTGGATGGGTTCATTAAGTTTCAATTCGGTGTTGCCATAAAAAAAAACTTTAACACTGCTTTAATTGGTGCCATTATTATTATTGCCGAATTAACACGGTTGTATGTTTTGAAGGGGCGTGTCTTGAAGTATGCATGATAATCGATTATCACAGAAAATTTATAATGGATAAAGAAAATTTGGTTAGCTGACAAAAACAATATGAAAACCTAGACAGTTAATCAAGTTGTCAATCCTTCTCTGACCAATAAACCCACAACTACAAAAAAGAAAGACTTAAAGTAACAGTGGGTAAATTCATGGTAGGAAGAGTTGAATAAATAGGATAAATTGCTAGGATTGAATTTCAAGATGTAATCGGAGCTGTAATGTTCCAGTGTTGTACAAAGGCTTGCCTTGTACTAGGCTTCCCGGTTCAGCGCTTCTTACGGTCATTCCTTGGGTGTCAAGTTTTGTACAATAACTAGTTGCGTCTTTATTGCAAGCTTGTAACTAGAACATAGCTGTAGGGGCACGTGAATCAATTTTATTTGCCGTTGTGCTAAAAGTTTGTAATTTTTGTTCTTACAAATATTTTCTTTAGTCACAAAAGGAGGATGATAATATGCTATAAATTAGAGGCCTACTTATTTTAGGTACTCATCAGTATTTTTTCATCGTTGTTGATATCGAAGCTAGTATTGCGCCTTTCCATGAAACGCGAGAGATCACGTGGGGAGCATTTTGCCGCCCATAATAGAAAAGGATTTTTTACAACTAATAGCTAAACGAATTCACAATGATTTTTAAAAGATACAACAATAAACCATATACTATCAAAAAAATAACATTGTTTAAAGTTTTATACTAAACAGAAAAACAATAAATAAAAATAAATATAACTGAGTAACAAAATTGAATGTTTTCATCATCTACAACACATATTTCAGCAAGACAAACCTGCTACATGTACACACAATGTTTGTTGCACTTTGTGCATCTATTGCAGCCGTGTTTGGTCCTTCTATTTTTCTAGGATGGACATAGGTACTGTGCATATATCTTCTCTACCTGAGGGTAAATTTTGATGTTCCGATGTCACGAATCGGACGATTTGGTTTCACAGCTATATCTAAAGTGTTCACATCGGATTTTGTCTAGCCATTGCCAATAAAATGCCCAATAGCTTATCAAAAGAAACTAAATATTAATACGATATTTATATCAAAACAACATATAAATGAAAAGTAATAATATGTCAAATATAATAAAAACCAAACAAACGAATTTTACTTAAGGGCCTACATACCCTTTAGTGCCGTGAAACGGTAACTTTCTCAAGCATACTCCTTAGTAATGGATAGGTTAAAAGGTTGAAAAAAAAATGATTCATGTACATAATTTCGAACACAAGGTTTTTTCGTGTAACTAATAGTTTTGCTTTAAAAAAATAATTAACAACAGGATATTTTTTCGCAACTTTTGGCACTCCTTGAAAAAAAACGACTTTGATGTTTAAAAATATATTTACACAGAAAAATTGATGGCTGGAATTTCTTCATAACTAACATAGCATATGTAAATCAAATAATATTTTGCAAACAAAACTATTCAAAAGGATGTTCAATATTGATATTTTGGCATCGAGCGGGCGCACGGCCAGTACTGCGTTAACATTGGGGCGTATATAGCGCCTTCAGTAGACGCGCAGTGAGCAAACGTGTCATCGAGAATGTCTTCTAATTTTTATAACAAGGAGTCAAGGTACAGGTAGGCAGCTACTAGAACGCTTGACCGTAGCAAATGTATCGTGAAAAAAATAACACTATTTTTATGCCACGGGTGGCAATAGCGCGAGCACTCTAGGGTTAATCAACCCAACAAACAATATCTTCATTATTTCGTCTAATTGCTTCGAATCCTTTGGAATTTAGACCCAAATATTCAGGCACACCTTTTCATTCACCTCCACCAGCACGTGTATTCACGATGTATCTTTGTTTCAGGTGAGCACTCGTGTAATTACGCACACGGCGCACGTTACGCGCCCGTCGAGACATCTCGCAGAGGTAACGTGCCACTTTCCTCTAAATTTATTATAATATACGCTAAAAGGAAGGGTTACGCTCTTTGAGGCTATCTCAGTCTGTGTGTGCGTAGATGTGATTATAGAAAATAATTTTGGTAATTCAAGTGCATATTGAGTGGCTGAAGAGACGTGTCATAGAAAGGACATCTCACGTGCGCGGTTTGTGAATGATTTTGTCTAATAAATGTGTCAGGTTTATGAACTAAAGGTGAGTCAAAATCTGTAATGCTAATTGGCAAAGCAACGGATAATTTATGTGATAGATATATTATACCAAAGCTTTATTTAACAAACAGTTTTATCGCCAAAAACATTCATGTAAATCATCAGATTTAATTGCCACCACGGCATTAAAATCACTGACACAACTGAACAAATAGGCTTTATAACAGTTTCGAAATTCGCACTAGTGTTTAATAATACCTTTAGTTATTACTTAAAAAGACACAATTAACGATAACGTGACATCACGGTTATAATAGATTTATTTTGTAGCAATAAATTAAAAGCGTCTGTTGTTTGGTTGCCAAACAAATTAATAAATTAAATTCGAGTCTACAGCCATGAACGGTAAGCGCCGAACGTTATAAATTCAACGAAAAGCTGTAGACCGTGCCATAGAACACAACACAGGCGTTCAAAATGAAATATTATTTCAATTTCGATGATATCTTACTAAAATTTTCTGCTCACAATTATTTTTTGTAGCGTACTTAATTTTAAACCTGTCGAATTGAGTTCGCAGAAGATTCTGAAGCAAAGGCAATGCTTTTGTTTAGAGTATTTGAATTGTGGGGTATCGTTGGTAACAGTCAGTCCCTGTTTACTAAGTTTGTAATAGATTTATTGAAATTTGAAACAATACAGAGGCAGATTTATGGCTATTTGTATATAATTTGTACAGATTTAATTGTTTGTAAAATTTTCAAAGACTCAATCTTTAAGTTAAGTTATTCGTAGTCTAATTTCACTGGTTTGTATTTTTTGGAGCATAATATTATGATATTATACAAGGCACGCATCTGATAAGATCAATCCAACTAACACGGCTAGCTTGCTGATGATCACTTTCCATAATTTCTATTATAATTCACCTGACTAACTCATTAAGGTTTTACGGGATAATACATTGCTCATTATCGAATCATTCGCCGATTTGGCCACAATGTCACAACCATTACCACAAAAATTGCGGTATCTTTAAATGTTATTAATAATTTCATATATTGCAAGCGTGTCCTGATTGCGATATGAACTTGTGCAATATCAATTTATAATTTGTAATCAATGATGTATTCACACTCGTTGCCTGCGGTACGAGCATTTTATGCTTATATTTTTCAGTTATTGGTCAAAATATTTTATGACTGTGTGAATTTATTTTTATGACGTCAATTAATTGTTGTGATAATTTTGTACTGCCCATGAATCTATGGTAGCTATAAGAATAGTAAAGCATTATGTTTCTTTAAAAACTTCTCTTCTTCCCTTCTATTTACCTATTTTCCTTAATTATTTTAAATAACAGCTTAAACATTGACTGTAGTGACTACCAAAATGTAATTCATTTTTGACCATTTGTTACGCCATGTCTTTTGTAGAAACATTCTAATTTGTTTAAAACTTTTGATTTGTTTATTTGTATCTACGTAAAGAGGTCGGCTGTTGTGCACCTTCCATAACTAACTGAAATATTTTAAAATGATTTAAAAATAGACAGGTTTTTTGTAGATTAAAATAATATTCATTTGTATATTGACGTATTTGGGACACTAAAGCCACAAACAATTATTTGTTTGTATAACAACGTGAATATTATTGGCTATTGTCATAACGCCCTTATACTTATCGTGGGATAACTGAAGTAGTTGTTAGCCATCATTACTTGACACCCCCACACACTCGACGGGTCTACGAGTATATTCTGCGGATAGTTAATGTTCAGTAAGAGGTGCGGCTACCTATAAGCGTTTCAAGGGTTATGCGGCTTATAAGGCGTGTCTGGAAAACTTCCACTTAGCTGTCGCACAAGAAAGTTACAACATTCACCAACATTTATTTACCAAGTCTTAAACTAACGCAGTATAGTAAAAGTCCTGACTAAATCCTTAGCTCAAGTTTCTAATGAATCTCGAAAATTAATGACGTAGTTTTCACCAACACCTAAGTAGGTAGTTTGAGCAAAACTTTCGGGGTAGTAATTTCACGCGTGTGAGTTTCATATAACACGATCGTTTTTCCTTATGAATTGCAAATATGTGATATCAACACCAAGTTTGCAAAGTTGACGTCAAACCAAGCTGCAGTATTGTTGCGTTGTATTACATAAGACCTACTTTAGCTTGAAGATTTTACCGAAAGTGTTTCAGCTTTGACCTCAATTTATCAGACACTAAGCTCATTAGCGGCTACTTTTGATGCACGTAACGCTCCAAAATGAAAAGAAACTGTTCCAATATTATAAAGGCTGCTAAACAAAGGACATTGTGATGAAATATTTTGTAAAAGAACTTTAAAGAAAAGATGCAATGAGGTGTTTTAATAAAAAACTGGACTGTGTTTCGAATAATAATTTGTAATATTTACCTTTTTTGATGGTTTATGTTTGCAGAAAGGTTAAGACTATTCAGCAAGAACAAATAAACTTACGAATAGACTTAAAATAAAAGAAATGAGCTGATGAAACCCAAAACTAAAAATAAATATACTTTCTATTGAACATGTGAGTCCCAAAAGAATAGGCTTGAAGTTGTCACACTAAACAATAAAGATAGGCCTATATTCAATAACGCAGGCCAAATCACTTAACCCTTTTTTATTGATGAAGAAAACTTCCACATTGCAGTTTAGAAAGCTCTCACAAAAGAAGACTGATTCTCTTAAGCCAGTAAGGCAGCTATAAAATGAAGCGCTGAAAGATATACTCGTGAAAGAAATAGGCTTTACTACATATAAACTGCGACTCACCCTGTTACAAGATCTTGTCGTTTTTTATGATCCCTGAGACGGCAAAAGTCGTGAACGAAAGCTTTTTTTACTGAAGATTAACATGACCTAAAAGAGTTATGTTTTATAGTTAGCTAATATTTTTTATTTTATGCTTATGTAATAAAGTTTCTATGGAAATTCTTAACCTTCATAAAAAAGAGGCAAGTTATGCGGGTCCCGCTATTAGTATAATTTTGTTGGGTAAGGTCGTATCAAGACCTGGCTGATAGTTCATTCATATTTTTAGGCATATTTAGATGTAAGTTGGTATACTCGTTGCTTGAGGGTGTATATTTTATCCCAAGTATCCTTGACTATGGTGATTGCCTATTTTAGTTTGAATACAAAACGTTTTTAAAGTTTCTTTGCATTAATACTATATTTTGTGTGCAAACTAGTCCACAGATACCGTATATAACCAAAATATATCTCCACAAAAGTGAATACATTTCTGAACATCCTTCCCATCCCATCCCATCCCATCCACTCTGCTCTTACGTCTCCATTGGGGTTTTCGCTCATATAAGAGAGAGCAGAGTCTAGATAAGTGTTACAGGATCCAGATGATAACGGCATTGACAATCTATTCGTAATTTTCCTATAAATAAACTGATTAATGTTCGAAGCCTACTCCACGATATTCCCTTCCAACAACTCAATAACAGGCAAAACTAATCACGAGCCAACACAAAATGCTAAGTCAGTAATGTAATCACGGTATCTAATACATTAATATCTCATTCAAGTATCAAGATCGTGTGCGATGGTCACGGTAGCCGGTTGAACGCCACTTGATACTTCCCTTGTTCGTTATAGGGCTTATTGTGTACTGGCTACCTTTTGAACTGCTGTTAGTGGGGCGTCTCACTAAGTGAGCGGGTGAATTTGTTAGGTTTATAAAGAGAGTTAAAAAATATTCTCTATTTCCGTAATATATATTATACTTATTGTTGCTCGAATAATGAATAGAACAAAAATGGGTCAAAAAACAGCCTAAGAAATTTTTATATGACACTTATATATTTTTTTAATGTTAACGCGACGTTTAAAAAACGAAATTGGAAAAAGTAATGGGTAGCACCTTAGATTTTAATTTCGTGTTTATTGCGTGTGAAGCAATGTCATATGCATAACATGTTAATGTTTATGTTAGTACGTTATTGTACCATGTGTGTATGTAAATTGGTTGCTCATTACAGTACATCCCTTACTTAAATTAATACATGAGTATTAATTTTAAGCCTATACCAGTATCCCTAACTGGTTGTTGTCATGTAAACAAGAAAGGTCAACCTCGATATTTAACACTAGCTGTCCCACGCGGCTTCGCTCCCGTCAACTGGCTACCTACCAAGCTAGCCCACCTACTCTAAATACGTTGCGTCTCAAAAAGAATAAATTTGCCCCGTTTTTGGAACATTTTTCATTGATGCTCCGCTCCTATTGGTCGTAGCGTGATGTTATATAGCCTATAACCTTCCTCGATAAATGGACTACCCAACACAAAAACAATTTTTCAATTCCAACCAGTAGTTCCTGAGATTAGCGCGTTCAAACAAACAAACAAACAAACAAACAAACTCTTCAGCTTTATAATATTATAGTATAGATTCTTGGACACAACCCTTTTGCATTGTAGTAGCTCTTTCTTTCTCTTTGTTAACTATAATTACTTGTAGCATATTTTTCTTATCAGAATTCATAAGCAATGATCATGTCCGGTGAGGACATGATCATTGCACTTTTGACTTTATGTGAATTTATTTAGTGTCGTCGCAGTATTCCTTCTACTTTCATTCATCTCTATTTGCCGTCACCTCTTTTTGGCTATAGGTATTATCTTTCACTAAATCCATCCATCGTTCCTTTTGTATTTCTCTAACATCATAACCATTTACCTTAATATTCAAAACTTTCCTCACGACTTGTGCTTCACCTGATTCTTTGGAACCACATTATCTAGATTGCTCGGTGTTTTTAATCACTAAATCCTTCCAAATTATCCATGAGGTACCTGTAATAGATTTAGGTATATTCAAATCTATTTGCTTCGTTCTTTCATGTCGTTGAAAACCCTGAAAATAAACCTCTGATCAAACGATAAGGATAAAGTTTAGTCTCACTAAACAGTGAGACTAAACTTTTACGAACTAGATGACGCACAGTGTTATTGCTTGTCATCTTCGATTATTGACACTTTTGTGCTGGTTGTTGATTTTTCTTTTTGGGTTCGGTTTAAGATTTTTTTAAACTTTTGATTGATTGGACGCGTATTCAAGTCATTTGTATTTAAAGGCCAGTCGTATTGAAATATAAATTATTTACAACACTGTATTATTGTGGCGAGTAACTGGCGAGTGACAAAGTTACATCAAATCTTAAAGCACAGATTCTGAAGCTAATAGCGATAAGTTTAAAAGCCACAGGTTGATAAAGAATAATTTATTGAACGACTTTCAGCTAAGATAAGCTTTGAATCTGAATTCAGGCACAGATAATTATAATATTTCTAATGGAAGAGATAAGATTGCCAAATCTTTAGTGCTAACTAGAACCATTCAAGTTCCAGTGGCTATTACAAGCGATGAGTTACCAAGCCGCAGGTTTATAACTAAGAATAATTTAATTGATTCCATGCTAGATAAGTAAGCTCCTTCCATTACAATTAATTCCATTGCATCATCAAGTATTTTATTGCTTTTGCCGTATGCAATTCAGTTGCTTTACAAATATTTAATGCCTCGATTAGTTATAATTAATGTCTATCAAATTATATGGGTAAGTAATATATTATATAATATTTACAAGATATAACAACTGAATCTATAATTTTGTTTGATATAATGATCAGTTAATATAATAAACGACTGATATAATTTTAAAGTAACTAATTGTTATACATACACATACGTTATACATTGAATATAAAATCGTTAGATATATCACTCAAAAGACATAAAACCTATTTAGTCTAATATGATAAAAACGCCTAGTACAAAAATTAGCAAAATTTAACAAAAACAAGCATACACCATGCATGCAGCAGGCATGCAAACAAGCATACACCATACATGCAGCATGCATGCAAGCATGCAGCAGGCATAGTTTCTGTCACGGCTCCGGCACTGCGGGGCTCCGGCGGTCCCGTGCGAGCTTATCGTCGCAAATGTGTTTCACGCTCACCACCGTGGCTTCGGCCAGCCTCAGCCGCGGTGACGAGTGTTAAAACCACCTGCTCCTCAGCTCGCGGACCGCCCTGCCCCTCCGCGCCTACGCGATTTTAAATAACACTCTAGGGGTAGGGCAGACAAGACTACGTGGAGTTGGATTTGTAGCGATTCGTTTCTGTTTCGCCGCTCCCACAGCACGCTTGCTCACACTTTCGCCTTTGCGCGTTAATGGTCACTGTTTTAACCAAAGCTAACTCAAATGATTCACCAACATAGCTCCCGCCTTAAACTTCTAACCTAATATAACCCATCCGAGTCGGATTGTGGTTTGAATCGGGGTGTTAACCATAAAGATGGTATCAATATTATACATTGTAGACGACATGCCTAACGATTTTCAATTAAATAAACGTTATATCCAATAACGTTATACGAAATAAGTTTGAGAGTATATAAATGTTATATCTAAAGAAATTATATCAACAGTTGGTATAACTCACGTTTATTATATCTTGTGAACGTTATTGAAATGAAAATATACCAAATACTTTATATGATATAAGACGCACCCAAATTATTTATCTTCGCCCAGAATTGATATTTTGGTTATCATTTCAGCAATATCGATTATATATGTAGGTATATTCTGCCTGTTGTTCTAAAAATATTATACAATAATATTATAAAGAGATACAATAGTTTGTTTGTTTATTCGTAAACGGTATATAAGGAAGTATTATTCCGGTTAACGTTAAAATATCCAGTGATAGTAAGCTATAAATGGGGATTTGTTCACTATTGTTATTATGTACTACCACATATCTATCCTAAGAAAATGCTCGGTTTCTACGGAACAGACCACGGCAGCAAAACTGTGAGAAAAAGCTAATCCCATTTAAATCTCCAAATATGGATATTGTTTACAAGAATATTCATCAGTGTGCAAACGAACTATAAATAACTTACATTGTAAACCCTACACCCACTTGCAATACCTGCTTAAGTAATTAAGGACACCTTACAATCAGTCCGATTCGCTGCGCATGAGTCACTCTTTGACGTCATACGCAGAGCTTTGCAAAAATCAAATGCCAGTAGTTACAAGTCACGCACAATGATCAGCCTGATTGATCTGCAAGGTCGTGATGTGTTGTTTTCAATGCCTTCTGCTGCCCAATCACTTTCACTCGGAGTCACGATTTGATGAATGTTTGATGGTAAGACTGTTTCTTATTATTTTGGAATATAGGTAGGTACACTAAGATTATGCAAAATAAATGCGAGTAAGGGAAAGGAGTACCATTACTGTAGTTGTTATACCTTATAAAATATAGGTATATGGACTTTCTAATAGTCTAGATAGTATAATAAAATTGTAAAGGATAAAGGGAAAAATATTGAAAGGCTTGTTTACAACAGAAATAGCAGAGGTGTGTGATGTAAAAGGTTGTTCTATTCTACACGCCGACGATCACCGAGGTGGTTTTAGGAGGTAAAAATCCCACACTCCTTGATGTTTTTCCCAAAAGCGCCTGGAGCTTTTTGACGGTTTCTTCCCGGCAAAAAAAATAATATAATACTACATTTTATGTTTAACTAGCTTCTGCCAGCGGCTTCGCCCGCGTGATTGTCGAAAATTATCGCAAGGGAAGTTATTCCCGGGATAAAAGTAGCCTATGTGCTATTCCAGGCTATAATCTGTCTCTGTGCCAACTTAATATAAAATTTCATCCAGATCCCTTCAGCCATTCAGGCGTGATTGAGTAACAAACATACATCCAACTTTCGCATTTATATTATTAAGTAAGATAAACAGATTGCTTCATACGATAAACGGAGGAAGTTAGTAATTTTTTATTTTTTTTGAATTCCGAAATACCGATCGGTTTTACAAAAGTGTAGGCAGGTTTTAATAAAATTGCGTTCTGAAAATAGAAACAACCGAATTTGATATTGTTTCTCCTTGTTCGTTCATATTAATTTTGCCTCAAATTGCTTCGCCCAGTGGGAGGAATTGGGAATCTAATTAACTTTCAATCTGAGGCATTAAACTCGAGTTTGTTTTGAAGTGCCGTTTGTCTCTGTGTGTGTAAATTTGTATTTTAATTGGGAACATTTTGTGCCGATACTGACTGGGGTTTGAATGCGATGGAGTAGATAATTAGAAAACAACAAGGCAGCGGGAGAGCATAACTGAAGATGATTTGTCGAGGGGTTCCGACTCGAATTTGTTTGCACTGATGGGCGAATTTTGAAATTTTGCAGGAAGCCGATGAGATTTTGTAATAGAAGTAGGTATAATGGTTATAATTTATGTAAGAATTTGAAAACGTTTTGGATATCTTTTATTTGTGCGTACAGCTAAAGCATGACATTCTTCTGCTGGAACCTGTGTTTTCTGGGAGCTATAGCTTGTCGAAAGTGAATAGATTACTTCTTAATATGAGTACTTCATAGTCGACCGTAGCACCGTTTGCCTTCCGATGAGACAGTGGTGAAAAATGAGGCTATCAGTAAATAGTAATCGAGATATCACCTTAAATTCATTTTAACCACTGCTGCAAAATTAAAGCAATTTTCACGTCACATAAATTTCACACACTCGCCCTTGAAAACTTTGCTCCTCTGGAGTCAGGAACAAAAATCTATAAAACCGTTGAAATTAGATTTATATCCAAAGTACCAAAACCTGAATATTCGGTACAACGGTACATCGGATACATCAGTACACCTACACGATTCAATTAGCAACTGTTGTATAGTCAAAATAAGCAATTCAAACCGTGGACGTCTCTGTTTGATTCAGCTTACACACGTCTGTTTGCTATACTAGTTTGGAATTCACTTTGTTTAGATAAACGATAGATACTCTGGGTAGTGAATAACTAGGAAGATAGTCGAGATCCATGTCGAAGTGCCCAACTTTTGTGGAGACTGAGAATGTTGTAGTAAAAGATTTATGTGAAACTTTTGAAAAAAATTGATGAAACTTTTTCTTTCGTGCATCTAATTGCAGCCATTGGCTATTTAGCAATGTGAAGATTTTCTTTTATTATTATTTCTAATCCTACTACTATAATAAACGTGAAAGTTTGTGAGGATGGATGGATGGATGGATGTTTGTTACTCTTGCACGCAAAAACTACTTAACGGATTTAGACTAAACTTTACAGGAATATAGCTGCATCAGCATCAGAATAACACAGACTATAATTTATAAATGTTTTGGGAGAAGTACTAATACCACGCGAGCGGAGCCGCGGGCGGCAGCTATAATAATATTATAAATGCGAAAGATTGGATGGATGGATATCGGTTTATTAATCAATCACGCCAGAACGGGTGAACGGATCTGGATGAAATGGCACAGAGATAGTCTGGAATAAAATTTTGGCAAATTTTCATCCCGGTATAATGTTTTCTTAGGATAAGACCTAACCCTATTATATTAATAACCCTATTCACACGGGCGAAGCCGCTGGCAGAAGCTAGTATGCGTATAAATATAAATGCTGGGCTTAAGAATTGATTCTTCTGATAATTAATTTATATCAAGAAATTTTCCATGAACCAGTAAAATTACTTACACTCTGTAAAAATACCGAGTGTAAGTATTTTTTTTTTTTTTCAATGTACCAAAACATATACTTACCTATTGTATGCATAACGCACTTTTTATGAACTACATAACAGCGATAAAATTATAATTGTGTTTTGTTATAAGTGCATTTTAATCTTTTTGAAAAATTATACATAAAAAAATGTAAAGAAAAAAAAAATTGCGCGCGCTTTTGGTTATCGCATTGCAGTTTTTTGTTCTAATTTCAAATAATATTTAGAAAGAAACTTCTGGTCGGTTACACGAATATAATAATGCTTTCATAAAACATGAAGCTTAAATTAATATCGTTATGTATCATAATGGTACAAAAATTTCCAAAAACAAAACTGAAATGAATAGTAAAACACTAAACATAATAATCGATAAAATTTTATTTTAGTTGCGTATTCTAGATTTGCGAGCAGTGAAAGGATTTATGCAATAATTGTGTAACTACCAGGGGCATATGAACTGTGCAGAGATGAACGTTTACATACTTTTTGCACTTGCTATGTAACTTTCTAAACATACATCCTAGTGATGACTCGTTATAACATAATGCTATGTGTTTGAGAATGATGGATTAGTTACGAAGTAGCCGTTCATCTTTTTTGTGTTCTATTCTGACTACGGGTTTTTGATTTTGAAAGCACTTACCTAATAATTGAATCTAACAAGCGGTAGGTGTGTTCTTATCATATGCTTAGTAAAAGGGATTAATTACATAATTATCTGTTTTATATGTAAATGAAGTATCCTCAGTAAAATAATCTCGGTATTCTAAAATAGTTAAAAGCTAGACTTAATTGATTTCATATCCTCTTTTTCGTATCGCAAAAGTCTTTAAAGTTACTCGTTGCGCTAAACTTTGTTTTCCTTCCAATCTACTCTATTTGTTACAGTTATCGCGTTGCTAGACATTTTAGCTTTTATTTTCTCACCCAGTTGGATTTCATACAGTGTACTTCGCAAAAGTTGTTTAGTCTCAGCAAAACTATTGCAAGTACAATTTTATAGTAGAGATCTTGAAGTTTCCCATATGGTTTCTGCTGACTCGTTCTGTTAGAATTAGAAATATTTAATCTTGTTACTGAAATGGGTTCTAGATGTGGTTTAAATTGGTATTTTTCTCACATTATTAAAGTGTCGGCGTAATTCAATACTGTCTTACATGTTAAGTATCAATTTTAAAATTCTCCATACTTGCCGTAAATTCTGCTGACATCGATTCTATGAAGAAACAAAAAAAAAATCGCTATTTTAGTTGAGTCATTACGAAATGAGTGCTTGAATGACGTTTCTTGGGTGAATCCGAATCGTGGGTAAACTTATTAAGATAGAATCGAGTTCTCACGCTCTGCATATCGCGACATCCTGCTCAAGATAGCTAACTTCGTAGAAACTAATGAACAAAAGTGAATGCGAAGTGAAAAATTTTGAATATGTGAACAATCTCTTGCAAATCAAATAATTAAATGCTTTCACCTGAACAAACATGTTTTAACTCAAATTCGGTGAGGCACCTGTTCAAATTATAATCGATTTATGTTAACCGTTTTTGGGAAGATCCCGTTATTAAAATGTATTTACCAGCTGGTCACGATTCTTTGACTTGAATCGTTTCATCTCCACAAAAATCTTAGCTATACTGATTTCATTAAATATTTTTCTATAGTGAAATGATCAGTCAATTTGGTGCAGAACTAGCTAGCCACTTGTAAAAATAGCGCTTCTGAGAATAGAATATCTCCGTGCATTGTGTTTTAGCACATTTCAGTTACCATTCCCGGTGGCATCTATGCGGCTTAGCAGACTGTATACTGAAATAGGCCCGACACAACTTTATTTATGATGCTGTTTTTCGATTGTTCCTCTATTAGATGCATTGTGTTTGATTGACGTCTGTTTTAGTTTGGGATTCACCAGTTCTCGATGGAACTACATAAATCATATTCCTTATTATTTTAAATTACTATGTTTCGCTGTTTTTACATTAGTTTTCTCCTAGCGTCTGTGTTAATGTAAGTAAGATACAATGTTACAAGTGAATGCGGTATTCGTAGACGATTTTAAACCTGCTACTTTTGCTGTAACGCTTTTAAGCTACTTAGTTTACTAATTGCAGTATTTAAGCGCTGTTTTTGCTGTGCATGGACAATATCTTACAAAATAGTGTACTGAATACTGCGTAAGACCCGTACAGAGCAGACTATTGCAATATTTGGTGACTAGTTTAAATTCCAATGAATATTGTCTAGCTTTCTCCTAATAGGAGGTGAAATGAGGCCATAGTCAAAATAATAATCCATCAATCACAGTCATCTCCACATACCAATATCAATCCGTCTCAAGGATCATTAAAATTCATAGACACTTGTATGACAAATGTATTTTTTTTTGTATTGCCAAAAGGTCATAACTTTCGGATGTCATCTTTATGTCTTTTGCTTTGTGTATTAAAGGTCAAGTGATTCTAAAAGCTATTCTGGGAAGCTCTTTTCTCTTATGTCACGACTAAGATGCAATACTGGTTACTGAGACAAAGATGTGTTTATTTTAAGGAAACCTCATTAGCGCTTTCTACTTTTATAGTTTGCTCTTCTATCGATTTAAAATAGTCATTTGTTAAGTTCAAAGTTAGAAAAAAGCCATTTCAAAGTTAGAAACAAATAGCTGTGATTATTATATGTCAGCTGACCCGGAAAACTTTGTTTTGTTAAAAAAACAACAAATTTTCATACCAACCCTACACTACCCTACCCTACCTACCCTACCTTACCTGCCCTACACTACCTAGCCTACCCTACCCTACCTACCCTACCCTACCTACTCTACTCTACCCTACCTACCCTACCCTACCTACCCTACCCTACCTACCCTACCCTACCTACCCTACCCTACCTACCCTACCCTACCTACCCTACCCTACCTACCCTACCCTACCTACCCTACCCTACCTACACTACCCTACCCTACCTTACCTACCCAACCCTACCTACATACCTACTCTACCTATGTAGGTATGGTACCCTTTTTTCTTTTCTTTTTTTTATAAGAACCTTCTCCTAACAATAACAAACACAACAAAAAAGGAATTAGTGAAATCGGTCCAGCCGTTCACGCGTGATGCCGTGATCAAGGGAAATAGGCATTCATTTTTATATATATAGATGTTTACTCGGCGCCGTCTAGCCTATGCATTTTGTATCGGCATCATCTATTTTCGTGTGATGCCATGTGATGCTCCGTGCGGAATTTCCGATCGACTGGGTCTGATTGGCTTATATTGAAGACATGCCGTACTGATATAAATAATACTACAGCTCTGCTGGATATGGAATGTCGCCTTAAAGCCTAGGAGTCTGTATCTTAGTTACCCGGATGTGAAGGCAGCGTCATCTGTAGTTTCATGAATCATATCATAATGCATTGAGGTATTACGCTGTGTGAATGTGATTTAAGTTTACGCAATAAAATTCTGTTGATGGTAAAATTGAATAACCTGTATAGATATTACTCACTTGATTTGCCAGTAATGTAAAAAAAAATGCTGGCTTGTGGTTTTGAAGTTTAGATTATTGGTTTAGAAGCGCAGCTATTCGTATTTTTTTCTGACTTTGAAATACTCTTAAATAAAAACGTTTCTCCAAAATTATTTAATTATGCAATTTGTAAATACAATTCCTGGCGATAATCACGAATTTAATGTAAAAAATCATGATACACGTTAAGTGAGTTTATTAAGTTAGGTTTACGAATCTTCTGAAGCAAAAAGTTTTGCATTCTTTAAATTACCAAGATTTTGAGCATTATTTTGCAAAAGTGAATGTTTGTTCGTAGCCTCATTTTATTATTCCTCTTGCTACTATTTCTTTGCTAAACTCCACCGGTAAATTCTAATCGTCCATATCTGCATGGGGCAATCTGAATTATGTCACTACCAATTTGAACTTGACTAACAATTTACGGGATTTGTTCCGCTGCAGTATCGTGCACGTCTTGCTCGAAGTGCATGTAATGAAATATGACCGGCGCATCCGGCCCCAGTGCCTACACCCCACGGTTTATAGGTTAGCTTTGCCTCGCATTACCTTCCCATAAAACTACTACTTTGCTAAAACCAGTCCTCAGATTGAAATCCCCACAATTTCATCAGAATGAGAAATACGCGACTCAACACTAGTTTATTTTTTGCATAGGTCGTGCATATAATTTGCATGCAACTTGTGGACTTGTATTCGCTAGGTTTATTTTAAGAAAAAAAGTCGTTATTTTTTCTACTAACTACGGTTTCATTATGCTCACCATCTGCGGTAAGCCGGGCTTTGTTCAGATTGTAAAAGCTAACTGGAATTTTTAAACAGTAATAGATATTTAATTGATTGTTAAAAAAATATATTTTGAAATGCAAATAAAATTGCAGGTATATATAGTAGGCAATAAAACTATGAATCAGATTTGACCTGAATGGTTGTAAAATTGACAGTGACCCACATCAAAGAGATGATGACCATAACCAAAAGCTTAATTAAAATCTGGGTCGTATTTAACGTGAATACGATACAAAATGATTATGCAAATGTCAAACATAAATCAAGGTTCTTAAAGACTCATCAAGATGTTACTTAATTAGTTTTTAATGTCAGATCTGAAACTGCCAAGGCTGTTTAGCGTGTCAATGTTAATGAAAGATCAATATCTTATTAAGCGTTTAAAGATGACACATCACGTAATTTGGATCACGATATTTTTATCGAATTAAATTGTATAAAAGCTTTTAAGTAAAAGGTATTGCTCGTATATCCGTGATGTGACTTGGTAAAGGGGACTGCGGTGGGGAATAGAATGGAGGTGGAAGCGGGGAGGTAGTAAAGGTCAGTTGCTTGCTTCATCGGCATGGCCCGATGCTACCCGATCATCGTGTACCATAAATGCGACGACCTCTACTCTATCGTATTATTAAATTGTTCTGCGTTGCGACAGGCCTGCGTTGTTAGTAGCCCGGATACCGGTAATTATGGTTATCGATGATCTTTTTTGTATAGCTCTGTAATGTACTGCGTGTAAATAATGACTGGTTGAATCTGGTAGTATCTCTTCGTTGCGAAGGTTGGAAATATAAGACCCTACCAAGCTCAGTTTAAAAATAATAAAGAGCATCTTTTCATTCAATCGAGAATTCTCGAGAGCTCTCATTAGTAAGCGGACGACCAGTTTCTTCGTTTATGCCATCTAGACGCTCTTTGATAAACAGGCTTTTATTTATTTATCGTGGAATAATATCGCAAACTGGTTGTGTGAAAAATTATAAACAGGTACACGATTTTCCTGTTGGTCTGCTATTCCCTGAGTGTTTGTCGAGCTCTCAATCCCGCCGTCTTCAATTACGAATAAGAGGATACAATCAAATGGTGGAATCACAAACAGTACACCTTTTAAAGAAGATTGCTAACAATGTATGAATAAGCAACCTTTGACCTGACTCGATCGACGCGGTACCGCTCCACTCTCCGTCAAGTACCGTAAGGTTCCCCTATTTGGATTCAACGTTACTGTACCTTTCATTGAAATTCCAACCTTTGCGTAAAGAATTAAGGCGTATATTTGATGAGCCACTGCTAATGACGAGTGGATTATCACAGATTGTTTATAAACCGATTATGTTTATTTCAATGTGCCTGTAACTGTTTCGAAGTTCGTTGCTTATATATTAAATATCACACTAATATTATTAGTTTGGATGGATGTATGTTTGTTCCTCAATCACGACAGAACGGCTCAACGGATCTGGATAAAATATGGTACAGAGATAGCTAATAGTCTGGAATATCACATAGGCTACTTTTATCCTGGTAGTATGTATCCGTGGGATAACGTGGATTTAGATTGCCAACTATAACGTGGGCGAAGCCGCTGGCAGAAGCTTTTTGTTTAATAAATTGATTTCTCATGTCTCTTTCAAGGTGCATGGAATTTGGCTTTAAGTGATTTATTTCGTAGATGCATCGTAATTTAAATGATGGAACGAATTTTCACTTTGCAGTTGAATTAATGATAAAATAAAATTCCGAAAAAAAAACCATTATGGGTTTTATTTAATAACTTTTCCCTGAGGATATTTTTATGGATGAAATGATCGAGTAAATGTGAAGTGAAAAATGCGTACAGGATTAAAAATAACGATATTTATACTGTTTATCCTCGGTTTGAATATTTATTATTTTTATGATAATGAAGGCCCACAATAACACGGGCGCGAATGAAGACAGCTAATGGATTTTCAGTATCGTATTCATGTGTCACTCGTTACGAAATCACATTGTTGCCAACCTAAGCTTTACCATAATGAGACTAGAAAATATTGTTTTTATTTCAGTAAAAAAAATATTCATATTTTTTATGTTCAGGAACAACGCTACCTCATTAATTATTTACTTACCAGCAAAGGAATGTAAGACCGAAAATTTTCATAATTATGCCTACAAGTTTTACATAATAAAGAAACAGGCTAAACCTGGGTATTCATTTATTATGGGCATAATAACTTGCCCACCTTTTATAAGTCTCGGATGACCCACCTTATCTTGCGGGTTTTTGGACTTATCAAGAATGAATAGGCTTTGACGTATAAGCCTATATCCTTAGTCTTTGTTTGTGTGGGATGGAAGGTACAATAGAGGTTCATTGCGTATTCTGATTGCGCTCAACGTATTGTTAATAGCCATGCTTAGTTGTAAGCTGGGAGCCAATGGGTGGCTTAGAAATCCGCTGGTCATTGGATATAACCTGGGTTGCCTGGAAGAGATCGCAGAACGCGATAAGGCCGCCTGTTGTATGTTTGTTGTTATTTTAAGGTTTCCGTGTGTTATGTTTTTATCTTGGTGTACAATAAAGTATATAATAAATAAATAAATAAATAAATATAACCGTTTGAAATTGGAATCGAAGTATGATAGAGACCTATAGATACTTAGTTATTTAGTAAACGTTTTGAAAAACTATCTGTTTGGACTTTTCTAAAGAAATTGTAAAAGTACGGCAAAGACGCATGAATGCAATTAATATCGAATTGTAGAATGGTAATATTAATATTAAACATCCATTACACGTAATATTATGACCAGCCATATCATACCCGCAACAGAATTTTATTGACATGACGCATTAATTGTGAAATCGTGTTCTTATGAAAGGAAATTTCACAAATTCACAAAGATGAGCACATAATGGCGGTCATAAAATTAAGCACAATTCTTACTTTCATCAAAAGTTCGTCAGTATCCGAAATGAGTGTAATAAGATACTGGGTGTAACGCCACATTAATTTCTTGCAAGTGCATCTTTCATGGAGCGTTAACTTACAATCTATGCAAAAACTGCGTTAAATCTGTCTATTATCTTAATGGAAAGAGAAATTGATGTAATCTGCATACGAGATAAGGAAACTATTATTTAACTCTGTTGAGCATACAATGTATTGCCGCAAAACATTGTAAATATCAAATTCATGTGGAGATCGTTCTGTACACAGATCATAAATGTTCTGTATGATGTTTCTTTGTTGGAATCATAAAGAACCAGTGCCATATTTTAAAAGTGATTCAGAAATAATACGTGCTATAATATTATAACCTGAATGATACTCGTATCACATGACCGTTCGAAGATTATTTTGTTCCGTGCGAGGACTAAATCTGCAACCCGTAGCGGTCAAAGAACTTAGTCGGTAAAGAAAAGATTTCAAAGATTATTAAAATATCTTTTTTATAAAATTTATGCTCCTAGTTGATAAAAGCTGTAGGTAATGAAAAGGTCGAAAGAAAATGTAATAAATAAGATTTTCTAAAGCTTTACATTAAACACCTCTTGACTCTTCTTCGACATTGGTTATTAAGAAAAAGTAGATTTGTTTACTGTTCGAAGCAAGGCGGGAAGAAATAGTTTATTTTTAATGGACTTGCTTGTTTATGAATTGACGCTATTTCGAAATTAAGATTTCTGTAAGATATTTCTTTATTATCGCTGCAAACAGTTCCTTGTTTATTACCATTAATTATTTTCTTGCCTTTATCCGAATTTATTTAAGACCGGTCCAACGTATCTTCTTCTGAGCTTCTCTATTATTCGTTATCTGAGTGATCATCCCCTTTCTAACCACACCATTCTATTTATTTTTGCCAAAAGATTAATATACCAATCTTACCTAACAAATTCTTGAGTCAAATAAAGTACAAAAAAACATTGCTATTTAATTTACGCTTCTTTTTATAACTGTAACTACCATCTTTCGACACTCAATGTGTCTCATAAAAGTACCAATAAAGATCGTTTTTGCTTGCGTATCACAAGATAATTTAGTAGAATTGCTCTTTTATGTCATTATCAAATCCGTGTTTCGGCTGATTCAGCTTCATTCCCCTTCGAAGGCGAAACAGCTTTTGTAATTTACTTCTTTTGAATAAAGTGGATTTTCTCGAGACATATTCACGTGTTTTGACGAGTTCGTGAACTCTTTGTTTGCTGATTGTAAGAAGAATAAAGGTATGGCATAGGTAAGATTTGATATTGATGACAATATTTATATAAAATAACCTTTTCAGCTCATAACAGGTACAAAAGATCTGTAAAAGCGACTGCTTCATAGCAAACATACCACAAACTTCAGAAGACATTTAGGACTTGAAATACACATAAAATGGTAGTACATAAAGAAAGTTTTATCTCAAATTATAACAAAGGCCTTTCGAGTTGCAGCGCAGTCGGAGATTGCTATAAAATCCTTTAGGTTTGTACCCCTGTTTGATTGTGTCTCATGAAATAAAAGAAAACGGGCAAGTCGAACAGTTTCAAAGTTCAGCTGGGAACGTTATGAAACTTCTCCGAAGTGCAACGACGGAATTCGAATTAATTCAATAAACGGGAACAGTTCACGTTTTAACAAAATCGAAAATAATTTTTGGATGACTTCCTTCTTATGAATTTGCAGTGTTATTTTAAGATGGTGGAGGACTTTAGTGTTAAACTTCTAGGCAACATTAAAGAAAGAAAGAACGATATAACCAGTTTTTGTTTATAACTCGCACAAGATGTACAGATAGGCAGTTACACATACAGAGAGACAGTCACACAGATAGTTTATGGAACCTGCCCGTATACCACACTACTAAACTAATATAATAAACGTGAAATTCAACAACGGCAACAACAACGCAACGGCGACAAGTCACAGGCAACGGTGAAGGAAAATATGGTGAGGAAACCTGGACTTATATAATTAATGTAAGTCTAAAATAGCCAAGTCAGAGGTTTGTGGGGTTCCCAGAGTTAGAGTAGTTAGAGTTAATTAACTCTGACACCACAGGTAGACAAATCCTCACACGAAAAAAAATGTTAAAGTCTGTATGTCACTGTATGTCAATATGTGCGTATGTTTGTTATTCAGTCGCGCCTCAACGTTTGAATGTTGAATTTACATAAAACTTGGCAATCGGGAAGACTATAATATCTGGAATTGGATTACTTGTTATCCCAGGAGTAAAACTAAAATCACTTGGTATAATGGCCGATTTTTACGCCGGCGATGTCAATAGTAAAAGCGAATGGAATTAAAATAATCCAATACATCCATAAATCTATATTTCAATCATCAATAAATATGGGTAATAAATCCGTGTTTCAATATTTTCTTTTGAAACAAATCGATTATTCTTACTGCTTTTTATAGACTCGACTGTTAGTACAAATAATTTCCAGTTATCGTATTCTTATTTTCGCAGCTCACTGATAAGGACTTGAGTGATTCCGCATCTCTCGGCACTTTCAATTTAGAATTGATCGTAGGAAGAATGAGGAAAAGAAGATTGATATTTGGGATTTTTCCCTAGCCCATTCGTACCGGAGGCCGCACAAGTGAGCGATCGCTGGCTCTGGCTCGAGCTAATGATACCCCGGGCTTATCGGCTTGGCTGTCGCGCGTCATTTTTACGGATTCAGCCGGATTTATGTAAATTTGTTTTGTCAGCGACCCACCTTGTTACAGCCCCGTTGCGAATCGCACCGATACCGACAATATTGATATTTTTGTCAACTTCCATCGCTTTTTTGTTGATATACTTTTTTCATTTCCACGTTCTTGCAATTTTGTCACAATAATCATTTCATTATGTAACATTTCGTAACCTCATAATCGTCGTATTCAAACGCTTATGCATACGTCCATAATATTTTACCATTAGACTCCGGTTCAGCACGAAACCCTTATTAATATTCATCGGAGTGGCTGTGTTACTGGATCGAGTTGCCTCGTACTTGTCAATGTAATTAAGGCGTTTCACACACGACGCACAATACGTAGGCAAGCTGCTCACGTTATAATTATGAAGATTTGCACTATTCAAAACAGGAACGCATCTATCTCTGACAATTAGGGCTCCATATTCAATGTACGTGCTTCTGATTGGATCTAATAGGCTTGTAGGAGAATAGAGTATTATTAATCGTCACACTTCGCTTGCCATTACACCTGACGTAGCTCTGTTACACGTAATTCCGTATAATATTATCTATAATATTCAGTGTGGCAAGTTCTACGACCTTCTCAAATAGCGGTAGATTAGTATAACCTTTTATTATATTTGTGTGTTTTATGTGTTTCGGGGAATGCATTGGAATTCGTTAATTAAAATTAATTTTGGATATCTTCAATGCGTACGTGCGTAGGAATAAGAAATGTTTTTCATTAAAATTCTTGAATAGGTAATATGTTATTAATTACATTTATATAATTCTTACGCTTCAGCCTTTACCGATATAAAAAGGATACGGATATAAAAAGTAATAGTTACAAAAAAGCAAATAAGCAGTATTCTGTTTTGAACATAGTTTTAGATGCAGAGACCAAAGCAATCTATTCACTAACCCTTTGCCGTCACTGCTCTATAATTCCATACATTATCCTCGATCCATTTCCCTGAGGTACTAAGACATCAGATAAGGAGTAAAGCATTGATTCCACAGTGATTGATGTGTGCCAAGCTCAGACGGACTCAGTAATCTGATCCGATTGGATGTGTTACCGAACTGTCCCGATTGCACGTGGTTAATCCAATTGATTGCATTATCATTCATATAGCTCGATACTAGGACGACATGATACGTGTAGAGGCTTGCATGTAGATGTTCGAGTAATTTATTCGTGATCTGTTAAATCACGGTGTAGATTATGTGCTATGAAACTGGCAACTATGGAATGTGTAACGGGTGTTTTTAATCAATCCGTCTTATAATAATATGATTATCTACATTTTAGCTGAGTTTTATAATTATAATTTTGTCACTCGCCTTTTTCTAACGCTACTCTATCGTTGTCCATACTTTACTGAGATACATTAAATTTCTTAGCACTGCAAATTTCGATAAATGGGAGTAAAATCATCGCCTCGAGTTTAGCCGAAGACCACACTACCAACGCTGCACCAAAAATGGAAATAATAAAGCGCACAATTTTCACGCGTATGACCTAAGAGCTGAAAACATGATAACAAAACTGGAACTAGAGCATCCAAGTACTAGGGCAACATATTTTTTTCTCTATTACAAAACTAGCGTTAAGTTCGCCCGATTGTAATTCGAACGGCGCATTATCGCGACTAGTGGGCGTGATAGATAAACGCGTCCCGCCACGGTTTGTTAAACAAATCTACGGTTTTTTTTTTGTTTGAGCTCTCGCTTTGCGGCCATGCTTTTCTGATTCCGGATGCCTTTTGTTTCCTTCGGAAGAAAGTGAGTTTAAAAGTGTCTTAGGTTAATCTATTATAGGAGGCTTATTTAACTAACTGTGGGTAATATGTTTTAAGGAAATGGGGTTAATGCTGTAATTTACGTTGGTATCTATAAATTGCTTAGAATGTGCATTAAGCATTGATGTTCAATGCGTTTGGTAATAAATTTGAAGTAGTACTGTAAAAAAACTTGGAACAGAATGTTATTGATGCTGATAGTATTTATTAATTTATTTATTATATACTTTATTGTACACTACTTAAATAATTACAGAACAAAACATTTATAAAGATAAATGTACAATGGGCGGTCTTATCGCACAGGGCAATCTCTTACAGACAACCTTTGGATGGACTGAACGGGAGGAGGTAGCCATAAGCTTGTCAGTGTACAAAAACTATCATGAAATAATATAACTTAGACATTACATAAAATACATACATACAAATAAAATAATATACTAATAAATATCAAATACAGAACAGAGAAAGGAAATGATCCTTCTTAAATGTCGGCAATGTTTGCGTACGCCTTACCTCAATAGGTAATGCATTCCACTAACGAGCTGCTTGAACCGTGAAAGATTTGTCGAAGAAGGATGTGGAATGCATACGAATGCTTAATTTCAGGTTTTCGGATGATCTCAAGGACCGAGAATGTGTGTCACAGAGGAACTGAAAACGTTCTTTAAGATAAAAAGGACTAGAAGGATTAAAGAGCATATTATATAGCAGATTGGCTTTTAATCGTGACGCTGTTTGTGGGTTTAATGTACAATTAAATAATATGAATGTATGTAAGTTTTATTAAGGCTTGCAAAAAATATTATACAAGGTAAACGTTATTTCTTTCCTAATCAACGTACTAATAGAATTCTATTTTTTTCACAGGTAAACATGACTTCCATATTCGGAAAATTGAAAACAGAAAAGTAATGTGGTTCGGGTAAGTTAATGCTAAATAAACATAACAGAATTTGCATAAAAACTTTGACATAGAATTAGGTACGAAGCTTGGAAAGTAGTTTCCAGAATATTCTCTACGGATTTGTAGGTACTTTGTACCGTACTTCTCGATTCCCAATTTGACGAATGGTTCGAAGCGAATCGATTATTAAATTGTTACCGCTTGTGGGAACACCGCAGAGCTTTCTCATGCACCTGGCTTTTTTAAATAATTGCTGCTGATGGATACCCAAATATTTCACTAATAGATTAGCAATTTATTGAACGTTGATTTTTATATTGGTTTTCATTGATAATTTGGCATAATAATGTCGGTTTTAGTTCCAAGCGTTGTCTTAATAATTCTCAATGAAATTAGTCTACTGAATACCGAGTCCCAAATTTTATAGTTTTGCCCTTTGTCAACCTAAATAATTGGATATGTTAATTCTATCAAATATTCTAAACAATCGTCTACCTCTAATTTGTGGGTCAGATTCGAGTTCTCAACTGAGAAACAGTGAAATGCTATTTGGGCACTCGATTATTTGGGACGCCCAGAGTTATTCGAATAATTGGCAGTATTGATCTGACCAACAATTTGGAGCGTTTTTTGTTCTATTTGAATTGCTTAGCGACTTTTCTGATGGCTGTCAAGCCATGTCAAGACACGTTACGATTTATATTACATCTTTAGGTGGTTTTTATAAATTTGCAAGTATGTTCACAATACGATGCAATTTGTACTTGAAATTTTCGTAGCCCAATTTCGCCTATCGACACAATTTAAATTCCGTCGCGCCTACAGGAAGATCCCTTTAAAGGCCGAAAATCTTCATCAATTTAAACCGTCTAATCCATCAACATTGTGAATAGAATGTGAGAATTTAAGTGCTTTTCAACTGGTTGTTTTATGTACGGGCACGATTGACGGATCAAGTTAAGTGATGCATAACCATAAGATGTAAGCAATGACCTCTCGCTGTCGAGATTGTAAACTTGCCGTAGTAAACAGAGTAGGCAAATAAACAATAATTCCCTGTAAAATTGGACTGCCAGAATCTAAATTATCGTGAAATTTGACAAATTTCAAGCAGTTTTAGATTCTAGAGTTTGTAACATTGCCTTGGAGTTTTATTGATTGAATAGTAGCTCAATATGGTGCTAATATGGTATTGGTAGTGATGATTTATCGAAGAATAGTTTAAGTTCGTTTGACACGGATCCGATATCCGTCGCGTCGGCTGCACGTTAAAAGATTTACGAGCCAGCAAGTTTTGGGCGTCGTTAATTTTACTGACGCGTCGATTATCTTAACAAGTTGTCGTGTTTGAGATCGCTTCTTGTTGGAGGGTAGTTAAAAAGCACTTTTCTTTTGAGATTTTAAAGTGCAAGTGTAAAGTGTATTTAATCTTAATTTTATTTTAATCAATCTGAACGTGATTGCCGGTTAATCGAGTTAATTCGGTGAGATTCAAATATTCTATTCATTTGAACTGACGTTGTTATGGTGGTCTTAAGCCTTAATTCTAAATGAGTTCCTGGAAATCTGGGTTAGGCAAAGTGCTATTGCTCCATATAAAATATCTCAGTAGAGGAGTCTTAATTTATGCCCTGACAGCAATAACTTTGCTCATATTATGTGATATTTATACATCATTATTATTTGTGAAATATAGGTGTAATATTAATAGATACACCTCTGCATTGGGCTTGATATTCATGTTAAGTCTTTACACAACAAAACAAACCCATGCCGATCCTCTCAAAACCAAATGCCTCAACAACAGGAATTTGAAAGCAAATGCCATTTTACCTTTCTCAGGGCCCGGTCGGATGGAACCGGCGTGGCATAGGGCACTCGGCCACACACACTCACTGCTCTAGGGTCGCCAATAACATATAACATATTACGAGACCATTCCGACTTGTTCAAAACCCTAGTCACGGATCCCTAACACTTATTTCTTGAAAAGCTTTGCGTGCGACAACCATTTTATTACAAAGGCCCTGAATAATATCAAAAATAGCTTTCAGCCACTAGGCGACAGTATATATTGAAGTATTTTTCGCTTGTTTATAATACTGTTCGATGTTTGTACGACGACTGAATTAAGGCTCGACAGAGAGGTGCGATGCGACGATGTGACAACGCGACTTTTTTCTAAGGATTCGAACAACTTTAATAAAAAGTCGTCCCGCCTGTCTGCGGAAGCCTACAAGATTGTTTTGGTTACGTTATTTTCCGATCGGTTGTTTTCAAAATACCTGACTCAATTAGAAGTAAGACTTAGTTCCGAGAACAAAATAATAAAACGGATTGTTTTTTCTTCGAAGTTGTCTGCGTGGGTTTAATAGGAATATAATTTGTTATAAGAAGTAAACAATACTTTTACCGTAACTTCTTCTTCTTCAATACCGAAGATAAAAATAACTTTGGTAACTTAGTGGTAGTCTAGGGAGATATATCGAGGATCTACAAAAAATCAACTTAATTAGACGTGATGGGTAAAATTAAAAAATTTCAAGATTCAAATTAGTCGAGTCTGGTAGTATTGTTTGTAGGACAATAGTACCTAGGTAGTATTGGCCTCATAGTCAGCCTACCCGTTTACTTTTTTTTTTGTTTTTTTAATATAAAGTCGATCGATGTCCATGACATTTGCATAATTGCATTTTCATAATTAGCAAAACTAATTATTTGAATGTACAAGACGGTTTACGTCATCTATAAGATATAATGAGGCGGTACGCATAGTCCACTTTGCAACTAGATGCGTGCCACAAATTAAATTAACGTCTCGAATCACGACCCACTAAATTTAAATAAGGTCAGTTTATCGGCAACCTGTTGAATTGTATTTATAGGCACTCAGTTATCTCATGATCGTAGATTATTGCGTTATCCTATCGTAACTTGTATTCCTTAAAGATTAACTTAGAGAGGTATACGGCTTACGGATAATCACTATCAACTGTCCATTAAGAAACGATCCTTAATAAAATATTTAATGTTCTTCCGTTAGAATATTGTATGTGTGAAAAATTAGAAAATATTACGCTTTTATGTTGTGAGAGCTTGTGCAGGAGTAAGCGTCAAACAAGATAAGTTTGGGAGCATATAAAGAGGATTTATAGCCCCATAAGACAATACAGACATGCGGAACGGAGACATTTATTACATTGATAATATCTGAAATCGTCGTCGCCATAATATACCGATACATTAGGGATCCAATAAATTGGCCCAGACGCAGCGATCCTGGAGTCCCCTAGGCATTTGGCGATCGACCAATGCATTGCCAAACTGCTGCATATGGCATAATAATGCCATTTGGTAAGGAATACGCCATTTGGCATTATCGATATGTGCCAATTGACCAGCCAAGTGGTACACACATTGCTATGTGCTGTAATGCATACAATATGGGTTATAAGTAATTACCTGTCGTGAACAAACGCATTACATTCGGAATCAGCGGTTTAGAAAATAATTGGTTGTATTCGACTTCTTTTGTGTGTTAGCTGTGATGTCAAATATAATGCGCATCCGGGAAAATGGAGCGATACGGGTGGAAGATATTAAATAGAAATTATAAAATGATTTGTATACATGACCCGCAACATCCCGCTTTTTATGGAAAATCCGCTTTATTCTTTCAGTCTCAATCTGCCAAAATCACCTCTACTTGTGTCACTTTGACAGGTTAGATTTTTGACATAGATTTTTGCCCAAATGCGATATAACTTGAACTTTAACGTGTTTTACGAACAAGATTGGACATTTATTACGGAATCATAACCAGAAATTCTGCAGTATATTTAAAAACATTTTCTCTAAGATTTTTCTTCCTGTAGGTGGTAAGTTTTTTGCAATTCAGGCAGAATGTCTATACCATCGGTTTACCAAAAAGTTCACAGTTTGTCATTACTTCTTCCGAGAAAACCTTCTTAGCGAGAACAAAAACCTCATGTGGAAACGTTAAATAGATGGACTGATGCCAAAACACCAAGTGACCAAGGTGGTCAATGCCCTTTCTATCTTTGTTTGTATATTAAGAGGCGATTGCCATGTGGTCAAATAGCTACAGACCGGTGTGTTTCTTACTTTTCTTTTAATGAACCCGCTCTTGACTTTACTCTCGCAATATGTTGACCGATGTTACTATAGTCCAAATAAATCTAACACACTGATGAGAAGGACGGGCAAGCACACCGGCGGTTGCTGAACTTTACACCCTCCATATGCAGTTGGTCTATTCTGTAAACATCTTACCGTGAAATCTTGTGTCACTTTGACAGGTTAGATTTTTGACATAGATTTTTGCCCAAATGCGATATAACTTGAACTTTAACGTGTTTTACGAACAAGATTGGACATTTATTACGGAATCATAACCAGAAATTCTGCAGTATATTTAAAAACATTTTCTCTAAGATTTTTCTTCCTGTAGGTGGTAAGTTTTTTGCAATTCAGGCAGAATGTCTATACCATCGGTTTACCAAAAAGTTCATAGTTTGTCATTACATCTTCCGAGAAAACCTTCTTAGCGAGAACAAAAACCTCATGTGGAAACGTTAAATAGATGGACTGATGCCAAAACACCAAGTGACCAAGGTGGTCAATGCCCTTTCTATCTTTGTTTGTATATTAAGAGGCGATTGCCATGTGGTCAAATAGCTACAGACCGGTGTGTTTCTTACTTTTCTTTTAATGAACCCGCTCTTGACTTTACTCTCGCAATATGTTGACCGATGTTACTATAGTCCAAATAAATCTAACACACTGATGAGAAGGACGGGCAAGCACACCGGCGGTTGCTGAACTTTACACCCTCCATATGCAGTTGGTCTATTCTGTAAACATCTTACCGTGAAATCTTGTGTCACTTTGACAGGTTAGATTTTTGACATAGATTTTTGCCCAAATGCGATATAACTTGAACTTTAACGTGTTTTACGAACAAGATTGGACATTTATTACGGAATCATAACCAGAAATTCTGCAGTATATTTAAAAACATTTTCTCTAAGATTTTTCTTCCTGTAGGTGGTAAGTTTTTTGCAATTCAGGCAGAATGTCTATACCATCGGTTTACCAAAAAGTTCATAGTTTGTCATTACATCTTCCGAGAAAACCTTCTTAGCGAGAACAAAAACCTCATGTGGAAACGTTAAATAGATGGACTGATGCCAAAACACCAAGTGACCAAGGTGGTCAATGCCCTTTCTATCTTTGTTTGTATATTAAGAGGCGATTGCCATGTGGTCAAATAGCTACAGACCGGTGTGTTTCTTACTTTTCTTTTAATGAACCCGCTCTTGACTTTACTCTCGCAATATGTTGACCGATGTTACTATAGTCCAAATAAATCTAACACACTGATGAGAAGGACGGGCAAGCACACCGGCGGTTGCTGAACTTTACACCCTCCATATGCAGTTGGTCTATTCTGTAAACATCTTACCGTGAAATCTTGTGTCACTTTGACAGGTTAGATTTTTGACATAGATTTTTGCCCAAATGCGATATAACTTGAACTTTAACGTGTTTTACGAACAAGATTGGACATTTATTACGGAATCATAACCAGAAATTCTGCAGTATATTTAAAAACATTTTCTCTAAGATTTTTCTTCCTGTAGGTGGTAAGTTTTTTGCAATTCAGGCAGAATGTCTATACCATCGGTTTACCAAAAAGTTCATAGTTTGTCATTACATCTTCCGAGAAAACCTTCTTAGCGAGAACAAAAACCTCATGTGGAAACGTTAAATAGATGGACTGATGCCAAAACACCAAGTGACCAAGGTGGTCAATGCCCTTTCTATCTTTGTTTGTATATTAAGAGGCGATTGCCATGTGGTCAAATAGCTACAGACCGGTGTGTTTCTTACTTTTCTTTTAATGAACCCGCTCTTGACTTTACTCTCGCAATATGTTGACCGATGTTACTATAGTCCAAATAAATCTAACACACTGATGAGAAGGACGGGCAAGCACACCGGCGGTTGCTGAACTTTACACCCTCCATATGCAGTTGGTCTATTCTGTAAACATCTTACCGTGAAATCTTAGGTGAAGTGAGCTTGGAACTGTCATTCTACCTTGCTTGGATGGTTTGACAGCTCCCTTCATGTTCTCTTCATCTAAGTTTTCATGGTGAGATATCGGACTCGGTAGAGACTCGGGTATTTCGAGAATCGGACTTTCTTTCACACTATTTTCTATTATATTTGCATTCTAAGATTATTCATTATACAAAATTAACGCATATATAATTATGTCTATTTTTAGACACATCGTTATAGCTCCTATTATTTTCACCTGTTATTCTACATTCATACACACATAATATTACGAATACAATAGAATTGTTATTTGAGTTGCAAATGTAGTTAATTTGTATCTAAACACCTTGCTATTTGTCATTGCATATAGAGAAGTGTACATGATTTAGTTTGAAATGAGTGGTTTAGCATTCACTTGAACTCAACTGGCCAGTTCGTTGCAATATTAATATGTGCTATTACGTATGTGAAAACTGGTTAATGCATGTTTTTTAGACATTTATTAGAAACTGGTTATTTAAAAGCGGCGAAAAGTATTTCTATAATTTATCAACACGTTGGGTGGACCGATAAATATACATTACCTAGCTACATAGATCACTACATGAATTATACCAAAAGAATAAAAAAAAAATCTGCTGTACTAATGCCGTACCGAAATTTGATAGATAATTAAGATTGTACCTTTAAAATCTTAATAGAATTTTTACACCCAGTATATATCTATTAAACGTCAACCCAATAGGTACTTAAAATAGGATTTACAATAAAATAATAGTTGAAAGACAAACCGCAGATGCATGCTGTTTTACGCCTGTTTAAAAGAAGATTAATATTAATAGCCAATTACAATCTTTTACCGCAAATACCTCTGTCCATTTACGGCTCTATAATTACAGTCTATATTTATTCCCTGTTAAAGCCCTTCCATATTTTATTACTAAACAAAAAAAGTGGTTGTGCGCGACGAAGACGATTGGGTTCCGTATTATTATGATACTTTTCTTCTTGGAAAATTTTATGATTCTAGGTCAATTGCAAGTACCATAGAGATTTTGTGAGTGTTGATATATACCTACGACATATCGAAAGCTTGGTGCGCGAGTCCGTCTCACACTTGATCGGCATTTCTATTTTTACTGTTATAAATTAGTGTTAGCACTATAATTACGTACTAAGTTTGATGCGTTTATGTGTTACTGTTTTTATGAAAACGAAACCAAAAATACTGCTAAAAAGACAGCCCAAGGCACAACAATTTTTCAAATTTTATTATTTCTTGCTTCAGCAGCCGTACTACTTGTAATATATTCTAGGGTATTTTCAAGTGTCCTATAATATTAAGGAAGAAACAGACTTGTGAAAGACGGACAGACGGGAATGGATACGGAACCCTGAAAATAAAGCCGCTTGTAGACTTGTAGAATGATAATTCGAAGACTCGAAGGCTGACTTTCCGTTTATGACAGGGCATTAAAAGCTTTCGATATTTTATGACTTAGCATCATCTGATCGTGTCATAAGGGGATAAGCCGACTTAACTTTATAGTCTGTAATGAGGATCCGGTATTGCATCGATGACATGATAAAATTATTATTTGATCGTCTTACAAGAATTATGACTGTTTAGTTTTTATACGTTTTTGGGGCATTGAAAGAGAGTTCTTTGTATTATAGATTATTTAGAAAAAATTTGGTGATCCGGTAGTGCATCGATGATATGATTAAATTATTATTTGATGGTATGACTGTTCAGGTTATTATAGGTTTTGGGGAAAAGATTTGCTTTATTGATTACCTATATTAAATCATTTGGTTATTATGATTCAGGAAATGTTAGTGATATCTGTGCATTAAATGCATCATGTTTATTGATTGTGCTAATTGAATTACAAGCAGGAACTAAATTGTTATTAAATGGTACTAAATTTTTACTTAACATAGTCATCTTATTATTATGATTATTCCGTATTTTAACCCAAGACGGAAAAACAGTTGTGTTTGGGTATGTGGCATCATAGCTCCTAAAAGGATGAAATGATTTGGTATTTTTTTTTATTTTATTTATCGAGAGTATTATTAGCTATGTTCGATGAAAATCGGTTGAGCCATTCAAAAGTAAAAATACGCGTTCAACTCTTTGAATCGGGGTATTTTCGCAAGATATCGTGTTATAATTACGTGTTTCGATGGATTGTTGAACGAAGCGTGTTTACTACTAGATAAATTATGTAGTTTAAAGAGGGTTTTTGTCGGGGGCTTTTAAGGGGTATGGCGGCTATAACGTGTAACATAATAATTTGGTAATCTTGCTCAGGAATAATATTGATTGGTACGAGCCTAAAACAGGAAAGTTGATAACGAGCAAACACAACGTGGAACGTGTTTTCGTGAATTTCAAGGACTAGGAAGGTAGTTAAAATTTTATACATTTATGTATTTCAATCAAACTATTTATATACACATTTGAATTGTCAAGAAGTCTATATGTCACTCAGAAAATTGAAGCTACGGCCCATTAAAAAACATGGGTCTCTATGGACCTACTACGCTTTGGAATGAAGAATTAAACAAGAATGCCTTATGTAGCTTCATATTTTAACTCCTTGACATCTCAAAATTATATGTACTGTAAATCCTTTGAGTTTTATTGCGAACGGGAAGGAAAGTCCATGTCAGTTATATTAGGCAGTGTCTACATTAAGCAACAAGCAGTTGAATATTTTTGTGCCCAAGCGCATCTATTCACCGTTTTAGCCAACATCCGTCGATCATTGTGCAAAAACGCGCATGATATCGTATAACCTAATTGCAAACCATCAGCAACGAAGCTAATGACCGATCTCAACGAAATTATCACCACAATAAATCATAGGAACACATACTGACGGTGATAATTAATAACATAGGCTTTCGGAAGCACGTTACGGAGGCAAGATTCGAAAGTAATTACGCCACAATGACAGATGGTACGAGGCACAATTAAGAGTGATTCACGCGAGTACTATCCCACGCTTCGATATTATATGATAGTTGAGTAACGTGCGTGCCTCGTTTGTGGTAAATGTGTGTGATTTGATGATGGCTTTATATTTAATCGTGTAGTTTCTGGCGGGTTATGGGTGCCTGGCACTTTTAGCAAAATCAGCGTAGAATGCACTCTCTGTTGGGCAACAGGTCTCTTCGCTCGGGGAGGTAGTGGGCTATCAGTAAGCAACTCGCACGCTCAGTGTGGATTGGTGGATGTTTTAGCTATAGGAGCATAAAGTGCTACCAAACTATAACTCGGTAAGTCGGGGCCCTTACTAATTAGCCACTTTAACTGTGCATGCAGGCTGATGGCTCTTTTTAACCGACTTCCGAAAAAGGAGGAGGTTCTATGTTCGACATTATGTTTGTTTTTTTTTTGTTTTTTTTTTTGTGTATGTTCACCGATATCTCCGTCAATTATGGACCGATTTTGAAAATTCTTCAGATCTGATGAAGAACTTCGGAGATATACAACAGAACTCTTCAATAAATAACGGAAAATCTCTCGGGATTGCTGCAATCGCATGTCTGTTTATTGTTTATACCATTTTATAACATAACATCACGACAGTACGCTCTTAAGGGGTACACAGAAATCTCATTTCACCGGTTATGTTCAAGTTTCATGAAATCTATTCTGGCGTTATAGTTACCTTACTAACTTGCCTATTAGGTAGGTACAACTAAAAAGTGAAAAATAAAAAAAACTTTTTTGCAAAAAAATACTACCGACTTCCAAATACAAAACTACAAAGTGAAAAATAACTTTATTTTTTGAAGTCGGTGTCCATAACGCACTAAAATTGGTACCTACGAAAGACACCGACTTCAAAGAATAAAGTTATTTTTCACTTTGTAGTTTTGTATTTGGAAGTCGGTAGTATTTTTTTGCAAAAAAGTTTTTTATTTATTCGTTTATCCTCGCACTTGCAACAATTACACCAATAGAGCACAAATTTATACTTACTATAAGTTCAGGTTAGGCTATGGCCGCAAGCAGATATACAGTCAAAGTGTAGCAACTGGCGGATTATATGGGCGTCGGCGCAATATTATCTTGGTCTTCCAAACTTGACCGTTATAATAAGTCGTCATTCCACTGTAGTCACTCTTTCTCATTCACACAGTCCATCGATCGTTTCATTGGTCCTCATCAGCTCATAGCCATCCACATTCAGAGGTATCATCCCATCCAAATTCGGACGCCAGAGCTGAATCCCAGTGTGTCGTGCTTTGAAGATGTTCAATGCCCTCTTGATTGCCAATCCTGAATGTATTGTATTTGCGTACGAATGGTATAAACTAATGCGTGCATTTCTGGTGTTCTATGAGAGAAAATATGCAAGGGTGTCCACTGTTCCATGTTAATTGTATTGTTATTTTTTAATTACTTTTGAATTATTGATAATATTGATTTTACACTATTGATATACTTATGCGACACAATTATCAAAATTGTTATGTATTACTATTTCTATGTTAATTAATGTAATTTGTATGTGTATCGTTTTAATTAACTATAAATAAAAATATAAAGGTACTCAAAATTTTCGTTTATGTTTATCGAGAAATGCTCTAGCATAGCTGGACTAACCGAAAATTTTCCTCATTCTTCCACAACACTGTTGCTTAGGTACCTTCTGTGGTGGGTGTGATAAGTAATTTACCAGTTAGGCATTGCTACTATGGCAATAATAAAGGTCCTGTACTCGTATAGTATCGGATAAACCTTTATATTTTTATTAATTTATGTCGAGCATAGCGGGACAAACCGAAAATTTTCCTCATTCCTCCACAACACTGTTGCTTAGGTACCTCCTGTGGTGGGTGTGATAAGTAATTTACCAGTTAGGCATTGCTACTATGGCAATAATAAAGGTCCTGTACTCTTATAGTATCGGATAAACCTTTATATTTTTATTAATTTATGTCGAGCATAGCGGGACAAACCGAAAATTTTCCTCATTCCTACACAACACTGTTGATTAGGTACCTTCTGTGGTGGGTGTGATAAGGAATTTACCAGTTAAGCTTTGTTTTTGTTGTTGTTTGTTAGCAATAATAAGGGTCCTGTATTCCTGTAGTAAATAAAACATAATGTTAGCGGTGTTCAAAATTGTATTTGATAAATTATAGATACTGTTAATTTTGGCTGCTCATTTAAATTCATCTGCTTGAAAATGATAAAGACATGAAGAATTTAGTTATAGAAAGTATAGCGTTTATGAATTCCAAAGTTTTTTTTATAAATCTTGAGCATTTCCTACCATTCAAACTCTGTAATTTAACAAAGTTTTCGTCTTTGTCGTTCGTTAAGTAAAGGAAATGTCATCGATATTCGAAAAACCTTGAATGTCAGCTTCAGCAACATTAATTACCGTATAAATTAATTAAATTACAAAATTTTAATTTTCAAACATAAAATAACATACCTATAATTATAATGATACTCGTAGGTTCATAAATAATGCAAATAATTCTTGCGATGCCGAGACTACAACACTACAACCGACAAAGAACACGCCAGACTTAGGAAACTAATAATCGGGATGATCTTTTCTAGAAAATTTTCAAACTACTAGAAACATAAAACGTCAGAAGTAACCAATAATTAATACTTCAATCCTACTGATAATCTCTTAGAATGTGCAACCCACTTCAACAATGCACATAAATCGAAGGCGCGTGGTTGCGCGCGCGTATCGCGCATTCCACGCAGTAATAAGGCGCAGAAGACCCAACGATCACAACGCTTGATAAGAGACTTGTTGCATAATAAGGGTTCTTTAAACATAATTTCAAAAGTAAGGTACAAAAAAGTATCTTGTTTACGAGAGACTGGCCAGAGAAGGCAAAACACTGTGTGGAAGTTCTCCACTCGTTTTGCCCATATTCATATGGGAGACACTTTTATCCAGCAGTGAGATAATATAGGTCATATTATTATATGATCATCTATATGAAAGTTTACTCTTTCATATAGATGTTAGGTAAAAATATCTCTATGCTAAATTACATAAGTATCCACCTACAATATAGACATGGGCACAAGGCCATACTTCAAAGACTAATCTGCGTAAAATTAATTAGTCGTTCTTTCACTCTGTCATAGTTAATTTTATAAAATATTACATTATTAATAAAATTAATTAAAAGAGCTATAAAATTTAAATAATTGTTTATTTTCGTTGTTCACATAAGTTTATGTTGTTTCTCTGCATATTCATATTTGGCATAAATTCTTGCGAGCGTTGCGCCGGCGTGTCGCGACCTCATATGAAAGTTGTGCAAGCCCCGATGCAACCGATTGTAATGTGCAGTTACGTCACTTATTAAGCATTTTTATTTTTAATACACATTTGGCTTGCACGGAATCTTGGATGATGTTTATTGGTAAGATTGTGTCAAGGTTTTAGTGGTGGTAAATTAAAACATCAAATGAAATTGTGTCTAAATATTGTCCATGGATGGAGGTTATATTTGCATTTATTTGTTTTTGCGATTGTTTACACTGGTATTTAAAATCTTAAATTAAAAATAGTCAATGGACCTCGACTTCTGCTGAATATGGGCCTTCCCCAAGCGTTGTCGCCACATTGACCGGTCCCGTGCGTCACGCATCCAGCGGTAATTAGCACTGACATACGCATTAAAATCAAAACAAACAGCTTCCAACGAAAGGTACAATTATGACGTAAGTACCAATTTACAAAGACAACAAAAGCACTGAATAATATTCTCAACGACAGGCTAATAACGTAGCTCACAATAGGCTCAACCACCTAAGTTTAGAAGCATATATTATGCTTAGGGCAGGTACACACTCGCGGTATTGTCGTCTTAATGGATGTGCCGTGCGCAGTGTTTGGTGTTATTGTCCAAGAATTTTGTGGGTCAAGGAGCTCGGTCTGTTGTCGACCCGCGACTGCCGCGGTAAATATTGTGGGTACTCAGTGTAAAATATTCAGCGGTTTGATCACGTGTTTTTCTTTATTTATGCGTGACTACTATCTCACCTGATGGTAATTGGTAAGCGATGATGAGGTCGACGGTCTTTTGAAGATCTCCAGGTTATAGCTATCAGAAAACGCAGATGCCGCATGCATTTTCACTCCTAACTGGCCGCACAATGAAAGGACGTTTCTTTGTTGTAGATAGTGAAATTACAATAATTAGATTTATATGTATGGGAATAGAATGCAATGTATTGTGGGTTGTGGTAAATTACCGACTAGATGTTTTTATTTACTGTTCAAATAAATGCACATGCAAATTAAGGCACAGACTACAATTGAAGCCTGCTTACATTGACCTTTCTCGGAATTTAACCGGTATGTTTACAAATACAAATCACAAATAGACAAACATCCAGATTCAGATCAGTATTAATTGTCTTTGTATTTGTCCGACTAGATATTAACCTTCCAGGCTTTACTGGTTATATAAACTTTTTATGTTACTAAGATGACAACAAACACCTTTAGGGAAGCTAGAACATCAGCTTTGTGGGAGCTTTACAAATATTTGGTCCGAGAGGGAATCAATATTGACATCTCCTGTAGCGCGGAAGCCAATTGGTCAGCCATTGAACTATCCGGTGCCGCCTTTTGCCTCGTCTTTTTACTCAACGGTACTACGCAGAAGTGTCCTAATAATACACATTCCGCAGTAATGTTACTTTCCATGTAATCGGAGCTGACCATATGGCCTTCAACCATATTCCAATTTAGACTTCGGGCCCGTTCTGAGAAATTTGAGATGAAAAACCCAATAATAATTTACCCGATCTGGGATTGGAACTTAGGACCACATGTCTAGTAGTAACGTTTGTGACCACTAAACCAACGGGGCAACAAGATAGTAATCAATACAAGGTTTCAACTTTGTATATTAACAAATACAAGGTTTTGACTGTGCATATTAACAAAACCGGTTTTTAAAGAAAACAGCATCTTTATTCATCGCCCAACCAGTGTAGTAACATCCCTACTCTACCGGTGGGTTGGCAAGAACACGAAGTGGCAATATGAAACAAGTTTGTACATCTTGAAATACGGTTAAAGCTGTAATGTGCGGGGTTCAGAGATTGCTTCATGATGTTATGGTATCTGTAAACGGCGGTCTCCACCTATCGCTTGCTCGCGCTATACTTACTTACACATTTCCCACAGTTGAAAGTCGAAATAAGCTGTTCATATTTGGTTTGACTGTAAGTGTAGCTTGCTGGTTACTTTATTACCTTGTTTGTTTCTGGCTAGCGGCACATTTATGTAAAGGTGCAACTTTGTTTTTACATAAGCTGCTGTTTTGCTTGTGTTTAAATCTCAAAATGAAATAACCCGCTTTTCCTCTTCTTTTATTTTATCTTCTCGTGTCTCCTGTGCGAGTCACAAATTAAACATTTCATTTCGTCTTGACTATTTTATAAGCATAAATCCGAAGAACGAACAATGTCTTTCTCATAACCGGCGTGCGTGTATGACCAGATGTATGAAAGTGAGTGAAGCAAAAGAAGTATGTAAGGATCGTAGCAGGTGGCGTTCTGTAGTTTCTGCCTACCCCCATGGAAAAAAGGCGTGAGTTTATGTATGTATAAATCAGAAGAAAAAAGAGCCTTCAAATTCAGATTTTAACCGACTTATATTAAAAAAATATATATCGATATTACCTATCTACCATAGGTTAGACAATGAAGCTGAAACTGGCAGCCAAAACGTAGCAGCCAAACTACCCAGGGCCGTAAATATTATGGGGCCCCGTGCAACCGATTTTTTTAAATTTTAATTATTATCTTAAGATGGCATTTTAAGGAATAATTTAGATTATTAACTTGAAAATTAGGCAACGACTTTTATTCCGATTTTCGAATATTAAATTATTAGTGGATCAGATATTTTCATGAAATTTACCATACGCGCGCCTGTGAATGTTTGTGTTCTGTTTACTTAGGGAGCAGAAGATACAACTATGACATTTTTGACAAAAACTTTAAGAAATTTGCAGATTTTTCTTATTTCCTAACATCGCGCAACGATGGAAAATTCTATAAATTGTCTGACACACTCTAGTAGACGTCTAGTAAATATTTAAGCATGATTTAGTAGGGAGCACAAGATACAACTATCACATTTTTAAGAAAACTTGAAGAAATTAAAGTTTTTTTTTAGATTTTCCTTATTTCCTAACATCGCGCAACGATGGAAAATTCTATAAATTGTCTGACACACTCTAGTAGACGCCTAGTAAATATTTAAGCATGATTTAGTAGGGAGCTCAAGATACAACTATCACTTTTTTAAGAAAACTTGAAGATTTTTTAGATTTTCTTATTTTCTAACATCGCGCAACGATGAAAAATTCTATAAATTGACTGAGATACTCTAGTAGACGCCTAGTAAATATTTAATCATGATTTAGTAGGGAGCACAAGATACAACTATCACTTTTTTAAGAAAATTTGAAGATTTTGTAGATTTTCTTATTTTCTAACATCGCGCAACGATGAAAAATTCTATAAATTGACTGAGACACTCTAGTAGACGCCTAGTAAATATTTAAGCATGATTTAGTAGGGAGCACGAGATACAACTATCACATTTTTAAGAAAACTTGAAGAAATTAAAGTTTTTTTTAGATTTTCCTTATTTCCTAACATCGCGCAACGATGGAAAATTCTATAAATTGTCTGACACACTCTTGTAGACGTCTAGTAAATATTAAAACATGATTTAGTAGGGAGCACGGGATACAACTATCACTTTTTTAAGAAAACTTGAAGAAATTAAAGTTATTTTTTCATTTTTCTTATTTCCTAACATCGCGCAACGATGACAAATTCTATAAATTGACTGAGACACTCTAGTAGACGCCTAGTAAATATTTAAGCATGATTTAGTAGGGAGCACAAGATAGAACTATCACTTTTTTAAGAAAACTTGAAGAAATTGAAGTATTTGTAGATTTTTCTTATTTCCTGATGTCGCGCAACGATGGAAAATTCTATAAATTGTCTGACACACTCTAGTAGACGCCTAGTAAATATTTAAGCATTATTTAGTAGGGAGCTCAAGATACAACTATCACTTTTTTAAGAAAACTTGAATATTTTGTAGATTTTCTTATTTTCTAACATCGCGCAACGATGAAAATTTCTATAAATTGACTGAGACACTCTAGTAGACGCCTAGTAAATAATTAAGCATGATTTAGTAGGGAGCACGAGATACAACTATCACATTTTTAAGAAAACTTGAAGAAATTAAAGTTTTTTTTTAGTTTTTCCTTATTTCCTAACATCGCGCAACGATGGAAAATTCTATAAATTGTCTGACACACTCTAGTAGACGCCTAGTAAATATTTAAGCATGATTTAGTAGGGAGCTCAAGATACAACTATCACTTTTTTAAGAAAACTTGAAGATTTTGTAGATTTCCTTATTTCCTAACATCGCGCAACGATGGAAAATTCTATAAATTGTCTGACACACTCTAGTAGACGCCTAGTAAATATTTAAGCATGATTTAGTAGGGAGCTCAAGATACAACTATCACTTTTTTAAGAAAACTTGAAGATTTTGAAGATTTTTTTATTTTCTAACATCGCGCAACGATGAAAAATTCTATAAATTGTCTGACACACTCTAGTAGACGTCTAGTAAATATTTAATCATGATTTAGTAGGGAGCACAAGATACAACTATCACTTTTTTAAGAAAACTTGAAGAAATTAAAGTTTTTTTTTTATTTTTCTTATTTCCTAACATCGCGCAACGATGGAAAATTCTATAAATTGTCTGACACACTCTAGTAGACGTCTTAAGTTTTAAGAAAACTTGAAGATTTTGTAGATTTTCTTATTTTCTAACATCGCGCAACGATGAAAAATTCTATAAATTGTCTGACACACTCTAGTAGAAGTCTAGTAAATATTTAAGCATGATTTAGTAGGGAGCACAAGATAGAACTATCACTTTTTTAAATAAACTTGAAGAAATTAAAGCTTTTTTTAGATTTTTCTTATTTCCTAACATCGCGCAACGATGGAAAATTCTATAAATTGTCTGCGACACTCTAGTAGATGCCTAGTAAATATTAAAGCATGATTTAGTAGGGAGCACAAGATAGAACTATCACTTTTTTAAGAAAACTTGAAGAAATTGAAGTATTTGTAGATTTTTCTTATTTCCTGATGTCGCGCAACGATGGAAAATTCTATAAATTGTCTGACACACTCTAGTAGACGCCTAGTAAATATTTAAGCATGATTTAGTAGGGAGCTCAAGATACAACTATCACTTTTTTAAGAAAACTTGAAGAAATTGAAGTATTTGTAGATTTTTGTGTGTCAGACAATTTATAGAATTATCCATCGTTGCGCTATGTTAGGAAAAAAGAAAAATAAAAAAATAAACTTTAATTTCTTCAAGTTTTCTTAAAAAAGTGATAGTTGTATCTCGTGCTCCCTACTAAATCATGCTTTAATATTTACTAGGCATCTACTAGAGTGTCGCAGACAATTTATAGAATTTTCCATCGTTGCGCGATGTTAGGAAATAAGAAAAATCTAAAAAAAGCTTTAATTTCTTCAAGTTTTCTTAAAAAAGTGATAGTTGTATCTCGTGCTCCCTACTAAATCATGCTTTAATATTTACTAGGCATCTACTAGAGTGTCTCAGTCAATTTATAGAATTTTTCATCGTTGCGCGATGTTAGAAAATAAGAAAATCTACAAAATCTTCAAATTTTCTTAAAAAAGTGATAGTTGTATCTTGTGCTCCCTATTAAATCATGCTTAAATATTTACTGGACGTCTACTAGAGTGTGTCAGACAATTTATAGAATTTTCCATCGTTGCGCTATGTTAGGAAATAAGAAAAATGAAAAAATACTTTAATTTCTTCAAGTTTTCTTATAAAAGTGATAGTTGTATCTCGTGCTCCCTACTAAATCATGCTTAAATATTTACTAGGCGTCTACTAGAGTGTGTCAGACAATTTATAGAATTTTCCATCGTTGCGCTATGTTAGGAAATAAGAAAAATGAAAAAAAGAAACTTGAATTTCTTCAAGTTTTCTTAAAAAAGTGATAGTTGTATCTCGTGCTCCCTACTAAATCATACTTTAATATTTACTAGGCATCTACTAGAGTGTCGCAGACAATTTATAGAATTTTCCATCGTTGCGCGATGTTAGGAAATAAGAAAAATCTAAAAAAAGTTTTAATTTCTTCAAGTTTTCTTAAAAAAGTGATAGTTCTATCTTGTGCTTCCTACTAAATCATGCTTAAATATTTACTAGGCGTCTACTAGAGTGTGTCAGACAATTTATAGAATTTTCCATCGTTGCGCGATGTTAGGAAATAAGAAAAATCTAAAAAAAGCTTTAATTTTTTCAAGTTTTCTTAAAAAAGTGATAGTTCTATCTTGTGCTCCCTACTAAATCATGCTTAAATATTTACTAGGCGTCTACTAGAGTGTCGCAGACAATTTATAGAATTTTTCATCGTTGCGCGATGTTAGAAAATAAAAAAATCTACAAAATCTTCAAGTTTTCTTAAAAAAGTGATAGTTGTATCTTGAGCTCCCTACTAAATCATGCTTAAATATTTACTAGGCGTCTACTAGAGTGTGTCAGACAATTTAGAGAATTTTCCATCGTTGCGCGACATCAGGAAATAAGAAAAATCTACAAATACTTCAATTTCTTCAAGTTTTCTTAAAAAAGTGATAGTTCTATCTTGTGCTCCCTACTAAATCATGCTTAAATATTTACTAGGCGTCTACTAGAGTGTCTCAGTCAATTTATAGAATTTTTCATCGTTGCGCGATGTTAGGAAATAAGAAAAATGAAAAAATAACTTTAATTTCTTCAAGTTTTCTTAAAAAAGTGATAGTTGTATCCCGTGCTCCCTACTAAATCATGCTTAAATATTTACTAGACGTCAACTAGAGAGTCTCAGTCAATTTATAGAAATTTTTAGAAAACTTTCCCAGTCAATTTATAGAAATTTTCATCGTTGCGCGATGTTAGAAAATAAGAAAATCTACAAAATCTTCAAGTTTTCTTAAAAAAGTGATAGTTGTATCTTGAGCTCCCTACTAAATCATGCTTAAATATTTACTAGGCGTCTACTAGAGTGTGTCAGACAATTTATAGAATTTTCCATCGTTGCGCGATGTTAGGAAATAAGAAAAATGAAAAAAAAACTTTAATTTCTTCAAGTTTTCTTAAAAAAGTGATAGTTCTATCTTGTGCTCCCTAATAAATCTTGCTTATATATTTACTAGGTGTCTAATAGAGTATGTCAGACAATTTATAGAATTTTCCATCGTTGCGCGACATCAGGAAATAAGAAAAATCTACAAATACTTCAATTTCTTCAAGTTTTCTTAAAAAAGTGATAGTTGTATCCCGTGCTCCCTACTAAATCATGCTTACATATTTATTAGGCGTCTACTAGAGTGTCTCAGTCAATTTATAGAATTTTTCATCGTTGCGCGATGTTAGAAAATAAAAAAATCTACAAAATCTTCAAGTTTTCTTAAAAAAGTGATAGTTGTATCTTGAGCTCCCTACTAAATCATGCTTAAATATTTACTAGGCGTCTACTAGAGTGTGTCAGACAATTTATAGAATTTTCCATCGTTGCGCGATGTTAGGAAATAAGGAAAATCTAAAAAAAAACTTTAATTTCTTCAAGTTTTCTTAAAAATGTGATAGTTGTATCTTGTGCTCCCTACTAAATCATGCTTAAATATTTACTAGACGTCTACTAGAGTGTGTCAGACAATTTATAGAATTTTCCATCGTTGCGCGATGTTAGGAAATAAGAAAAATCTGCAAATTTCTTAAAGTTTTTGTCAAAAATGTCATATTTGTATCTTCTGCTCCCTAAGTAAACAGAACACAAACATTCACAGGCGCGCGTATGGTAAATTTCATGAAAATATCTGATCCACTAATAATTTAATATTCGAAAATCGGAATAAAAGTCGTTGCCTAATTTTCAAGTTAATAATCTAAATTATTCCTTAAAATGCCATCTTAAGATAATAATTAAAATTTAAAAAAATCGCTTGCACGGGGCCCCATAATATTTACGGCCCTGGGTAGTTTGGCTGCTACGTTTTGGCTGCTAGTTTCAGCTTCATGTTAGACAAGCATATTTTAAGGCTTTGTGGTCTTGTATTTATGATTGAGAATTAATCAACAGGGCCAGTTGATGCATATGGAGCATGTAGAAACGCGATACTATTTTCAAGTATGTAACGAAAATCACTTCCCAAATCAAAATGATAGCACACCTGTAACATAGGTGAACCGCAGAACTCAAAATTAAACTACTTCTGGCAGTCAGCCTTCACATAGTAAAACCACAGAGTAACAGGAAACGGAACACAAGTTGAAGCTAATCCAATTTGAATGTACGGTGTAAGCACTAATTCGTGACGCATGAGAATAACACTCTCCGTGAGCCAACATCTCATGTTTGGTTATACTGTTAGGATCCGTTTCCATTGAGACGGAGCTGCCAGGGTAGACTCCAGAGCAGTAAATAGTGGTCAGTGTTGTTTCCACAGAAGTGGAGCGGAGATAAGTGAAGCCTTACACGGTGCGCCGATTAGTTAAACTCAATTTTTTAAAACAAAAAAGAAAGCAATGCTTTTATATCTTTCTCTACTAGAAGATGAATATTTCAAAGCAGTGCTACCGCCACTCCACTTCGCTTTATCTCCATCGCCTTCCAGCATTCAGTCCGTTCAGCTCTGTTCCATCCTTCTCGGCGGTCGTCATATATTTTTGTGTAAAAGTTCGCTAAGCGTTGAGCGGAACCTCCAAATCAATGGAAACGTTCCCTAAACTGTTACGCTGTGACGTCATCGTATTACAGCCTACTCGCCTAGCTTGACAGGTGGATACAATTTGCTACTAAACTTATGGAAGTTGTTTTTAAGCGATGTGTATCTGATCGGAAGATATGTTACTCAAAAATTGCGTTCATGTTGATCGACCTTCAGTGAGAACGGCCTTCGTTGACAAATTATTCATATCTACTTGAATTAAAAGAATGGGGATCCTGGAAATGCTGGCGTTATAAATTAGTGGCGTGAGAGAGCGATTGGTTGAGGAAGACAATACACCAGGTAGAGTAAAAGGCTATGGGGAAGTGTATTATGTAGATTGATAAAAGTCGGTTTGATCTTCGATAAAAATGAGCAGCACCGTAGTCAATTAACACGGCGTATCAGCGCCATTTTAAAACTTCACATCTCTTTAACTGTATGACGATTCGGCTTTCATCTTTGTTTATCACATGTATGGTAAATAAATAAGTGATGCAAGTGGCTCTTACATTACTGTGTAAAGTCGTTTGGCATAAAAATTTACTCATTACTCGCCAAAATTCTAAAACTTAAGATTTACCTGTCAGTGTAATTTGTCTGTAGTATTTGAACAAAGTTTTGACACATTGACGTAACAAACAAAGCGAGTATGCCTAATGGCAAAGTTTACTCCTGAAGTAATATTTAGATTTATATAATAGTTTAAGAGACTGCAATCTCAAGTGTTTACTTACTTACTTGTGTTAAACTTTCGGTTTAGTGTTGAGTAATTCGCCCGATGACGAAAGTCACCGAGGGAGCTCTAGAAAACGCTGGCGTGATGACTTAGAGGCGTTTACGAGATATTGGCTGAAGAAGGCAAAACACAGGCAAGTGTGCAATATTGTGGGAAAGACACTTGTCCAGCCGTGGGGTACTAAGGTTGAAAAAAAAATCAGAGCTCGAGTCATTTTGAAAGCATTAAAAACTGTATATTTTCTGATCGAACTTCTGATATTGATTCTGATCTAATTGGATCTGTACAAGTTTTTAATTAGATTCTGCCCGAAAATTACATAAATTTGCCTTAACTCACGGCCGCAAATAATATTAGCTTACGGTACCTATAATTCACTTAATATCTGTGCCAAAAGCTCACTTATTTTTCTCTATGATAGTTCCAGCTAAACGTAAATATGTCACATGACCAAATACTGGCATTCGGTATCATAAATGATTACCTAATCATTCAGTGTCTCATTAGTCATGTCCATATGTGAGGAATTATTGATTTTGGTTAGCCGGTGTATTGAATTTTATTCTGATTAATCTACCGAAAACCCATTTATCTGAATCAGTCCAGTGATTTTAGTGATGTTCGTGAAATTTTACCTTCATGTAAATTTTGTGTTGTATCTTTATGCTTTGATTGGACTTCTTGTTCTTCTTTTGGAGTCGATGGTAAACTCTTTATAAATTTTGGGTCCAGTAGGTCGCCACCCCGATTGAATTGATCAAAATGTCTTATAAAAAGTAACGAAGTTCAAGAGCATTGATAACATTTCTTAACGTTACAACATATTGTTTAGCAATCAAATCTGCATTTTCTCGAAAAAAAATTGCTGCAATTGGTTGAATGAATTGTCCATAGGCCATCACGGCAGTGGTGGTTCAGTGGTAACAGCCCCGACTTACATCCGTCGTAGGTCGTAGGTTCGAACCCAGGCATGCGATTTACTTTGTGTTAATTATTTCATCACCACCCGCACCGGGTCTGCGTGGTGGATTAAGGTTCATTCCCTCTCTCAAAGATAGGAGGCCTGTGTCCCAGCAGTACTGTAAATTAATAGACTGATGATGATTATGGTGAATCACGGCAATTTACGTGCGCTTGACAACTTTTCACACATTCTCGTTCGAGAAACTGGGAGCTACAAGCTAAGTATGTAAATACTTTTAAATGTTTGAGTGCATTTACTCCTTACGAGTTTTTACGGCGACTTAATAAGTCTCTTAAATATTGAGCAATGCACAAGCTTTACGTAACAGCAATTAAAATCCATTAAAATTGCCGTGAAATCGATTATGTCGTTATGACATGTGTCATTGTGTAATCTGTAATGCACAAGTAAGCATGCAACTACCGAAAGAATTTTACAACCTTGACCGACACACTCCATGGACTTTCTCGGCCAAGGTGAGGATGTGATTAGAGCATCCTTATCGCATTGTCTGATGCAATATCTGAGTTTTGTTTTATGATTACTTGAGATAAGATAGAATAGAATATCAGTCTGCAGGGATATTATGAAATCAGCGGTGAAAGACATCTGCCAAGATTTGCTTGCAACATTGCATTTGGTTTGTGATCGGATGAGTTGCATTTTGTAGAAATGTAAAAAAACACAATTTTGAAGAAATGAAGAAGCGAAAGGAGGGCTATTAACAGGCTGTTTGTTTCGTTTTTACGCCTTACCAGCTGAAACAATTTTGATGTATTCTGTTATAGTGATAAGATTCAACCTTGAACCACATAACATCTCTTGTGGGTCGGCTTAGCTCAGCCACTTATGCTGTAGGGTCGGCTGAGCTCAGCCACTTATGCTGTATGGCCCAGTTTTTTTATCCGCAGTTAATTCAACCAATGGTTAAATATGCTAACCAATGGTTTAAAATTTTGTTAAAGCTCGTTTACTAATTCATTGTTAGTCAAACAAATGGTCGAGTAATTAACTCTGCACCATATTTCACCAAATTTTGTGATGCTAATATTTGATGAAAAGAAGCTTTTTAGCGTAATCGAAATGAAACCACTGTTTAGCATATTTAACCATTGGTTAACTTAACTATGGACAAAAAAACTGGACCCTAGAAATAAAAGACAGTTAACAGATGTAGAATCAGCGCGTTTGGTCTATTTTAGTTATTTTCACAGTGTTATGTCATACGGTATTTTGCTGTGGGGACGGACCGGGCTGCTGAGTGCTGACATTGAATCCATATTGATATTGCAAAAGAGAGCTGTCAGAGCCATACATAAGCTAAACCACCGAGAATCTCTTAGGGAACTATTATAAAGATTAATAATATGACACTTTCTTGCCCATTTATTCATGAAATATATTGTGTATAGTAAGAAAAAATATACATCTCTCTAGTAAAGTTAGTGATAAACACAATTGTACTACTAGAAATAAAGATAAGTTAGACCAACCATCTTATAAATTAGCTAAAGTACACATATTTTTCATATTTATGGTATTGAATTAAATTCAAAAAGTAACAAATTCCTTCTGATATAAAGAAAAAGAAAGAAATTAAAGAAAATTTAAAACTTTTGTTAAAAGCACACTTTGTAAACAAGTATATTACAAATTAGATGATTATATTCAAGATAAGAATGCTTAGAAACATGCTGGTCCTGCTCCATAGGGCAATCAAAAACAAAAGCCAAAATAAAATTGTTTGATTTTTCGTAATTATTATATTGATTTTTGTTTGGTTACCTATAGAAATTGATTCACACAGTGTTTCATTGTTGTTGAATTAGGTAATTCACCTATATTTGCAATATTTGTAAGTGTGAGGACAATGTTCCTATTTACTAAATAAATGAATTTATCTGTTAGTACCTATGTGCTTATAAAATTTTATACCTATACATTGTATAGTAGTATTATACTAGGTGCATAGTCTTCACGTATATTAATTAATGTATGTATAATTATAAATATTGTGAAACAATTATTTTAAAAGAGTGTGTGTGGAATTTCTTGTCCGTGGTGTGTGGCCTTGAGGGGGCTTGACCTAGGAGATGAACACAGGATACTTCTCATACCAGGAGTATATTCTTCACTACATTATTATTAAAAAAATACCTCTGCCGCGTCTGTCTGTCTTCCTGTTTTTCGCGATAAACTCAAAAACTACTGAATTAATTTTATGCGGTTTTCACCAATAGACAGAGTGATTCATGAGAAAGGTTTGGGTGTATAATTTGTTAAGATTTTGTGTAATTTGTTTGAAATATGACGATATCTGTTGAAAATGTCGGCAAAAGTCAAGCCTCTTATAAGCTTTCATTGAAAACGCTGCCGCTGGGCTATTCCTCTCTTCTCTCAGAAAAGTCCGCGTATGCCAACATTATCTATCTTTTCAGGATAACTGACTATATATACCCATCTGACTTCTAAAAAAATGGTCACGTACAATGATGGATACGTTTTTAATCCTTAACAACTTAAAATACGTTAACTTTAGCATTTCAAGAAAGAAAAAAAATAAAAAATTTCGTTCACATTTTGATAATCCTTTACACCATATTATAATTTTATTAAATATCTTAGGAGTTATCGCAAAATAAAAACAAACGCGCGCGAAAATAAATTCAAGCACGGGTTTCATATCGATGACGGGGCTCGCTTGATGCGACCTACCCCGCGCCGCGCCGCTCTCTATGTCTTATTTTTGTTTTGTGTATAGTTAGTTAGGTAGCTATACGGTAGATGGAGACTCAAAGATCCGCTGTGGCTACCGTACTTATTTAAAAAAAAACATATAGGCTTATGCTCTACGCTACGCTACCCGTGCGAAGCCAGTGCGGGTCGCTAGTTTGTGATAATTTCCGACTTTCATGCGGGGAACCCCGCTGGAAGAAGCTGATAAAAGATAAATGTGTAAAAGAGATGCCTACATAATTGGTTATCTATCTGTCTGCCTATATCACAAGTTTTACCAATACACGTGAAGTTTAGCAACTCATAAGTGTCGGAGACGACACAGGCGGTTTGCCTTGATGCCGGTTGATGTGGGTTAACCGATGCGGTCTTACGATTCGTAAAATTGCATTATTATTACACACTCCTATGACATTGGTTAGTAACGGGTTGAATGTTATTAAGTAAGCGTACACACATACGTGTTACAATGTGTGTGTTTTGTTTGGTTTGCTTATTGGCAAATTGAGCAATATTAGTCCAAGAAAATGTGTTTTAAAAGATAGACATGCAAATGTGTATTGTATACTAGTGATGTTTTGTTTTAGCTTGGTGATAACGGTTATTGACCCGTTTACAATTATTAACATTCTTAATTAAAAACGTTCTTTAACATTCAAACTGAAGAAAAATGTTACGTAGTTTATTTTTTGGGCTCTGGCGAAGAGATAATAGAGAAAGGGCAATGACTACTACTGTCATGCTTAAATTAAGAAATATCTATATCCAACTCATTTTAAGACATGATCAAAGTCAAAACTCTACTCCAAAAACTGGATTTAATGTTATTATTTTTCTTGTTGCAATAAACATTGTATTTTATTGTTACAAATAATGACTTCCTAAACCAGTTTCGTTGATTAATACTAACTGTACTTTAATTCTAGTATTATTTGTTAAATAAATCATTTTATTACAAGTTTATAATATATATATAATTGTAATCATTTTATTCATTAATTATTCATTCAATAGTTAGCACAAATATAAAAAGTTTTTAGTCAGTTAATAACATTTTTTTTAAACTGGTTAATTATTATAGTTAAAAGTTTGCTTTAAAAATGATTGTTACTGAATGTTTAATTAGTTGTCAAATAGCATGTATATACCTTTTCGATTGATATTGTTTTTCAAGTGTTCCTTTAATTACATTTTAAAGCCGTAGTTAACATAATTAACATACCTATCCTAACACAACATAGAATTCATCTCGAATGACAAAACCAACCAAAAAACAATCGCTAATTTAAAAAAAAACACAGCATCTCCTACATTTACAACCACATAAAACAATTAAGAAACAAAACCGAATGTCCAACATAGAAACGCAATCGAGTTAACAAAAATAGGATTAGCAGGTACCTACGTACGAACTACGGTCGCCCCGTAATATCGGTCGGCTGAAGCCGGTGCACTTCCCTAACTAAATTGTGGCGGTCGGCCGGAAATGTGCCGTCACAATTTTGGGACATTTGCCCCGAGGCGTAGTAGTCACTCGTGTAGGTGGACACGCAACCTTTGTACGATGCTAATGATGACAGTATTGTGGAGTTCGGAGGTGTCATTGAAGTCACAGGTGTTTTAGGCTACTGACCATTATGATAAGCATGGCATTGTAAATGAATTTTGATTTTCGGTGGAAATCGTTTGTGCTCAATTCTCTGAAGGAATGTTACTCATAAGAGCAAATCAATGCAATTAACATTATTATAAAACAGTTCCAGAATCAAATTCCTATGAAAGGTACCATGGTATAGGTATCTATACTTCCTTCGATTTTACCATATTTTTTTTGTCTATTATAGGCTCGCGCTTGACCACTATCTCACCTGATAGTAAGCGATGATGTGTTCGACGGTGGAGCACGCTTGCCTAGAAGTAACTGCCTATTCACTCTTGACTTAAATACCCCTAGATTGTAGCTATCGGGAAACACAGACTCCGGAAGGGAATATATTTCTACTATTATTTTTTCTGCCTAGCAATTTTATTTCTGAGAATGGCTTTATCATATTATCAGGCTTCCATTTCACGGCAATGTTCTCTCTGTAGTGTTCTTCAAACTGTAATAATAACATTTCATACTAACTAACAAGCCCTTAAAGTGCCCTGTCTCAAAGATTTTCTGCATGCTCTTTTCATGTTAAATTGCTGACGTAAAGTTTTCCGTCCCAGTTTTAAAATCTGAATTGTAAGAAATGCTTTTCAAGGAAATTGTAATGATATTACGTTTTGTAAAGAACTTAAACCATAATCTGACGAAAGGTTTTTGGTTTATCGTGGACATAGGAAATGTGTTATAAGGTTAATGCTGTAAAAAGTCACGTAGTTGATCAAATGGTTGAAGAGATTAATGTTAGTAAAGTACCAGTTTTGTTCAGGTATCAGTGTTGTCACTGTAAAAGTACGAATCGTGAAGGAACAATCCTATATAATGATGACCGTAGAAATCCATGACAAGTCCGTAACGGGAAATACAATCACTACTTTCTACACTCTGACCCAGCCAAATACAGTGTGCATAACAATTTTATCGCAACATGAAATAGCGCTAGTACTAGATAATAAAACAAAAACACTGACACTAGATGTTGCGTCTGTGTCAGGAATCCAGTTGAATTGCGAATGGGCGGTCGTAAAACGAGTGTCATCTCATCATGGACGTGTGGACCCCGCAACAGCACCGATACCTCCGTTATTCTGTTTAGCATAATAGTGTTGGAATTGCTGAATTTATGTGGATACATATGAAGCTGTTTCGGACGAAATTGGACGATAACGGAATATATCGCTAGATTTCCATTCGCTGCGTGAAAATATGTGATATTTTCTGATGAAATGAAAGTGTTGTCTCATGTTTTTAAATTTCTTCGATTTTTTTATATGTGATTCGAGAGTAAGATATGAAATGACGGCGAAAATGATAGTAAAATATCGAAAGGTCGGATATGATTCTTATAGCGATAACTTTTGTACCATATTACAAAGATGCAATCCATACATGGAAATGTCGAGTCCATTGAAAATTTAAATGTCAAGTTTTAGTTTTCAATTATGTTATAACATTTTTTTACCATGTCTCACAACAATGAGCCTTTAATAACTTCACTACTTGTGATAGATGCCCTTTATTTTGTAAAACGTTCCATCTATATTGCTTTGGGCAGTAATAAAGTCTCAAGTCAATACGGTACAAATCTTGTAACTTGCTCGGGGGTACACGTAACAAAACTGTAATATTGCCAAAAATCTAATTCGTTTTATTTTCGTTCCAGGTAAATTTCAAACGCAAACGTACAGCATTTAAGTATTAAAACGAAAACGGAATCTACACGACCTGTCCAATTTCGTCGATACGATCTCATCACTGCTGGTTCGTATTTTTTTTCATTTATGCTGATCAGGTAACGCCCAATTCTTTTACAACAACGTACATCTTCATGTTTAGATATTGCTGATTTTATACATCCACTCGATAAATTTCTGGCAAATATTTTCCTTTAGGAGAATTTAACTAAGGAACACAACTGGTTTTGTGGTCAATCGCTATATTAGTTACAACTTTTTTTCCGCTAACTGATCCTATATACCAAACCGGAATTTTCGGGATCAAAAGCAGGCTATGATACTGACAGTGTAACTTTCTTTCAGCGAAAGAAAATTTTCGAGATCGGACTAGTACTGTCGAAATTACCCATAACAAACAAACAGACAATTTTATCTCTTTACAATAATATATTATCGTCATCAGCCTTTTAATGTTCCCACTGCTGGGACATAGGCCTCCTCTCAAAGATAGGGAATGGGCAATAATCCACCACGCAGGGATTGGTAGATGTCACATGTCTTCGATTTTTTGTTTATATATAATATTATATAACATCTTATAATTGACTTCACTATTTCATAAATATTCGCACTATATGATTAAAATATCATAATCCATATTTTAATTTAAATTGATGATAATGGAGCACTGCACAATAGTGTAAATATAAACATTTTTTCTGCTCTCAATGGTATTAATTACACTCATTACAATACCATCACCATTGCCATTACCGCCGACAGCGCGTTTATTATCTCTTATTACAGGTTTTTCAGCCATAATATTCATTGCGTACAATTTGTTTCCATTCATAGTAATTACAAGTGCAGTTATTTTCAGTTGACCGGAAAAAGAAGTAAAAACGTACACAGCAACACAGTTTATCATCACACGGAAGTTGTAACCGTCAGCTTAGTTAATGAACTTGTTGGCGATATGCTTGTTATTTGCACCTTCATTTAGAGGGGCTATTATTTTAAAAGTTTATTACCTATTTAATAAAAATACTAATAATAATAAAACTGTAACGCGTTGATTTCTAAAGTTACCACCTGGTTAAATGCAATTCTTGCATCCCCAAGTTTTGCTTTATGACCACCCTGAATGACTTGGATCGATATGTCTAAAGATTTTCGGGTTTGGAGGAAATCTTTTCTGCAATAAGTCAGCTACTGACCAACTAGGTCAAGTTGAGTCGATTCACAATAGCACCATGTCTCCATTTGACAGGTGCTGTCGTAAAAAAAGAAAGGACAAGCGATGAATAACTAAAAATGCGTATGACATAGAAAACTTTCTAAGGGAAATATGTTGAGTCAATATCATGCTTCTCCGTGACGTTGCATTTGTTTACTTTTACGTTTTATTTTCACTTTCATTCTACTTATACTGTATTGACATTGTACTACGAATGTTCTACATAGTTATTCTGTTTAGTGCGGTTTACTCTCAAGGGCAACGAAAACATGAAGTAATTTTGTACCTACATTAGCTACGGTTTTTTTGTATGACGGCAGTAGCATGTTCCGATTATGATTTTCATCTAGTTGATCAATTAATATTACTGACCTCTTATCCACTGCAGGTAGAAAAACTTTATTTTTCATATAGGTAATCAAAATAAACCTCCATTTTCCATTAACTCTACTTTATCGAATACAACCTTATTCACGGTAAACCACTGCAATTTAATGTCTTTGATAGCTCGAGACAGGTTCTAATAGCTAAAAGTGATTTTAGTCACATTATATCAAAAGCTTTACCTAGGTTGTATAAGTTTTTCAGTAGTTCTTCTACGATATATACCATATAAAAAAATGTGTCATTTTAACTTATTTTAATGATAATTTCATTTCAACTTACGTCTCGAATTTTACTCCAAAATTCAGTGTAATAATTTGAGGTTACGTTCAGGAAGTTTAACCGACCCACAGCCTCAGCGACATCCCACATCTGAAAGTATTTGAGAAGACTAATTCCATGGAAGTGAGTGAGCTCACGCTAGAACAAGTTCGTGGGAGTAAATATGACAATTCGTTTCAAGCTTTATGAACGGGGTAATTTGAAGGAACTCATGAAGTTTTAGTACAGGTTATAGTAAGAGGAGTATGCAGCAATGGGAATTTGTTTGGTAAAGTGTTAATCGTGCGCAGGTAGTTTGTTCTAGATTGAGGATGTGCTTGTTCTTCTTCCTGTGTAATAGTAAGCAGCTTAGTTGGATAAACGTGTGGTATTGAAGCTGATCGTTAGAGCTTTAATAGTAATAATTAAGAGTTTTATTTAAGGTTTAAAATCTAAGTACAATATTTAAATTTTGCAAATATATTGTGGCTCTCAGTAAGCTTAGACTTTCTAAGCTGATGTAGATCCTAGGAATTAAAGCCTCAAAAAGTTTCAAATAATCCAAAAGAATTTACAACTCTGCTACAATTCTGCAAAATACCTTTGGCCCAAGTTATATTTTACTTTAAACATTGAGGGACAGATTAAAAAAACCAACGGTATGTACGCAATATGGCGATTGCTGCTAAATTTCTGTGTAGAAATTCCCTGCCCTATTTTCGTTTGGCCGCAAGTAAGTGCAAAATGTACCTCGCTGGCCGGAATACCGTGCCAAGACCGGTGTTTATGAGGGCATTTGTGTTTCCCTTTTTTATTTTTACACTCGTATTTTCAAATCTTTTATTAATTTCTGCATTCATAAAATTATGGCTGTAGAATTTACACGAACACAGGAAAATCAACAAAATCTATATTTTTTGTGATTGTTTATTGGCCATTAAGCATTGGCTGACTTAAATTATTTCACAGCCTATGAAAATATAACATTTATTTACGACAACATCTCCGCCATTTACATTAACGATGATTGCACTCAAGATAACATTAGATACTATTAGGTTACCATAAACCCCAAAGTTTCAGCTTTACTGAGTGAAGTTACTACCTAATTATGTCGAGCAAAATTTTATAACGGTATCGTCTAATGTCTCTATTATACTTATATTCATTAAAATTAAAGTTGTATAACTTTTAAAAGTCTGTAAAGTTTTAATTATTTACAAAAAAAATACAATACGAAATGGGCGAATTTTTAAACTCATTTCGTGTTCAACTTTTATTGGTGGCTCCGATGAATTATTGATGTTGCTCGCTCCGTTTTATCGCTAGCGTTATTTATTGCAATTACGATATTCTCAATAAATATTTCTACCCCAGTTTGCCTGAAATAAGGAGACAAAGACTGCTCTACTAACAAAAACGACTCGTTACTTAGGATGCTTAACAAAACCTCCCCTCTTCTCTTGTACTCATTGAAAGCCTGCGCCCAGAGGTTTACCTATTTTTAGTTAAATCCCTTTTATCGTGAATAGTTTGAATTGTTGCCACTGGTCTTGTGCCGAACTGAGAGGATCAAAGTGGGCCCTTTTATACGCTGCTACAAAGAAAACACGCGCCACGTCAGGATAACAGTTTCATTATGGATGAACTTTGACAATGTAGGATAAATTTTCCTTAGGTTGGCTACAATTTAGTGTAGGTACATGCCTTTATTTTGGTTCAAGGCAATCCTTTTTAGAAAATAGTTTCTAAAGGCTCACGTAGGTATCGAATTATCTGTCTACATTTAGTTTCATAAACTAAAAATATTATTATACTTTAATTAGGTAAAGTTTGGTAGAGTAGTTCTTGCTATTTCTTTTTACGAAATTTACGGTTGTAAAAAATGTTGTCACTCCCTGACATCAATTTGTTCAAACAAAGTATTTCTTGGGATAAGGATTTATTTTGGTCACGTAGACTACTTCAGGTAGTCTGAGAGTCACAGGTCAATCTAGATTATAATACCAAGAAAAGTAAAGATAATGCAACTGTATGTCTGGTCCAAGCTCTGTTGCAATTTGAGATTTTTAGAATTTAGGAAATTTTTGTATTCAGATTCAGACCTAGTTTATGTTTAAAACCTGTTCACACAATATGTTTTATGCCTGTTTGGAAAATGCATTTTTTATTACTACTCCGCTATTTTGCACTAGCAACAGCCAGTTTAAATAAAATTCTACCTTATGCTGTTGACACAAAGTGTATTTGGTTTCTGATAGATGGCAAAACGTATTACGGTTTTATTTAGTGCAACAGTCGTAATCGTAAAACTGGCCAACGTATCCGAGTGTACGTTGAAACGTTTGGTAATCTCATTTTGTGGCTTTGCGATATACTCGGAGAGAACTGGAATCTTGTTTTACGTGGATTGTTTTTAGATTCTCTCGTTGAATGATTTTCGAGTTTCCTTTCAGAATAAAATATGATTCCGTCGGTTATATTTTCATCCAAGTTGAAAGAAGCACTTATCCATTTGATTGATCAAACGTTTATAGGATGATTAAAGTTTATCTTGATTATGGAACAATTTAGAATTAACGTTCTTAATAAATGGTTATCTTTAAAGCAATCTTATTGATGTTCTCCTAACAAACTTTAAACATAAATTGTATAAAATCTCATTATCCCTGTTTTTGATTTATGTAATTTTTCGCGGCTTAGAGACTATCTAATAGATCGTTATTCGTTACACGAAGGTAAATATTTCTTCTTTTACCTATCAAACTTTTATAAAACGCCGAACATATTCAGGAGCATAAAAAATATTATGCTATCAACTTATTAAAAAGTTTTTGGAAGAGGAGAAGCGTATCGTGGAAAATAGGTACGTTAGCATAATACTTATTCGTTCTACATTCTCAAAGGGATATAATTTGCGTTCACTTGACTAAAATTAAGTTTTGTGAAGATTACCTCGAGCTCTGTAATTCTGATGAAACGTCTCGAATTACGGCAACATTGCTTCTAGCTCTGCCTTTCCGCTGGAGTTCTCTCGGTTACTGTTCCTGGCAGTTTACAGTGCCTACTTGGTTCTTACACACCTTGAATCTTACTTCTCAGGCAATAACAACTAAATTGCCTTGCATTCAGCTAAAATATATCGTATCTTCTGTTTTGTTTAAATTTCGACTAACAAAACCGGGTATCTTTTTGATTATATACATCTTGTCCAGGATTACAATAGCTAAAAATAGAAGGAAATCCTTCCTCCTCAAATAACGAGTAACATCAGCAAGTAATGCTCATAGAGCTCAATGAAAAAAAAACTTTTTTGTTCTTAAATTTAATCTCAGTTTTGTATTTCTTCTTTAGTTAAGCTTGCTTTTGCTGGATTTGAGATTTTCATTTTATCCTATGTCTAGACCATGACCTAGTTTTTTTATTTAAAATATTTTGATTACATTTTCTACTTGCTGGCAATGTTTTGTTATCTCACAACAAAGGATTTGAACATAGCTGTTTCTTATATTTTAACGGTAGAAGACGTTTAGTATCTGGTTTTTCATATTTCTGCTCTCAGATTAGGTTTTATAACGTCGCTTGTACTAAGAAAAGATGGTATCACCGACACTTTTCTCAAGAACAAAATCTCGATGTTCTAAGCGAGCGTTCTCGAGCTCCGAGTACAATCGTGTTCCTGTAACGACCCACTAGAAAGGTATACACAAACTAATTTTAAACAAAGTTTGCGAATTTTCGCCGTATAGTCTGGTCGTGTATTGTCGACGGGAGGTCCTGACTCTTGGTAGATATTCAGACCGCTCGCGAAACTTTGATACATGGCTCGGCTATAAAACGCAGCGCACCCAACCCACATGTATTGTACACTGGCGGCCACGCTCACGGGAACACTGTTAAATTAAGCGATTAAATATAGCCCTACTGTTTACAACCAAATAAAACTAGCTGTTTTGCATTAAATTGCGATATTTTGAAACTTACCTACCTTTTACTCCACAACCTAATTTTTGCCGCAGATTTGTGTGTGCTGACTGCAACATATTTCCTTTTCATATGCCATTATTTTGATTTATGCGTCATGTTATCTCTTACCACAGGTGCACGTTTCGGTGCAAAATAACATAAGTTTAGCTCTAATGACAAAATTTAAATTACCTTCATGATTTACGAGCGACACGGACGTTACGAAACTACGTTACGGCGAACAATGTGGGACGAGTTTACGCAATAACGTCGAATATTCGGAGCGTGTGTATTGTAATTTGTCCTTAAGTGTACGGGGTAGCGTATGGTATTGCGCATTGATGTCGGATCGGGATGGCGGGTTTTTATTTTGCGTGGCAACGGAAGCTACCCTCGTGTTTGCCGTGCGTGCGAAGTCGACTAGCCAATGCAATTTTTTTACCCCGCCGAGTGTCGGTAACGCTCACGAGCACGGTCCAATTGTTTGCCAATGAAGTTTGGGTGGGTTGATATGTTTTCCACTGCGTACAATGTGAATATTGTGGAATATGGACTGTGTATAAATGAGTGTCGACGTAAATTTAAATTTAATACTTTGAATAGTTTTACGTGTATATTCGGCATATTGTTTAGCTTCAGAATGGATTAGTTTTTCTGATGTGTTATGTGTTTATTTTTCAGTGTTATTGGAAAATGGTTTTTGTTTTTTAATCGATTCTTTTTTTTGTAATGTTGACTGTTTATTACAAGTTTCACAAAATAAAACTTTTATATTCAGAAAGGAGACATATCTTTATCTAAATGTTCGTTCATACAATCAAAAACAGATTACCTCGAAGTAAATAAGATAGTAACTATATCTCAAAGAGCTTTTATTAAAGGGGTTTCGAAGGTAGAGGCAGGTACATTAAGAGATATTAACATGTAATAGCGTAGTAGTAATCCTATTGGTAGAGATATCAATTTTAGTAAGGTTTCCCTTTGTGGACCGTTATCTCATTCATGTTCTTTGAGTATCGGGAGCGTCTTAGTGGTGTTCGATCGGTAATCACCATCTCCTTACTGAATATACTTATCTAATTTGGTATAGATGTAGATGCTGGTCCAGAGGCAAAATATTGCCAAATGCATAGATTTATTATTGATTCTATTAAAATACTCGACAATAATGACAAGTTTTTTTTCCATAGTGAAATATTGTTTTTATTATTCCTTATTCGTTACATGATTTAATTATGCGGAGATGGCCGAATGGACAAATTAATTAAATGATTCTTTTAAAATACTCGAAAATAAGGAAGTTTCTTTTTCAATAAGGAAATATTGTTTGTCTTATTTTTATGTTATCTAATTATCTAATTATGCTAATAATTAAAATCACTTTGCTTAGAGTTTGCTAAAATCAGCGTCATTTTTATAGATCTGCTAAACTAATAATATATAATAACTTCGAACGAATTGAGTGTATAGTATACAGGGTGTTTGGAAGGGAGCTGTACATACGCCTAGGGTAGAAACTAGGGATAGTCTGCTACCTACCCCCGCCCATTATATTGACCTTGGCCTCAAGGTTTTTTTTTAATTTATTATTATTTTTTATTTGACTTTTTTATGATTTTTTGACTAAAACTACCTGTAGCTCAAAATCTATCCATGGGACCGGTCGGCTAATGGTCTTGTTTTAATCGTTAGAGTCTTAGGGTCCTGCAAAAAATTATTTTACACCAGACAATTGTGGAGAAGAAAAGTTATGGGGCCTGAAGTACCGTAGTAAGGTAAAGAAATAATTTTAAGGGCAACTTTCTATGGGGTTTAAAAAAAAACTAACAGGGTTGGAGTTCTTCTGATTTTTTTAAAACATCCTCAGTCCATGCCCTTTCTAACGATATGCTAAAAGTGTAATTATCACTTTTAGTTTTAAAGTTATTAATTAATTTCCGCAACTAGGGCACTTCAAGCAAAAATTTCAACTAATGAAAATTAAATGTGTTCGATCGTAAAAGGATGGCAAATGAAACAAAAAATTTGGTAATGACTAATGTCATTAAATTACAAATTTTAATTAATTACTAATTTTAATTTTGCCAGACAACCTAAACGGGCAAAACTACTTAGATTTCCTCGAAAACGATTTGCCTGATTTAGCGGAAGAAGTGTTTGACGAAGATCGGCCCATAGTCTTCCAGCACGACGGCTGTCCTGCTCATTGGAGCCTAGCAGTGAGGGAGCTTCTGGACAACTGCTTTCCTAATTCTTGGATTGGTCGGGGTGGGCCAATTCCCTGGCCCCCAATGTCGCCTGACCTTACCCCACTCAACTTCTACGTCTGGGGAAGGGCGAAAGAGTTGGTGTACGCAGAAGAAGTACCAACAAGGGAGGTTCTAATTAACAGGATCCACGCCGCATTCGATACAATGCGCGAGGAACTGCTGCTTAGAACGGTGACCGTGGAGATGAGGAAGAGGTGCCGAGCATGTTTACAGGTCAATGGTCATCAATTTGAACAAAATTTGTAATTAATTAAAATTAGTAATTAATTAAAATTTGTAATTTAATGACATTAGTCATTACCAAATTTTTTGTTTCATTTGCCATCCTTTTACGATCGAACACATTTAATTTTCATTAGTTGAAATTTTTGCTTGAAGTGCCCTAGTTGCGGAAATTAATTAATAACTTTAAAACTAAAAGTGATAATTACACTTTTAGCATATCGTTAGAAAGGGCATGGACTGAGGATGTTTTAAAAAAATCAGAAGAACTCCAACCCTGTTAGTTTTTTTTTAAACCCCATAGAAAGTTGCCCTTAAAATTATTTCTTTACCTTACTACGGTACTTCAGGCCCCATAACTTTTCTTCTCCACAATTGTCTGGTGTAAAATAATTTTTTGCAGGACCCTAAGACTCTAACGATTAAAACAAGACCATTAGCCGACCGGTCCCATGGATAGATTTTGAGCTACAGGTAGTTTTAGTCAAAAAATCATAAAAAAGTCAAATAAAAAATAATAATAAATTAAAAAAAAACCTTGAGGCCAAGGTCAATATAATGGGCGGGGGTAGGTAGCAGACTATCCCTAGTTTCTACCCTAGGCGTATGTACAGCTCCCTTCCAAACACCCTGTATATATATTAAAAAAATTGGTTAAAAATTTAACCACAAAAGTAAAATAAAAACAACTCTGTATCAAAACAGCTCCGATCAACCGTGGCCCGCAACTTCCTTATCGCCGCTAATTTCGCGTTTAATCATTTCCCTTTCCCTACAATCCCGGCCTCCGGACTTATAATCGGCTTGGTGCTCTTTTCGTCTCCTCGCCATTGATTAAAGGTCCCTTCGTCTTTCGGATATTATGTCAATCAATTGATTTATCTATCTTATCTCTTGTGACGGCTCTGTGGTGATGAAATGCCAATTAAGATAGAGGTTTTGACTCGATGAACGGTCGATTTGAGTAAAATTGAGAAGCCCCTCGTCAGGGACGATTTGCAATTAAGTTTTGGGTGACTGAGTGTCAGCGAGGCGGAGGTTTTGTGGGTCAAATACGTTTGACACTATGTGTAATGGAATCCTTTGGATTAGAATTTAAATTAAACCGTTTCTTACGCTGCTTGGTTTTTTTTAAAACTAAAGGCCAAAGCAGCTTTTTCCTTGTTAAATCATGTTAAAATTCACTTCTCCAAAACATGTGAATACTTTGTATCGCATTTCTCAGATTATTGAAAACTTTGCATCATTATCCGAGTCCAAAATTCCGCCATCCATTCTACCTGACGAATAATGAGTGTTTCTGATAAGCATTCGAGTTTCCAAACTCGGCGGAATTGTTGACAAAGTCGTGAAGAATCTTGGCAGTTAGCAAGTTGTTGCGTATTCCGAAATAGATACTAATTGGCTGTCGCCACATAAATTGCAACGAAATAACTTGAACTTACTCGCTGTGCTTTGCTGACATCATTTGTTTTGTTTAGAGGTTCATCGCTCTGTATATTTTGTCTAAATTAACATTGGTAGGTAGGACTAGGGACAGCATCGTCAATTACAGTGATAATGCGTGAGAGGTAGCCAGTTAGCGTTTTTGTCTGAATTTACAGAAAATGCGAATACTTGGCGAATTACCTATTTCTGTAAGGGTGGGTCAGAATTTGATAAAAAAGTACCTAGGTCGGTACATAAACCGTTACCGATCTGGGTGATTTCCAAAATATTATTCCTAACATAATTAAGCCACGTAGTAAACTAGTTCGTTTACTATTCTAAAAAAAACCCGTTTGGAATCGTTTCTAGAAATATACCAAAACACGTTCTTGTTAGTGAAGCTTGACAGTTATAATCGAATCCTTAGCTACAAGTTAAACTCAAACGCGAAACAACAAGACCAGTCTAGATGTCACGAAAACTAAGTAATACGAAAGCGTCAGCTGAAGCTTGTTTTTTCAATTCGTCCAAGTCTTCTTTTCCGACATTTTTTCGTTTACGCAATCCCGGTACAAAGTGCCTGTCAGAGATGTCATCTACGGACCGGACCGCGTCGATTTGTTACCAGTCATGGTTTATTTTGTTGCAAATTCGGGATAGCCGTAAAATTCGGAGCATATCGTCAGCATTTTCATTTGCGAAGTAGGGTTGTTGTATGATTGACAGATTTCGTGTTCTGCTTTTAAAATTTGTTTCGTATATGTTTAGTCATTGTATCTATGTTGAGTCAATCGTTTCATTGAAGTGATGCGTTTTGATACTCATACATAATGTTGCAAAGTGTGAGGAAGTTATACATACTGGGTTTACAGTGCAGCAGTGTGAGAAGATTGAGTTACCGCGCTTCGCAATTGGTAAAAGGTGATAGCAATTTAGCATTGACAACTCTAAGTAGATTGGTACTGTTTCTCACGACCATTAGGGACCGGTTGATTTAGAACAATAAAATAAGAAGTGGTATTTTCTGTACAGTTTCCTTATATTTCGTTTAGTATTAAAATTATTGATTTCAAAAACTAACATTCCTTTAAGGTGGAAGACCACTTCCGGATATTAAGCCAGACCGTAAAGCATTCTAGGCTAAAATTTCTTTTACAGAACCTAAATTATCAACCACTTCAACAAATCCGGTTCTACAACCTTTCCATTCGCATAAACGTCTTCCACATTGAAGTCGCATTGCAGCCATAATATTTTGTAGTCATCGCCAGCCCTGTAAGCGATAGCGATGACATTCATAAACCGTGAGGCAGACGTTACAGGCACATTTGCAAGTCTATGGCTCAGAATGTGATAAGTATTTTACTACACGAACAAGTTGTGTGGTCACCGTATGGTCTGTGGGCACTTGTTTAATGAATTGTCATTGGTTTCCATTGGATGGGATATGAATTGTGATTCAATTAACCACACACGTAGAGATGAATTTGATGTGTTTGTTAGGTTAGGTTAGGTTTAGGCAGTACGAGTCTGACAGACCCCTCCGCCCCCCCAGGGCGGAGGACATCCAATGAGGATTTTCCACCCAGGAAAAAAAAAAAAAAGGTTTAAAACGGGCTGTTTTCCGCAACTCCACGACCAAGCGCGTATTTTGCGTACAGATGACACCTAACAAACAGGTTGTTACACTTTATGTTGGGCAATAAAATTATGATCAACTGATGTTTCATCACAAATCAAAAAAGTATAGGTAATAAACGAGCTTCTACCGTGTCAGAATTATCCCCAAAGGAACATTTTCCGGGGATAAACAGTGTCCTTATTCAGGACGATCAAGCCCTGAATTAGAATACCCGTGCCGTACCCGTATGCCAAGTCTCATTCAAACCAGCCTACGTGAAAAATAACAAACAGCCTGATAGAGTTACTTTCTCAAATGAAAATACTCCCAGGATAAACAGTGTCCTAACCTAACTCAGAACGATTAAGTCCTAATTTAGGGCACCTGTACCGTACCCGTATGCTAAGTCTCATTCAAACAGCATAACTGAGTTATTTCGCATTTATAGTATTAAAATAAATTAAATAGTGTTAAATACTGAGTATACATTATGAATTAAATAACATAATTATTGTAACAATATCATGAATATGAATTGCTGGTGTATCTAAAAATGTTGATGTAGAAGTTTAACCATTTTCTTTGCCAACCGTACAAAATGAATTATGATGGAAAGCCTGATCATTATCAGAGTCTTTTGGACCTTTATTTAAGTCCAAAGAAAAAGGTTTTGCCAGCTCATTTAAAGACCTATTTCTTGTTACATAAAAGCTTATAGCTCGTTGAAAGAATTTTACAAAGAAGTTAAGTGCTTGTAAATGTTACTTAGTCAGGCAATCATTGTTAGTCACCGAATTTGTAACCTACGCTTTTATTGACTAGATTTAGCTCGTGATGGTATACCTTGACCTGGCCCTAACGATTGGACGGGGCCTGTATAAAGTTTCAAAACAAAGTTTCGCAATCGGTGGTACATCTAAAATGTTAGTTGATAGGCAATAATTCTGTACTGCCTGTGTCATGATGTAAGTCGTGAAGATCGTCGCGAAAGGATTTCGGATCTTGGATTTTGGATTTAGGTGTTCCGATTGTAGTGCCTGTAATAAGAGCGTTTGTTGGTGATCCTGGGGGGGGCCGTGAGGAATCATCGTGGTGAGAAGATTGGCCAGCTGGACTCGTTACCGAGTTCCAGCTGTTACCAGCCGGGCGTTTTATAATGATCTGGACGCCGCTCGGAGAGGCTCTTCTCATGCACCCCAGTTGGTCGCTGCAGGTACAACTTAGTTAAATGAGGGTACTCCAATGGCCCGCAGTGCGATTGCGGAGCTACATCCCAAACAATGCCCCACCTCCTATCGTGCTCTCTGTGCAACAACACCTGCACCCTGAAGGACCTTTGTGAGGCAAATGAAAACGCTCTTGCCGTGGCTGAATTCTGGTCAAAACGTATATAATTAAGGAATCATCGTTACGACGAAGAAGAGCTAATATTTAAAATATGAAAGTGAACTGAAGACGAAGATTTTTGTAACCAGCCCCGATTTTTGAATTAGAACTCTGAAGTTGAGTATTTATCTAACTCTCCTTTAGCAGGAAAACAAAAAAAAATGCATAAAAAATAGGGTTTGAGACGTTCTTAGTTCCAATAACTCAATTAAAAACCAGCCCTAAATCACTTCAAAACTGCTGAATTAGATGGTTCACGGATTATGACCAGGATTAAAACATGATACTTTATATTCGGGCACATAAGGTTTACCTATAAGCACGTGAAACCAAAGCCAACAGCTATAGTGCTTCTTTAGATCCATCCTACGTGACCGTAATTCTTTCTCTATCCCCACACGATACTACGTATTTCTCTACCCACAAAAGCTCACATTTTACCCGTTAATAACCTTCACCAAGCAACGATAAATTCAAGGAGATCAAGACTAAACCTATCACGACGAAACGGAGCGACCTCAGAAAGCTGACTCATGTATATTGTATTTACATCGTAGCAAAGAGCATACTCGTACATAACATATGTTTGCAGCCTAAGTCTGTAGCCCGTAAATTCATTTAATTTGTCACCCGACGTAGCGTGCGGTCAACGGAGCTCGGTTCTTGCAACGCGATAATATAATATCATGGTTGTAACCACAGAGCACCGAGACGTCTCTGCGGCCACTGCTAAAGACGGCATCGTCACCGTTTTACGGCATGTTCAGCATGTCAGTGAGTGTTATTCACAGAAATTGACGGTCTTTAACACGGCTTATACAGCAAAAAACTATGCTCAGCAGAATATTAGCTTAAAAAAATTACGTATCCGTGAGTTTGTAGTCTACTGTCTGCTTAAAACCGGACTATCACCGCCAGGGTAACAAAACTTAAGAATTAATAAGTGACTAACACTGAGGGTACCCTCCTGTGGGGCACACGGACCTTAGGATAGGATAGGAAAGCTGTACCCCGTTTTCCGAACTTAGACTCCCGTTGTGCGTGCAGGCCTCCTCTCTGTGAGAGGGAATGGGCCGTAATCCACCATGCGTGCCCAGTGCGGGTTGGTGGATGTCACAATTCAAATTTTTGGGTATAAGACAAGGAAAACACCGGTTTCCTCACGGTGTTTTCCTTCACCTTTTTGAGTGGTGGTGATGAAATAAACACAAAGTAAAACGCCTGCCTGGGTTAGCATCACTGCTTTCACGGCATGGACCTTAGCTTAGGACGTCGGCTGCCGGCCGTAGTCGAGTCTATGGTCGGCAGTGAAGAGTCCTGGGACGCGGTGGTATCCTTCTGCGAAACAGTGGTCTCGCAGAAGGAGGCTGCGGAGAGGGAGAGGGAGATTTCATCCATTAACCCGATCTGCAGCAGACGCGTCGGGCGTCGGCGGAGGGCGGATAACGCCCTCTTCCGGCCCCCGTAAATGGGTCCAGGGGCGACGGACTCGGGGACGTCCATCGCCCCCCAAACATCTAGACCCGAGGTGGCGGCGCGTAGTGTTCCAAGCGCGCCCCTCTCAGACGTTGCGGGGGAGTCAAACACCTCACTCCCCCCCAACCCGAGGTCGTGGCCCGCAGAGGCGGGCCGGCACTAGCCGGGGGTTGCGGAAGTATCGTTGTTCCCGCGACCCCCGGTGTAGGTGTGAGACGGAACACCGGGGTGGTTTTTAGTCAGTACGAGTCTGACAGACCCCTCCGCTCCCCCAGGGCGGAGGACATTCAATGAGGATTTTCCACCCCGGAAAAAAAAGAAAAAGGACGTCGGCTATTTCGCGACCCCGCATACATTATTGGCATCTCTAATCACTGCGGCGCCAGCAATTCCGTGCTCTATGGTTACGACATTGTTTCTTCTAGCTTCCGCTGCTTCGCGTTGTTTTGTTTTCAAATTGTTCGTACCGAGTTCATTATTATCAACGGTACGTCTTGAAAGCTTCGGGATTGTAGACGGTTTGTTTTCATGTTATTTGAGGTTTATTTTCATGTTATTGTTATTATTAGTTTTGCTTTTAAGTGAAAGAGAACTTACTGGGCTATTTTGATCTTATTGTGGCATTTTCATTCGTTTACGGTTTTGTGGACTAGTCAATACATCGCTCCACGCTGTATAGTACAGAATTTTGTTTTTCACGATAAAATAAACTGTCATATTTTATATAAAAACTAGAAAACACCACTCACCATTATTTACGCGGCCTGAACTTGAGCACATAATAAATTATGATCGTTTCTGACAAATCTCCAGAGAAAATATGTCTCCAGTATTTTTTGCTCTCGCTTGATTGAAATTCTGTCAGGAACGTCCAAGTTATTTTGCTTTAGTACTACGAAGTTGTAGCATGTAACAGGATGGAAATAAATTATATATTGTTTTTACTTTGCTAATAAAGAAAGTCTGGCGTTAAGACGCAAAGTCAAGGGACAGCGTTGGTACGTGAGTATCTTTCGTAATCGCAATTCACACCGAAGATTCTTGCACACCATTAACCCTGAAAAGAGCGATCGGACGGAAGAGATTAACATCCACCGCAGCGTTTAGACGGTGCTTCTTGAAAACGTAGTGGAGAGAACTGGCAATGGAATTTGCGCTCCTTTGTTTAAGTGAAAAATTGCAGCAAATTTTCGCTTGCATAGTACGCGCATTGGATGGCACGATTGCATTAAAAAGATTAACTGGTATGGGGGCTGCTTGCATCGTTTTGTTGAGAGTATCGTTCTCATAAATAAAGTTCTTTTATTTTAGCAGAATATGTTTTCTCAGAGTGTTAACATGAAAACGGTCTATTCAAGGCAACAAAGGACATTTTCACTGAAATAATTACGTATGTATGTTGCGATTATGGTAAAAGTTAGATGAAAATATCTGTTTTTTTAGAACTTAATAAATGTAGGGGTTATTTGAATGACGTACATTTTTATGGAGAAATATATCACTTTATTACATGTCATAATGAAGTCTAAACATTACGTGATGTTTAGGTGGGAAAACAAGCTTTATTGTTCATCGTCATGACTACCAAAACACGTCAAGTACGGTATTTTTAGCTCCTTTCAAATGTCTATTTGCCCCAAACACAACATTAATATGGAATGTCATTATTTTTACACCCACCCATATCCCACCTTTTGTTATACAAAGTGCTATATCAAAGGAAGAAAAATATACGTTCAATAGATTTTCGGTGAAGTCCCTACAGTACCTATATCGATAAGTACCAAAGAGGTTACTGCGTGGAAATGATTAACTCCAACGGCCTCAGAAGTGCGAACCAGTGAAATTTATCACAGAAATAAAATATTAGTACGTTTTGCTTTTGTGTACAAAGCCTGTCGATTGATAAGACATAAACAGGAAAATCATTTGAAGTGGATGGCTAATACGTTATTAAGAATATCAGGTGCCTTACAAAAGGTTTTGATTTGTTTCACCGTATCGTGAGTAAAAAAAAGCTATACCTACGTCATCTTCCGCGTTTGAATCATTTTAATTTTGACCTTTTTGTTAAGACTCTTTTATGCGTTTCTTTTCTTCAACACGGTTTTCCTTTTGCCATGACAAAGAGGGTAAAAGACTTGTAAAAATTTACAATTCATTCCTCTGACTTTACTATCCTTGTTCAGGTTCAATAACCTTTGCTTATTTTCTAATAAGTAATTTATTTACATCCTCATCAAGTTTTCAACCTTCTTAATGAAATTTACAATTAATTCCTCTGACTTTACTATCCTTGTTTGGGTTCAATAACCTTTTCTTATTTTTAACCGACTTCCCAAAAAGAAGGAGCCATATTATGTTTTTTTTTTTTTGTATATTTACCAATATCTCCGCCAATTGTAGACTTGAAAGAAAATCTTTTTTTGTTTAAAAAAATATTTCCGAAATTGGTCCCATTTTAATTTCGTGAATATCTGATGAAGAACTTCGGAGATATACTACAGAAATCTTCAATAAATAACGGCAAATCTCTCGGGTTTGCTGCAATCGCATGTCTGTTTATTTTTTATACCATTTCATAGCATAACATCACGCCAGTACGCTCTTAAGGGGTACGCAGATCTCTCATTTCATCGTTTATATTCAAGTTTCATGAAATCTATTCTGGCGTTATAGTTACCTTATTAACTTGCCTATTACGTAGGTACAACTACAAAGTGAAATATAACAAAACTTTTTTGCAAAAAAATACTACTGACTTCCAAATACAAAACTACAAAGTGAAAAATAACTTTATCTTTTGAAGTCGGTGTCTATAACGCAAAAAAATGGTACCTACGAAAGACACGGACTTCAAAAGATAAAGTTATTTTTCACTTTGTAGTTTTGTATTTGGAAGTCGGTAGTATTTTTATGCAAAAAAGTTTTTTTCAATTAAGTAATTTATTCACATCCTCATCAAGTTTTCAAGTTCCTTAATGCTTGTTTGCTATTACACGGTTTGCCTGCTCATAATTTCCTACGTAATTATAATTTCATTCAAGTGCTAACGTCGTTAATGCCTTAATAAAAGTTGGACCTAATTAATTGTTGGATCGGTAGAAAGCACTTAATTACAACTATGGAGGTTTATTTGAGTAAGAGTGGTTTAGAATTTGTATTAAAAGGCTACGGAATTACTACCGGTATATATTTTATGGACCAAGTGATTACTACGGCATTATTCATATCTCTAGACAATTTGAAAAATAGCCAATAGTCCGGGTTTTCTGAATAATGCTCATTACTTATTTTAGTTTATTTTTATTTTATGATAGAATAGGTAAGTACGATTACTATTTAAGCAACAAAGTTGGTCTGGAGTGTCTAAAGTAACCTAACACGAAAGAGATGACGGGAGCTGAAGTGAGCGAGCAAAGCGAGTGAACTGCTCGAATCAGCTCCCGTCATCTCCTTTGAACCTAACCTATCCTTGTCGGGGTGCCCTAAGCTCCCGGGCTCACTTTGCTCGCTCGTGGACTAATTCAATGACCATAATTATCGAATTGCCCAACCTTTACGTAGCAATATGCCTAATAAATCAGTATTCAATACATTGCCCGATTTGACTTGACTTGATTCATAATGCCCCCGGGGATTATCCAGAGTCCACTGATTAATCACTTGGTCCATGAACTGTACATAGGTGACTCTACAAAATAATAACTTGAAATCTGTGGTACACAGTCAAGCGTAGCCGTAACCTCACAACTCCCAGACATTCAGTCAGTAAAACAGTGTTTATTTCTTCGCTATTAATGTTAAGTTTTCAAAATTCTACCCAAAAACATATCTTGCACAGTGTTCCCTCGTTTACAAACATCACTTCCAGCAGTATTCTTTTCGAAAGCACTATCATTCGTACAAAATGAGGTTTTTGCGGATTTCCCTGAAAATCTTCCAGCAAGTTTAGTTGTTTCCACTTAATTTATGAGTTCTTCAACAAACAGGTGTGTCTTGGCTAAAAACCCGTTTCTTCTTGCCTTGTGTAATATAAGATGCAGTATTTTCTTATTTTTCTTTTTTTTATTACTACTTAACCTTTTATAAAATTACTCTTTTTCTTTACCTCTTTAGAGTTCTTTGTTTATTACGAATGTTATTCTGTATCTTCATTTATTTACATTAGGTGCTAAAGTTACTGTGGTGTGCCATCCGTACATTTTCTGGAAAAACTTTCATGTTTTTTCTAGAATCTAGATATGAGAAATCTTTTCAATATCTTTTGGTATTCTAGCGAATATAATCATGATTTTCTGTATAATATCGACGAAACTAAAGTCTGATTTTTTCTTCTCCAGATCACATCAAATCTTTTGAATACATATTCGAAAGGTGTACCTTTCAAATTTTAAAAGTCTAATCAATTAGGATTGTTAAATGCCTACAAAATGTTAACCTTCACTAATTTAATTTTGAATTTATGGTTTTGTGACAGAAAAATGTTATTTTGTACCAACTTATGAGGTAAAACTGAACCGTTAATAATACTTACCTAATTTTAATAACAGTACCGCAGTTATCATCAATGACAAACAGGCTGGTTCTTTATACCATCTGTGACGTTATAATAACTTCATTGCAGAAGATTTACACAAATAATATCAATGCCTTTTGACGAGTGATTTCTTTGAAGGCTTAGCGCGGTGGCCGTTTTGATACCCAGGGAGCCGCGATTCTGAGATCCTCATACTCGAGAGTATGAGGGTCCCAGAATCAAAGGGAACGTCGTCAAAGGATGAAGTAAGAAACTATTCGGCAATTGACAGTAATGCTTGTTTTTTTTAATGGAAACTGAGAAACATGAATTATATTTGACAAATACTAGACTTTGGACTAAATATATTAAAAATATTGAGTGAACTAATCAAATTATTTTTTGTTTTTGAAATATTCAGGTTAACTGAGTTTTTTATATTTATGCCCTACGTAGAAATTACTACTAATATATTACTAATAACCCAATACACACAAGGAAAATGAAGAAATAAAACTGCTCTTACCCATAACAGCTAAAGAATTGGCTCACGATTCAAAGCGATAGCTTTCATAAATTGATCAGTTAGCTAATAGAGATGGTATTACCCCAGACAGAAAGAAATGAGAGCTAAATTAGACGAGATTGATCTTGATCGTGTCTGCTCCAAAGAAGAAAATATTGGCCGAATAAGAAATCAAGTGACTCTTCGAATTAGGAATTATTATGAGATATTACGAGATAAACTATATGAGAAAGTTGGTCCTTACCAACGTTAGTTCGATCCAATAAGTTAGGAAGCTCCACATACTTGCAAATTGTTACGAATATCCCTGAGGCTGCTTTTTCGTTCGATTTGTGTTTCTTTTATGAAACAATAAAGTTGTTTGAGGATCTTGGGGATTACTTTGCCTAATTTGATTTTCTTGTTTCTTATATTGTTCTTTAATTTCCCTGGAGATTCAATATTTTATTAAAAATGCTAAGCAGCACATTAATTAATTATTATTTAGTTGAATTTTCATTTGGACGTACTAGTAGATTTATTATATTTACGTTTACTACGTGGACCAATAACAGATAATAATAATAAATCAATTGTTCATTTACCAACACGAACTAAAACTAATGTACCGATCTATTAGGTAGACTATTTCTCTACAAGAAAAGCCCACAGTCTTTGCCCGCAACCATTATAAACCTAGTAATAAAAGAAAATGCCACAAAAGCTCTTCACTATAAAGTGTGGGTAATAGCAAAATGTGCACTGTACATATAACTGTAACGTAAGACGGTGCGACCATTTCTTGTTCACTTTCATTAGTGGGTGATATTGGCCTGAAAGCCGTTTTCAGGCCGAGTGTAATAGAGCCACGGAATTGACAAAGTTCACTCGGTTAGGCCATTGAAAGTATACGGGGTTAATTTTGTGAAGCCTCCCTAAATATGTGTGTTGGAGAAACTTGTAAGAACGAAATTAAGGTTTATTTTTTTTTGTTTCAGAGTTTTCTTTTTGGAGTGTGGTGTTGATCTTATAGGTAAGATGATTTCACATACCTACATAACAAAGCGTCAAGCCTACCAATAATGATATTCCTATAAGATACAATAACATTTCATTTAGGCTAAGGTTTCAAGTTGAAAATTAAGACATAATAGACCGAAAGGGACTTCCTAAATGGGCAAAGCGGATCTATTAAACTCCTTTTGTCACTACGCGACTAAAGAGACAGCCAGAGTACCTACGACTAAGACCGTCGTATTATTTTCCAATTTTACCGTAATATCCTCAAATAACATTTCTCTCAAAATTGTTCTCCCAGGGACATTGCCGGCAAGTCATTGTTACATTAAAAACCACTGCCAGAAGTTCTTTGACGAAATTTTCAACTAAATGCTACAACGTTAAAATGCAGTGCAGTGGAAATTTCATGCAATATTTGCCATTTTAATGAAATTCACTTGGCTGGCAGCAGACATAAAATAGTACAGAGCACAGTTACTTCATTGAGCTAATGTCGCCTTTACTTGATTTTCTACCAGTCCATTTTATATTGTATTAAGTTTTTTATTTCGGCAAAATTTTAATTCAGCTTCGATGAATCCAATAAGAGGATTTCTTTAATTATTCGTTATTAACTCATAAAAGTTTGCTTCGTTATTAAGTTGGTTTTTCCTGTTCAAATGTGACATGGCTATTTTTTATACAAATGATTTCATTTCTAGAATTATTTGTGTATCCCTTCGTATATCTCAAATGCCCAAGGGTATTAGATTTACAAAAATTCTCATCTCTTCACTCGGATCGCTTAAATTATCTTCAAAAACTTTTCCTTTAGGAGCTGAGGCATTTTTGCATAGCACAAGGATATGTGGACTTTAATTTCCCTCTTCCCGAGTAGGTAGAGGGAAACTCCCTCCCTATTTCTTCACGGATTAACATTTTGTGCGATTTAAGAGCCTTCGTCCCGCCTTTCCGCAACTTCCAGACTCTAAATTTTGTCTTATTGGACTTGAGACACTATCAAGTTCTTTAGCACTTTTGTAATAAAATAAAACTAAAATAAAGCCTTACTTAACCGATATTCCCCGTACACATATCCCATTGTATCTCATTTCGGTGACTAAAAGTCGTTCCGTGTTCGTCGTTCTTTCCCCTTTTTATGCGAGTTTTGTCATTCTTAAGGCAACAAACAATGAAATATATATGTACAAGAAACTGTGTTTGTCGTCGAGTGTAACATGTTCGCAAATGATTTATGAGCTATCGCGGTATTTATTCCCTTTTATATTGTCGTCTTGTTCCCAACTTCACTAGCAACGTATTCCTTACGAATACTGATATTTTACGACTACTCCCAACCCAACTTATTGCAAGATTTTTATCTATTACATTTATTGTGGTTTTATTTGACTGTAAACGAGTATTTTATTGCTTGAATACTGTTAGGGACAGATTGACTTTGCATGTGTAGTCACTATTTACTTGAGTAGCAAATACAAAAAATTGATTACTTGACATTCTGCTCGCATTTCAATCAGATACACTGTTAAGCTTTTCTATAACTAAGTGTTTAGAAGTAGTATCATATGTTTGAGCTTGATTGAAATACCATGGAACCTTGAGATATTATTTTTTGTGTTTTGTTATTGAAAATCTAACATTGATTGAGAATGCGTGTGTATCTTCTATGATAATATGCGGTAATTATATACAGACATTAAGAGTTGAATAGTAAGTTGTAGCTAGTAAAAGGTTAATGACGGAGAATGTCTTTAATAAGCTGTATCTTCCTTTTGGATAAATAATAATATGGCTAAACAATTTTAATGAGTATTTTTATTATGATAAAGACGTGACTTCTTTCTAATTTATTGTTTTCTATTCAGCAACGGTCAGTGTTTTTCAGAGATAGCAATCTGCCAAGTGTTACCCCCACAATCGATGATCATCTTATATTCTATCTCAATTTTATTTAACATAGTAGATAGAGATGGAATTAGTCTATCTTGTGAACTAGCCCGGACGATGGCTCTCACGACCGAACCACGAGGTCGTGAACAGGCTTTGTTTTATTCTTTATTATTTACTAACATTATGCCCTGAGATGCATTGTAAATTATTTTCGCAAAATTAGATTTAATGTGAGCACTTTATTGGTACATTAGTGACCTTTGTATTTCAGTTATGTTTCACATACATGATGCTATTAGTGGACGGCAGGTAATCAGTGGTTATGCGGTAAACAGGAACTTAATGCTCTTAAAATTGCGCAAGTATTTGCATCAGAAATTAGTTGCTAAATACCAGTTTATTCATAAAACTTAAAATAAATTATACACATTAAAAATAATTGCCGGTATACCAAAATATCAAAATGAGTCTACAACTTCATTTCTGAAAGGGACATAATCCTTATCTAACTCAAAACCAATAAAATCAACTTTTCAACTTCAATATAATTTCCGAGAAAGTCGGCAGAAAAGTTTTACGCGGAAGAAGTTGTGGACGATCACTTGTCGTAAAATAAGTAATTTTTCATGGCGGATTGTACATTTATTTGACACGTGTTTGTTCAGAAGATTAATAATAAATCGTTCTGCCTTACTCGATACTGGTATTAAAATAATGTTAATCAATGATCCTGTCATATTTAGTTCAGATCAGAATTTTTATTTCCAAATTATGATACATTGAAAAATTGTGTCTATAAAAGTAATATTAGGCTTAACTTATATTTAATATCAAAGTTCCAAAGTTCATTTAGATAAATATGATGTCCATTAAAGGTTAAAATGGGAAACCACGTCATTAATTAACTTTTATTAATGGGTCGAGTAACTCTCACATTTACCTCTTCATTGAACTCACTACCTACGCAAAACATAACCAGTGAAGATATTACCTTCATTACCTTAATAAAATTATCCACTCCACATACTGCACCCCCACTAATAATCAGAACTAATGGCCCATATATGGCACTGCGATGGCTTTTTAATTGAAACTTGGCACATTAAGCAGCCGAAACGACAAAATGACAATTTACTATACGCTGTCAGGGGACGGTCGTTTCAAGTAATATTAGTCCATTTGCTGGCTGAATGTGAGTGACTTTAAAGATTCACGTAAAATATAGGAATCTAAAGAGGTACACAAGAAGCGAAAATGCATTTAATGTAGCTCTATAGAGGTGTTTGTATAGTTTGGTTGACAGCGTGAATGGATTTATATTATGGGTAGTGACAACCCTGCTTGTGTTTGCTTTTGAAATGGATAGGTCCAATATTGAAATGTATAAACTATTTCCTTGCAGAACAATGACTGGGTGAATGGTAAGGGCTTTTCCTTTGTGTTTTAATGTGTTGGGGAACATTCTGTGATGATCTAGTGACCTTTTTGTTGCTGTTATCTATCAGGCCAATAACAAAATAGGGATATTAAATTGCCTTGTCCAAACTTTCTTTAAGTATTTAAGACATCTCACAGTATCAATTACAATTACAAGTTTATCATCGAACAAATTCCTCCATGGTAACAAAAACTTTCTTTTCGAAAACGATAAATTATATCATTTGTAACAGATGTCATACTTCGAAGTATTCAACAACGAGGGGCGGTTGTTTTGCCAAGTTTCTAAGATAAGAAGCCAGAACAGGTTGGCTGTCTGACGTCACAATCCCCGCGACCAAGTTTGACAAAGTTCAAGGGTGTAGCCAATAGAAATGGTCAAGTTGTGCCCGATCACATCGCGCTATATCACAAAACTCGCATCATATAACAAAAATCGGGTTATATTGCCGACCTAGTGCGAGGCAAATATGTGCTGTGGCGGTGAAACTGGGCCAATAGTGGTGCTTTTTCCTTTGGCTTCACTTAGAAACAAGTTTTACAAGTATCGTTCGATTATTGGAATCGGATATCGATGATAGAACGTTCAATGCCACGGACTCAATGTTGAGCTTCTATTAATTAAATAACAACAGGTTTATGAAGCTTTTTCTTGGAGTATTGATCCGTTGTTTTCTTTTGTGTTTGTTTGCTTCTTGAAGGTTGGCATTCTAATATTTTTGAGTTTTTGTACCGTGAAATCCTTAAACAGTTAAGCTTTATTACTTTGTAGTACGTGGTTGTATTTTAAAAACTCAATCTTAAATGATAAAGAAGAACTTTTAATGAAGTAACTTTTGCAAGTTACGAACTAGCTGAATAAATTTTCCCTCTTATCAAACCAAACGGAAAAAACTAAAAAGTTAATTACAAAGTTTGCCAAACTAACAGTCTATTCTATTCCTCTCTGTACTTTAATTTAAAAAACCAATACATTGTCTGACAACTTTGTGATTGCAACAATCTGTTACCAAAAACAGATATTTTAAAATGTATTGCGTCGAATGTGCAAAAGGCATTATTCATTTGCAAAATGCAATTTCACAGGATGTCACGTTTGTTAGAAAAATGCTTCGCTAGATATTCAAATCAATACGTTTGCAGATTCTGAATTACACATACACTATTGTCGGCGTTAACGTAAATTGCGGTTTGCGATTTAAATTAGGGCTTGCAGATTGGAAAAAAATGGGCTGTAAAGTTATTGTGAAAGGTTATTATATCATATTCTAACGTTTGTTCTACTTATGATAATACTGTTGAAAATATGAGGGTATAACAATACCTAGGCAACTTATAAGAAAAGTTTTTTTTGTGTAGCAGTACCTAACCGTTGATGGTCAGCTCAATTCTCCGGCAGATATACCTATAAAAACATAATTTATTTATTTGTCCAATTTCAATGACAAATAAACTCACCTGATTTTAAAATATTGACAACCCTAATAGGAATCGATTTTTTAATAGAACACTATCGGTTTGTCCAATAAATCTCGTTTGGAATCCACGCGGACCGATATCGCGTTACCGTTTCGACCGTAGCGACATCTGGCTCGCACTCGAAATGCCCCAGAAGCAAGCAATCGACACAAGATACGAGATACGAATACGACATAAATTATGGTAAAACGTGGTTGGACGTGAGTTTCAGAATAAGAGTGCGCGGCAAAAATATTGATTTAATAATGTTTGGCAAATGGAGTCAATGCAACCTTTGTTTGGAGCTTTGAAATGTCATTGTCGATCAAACTAAATAATTTAACATTGAACTTTAAGAATTATGTTTCTGCATTGATCCTAGAGCATCATTTTACAATTTGATTCTGTATATTTAATATCGTTTATTTATTTATAAATTGGGGCATATTTACAAAAACATTATAAAGAACATAGTTGTTTCATTGGTTGAACTAGGTTGAACCTGTGTTTGAGGCTAGAAATTGCTGAAAACTTAAAATATTGTTTTGATTTAACGCATAAATAATGTTTTGTTAGCTATCAGTCGTCTTTTAACAATTTTACAACCACCGCTAAATTTGTAGCACTTAGGACTGTCATACTGTTCAAACAAAGATGGCTTCACTGAGACGGTCCATCAAGCACGATTAAAGATGTTTCTGAATAATCTTCCTGAAGCAATAATATAATCAAATAAATATTTCGAAAATATTCTTGCACATCCTTCAGGCGCAATATTATCGTCCGAAATGAAACCCGATGTTAGATAATATGTAACACGTGGTTGACCTCCGAATCAATTAGATGATTGACATCAGAGATTCTGCTATTTTTGTACCACTCGTTAAATACATTTTTTTTTGTAGAAATACTGCTAAGCTTAAAGGTCAACCGTTTCCGAATCAGTTTTATTATGTATAATGGCATTATTATTCAAAACATAATAAGGTATTTCTAAATATGGATATTTCTAGTAAAATCGAATCTGATATTTGGATTGAGACGTAATATATATGAATGGTTGTAACACAATCATGTTTTGACGAAGGGCGCGCTCCTGATGGTGACTCAATCTAAATTGCTTTAATATGCAATATCGTACCTACAAATAATTTCTAAGAAAATATCATATTGCATATCGGTTGAGTTGCATCCCATTGCGTCCATATGAACGCACTTGCAATTTCGTTATAAAATCGCATATCGATCTGATATAAATCGAATCGCGTTGAGTCATCAGGGAGGCCTCTTAGGCCCGCTTGCACGAAAAGCCAAATAAATAACTCAGAGTTAGTTGCTCACACGCGGTTAAATTGATATTTTAACATGCAATATTTTCAATTTAACCTCATGTTAGCAACTAACTCTGATTTAAGTTGTTCAAGCAAGTGGGCCTGAGCTTAATGTCTAATGTCGTGTTTTCAGGTACAAATGGTAGGTAATTTATTGTAATAAGCTGGAAATGAAACTTTCGGCAGCCTACCTAATTTCATATAAGTAGTTCATTTCCAAAAACAATATTTCTCTTATATTATTTAGATTTCATTTTACGATGTATATCAGGTCATGTTTATTTCTTGAATGTAGAAGGTACGCGTATGTAAATTTTATTTGAATAAATTATTAGGTACATTAACTTTTTCTATGTAGCACGTATTTACTCGTGCTTGTTTACAAAATGAAAATGACCTACCTAGGTTTACGTTCAAGATAGGTACTGTTTTCAGATTTTTTAGATAAGGAATGATGTTGATGATGTTTCAAGCCTGCTGGAGTAGTGATTTCATGAATGCTTAGTGAAAATTAATAAATATAGGTACCTATACCTATACCTACCTTTAGGTTATCGATGTGTTTACCAACTGTTTTATTTATCATACCTTCATATCTCGGTGAATCAGAGAATCAAACAGCAAGATAATTTCAAAAAATAAATAACCAGAATAATTACTTAAAAACCAATCAATCATCAAAGCAATATCGAGTGAAATATCTACAGCATAAAGATAAGAGGCGAAATATAAAACGCGCAATCTCAGAAAGTCGCTTTCAAAAGACGGAAGTGCTTACTCGACGTCGCAGCATTTTGATTTATTCGACCCAGACGCCATTGAATATGAAGTTTCAGCGGCTGAGGTAGCCGCTCAAATCACTGATGAAAATTCTAAGAAAAATCCCTCTTAAATATTCTCGCTCTTTGCCATAGTGATTGAGGTATGAAACAGGATTATTATCGAGTGTTTTTGATACGTAAAGATTTCTTGAAAGATTGTAATGGAATATTTTGTAGAGGTATTTTGATAAGGCTTATTTACAAAGTGGTCATGTCGTTGACCCGTTGTTATCTGCTTCATCCAAAATTGTTCCTTTAAGAACAATTTTGGATGAAGCAGAAAAATCAAGTCTACTTCCAAAACAAAACACAACAAAGCGAAAAATAAACTCCTTTTCCAAAATGGGTGTCTTTCTTTGGTACCTATTGTTTTTCGTTTTTCGACTGCCCGATACATCCAGGCTTGCCGCTGGTTTGCATCTATCAGCCACCCTTATTGTGACATCTTTACCTTTAAACGAGCAATTTTTGTATATATAATCTGAATCTCGGCAACGGTTCCAACGATTTTCATGAAATTTACTATGCAGGGGGTTTTGGGGGCGATAAATCGATATAGCTAGGTTTCATTTTAAGAAAACGTAGTTTTTTGTATTTTCACCCGAGCAGAGCTCAGTCGCCTAGGTAGTTATGCCAGGAAAGATTATCCGAATAACATGAAATTTACATTACCGGTGAAATGAGAGTGTACCAGAGAGAACGATACACATCTGCGTACCCCGTTAGAGCGTGATATGATGTTATTAAATGATGAAAACTATAAACAGACATACAATTTCAGCAATCCCATGAATTTTTGTCATTTATTGAAGAGTTCTGTTGTATATGTTCGAAGTTCTTCATCAGATCTTCACTAAATTTAAATGGGCTCAATTCGGGCACATATTCTTACAAAATAATCGCTTAACAAACATACAAAAATAACATACAGTCGAATTTAGACTTACTCCTTTTTTGAAGTCGGTTAATAAATTAATAAGGTACTTTCAGCTTAACAAATATTCAGCCTGACTCGAAATTAGCAAAGTAGGAAGTTTAGTTACACGTGGAAGTATCAGGAAAAAAAAGGTTTCTACGTAAATATTTTGAAGAAGAAAAATTAGTAGGTGGTCTATTTAACAAAACTGTTTCTTAGCTATGAGAGTAATTAGCAAGATTTTGTAACTGGAGAGGAAATATCTATAATGATGTCATCTGATATCTTCCGGGAAAGGATTTTAATTGGATGGATAAAGGAAAGCAAAATATTGTTGGTTGTTTATTATAATAAGACGACAGACGTACATAAATATTCAAGTAAAGTAATTTTACGATAGTATTTTTTTCTAAGCTATTAAAACTAAATCGCCAATCGATCACATTTTAAAACAGATAGAAAATATTGCAAAATAAGTACCTACTTAATGTTAAAGTTCAATTAAGGGAGAACCACGCTTTTTTTAAATCGGTTGAAATATTAAATTACTTGTCTCCATCTTTTCCCCAAAACGCATTCTGTTTAATATTTTCCCTTCACCTATTACTTTTAAGAAAAATTTGTTTGAAAGGCCACCCATTTCTCAGCTGTGCTCTCGTCACCCTATGTAATATCTCTCAAAGCGATAAATGAGTGTTGCCATTGAAGAAATTTCTCATTATGGTAATGATACTGGCTGAGATTTTGCCAGCATAAATCATATTATATTAGAGTGCGAGTCAAATGGTTTATTTTTCTTCTATTCATTTTTTTTTATTATTTGAATGGACGCTTTTTAGTTGAACTCGTTTATTTTACAAAGCCATAAATTTTATACGTATCTATCATGAATTTTTTCATGGGTAACTTTGTGAATTTTAAACTACAAATGTTTTATTAATGTAAAAGTACAGTCAATATTTGTTTTTTTTTTCTGTGTTTTGTCCGATTTATAATTCAAAAGTATTGTGTAGAATAACATTTTTTTTTACTTCTGAATTCAAACAGTGAATACATTAATATTTAACAAATATCTAAATAAAGTTTTGTGGTTACGAGTCACGACCCTTTTAGAGAAGTCCCCAACTGCCCAATCAAAAGTTGCCAAATCAAACAGCCTTGCCGAATTCCCTCGGAAAAGTGTCAATCACGATAAAACCAATAGAAAATGGGACTTGTTTTCTACAAACGAATTAAAAAGGGTTAAATTAAATCCAATTTAGAGACAAATAGAATGGTATTACGTTTCAAATGCCTACTTCAGATTCAAGCAAAAAATACAAATTAAATCCTACGCTCACATTGTGTAACTTGATAATATCTAGTACCAAGACTTTCTAGATTTCTACGTTAGTCTGAAAGTGAAAGACGTAGATGATTCTACTATTTACCTTCACTCTTTAGACGTAATAATTTTAAGTGAACAAAGTCATTATAGTAGGTACAGAGTCCATAATTTTCTTTAGAGGTTTAGATGGCCCTTTTCAAAGTTTTATAATGAACATCATTTGCATCGTAGCCGACAAAATGTGAGTATTTTATTTAACGCCTTCGCTAACCCTTTTACCTAATGAAAAATCTGGTTAAAGAATAATTAAATTTCTCTCATTAAAACCAACCAGACATATTCTTGCCCACTAGCTTATACTTTTGGTGAATTGGAGCGAAAATTAATCTCTCTTTTATTTCAATTTAAAAAATGCACCTCGGTACGGACGTGTGTATCGTACTGACCTAAATATTACGGGATGTTACGACTAACTGGAAGTAGGGGGAGGGGGAGCTCTGAGGGAAATCGACTTCAATTAATAAAACCGTCGTGGACCCACATAGGTATCAGTCGATCGATTCTGTAAAAACTCACCGTGAACACTTGGTAAAGTGAGCGGTCATTTCAATTAATACTAGAGATTGACAGCTCGCTTCACGATATATATAGTGATATTACATTTTTACAGAATAGCACTACAGTTAATCGAACAAGTCAAAGATTTAAATCGTTAGATGTTCCCTCATCGTACTAAGTCAAAAAAATCCAAAGAGAAGAGTGAAGCGCATACGAATGATCGCGACATAAATCTTGATTGACACGAAAACTATGATAATCAAAACGAAACAGAATCGCAACCATCTATTTGCGCATTAGGGTAAATGTAGTGATTTTAATCTCTAAAACACTATTGTAATGGATTCGATTAAGAGCTCAAAAGGGATAACAACAAAGGTTAGGTCATGTACCTACGACAACAAACTTCGCGCACTGTTCAGACAGCTCTCAACATAGATATAACACTGTTAGTCCCTTATCAAATTGAGAGGTCTCATGTCAATAACGATAAAAACGGAAGGTTGAAAGTTACATAGAAATTCAAAAGGAAAGCTTATTTGACCCACAAGGAACACGTTGTCGTACTTATATTAGGGTTAATATTCGTAAGAATTTCGTGTGTTCAAGACTTTGAATGTTTATTTGTTTTTCGTTTAGTGTGATATCATTATAATCACTAGAGGTACTTAGTATTCTAGCCGAAATCCGAACTTGACTGACACACTATTGTGTATATAAATAGTCCAACAGAGAGATTCGGCAGTGATTATTTATCGGTTAAAAATCACTAAAATGATGTGCAAAACCAGCCCTAAATCGTACTCAATTGAATACTTTTAAAGTAAATTTCAGAAGGTATAGATAATGTTCTATAAACTTTGCCTTATTTAAAATTCTGACAGTGAACACCCACGGCAATACTCAGTAATAAGCCAAGTGTGAGCTCGAAGAGCTTTTAAAAGGCGTTAATGAGGATTTTACTTATCGTTCGGCATTTTTAAAGTGGTGATGAAGAGTTTTTTTTTCTGATTGAAGTGCTACCATGAATACCAACTAAAAGGGTTGTTATGCTCTTTGTTTACATTTTAAATATTTGACAAATGTTTAAGTGTTTGGCAGTTAGCGGGCATTGATAGGCAGACAAATTTGTTTATTGTTTTTTTTTAAATAGTGAATTGAATTTTTTGTGGGCTTATTAATACTTTTGTAATTCCTATGTTGTTAACGAGTTGTTACATAGGCCGTTATGTTGCCGTTACGTTCGGCTATTCAGCTGTAGGCAACTAAACATTCGAACATTTTCGTCATAATTAGTGCACACCCTGAAGGCTCTAGACAAGTGACATTATATTAAAGAAAGTGTCGTGATAGCTATTAGAGAAATAGACAAAAACGTATGTGTTGTTTATTTAGCCACTTGCCTGATAATACACCAATAGTGGGTATTGGTGTGGTATAAATCGAATCTCGTCGAGCTATCAGGAAAATGGCTAAATTATTTCAAATTAAATCTCGACATTACCAACAACACTGTAAAATTATGCTGCAAAATATCCGCACAAAAACTCTTGCTATAAATATTGCTCAGCCAAATTTAATCAACAGCTAATGATCCCGTTCAACTTGACCTATCGTTAATTACTGGACATCACACGCATAATAACAAAATCTGTTCAGTGTGAGAATCACCATTTTCCTTCACCTTTCGGAACTCGTTAGCTATAATTAATGTAACTGTATTTCAAATTCATCGTACGAATACGAGTGAGTTGAATTATGAATAGGCTGAGATATTTTGTTAAGGTGAAATGTCTATGAAAAATTTATCGGATAAAGCAACGATGAAGTATTGCATTTTATTGTCTATTGTTGCCTGTTACTAATTATGAAATTTCATAGGCGTGCATCTGTCAAAATTAAAATAATAAGCTGGACGCAATATAGTAGGTATCATTTCTATGTTAACATTTAGAAAAAGAAAATGTTGAATAATGTTACCTACCTACAAAATATTGCCTATCCATCACTTTTCTCAATCAATTAAAAATAAGCCAATTGAGACACTAAATTATTTCCATTAAGAAGACCATACTTAAAATCTCAACGAAACAATTTACTTCAGTGAGTTGGACGCCATTAGCTGAAACAACACAAGATGTTTCAACGTTTAATGCATTTGCAATTCAGTGTGTGTTGCAAGGTGAAGCAACAAATGCAGAGAAAACGCTTTAGAGCAACCATTTTGTTTTGTAAATCAGATTTTATATTCGAATGTTATTTTCTTTTTTCTTACACCAAAGCCTTTGTTTAAAAATATTTGGCTGGTCACTGCTGGTTTTATGCCATAGATCCACCGGATGGTAAGTCCCCCCCCCCCCTCCCTTACGAACATCACCAATAACAGTAGTATTACCTTGAGAATTTCGTAAAAGGAGCTCTTTTAATAACATCAGTCTGTGCCGTGCAATGCTACTTCTTACACAAGACAGATTGGTTATTAATTAAATATATTTTTTTATATTTATAAAAAGTTATAAGTTTTTAAACTGTCATGGTCACTAACACTAATATTAACATTATAAGCGGGATAAAACAACAACAAAACATGGTAAATATCCCGCTTATAATGTTAATTATAAAAAGTTATCCGGAGTCAAGCTTGTTGCTGGTTTACTATTATATAAGACGTAACAAACGCTAAATATAGATCTTTGTTAAAGTGTTTTTAAGTAAAACAATCTATTCTGAGATCCCAAAGTATATACTTTGTAGGATGGATGTATACTTTGTAGTTTCACTACATAGTATGAAACTGGTTTCAACAGAAACTTAACATGAAATACAAAATACTCTTCATTTTAAAGAGCAAAAGCACCGTAGAATGAATATTATACCTACATAACGGACTGATTGCTTTTGAGCTAGCGGTTTTACTGATTTCTCGAGGGAACTCTAAGTTTTCCTAAGTTCTTAACTTTTCTCAAAGCTTTTGAATTGAAGGAGAAATCAGCGCTTTGTGATTCTGCATGGCGATTTTCTTTTCATGTTTCAATACTTCAAATGAGATGAATTCACATTGGAACCTAAGAAAAATAAAAAGGTACCAACCTATTAACGGTTATTTTCGTCATGTCGTGGTGGCCCAGTGGCTAAGACCTCATCTTTCGTGCTTAGGTCATGGGTGCAAATTTGGGCAAGTACCAATGTGACTTTTTCAAATTCATATTTACTATCTAAGTTTATCTTGGACATCACAGGCAACGGTTTAGGATAACACCGTGAGAAAACCTGGACTTAGTTAATGTAAGTCTGAAACAGGCAAGTCAGAGGCCTGTGGGGTTCCCAGAAGCGGCTTAATTAACTCTGACATCAGAGATGGCCACATCCTCACACAAAAAGAAGCAGAACGGTTACTTTTATAAATACCAACTTGTGTCTCGTGTTCGTCCTATCCTTAATAATATCTAAAACTTTGTTGATAGCATTATACTTGCCAGTAAATCTTAATTTGGCTAAGCTGGATTTAATAATGCCTGAGGTTTGTTATTAGAAGTTCTAGATATGGGACTAAATATTTTCCACAAATAGGGATCAATTGTTATTAGGTAAGGCTTTACTTATAACATCGGCAGATTAAGATTTTATCAAATACTAGCTAATGTCTGCGGCTACACGCTTTTAAGGTTACACTAGTCGATCATTCTTCCATACAAACGTAGTCTGGCGATTACTCCACTCTTTGACAATGTACGTTCTATTTGTCTCATCATTATCTAGCCATGTATGGAAACAAAAAAGTAAAAAATATATTTCTTTGAAATTTATGAGCGTCGAAAGTTCCATATTTCAACACTAATTTTAACGCATCTTTGGGCGGAAATAAAAACCATAAGAAGATAAATTGCAAAACGGCCTCCAAGAGGGATAGATTTGTAATTCAACAATCCAAATAATTTTATTTTGAAAATATAAATTACGTAGGTTTTTCAAGATATCTAGACTCCTAAAGGTCTGTTTATAAACGATATAAATATATTTCGATACATATTTGCTAAAGTGCTAATTCGTACGCGAACTAGCTTCTTACTGCTCATCACAGCATCTATCTCTTTTGCACGTGTTGTCGAATAAGATAGCACGCATTTTAACCTCGCGCACAAAATAGTTCTTGCCGTCGACTAGGGGAACCTTAATCCAGGTTTTCACGTTGTAATTTTAGTTCATAGTTTCATGGAAATCAATTTATTACTTTCAATGTATATCTATTTATAAAATCTTTTTGAGAGAAATAAACTTATATTCTATTCACATTCTATTCTAATGTAAAAAGTAACAAACATTTAAACTTTGAGATTATAAACAGACAGGTACGATATTGCATAACAGTATTAAATAATGTAATTCCGTGTTGTACAGGAACTGTAGATTGTCCAATGTTCTTATTAGCATGACCATCATAAACTTACTAACATGACATGTGTCGACAAGTGACACGGTGCAAAGAGAGAATGTACTTGTTAGACCCACACGTTACGTCACACGTGTTCATACGACACAATGGTTTCACTTGTCAATATGGATAGAAAAAGAAGAATAAAAGATAGAATCAAAATCCAGTATGTAGATCTTGCTTGTTGTCACAACAGCAACCTTATGAATTACGACAACACTTTTACATTGTATGGACTGAACATCGTAAATAAAAGGAATAATTTAATGCATTGCATTACTGGGAATTCGTATCCAGAATGCTCCATATATAATAATATAGCTCTAGCGACCACCAAATATTAATAAGGCGTAAAAGTAATCTCAAAAAATTTCAATATTGGAAACAAAAATTAAAACAGACACAAATATTATGAATCGCAAAGTACGAAATGAAATAATCACAAACAAATTCCAAAAAAAATACTGCGTTTTCCTGTTTAACAAGATACCATACCTCAACAGTCAACGACACCGACATGTGGAAGCTTTCCAAATATCAATCATAGATGTGTCAAATAAATACTGAGAAAGCACATAAAGAAACGTAAAAGAGTATTTATTACGCACTTTGTCAATTTTTCATTTCCCCTCAGCTATTACACAAACAACGAACATTTTCTGCGATCTAACACAACACTAGGGTAGTTTTAACATCTTTACTAGAATTCCCAAAAGTACGAACAAAGGTGCTCAGTAGCAATTAAGCTTTAGACGAGTTGGTACCAAAAGCGGTTAATAAGAAACTCGGTCAAAGAATGCAGAATTCAGGTAGTAATAAAGGTAAATCTGTGCCAAAGTAAATTCCAAGTTATTTCGTCCAAAACGTGCAACTTTTAATTGATGAATCCATAAGAAGATGAAGGAAAGTGGCTGTACAAGTATTTACTGACTCATAAAGTGTTAAGTAATTCGGGCGTTCATTAAAATCGTAAGTAAAATGGAACTGAAGCAATTAAATTTTAAGTGGTAGTTGAATTATTATTTACTACTACTTTTAAATGAAAAATAGCCATATCGTCTCTCATTCAAGCAACCTTGGAACAGTTGTAATATAAACAGCGGAAGTGTTTACAATGATAATAGCAGTGATTACAATAATCAGGAAAATTGCTCCATTAAATACGATCATCACAGCATAGTGTTCATGATTATGTAGAATGAAAAGAATATATGCATTGCAACTTTGTACACGATTGCAAAATAAATATACCAAAAAAAATCATTTTTACAAAAAATACAACCAATATCCAAATAAAAACACTACAAAGTGAAAAATTACTTCAAGTTCGGAAGTCAGTGTTCCTGTTTTTATTGCTTTGTTTTTTGACACCGACTGCCGATTTTTAAAGATTTTTTTTGTAAAAAATATTGTATTTTTCACTTTTTAATTTTTGTACATATTGAACTAATTCAATACTAAGGTACTTAAAAATCACAAAATTAATCCTGAATAGATTACCCAAATAACATAAAACTGGTGAAATAAGAATTGCGCACACCGGTATGCACCGGCGCGGCGTGATTTTATGTTATGAAATGGCGTAAACAATAAACAAACATGCAATTGCAGCAATCCCGAGAGATTCGCCATTGTTTGTTGAAGAGTTCTGTTGCATATCACCGAAGCTTTATATTTAATATTCTGATATTTTAAATAATTTATTGTTTCTGACCGTATGATGTAAGCTGCATATAACTGTAATAGGCATACATACCAGCACCTTTATTTTTATTGTTTTCTATAAACTGTTTCGTATGTAATGATGTTGGTGTACCTTATAATAAATATAAGAATGATACTGGACAGACCCTTCTAGAGCCTAATATCTTGTCTAAAATAAAAGAAGGCGAAGACAAACACAAAATAGTTTCGTTCATATCTTTGTGTGCCTATCCACACAAAGATATGAACCGCTTTAACGACTGTTCCTAACTCCAGGTGAATCGCAAAAGCCTTTTATTACAGTTTCGCCGACGTGTCCTCGCCGTCGCAAACTTACTCTACTATTCAATGACTGGCGATCAATTAAAAACTAAAGTGTTCAACACCCAGAGTTTGCTCAAAAGTTTCATCCAAAGGTTTATTTAATGAGCGGTTTTCGTGAAGACTCTCAATCTTGTTCTTTACTTCAATTCGCTTGAAGTGTGAATTCGGAATAGCTTACGCGACTTGCATATTTTTGGATGAAATGGATGGAAATGGTAAGAGTTGAACAATGTTTTGGAAGGTATTTATTTAGAACTTGACGTAGTACGGTTATTGCAAATCTTGGTTTATTAAAGCGAATCAAAATCCCATTACTCGCGAAAACAATTGAATTTCAAGCAAAATTCCTGCCAATCTAAAAACGAACCAGCATAATATTCATCGGTAAACATTTCAGTCTTAAACCGTTATTAATCCAATGTTAAGTCAATTAGGCACCGACTCCCTTATTAAGGGGCGGATATAGGCGGATATGTGCGGATATAAGTGCTTGGGGGCGCGTTGGGTCGGAAACTAAAATCGGGGCGCGGTTTGCGCCCCCTGGTCTAATGGGCCCCGCCGTAACGAGGGACTGCGAGGACTCTCGAGACCCCGAACGATCTCGGAGCGAACGGCTAGGTACGGCTCTAAAACGAGTTGTGTATGTCAAGGGTCTTATGAGATCGTTCTTTGAGTGTTCTATGATTTTCGGCGGTGCCGACTGCCGGGGCAGAACGGCCAGGCACCGTTGTGTTTATAATTTGGATCGTGTGCGCTGTTGCGGATTTTTAGTAACTCTCATTGTTTGCTTTATTTTCACTTTTTTTTATTAGATCTATTCATTGTGAGTTATCTTTTGTTCACAGATTTGCTTGCATCTTCGCAGTGAGAGCTCAATAAAGGTAAACTATTACCACATTTTTATTGGAGTTTAATGAATATCGTAAAAATTCAAATTATAAATTTAATTCTACAGTTGCTACCATTTATTTTTTTCATTAATTCGGCTATTGTGAGTAAAGCCAGATCGGCTACGGATTTAATCAATTGATCCAACGCTCAACTCCATTTCGGGAGGGACGAGGTCCGAATCTGAAAGCCTTACAATCATTACTAGGTACATTATTGCCAGTAGTAGTGACCCTTCGATAGAGATTGCTGATAAATTTAATGGAACTATCCAATAGTGTACCCGAGATTTTCGATTACTAACCCATATCTGTCATTGGTAATCATTTATGGATAATTTGATGCTTATAATTAAGGGTCAAAGGGTAGAGTTAGTCAAAGTTTCATGACTTTCGTGCCAATCAAATGCAATCCTTTGATAAATTAATTATCTTTTTGAGTACTTACAAGTGCATTGTGTGTCATTCTTTAAGTGTTATCTAAAACTATGTATAAGGAATTCTCATGAATCACTATATAAATAACCCAACATATCTCTGTATATCATCATACCTCTAATTTTATAATACCTGTTAATGTTGTTTAATTATCCGATTTGTTTCGTATGACAACGATAACATCTATCATTGCAGTATAATAAATCTATATAACATTGTTAATGTCATTATTGAATTAAATGATTAACTTGACGTTTCTGCTTTAGTTCACAATAATTATGGTCATTATATTGTGTTTAAAAGATTAATAAATGAAACAGAATATAGTACGGTCTAGTTTCCTGTCGTTTATTATGAAAATTCTTTGACTGCTGTCATTTAGATTAAAGATAGGCCTATACTGTATTTTTAATGCCAGACTGTCTGTGTAGTTTCCCATCCAAAGTAGCCCTTGGTCTTTTTTTGATGCTTGGATATCTACATTGTTTCCTCCACTAGGATCTGATTGACGGTTAGTCTTCAAATTATATAATACTGAACTCATTAAGAAAGCAATTCTGCGATTAGACATTTGCGAAACACAAATCAGAGCCTTCCTACCAATTCTCATTGTATAGCACAAGTGCCACTACTGATGAAACAACTGATGCTTCTGACGTCAATAGCACTTCAAGTCTACCGAGCCCACATTGGCACATGTCATGAAGATAAACAAGTACTAAATCATGTCGTCTGATACAAGACAAGGTCATCGTCCCCTGCAGGATGCCACTGCTTATTCCATTACTCGCACCGACTGTTTGACTGTTTTATTACATTGGAATTTTGTTTCGTGATTCTGACTTTGATAAGCTAATGTATGCATGTACACGCGTCATCTATCATCATTTATACGACAAATAATATTCGTGTTAAAATTTCTATAGTGCTCGAATTGTTGCATATAAAATCGCAATGATTTATTTGTTTGATCCGAAGTGTGATTTTGACAACTGTTGCTAGCGTTTGGACGATTTAGAATAATCCTCGTAAGATTATTGTGAAAATGTATTCAACTGTCTGAAACAAATAAGGCCTTTTATATACATAATAAAATACTGAATGACCTGAAAACTCATTCATCATCATGATTTCAGCCGAAAGACGTCCACTGTAGGACATGACCTTCCCCAATCGTCACCACACTGATCGGTCCTGTGCATTTCGCATCTACCGGACTCGCGCAGCCTTAACCGGGTCGTCGCTCCATCTAGAGCAAGGCCTTCCAACGCTGCGTCTTCCGGTACGCGGTCACTACTCCAGAACTTTCTGGGCCCAACGGCCATCCGTTCTGCGAGCAATGTGCCCTGACCACTGCCACTTAGGTTTGGCAATTCTCAGGCTATGTCGGTAACCTTGAAGAGAACTCATTTTTCTTACTATATAATATTACTAGCTGTCCCGCGCGGATTCGCTCCCGTCAATTGGCTATCCACCTATCCATCTATTCTACCTACTCTACATACATGATTGTTGCGTAACTTAAACCGTTTACGCAGCGCACGCAACGGAAGTTCTCAAAAAGGAATATTTTTGCCCATTTTTGCAACATTTTTCATTTATGCTCCGCTCCTATTGGTCGTAGCGTGATGTTATATAGCCTATAACCTTCCTCGATAAATGGACTATTCAACACAAAATTACAGTAATTCAATTCCAACCAGTAGTTTCTGAGAATAGCGCGTTCAAACAAACAAAAAACAAACTCTTCAGCTTTATAATATTAGAATAGATAAATGCAAAAGTTTGGATAGATGGATGGTATGTTTGTTAATCAATCATACCAGAACGGCTGGACAGATCTGGATGAAATTTGGCACAGACATAGATTATAGTCTGGAATAGCACTTAGGTTGCTTTTCATCCCGGTATAATGTTCCTTAGGGATATACATTTCACGCAGTTGAAGCCGCTAGCAGAAGCTAGTAATTCATATAAAATGTTTGCGAAATTACTAAACGATATTACGAAAAAATATGAAATCTAAAGCCGATTCTCTGTCATTAAACGGTTATAGTACCGGAGCAATCTATAAAATTGCCTCAAGGCCGTCCAACGATTCTGATGATTCTTAATGTGCTACGTGACCAGACACCAAAGAGCTTTTAAAATATGAAGCTGAATCCAAATGTAAGATCATGATAGAATAGTGCCATAAAAGTTGTACATGTTGAAAGCACCGCTACTGCAGTGCGTTTAACTGCTAATCGCGTTGCGAACGACAGCAACCGACAGTAGTTACTGCAACGGTTTGCACTGGGACCGTTTGTGGCCAACTTGCTCTACTGAACTGATTGCTCTGTACATTGCCGTGTGACCTAACCACGTACGGCTTTAGTCCAGTGTGCATGCCATGTGCTGATGAATATTTTGTTCACAACAAATTGTGTATGCTATTGTTTTTACTAGTAATGAACATATGTTTCAAAATTTACGACAGCGCAATCATCCTCGATTTCCGGACAGGAACTGATAAAAATTGTGTGATATATAAAATTACATTTTAATGAAAAGAAGACGAAATAAACATGGCACCAGAAGTTTATACAATTCAGGTTCAATTGATAATTCAAAGTTCGCAAAGAAGTTGTCCTTTACCTAAACGTCCGAAGAACCACTCTGATCTAAATATATCTTAAATCCAAACAATACAAACGAAGCCAGACGTAAGCCTGGCTGATGCTCAAAATGTGATTCGTGTACTAATTTGTGATTTAAATTTATGAAAGCCAAATTTGACAACGAATGAATATAAACCTGTCATTGGATACGGACAAGCGATATTTATTGCTTGTTGTTTACAAAAAATACACACCGAAATCGACATTTTGGTCCCAGTATAGTTCCCTGGGGTACTATTCTCACTAGCGGCTACGTAACTATGGACATTTAACTTGATACAGACGTCATTGTATCGTGATATACGCAATATATTATTGTTATGCTCAGATCCACAAACTTTTAGGTATTCCTCTACGGATTGAGTGCCTTCGTAAATCATAGTAGAGTTATTTGTTGTGGCCTGATGGGCATCGTTTATTTCCTCACTTTGGTTTCTTTTTGTTATATAAAATCTTTGTGTTATTTGTTTATTTAATACATATCAAGAAGAATACTTTTTGGTAACTGACCAACCAGTTACCAAAAAGTATTCTACTTGATTATATCATTATCTAGGTAATATTTGGATCCACCAATAAGACGAATAGGATTAACGCTTTTGCAAAAAATATACGACCATCATTACAACTTGCAACGAAAGTAAATCTAATATTTAAATTTAAATTGATGTTGATATTTCAAATTATTTATTTTAAAACTTACTCGCGTATACATGAGAATCTCGACAACAAACAAAGACAACTACATATTATGATAGTGCAGGAGCAGCCTTGCATAAAACTAGTTTTATTTTCAAAAATACTAAGCAAGTTTTAAAATGTGATATAATCTGTCTTCTGGGTATAGTTATTTATAGCTCACTCTAAGATTTCCTTTTGTTGTAGCTACGGCACGGAGATGCAGAACTGAACAGATTTAGAACACGGAAGTGCTATTTAGGGTACTTTAGTCATTGTTTGTTAGTTTATGAAACAAGTTGTTAGTAATAAGATGTTACTTCAAAATGCAGGTGAATATTCGCTTGTAACTTTTCCTTTTCAGAATCGGTATGTAGTAGTTATGCAATAGCTCTTGGCAAAGTTACTGTTTCATTGTTGATGGAAATTGCTTTTTTTGTTAATAATGAGTGATGTGTAGGGGAGCCGGAAAATGTTAATTAGGTACTACTTTTTAAGTTTTAAATTAATCGTAAACCTTATTTAAATCTTCACGTATTGGTCCAGATGGATTGAATTTGATAATGGGCACCAAAATTTTTTGGTACTCAATAAATTATTCACGCAGTCTCATGCGGTATAATGTTGTAATCTTGTAATTACACATGACTCATCTTAAGAGGTTTTTAAGTAATTTACTTAAGTTAACCTTCACGCCTGTGATCACAGGTGAGTAAAACGTAATTATCTTAAGGAAATCGGTTACATTACGATATTAACCATAGGGCAAATAATTCGTTATTATTTTCCTACGCAACCAACTCGCTTTTTTACACGTAGACTAGAAGATGGCCAGAGATGATCATGATTAGACCAATGATCAAATCTATAAATCGTCATACGCTAAGGTTATTATACCGTATTATTTTTGGTAGATTTGGAGGTTAAGCCACCTATAATGACAATATTATGTCGAGATGGTTCAATCCTGGGTTTTTCTGTCAACAAAGTGGTTGTAGCAAAGGATAATTAAAGGACTAATGGGGACATCTGGTAAGTCCCGAGATTGGCACATAACTATGTTGATTATAGTAAGGCCACTTATGCAAATTAGGCTATATCAATACACCATAATTATAAATTGCAATGCAATTTGGTTTCGTGCTTTTTTCCTTGTAAGCAATTAAGAAATTAACTCAAAAGGATACAGCAGCATCCTTTTAACCACTTATGATGTCATGATGATATCACACACTGTAAAAAGCCTAGTAGGGTAGATCGAGTGAGATCACTCCATCATAATAATGTATTATGTTAAGTAACTTATATTTATTTAAATTCATGTGCATAATTGTACCACAGTCTATGTACATACACTTTTACCTTACAGTTCGTCAATGTGAGCACTTTCGCTAAGCAGTCGTGAGTTCACTGGCGAAGTCTATACCTTATGTCTATGACTTTGTTATTAGACGCATTATTATGTATAATTTTTGCCATTTGCAGTCCAATGGGAGGGGAAATGGAGACTATGATGAATTATGTGGTGTTTATTATTCCGTTACTATTTTAGTACTGACTGCCTAGAGTTCATTCAGTTCATTTTAGTGCTTTCCTGATAGATTGTCACTACAGATTCTAAGAAGAGAAGACGAAAGAAACGATGGATGGACTGTGTTAACGATGGTAATTGTCTATTATTATATAGAGGTGACTACTGAGATGCCGATGAATATAAACATTTGGAAGAAAATAGAGAAGGATAGAGGAGGCATGTTGCATCAAACTTTATTTGAGCCCCAAGCAAATTTGGACAAAGGCAAGACGATAATAATGTCACTTAAGTTTTTGCCTAACAGGAGTTATTGTTTGTCTTTTTTTGTGTGGCCTGCAGTCCCAAAGAATTATTCAAGTCCTGTTAAATATAAGATCGATGAACCACTGCTTGTAGCTACTCTGTGGTTGAGCGCAGCAATGGCCTCGTGTGCTGACGAGCCGTGACCTTGTCTGCCGCACACCGGGTGCGTGCGTCACGACCGCACCACATCACGATCTGTGTGATGGGTGCATGGTTCCAACGTTCCAACGGCGGTCTCAATGGTAGCAGGAAGTCTTTAATGGATGGAATATTGATCATCTGCTAGTGTTTGTTGTTTCATTGTTGAGTTTAAGACGGCGGAATGTTTACTTCTGACACAATGGGTTTTAATGTAAAATAAAGGTGGAGTGTTCTTTTGTTACTTGGTTTATATAAATGTAAACGGAGGTTGAAACTTTATGACAAAACAACAGTATTTATTTGGAAAAAAACATTCGGTGCCCCAAAAGTAAATGAAACCCGTGTCTGAACGTTTATTCGTTATGACTCGAGTTAATCCTAGTAAAGCGTTCACATATTAAAAGTGACAAATATGTTTCCGGATTTTTTAGTACCTATTCATGCCAAACTCTCATGATACAATGACAATCCATATTTTTTATACAAATTCATTATTTTTCTCATCACCATCACCTTATCTTATTTAATCTCATCAAACGATGCAATCTTGTAAAATCGGTTTAACCAAAAATGTTTACAAAATATGTTTGGTCTGCGTTGTAATCGAGTTAAAATATCATCTTCCTCACCTAGAGCTGTTTATCCTGAGCCCTGAAGGTTTCTTCTTACTAAACGCAGGATATATTTTTCGCGGCTGCCACTCTAAATTTTGTTCTTATTCACTTCATTATATTTTATTCAAGTGACATGTGACAGTTTTCATGAATGAAATATTTTTCTGAACTTTTAATAACCATTATGGTGTAAGTACGACAATCTCATAACGTTGATCGTAAAGAAAGAGGTTTATTCGATATTAGAAGGAAGAATTTTGAGAGACCGTTTATGGTCATGTTCTCTTCTTGTTCTGGTAAATGTAGTCATGAGATTTAGGGATAAGGATATTGTATAATAACGGTGCTCGTATAAACTCAAATATGAGTTTTTGCAATCATCATTTAGGTGTGAAATTCGGATATTTGTAACCAGCTTATTAAAAAACAGTTTACAGCATTAATGGCGTAATTTATGTGGGTGGTATGTGCTAATGGATAATTAACAAGCAGATAAATAAAACTCAAATATGTACTAACAAGCAAGCTAAATACCTAGTTTAAAATTTTATTATGTCGTTACGTTGAAACTGTAATAGGGGTCCGAGCGAAAAAAATCGTCCTCTAAGCGCATTCAATTGCCCAGAACACGGAATTTTATTTCAAAGTTTTATACTAGAGCGCTATTAGCAACGAAAAACCCGGTATAAAGTGTTCCTGTTAAACGTTTAACTGGGCTATTTAGAGGCAGCCCTGTATCGCTGGTGCAATACAGCTCAATTAAGCTTCTGCCAGACCTGCTCTGGTGGCAATTCGTTGCGGTAAAGTTGTGGTCACATTAAACCGTCGAACCGCACAGCGTCATTTGTGACAAAGAATTTTGTACATTGTTTACTGATGACCATACTGGTAGGTCGGAGTGTGCAATCAACTTTATTTACATAAGAGTGCTTGGCTGAATTTTAATGGAGTGTTTATTTGTTAGAGAGATAATAAGACGGTAAAATAAACGTTTGTACATAAAGAGAAGAATGAAAAACATATATCATGTAGGTAATCCGCTTACAATATCGTGTTAGGTGTCGGCGCTAATTAAACCTATTCTACCTACATTCTTATATGGGGTATCATTTAGTTGAGTCATTTTTACAATTTCTCTAGTCCAGTGGGACACAATGGAAACTATGATGGAAACAAATAAATAACATATTTAATTAATTATTCCGCTACAATTACAGTAGCGAAATAAGAATCATCGTATAATTTATCAATAAATGGTTATTGTTTTCATGTATTAGAGAAATAATAAATTTATAAGATAAGCGTTTGTATGAAAATCAAAAGGAAAGAAAGAAAAACAGTCGATGTAGGTAATCTGAATACAATGGCGTGCTAGGTGTCGAAGCTAATTGAGGCAAATAGGTTACAATGGCGTGCATAGTCGATGAGCTGTACGACTTGATAGTTTTATAATGGTGTATTAATTTGTAACACTCTTATAAAGATTAGACATAAAAAAGCAGACAATTCTATATTCCATTGATTCTTTTTTGAATATGGAATAGAGGAAAGACTAGCTTCTGTCGCGGCTTCATCCTGGTGGCAAGTGTTTTTATGATCCCAAGGTAACATTATTGGGATAAAAGGTATCCTATGTTGTAATCCAGGTCGTTGTTACCCGTCTGCCAACCCTTGTTTTATATAAATCCGTACAGCCGATAAGGCGTGAAAACGTACAGACAGACAGAGATACTTTTTCATTTATTAGTAGGTATAGGTGTGGCAAGAAGTGGTTTCACTGTGTGTTCGACGAATTATAGGATTGACTAGGTATAAGGATAAGGATTCGTAGTTTGTTAGAAGTGTATTCTGCATCCCAGACTGTTTTATACTCGACTGGAACCATTACTCAAGAGCTCACACGCCACTATGTCGGCCCACTATCAGTGGCTTTCGAATGCTGAAACTTCTAGGACAAACCCAATATATGCCCAGAGGTAAGGTACACCGATCCATTAATGAAGTGAAGTTATTTATTATATCCAGATGAAAGCGTGCTACATCATCGCTTACCAGGTGACATAGTGAGAAATAATAATAATACCAGCCTATTACTGAGGAATCGAAGGAAGAAAGGGAGGCATTTGCCCTGCAGTGGGACAATTGAAGCAGAAAATAAATAATAAAATTATTAGAATTAATATTTGTTTCGGAATATTTACCATGTATATTTTGATTTTGGTTGAGAGCTCGATATTATTTATGATAATATTACTGTATAATTAATTGAGTGTGCAAGTCACCCCCAGCCATTTAAAGCAGTAGACAGGCAGGGGCCAGCAAACCTAAGAAATCCATGTCCAATAGATTTTTCTCCATGTTTTGCAATAGTCCTGCACCAACCGGAGATTGTCCTTGGGTGCACTTGCGTAGTGCATACAGGGATAATCGTTGGTTGGTGTCACATTTCCTGATAAATGCTTAACAAGGCCTCTGCAAGTTGTCTTCGGATCCTTGCACGCCTTTCAAAGGACCTGGGATCTTGAGATTGCCAAAAATAATACTGGGATTAGGGACTCTAGAAAAAAATAGAGAGATAAGATTTATGCCTTCTCATACCGAGGCATAAATCCTCCAAATAATAAACAAAAAAAGCCTACCGAAGGCAGATGACGTACAGTAGTGTCATCCTGGGCAACCAATATCAACTCAATTGCGTAAGACGGTTTCTAACATAATACCTACCATTGATAATTTTGAATAATAAAAATCAATGTGTGTGATACATGTACATGTAGGTTGGGAAAAACTACGAAACGAAACGGCTGGAACGATTTTTATGAAACTGTGGTGTGTTGTTCTGCGTTAACCCAAACAATCAAATTATTTTTTTACGTGGTATGGCGAAGCATGCTAACTTGTGTTTTGAAGAGCTCCCTCTTCTTCTTGCAGAGAGCAGTGGTGACCCAATGGCATTGGCTGCGACTTACAAGTTGTAGGTCGTGGGATCGGAACCAGGCAGGCGCTTTACTTTGTGTAAATTATTTCATCACCACTTCTCTCAAAAACGGTGAAGGAAAACATCGTGAGGAAACCGGCATGTCCTAGAACTAAAAATTCGAAGTCGTGTGACATCCTGGTGGATGTACCGCACTGGGCCCGCGTGGTGGATTACGACCCATTTCCTCTCACAGAGAGGTCTGTGTCCCAGCAGTGGGAACATTAATGTGATGATGATGAGGGTTTTCTAATCCATTGCTGCTAAACATGTGTGAAAAATGATTCTGCTTGGCAACATAAATAGCATTATATAAGTAAATGAAATGACAAAATGAAAGACTGTTTCACCAGCAGAGCAACTGGCACCTTCATTTGATTTTGGAAGTACTAACGTCATAGTTTCATACCGTTAAATCCAGGTAGCTCAGTAATACAACAATAGGTAGCTTATGACTATTAGTAGTGTAAATAAAGCTGTTATTTGCAGTTGTAACTTTATACTGAAACTGTTCGTATCAGTAACGCTGTATTCAGGATTTCAGGACAAATTTTCAGCACGCTTTTGGGACTTGTTTATCCTCTGATAAAGCAGTATTTTGTTGTCAAAATTCAACAAAATTGTGTTTTATATTACACCATAAATTTTGGAGTTTACAATAGCATCTGAAAGTTACCATTTCTGGGCAACAACAGTTTTTGGTATTTGTATAAATAATTAATAAATCTTATTAAAATTTACTGATTTAAATCAGAGGTACCTAAGTAGTACTTCCATGTATGCCTTGCATTGCCTTTCCTTGCCTTTATACCGCTGCGCTAATTTCCGCAAACCAATATTCCTAGAAAGACTCTTCACAACAAACAAAATTCGTAAATGAACAAATACAACGGTATAATAACGGATAAAAGGACAAAATAATTGTGATGTCTTGTAACTTGACCAGACACCAGACTATCCCATTTCAAAATATCGTACCAATAAGTCCTTGCAGCGTACAAAACTAGCACGCGGTCCATTTTTGTACTTGCACGCAAAATAATGCCAAGGGCGTTCGTTACGACAGCCGACCCACGATATTAACAGAGGCTACTGTTTCAATTAATAAATATTAACCGTCGTGAAACAACGACTCATTACTCGATTAAAATTAAATAAAAATACCTTTAGTTGTTTCATTTTAGCATGGCAAAGCAGTCATCATTGCTCTTCCACTAATTTTTCTTCGTTGGAACCAAAAAATAAATTTTGTATCGTTTATAATTGGTAAAATATTATCAATATAGAAGTCTATTCAAGAAGGCTTTTCCTATTCTGTCCTAGTGCGCGGATAGGGTCATCTCCATAGTCAGTGTTCCCAGTGTAATGAAACTCAGTAAGAAAAAAAAAGTACCCACCTCTACGTATAAAAGGATTTAAATACAGCGCGTGGCAAAAATTGGACCTCAAGTGCCAAAAGATCCGTGTAGCACTCCAGGTCAATGACCGCTATAGCTATGTATGTTAAAACAAAAATGGCATAACCATATTCACAATCAACCTAATGTTGTCGTGAAAAATTATTGTTGTCGTATTTTGTTAATTAAAAGTACCTGACTCCCAGTCTATGTGTTGAGTTGGGAACTGTTATTGCTTCACATGAGAACCATTTTTGTAAGCGTAATACGGAACGTTTTTAGAGATAGGCAGAACTGTATTAAGTTTGTTAAGTTTTGTGATAAACATCCAGTTCAAGTAGATAATATCAAATTCTTTGTGGTTGCCAAAAAACTATTTTACAAAAAAAAATACAACCGACTTCCGGTAGTATTTTTTGTAAAATGGTTTTTAATTTCAACTTTTTATTTGTAGGGTACATAATGAGCAATTGAGCAAGTTCAATAGTAAGGTATCTATAAAGTTGCCTGAATAGATTACCCATAAACATAACACTTAAACATTATAACCGGCTAAATGAGGGTGTACCAGGGTGAACTGTACATATCTGGGTACCCCGTTTAGAGCGTTAGAGCGTACCGGCGTGATGTTATGTTATGAAATGGCGTAAAAAATAAACAGACATGCGATTACTGCAATCCCGAGAGATATCTCCGAAATGATAAATGATTTTATTTCTGTAAGTTGGTTTGTACAAACACTTTTTCATGTCGAACATATTTTAAAACTAGATGAGGTCGGCGTTTCCTATCTGACTACTCTGAGAAGAAAGGCCGAAACAAAGTCATAGGTCACAGTCTCTTTTAAAGTCCTGACAAAATCTTGATTAGATCATGTGAAGACCATGTAGACTGATGTCTGAAATGTTCTTTTGAGGAAAGAACCAGCCAGATTGAGTGGACCTGTCCAGTCAGTGCACACATTTGTCAATTGTTCAAGTTCAAGTTCTTCATCAGATCTTAATCAAATTTAAATGAGACCACATGAGAAGCACTAGCTTTCAAATAGAATCGGTTCACCTAGTATAAAGTTCTGAGGTAAAATACATTTAATAAAAATACAGTCGAATTGAGAACCTCCTCCTTTTTGAAGCCGGTTAAAGAGCTCGTAAGGGTTCATTTCAAACAGATTGCTATAAAACATAGTTACCCGGTTAAAATTCTTTAAAACATCATTCTTTGTTACCACGAAAAGGCTTCACTTGTTCGTAAACTTTATACTGGTTCGAAGCCAAAATCCTACATGCGACAAAGTCTTTTCTACTTTGCTTAATCTTGTACGTTCTCGATAGTTACATCGTTGGCTTTACCGCTTTGATTTTACTTTAGTAGTAAAACATTTTATGCGACCTCTTCCATAAATACAAGTATGTTTTAGTTACGTTAAATGTTTTTTAGCCATGCATTGTTTTCGCTCACATATAACAAGTTTTAACTTAACGACAGCCAAAGAAATCAACATAAATACCAGTAAAAACAATAAGTTTTAATTGAAAATGTACTTCAAAGCCTGAAACTCTCAGATTTTAGTACACAAAGAGCCTTCAAGCAAACAGAGACGAGAAGTACTAAAAACTTCAAACATTACCGTGCGAAACGCAATAACAAAAATCTTCTCGTAAATCATTGAACCCAAGAAAACTAGTGGTGGCACAAAAAAATGTAACAAAAGCACACCTCTATTAGTTTTTGTTTCGAACATTTTCGCATCTAAATCCTGGAGGGGAACAAATAAAATTGCTCGAGAGAAAAGTAATTTAAGTGCTGTCGGGCAGCAGGGCAGGGAGTCACCTTTATAGCGATTGCATTAAACACGTGCGGTCTCGAAGTGCGTCAATTTAGAACGTGCTTTAAATAGGTATGTTCCTCTTTACGTATTGCTGCCGCGTAAAATAAAACACTTCTTCGTTTCTCGGTCGTTTTCCTTCGGTTCGCGTCGCTGGAGTTTATCGTTTTCCTTCAAATGTAGTGTGGACTATTTTCTAAAGATCTGGAACTTAGAATAATTCAAAAACTCTTTCCACAACTCGCCCTCGCTCTGAGAGGAATCCTGATTCGCAATAGTGGGAACATCTTAGAACTATCATAACTACATATCTTTTATTGAAATCTATAAAAGAAAATATTAGACCTAAGAAGTTTTACAAAAAAATATAACCCTAATAACCAACTTCACACAAAATTATGAGTAAAATTTTTGTATCATAAAAACATATAATTTAAGCTTTCTGAACAGAACCCGTCATTGAGAAATAAGAGGACAATAGAACTAAATACCATTTAGAGGCTTTCTTGAAATGTTTACGAAATAACAGGGAAACGACTACAATACAAAATGAATAATCCTTCATTAAACCACGAGGTAAATAACGTGACAGAACAGAATATTTCATTAATTAATTTCCCTCCCAAAAATGAAGTAGTTAGTTACCGTTTGAACTTTTTGAAATTCGCACGCTTTTCCGTAAACAATGAGAACTTTATACGCGGTGTGAATTTACAGCGCTCCGGTGGGTAAAGTTGGTAATGATACCCGCCCATACATTGTGTATGTTTATCTCTGGGTTATGGTGCTTTAGTGCCGGAATATTATCGGCTGATATCGCAATTTTTGGTTACTTTTTGAACCTTCGAGCGTGCCTATCAGAATAACCCGAGAAAAGTGACATAAGATTTTCTGTTGGGTCTGCTACTTTATGGCTTTCAATAACTTACCTAAAATATTTGGTAAATGGTAGGTAATAAAAAAGACCTGATGGAATGGCGAGAAAAAAACTCACTCAAAATTTGCGTCAAATGGTTTGCGCACCAGTTTAAAATAAAAACTCAGATTTTCTTTTATTCTAAAGCATTTTTCGTTCTCAAACTGAAAACAGTACTGCTGCTTTCTAATATTTAAAATAAAATAAATTATTAAATTTTTGAATCAAAAATATTCAAAGCTCTCATCAGTCTGTTCAATAATAAATGACTAACAACAAAAGTTACAGAAAAGAACAAGTGACAACATTCTCACGTAGCTGCGTAGGGATAAAGCAATATGAATATTTTAGAGCTAAATGTACGCATATCGTTCTTATGTTACGTGTGGGGAATATTGTGTACAGCAGTGAAACTTCAATAGTTTATTGAATGTATAGGCTCATGATCATTTTGCATGCCTAAGCAGTAACGATGTTACATGCTGTATTCAATACGTAGGGAATGTTCAAATGAAATGGCAATATACGTGGCCCTGGCACGTAATTTGGCAAGATTCGTTAGATGCGCAGAAGTCAATTTTTAGGTCTCGTTGGTAGTGAAGCCGGGCGCGGGGATCGTTTAGCACCATTCCGAACGCGTGATTGGTTGGTCAGTAGACGCAAGGATCGACTGACCAATCGCGTCGCGTCCATTGTCCGTTCGCTCTATACAGTGGTTGGTCACTTCGCGCAATATGCGCGAACTTACCCCACTATGCCAAAACCTTGCTAAGTTACAAGCCGGGGATTATATTTGAAAGATTATTTTTATTATTTTACAATGTCGTTGATTTAAAATAATTTATTTGTGGTTGGTGCAACATGGTTTATTCTGCCATAATCGTCTCACTTAGTCATATCCTCTTTAAACATATTGATTTTTGTCCTTTTTATACATGCATACACTCTTGCCTTTTTCCCAAAGGGGTATGGAGAAACTTTAGAACGCCACCTGCTACGAACTTTTGCCCTTTTATTTGGTACATATAAATAATGCTTAGCTAGCAGCTTTTATCCATGACCTGCTCCAAAAATACATTAGAAATATAAGTCAATTATCCTTTAACATTAAATAAACACAGCAATTCGAGCAGCAAATACTTCTGGCTCCTAAGCTAACTAAAACGGATAAACATCACAAAGTTACACTAGACCCGACACTATTAAGAGTTCATAAAGTCACGAAAAGTCTACATTTTAGTGAATTACTAGGACATAATCCAGCAAGTCTAGATAACGAAAACACAGTAGAACATCGTGAACTATTTGTCCTGATAAAAGCACCAACTTTGTTTCTTTTATACCTCTGTCTCCCTTGAAGTGGCACTTTGTAAGGACGCATGAAGTGTAAAACTTCTAGGTTAATGTTTTGTGTAGCCAGGCATTAGTACAGCTGATAAAGTACTCTTTGTTTCTTAATCTCGTTGGCTTAAAACGTTTTGTTGGTTGCTTTGGACCGGAATAACTTTAATGAAAATAGCAATTTTTCGTATTTAGGAGAAATAGGGCTGTTGTTTGTAAGGTTAGTTACTTCTTAGGTTCGCTGCAACTTTGTTGTGAACCATTTGTCTTTTTATGTTATCCTGCATATCCGTATAATATCTTTAACTTTATCTCTTTTGAGACTTTTTAAATATTCTACCGTGTTATTTTTTGAGAATCGCCTATATTAACTTAGAGTGGTTTTACTTTTAACTTTTGATAATTGATTCATTGACGGTATTTCTGGAGATAAAATGACTTATGAATATAAATAATCTCTGCTGTGGGACCAAGCCAATAATGCCGAAAACGCCCAAACTCATAAAGTATTACATTAAGTCATTCTTTTACTTGTGATGTTCGCGTAACTCGACATATACGTGACAGCACCCATTTTCTATATTCTATCGGTTCATTTCTTGTTGTAATAAAAATGAATCAGGTAAATCGTTACGTCTTAAAACCTTATGTTCGTAACACTGCCATAATAATAACTCTTCGTACCAGCGAACTTATGAAACGATATCTCTCACGGGTTTTTTCGCTTCTTTGATTTTTATTGTGTTAGCTTCATTAATGATTTAATTGATGGCTGATGTGGTTAATTCGTTGGTAAGATTATATCTTTTGTGAATATGGGTTTTAAGATTTTACTTGTACTTCTATATCAGCGCTGGAGACGATTTGGTGATTTGGATTGACGAACTAACCAATTAGTTAGTAGTTAATTTCTGCCTGTCATGGGAAAAACCTTGACGTCGTTTGGAGAGTGTTTTTACTTATTTTTTTTAGTTTATTCCATGAATGGTATATTATTCAATAGTTGGATCTTTAGCTTTACATTAAAATCTAAAATTACTTACTCTACGAACTTAATAAAACTAAACGATTACTGAAGTAACGCGAAGTTTATTCATTATCAATATGAGAAGGATTTATCCAAATTATTAGGAACGCATTTCAATTGCAAATTAATCGATTTTCCGTTCTACTGGGCATGCAACCTTTGTTTTGTAATCGATAATCGTAAGTAAGCTTATGATTATTTTGTAACGGTAATTCTACGGTCGAGAGTATCGTCATTTTGCTTTTTCTTATGAACATTTATTAATAGATGGTGAAATTATTTTCAGGCATTCTCATTTTGGGAGTGAGTTTTGCCTAATAGGTATCTACAAAAAATATATGTCTTGAGGAAAGTTTTGACTATGAATGTTGATGATTAAAAAAGTAGGGAAGACAAAGATGCGAAAGATAAAATGTATCAAAGATGAAATAGCTTTTTTTTTTAATATTAATTTTTATTATTGATGATATTAAATAACTATAAAGGAGGTGGCTATCGAAATGATGGCTTTAAAGATTTGAAAGAAGATTGGATGAAATCGAATTTATAATATTATAGTAAAATTACTATGATATTATACATATAATATAATATTATAAAATTACTATAATATTATGAATGCGAAAGTTTGGACGTGCGTATGTTTGTTACTCAATCACGCCAAAACGGCTGGACAGACCTGGATGAAATTTGGCACAGAGACAGATTATAGTCAGGAATAGCACTGATACTTTTTGTTGATGTCTTCTCGGGATAATTTTCGACTTTTACGCGGGCGAAGCCGCTGGCAGAAGGTAGTAAAATTATAAGTTTGAATAAGAGCAGGATGCTGCACCAACCATCAAATAAATTGAAATATGGGCGAAGGATGATGATTTTGACAATCCGAAATACTGCAATTCCAAAAAAGTACCTCCAGGAGACTTGCTAGACTTCAAGAGCCAGCCAGTGTGTTTTTTGGCCTTATAGCATAAACCCAATCGAAATACAAATAAGCAAAGTAATTAAGTGAAATAATTAAGTTTAATCATAATTACGCAGTTGGGTATAAGTATAGGATGTGCTTCATAAATTAATGATCGCTTTATTAATTAATGTTGCCTAGTGGAAATTAATTATAGGTAAATGACAAAGTATAATGAGCACTTAACATTATTATGTAGTTTGAAAGTAATTATATCGACATGTTTTATTTTTTTATAATGTTATTGTTTGACATGTTTATTTTTAACGGCTTCACCCGCGTTAGTAATATTCCCAAGGAAACATTGTTCCGGGATGAAAAGTATCCTATGTGTTAATCCAAGTTATGACTATCTGTGTGCAAGGTTTCCATACATTTTTTCACATTTATAATTATATTAATAGGATAAGTCTTCAGGCTCAGTAAAGAGTTATCCTATTCAGCTTTTATTATAATGGTTTTTGAAGAATCAACAATACCCTAATTGTTCTTTTTTGTAAATTGTTCACATTCCTGTTTTACATGAACCACTAATTAATTTTAATCCATATCCATCCATAATAATATATTATTATAATGTTTTCGAAGAATCAACAATAGCCTAATTGTTTTTTTTTTGTAAATTGTCCACATTCCTTATTTACATGAACCACTAATTAATTTTAATCCAGATATTGTAGCCAATTACGCCAATATTTCGTATTTAGATACCTACTAAAATATAGATACGCTACGTGATGTTATGAAAATAAAGTTAATTAACACTTAATATAAATAAATTAAACAAGTTTGGAGATAAAACACTGAAAAACATGTAACAAGGAAACATATTTCGCAAAAATAATTTTATCGTATTTTACGATGTATGAACATAAATGTTTCGTAGTCTTCAAACAATAATAGGTTCATAAAAAAATAAAAATCACTCTGAGTCATTCTCCGAGTCATCTGATTCTTCAGAAATCGTAACATCAGGTTCCTATACGATCCACTTTTTGGCCATCAGCTCTCAAACTTTGGAACCATCCATGATATTCGTCGACAATGACTCCTTTTTCACAAAGTTTCAATAAATCGGCTTTTTTGGCTTCCGAAATGCATAATGGTTCGTTATATAACGGGTACAATATCTGTGGAAAACATGGGTCATTTGTGTGGTGGTGGTTCAGTGACAACTTTTTGGAATGGCTCGACGTCCTTAGACTGAAGTCGCGTACCGTAACAATGACAATTCTTTGAGGAGCTTTGTTCTTGAGTTATTGACTATGATTCCAAAGAGTTCTACGATCGATCTATATAAAAAAGTTTTCAGACATGTCGTAATTAAAAAATATTTTTGACTCAGTTTTAATGTATCGCGTTCTCTTTTTTAAGCCACCTGAGACGTTTAACGTTCACGTTGTCCATTACTGATTTTTGCTTTAGTAATCATCATACTTATGGGTAGTCTCTTAAGATCTTTGAAGAGTCTGTGTAATTCTGTTTTTTAGTTTGACCCTTACTTTTTCCCTTGCATTGACGTGATGATCGAATTGTCGAAAAAAAATTCAACCACTCTGTAATTGAGTATATGTTTGAGTGTTTTTGGGCTGATTCTATGCTGTTATTCGAATCGACCTCCATGTGTGGGTGACTCGATTAAAAAAAAATGTGTTCAATCGATTTTAGATGCTCAAATTTATGGACAGCCCAGAACAAAACAGTGACCACATATTGGTTCCTGTTTTGTCCACCACATGTATCTGTAATTAATGAAACCTCTTCGATATGATCGAGGATTTTGCTTAAGTAATGTAAAATTATCGATCCAATCTCAGAGCTGCCTTTCTTGCCATTAATTTCCATCCACGCATAACAAAATGCTTCATTTGGAAAAGCGCTCTCATAAATCGTCAGGTTGTATAGTGTAAGTTTCCTGCAATAAAACAGAAGACCTACATCTCCACTAGGGATATGTAAAATTGCCTGCAAAGGATGCCGAAGTGAAGATCGTTTCATTTTCTGCTCCCTCTGAATGTGCTGATTATACTCTTCTTCAATTTAAGTTTTCTCGATGGTATCCAAACGACGATACTTCGTGCACAAACGACACTGGTCTTCTTTGGATATAAAAAACCCCAAGTTGAATTCGCTGCAAAATAGATTTCGATATGTTGCGTCCGACATGGGTGTAACGCGTAGAGCGTTCTTATACTCCTTTTTCAATTATCTTTGCGCACATAATGGCTTCCCATCGTAGGGAAAGCTTTGATATGATGCCAGATTTCTTCAGCTTTTTCTGGTGGCGTTATGTTCTGGGGCGCATGTCGTCCTCCCAATCCCAATCTCGAGAATAAAATCACATCGTATCTCGACTTTATACTGCTGCTGTAAATAAAAATATTGCGGAAAAATTATTACGAATTATTGGTTTTTAATTCTCTAAAGATACACTTTCTCGATTTATTTAATTCAGTCTAACTATGTAATCAGTTTTTACATTCAATCACTCGGGAACGGTAAGTCCTGCGGTTTATTTGGTTTTACCATTAGATAAAGAATCAAATGCCGATTCAAATGGTATATTAAAGCCAAAATCCTAAAAAAATCGCAGGTAGTCAGTCGGTTTTACATTAATACGGCGATAGAATATATAGGTAAATCAAACACACTGACTAAAAGGAGGTTTAATTTTGATATTATAGCACCGAGCGAGGGCGCACGGCCAGTACCACATTAACATTTGGAAATATATATACACCTTAAAGAAAAAAAAACATTCGTTTATATTGCCAAAAGGGCCTTGGCTAAGCATAATTGTAAGCTGGCAACTAGGTAAGTGTTGTCGTTTACCTTACAATTATGCTTAGTACTGATTTTGTCAGCACCAGCCCATGGATGCCATATGCTCAAAGTGCAGTACAAATACAAGTTATTGATGGTTTTTTCAGTAGGTACACTGATCTATCAAAATGTACTCATATAGTATCGGTTTGGTATTTAATGGAAATGGAAAAATTCAGAGAAGAAATAAAATCGTATTTTGTGCAGAAATTCACTGAAAATGCGGTGAAAAATAAAATAATGAAAAAAAGGCACTTATTCGCAAACACGGGGCGTGATGGTATGTATAGTTTTAAAACCTCGCAAATATCATTAGCATGATTCTTAGGGGTGCGGAAGGGGGTTAGGATTAGTGCGGGGGGGAGGTCAGTAACCCCTAACCATCCACATTGTGTGGTGGCCGTACAATCTTACTACGTGCTTACTTTGATGACTTTCTTGCATATAGTCATTCCGATGGGTAGGTGTTGTTCTGCTTTTAGGTAATGCAGTTTGGGTATTGTTTCGATGAAGTTATAGGTCTGTTGATGTTTAAAGATTTGTTGTTTCAGGTTTTGCCCTATCAGTTCATCCCTCAGAGAACGTGCATTTTTTCAGGTACGAATAGGAGCCCATAGCACTTGAGAGATGGTGATGGTGGTAGCAGTGGTCAGCTTCCAGAGAAAACTAACAAAAAATACCTTCTGATTTTATAAATAAGTATTATTGAAAAATTTATTTATAGTCTTTACAGAAATTTCAATCTTCCGTATTTAGGCTATTATGACCATTTTTGAACAAAAGTATAGCAAATATATCCAGCCATTCTTAAGCGATGCATTTACCAACGAATAGCATTTTATTTTATTAATATACATAGATGAAGACACCTACTTTAAAATAAATTCGGGTAAAAAAGAAGCCGACGAAAATATTTTCAGCAAAGTTGTAACTGAAATACATGTCACCGTCACTTCTTTCAACATTGTTATGGGCGTTATAAAGACACCTTATTTATATCTGTTCCGTTTATTACAAAAAGTTTTTCGTTAAGTTTTATTGGTCATAATTTTATTTTCTTTTCTCGTAAGGAGGGCCCAGACGACACCAAAGTTTTAATGCCTCGTAAAGATGGAATAAATGTTGTGTGTGTTTTACGAAAACTGCACCAAAGTCTATCTCATCGCTTTTGAGCACCATAATAAAATCTTTTCTCTATTGTCTCTTCGTACTTTAGATAACAGCTCATAATTATCTTACGCATTCAGAAAACAGCGTCGATTTTTAAAAGTACGCGTTTTGGATTTTCCGCAATGGCTTTAACCAGGAGTGCGCCAGTCACTCAGTGGGTTCCATCGACTTCGATAAAAAGGAAAATGAATTCTCGAGAGGGATTTGCCAAATTAGGCCATTTTATCTTCGTTTTAGTCGAGTTCTCTACCGATTTCTCCTCTGACGTGGGTACATTTTTAATATCTTTCTCTTTCGGGATGAAGTAATTGGATTATTATCAAGACTGATCTTTATTACGGAAATATCTATTGATCCTGTTGCAAACGATATATTGCGAAAATAATGAGTCAAAGGTTATTTGGGACATTTTTAATATCTTTGTTTGTAGAATATTCCTTTATGGTGGTAAACATTCTCCTTTTTACCACCATGAATCGATTTTTTAGTTAAATTGTTTATCGGTAGTGTTTTGCCCAATCCATTTTCATTATCGACTTTCCTCAGTTTAGTTATAGGTCGCGCTCTCATTAGTAAGGATATATTTTCCTCTACTCGTGCGTCAAGTACAGAAAATTATAATTGCAAGCCCATAAAATTATAAGTGACCAATATCTGTCTTACTTTTTAATTCCTCAAGGAACTCCATTTGGAGGCAGTACTTTCTTACAACCATAACTATTTTTCTCTCACCAATTAGCGTTGCTGTGATCTATTCCAGTTCGGAAGCTAGCTTTATCTTTGGAACACACCATGTCATTTTTGTTTCTAGTATTGCAGTTTTTAGATGCACAAAAATTTGGTGGGATACTTGCTTGTGTCTTTTTGCGATAACAATAAGGTCCTGTTGCTCCTGTCCTCATTTTAATTAATTTTGTGTTGGCTCACATGCCTTTTACAAACAATACATTTTTAAAAACACTGCAGTAGGGGGTCACTCTTTATCCCGACAAAATACCATATCAAAACGGTATATCTCACAAATTCAATTTCCCCAACCCGGTCACAACATTTAATGACTGCATTCACAAATAAACGATGAATGAAGTAATGACGTAAATTAGTAGTTGCACATCTTGGCTCGTGACCGGTAGGAGGAGTCACTGGGGTTCGCTTAGGTCATGGTTGCGCTCACGCAATGCTTGCGACGTTTGAGGCCAGGATTAAGCGTAATTATAGAAAAGTTTACAAGATTTATAGAAAAGAATTATTTTGGTAGAATTGTGAATGAAAATTTTGGAAGTATGGGTAATTTTTTTTTTATTGTTGTTTGGCTCGCGCTTAACCACTTTTATTGTTTTAGGTTATTTTTTTTGTCATGGCTCCGTTGTATGTATTGTTGTATGTTTTGTAAAATCGTAGGTGCATTATGCCTTTTTTAATATTTAATTACCCGTATTTATGGGTGTCCAGACTATTAGTAACGTATTTTAATGTGCTAAATTAAATAGGTAAGTACCTTTTATATTTACAGTTATATTGTCTATAAGAAAAGTTTGCTGTTCAAAAACTAGCCCACGTAGTCACAATATTGAAACACAACATTCTATATGCCTGTGTAAGTTTGTCTTCCGCTCACGTTGTGGCTCTAAGCGCAACTAGCTGGCTTACAAACTGCAGCAAAATAATCTAAATGCTTACTAGAAACACTGCACTATTATATTGTGACATCGCTTTATAACTATTTAATTAAAATTGTTCTATGCAATCTCAACAACTGAGGGAAACGCAGGCGACGTGCTTTACAAATTCTGTATTGCACATGGAATGATAACTTTAATTAACGCATTTCTACTTTCATTTCAATTGATACTCGTAGTTTCAATTCAAGTTATGCGATAGTTAGGTTTTCTTTTGCGGAAATTCATGTTTCGCTAGTACTGGAAGTAGAAAAGTATCCCGAGTATATTTATATATTAAGTTCTTTAGCCGTAACAAACACTCGACAGATAATATTATTTTCGACATAAGGATGACACGAATAACGTTTTAATGTTTTTGCGTAAACGATTTTAAATGTCACAAACTAAAGCATCTTCTTCACTCGAACTCAAAGACGACGTCCTTTGCGACGGCACAAGCGCCACTGCATCATTTTTTACCGATATGTGCGTAGGTGCAGGCGAGGCGACGCAGCATGTTTTCGCCATCCGTGCATGCTGATGTCGCGCCGCTGCTGCACCAACAAATCAGAAAATGGCCTTAGTTCTTTTCAATTCTTAATAGAATAGATTGTAACCCAACTTTTATGTCTGCATCATTTTAGCTATCAAACATTTAATGTTATCATCTAAATTCCAAATAATCATAAAATATGAACCAATTAATTTGGATTCACAAGTGTCGCATAGAATTTAAGCAATAAATTGAATCGTTAAATTGGTAAATACTAGTAAATAGTATCACTAAATTAAACGCTTTTGACAATTCTATGGATAATCAAATAGAAGTGAACAACTTAAACAGAGAGCAATACGACAATATTTAATACGCTGCGTACTAGCGTACTAAAACGTAACTACCGCAACTGTTACCGAAGCATAATGCGTATTTTTAAACTCAAGTTCGGAACTACAGATCTGCATTGCGTATGAATACGCCGTATGTAATACGCGGCGTGCCCAAACGGTTATGCTTGTAATTGCAATCAGCTGACCGCTTGCCTCACCCTAAATGTAATTCGGATTCACTTGATAACTGGCCAATTGCTGCTGAAGTTATTCGCTTATTCTCGGTTTCAAGAATACTTACGGTGAGGTTTCATTTATCGCAGTCACTATGATAAATAAAATAACCAAACTGGACTTTAAAACTTTCACTTGTATGTTTCCAAACTGGAAAAAAATGCTGGTGCTTTTGATACTTTAAACGACAGAAATTGTGTAAATACGTAGTTTTCAATGTATTTTTATGTTTGGGCTTTTTTTAAACTATTTAAAGGAAATCCAATCGGGATATTTGAAGTGTGTGGATTTTTTATCAATGAGATGGGTATCCATTTAGTAAGAGGGTAGGGTAGATATGAAATATTTTTAGCAAAACCAAACGTTTTCCTTAATTTAATTTTAGAGATGTAAGAATCTCCATCCCACATAAAAATACGTTTCCAATACGAATGAAATAATAATCTCAGAGCATATTTTGAATTTATACCAATTCGGTTAAATTGCTATAAGCCCTCGGGAGGAGTTTCCTCGAATTTATTACAGCAGACGTCTCAGATGTTCGGATATTTCGCCATTTAGTGCTATTTACGTTAAATTTGAGACCGTAAAGATTTTATCTAATTTATAGCTCGTATTTCGATATTCCCTTTAATATATTGACACTGACTGCGTCAGTCTTTATCTTCAAACTTAAATGTTTATGTTATTGTTGCAGATATTACGATTCTGGTCGAATTTGCAAGAAGTGCGCAGTTACAAGGTAAATACATTTTAATATGATGCAAAGCTCGTTGGCTTAATTAAAAAGTTGAAGATAAAAGTTGAATAGAATTTGGGTTAAGAGAGTGCAGCAATGGAATTGAGGTCAGATACCTAAGGAACCAAACTTTACACTCATTTCCATTTCTTGACTTCGTTAGACCAATTGTTTTTTTTTGGCATTCTTTCTCTGCAAAACAGGGATAATAGGAAAACTCATCTACGTGTCCTAAAATGTTTTAGTCACATTTCAAGCCTGTACTTATTGTTCCTGTGTTCAGAATTTTGATGTCCTCCTGAGGGGTAAATGGCTGACGTAAATAGAAACAATTCTTAGAAAACATTTATATTCTGTCTTCTTATTCAATGACGTCTCGGGTTTTGTCTTAGGTATTTAATAATCGTAAAATCTTCAACAAGAATAGACAGCTGCTATATTATAATAACATATAGCTACAGCTAGCTAAAATATAAATTAGTTCCTAAACTAGTTCCTGCACAAAATATTTTAAAATATATTGGACAGCGACATAGAATAATTTCAAAGCAATTTTTAACACTAAAAGCCACACCGGGTGTTGCCATTCTGGCCTACAAAATAGCAGTGTGACCACTTGAAAAATGGCACTGGCAGCGAGCCCCGATAATGTACGAAGCAGAACAATCCATCAGTCGTGTGGCGGAACTACCACCCACTACCTCATACCACTGGAAAAGGGCTCCATTGTACATCTTTAGTTCTTCGTAGGGCTGTGAAACTTTTGCTATTTGAGGTTTATTAATGTTGTTCTTCCAGAGAGTTATGGGTCCTTCCACAATTCTTTGGAGACTATTAAAAGTAGATTAAAGTTTAAATGTAAACCCTTTTGTATGGTTTTACGATATATAACACTGTATCCACTGACCCTTTAGAAAGTAATTTACAATTTCCTACTCGTGGCGTCAATACTAGTTTAATATTTAATTCCATACAATTGAAGTTGCGGGTAATTTACGTGGCACGCTATCGAGTAACGTAGATTGTGTTGTGACAGAGGTCAATTTTATACATTTCTATCCATGTTATTTACATAATCTATCCAGTATTTCTATTATATTTACCATCACAATTTTGCAATGTGAGGTAATTCTTCCGACTACGACAAGGCGTCAATCTGAGCTCGATATTTTCTAATCATAGTATACGAGGTGGAGGACCCCTGAAAGGGGCCTTCCAACACAATTACCTTTTCAGTAGCCACCGGCGAGGATTTGGCGAGAAAAATCGCCTGCCATAAATACAGCTATACTTGAAAAAGAACATCAATCAAAATTACGTGATTCTTATTTACGTAGCTAGACAGAGTGTGCGTGTTATGTTATTGATAAGCAACTATTTTGTTCCCAGGAATCTTGCTCAAGAATATGGACGATAAATCATGCTCAATGAGCGCTTGGAAATGAAACAAAAAACGAGAAAGAAACTCTTCATACATAAACACACTGAGGCAAAGTTATAGCCAATACATTCACCAAAGTCATGTGAAGTTTATTTTCATCAGTGCAACTGTCATATCGAAGAAGCATATCTTGTGGAAATCGTAAAACACGAAGACATATCTCTTATTAATGCTAGTCACCCTTTTGTGATTATAGATAGTGTAAACATTATTGCTCAAATTCTATAAAGAAGATTTTTGATTTAAACATCCTAGATTTTAATGGAGATAAGACTAAAATATTCAAGTTTCGAAAAATGTATTGAGTGAAGCAGACGAACATAAGAACTTTATCCAGTCTGTATCTTGGAATAAGTTGTAAACAATGAAATTCGCCACGATGTTTTTCCTACGGAGGCGGACGTGGATATTAAAGGCTGTGCTCATACTGACAGCGATATGGTTTATGGTCGCGTTGTTGACTACTAATGGCGGGTCAAGGAACGCAATTGTTGCACCAGCGATTGAATACGATGATGCGGAGGCGAAACCGTTGAAAATGGCGAAGCCTACATCTACAAAAAGGAAGAGTGAGACCTACGGCAATAACCTATCTGATGGTGAGTGTTATTTATGTATTCAAACTGCATGTGCTTGCTTGGTGTAGGTGTTAAGTCAAATAGCAGATACATCGATAGCTTTACACGATGTTGCACTATGTCACTCACGAAACTAACATAACTCTAACGATAATATCGCAATAAATAAATCTGAATCTGATGAATACAAAATTGATACGGAGGATACATTTTATTAGGTATGTTTAGATAAGGAAAACTATCTACAGAAATCGAATTGTGGATCGCTTCCCTTGAGGTCGAGAAGGTAAGAGTAAATCTCGGAATTCTTCGTCACTTTTATTTATTCCGTTTAGAAAACAGCATCCCACTTAAAATAAGACATCAGTGCTGCTGTTTGCATTTACAAATATTGCCTTCTGTTTTGTCTTTACATTCTCTTAGAGACGCGTTTCCCGATGCGATTGTCTTTCGGCTAATACATGCAATACAAATGGTAATGAGGATAGACGTAAGGGAATACTAGAATGAATTTCTAATAAGATTTTCCCCAAGAGTGTTATAACAATGAATCGTCATTGCTTTCTTCTATTTAGCTTCATCCAGTCTCTTTATGCTAACAGTTCAATAATGAAGAGATACCATAGGTGTTCTTTGGACCAAATATGTGGGCGTGCAAGCAAAAAGGATAGGTGGGTGGTAGAGTGGGATGTTTAGTTAAGATTAGATTCGGTATCTAGAATAGTCAATTGATAATAAGGATTAAATCAGACATTTGAAGTTGAAACTGTAATTTTGTTTATATGAGGACAAAATTGCAAAACTGCGTATATCTTGGAAAGCAATTGTCCAGAACTGGACCCTTTTTGCTTGTTGGACGCCCACATAAAATGAAATAAGTTTGACAAGCACCTGTCCGCAATTAAAACCAAATCAGTGCTGAGTCTTAAACTTCTTGTGACGGAGATTGTAACGCACTATTAAAATAAAGATGATACCACTAACGACACTATATAAATCGGTTAAAATGACAACTCCGACTCAAAATGCCAAGGCCTAACTAGGCTACCTGCCTTTCGAACTTGTAGCAGGATATAACAGGTTATATTCTCCAGTATGATCTGCTTGTAATTGGTAGATATACATTTTTAACTGTAGTTACTAGAGTTAAAAAAAAACATGGTCTTTGTTTTCTTTTGGACGCTTTGTGTGATTTGAATTTTCATACGAAATGTTGATAAAAAGCGTTTGTCCGAAACAACATCGATCTAAGAGCTAGTCGACGTTGCGATGAGATTCTTCAAAGGAACTCCGTGATAAAGCTATGCACTTTGCTAGTATTATAATATCTGTGACAATACTTGCTTAATATTTAAATAAATCTATTGCTGTGACATACGCAGCATTCATCCAGAAACCAACCAATAATGACCAATAATGACACAACTAACGCCATCTATTGACATCGGATGAAACTAAAACATTCCAAGGTATATTTGTCTGGAATCTAAAGATGAACACTGCCTCAAAGTTTATCGAGGGATATCGGTCCAACTAAATAAGCAAAATATATAGAGAAAAAAGAGAAGTGCCAGTGGTAGCGGCCAGGCAGGCGCTTTACTTTGTGTAAATTATTTCATCACCACTGCTCTAAAAATGGTGAAGGAAAACATCGTGAGGAAACTGACATGTCCTAGAACCAAACATTCGAAGACATGTGACATCTATCAACCCGCACTGGGCCCGCGTGGTGGATTACGGCCCATTCCCTCTCACAGAGAGGAGGCCTGTGTCCCAGCAGTGGGAACATTAAAAAGGCTGATGATGATGATAGAGAAAATAAGGTTTCACGGTCCACACTTATTGTAAAGCGTACACCCCTCACTTGATTTATTGAACTGCATGTTAAAATTTGTTAGTGGCTTCCTTAATTTCGACATTTTGCATGATAATGTGCGTTTGTCCGTCACAGCACGAACGTGGGTCGATTGGATCGGTCGGCTTGCGGGAAATGAAGGTAATTTTTAACGGTCTTTGTTTGTTAGTCTTCACCTTGGAGTAGTGAGCGAATAGAGGGCTAATGCACTATGAAACCTCGAATTGATTCCTGAATTAGTTGAGGCCTATATTCTTAGTCCTCTTGAAGGTTTCCTTCTTCCAATCCACTCAACTCAGTCGCTATGGCAAAGGAAATTAGACCCTTGATTAATGTCAATAAATAACTGTCACTTTGAACTGAATGGAGTTAGAATATACGGGTAAGAGGATTTAATACGGCTATGACAGAGGTTTTATGTCACTTTTTAGTCAAGTATTCAGTATGTATTTGCACCGGCGCACATACGGGTATTTGATACAAAAAACTGGCCAAAAGTCATTTTTACAAAAGTAACCGCGCAGCTATCCTTTGTTATGTTTTAACAATGGGACACTCTATTCATTAAGAAACCGGTACCCAGAAGGGGCTAGAGCGCTCCATGCGCCCTCAACGTCAGTCGGAACTCATCTGTTGTGCTAGTGACACGTTTGTTTTCTCGGCGCTCGCAAATTTCAATTGCTGTTTAAGACTAATCATACTGTTGTGTTTAGTGCAAACCCCAAAAACCATCATGGAATCTTCAGGCACAGGTATGAACTTTATTTTGAATCTATTGTGCTACTGTTAGGATCACTTTTTCATTCTTTAATTGTACCATAAAGTCATGAGTATTTTTATGCAAAAAAAAACACGTAAAATAGGTTTCCTTCGTCAAATTAAGTATCAGATAAACATAGTTAAGCTAAAGTTTATACATAATCGTGTTCTTTGAACCTTCTAGATTTCATATCAAGAGAAAAACCTTCGGCTTTTTCCGCCCCTATGAATTATAGCCTCTGAACAAAAATAGGTTTTTTTCGAAAAAAAAACAGTTACAGTTTGTACATAGCTTTTCATTTATGTATTTTGTAAGGTTATGTAAAAAGTAAGCGTTATTTTTAAATCATTGTGTATTTTTAAATGCTTTTTTTATTAGTTATTGTACAAATAAATCACCATAATGCTTGAAATAGAAAATAATGTTTTATTTTATTTCGATTTTATTTCACACGTAAGTCCCTTTGGAGAAAAGGGTATAGAAATGATTGGGTTATACTAAAATTAATATGAAAAATAACTAGGAGGCACAATTGACCCAAAATTACCAAAAAAAAGGTTTTGGCCAGTTTTTTGTATCAAATACCCGTATGTGCGGCGACGCTACGTTGCCTACACCGAACACTCAATTCGCACCCATAAAAATGACATCTTTAGAACAATTCGATTGTATGTACATAATCCTCCATTTGTTTACTGCTCCGTGTTTTATACATCTTAAATGTACAACTTTTATACGTAAGTATTGTGTCTTTTCTGTGGTTTCGGGCTGTAGTGTGTAATTAATTGTGCCTATTAAACTAATTGTATGCCATAATTGTACTGGTGGAGGACAGTTTTAGCTAACAGCTGTAATACTAATTTACACTGCCATTATAGATATTAACCGCAGATGTTTCATTATTAATTGCTATACTATAATATTTCATTTATCTTTTAACTAAATCATGATTTGAATCATATTAAATTAGTCTAATGTCATTAGAATACTGAAAACTCATTTTTGATTCAATATTTCAGTTCCATATTCTCAACTTTCTAACTTACTCACTATTTTTAAATATTTAAAAAACATTGTGAGTGAATTTTATATTACTCTTTTCAAAGAACGATGGTATTAAAAGTTGATATCCCATAGGGCTCGGTGTGATAGCGGCGCCGGGCTCGGACAACGCACCCGGTGAACTAGGAAAACCGGTCGTCTTGCCGAAGAATATAAGTGACGACGCCAAAGAAGCCGTCTCCGAGGGGTGGAAAAAGAACGCCTTCAACCAATATGTTAGCGACCTGATATCTATTAGGAGAAAGCTGCCGGACCCAAGGGACGAATGGTAAGAAAATGATGCCAAATCCGTACAACATGTTGTATGAGGTACGATCTTAAAATCGCCCGAGGGATTCAGGGATTTCCGTAAATCCTTCCTCGCATTTTTCTGTATCAACGAATTGCTTTGTATCGAATGGAGAAAAATATATAAAATATTTTTTTGCTACCAAGAATTTCCTCTCCGCAAGTTAAACCTGTGAAAAATACTACATTTTGTAACCTAGTCTTATCGGGCCCAACTCTATTTGTAATAAAATTTCCAACGCCGCTGCTGAGAGGAAATAATAATTTGGTATAAAGATAAGGATTTTATATTATGTTTTTAACGTTACAGATACTTTTATCGTAGCGTTTGGCAAATAATTTCTTATTTAAATCTCCTCTATTTCCCAACTGATATCGTATCTGGAGAATTGTATGATATTTTGTTGAAATAAAACGTAGTTTTGTTCTTTAAATTGTCTTGATTAAAATCCACTGATTGAAGCGAATTTTGGCAAAAAATATTGTTTAAATCATTATTGAGAGTGAAACTATTTCTGTAATCAACCTCTTTAACTTTTGTGTAAGCGTTAAGGCACTGCTAAGTAATATGAGCTAAGAATAATAAAAAAAACTAGAGTAAACCTGAATGGAAACCAATTAAATGTTTTTTTCACCAGGTGTAAAGTGCCAGGCCGGTACCTAGATGACCTGCCACAGACTTCCGTGGTTATATGCTTCCACAACGAAGCGTGGTCGGTGCTACTTAGAACCGTTCACTCCGTGTTGGATCGATCACCGGCTCATTTGATCAAGGAGATCATTCTCGTCGATGACTTTTCCGATATGCGTAAGTCTGTGTTTGCAAATTGTGAATGCAGTACATAGTAATTTGGGATGCACAGTTTGGCTGTTTAACTATTCTACCCATGTTGTTTGTCAAGTTCGAAAATTTGAAGAGAAACCTGTGTTCATATTATTCTGTAACACGGACATTTCTAGGAAGTTGATAAATTTGGAAAACTAATATAAGTGCGTGTATTTGCAGCTCACCTAATGCAACAGCTAGACGACTACATGTCATCTTTACCAAAAGTTAGGATAGTCAGAGCCACCCGACGTGAAGGCCTCATCAGGGCTCGTCTCCTCGGGGCCCGATACGTCACAGCACCCGTACTTACCTATCTCGACAGCCATTGCGAGTGCACTGAAGGTAAAATCCTACAATTAGCGTGACACAAATCCCTCTTAACGGCCAGTCGTTAACCTCAGCTATTTCATTCCAGGATGGCTCGAACCATTACTAGATAGAATTGCCCGTAGTAAGACTACGGTAGTGTGCCCCGTAATTGATGTCATCGACGACAATACCCTCGAGTATCATTATAGAGACTCATCTTCAGTCAATGTTGGTGGTTTCGACTGGAATCTCCAGTTCAATTGGCATCCTGTTCCGGCAAAGGAGCGAGCGAGACATCAACATACTGCGGAGCCTGTTTGGTCTCCGACTATGGCTGGTGGTCTGTTTGCTATAGACAAGGACTTCTTCGAAAGATTGGGAACTTACGACAGTGGTTTCGACATTTGGGGCGGCGAAAATCTGGAGCTATCGTTTAAAACTTGGATGTGCGGTGGCACTCTAGAGATAGTTCCATGTTCGCATGTCGGACACATATTCAGGAAGCGATCACCGTACAAATGGCGAACCGGTGTCAATGTACTGAAGAAAAACTCTGTCCGATTAGCTGAGGTGAGAATCTTGTCACATAACGTATATTCTTCTTAGCTTTTAGATCTACAGAACAAAGTATGTTACATTATTTTTGTATGGTTTTAGGTATGGTTGGACGATTATGCAAAGTACTACTATCAGCGTGTTGGTAACGATAAAGGTGATTATGGAGACATTACTGGCCGTACCGAATTGAGACAGAAGTTAGGTTGCAAGTCTTTCGAGTGGTATTTGAAAAACATTTATCCCGAACTGTTCATTCCCGGAGAGTCCGTTGCTCATGGCGAGGTACGTTCTTATAATTTACTTAAGTTACAATGTCTAAATAACATAAAATAAAATTTCATATTTTATATTTTGAGATTCAAGCAACTAATCAAGGAGATTATTTTTTCTGTAAAGTTGTTCTGCATAACAATATTGAGTGCAAATTTAATGAAAGTGTTCTTCGAAATTATTACCCGTACAGATCCGAAATGTCGGCTTCAAAAAGATTTGTTTGGACTCTCCAACACGCAAGTCAGATCATCATAAGCCAGTCGGACTATACCCGTGTCACCGGCAGGGAGGAAATCAGGTCTTCTGTCAAATTCAATTTGACCGATTGCGGCAGTACCACTTTGCAGGAGTTTTTGTTCAAAATTTTGAATGTTTGTTTCGGTTTCGTTCAATTTATTGCACTCTTTCATGCACGTTGGACAGCACGGATGTTTTTTTATTGCACCCATATTCACGTTTTGCATTAATTTGTTCCTATGGTCATCACTGATAGTTTCGAAACGAATTTAACTACAACTACTGCCTTGATGGTGTGACGGTCGAATACGAAGTTGACGAGGCCAATCTACCAGGAGTCAAAATTCGCAGATGTCACCACACTGGGGGCAATCAGGTACTCCTAATGAGAAAAAGGAGTGTGAATTTTTGAATTGGGCACTTTAGAAGCTTTCCTGGTACTTAATTTGATTTTCGAACTTCATATGGAATGTTGTGTTGTTCAAATTATATGGCAGTTATCAATGTTTTTTCATCATCATTATCACAATATATCAACATCATCATTTTTCGTTGATTTTTTAAAATTATGTTGTTGCTTAAAGTATAATAGTTATGAATTTGAATGATGACGTTGGATTAGCACGCTTGCTTTTGGCACGCCTTTTATAACTTATGGATGGCACCAGATCGCGAACCCTGGGTCGGACATGTGCGTCGACTCGGCTGCGGGTCCCGAAGATATGAAGAAAGCCGTCAACGTTTGGCCATGTCACGGGGAATACGGAAATCAGGTTTGTCCAAGGCCGCAAAATTATTCAAATCTACCGCTTTTGCTTTATCTCGTAGTTGGGTGTTGGTGGTCATCGTTCATTGGGTAAGTGGTTGGAGTAGCAGCTTTGAATGCAAACCAAAGTAATATAATAATGCCTTGTACGAACACTAATCGGCAAAACGTTTGCGCATCACAGCTTTCATGTTTCATAATGATACGCATGTGTTTAGTATATATTTTCTTCTCTAATGCAAAAAAGATTGCAACATTTATTATGATAATATTTTTTGAGTTTGTTAGTAACACAGTAGATGATATTAGATTTTTCTATTATTTCCTGAGTTGATCCAACTGTGTTTGAACTTGAGCCTGCATTTACCCTTTATGATCATTTGAAGGGTGAAATGGATTTTGGTGGATTACAATACGAATTTTACAGTTTGTTAACTCTTCCAATTTTGGTACTGTCGCGAGGTAAATTTTTAATGCCATTTAACACAGGTATGATCGTGGTTCACCTAAATAATGTTTTTTTTTGGAACGTACATTATCATTTTACGCTTGTTAGGTGCCGTGATTTTATTCGTGTTAAGTGGCTACTTAGTACATAAGTTTTTTACCCTTAACGCCTTTTTACTTATAACTTATATATAACTGACCCTGTTTATTTTTTACTGATTGTAAACTCTAGTTTTTTTGTTTATATTTTGAGTTTTATGGTTTTGGGTTATCGGGTTATTGGGTATATATCCAGTAATTTTCAATACTGCACATTATAAATTAAAATATTTCCAAGCCTTCACTCGTGAAACTGTTTATATACTTCATTATTTACTTTTTTATAAGCGTTTATTTACCTACATGCCTATACCTACATATAAAGTATAATGATAGTAATTCACAAAACTTATATTGATCTATTTACATAATTTTATTACCAAAATGATTGTAATTTGTAGAAAGCGTTAAGAAACGCCCTCATGAATATAATAAGTGACATGTTTTTAATACATTTCCAGTTTTGGATGTACTCGAAGAACGGTGAGATCCGACGTGACGAGACGTGTCTGGATTATTCGGGACATGATGTTGTGTTGTACCCGTGCCACGGCGCCAAGGGTAACCAACTGTGGCTGTACAACGCTCGGGTAAGCTTCATGTCTTCTATTTCCATTAATAATTTTGAAATTGCTCAGGCCCAGTTTTTTTATGCAGTCGCCAATAGATAGCCTCCCAAATGGTCAAATATGCCCAGTTTTTTTATCTGTAGTTAACTCAACCAATCTTAACTTACTAATATTATAAATGCGAAATTTTGGATGGATGTATGTTTGTTACTCAATCACGCCACAACGGAGGAACGGATCTGGATAAAATTTGGCTGAGAGACTTTAGATTATAGTCTGGCATAGCACATAGGCTAAGGTGATAAGACACTCCTTACGCGGGCGAAGCCGCTGGCAGAAGCTAGTGGTTAAATATGCTAACCTATGGTTTCAAAATGCGTTTTTTTATCAATGGTTAGCCTCACAAATAGTCAAATAAGTTGATTAGTTAATTATTTTACGATGTGTTAGACTAAAAATTGCAAAAAAAAACAAAACAAGGCCTTGAACGCAATGTTAAAAAATGATAACAATTAGGATATAATAGTTGTCTGCTATAAAATTTACGCGAATTGAAGTTTGTTTCAAAGATTACTAGACTAGATTACTAAAAATAACAAGAGAAGTTTCAATAGCGCGAAGTCAGTGCAGTCTCTGTTTAAGACATATTGTAAAACACTCACACGCTATTTTTTTAAATATTTTATTCTTTTTCTTTGCTGAAGCTCACATATGTCCAAGGTTTCCTAAAACCTATTTTTTTTTAAATCCGGGAAATACTCCATTTTAATCATTAAAGCCACAGAATTGTTAGTCATTATACAAAATAACAACTCTCTTTGAATAATGAGTTCTTTTATGATTTTACAAATGTTTCTTAACAATTTTAATTGAACAAGATTAGTCTGAGACAAGTTGTCGTGGGAACTAATTAACTTTGCAAGATTTTGGCGAAATTAATTTGCGGAGTTAGGTAACGAGCAAGCCTTTAGTACCTGCTGCTAAATATAGAAGTATTAAGTCAGCGAAATTATTGGAGTGTTTCCGTACAAATTTATGTTCCCTTTACTTATGAAATACGAGAAGCGTCAGGTCAGACTTAGACTACGTTAGCGCTTTTTAAAGCGTCTACAGCAGTTTTAAGTTAGGTTCGCAATAGTAAGCTAACAAACTGAACCAATTCTCCATTACAAATTCCTCACAATTTATGTTTTCAAAGTAAAGAAGATTAATAATAATGATTTGTTTACAGACAAAGTTATTAAAGCACGGCTCAAGCGAAAAATGCATGGCGATAACGAGAAACAAAGACAAAATAGTCATGGAGACCTGCAATGAGTCTGAGACCAGACAAATGTGGAGCATGGAGAACTTCAACGCAGAGAGACTATCTCCTGAGCTGTTACAAGACGAGTAGCCAGAGGTCTACTTCGAAGTGCTGTTCATCTAAACGGCAGTGACAATGATAATGTGATTGTGACTTTTATAGTGTTAATTCAAATGGTTCACTTGTTGTCTCATGCAATGAATGCTTGTAGTTAATCGTGTACTTTATTGTATAGTGGGATACGCTACGAGTGTTTATCGGTAGGCGATAAGGCTTTGTAAACAGGCTTTTGTACATTTCCAATTTATTGCTGATATGAACCCCGTTGAACTCGGCCTATCGACGACTGATGTGTTTGAATTTAGTTTTGCTTGGATGCCATTCGTTTAGTTCCTACAGATTCCGTGTAAAATTTTGAAGAGACTATGAGAATTCGTGGACGTTGAATTTTTTTCCGTTTGTCTCAATCTGTAATATCGATGGTGCTTGCCTTTGTTTGTCTTATCACGGAATAACTTTATTTACTACTCTCTTTTTATATTCTTGTTGGAAATCAGCATTTCATTTAGTTTTTTCTTTTTCTATGCGAGTGTTATCTAATAGTCTTTAATGGGAAACTTATCTAAACTATACATATCTTTAATACATAAAAACATTTTATCGATATTTTCAAATAGAATGAATGTTTATTGCTGTCTTTTTATGAATTTTAAAAGTGTTTTATGTAAAATTAATGTTGTAATAGTATTCTTTATCGAGTATTAACTTCTGGTTAGAGTTTAGTATACACTTGAACTGTACATATCTTTGATAGGTATCTGTATGCTTCAATATATTTATTACGATTACTTAAATTACAAAATAGACGACCTAAGAAATATGTCAGTGACTGAAATAAAAGGAAAGTCGAAATTAACCCTATTAATAGTGCTTTTACGCCATATTTTACATCACAACAACGTATAATTAACTTTGTTGTTTTCAAAAATATGATGTTTCATGAGTTTTCTTTGACCGTATTGTACCATTTTCAATGACCATGTTGTATTTAATTAAGAATTGTTTCTCGAATGCATTGGTACATAAAATTATATGTGGCGTAAAAGCAAAGTTATAAATCCAAGGTCAACCATGGAAAATATAGGGTGTTCAAACAAAAGATGACTTTTAGTTTTATGTAAATTGCATAATTATTGTGATTTATTTAAATATTCTTCAACATAGTTAGTCGTATTGACTTACGTCGTAGATTGTAAATTTTTTAGTGAAATTGTAAAATAATGAATGATAGAATTTTAAAAGCAAGTTATTAAATAAGTAAATATTTTTGTACTCATAAGTTACTGAGCGAATTTATTTTTTAGTCACATGTATTGAGCTATTTTGAAGGTGACTGATATTAATTTTGACATTATTAATAAATTAATATACATTTTAATTCACATATCGAATGTCGTAGATTTTTAATGAAATTTACATTAACAAAAGTACATTGTTGACATTATACGTTTTCAGGACTTCAAAGCCATTCGTAAAAGAAAATTCTGCACATTCCTGAAGCAATTTAGTTCAATTGTTTTAATACCTATCTGCTCTTAGAAATTTCCTTCGCCGTCTTTATTAAAGAAAAATAAACATTCCTCTTTGTGAACGGACATAAAAGTAATATTAATGAATACCTATTATATCTTTAACATTTATAAAAGTTAATAAGTAGGACATAATTAATTTAATTAACTTCAATCGTAACTGGACGTTTCGTGGCTCATTTTCCCGAGAAGAGTTTTTCGCGTCAAAGGTGTCGCGATATTCGAAATTCAAACTCTTTTGTGTAAATAAGCCAGACTATGAGCCAGTATTTTTTTCTATTTTTTGTTCAGGTAAGACATGATACTGCCAATTAGTCTTCCTTCCTAGATGTTTTTGCTTAATTTAGTCACTTTCCTCTTTTTAATTCTTTTATATTCTACTAACAGCTTAGACCTACGTAAATATTTGACTGAATATAATTTGTGAATATCGTAGAAATAAAATAATTTCTGATAAATATCGGAAGTCATTTTATTTATAGCTAGCTTTTACGATTAAAATATGAACGAGGATAAATTTTACTAGATCGTTTATTGAAAAATTGTTTGTAGTAAATTGATTCAAGAACATGGGTACATTCGTTTGTTTCTAAATTTGTAGTTTATATTTATTATCACAAAATATTACATGTATTTCAAAATTTTATAGAATTCCGTTTGCATTAAAAAATGACTCAACTATTTAAGACATCTTTGAAAGTAATTTCACATTAGATGTTAATATTATTTTTTGAGAAAGAGATTATTTAAGTTAAAATTTGTTCCAAGGTTTTAATGTAAATAGTTTCTTATAATTGAAAAAATACTGAAAAATGGTGTCATTTTGATAGTGAGAGGTGTGAAGTTAATTTTGTTGTTTATTTTCATAGATATTTTTTTGCTTATTTATATATTAAAATATTTAGGTGTTTTAAGTAATGTAAAAGGCAACCCAGTTTGGCCGGGTACTACAAACCACGCAGTTAATATTAAAATATTTAGTTTACTTCCGCTTTCAGAATTAGAAAAAAAAATGTCATTGATCCATATTCTGAAAAGATACAAAAGTACATCATTAACTTCACACTCTGTACGTTAAATATAAATCCGTGAATTCACAATTGTATAGTTAGTAAATTATTAGAATTGTAACTAAATAGATATGTAATAAGATGTTTTAATGTGCCTTATAACTTTACATAATTATTATTGAATGTTGAAATTTCTGTATATAATGCGGTGTCTCCAAATGTAATTATACTAGGTATGTACTATAGCGTAACATTTAGATGGCGATTACATAGTATTTGTAAAATAAAGCATTATGTTGGATTTATATTTTTTCGTTTTATTTGTAAATGCTGTTACCCTGAAAAATTCAAGAGAAGTAGATGAAAACGTAAATGAGATAACAAACTGAACACATAAATATACTGAAACGCTAACCTAATGATGAACCTTTTACCTACTAAATATTGCAAATTCTCCAACTATCAAACCATTATATTGAAATCAAGTTCGTGAAGGTTAGAGCTTTATGTGAATTATAAGGATACTAGGTATCCTGTCAGTTTCCTATAACGGGCACGACCCACATCAACAGATTTACTAGATTGACACGCAATTCACTCCTGTAATCATAAAAGGGTATTTAGTATACGTCAATTTCGGCATGAAATACAAACAATTTTGGCCGTTCATCTTGTCGAAAAGCGTCAAAAATTTTAATGGAATGTTAAGATTACCAAAAGCTCTTAGCTTAATCTTCTTTATGAACGCTGCTTCAAGATTAACTAAGATTAAGTGGTATTGCCTAATACCCAAACTAGCACCGAGACAGTATTTAATCTTCGTTTACTTAGCTTTTGTTTATGATAACGTTTTCTTTGTACAGTCCGATATATTTTTAGAATACTAATGAAAACAGGCTTTTTAAGTGTCTTGGAAGAGTATAAGTTAAGATGAATTATTTGTTTATTAAGAAAATCAAACAGTGGTATATACATCATGAGACTTCATACATATGATCCCTCTCCGGAAAAGTATTTTAGAAAGTCTTTATGACAGACTTGGCACAAATCGAAACAAATTCACTACTCCGGTACTACCTAGTACATTAGCAAACCCAAGTATAAAAAATTCAGTATTTAAAAAAAATACGTAGCTTTAAAAAACCTTTGAGCAAACCAATATCAGACAGTTATTCACAACCAATTTACATTTTTTTTACAATCATACCAAATGCAGCCATTCAAAGCGCTACATACACTATTCACCTGAACTAACGACCTGTCACTCTGAAAACGTCACTAGCGTGAAATGCACCAGTGTACCAGTAGTGAACAAATTTTTACCGCAATGTCCCAGACTATTCCAGCTTTAGGCTATGTCTGATGGCTTACTGTAGCCCGGCCTTTTTTCATTTTTTACGTCAGTCTGTACCCAAGAGATTAGTGTTAGTCTAGCGTTTTACCACCCAACTTGGGCAGCATTTTTCGCAATTAGTAAGGGACGTGGTTTTGTGAATTGGTATGTTCAGCATTCAGAGGCTTCGTTTGACAGATGAAAAGTTAGTTTTTTGAAGTCGAGTTTTTCGGGGCATCTGTGTTAGTAAATAAAACAAATCAGATATTTATTTTTTATTTATGTACACACAAAATAATTAACAGATAAAAGAATTAATAAAGATAGATGAGTACAAATGTACTGCTTGTTTCTATACAAATTTCTTCCAGCAGACCTGCAACAGTAAAGTTGGATGATAGACGAAGGCGCTGTGTAGAAAGAAATATGGAAAATAGGCTATTACAACTTAACTAATTATATATAAATTACATATATACCTTAACCACATATATAGAAGGTAAAATACATACAACATATAAAATATAAAATTACAAGATGGTGGAGAGGTGAAATCATCAAATCACCTTTGACCTGTTCCTTGAATAAACATACATTTTTAGAGTCACGAATTTAAAGTGGAAGTGAGTTCCACAGTCGTAAGTCGTACTGCATGAATAGAAAAGGAGTGGGAATAGAAATTAGTCTTTTGGGAGGGGAAGTTTAGAAGATACCTTAGGTGGTTTCTACACTGGACATCGACAGGACGAGTAAAGGAAAAGCGATCGCGTGGATATCCAGTGTATACGTAGGGTAAAAAAGGATGTTGAAGAGGAGACATAATGCTCGAGGTTCCTGCGAAGACAGATAGGAAGCCACTTGAGGTCCATGCGAAACTGAGAGACATGATCGTATTTCCTCAGACCAAAAACAAAATGGATGCACAGTTTTTTTTCTTTGAGCGGTTCTGCAATTGGCCAAGAGTTTGTGACCAGGCGGTAGATGTTCTTGCTAGAGTGATGAAGCGTGTAAGGGTGGGATGTCTGTTCATCCACAGAACGAGGAGATTAAAAACATATTAATATAATAATAATGTAGTTTTTGCTTATCCCCATGGAAAAAAGCGTTAGTTTATGTATGTATGTATAATAATAATGGACAATATTGTGCACCTGAGTATACCTTACTGTACATTTTGTTTTTTTTAAATCTAATATAGGCTCGCGCAAAATAATATCTAGAATCTTAAACAGAACGTCAACCATTAACAAGATTTTTACTAAAATTGGCTGCAACACCTTTATAAGCCTAAGAATATGACGTAACTAGATTGCGCGGTTAAATTGGGTTTGGGTTGCTCTCTTCTGAATGTGAGGAAAAAGTGCAAGAAGTTATACTTTTATAATGGTGTGATAACATTTTTTGAGGCTCAAACGAAGGTGTTATGATTTCGATAGTTTCAATCATTATAAGTTAACATCATGAAAAAGTCGTGAGAAGTAGCGGTCTTTGCTCAACCGTGGGCACCACGAGCTGGTAAAAAATATTATAAAATATTCATGATTTATTTGCCGATATGAAAAAAGTACCTGATTGATTTACAAAACAGACTTATATTTTTTTTTTTTTGTGAATAAGAAATTTCAGAGATCAAATGAATTAAGTGCCATTCCTATCCTTTCATTATTATAACTGCAACATCTTTCTGTCTGTCTAATTTTTGGTGTACTTCTATTCCAGGAACTCTTATCTACGAGTAATTATCGTGTTAATTTTAACGACTTAAAAAAAAGTAGGTAATATTTCGATACGTATCTATGTAGGTAATATTGTTTGAATTTCACAATATTTACATGATGTTACTCTACAGCAGCTTCTTAACATGTATGCCTAATTTCATAAGTGTATATTGTTTGTATGTATGCACATCCGTGGACAAACATACATATGTTACTACTACTACTTACTTATCGGATCGTGTTCCTTCTTTCTTATTTTTATGAGATTATCTCTCAACTTAGAGAACAGTGCAAATTTCACCAATATCGGTTCGGCAGTTTTCAAGATATGGAACATACAACCGAACTCCTTAGCGACAAACAGCACGAATGTGTAAATTAAGTAAATTATGAGTATTTTATCAATCCTTTAGATACCTTACTATAGAACTTGCTAGCTTTTCAGTGATAGGATACTAAAACTAAAAAGAGGGCAATAAAAACTTTTTCATAAAAAATAAACCGACTTCTAAAGAAAACACTAAAACGTGCAGAAATAACTTTCGTTTCCGAAGTCGGTGTTGAAAACCGATAAAAACAAGAGCCCAAAGAAGCCGACGCCGACTTCCGAAACGAAAGTTATTTTTGTACTTCTTAGTGTTCTTCTTTACAAGTCGGTTAATTTTTATATTCGCATTTTGATTGTTCTCTAGCAAACATTTTATGATTGTTTTAAAATCTAGAAGAAAATAGAATTGACTGGATAAGGGAAGAGCAGACCTCTGTACTTCGATCATTATATGGGCTGGTTATAATACAAAAGCCTCATTTAAAAACGACGTTTTAACATAGGAGAGGAAATAATCCATATCTATACTAATATTATAAAAAGGAAAGATTTGTATTTTTTTATGTTTTTTTTTTGTATGTTTCAAATAAACTTAAAAACCACTGGACCGATTTCCAAAAATTCTTTCACCGTTGGAAAGCTACACTATCCCTGGGTGACATAGGCTACTTTTTATCTCTGTATTCCTTCGGGAACGGGAACTACGCGGGTGAAACCGCGAGGCGACCGCTAGTACTTAATAAAAAAGTATCATCACCCAAACGCAACGAAACAGGCACTCGATTACTCAGTCCGATTCAAAAACTTCAATAATAAATATTGTGATGTACCCAAACAAAAAGTCATAATGATGAAACGTGTTCGCCATTTGTTTGTCCCAGTTATAAAATGACGACCGGACTGGGGACATGTGGCTATGGCTGACGATTGAAGGGCTTTTGGAAGGCAGCATTTTATTTCGTACCAGTTCGTCATTTTGCCTGACTTAAAAATGAAACCTGTATTAAAATTTAAATAAATGTAAAATACACACATCAACACGGTCTAGGGATATTTCATACTCAATTAAATAACTCGAAAAGTACTAGCCGCATTGGAATCTTTTATACACCGATTTGTTTGTAATTTATCTCAGACTAATGCCAAATTCAATTTTTTTTAAATTCTTTTGTTTCGGTGGCATAAAAATGTCTTGATATGTAGGAGAGGGAATTTTCATTTGTGCGAAATTTAGAAAACAATACGAATTACGTTTAGTTACAGTTTTTTTTCATTTTTAAACAAAAGATAAAGTTAAAATTGAGGTATTGTAGCCATGCAACGCCAACATTTGACGAGGGCAGAGATGTTACGAGCTGTGGGAATGCTCGAAGCTGGGTCTGTTCAGCGTAATGTTGCTGAGGCCATAGGGATCCACCAACATGTAATTTCAAGATTGTGGACACGCTATCGTGCCACAGGTGAAGTAGCGGAGAGGCACCGGGGGCCAAGTCGCATCACTACCCCCAGACAAGACCGATTTTTGCAAATTACTGCGCGAGCTCAACCAAATGCAACGGCGACTCAATTGGTCCAAAGGCTGCGAGTGGAACACCAAGTGCTTGTGAGTGACCAAACTGTAAGAAGGCGACTGCATGAAAACAATCTACGCTCTCGTAGACCACTCCGGGTCCCACCTTTACGGAGAGGCAATCGTGGACGACGATTAGAATGGGTTCGGAACCACGTGGACTGGGGCCGTGAGCAATGGTCCAATGAGCTGTTCACGGATGAATCCAGGTTCGGCTTTCATCCAGATTCACGAGGGACGCGTGTTTGGCGAGTTCCTGGACGATGGAGCCGTCTTCAGAACCCTCAGGAAGTTCACCCATACCAAGGAGGAACAATTATGGTTTGGGCAGGAATTCGTCTTGGAGGACGGACGGATCTCGTTTGGGTGCGGGGCAATATGACGGCAGAACGATACGTCCAACAGGTGCTGGGGCACGTAATCTTGCCCCACAGAACACAAATGGGGCAAGATTTCCTGCTCAAGCACGACAATGCCCGGGCACACACGGCGAGAACGGTAGCAGCTTGGTTACATACACACAATGTTAGGGCCTTAGACTGGCCTGCTCAATGCCAGATATAAATCCCATTGAGCATGCGTGGGATATGCTGCAAAGAAGAGCTCTGAAGGAAGTTCCTGAAAATCTGGCTACAGAAGATCAACTTTTTGCGCACCTCAGAAGGACATGGGACAATATTCCGCAGCAAGACATTGACAACCTTGTTCTGAGCATGCCGAATCGTTGCCGATGTGTTATGAACATCATGATCGCTTTCTCAGACTACTAACTTCAAGTTTATAAACACAAATTAAATGATTTTTCTATTTTTTCAGTTTTTACTCATAAATTAAAAGTTAATTCATATACGGTTTCCGTCTATGCTTCATTTTTTTCCATAAAATCCTGAAATTTTAATCGAAGTACCATTATTAAAAAATAGTAGAGTATTAAATAACGTACGAGTATCTTTCAAATATATACATGTCATATAAATAATTAACACATTGATAGTAATTCGCTTTTTTTTAAATATCCCTAGACCGTGTTGATGTGTTTAGTTAGATTTGGTTTGCAACATGAAATCTCTTAATGGATTTCGTTTAAGGGCCATAAGTGCATTTTTTTATCTTAGGGAAACGTACGGATTTTGTGGGAATAGCCTCGATAGGGAAGCCGCGCGAAAACGCTAGTTTATGAGTAACTAATTATTCCCTTCGGCGACTGAAAATCATATCATTTCGTTGGTTGTTTACTTTAAACTAAAACAAATTGTTAACAAAATACTTTGCATAGTTTAAGAACCACTATAATGAAGATTATATTTTCTCTGTCTAAAAATCAGATCATAAAAATAACTGTTAACTCAAGTTACTTTCTCATCAAATTAGATTGAAAAAGTGTTGCCTTTCCAGTTAGGCACAGCACAAAGTAATGATAGATGGAGCGCCTGGAGGCACTAAGAAAATTCGTTTTCCTAGTTGACTCATTTACGTTGCACGTTCCGTTCATAAGCCTTTGACACTGCATTTTGCGTTCCATTTTCAAAAAACACGGGCTAATGACTATAAAAGGAGGTGGATACTATGAAAGACTCCTTCTCACATCTAAAAAACATTTATCGTGGACTAGTTGTACCGCGTCTTCACTTCCGTCATCAGCCTACCTACCTACACTACCTACCTTACCCACCTACCTACATACCTACCCATTTCATTTTATTTATTTTTTAAACCTTCCTTTTATTCGGGGTAATCAAACAAAAAAAGAATAATTCAAATCGTTTTTGAGTTTTAGCAAGACTAACGAACAGCAATTTATTTTTATACTTATAATAGCTGACCTCCGCGGCTTCGCTCCTGTCAAAATTATAGCTTATGTTACTCGGGAATCATGTAGCTTTCCATAGTTGAAAGAATTTTCGAAATCGGCCCAGTAGTTTCGGAGCCTATTCGGTACAAACAAACAAACATACAAACAAACAAAAAAATCTTTCCTCTTTATAATATTGGTATAGATATAAGATTTTATAAAGAGCTAAAATTGTTTGTTTGTAGAAGGTAATTTTTGGAAGCATAGGTCTGAAAATTATTGCCCTGATAAACAGTTAGTCACACAATCTATAGGGGCCCACAATAGATCCTCCACAAGATAAGATAAGATACACTACCTATAAGTGACACACTTACTTCTATCCGAAAAAAATCACAGATCCCGTGGAAATAGCCTAAGGAGCGAATCCGCGGCAAAAGCTAGTCGCAGCTATTTTCCATACGTAAAAAAATCTTAAGATTGCTCACAGTCTCATGAATAAGTAATAGCTTCGTTGAGTATCACAAAGTCAAAAGCCAGTATTCCAGGAAGAAAAGAATCTCTTATTTTTCCTCATATACAGTCATGTGCATGATTGTACGCAAGGTTTCTTCATAAATGTATGCTATGAGAACGATTCAATGAATTTTAAAACTTCAATTTTCTGTAGCAGTTTCGTAGGTACTTTAGATTTGTTTTTTATTTTAATTTTCATGCGTTACTCGTAAACTAGTTATAAAAGAAAAGCCTGAAAAACGTGATTTTTACCGATGTTGTCTGGAATATTTTAACAACAACGATTGATAATGTTTTTTTATACACTTTATTGTACACCAGAATAAACAAGATAAAAATAAGATAATAAGATTTTGAGAAGAGTTTGGTATACAATAGGAAACAGTAAGTTTTGAGAGGAGTAAGGGCGGTTACACACTACATCCGATCCGAGTCCGTGAATTTTGCGTTCCAAAGTAGCCGTAGTGCCTCTTAAGGAGCGTCCTCACTGGGAGCATTCTTTCGCGAGCATTTGTAAACGAGCAATCGTAGGCGAGCAACAAATGCTTCCCAGCGAGCTCAGCTTTCACTTTCGAGCAAAAATATGAACGTTCGTGTCGAACCATTCCCTTGCCAGCTTGGAGCATTCGAATACGATCTCGTTAAATGTCATTCATTCGATAATACGATTGACCAAGAAGATCGCAAACACTTTAGATCAAGGAACTGTTCCTTGCTTACAAGTTGCCAGTAATATTCCTACATATATACTTATTTATTTCATTATCTGGGTGCTCGCTTTCGTGCGTTTAATTTGCGTGAACAACCGAATGAGAGCCGTAACGGCGAAAATCGTTGCGACGTCCACACCGGCCGAAGTTCGCGCTTGTGTGCAAGCTTTGTAACGCTCGACTCAACTTCCACACCACTCGAATATTCGACGTCGAATGCTCATTACACGTGAATGCTCTCAGTGAGGACGCTCCTTTAGGCGTAAGGCGGTTACGCACTACACGTCCGTGTCCGTGATCCATGTTGGTGATTTGAGTTCCGAGTTCAAAATGTTCTGAATTATGACAGATTTTGGCGGATAAAGTTTGGATGTAGTGCGTAAGCTTTCCTGGCTACTTAGGTAGCGAAATTTTACGGACACGGATCGGCTGTAGTGCGTAATCACCCTTAGAGTCCTTCACAATTACTGTGGTTAGTTTTATTATTTCATGGTGAATACAGTCGGTACCTATTAATGGAAAAAGCGAGCTCAGAAGATGCTTTTCTCTCTCGCTTTAGAGTTTGACGGACTGTAGGTTGTCGAGAATACAAACGTTTACAGAGAGTACTCAAATTAGCTGAGTGAAGTGCTCTGCTGTATTCAGTAGTTTCGAAAATCCCAACTTTTTGAGCTTTGCCCAAATTCGCTGAAGGTAGTCCAAACCAGTATTACAAAAAGTTATAAATTCATTAAAACAATAAACAATCCCACTAATTAAAATTTTACTCACTTCCAATTATGCCAAACAAAACGTGAGTTGTTTTCCAAAGCAGCAGTAATTATAGGCATACTCTAAACAAATTAATTTAGAGGCACTGTTAGGTATGACGTTTAAAAACAATCTACACAAGCTTTTAAGCTAATGAAAACATCCCCCATGGGGTGTTTATTAGCACAGTGGCCTGTCTGGGTAAGATGGCATTAATCAAAATTAGGTTATTTTTTGTTTTGTAGTGTCCTGGTGGTTTGGAGACCCACCTTGTTAGAAGCCGGGCAAGTATTTTCATTTAGAATTTGATATTGTTTTTCCGTGTTAGTTTATGTTTTCTTGGACACGTAGGATTATAGACATAAACAGGTACAGGAGAACAAAAAATAATCCGGAGAATCCTATGGCCAAAATTGAGACTGTATCAGGTTCATATTTTAGGTAAAATATAATACAAAATCTTCAGTTGAATGAAATATTACGTTGATTTTTTTTTGTGTCCAGTTTCTCCCTCTCATTAAGACAGAGTGGTTGAAGTGTTTGGTTACATACTCGTACAATATAATACTGGACTATATCTAGTATTTTGTAGGATGAACCAGCTGTTACCTAGGAAGGTAGTTATTATTTCACTCTAAAACCCTGATAATAAAAGCTTTGGGTCAGGGTCAGGTATTTGGATAGTGTCACAAATAACCCCTAGGGTTATATCCTAAGGTCCTTTAATTTTCATTAGCATATACAGTTGTATAAAATGTACACAAAATTAATTGGCCTAATTTCATTGTTGGCAAATAAAATGAAAGATGAATTGTATTGTAATCGTTTTCCCTAAATCAAACATCATACAGAAAGCAAGGAGTGTAATAAATTCACAATAATCTAAACCATATACCCTAACTAGAAATTGCGGAATAAATCCCAAAAAAATGGGGTTGGCAAAATAAAAAACAGATTTGTCAAACCGAACGAAATTAAATGTTGAATCGTGAGATACTTTATTCCAGGCACGGTCCAGTGAATAAAGTGGAATCAAGGCGGTACCATTGAAAACTTTTTCAGAGTTAGACTGCTCCGATTATTGCCAGACCGAGTGAAATCGGAAATTGCAAGGACCAAAGGATTCTTACAATCTTGCAAATGCTGGTGGTGGTATGTTTTTCTGGGTTTGACGAATGGGTTTGTGGGACAAAGGTAGTTCAGGTAACTCGTTGGTAGGTATGTAAGTGACTGACGAGTGTGCGGTTTGATCCAAATTCTTTGTTTATTAATGTTAGTTCTACGAGTACTGCCATTACTTCTGTTCACACCTACTCATAGAAGTGGAATCAAAATTCATCTGTAATCACATTGTTACTGCCACTCATGAATACTTAGAATTCATGACCATCACTCATATAGACACCATAAAACATGATGGACTGATCTTCAACTAATAAAATATGATAAAATAAAATACATATTTATTATTGATTCATGTACATAATTTTGAACACAAAGTTTTTTCGTGTAACTAATATTTTCGCTTTAAAAAAATAATTAACAACACGATATTTTTCGCAACTTTTGGAAACTCCTCCAAAACGACTTGGAGGTTAAAAAAAATTTTTACATAGAAAAAATTTCTTCATAACTATATGTTAGTTCTGAAGATTTTTTTTCTGTGTAAAAATTTTGCATATGTAAATCAAATAATATTGTGCAAACAAAACTGTTCAAAAAGAGGTTCAATATTGATATTTTGGCATCGAGCGGGCGCACGGCCAGTACTGCGTTAACATTGGGGCGTAAGCGCCTTAATAATGCGAGAAACACACGTACACAGTTTTAGAAGAATGTAACATGCGAAAGTGTGCCTATGCAAAGATGTTTGTGTAGAACTCTGCCGGGCATTCGGTATTTTCAATATTTTTTTGTTATAAAAGTGAAAGAAAAAAAAGTGAGAAAATGTATTTAATTTCCTCAAAACGACATACAACAAACAGTGCAGACTAAAACTAACGTAGGTAAATTAAATGTTTTCACCCAGGTCGGCCTATTCTATTTTTGTAAATCGTTTACTGTTGAATCGACTTGGGTGTTGTTTGCCATTGTTTTGTATTCATTATACTATTTATACATTTAATTTTTGTGAAAAAGTTACTGTAAAGTTCAATATTTTCTGGAAGTCGTAGTAGCGATGCGTTTGTAGTAAAATAAAATAAGAATTTAAAGTTTTCAACGATTAAAGTAGTTCACATAGTAAATTTTGCCAAATGCATGGGCTTTATTTCAAAAATAATAAAGCGGCAACAAATCCTGAGTTGCTTGAAGGAGTGGAGAGATATTTCACTGCTTCAGAACCATCCTGAAAGTCTCTTATTGGAATCCTTTCTTCCTCCAAGCACGTTGCTTTTGCAAATATCGACTCAAGCCGTCCAATAATCGGCAAGAAAAAGGGGGAGCTCTGTTTAATATTATTATTTTGCCACAATACTCAGAAGTTAATTCTAAAAATAGGTTTTGGACCAATACAAAATACATAGATAATAAACATTTTATACCCAAACTTAATCTTCATACAGTGACATACGCCTGCTGAATATTTAACTAAGGCATCCTCCAAACTCGTAATTTCGGTTCGATTCGAAAACTTTCGGGTTTACCCGGTTTACCAGTATTTTGGTGGTGTTCGAATAGTCATTGAATACAAAAACTTTTTCATTTACGCTCTCGGACGCAGACTGAATAATATATCAACGGTCGGTAGGAGCTTACGGAAATCCTTTTGGATTTTAGTTTTTTTTTCAGCTTTTCAACTGAATTAATGACAACTTTACTGTCTTTCGGAAAGTCATTGCTGAAATTTTGTTTGGACTTCAACGAAAGGTTATTAAAATTACAGCTGGCTTCTTTCAAAGTTTATTTTTAAGGGGAATCTACGTCATTTAACATTAAACGGTTGAATGCCCGTAATTACCGAAATATCAGAAAAGCCATTGTGTCTCGCGTGGATACGTTTCAGTCTCTTAAGGGGTTAAAACGAAACTCTATGCAAATTCGTCACGTAGTTTCTCATCATATAAGTACTTAGGCAGATATAATCCAAACATTGAATCAAGATGGCGCATCAGGAGGAAGTAAATAGGAACTAACACAAATGGATGTACCTACAAGGATGTACCTATTATGCCGCGAGTTTGCTTATGCTTGTATTACTACTCAGTAGAAGCTTGGAGCATGGATTTGTGGCCATCAGGCTTACCAACAACCGTACCAGGCGATATTTGGGTGATCATTGACTCGGTGTGGAGTTGCTGTTCTTGAAAACAGGCATATCGTCATAATATATTCGTGTAGTGCTTACACCAAGAGACTTACTGGATACAGCTATTAATGAGACGTGGCGTATTTCGACTGGTTGTCTAAAACCGACTTCAGGCTTCGAGGCACAGTGCCTAGGAGACTTAAAAGCCAATAAAGTTTTCTCGCTTGCGTAGGCCCGTCTGATGGTAGCGCTGCCTCAGAGAGATGCGATCTTTGGCGAGAGAAGCTCAGGTCTCCTGACCGGTTCATCGAGCCATCGGAGAGCCTCCCGCTTGGGCATGCGTTGCAGTGGCCGACATGGAAAAATCATAATAGACTTCGAACTCAGGTCGGCCGCAGCAAAGACCTCCACAGGTTGTGCGGTGTGTCTCCGCAGACCAAGGCTCACCTTTCGTCTTACACCGCATGCCCTGTAACCTGCACTTATGAGGACCTTATGGTTGCGTCAGCGAATGCCGTTGCCGTACTGAATACTGGGCCAAACATAATATTTAAAAGCTGTATTTGCCACCGACACGCTAAGAAGAAGACCAAGAGACCACTTCAGACTTATAACTGACGTGTAAAATTCTTACATATTTTTAACCGCATATTACGTAAAATAAATCACATTTATGATTGAACTATAAATTGAAAAAAAAAACAAACCGTCTTTCAAAACAAAACACTACAAAGTGGAAATAACTTACTATTCTAAAGTATGTGTCTTTGGTAAATATTGTTTTCCGTTTTTCGACGCCGATTCCGAAAAAAAAGTTTTTTTTGGTTTGTAGTGTTTTATTTTGGAAGTCGGTTTATTTTATTTGACTTGGGAAGTATACTCTTTCAAACGAAAGAAGAATTTTCCAAATCACTCCAGGCGTCTTTGAAAAATCGGGTAACATACATTAAAAAAATCGGCTAAGTGCGAGTCAGACTCGCTCATGAAGGGTTGCGTACCATTATCGCAAAAAACGGCAAAAATATCACGTTTTTTGTATGGGAGCCCCAATTTAATATTTATTTTATTCTATTTTTAGTATTTGTTGTTCTAGCGGCATCAGAAATACATCATCTGTGATATTTTCAACTCTCTAGCTATCACGGTTCATGAGATACAGCCTGGTGACAGACGGACAGACTGACAGACGGACCGCGGAGTCTTAATAATAGGGTCCCGTTTTTACCCTTTGGGTACGAAACCCTAATAAAAAAAAAGATTCCGACTTGAGCACCTCCTCCTTTTTTTGAAGTCGGTTAAAAATGACGATTTGCAGCATTTAGTAGAAAAATACAAGCTTACTGCCCTGCATAATCATTAGAATGCAGTTACTAGGTATAGACGGCCGAAGATTCTTTTACAAGTTAGTATTAGGTCATTACATATGAAATTGGCGTTTTGTAAGGGAGGAACATAAAGTAGTTTTTTTATATAATATATTTATTTAATCAAAGTATGTACCATTGCTATCTATGCACTTTTGCCATCTCATAGGTAGTTCATTGATCCCTTCACTACCATTCGGACGGGAATCAATAAAATCTTTGAAGGCGCTTTGGACTGCCCCATCGGAGTTGAATCTTTTCCCTTGCAAAAGTTATCAAATTCCGAAATTCCCTTGCAAAATGGTAATTTGTTGGATTAAGGTCCGGTGAGTACGGTGGATGTCTTAGACATTCCAATTAAAGCTCCTCTAATTTAGTATTTAGTAGCCGTCTGTTGTGCAGTGTGTGGTCTAGCGTTGTCCTGAAGCAGCAGGGCCACTGCTAGAGCGATTGACCAGCTTCGGCTGTTTAGCAGCTAGCTTTTCCATCATGGTTTGCAGTTGCTGACAATAGACATCCGCTGTAATCGTCTGGCCAGATTTAAGAAAGCTGTAGTGAACGACACCGGCACTAGTCCACCAAACGCTCACAAGTAATTTTTTTTTAATCAATTTTCGCTTGGGGTAGGATTTGGCTGGTTCGCCAGGGTTCAGCCATTGCGATGAGCATTTCCGATTATTGTATAGGATCCACTTTTCATCACAGGTAATGATTCGATTTAAAATCCCTTCATTATTTTGCCGGTTGAGTAATGTAACGCAGCAGTCGACGCGCGTTTGTCGGTTTGCTGCACTCAATTCACAAGGTACTGTGGGGACGTAGCCAGAAAGCGCTACTTAAATAAAACTCTGGATTCACTGTTCTAGTTATATTTCAGCAGCAAGGTGCCTACCCATAGGCACCTTCTATCAGACTCTCACATCAAAGCTCAGAGGAGCCCTTATATACACGGGAAAAGTCTAGCGAAAACATCTTCATTTATTTTATATTCTAAATTCATATTACCTTTCAAGTAATACTTATTGCCAGTGTTAATATAGGCAAGTAGGTTGCCTTCTAATTAAGCAGAGTCCTCACATGAGCTACGCCCCTACGAATAGACGCGCAGAATCATATGAAGTGCTTCTATTCTATGTCTTGAAAGGTTACATGAATCCTACCTTATCCTAACTCGAATATTTACCTAACAGAGGAATCACATTTACAATTGAGGTACGACCCTTAAAAGGGGAAGGCTTAATCATGACAAACGAGTTATCGGACGCTCCGATATGTGCTTTTAACTTCAGCTAACGTGCACACACACACTAACAAATCTACGCCGTCATGCCTGAACCTCCTTGACCAAAACCTCTGAAAAAGGAACAAGGCGTCCTCCCAACTCTAACAAGAATGACGCGTCAACTCACATCGACCCGGATGGGGTTTAATCTCAAAAATTCAAATATGATACAATTTTTCGATCTCGTGCGTTTATCAGGCTAGAGAAGGAAAGGCTGGATCGTATCGAATTTCTAATCCTATTCATAGAGCTTGCACCAGGGTTTATTATTATAAATGCATTTATTATTTTAAACATCAGACATAAACTGGACCAATGATGTCAACTCGACATCCTTTGCAAAGGCTATGCCCCGTTAGCAAAGTCGGTTTCAGTTATGACTATTACTTTAAGAAACCCCCTGGGTTATACTATTACCCTGGCTTGTGCCTATGCCTTAATCGCATAACCAAAAAATATTTCTTCGATGCGTGGCCAACGTTGCTAGCCTCTTCTTCCCCCTGCGGCTTACAACTCACACATCATCAGCACATGCAACGGAAAGAACTAATTTAATTATATATATCGATACTACTAGAGAATATCGATAAGAAAACTATCGATACATATTTTCCTACTTTCCCATCACTATTAACTTCAATATGTCAAATTGGATAGTTGTCATTCATATTTTTTTCTTTTATTTGACAACCGGCCTCTTCCTTTATGGAAACCTTACTAACCTTAACCTATTCTTACCTATTTAAACCTATCTCTTGTCCTATTCTAACATTAAAAGGTTTTACTATCTATTTACATGCATCTATCCTAGGCCTAACTCTCCTTTTCGCCAATTTCTATCTATGTGGAATGGACCTTATATCCCTACATAACTAGTCCTAACTATGGTTCGGCCTAACTAATCTGTGGCTAATACGGCGCATAGAGTAAAATTTAATTTAATTATGGTGTTAACACTGTGCTTTATTATATTATTTATGGCATTATGTGTCAAACCAATTCTTATAATGAAAACTATGCTTTACTTTTGACAAGGTTTTGACACTGTCCTTTTTTGTATTATCTGTGGGACTACGTGTCAAATCAATTCTTATAATGAAAACTATGCTTTACTTTTGACAAGGTTTTGACACTGTCCTTTTTTGTATTATCTGTGGGACTACGTGTCAAACCATTTCTTACCATGACATCTATGCTTTCAAAGCATTTATTCGCCTTAGGGGCTTATAAGACTTTTCTATAAATTTTTGACTGTTTCTGACTTAGTCCTTATGGATTTGTATTTGGACTTCGTCAGTAATTTCAAAAGCTAATCCTATTTAGTAAATAAAGACAAGGCAGAGGAATATTTAATTTCATAAAAACATATACAGATAAATAATTCAAACAATCATTCGCATTTAATTTCATTCGATGCCCAGCGCGCATCGCAAATTCCTTACCGTGTTCATTTGCACGACATGAAAAGAAAACATTGGTTAATAAAGCACAAAATTTAAGACACAACATTAAATAAATCAGTTTTACAAAACTTTATACCTAATCTTCTTTCTATAAAATTTCCATAATTTGCATTTTACGAGTTCGAATTGCTTTATGTATTCGCAATGCAAAAATCTTTGTACAATGTTACATCCAAGGAAAATATGAAGTGAATTTTTCCTTGCAACAATCATAGTAATCTTACTTGAACCAAACCTTGCTCCCCAAGAAGTTTTATTAAAAATTCTCTTGTATTTAATTCGAATCATAATTTTTTTATTGATTGCCTTCTTTGAATTTATGTTGGCGCAATAAGAAATCTTACTAAAAACTCTTTTGAATTTCCTATGGATCTCTTTCGGTTTATTTCGAGAAAAACCTTTCTTAATGGCTGTCAACTTCTTTCTTTTTAAAATGACTTTTATAAAGTTTTGTTTTATGTCAGATTGAAAAATTTCAATATAATTTTCAATTTTATGTTTGAAATCAATGGAATTATTATGCATTTTAATATCCGAGACATATTGGTGTCCCGATGGAACCACAACTAGTTGTTCCGACGAAATCGCATAATTTTTCACTGCAAGACAAATGGAATTAGTGGAGACAATTGGACTGGACCGACACATCACAATACCCTCGTCCAGGCACTCGCTGTTGGATAGGGAGTCCAACTCCTCGTCAGCCGGGCCGTTCGCGCACTCGCCCTGGAACACAGACTCCACCTCCAACTTGACATCGACGGGGCCGTCATCTCTGCTGGGCTGGTCACCATCGTCCTCGAACATGCAGCTCCCTCCGTCGGTGTGATCGCCATCGCCATCAACTGCGTCGCCTTCTACGTCAACGTGGTCAACGCTTTTTTCATTGCACTTTATATTGTTTTGTGTTTGTTCGTCCTTAATCATGATACTAGAAAATAAATGTGCATTAACATCCTCACACAATACATCAGGTTGTTTTTTATCTGCTTTTATTTTAGCAATTATTATGCGCTGTTCGCAATAACGGCATCTGCGGTGAAATATAGAGAATTCACTCCTCAAGCGATCGCATAAGACTTCAAAGTCCATGTCATATTTAAAAATCATACGATAAAAATAATATGCAGCCCCCTGCAGGAATCCTCCCAAGATCAGGCTGTAGTCGCTCTCTCTCCATTCATTTATTCTGGCCACCGACTTGAATTCGGTTAAAAATTCCTCTAGACAATACCCGTTCGTTCCCGTGTAATAATCATTCATCATGGCTAGCCTTTTATGCTCAATTACACTAAATAATAAAACCACTTAGCTTTATTCCGACTCTTCCTTATATTTCCATCCGCTTAAGAGAGGGAATAAGAGGTAACAACCCTCTCTGTTAAAACTTATCTCGCTTTATGTACGCCGATAGGGCTTCGTGCACTGTATATCGCCATGCACACGCGAACTTCTGTCTTTCAACACTTTCAACGTTTTTCACTCACTTACTACGTATACTGTACGCCGTATACACGCGTATTTATTTTTCATATTTTCTTCTCTTCTGGGATTCTGTACTGTACCCGGCGCCTCCACCATTTGTGGGGACGTAGCCAGAAAGCGCTACTTAAATAAAACTCTGGATTCACTGTTCTAGTTATATTTCAGCAGCAAGGTGCCTACCCATAGGCACCTTCTATCAGACTCTCACATCAAAGCTCAGAGGAGCCCTTATATACACGGGAAAAGTCTAGCGAAAACATCTTCATTTATTTTATATTCTAAATTCATATTACCTTTCAAGTAATACTTATTGCCAGTGTTAATATAGGCAAGTAGGTTGCCTTCTAATTAAGCAGAGTCCTCACAGTACCCACCTTTCAAGCTTTTTCACCTTTCCAATTTGCTTAAAGTGGATTAAAACAGTTTTATCACTAACACCGCCGCCTGCAGCTAACTCGGACGTGGTTTTCAATGGATCCGCTTCCACAATAGCCTTCAATTCTTCATTATCAACTTTGGTCTCCGGCCGTCCACGGGGATTGTTTTGCAGGTCGAAATTTGTCCAAAAATGCACTGTGTTTTCTTTTGCGACACCGTCGCCATACACATCACTAATCCTTCGAGCCGTTTCTGCAGCACTGGTGCCACGATGTAACTCGTACTCGTAAATAACGCGATATTTCAAGTTTTCCATTTTGTAAACAGACTGGCGCAAAGAAAACCAAAAGATGAAAAATCAAATGAATTACGGTTTTCCAAACACAAAAGCATGAGTAAATAGCTGTATAAATTTAAAATTGGAATTCCAAACCAAAGAAGAGATATTTGAGATCAAAGTGGCCATTACGACAAACGCCAATTTCATAGGTAAGGACCTAATATTATAAGTACGTATCTGCCATAGTAACCCCTTTACCACCACACCCTGTATAACTATGAAACCATAACAGCCTATGTACCCAAGTAGATGTATTCAGTGGCTTCAGATGATGAATAACGCATGAGACGAGTTCCTTTATTTGACGACTTGAAATACGAGTGAATTTCAAAATAGGGGTACAGGCAATCATTGCTCAGTCGATCGGAACTTTTCGAATTATTGTTACACAATCGTTTGGGCAATAAAACGATATAGTTTTAATGAAAAAGCCTATTTTGTTGATATTGATTTCTTTTTGGGGAAGTTTGATTGGTTTGTAGTCTAGAACTTTTCAATTTATGGTTGGTCTATACCTACACACGCAACACACACACATACATTTTTTTAAACTACACGGTCAACTTAACTTTGCACCTCGCTGGAATTTGACCTCACTCCCACCTACCCGCGCAGCTCCGCGCGTTCGCGTCGTGCGCCAATAGCTGGAGTCAAACTTCAGAATGACGTAACAGCACTAGGTGCACAGTTGTATTGACCGTGTAATAGGTAAATTTACCTATATTAACGGATGTTCAAATTAAAGAAGCGATTTCTTCAGGCACTCGTGAGGACTCATTTGAGGGTTTCATTTGTGTCAACTTTTGAAGATTGAAGTCAATAATAATATAAATAATATTGCCCCATTCCCTTAAATCTTGTATAATTGTTTAATGTTGTTGGTTTGCTGTACGCTTTAAAAGTAAAGTTTAAAAAAAAATACCTTAGAGCTTACCCTCTCCTAGAGCTTACCCTCTCCTTACCCTTTACCTTTTTTACACTATACGATAAAGCGGACCTGTAAAACGGATTGCTGTATATTTTGTCGGAATGTATTTTGCACTGGATCAGCCATGACGTATAAAAACAGTTAAGGTTCGACTGCCAAAAAGGGACAGGTGTATAAAAGTCAGATACATCTGTCACTTACGCACACTATAAATAACCTTGTTCAAAGAGCTTATTCGGCTGAAATGAGGAAGAGCTTATGGTAACCCCTTATGGAGTACCATGAGACAGTATTTGAACTCGCTCTTACAACTATATAAGTCAGCGCCGAAATAAAACATACACGATAAAGCGGACCTATATAACGGACCACTGTGTGAACGAGCACTCAGTACAGCAAGCAACTATTATTAAATAAATATATAAACCCCATTCCTTATAAGCCTTCCATCACACATTCATATTGCTACCTACCCTTTTCTACGTACCTCCACCATATCATACTAGCTTCCACAAAGAGAGCTACGAGCATAGATCATAAAGAGGTTTGTAAAAAAACATTTCCCCAAGGAGATTACGTTGCATCTGGGCCAGTATTATAGAGCACGGGGATGGTTTGAATATCGAATGGTTTCTTTTTTTTTTCATTTCGTATTCGGTTTTTAATTTTGCTTTCTGTGTGTAGATTCTTTTATAGTTTTTTTACTATAGAAAATACTGTGGTATTTCTGAAACAAAAATGAACATTCCAAACGGAATTATAAGTTGAGTACCTATTTGTAACCATTTCTTATTTAACTTTTTAAATTTTTACAGTAAAGAAAAGTACTGCCTAATTTTTTACTCAAAATGCTCAATTCAGAAATGGATGTAGGTAGGACTATACAAATATGAAGAATTTATTGATAAAATTGGGATTAAAATGAAAATTATTTGTAAAAAAGCTTTAACCTTTAAAACTGTCTTTGGATATTTTCTTTCATATTATTTTCTCTTTGGACATGGTTTCAACCACAACACCTTGCAGTGCAAATACTAATTTGTAACATAAAAAAAAAACATTATTTTATCTTTATCTTAAACCAACGCCTTCAAAAACCTTCTCCTATTTATTCATTATGTGTTCTTAAACCTCGCTTTCATAGGCAACAAATGGTAAAACAAACTTTGAAAAAAAGAAGCAAAATTAAACTTTGCAGCGCTTGAAAGGCAAGTTCATAGCACTATTTATAAGAGTAAGGCCCTGTTAACACTTAGGTCTGTGTCGACGCTCTTGAGATAGTTTGTATAGCTATTTTAATGTCTTAAATATATCTTTAAAATATTATTCATGAATGGCTAACTAATTTGGTAAATAACTACCTGACTGCGGGAGGGTAGTGTTTTTCTAGCGTAGGCATGTGTGTCCATTTCTATGGCACGCTCTACAGCCCAAACGATTTGACGGATTATGACATATGAGGTATCGTTGGATTTGTCTCAATTGTGGAATTGACATAGGCTACAAAGTTTTTAAATATGGCACCCCCAACTCAAAAAAGGGGTTGATACAATGTTTTCTTCCGTTCTTGTAACAATATGGTTAGTACTATATATAATTTATACATTCAATATTTTGAAATATGTTATACAAACAGGTATTTTAAGGTCGAATACCCAATATTCCGTAAACCCTATCCTTAATATTCTAATCATAACTTAATCCCTAATATACTGCCTTCACCATAGTTGCGAGAGACATAAGTCAATAAATTATGAAGGTTCACACACCAGATTCTGGATAATCAATTTCATCTCAAGGTGCTAGCTAAAGATTTATGACAGAACAAGTTGGTAGAGACGTGCGACGTTTACGATGGCGGAGGTAAAAGTGAATTGTTTTACGGCAATAAGATTGAAATTAGGGTAATATTGATTTAAATTACACGGATTTTATTGCGGCGGGTATATACTTAAGGAATAATTAATTTGATTCTTTAAGAACGGTGTAGAATTGGTATGAATCATTTTATGGTTATTATATGTAATTCAATACCACACACATAGACATTTCGACTTTTTCTGTTGAAAATAATGATCAAGATTTAAAATAAAAGTTATTAACATCAAAAAACCCGACTGCTTAAGCGAACTAAAAATATGTCTACAAGAAGACATTTCATGCTGTACAGTCGGAGGACACATATAGAACGAAAGGGATGGAAAAATTAATGTACATAATTTTCAAGCGCGTGAACCTATACATCTGATTTTGTGTGCTTGACAACTTGTCACTTACATAAAGCAGACTAACACTGACTTCTGGAAAAAAGCGACTGAAAAATTCATCATCATCATCAGCCTTTTTAATGTTCCCACTGCTGGGACACAGGCCTCGTCTCTGTGAGAAAGAATGGGTCGTAATCCACTACGCGGACCCAATGCGGGTTGGTGGATGTTACATGTCTTTGAATTTTTGGTTTTAGGACATGCCTTTTCACGATGTTTTCCTTAAAAAAAAGACAAAAATCTTCAAAAAATTTATGTGCCTAATATTCAAGCGCGTAAACTGTTATACCTCTGACTTTGTGTGCTTGACAACTTGCCCCTTAATGCTATAACATTAGTTCCAGAAACTGGGCATAGGTACTATATTTTATTCATTCTATCGACGGTTAGGTAGTTACAATTAATATTAATATGAACTGAGCAACGTAATATCTGATATTCAACCACAATATATTAAATATTCAGAAACATTTGTAATAATAAATTTTGTAAGAGGTCTTGGAATTCTTAGGAACAGCTAGTATCTTATACTAGGTATGTACCTAAGTAGCTAGACTTGAGAAATGTTGATTCAAGCTAACATGCGTAACATAATGTATATACATATGTTTGAACGTCTGAAGAAACTGAAACAGACCTAGCTACTTTAGTTATTTGTAAGAACTAAAAGCTTTCTCCTAAGATAAGTACTGCATGGAACCCTATGTGCTTTGAACTACGGTTGTGTTTATAATAGTTTTTATTTAGGGTGATTTTCTCTCACGAATGCAATGGAACAGGTAGGAATACTACTGGAATGACGGCCACCATGGTTCGCGCACAATCTTCATTACGGACTAAGGCCCAGGTTTTTGATTCGTAGTTATTTCAACCAAAGGTTAAATATGCTAGCCAATGGATAAAATTTCGGTAAAACGCCTTTACTCATCAATTGTTGGCATTAGAAATTGTCAAATAAGTTTAAGAGTAAATTTTTTGACCATTTGTTAGACTAAAAATGGATAAATATTCGCGTCTTGCCGATATTTGAAACCAATGGTTAGCATATTTAACAATTGGTTGAGTTAACTACGGATCAAAAAACAGGGTATGCGGCAACCAAATCCCTAAACCAGAAGAAAAAGAAGGTAGAAATATTTTGAGTAAGCCGGCACTGCCTTTGTACAAATTAGAGCCTTCAAATATTATAGCCATACCTATTGCTAGAATCAAATGTAACTGCAGCTCATAATTTAGAACCCATTATAATATTAGTGTTAAAGTTAATCCACGGTGCTTATAATATAACTGGGCTTATATCAGTTGTAACCGCCTAGCTATGTTTTGTGTCCTGCTTGATAAGGAGGGAAGTAGACATTTTGATTTTTACTCCTCAGCTGTTCATGCAGCATCCAAAATAGATCAATCGTTTCGCCGGGACTCGTCGAGATTCATTGATTCGGCGCTTTCTGGTAGTCGCCACTTAGAACAAATAACATAACGATTTCCCTCATTATTGTATTCTTGGAATCAATCAGCTAATATATATTATAAGTGGCAGACAAAATTATTTCCTAGAATGAACAATAAATAATTCAACGACCTATACTTTGACGCCCACGCTGACCTTAATATTACCTTAGAACTTTTACAAAGTTTCAAACTTCATGAAGTTTAAAAGCGATTATTATTATTTATCAGTTTTACCGTAAATAATGATTTACATGTTAGAACGTCAGCCTGTAATAATCCTATTTCAGAGGCTCTAGGAAAAGTGAAATTTGTTATAAATAGTAATTATCTAGCTATTTCTCCATTTTAAATATGTTAAATATAACCTGATTTTAATATTAAAAGTATTGTGTTGACTATTGTAGTACCGACTGTGTTCGTAGCAAAGACCTTCTACTTCTTACTACTAGACTGTGCACTATGGCGCAAAATCCGGTCCGAGCGAGAGGGCTCCCTTTGGTAGTGTGTCTCTTTCTAATGAGGTGACCATGACCAAACAGAACACGGGACAAATTGATTGTAAAAACGATAGTTTAAGTATTCCAATATGTTTTTGTTACCTAACTGCGCTACCTAAACCTACATAATTTATAGATAATAAAAAAGTGTTTATATTTTTTGGTATCTACATCACTAACCGTATGGTGTCGGGTGTAAAGAATTTCACCATCCCATGTTTGCCCGTGGGTGTCGTCAGAGGCGACTAAGGGAAAAACCAGAGAATTGGCAGCAGCGTTCTCTGTGCATTTGTAACAACCTTACTGCGATCGCCAATCCGCCTGCAAAGCACTCCCCATGAATAGCACAAATAAAACATAGCCCCTATTGCCCGGCAGCGTGTACCCTGGACTACGGTAGCGGTCGAGGTTACGGTATGGCAAGGGGTGCTAAGAATCCCGGACGAGATCCGGCTACCCCAACAAATACCGACGACTGGACCTGGCAACGTACAACACGCGCACACTCCGGACCGACGAAAATATCACCGAACTCGAAGAGGAATTGAGCAGTTTACGATGGAGCACTATAGGATTATCTGAAGTTCGAAGAGAGTCCTCCCCGACTCAATAATCCTCAAATCCCAAGTCTCTTCAAGTTTCATTCTTCAAGACCATCATATAGATTGGAACAAAAAGCGCTCTGAGAGGCGTTAGATGACCCTGCTGTCTTCTGACGGTGCTTTGACCTCAAATGATCTCTATGATTTCACATATATTCCAGTTGCGTATACAGTTGAGAAATAAAACTAAACCAATTGTATTCCACTAGGAATTAATTTGCAAATAATATTAACAGCCGCTGAACTTCACTCGAATAAAGTCCGCCAAAAAATCCGCAAACCACCACCCTACGTTTAGTATTACCAGGCCCAAACATTTAAAAGTACTACTCTTACTCAGTATTAAAGATAATTTTTTAAAATACAACGAATTGATTAAATATAGGAACTGTAGAAATATTTATATACTTTTCTAGAAATATTTAAATAAGTGTCAAAGTCTATGAATTGTTCGTTTTGGTATAACATAAAAAGAAACATATAAAATTTTCTACCATTTCTACCAAACCCAATGATTAGTTATGCTAGCAATAGGTCAGACAAGGACACACTACCAGCGGAAGCCCTCTCGCCAGGACCGATTTTGGTTAGCTACCGCTTATAAGGAAATAGCTAACCTAGGTGTAAGATGATAGATTTCATTTGAGCTAAACAAAAAAATTTGGTACTCAGTCTAGTAGTAAGAAATATGTATAAGGTCTTTGGTTCGTAGAGCCACGACTAACCAATCAGGCCGCTTTAGTTGGAATGTAGACAAGATGGTAAGATAAACGTCACTTTGGTTGTTGTGCCAGTTCTGCGAGCTTAGTCGTGATTTGAACGTCAACGTGTATGCTTGTACGTATAAAGAGTGCTGGTTGTATTACATATAATTTTATTGTGTTGTCGGTCAATTAAAAGAGTAAGTGTGGTGTTTCTTTTCCGTTCTTCTCCATAACAAAATACCTTTGTGAATGGACAGTAGAATAGTAAGTTTTAACTTTAATTCTTGACATTTAAAATATCCGTCTAATGGCTTATTAGAAATAAATGATGCGACTTTGACTTGAACTGTCTATTATTTTGTACTCCTTATTTAATTCTTGGAGTCTTAAACCCAAATAACAGATTACTAGATTCTGCATAAGAATCTACACATTCAAACAGCAAAACGATTGTTGAAAAGTGAAAATGTAAGTGATTGAAAACGTGGCGTTTTCAATTGGCTGAGTATCATGGCGGAGGTTTCTCATGAAAGAAAGATAATTTTAAAGTAATCACAATAAATCTTTGTGTCTCTATATTTGGCTGCCGTACCCGTTGTAGTTGCTTTTTTTGGGTCAATGTCGCTTACGTTTGTCACATCGTCCTATCTCACTTACTCTAATGCAGTATACTCAATGACAAACTGTTTCTTGCGCAATGGTTTGCAGAGCCAACTTCAGAGACACAAACATCTGCTGTGACTACTATAATTATAATGAATGCTCATTATCAGTTGGTGATTTCAGACAGTAAGGCTAGGCGTTCCATGGTATTTTCCTTTATCTTAACAGTTATACTATAGGTTTTTAGTGCTATTGAAAAGGAACCCAAAAAGAGAATTATGAAATTCGAAAAGCAAGATTTTTTTTTTATTTTTTTTATTGTGTCTTAAGATCCGAGTAAGGGACCTTAACCCATCTGTTTAATGGATGAAAAGCATAGGGAAGGGAATAGGGAGTTATATTAAAAATATATCCTGAGTTGGTTGTCTGTTCAAATTCAAAAATCAGATCAGTTTACGTTTACCTTAATATTTCGGAACTGGGATACAATTAATAGAAGAATCAATAGATATTTATTGAAACATATATACAATTGAAAATTAAAAAAAAAAGAATCTATAAACAAATATAAAGGGGTGACGGAAAAGAGCTCATTGTGCATCAAAAAATTCGTCCACATCGATGTCAATGGGAAACGTGCCCAGAACGCTGGCAGCATTGCCACGTTGAATGGCAATGCTGATTCTCTGGCCGAGAAAAAGGCCAGCCCTCTGGTCACGTGAAAAGTCGACGAGCTTTGTGGAAATTTCTTGCAAAACTTGAAGCGCCCACGGTCCCCATGGACCTAATGTTTCAACCCCTAACGGCTCAAACATAAACTTCCAATAAGGTTGTAATATTTGCGCCGTTTGAGGTTTTTGCACCAGCAGCAGCCGCCTCAGCACAGCCCGCCGTGCTAAGAAGATGGGATGGCGCAAGGGTGTCGACACATGTTGCATCCCACACAAAAGGCCTACCCACCTGCCAAGGCATAATGGTCATCCCGTCTGGTCTCTTCCCATCGTCGCGTGCCAAGCCATTGGGTTATAAAACTGCCGGCACCCCGGCGGTGACAAGAGCCCGACGTATGATGTCATTAATGCTGGCGTGCCGTGCTATCCGGCCAGCGCTCCTACTGCAGGATAGGCCATGGTGACCGAGGCGATCGACTGCTTCACCACATTGACAACGATGTGGAGCTCCGCTAGGAGCACCCAAATGAAGACATGTAGCGATTCGGAAGGTGTTGTCACTCAACATAGTACCTATGTAGAGTAGAGCCTGTAGCCAGAGGCCCGACTCCCACTCTCCCACAGCCAGCAGGCGGGCACGCTCAGCAGTATTGGTGGACGTATTTATAAGTTTATTCCGTACCAACCTGCAGAGCGGCTCATCCCACTGTCTCTGGGAAGATGGGTTCTCGGGCGACGCCGTATTCGGGCAAGCCATTTTCCAGGCGCACACTGCGTCGGTCAAGCACGGAACTTCACAGTTAACCAGTGAAAGGGATAAAAAAGTTGTGGTTAAGGTTTCAGCGCTGTGAACCGAAGACAGGAACGCCGGTAGGCTTATACTAGTAATTTTGCGGATGCCGAGCCCGCCGAAGCTAATGGGTAGGGTAGCTTCATCCAGGCTTGATCATCCAAGGCCACATTTAAGATGGATTTCAGAGTTCATCGAATAATTTCGTCAATTATTTCCTAGAGACTTGGCTGCTTCCGTAAATGGGAAGAGCGGAGAAAATACGTACAATTTGGTCCAAAACAGCAATACCTAATAAGTGTAAAAGCCGAATGAAGGTTAATTTTGGCAGATCTATCCGAAATATCATTAAAATGGTTAATTTTGCCATCAATGAATGAAGAAAAACTGTCTTCCAAAATTGGGGAACCTAGGAGGTGCAGTGAACTTTTATCTAAAATTTTGATCTCAATGGCATAAAATGTAGAACAAAAGAAGGCCTTTTAGAAAACATTAGCTAATTCGCTGATCCTTATGCGGTCTGTCTTAATTCATCGAATAATCCCGATATGAGTTTACCTTAATATTCCAGAATTGGGATATAATAACCATAGCGTTTATGACAAAAAAAATAACGTAAGATGTTTGTTAATTGGTTTATCATAACTCATAGAATATGGCCAGTGTATGTTTACCCTAATATTTCAAAACTTCGATACAGTTGACTTTAGTTTATTTTAACATAAAATTAAGAACATAAGTAGTCCTTTTAGAAAATATGAGCCACATTGCTAACAAATAGCAAATTTAGTGTATTTTACACTTCGCAATCATTAAAAAATAATTGTCTTGACAGAGTTTTTCAGACAACCCACTAGCGAAATATTTTTCAATATTTTAAATTTGATATAAAATGCTTTTCGTCCATTAAATAGATGGGTAAAGGTCACACCCTTCTCGAATCATTCGCCATTGTTATTTGCTAGTTAATGATAGACCTATGTTCATAATTTTGCCAGAACAATAAATCCTGCGATATATTGGCTTTAGATTAACGAATATATTAATTTAGTAATCGACAAGTATTTAATAGGAGAGAAGACACTATGCTTATCTTGCTCCGCATACCTATAATAAATATAATAATAATAATAACTAAAGTCCAGAAGGTAAGCAAAATGAATAACAATAAATTTAAAATAATTCTGTATACCTGGCTAAAGTCAATGGATAGTCCATGATGTAGAAAACCTCATAAAAACATAACCCATCCTGCACAACACATGCACACACACAAATACACAAACACACACATATAGACACCTACACATACACAAACACACAAATACACAAACATTGCAGCACGTTTGTTAACTTGTCTATTATTTTCATTTATTTATTTATTATATACTTTATTGTACACCACTTAAATAATTACAGAACAAAACATTTATAAAGATAAGTGTACAATGGGCGGCCTTATCGCACAGGGCAATCTCTAATTCTCTCTCAATTTATTCTGTCTGATGTAAGATTACTGTCACTTTTTTACTTTATTACTAGCACCTGCAACACAGTTTTTACTAGCGGAGGTGCTAGGGAATCCCATATTCTAAATTGTACTCATAATGTCAATAAAGAATTATTATTATTATTAATAATGAACAATCATGGAAGTAAAATTCATAAAGTTTTATTGTATTTGTGTTACATACTTTGCGGTACCAGGAAATAGAAATTCCATAGTACGTTTTTGTATTAAAAACGTACGATTTCGATTTCCTGTGTACGATTTTCAATCATAGAAAACTATTTGCGGAACAATTTTACAACACTCCGGAAACATGGATTGCTTAATGCAATTTGACAAATTGACAAATTTAGTCATTAATTTTTTAGTAATATTTCAAAACATTAATATTCCTTTGATAACGGAAAAACCATAATGAATATAAATTCCAAACAAGAATAATTTATATTTTCATGCACTGATTTTGTATTAATAAAAACAAAACGTCTGATTCGCAAAACGACATATGAGCAGAATGACCTATTCTCAAAATGACCTACCAAAAGGTGAAACATAGGTGTTTTAAAAGTAATATTGTAACGAAAAGAAGAATGAAATCACATAATTGTACTAAACAGTTTTAACTACATATTTTATCATCTACGAGGTACCTATGTCAATGTCAATAGATATAATTATTGCACCATTGTACCTAATTTGTTGCAATAAATAACTTAACATTTTAATTTTAGTTGCGTTTCTATACTCTATAATGGAAGAAGGAGAATCAAACACATCATCAGCACCAAAAATGGAAGAATTGAAAAAAAACAACGGTATGTCTTATTTCTGCCGAAGTCGTAATCAAAGAAAAATCTAAATATCTATGTGTGTTATGACTGCACCATGCCCATTATTTTGAGAATAGGACGATCTGCTCATAAATGTCATATGTAATATGACATTTTCGTACGGAGTGAAATTAACAATATGTTAGATATATTGATAAAACATTTATTTAGTGCATACAAAAGATACAGCACAACACACAAAGTTACAATTTAATTTTCAATTTACACGAGATAAATAAAAACAAGGTGCCAACAAACAAAAGAAAAGAAAGCAGAAGAAATAAAAGTTACACTAGTAACATACCTACTTCAAACAGTAGGTATAACGATTAAAACACAGTACGGTGTGCGTCTCAAGGTTGCACCAAATGGGAGTCCAGCTCAGCACGTGTCAGTCAAATATACCTGACGCTGATATTCTGCTGGATCCCTGCAGTGACATATGGTTGCTGAGGAGACGTGATATGTTGATGTTGTTATAGTGTTAAGCGAAGAGTATGTCAAGTAAGTATACCTCAAACTTTAATTTATTACAATAAAGTTTCACAGTGCGAAACTTTCTAGTTCGGTGGGTTGATTGTGTTATAATTACGTTTAGATTACTTGAAGTTATATGCAGGGACTGAAAGCGGTTACGGTTAAAGGTTCAGATACCTCATAAAAATATCAGTACCGGTTTAAATTAAAGGTATACCGATACCTTTATAAATAAAGGTTGGGCTAAACCGTTATTTAACCTTAACACGATTTCGGTACCGAAAAATATGCGAGGGGCGTGGCGCGGGTATGCGGGGATGTCGAACACGTTAGAACTGTGTACAATTTGTTTGCTGAACCTACTCTTTTACTCAACTCTTTGTTCGTTGACGACTGTGTGCCGCGCAATACGTTTTTATTCTGTCGATCTGTTACAACCCTTATTACGAGGCAATAAAGCCGACTTTTGCATTCTCTAGGTAAAGTCTCAGTTTTCATTGCAAAGGCAATGCTGAATTGCAGTTATCGCACATTAGCGAAATTTTAATATTAATTTAGTTATCCTAAATCAAGACTGGTGTCAGATTGTCTGGCATCTGACCACCGATCTGATCTGTCCGCTGAATGCGAGACGCACGGAACCAGTCAATGTGGCTGAAACGCTTGGGGGAAGCCTATGTCCGGTAGTGGACGTCTTGCGCTGAAATGATGATGATGACGATGCCTATCTTGCATACGATTTGATCCTTAGTGTGGACCTACCCGTCGCCGTTAATATCGTTATTTACGCAGACAACACCCTGGTGTTAGCCAACGGGGACACCTTCGACGAGACCATCCAGTTTTTCGAGCTCGGGGTGGCAAAAGTCGTGGCGTCGATCTGCGAGCTGGGTTTGTAGATAGTGCCTCATAAAACTGAGGCTATGTTTTCATAAACTGGAGAGGGGCAGATAGCCGCCCAGCTGGGGCTGGTCTGTGTTAGCAAACTTACCCTTTGAGCTGTCAGCGACAAGCTCTGTAGGGCTTGGCTTTGTCGATGCAGTCCTACCTTGCCTGGCTCCTTCAGAGCCGGCAAGGTGGCGTGGTCTTGAGGGAGAGCGCTACGGTCGTGTAGATCCTCAAGGCAAGTGCGGTGATTTTCCTTCTCGTGGTTGCCGCCCTGTTATTGGTCTAATTCCCTCTGAAATAGACGTAACTGAAATCACCGGGCGACGTATCACAGGGGTGGCGAGGTCATGCCCCTGGGTGTCCACCATTGAACAAGTAAAATGTTGGATAGCAATGACCTCCCGCGTGTTTGTGCCGTGCGCGGGGACCCGTATCCTGGTGATTGAGTGGAGCAGGTTGCACACAACACATCACTTTGGCCCGGATTTCTTCCAACACGGGAGGCCGTAGCCTAGCCAGCTACGGCCAATCGGCTGCGGGGTCCGGTCAGACGGCCCCCAGGCGAGTTCACTCCCATTGGGGGCTTGCAGACGGCGGCGCTCGCTCGCATCGCTAGTGGTAGTGGTGTGAGTTGGTGTCGTGCAGTCTCGTAAGCAACTAATGGGGGGGGGCTATATCCCTCGGCTAACCCCTGGTGCTACCGTAGCATCGCCACTTGAGCACTCCATGGAGGGTGGGGATAGTCGAGGGATGAAATTTATATCGGGATTTTAAATGGATTTAAATTAAAAAAAAAACCACAAGGCGAAAGGACCGGCGAAAGTTGGGACTGCACTCCAAAAGGTGGGACCGGCGAAAGCTGGGACTGCACACCAGACGGCGGGACCGGTGCAAGCCGGGACTGCATTTTCCTTAGCAGGAACGTCCAGAGGCGAGACTGCAGTGGGATCGTCTCGAGGTGGGGCTGCGGCGGGACTGTCAAATGACGGTACTGCTGCGGCACTGCCGAGGGTCGGCACTGCTGTGGGACCGTTGAAGGACGGAACTGCACACCAGACGGCGGGACCGGCGCAAGCCGGGACTGCTTTTTCCGTAGCAGGAACGCCCGGCGGCGAGACTGCAGTGGGGTCGTCTCGAGGTGGGGCTGCGGCGGGACTGTCAAATGACGGTACTGTTGCGGCACTGCCGAGGGCCGGCACTGCTGCGGGACCACCTAAGGGCGGAACTGCAAACCAGCCCACCGGGCACAAAGGTGCTGCCAAAACTGGCGCGACACGTGACCCTTGTGTCGGAGGTCGAATGACCTCGGACCTTGGGGCCCCGGACGCGACCGGCAAAAACAGCACCTCGTCGTCTCCCGGCGGCCGGCATGAACCAGGCTGGCTTCCGGTTGGACGATCTGGGGCGCGCAGGAAAAAGCGCCAAAAGTTGAGACAGCAGGCGGCTCTAGAGGGGACTCCTACGGAGGGCCCATCAAAGAGACCGCGTGCTGCTCTCAGCGGCGACAGCGGGGACATGGCGGCCAAGAGGATGAAGACCCAAGGGCAATCATCCTCAACCGGATCCTTTAGGGATGCGGTGGCGGCTGTGAAACTCGCTGTCGTCACAGTCAGGTACCCGGAAGAGTACTTGAGGGCGGAGGACTTGGTGCCAATCCAGGAGCTCATAATTGAGAAACTGGAAGTGGCGCCGGATCCTCTGCCTGTTTTAACGGTTGCTCCCGGAGTTGTCGCGGGTGCAGTTCATGTATCCTGCGACGACTCTGACGCAGCTAGCTGGTTTCGGGGGGCCATCCACAATGTGGAACTTGGCCCCTTGAAACTCAAGGTTGTTGACGCCAAGGACCTTCCAAAGCCAGTCAAAATGGCATGGAAGAGTCGCAACTTGGCGTTGCAGGACTCTGCCCGGGCCATTCGATTGCTCCAGCGGCTTAACCCTGCCTTGAGGACGAGCGACTGGAAGGTCGTGAATACTCTCACTGAGCAGACCGGCATCCGTCGTATCGTCCTCATGGACGGGGTGTCCGCTGGGGTCATCAAGGCCGCGGGCTACTCTCTTCCAGGAGGAATTGAACGGTATTCGTTCAAACTCCTGGAAGAAGATAAGGGAGAGGCACCCACTGCGGAAGCAGAGGCGGAACCCTCCGAGGATGGACTACACCGACGTGAGGAGGCCATCGAGGAAATCTCTGCTTACGGCGCAGCGCAGGAGGCAGAGATTGGGACCAGGGCGTCAGAGGCAGACCACGAGGATGACATCCTCGGGGAGTTCGACACCCTGGGGATTGAGTCGCCGATTGCTCTCGAGGAGACCCAGGCGATGGAGGAGGAGCCTCAAAACTAAGGCCCTCCTATATTAACACAGGCCCATCAAAATCATCCAAGATGGAGGGACTAAGGTGTGTACAAATTAATTTGCATCATTGCAGAGCCGCTACAGCCCTTCTGGCTCGGCAACTGAAGCTTAACACATATGACGTTGCCTTGATACAGGAACCTTATCTATATAAGGGGACTATAAAAGGCTTAGGTGGGACAGGAGGCACGGTGCTCTATGACTGTCCAACTAATGACGCGAGGACTTGCATCTATATCAGGGGCGGTATAGAGGCAATGCCCTTACGTACTTTCTGTTACAGGGATCTCACAACAACTTTGATCCAAGTGGGGATGGGCACAGAGAAAAGGAAAATTATCCTTGCCTCTGCCTACCTCCCATATGAACAAAAGGAACCAGTAACACCACTAATCAGAAGACTGGTTGACTACGGCAACCAAGAAAACCTCGACCTGATACTTGGCTGCGATGCGAATGCACACCATGTCGTTTGGGGCAGCTCGGATGTCAACAAACGAGGGGAGGATTTGTTGGACTTTGTGGTAAGCTCTTCTTTACAAATCCTTAACGCAGGCAATAAACCTACTTTCAGGACCTCGGCGAGAACTGAAGTTATTGACCTGACACTGGCTTCAAACAAGGCCAGCGCTTACATCGAAAATTGGCATGTATCGGATGAAATCTCTCTGTCTGACCATAATTATATATGCTTTAGGTTTAGGACGGCGGGAGAAGCCGAAACTAGACGAAGGAGAAACCCAAGACATACAAATTGGGACTCGTACAGGAGGGACCTAAAAGTAAATCTAGGGAGCCCTAAAGGTAAGCTTAATTCCATACTAGATATAGAATTTGAAGCTGATAGAATCAAGGTGGGCACCATCGGTGCATGGGTAGATAACTGCCCAGAGAAAAAGGCCTTTTGCAAAAAGGTACCATGGTGGACTCCTGAACTAGCTAAAATACGTCAGGAAACACGACAGGCCTTTAATGATGCAAAAGCCAGGAAAGATTTCTCTGACTATCATAGCATGCTGACGAGGTATAAGACGGCGGTACGCAAGGCCAAAAGAACTAGTTGGCGGCAGCATTGTACCTCCATCGAAGCTCTGCCAAATGGAATGAGGTTGTGCAAAGCAATGTCCATGACTAAGACAAACCCACTATCATCTGTAAAGGATGAGAATGGGTATCTAACGGAAACTGGACAGGACACTCTGGGCGTGATGTTTAGAACTCACTTCCCGGAATGTATACTGCGCGATAGCGATGAAGAGGAACCAGTCACAAGGGACGAGCTCACAAGGCAAACGTCCAAAAATAACTGGCTCACGGCAAAGAAAGTGGTAGATGAGAATAAACTGAAGCTTGCCATAGCGGGCTTCCAGCCTCTCAAATCCCCTGGTCCGGATGGCATCTACCCAATACTATTGCAAGAAGGGGCATCTGTTTTGATACCTCATTTGAGTAAGCTCTACAGAGCCTGCATAGCCTTTGGGTACGTACCCAAGGCATGGAGGGAGGTCAAAGTCACCTTTATACCGAAGGTGGGAAGGCCGACTTACGAAGAAGCTAAAGCTTACAGGCCAATTAGTCTATCATCCTTTCTCTTAAAAGCTCTGGAGAAACTGGTAGACAGGTACCTAAGAGAGGGACCACTTAAAATCTTCCCTCTACATAAACTACAGTGCGCCTACAGCCCTGGCAAATCTACGGAAACGACATTGCATTATGTTGCGAGTCGAGCCGAGGCTGCGCTAGAGGGACAAGAGATCTGTGTCGGGGCTTTCCTAGACATAGAGGGAGCCTTCGACAAGACAACATTTGAGTCCATACGCATCGCTGCAAAGGAACATGGCATCAATGATACCACGTGCAACTGGATTGACTATATGCTGAGAAGCAGAATAGTCAGATCGGAACTGATGGGAGACAGACTTAGTGCAAAAACAACAAGAGGTTGTCCGCAGGGTGGAGTGCTGTCACCATTATTATGGTGCTTGGTAGTAGACTCGCTACTTACCAAGCTCAATACTGGACCATTCTACACAGTAGGCTATGCAGATGACATAGCCATAATGGTTAATGGTAAATTCCCGAACATAGTCTCTGGATTATTACAACAGGCATTGAGGATGACAGAGGAATGGTGTACAAAGAACCACCTCTCTATCAACCCAAGCAAAGCAGTCATTGTTCCATTCACGAGGAAGAGACAACTAGGAAACCTAGGAGAGCTCTCCCTCAATGGAATAAAGCTGCCCTGGTCTACCGAAGTTAAATATCTGGGTGTAACGCTTGATAAAGAACTCAGGTGGAAAACTCATGTGGAAAATATTACGACGAAAGCCCTACGAGTGTTCGGCATGTGTCGTTCCACCTACGGTAAAACTTGGGGGTTAAAGCCCAAAGTGATACGATGGCTGTACCGGACAATGATAATACCTATTATCACATACGGCAGCATAGTGTGGTGGCCCAGAACAAAGCTTGCCTCGTGCAAAGCGCCACTCACCAGATTACAAAGAACAGTGTGTCTAGGCATCACGGGCGCTTTCAGGACAACACCTACGGCAGCGATTGAGAGATACCTCAATATCCCTCCTCTGCATATGATGGTTGAATTAGAGGCAAGGAAGACATTACATCGACTTGCTGTGGCTGGACTATGGGATGCCTCTAAGCCAAGGACCAACCATACAAAGTTTGACGGGAATGAAGGCCTGGATCGGGTAACAAGCATGTTATCCGATAAAATGCAAACTATGTTTGTGTTTGAAAGGTCTTTCAAGGTCCAAATCCCTACAATAGAGGACTGGACGAAGGGAATCGATCCACCAGAACAAGACAGTCTGGTGTGGTACACTGATGGATCCAAAATGGAATCAGGTACAGGGGCGGGAATATACGCAAAAGGTTACAAATGTAGCAAAAGCCTAGGGAAAATGGCAACTGTATTCCAAGCGGAAACTTATGCCATAATAACCTGTGCTCAAGAGAATATAGATAGAGGAACCAGAGGTAAATCCATATATTCTTAGTGACAGTCAGGCTGCAATCAAAGCCATGGCATCCTACAAAGTGGACTCCGGACTTATTCTGGATGCTGTCCAAACCCTAAACAGGCTTGGGAAGCACAACAGGGTAAGACTGATGTGGGTCCCTGGGCACAAAGGAATCCATGGCAACGAAATGGCAGATGAACTGGCAAGAGAGGGCTCAGCAAATGACTTCGTGGGTCCAGAACCATGTGTAGGCATCTCGACGTGCCTCGTAAAAGCCGCATTTAGGGAGTTTGCAGATCACAGACAGCGAACTCATTGGCTATCTAGCACCGGTCTACAACACTCCAAGAAATTCCTAGGCTCTACGTTCAAAGCCCGGGAATGCATTTGGAATATGAGCAGGGGGCAAATCCGCTACCTGCTTGGGGCCTTTACTGGGCACTTTGGAACCAACGACATGCTCATGAAGATGGGTATAACCGCGACACCCATCTGCAGGTTGTGTGGGGAACATACGGAGCGCATGGAGCACCTTCTTTGCACATTCGATGCACTGGCTGGTAAGCGAATGAGTCTCCTAGGGGCTGGATATCCAAGACCAGAAGACTATAGGCTCATATCTCCCAGTCTCGTTGTAAAATTCATGAAAAGAGTTTTCAACGAGATTGGGGAGGAGTAAGGTATCTAGGGGACCACAATAGATCCCAATGGGTCGAAGTGTCCGAGTTGTTTCTCGGCCCCTCCACAAGATAAGATAAGATAAGATAGCCGCCCAGCTTGTCAGTGACAGTTGGAGATGCGCAAGCCCAGGTGGGTTGATACATTAACTGTCTTGGCCTAACCCTGGATGGTTGGTGAGGCTTCGAAGAGCAATTTGAGCGCCTGCAAGTCCCTCGCGTTGAAAAGGCAGTGGGTGCTTTGCATACGCGACACTACTACTCAACTTCGCGGGACCATGAGAAGAAGTTCGCCGCCTCTACGCAGTGTCGTGTGATCGATGGCCCTTAATGGGACGCCTGTTTGGTCAAGCAGACTATCAGGTGTCCGACGCTGCAGGACTAAATAGTCAGTGGAAAATGGTCATTCGTATCGCATGAGGATACGGAACGATATCCTTTGAGGCGGAAACACTCCTGGCACGCTTTCCTCTGCTAGATATTCTGGCGGATATGGAAGCGAGGGTTTACAACCGAATTTGCAGCATCCACCAGAACGGTGATAGCGCGCCAGAAATCGCTGTATTTAGGCTGAGACGGCAGGAACGGCAACACGCGCTCGAGCGGTGGTGCGAGCGGCTACAGCAACCGCAATTTTCACACAAGCACGGTGTCGAAGCCGTCCTGCCGTACTTTGAAGCATGGCTGAAAAGAGTGGGACGCATCTCCTACAGGCTCACCCAGGTACTGAACGGGTACGGTTGCTTCGGTGAGTATCTGAATAGGATTGGGTGAGACACCACGGCAAATTGGCACCACTGTGGAGGCGACCTTGACTCTGCACAGCACACGCTCGAAGAGTGCCCAGTGGGCCTCTGAGCGGCAGTTCGTAGTCGCCAGGATCGGGTGAGACCTGTCTTTTCTAGCAGTGGTGAGGGTCATGCTGGCAGAGATAGAAAACTGAAGGAAAATGGCCTCCTTCTATGAGACCGTGATGGTCGAGAAGGAGGCCGCCGAGCGAGATCGTTAGAGGGCCGATCCCACTCGAAAAAGAAGGAGCCGGAAAGCCAATTGCCCCGATGCCTAAAACGTCAAAAGACCAACTGGTTACAAGACATCTGTACCAATATTATAAAGAGGAAAGATTTTTTGTTTGTTTGTTTGTTTGTATCGAATAGGCTCCGAAACTACTGGACCGATTTCAAAAATTCTTTCACCTATGGAAAGCTAAATTATATATATTTTTCCCAGTAACATAGGCTATATCTTATTTTCGAAAAAATTGGGGATCCTTAAGAAAATTGCAATAATGTAACCCAAAGTAACAATATTTTGCCTATAAAATTCATTATTTGGCGTGCGCTGAGAAAACTATGGATGATACTTAAAAATTATGTACTACATGATTAAAGAACTCATTATTAACTAAATTTAATTAGATCGCCGGTAGAAACAAAAGTTGGTTACATGTTTATTGTAGTAATAATCATTCTTATTCAAATAAATAGTTTAACAAATTGGTAGGTAGGTAGATAAGGTAGATAGGGTAGGTGGGTATGTAGGTAGGGAAGGGTAAATAGGGTAGGTAGGTGCAGATGAGTAGATTGGTAGGTAGGTAAGGTTAGGTAGCTAGAAGCATGAAATTTGGCAAAAAGGTTCCTCAAGTGACGTAAGTGAGCACTAAGACAATATTTTTGGAAATTCTACCTCTTAGGGGGTAGAAAGTTTGTATGAAAAATCAAATTCCGTTGGCTAAAATTCTTCAAGCTTGGCACAAATAGTAATCTAAGTAAATGATAAAGGTTGCCACTATTCGTTTTTCGTTGCTAAGTCTGGAGACTCTGTCCACCCACCAAGTGAATCCAGGAAAGACGGTGGCACAGTGATCACGTGCTGCCGTGCACAGCGAGGCTCAGGGGAGACGCTCTATTGTGTGAAAACTTTGAATTGGCGTTAGATGTTTTGTTTTGTATCCTTTGTGACCTTCCACGTTTCGCACCCATAGAGCAGCACTCAACTGGTTGCGCACTTAGCTAGGCCCAGCTTGGCGTGTCGACCTACTGGGCCCAAAATATTTAAAGATGTAAAAATTAAGGGAAATGAAGCTGGAGTCCTGCTCCGGGGCGCTCCGCGGGCCTGTCATGCATGTTGTGACCTTTGTAAGATAAATGTACCTACCTACATTATATACCTACCTACTAAACCACACGCCACGCCAACGTTCGCAAATTGTCAGTAGGTAAGCTTGCTTATGGGTCCTCTTATTAGGTACCTAGTCGAAATCAACTACCTACCGACGTGGTTAATAGAGTATGTATACACATGCCCGTATCTGGCATAAATATGTGCAAGTAGCTTGCATATATGCCAATATGACATTAACCAATCAGAAGTTATTATGGCACATTAGCATGCAAGCTACTAGCACACTTTTACAATTAACCTATTACAGGGACGTAGGTAGTGTAGGTACCTAACTAAAGCAGAGAAACGTAAGAAAACCTTAGGTAGGCACTTGGCTTAGTCCAGCCACGGTCGTGTCCTTCCGATCGATACCGACTGAGTTATAATAATACGACAGGTCGACACAGTGGTGAGGCGATGCGTCAAAGAAAACTCCTATTTATTAAGGTTTAGGTACTGCTACCGAAGAAATGCGGACGAGGAGGCAGAACGTGTGAGGGAGACGCAACGGAGACGCCCTCACGCCCCCAACCACCGCAGGAGACGTCCCGGGCGTCGGGCGTCGCAAGACCATTTCCGGCCACCGTAGACGCGGGCTTGCGGACGGCGAGCAGCGGGTTGCTCGCCGTCCGATAAGGACCAGGCCCGAGTCGACCGAGTAAAAGAGATGTTAGCAAAACTAATGGGGTCCGCTAGGGCCGATGCCTGTCTGAATCGCGGATAAATTTGAAAAAGAGTTACCGCGGCCCTGGCTCAAGCAACTGAAGGAACACGGGTGGGTTTTAGTCAGTAAAAGTCTGACACGCCCTCTCTCAGTCACTGGATGATATCACAACCTAAAAAAAAAAAATGTACTGCTACCGAAATATTTATAAAAGGTTATAGTACTTCTACCGAAATATACCGGTATGCATTTCCAACCTCAAAATGCCGCTTCTGAAAAAAATTACGATATCTAAATATTTCGGTAACCCTTATTTAACGGTAACGTCATACTGAAATTTAAAGGTACCTAAATTTTTAGGTAATTCAGTCCCCGGTTATATGTATAATATCAAAATTATGAAAAGAGACAATAAACAAAATTTTAAATATATATAATAATGAATAATCTTATACTAACTAATCAATAAATGATGACGTAGGTGCAAATAAAATAAACGATTTGTCTAGACTAAAGTTGTCTATGTTTACAATAAATAAATATACGTAAATAACATGTATTGTATATTTTAATTAGTAGTTATCCAACAAAAGATCCACAAGTTATTCAATTACCAAGTGCCTATTATACCCTTTGTTCACAGGTTTTGACCACAAGATTCTTAAATCGGGAAGGACTTGACAGCCAGTTATATACTGGGCGTGTTCAAAACAGTCATCCCCAGTTTTTTCTGAGAGGCGATAGGAAACAGTCATGTTATACATAATGGGTCCGGGTAAGCTACTAAATCGGAGTAAGATAACCCAGGGTGGCGCAAGCGGGCCTAAGTTAGCAAAAAATGTTACGAAAACAAAAAGAAAATATGAAGTGACTTCTACTTCAAAATTCTCATTGAATCTGTTCCAAGATCCAAGAGCAAATCCTCTTCTTATAGCCGATCCAACAAAACAAATAACTCTTTACTCCTTTCTTAACAAAATCCAACTTTTACAAAACTACTCCACCGTTAATAATCTTCGCTGAAACCTCGTTAAGGTATTACACCACCCTTTTCCAATACAATACGGCTTTAGAAACTCCTAGCCAAGACTTTGGCAAGCCGTAATACCGGCTTACTTACTTTCGATCTGGCTTTCAGTCTAGTTCCGCTTTCTCAGCGCCTTTCAGTTTCAGAGCTTTGCTTACCTTGTCCAACATTTTTATTCACAAAGAACTGAGGTTTCGACAGGTTGACTTCTAGTTTTAAAAATCTTTGAAAAGATTTCGCTATTTTGTTCTAGTGGTTTCTGCTAAAAGTATTTCTAACCATTATCTGTACCCTTTAAACATTTTTCTATTTTTATTACCACTGTAGAGTATTATTCTAGCTTTGTAAGCGACTAGAACCTGAACACAATTTGCTTTAGTGTTGTTTTAACGATAGTAATATGTAACCTTTTCTCGACATTTATTGATGTAGTTTAAATTTACACACGGTTCAGGCAGCTACTACTTTTTTTTTTTAATTAGTGTATTTGTGTGTATGTATAAAGTTATGTGTTTTTGCATTATTAAGTATTGATAGTCTTTTATTGAAATTGAGAAATCGAAATACAGTGTCGTTTTTTAAGGGCCTACATATCCTTTAAAGCCGTAAAAAGGTAACTTTCTAAAGCATACTCCTTAGTAACGGCTAGGTTAAAAGGTAAAAAAAAAAATTGATTCATGTACATAATTTTGAACACAAGGTTTTTTCGTGTAACTAATATAGTATTGCTTTAAATAAATAATTAACAACACGATATTTTTTCGCAACGTTTGGCAACTCCTCCAAAACGACTTGGATGTTTAAAAATATTTTTACACAGAAAAATAGGTGGCTGGCATTTCTTCATAACTAACATAGCATAAGTAAATCAAATAATATTTTACAAACAAAACTGTTCTAAAGGTTCAATATTGATATTTTGGCATCGAGCGGGCGTACGGCCAGTACTGCGTTAACATTGGGGTGTATATAACGCCTTAAATAAACTTGAACAAATTATACGTAAGTTTGTATTTATATTATTTTTTGTAACTGCTTTATTTGTCCTTATCTGAATGAGGATGCCTTTATTCCATACAGAAGTACCATGGCATATCATACTCGTTTAAGCAAGTAGTTCTTACTGGTCCCTATCATATTAATTACGTCTCTAAATCAGCGTAAGCGGGCGGTGGTGCTGTAGCCATACTCTGTGCCACACAAGAGATTTAACTTAGGAGAAACTATGTTTTATCATGGACACGCTAAGGCAAAGAAAATGTATCTAAATGAGACCCCAATAAACCACAACATTTCACCTACAAAATGTTTAAGAACACCTAAAAATATTTGAACCATCTCTAGTCTCAAGGCCCTCGTAACATAGAAGCTTACAAAGTTCGCCCGAGCCGAGAGTTACTTTGAATACAGTCGTAACCTACCTAAGATACGTTCGCCGCAACACTACTTGTCTGGCTGTTTACATTTTTAACTAGACTAACATCAGTTGACTATTTTTATTGCTATCTTTGTTGGAAGAGAGCCTTGAATTTTTGTGTCTAGACTTTTTTATGGTGCAATTTCTAATGTTTTACAAATGTTGTTCTTGAGATTTAATTATCATTATCTTTCTGCTTCTGTCGCATGTGACTTGGGGATGGCGCAAAATATTTTCTTATTCCATTATCTCCTATAAACCGTTAAGCCATCATTCATTCCCATCCTATTCATCATCCTCCCTATTCTTTCACTTCTTTTGTAATATTGCTGATTTCAGCAGCAAATATTGCAAAAGTTTTTTTTTTATTATTTGTAATTTCAATTATAAAGTAACAAACTCGCAAATTAATTGGCACAAAGCATTTCATTTCCTACAAAATCCCGTAGCAAATCAAAGTACATTTTCATTGTTGTAGCTGAACAAAAGAAGTAGTACCAAAGTAGTACGTTCAAATACTAATAAAAATAGAAGAACTAAAATGTCATTCTTCCAGTAAATATAAATAGCTATTTGCTATGATTTCACGTCATAAAACTGAAATTAGAAACTTTCCATTTAAAATAGTTCTACAAAGCGCCACGAACTACGAGAAAGCTACAACTTTAGAAAAATAACATTTGTCTATTAATATTTTCTATGAAAATTAGTATATTAATATAATAACCAACTTTTGCTAGCTTTGCAGTTAGGTAAGCGCTAGACAAAATAGACAAAAATAAACAAACTGTCATTTCAAAAAAAGAACATAAGTGATCCTACAATCGAACCAACAAATTCAGGACCAAATAACTACGAGTAGAAGGTTCGAAACACTAAAGGGACCAACTCGTGCTACTGTCTTCTGTTGTCTATAAATGTCAGTTAGAGACAGTGACGTACGCAGATCGCATGTCCACCCGCGATATATCACTAGAAGGGGAGGGGGGAATGGAAAAACGACCCTTCACCATTGAGATAATATGTACTAGAGAAGCTATCCTCAGTAAAGGACATGCTCCATTTTGACAAGTTTAAACTAAACTTCGCTGCAGCGCTGAAACAATAATTAGCCGTCTAACAAAACAGTATAAACACGCAGCGCTAGAGCGCTTATAAGGTATAGTTTTCTCGCGATCAAAAAGACGGAAGCGCCGTGATTTTCATGGCGCTTACGCGTTTCGTTCAACATTCTGCAACAACTTGTCACTCATATAGACTAAACTGCTGACTGACTACAGAAGCGGTACCTACATAGCTTTATACCTAATAAGCTTCATTAGAATTCACACATTTTTACAAAAAAAAAAAATGTTGAAATACCCTTAGTAAAGTAATAATTAATTTAATATTATATTTATGTACTACTTTTTTGGGACATTCCCACAGCATTATTCCCAAATCACTGCAACTCCTGAAAGCCAGAATCAATAGTGGTGACCACCAGAAAAGCACCGAGGCAATGAAGCTCGACGAAGTCCCGGAGAATGAATTTAACTGTCTTGGATCCCGCAACGAAATTAATCAGAAAAGAATAGGGGAGGAGTAGGAAAAAAATAAAATTTCCAGTTCCCTCCATATCAAGTAGGAGACAGAACAAACAAGGTCAATAGGCACAAAGGGTCATTTACAACTGGGATAAGCCCAGTTGCCTAGCACCACGGATAAAAATTAGCATTAATATTAATGGGTCCTAACATTGTGAGGACTCGTATATTTGATTCCAATAATAAATAGGTATGGCAAAAACGCTTGAACGTACGCAAATTTGTTTTAGTTACCACAAGATCCGTATAGTAAACATCTTCTGATGCAGCCTGTACATTATTCAACATAGAATACATGATTTATACATGCTTTCATTCTGCCAAAGAATACACTCCCATAAGATATGATGTGCAGATTGTACATATTCGTAGTCAGATGTAGAATACTGACATAAAGGCGAGGCAACGAGCTTTAAAGTTTTAAAGTTACCATGCCCTGTGAAAAATTGGGCAACACAGTGTTCCACCTCCAGCCACGTCCTGGCCAGTCGCACGTGAAGAGATGGAAAGAATTGGTGGAGGTATCGGCCCTTGATGGAATTATCCCACCTACATTGCCATTCGGATAAAAGTTCCTCCCAGACGTCAATATGTGGTTCAAATAATCTAGAGATTTTCTCACAGTCACTCCGCGTCCATGGTTTCTCGTGCTGAATAGTACATTGCAGCACATCGTTCAAGCAAGTACCGGTAAGGTCTCAGTACTAACCGTCCTGTTTGTTTTGCATAAGAATAACAAAGCTAAACGCTGACTTTGAAGTAATTTACGTCGTCCCATTATTTAGGTACTAGCTGTCCCCGTGACTTCGCTCCCATCAACTGGATACCTACATACCCTACCCTACCCTAGACACCTAACCACCTATCATAACTACCAATTTGTTAAACTATTTATTTGAATAACCACAGTCAGTTCCTTTCTGAATATACTTAAGTTAGTTATTTTCCGCTATAAAAACCAAAGTCAGCTAATTCTACCTACACTTGTTACACAAATTGTCACATCTTATTTTTTAGTCTATATGAGAAATGAGGCAACATAGCGTCCACCAAATATTTCAATTTAAAAATGATTTTCTAGTTACTCATTGACGAAAAGTTATTCCTTTGCATTTCGCCGTATTAGTTGAATTATAAGTGCAATATCTTAAAACACACGACAGCGTATTTAATGCGTTTGAACGTTTTTTCGTTTAAAAACAAACAATGACATAGGCGCTCAACATCTAGCAAGCAACTGAGTGAAGTGCGGCCGGCCGACCCCACATGAACTGAACACAGCAGTGATGTGTGGTGACTTCTCTAGTGCGTAGTACATTATTACCTCAATGCCCTTTACTTAAGACATTAGACAATGTAGCGAAAACAAGACAATGTAGTTTTTAGTGACACAATTTGCAAAGTTTGTTGTTCCTACTACTTTGTTCTTAAATGGTATCATAGAAATGTTATTCTAACAAGCTAATCAGTTTACCTAGTCAGGAACGTGAAGCACTGGCAGCTGAAAGCCTTCCAACATTCAGGCCACGAGAGTCCGCTGGAAGCGAGAAGCATGTAAAAGGTCAGTCGGCGTGGCGACGCAAAAAGATGTTCTGCGTCCAGTACTGTTTAGCAGTGAACACTTTTAGATGGAAGGTGATGTTTATGATGAAACTGGCTCGTGTTAATGCTTGACTGTGACAGTGCCAAAGGTTTCAGGAAGGTGTGGCATTCACCCGTTGACTGGATTGAATGCCTTCTCGCTATCAATCCACGGACTAACCTGTGATACATTTTCAGTTTAACGGTAGTAGGTATTGTCAATCCAAGAATCGCTTGCTTTTGCAAGAAAGCTTTTGTTTCTTGTTAGAAATTGCAATTTAAAAAGCAACACCACATTTTATTAGATCCCTTTCTCGCTATTCTGTCTTATTTTGCTCAAATCTTTTCCAGGTTTTCCGACAAGTTAAACTGTTCGGAGAAACTTTCAATCGATCTTTCTTTTAGATATAGAAACAGAGATTGACTGATTAACGCTGGCACTTTAATTTAACTGTTTTAACACATTTTCAAAACCTTGCTATTTTATTTCGTTCAATATCGAAAGAAAAAAAACATACTTATTTATTTGTATTGGACCTATTAAGCATAGAAACTGCAGTATAAAAGTAAAGTCCCTGTATGTGGCTAGACTGATACATTAAAAAAACGGTAAGTTTTAATTAATACAACTGTTTTTGGCTCTTCCAACTCGTTGCCAAATACCACATCTAACTGAAAACATCAACATAAAAGAAAAATTTCTTGTAAACAAATAATAAAGATATCATAACAAAACGCAACAACAATATATTTTACAAAAGTACTCTTCAAGAATACATGTTCCTTTTACAACCACCTTTAAAATCAAATAAACATGAGCACAATGCTGCAAAGTAGACGCGTCTATTCTACATGCTGCCTCCGCATAGAAAGGGTCATAAAAGTTACCTTCTTTACCCCTGAGTGGGGAATCGTAAAGTTGCACACTTTCGGTTATTCGTTACACTTTGAAACCGGTTTGGTTTCGGGATCACAAATAATACGTAATTGAATTTCGCTTGCTCTTTGTTGAGATGAATTTTTCAGTTTCATTCGGGTTGGAACTTTCGTTCTTTTACAAATCCTATAAAATAAACACGGCTGGCATATACACCGTAAGAAAAAGTGTTTTTTTGAGACTACCGATCCAGTAAACAGGGCGATAATTTTTCAATATAGTTAATGTGGCGTAAACGCATTGTCCAAAAGAGAATATTTCAAGGTATATATTTTCAGGGGTAAAAAACCAAAAATTCCAATTATAGCTCAGCCCGACCTCAGAGATTCATCTTATCCTAAAACAAGGTATTATCAGTTAAAATCTAAGAAAAAATTAAAGACCGCAACGTCACCCGTCTCGCATCACTGGCATTGTGGCCATCTAGCTTCAACTTAAAATTCTTTCAACTACCCGCAATGCGACTTCCACTCACCAATCTCTACTACTACTACTTCAGTACTCTGTGTAAATAATTTAGGAGCCTCTGTGCTCCCAAACTTTTTGGGCTATAAAACTGGCACACAAAAGCATCGTGCCTGAATGATGTATCCATCCATCTTATCATGTTGGAAGCTTTACGCGACGGAGACATGGACGCGTAAACTGGAGAGCAAAGATATCTTGACACAAAGATCAACGAAGCATCAAGTGTGGTTTAATTAAAGTTTTTTTAGGTGGGTTCAATATTAAATGTGCAAATCTGTGAGAGAATCTTTGCAAAAGAGGAAAAAGAAAAGTTCTTCTTAGTCCAGGTGATGGTACACTTTTAGTGATTTTTGTGAGCGCTGTAAAAGGAAAAAAAAAATGTACTTAATATACTGTACTTCTCTGTAATATTGCCGTAAGATTCACTGATGTGGGCTTCATAGATCGTCGATAGCTTGCAGAATAATATGACAGGCGCTGAACTATATCCTTCTTCAAAAGACAGATAACAATGAGTTTGCACATACTATTCTCTTCAAGTTTTCCTTAAAATATTGTATCATATCTACTTAACTAACCAAAGATTGTGACCTATCTTAACTTTTTTTTCAACTTCAACAAAGTGACCTTGACGAAAATATTTCATTATAATCCAAAAGACACGACAACATCCAAAGTTTTCCGCCACTTAATAAACATACAAGTCCCCAATATCCTTGCTTACCAGACCTTCACATATCCAAAGTCTTCTTCGATCCTAACTCCCGGTATTGCTTCGCAAAGTAGCGCGTACCGTGTCACGATAAGGTGAACCGAGCCCGCTGGGACTTCGATAAGATTCGTCAATGCGTCGTAGAATCGTCGCACCGCAAAAACAGGGGTAAGCTAACGGCTTACATTTTTTGTTGGGAGGACCGACTTGGGAAATCATTGACAGTTTTTTTGCTGGTTTAGAATATTTTTTTTTGTTATTAGTTAGAGATAGAATAGAAAAAAGGAATCCAAGGAATTCTTACGATTCCTTTAGTTTTGTGATTTTTTCTTTTTCATACAACGTCGCCCAGTTTCTTTGGTGTCCGCTCAACATCTTTCACATAGTTTAACAATCGTTTCTTATTTCTTTTCTTACTCTTGAATCGCGTAATAAAATTTGTACTCGTATCTTACTAATATTATAAATGCAAAAGTTTGGATGGATGTGTGTGTGGAAGTGTGGATGGTTGTTACTCAAGCACGCCAGATCGGTCGCACGGATCTGGATGAAATTTGGCGCAGAGGTAGATTATAATCTGGAATGGCATAATTTTCATCCAATTATAATGTTCCCTTGGGATAAGAAAACATTTTTCACGTGGGCAAAGCCGCTGGCAGAAGCTAGTAAATAATAAAACGTTATTGCCATATTTTATAATTATTATTCGTAGGTTCGCGTTTGACTACCATCTCTTCTGATGAAAAGTCATGATGTTGTTGAAGATGGAGCAAGCTTGTCTAAAAGTCCTATTGACTATTGACTTAATGATTCCTAGGTTCTAGACAGATTACGAATAATTTACTTTTTCTGTACACGCACCACCGCCAAACGAGATAAGTTCAACCAAAGGCCTCAAAGGCCTCAAAGACGACCATTCACAAATTCTCACAAAAGAAAGAACACAGATCAATACGAGACCAGCGCAGTCAACCCGATTAAACAGTGTAAAAAGCTACAGCTCTACAAAAGGTGAAACTGGCTGGCTTAGACAATACGTCGCGTTAGTCGCCGGCCTCAGGCACAAAACTTTTTATCCCTTACCATTCCATGATTTTTTTTTACTCTCTTTGTACAATTCAAAGTTACAAAAGCAATGTCCGACAATCCGACTCGCCTAGGGTGTCGGGAAAATTCACCAACGCAGCGACGCTACTTACTAAAACGTAGGGTTTCACATAAAAAATAACGGGTTTATACACAAATATTGCGGTAGCTAAACAAATATGGGTATGTACTGCACTTGAATGCATTAAAAATTAAAGTATCAAGTCTTTTTTATTTTTAAAGCGCTAATCTGAAAAACCCAGCTCTGACTGTATTAACATTTTTTGCTAATACTGCTTACATAGTACGAAATAAACACGGAACAATAATACTCCCTTGTGTTCACTCGTATTATTTTGTGTCTAGTAAAACACAAAAGAGACCTTATCTCATCAATTCTTAGTAGTAATTAGAGTTTTCTTTTTGCAGTCGAAATTTACTGTGTATTTTAGTTATACCAGAAAGTTGCGGTAGTAGCATCAGCATTACATTTCTCATCAGTGACCTTCCTTCCTATTCATTCCTGCAGCGTCTGCCATAGGTCATAGCGAGACAGCTTCGTTATAATCCGTCGCCGCGTAAGCATATCTCCAGAGCTTTCACCGCTAATATGTCTGCATTTCGTGATACATCCAGGTTTTCTGGTCTATATATGAAACTAGACCTACCTACATAACAAGTTACATTGATTTGAAGTGCTGTGTAAGAAATAGGAATCATCAGTGAAACCACGCTGGCTTGCCGTGTGGTTAACATACACATCGAGAACATACAAAGTCCTAGCAGCAGGAAGGCTACTCCAGACCTCTATATAGGTAAGGCTCTGCATCCTGTGTCCTCCTCTTATTCCTGTTTCTCCATATCAGAAAATAGCCTCATTCCCAATCAATGTATGCTGCCACATAAAGTTTATTACAGTCCACAAAACCGCTGATTCTCATAGCAAAGCTTTGAATCACCGCTTCAGGTTTTAAGAAGCCTGGCAAGAGCTGTTTAGTCAGTTCTATCCATTTCATGGTAAATTGCCCGCACCCCCTCATGTTAGCGTTTAAAGAACCACCCAAAAAGCTCGCAGCGCTAACAGTGTATATAACTGTTATGGAAACAAGAACGTGACAAGACCTCATGCAACATAAAGTAGGTAATTTTATTCTTACAACAAAATGCAAGCATAAAATTTAACCTTCTTTCGCTTTAAAACTCTGTAGCCGAAGATTTAATAACACTGACGTCTATCATACAAGTACGCTGGACTTCATATTATCGATGACAAAATGAAGACAATTGATTTTCGCCAAATTGGCGCTGATAGCAATGTGACTTAAAGTGAGAGTTCATGGTACTAATATTAGAGATGGGACACAGCCTTCGGTGAAAAAATCTTTAATGGGCTTTATCGATCGTGAGAATAAATTAACAATAAGAGAAAAAAAAACCCAGTTATTTTTATAATGATTCATTTTTATGTAATAGATTAATTGCTGTAAAGGTTAACAGAAAAATATTTTCAGTCAGATTGCAAGCTATAAACTAGTTGATAGCGTGCTAGTAAAGTTATAGCGCATTACTGTCAGATCAGTGAGATTTAAATATGGGGATAGGCTAACAACTTATCCTTAAAACTAGTATATTTGAGCAAGTATCTCCTCGCTCAAGTACACTAATTAGTTAATACTTTTAATCGCTCGGATTCACTCGGTTGGCGCCCATCGGATTCGTGAAGGGAACATCATTTTTAAAATAATAATAATAAATGAGATGGGTAATCATTTACAACGGACGTATTTCTCGCTATCATCGCTGAGATCCTGTCTCATTAGAGTTAAGGTGCAAATAAGAGTGACATCGCATTCCAGCAAGGTGAAGACTTATATCAGTTTTCAACTCTGTTTCAGATGCAGATAATAAATTGTTTGACTTCAAAAAATTTGTTTTCAAATTCAAACAGAAATATTAGCTTTACGCCTATATCTATTTTTTGAGAATAAAATAATGAATATAACTCCATAAACAAAAAATCATGTTTTCAAGTTACGTAATTATACAACAATGTCAACCTTGCACGAAAGTTCCCATAAAAAATCACTTACCTCAGTCTGTAACGATCAAAGTAAATATTAATACGAATCTAATACTAAAATAGAACAGGATAACATAATAATTAACACATTTTAGTTGGAATCTAGTAAGACATAGAACATTTCTCAAAACTTTAATAGGTATAGATTGCTAGGTAATTGGCTATTGCACGGTTCACATATAATGGGGATTTTTTTTATAGTATTTGTACATAATGGTATGAAACAAGCACGATAACATTTAAGGATCAATATTTTTGATCAAGATATTTGATTTTCATCAATATATTGACGATAATGACAAGATTGAATCGGTTAAAAGTCAAAACACTGTATCAGCTATGTGCTACAATGAGTAAAACTGAACGTCGTGACGTCATACGGGCTCGGGTTTATTCGGGAACTGTCGAGGTGTTTTCGGTACTGGATTAAAGATATACTTTTCAATTTGATATTACTTTGTAATTATAGCGAAAAAAGAAAAACTAAAAATAGTTTTGGAAATTAAAAAAAAAAATTGGATTAACATACACTTATGTAATTTAGTGAACATTGTGCAATTCCAACAATATTTCGTACATACGTGTCGAATTGACAACCTCCTTTTTTTAGAAGTCGGTAAAAATACAAACATTTTTGTCGAATACAATGTATGCCAATAAAGGATGAATTAGAAAAATCATATTACTCGGTAAAATAGATATAAAAGTGTGGCAAAAAGTTTAAAAAAGCCAGTGTTGATAGCATTTGTAAATAATACCGGTGTCGGTTGTCATACAATTTCCTTCGGTTAAAATTGAATCAGTCGAGAGAAATACAAACAAAATATCATCGAGATGATCACATTTGTAAACAAATTGTTGCGGGTTTTGGCAGTAAGAGTTTGATTCGAAGAATTCTTTCTGAGATTTTTTAAAGGTCATTGTTTAACTTTAGGTACGGTAGTGTTCATAGTATTCCACTTATTGAATTTGTTTCCTAGTATTTTTTATTTTACACCCAAATCTACCTACCTACCAAACAACAGCAAAAAATGCGTGATTAACGTACTAAAATAAATCGCAAATGTAAAATATATTGTTGTGGATCAACACAATAGCTACAAGAAAATGGCAAGACCCTTGTCGAGATGTAGGTTGCTTACGCTTGGCAAGCTTTTTATTATTGATGTGTCAAGTTGAATTATGTACGCCAGTGTACTACAGGCAAATCAGCAGTAAATGGACGTTTGATGGCCGAACATGAATAGAGAGAAGGATGGAGAATTTAGGAAATTATTTCGATATTCAGGAAAACATATTTCCCGAAAATTCTTTTCGCTACAGGGACAGGCATCGGGAATTTTGGGGTCAGTCATGGTAGTTGTTCGAAAAGACAAAATTGTGGCATCTTTAAGGTATACAAACAATTATATCACACTAATATTATGAAGACGTAAGCTTGTGAGTGTGTGTGCGTGTATTACTTCTTCATGCTCAAACGGCTTGACGGATCTAGATGAAATTTGGCGAAGAGATAGACTACAGTCAGAAATAGCACATAGAATACTTTTTAACCTGGGAATATGTTCACTCAGGATAATTTTTGACATTCACGCGGGCGAAGCCGCTGGCAGAAGCTAGTGATATATAATAGTTTAAATTCCTCTTCTGTTTCATTCAGTAAAGTTTCAGTAATTTTACCTTTCTGTGAATGCTGTAGACGATGAAAGCACCTGCATAGCAATGCGATGCTTAGAGACTATTGAAAAAAACGTTCTGTGAGTGTCAAAGATTTCGGACAGAGTACGTTTATATGAACAAATATAAAGGATGGAGACAGGACAAGTGATCATCAACTTGGGCGCAGCTTTTTGGTTCAATTTGTTAACCAATGGTTTGAATTTTCGGTAAAACGCGTTTGTTCATAAATTGTTAGTGTAACAAATGCTGAAATAATTAACTATCCAACTTATTTGATCATTTGTGAGGCTAATAATTGAGGACAAAGCCGATTTTACCGGAACATGAAACCATTGGTTTAGCATATTTAACCATTGGTTGGTTGCTTGGTTTGTTGTTGATACGGTTAAAAAACTGGTCTTAAGATATAAATAATTAAAAATCTAGCTTCATTGTGGATTACGATTTAGTGAGATTGTCACTGTTCTTACCAGTTTGGATTAGACACATTTTATAACCACGCTGGTAAACAGTCCAGAATGGATTCCTATAAAACTCATTTTATTATTTTTGTTTCATGATAGCATACCTATGTTAATTGAAGTTAAGGGTTTCAATATCATTTGTAACAATACCTACTGTGCACATTATTCTCGAATACTGAACCCAATTGAGATTTTCCCATTTATTGCGAAAATATTTGCGAATCTTTTACATCTCCGCCGGTAATTATGGCCGAATCTGCCTAAGTAGTGGATTTCGAGTATAAATGTTTTAATTTAAATATTGTTGCGCAAATGTAGTAAATTTGTTATTGCTAGATATGCATTATGATGTGTTATTTATGAATCTGTAGTACAAGTTACATAATTACCTATAAATGTATCTACCTACATCACCTAGATGCTACACACAATATATAGCCACAGTTAATAGTTATTTTCAAGTTCTTTGTCGTCACTGTGAAGTACTTTGAATAATCAACCCTGTTGGTGGCCAAGAAATGATACCCATAGGTATATTTTTTATAATATATTTTATATGATCGCGCTTGACCGGGTGGTATTAAGCAATGATGATAATTCAAATCAAATCAAATCAAAATTTCTTTATTCAATTAGGCCATTAAGCGGCACTTTCGAACGTCAAAAATAAAAATTAAATGTAATAATAATTGATTCTACCATCCATTCGGAAATGTAGCTTGTTATGGAGAAGAACGGACAAGAAACTCCAAACTTACTCTTTTAAAAAATCAAAAATGTGTTTTACAAGTATTTGGTTACAATAATCTTGTAGGAAAAATACATATATGTGAGAACGATGTAAAAAAAAAAAAACGCACTTAAAAGCGTCTAGAGTAAAACAAACAATTAAAAATACAATAAATAGGTAATTAAAAACATGCGGAGGCAGCTAAGATATGACCAATCCCAACTGACGGCGCCCGTTCACGAACATGACACATGGATCGGCACCACTCAGCTCAACCATCATGAAGGGAACCGAATGATCCAACACATGTGCCACCATCAGAGAGACATTAGAGAGAGCATGACACACTCAACTGCCGGAACACACTGAAGTCAACGAACGACACATAGGTACAGTAAATGGTAGATTTACAGTTAGTACATAGTACTCACATATGTGCTGTGCAGTTATATAATCCAAAAAAATAAATTGAGTTTATACAACACAAATATACATTATAATTATTCGTACAGTCTTCAGCAGGTCCAACAATACTTCAGAACTTTTCTGCTTATCACTTGTTTTTGTGCCCTAGTGGCTGTGGAGCTGGAATAGCGTTGGGCCAAGCATTTTTATCAGCGATGTAATCCCCCAACCTATTATATGCCTGCCTGCATAGTGTGCGTTTTATACAAGTTTTAAATTTCGTCTCATTCAATTCTAGAATGTGTGGCGGTATTTTATTGTAACATTTTATACAGTACCCCCTAAAAGATGACGCTACTTTAGCCAGCCTGAAACCTGGTTGAATTAATTGGTCCCTATTTCTAGTAACATAACTATGTCTATCGCTGTTTTTACTAAAAAGATGTAAATTCTTTCTAACGTACATGATGTTTTCGTAAATATACTGACAAGGTACCGTCATGATGTTAATGTCCTTAAACAGTTCCCTTAGAGAATCGCGCCGGCGAAGATTGTATATCGCTCTGATGGCTCGTTTTTGTAGAACAAAAATTGACTGAATGTCTGCAGCCCTTCCCCATAGTAATATGCCGTAAGACATTATACTATGAAAGTAACTAAAATAGACCAGCCTCGCGGTATCTACATCAGTATTTTAAAAAGTATTCTAATCTAATTATTAAAAAGTCACAATTTAAAAGCAATTGTTTTTTTAAACAATATAGAAAGAATTTGAAGCAGGAACTTCTTTTTTACCCCCGACGGAAAAACAGGGGTGTTATAAGTTTGACGCGTATTCCTGTGTGTTTGTGTATTTGTGACTTTATAGATGAAGGAGATTTAAGCTATGTTTGACGAAAATCGGTTCAGCTGTTCTATAGTTTCACTATTTGAATCGGGATGTTATCGCAAGATATCGTGTCATAATTACGACGTGTTCAATAGATTGTCGATCGAAGCGTGTCTACTACTAGATAAATTATGTAGCATGAAATAAAAAGATGTCGTGGGTATTGTTTTTTTAAATTTTACTTGATAAACTAAGCCTTTATCGAATTTTACTAGGTATCCATATCCTTTCCCTTATTATTTTTTTGTACCGCTCGATTTTATCGCTGCGAGGATGCATTAAAAAATCATAAAAAATATTGTTGCACTCAATTGAAAATTATTTCATGAAAGGTTTTACTGACGTTGGATAAAATAAGATCCAATCGGAGTGCCTAATTCAATTCAAATTTGAATAAATCTGAGACGATACTTTTGATTAGAAACATCGAAAATATTTTATACTTTGGACCTTTTTGGCGCAGCCGTCTGGCACATACCACAAAATAGAAAGTATACAGAAGGGCCACTCCTGCCGATTCAAGAATTGACAGCTAAACTCGACAGATTCACTAGGGTTGCTACTATATTGATTCCAAATTAAAAAAAAAACGTCGGTTGTTTGTTACAAACGTATATACATCGATTCTTTTAAACATACATCACATGATTAAATGCCTTAGAGGGTAGACAAATCAGATATTAATTAAAGATCATGACTCCAAATACGACAAAGACAAGACATAAAAATGGATCCCACTAAAAACATTAAAATGTGTAAAGCACCAAGCTCGACAAAAATATAAATGTGAAAAAAAGTTAATAACATCATAAAACTCGACTGCCTCAGAAGCGAACAAAAAATATGTACTTAAACATGACGAAAATTATGCTGTGCAGTCGGAGGAAACATATGACAAGTTTCATAGCCTTTCCAATTTCGTCTATGGGCTTAAATTAATTTATTATTTTCCTAGACATTGAATTTCTGACTTGTCATCTTGAAAAATTTAATGACCTTTATTTATAACATAAAAATGAATGAAAGAACGAATTTAAAGAATTAATTTAAAGTATATTCGTTCTGTAACAATTAATAAAGGTAACCCAGCCAATGCAACCTAGTCTCAGTACTTTATGTATGAATGAAGTGACAAACGCCCGCACAAAGCACTCATGACAGCCGCGACTGAGCTCACTAAAATCGCAATGCCAATTTTTGTGTGCAAAATGACGCTTTGTTCGTAGTGGCCCCTCTGTCTGCGGCGCGCCGCCGCTCACCTACTTTGTGCACATACTATGATTATTTGTTTTAATTTAATTTTCGGTAAGATCACTATTAGTGACTTTAAAATATCAATATAGTGCGGTAGACCGGTGTGTTGCAGTGTTAGTTATGATGGCTTTATTAAAATTTAAGGCAATAGATATATATTACCTCTAATCATTTTACTTGTTTAATATATTTCCAACTATGCATGTATAACACTATTAAGAAAACCTTCCAAGTGCGTATCGGCATTCGCAAATTTACGGTTCCGTACCAAACCGCAAAAAAAGTTGGTTATAATAAAAACATAAAACATTTAAACATATTTTTTTGACAATTTTATAGGTTTGGTTCAATAATGATTGACGAATGTGGGGGCACAGTTTTTACAGCCAAACGGTTAGCCCTTTGGCTGTAAAGCCTGTACGAAAGACGACGGACAGGCAAACAGACGAACAGACAGACAGACACTTGAGTGACAGCAATAGGGCTCCGTTTGGACCCTTCGGGTACGGAACCCTAAAAATTAGTAGAAATAAATAAATAGGGTTCCATAGTCTGTAGTAATTAACGACGAATAACGCATTACAGTGGGCGGATTCGTTGGCAGTACTGGTTCGTAATGCGCATGTGGGCGGGGGTAATCTATTTTGTGATAGTGCAGAAAGTATTTTCGACGTTTTGTAATCTAAAGTCAAACTAGTTTCGATTGCCAAGCAAATTCTGCTACGCGACCATAGATGGCGGTATTCTCAATGGTCGCAATTATAACTTAATTGCGATTGCCGTAAGGTTGACATTCACGTGGTAGGTCGATATTTACTACTATTCAACCAATGCCACATGAGATTTTTTTTACATTGTATTTTAAATTCAATATCGATATCAATAGAGACTGTCAAAGACTTGATATTTTTTATTTTCATTTGATAGGATATATATTTTTTTGTTAATCAAATAAATTTGGAATTATGTACTGATAATTATACTTATTGAGGTGGGTGGGCCTCTTTATAATATTATCATATAGAAATATTGAGTAGCGAAGTACTTTCAAGAACTAAATAGTGAATAAATTCAAAATATTTTAAATTCCGAAAGAGAAAGAAACAAGGAGCGTGCGTGTGACTGCGAGGTGCTGTGTTTTCCAGGAACAAACCATACTATTCCTCGTGGCTCTAACTACAGAGTACATTTTATATAGGCTCTAACGCGCGGTCGTATCGGCTCCTTTCGCAATTGACATCCTTCATACAGATTATATTGAATTCAGCTTATTTACGTTTGTTGTGTGTGCATCATTGAATAATTGATTTTATTTTTTAGTAGTTGAGTTGAAAATACTCATACTAAAATATTTGTTTTCGGTTTGTTAATATTTGCAGATTTTAACGAATACTATCTCCGTAATGGCAATACTGCAGTATTCAAAGTATTAAGTGACGCTGATTATCAATCTTTATTACGTGTGTGTGAAGCTAATTTGGGTGTGTTGCAAGGGATTTTATCTTACCCAACTTCAAAAGAGGCTGGAATGATTTATGAACTAGTCATATCTTTATTTGTGTAATGAATTATTCTAGCCTTTTATTACCTATGTATGTTTACCAAAGCAATTATAAATATATGTTTACTTTTATATTTTACATATTAATGTTGTAAAATAGTTATAAGGCTAGGATGGGGCTGACATAAACCTCTAGTTTAAAAGCCTCTAAAAAAAAAAGAAATAAAAAAAAAAAAAAAAACAATCTTTATTACAAACGCTTGCCTCTACACGCGGTGGTACACAAATAGACAATATTTTTCAAACTTCACTTGTGACGTTGGATTTTATAACTCCCTCTTCAGTAACCATTGTCCTATGTGGGCCCGTTTTTAGATGTTGTGAGCCGCTGAAACCTTTTCAACGTTGATGTAACACAAAAAGCCCTCTTCTTAGTCCGCATTATTGTGCAACTACGGAACCCTATTATTGCGCGTGATCCGAGATGCACTTGACCGGTTTTTTATTTTATTTATTTTTTTCGCCTGACTACAATTGTTACAAAAATAATAACCTTATAATACAAGCAATACTATAAACTAAGTATATAATATGATGCAATAGACACAGCATGCAAGTTTATAAATCTTCGCTCCTACATAACACCACTGAATTCTGTCCGCTACTTTCATAGATTCTGCCTTTCTTTCCTTATACAGACGTTTTAGTCGACTAATATCTCGAGAAAAGAAACACCCTGATTTTTTTTAAATTCAACTTTCGGTGCAGGGCGTTAGTCCATGCCTTGCATGAATACAATAGACTTTAAGCCCAGGATATGATAGATACAAGACATCGAAACATATCAGCTCACAGTTGAGCGCGCTTTCGTTTTTCATTCAATAGGCGCGCTCTAGTGGAAGTAAGTCGATGTATGGAACTTCTGTGATACGGCCCGCTTTTGTTCCAGTTTTGTTTTCATATGTTTCGAACGTGCTTCTGTACGACTGTGTTTTGTTTCACTTTTCCAAACATTTTTTTAGTTTTGTTTATTAATTTATTACCGTTAAACCGGACAAGGTACGACCTTCGTGTTGCAGAATTAGCATGTCGTGCCTCAGAGAAAAGCTCGCTATATGCGAACAATATGATTTTTTATAAATGTTTTTAATAAAACATCTGATAGAACATTTCCAAGACTGGTACATAAAATTGGTAAAAGTGAAACCTCGTTCACACTAATTTGCAAATCATTATAATGAGAAGGTTAATTATAATACTAACGTAACGTCTGACAACTTCCCTGACCCAAAAACAGTGTATCTCTGTAATTGGGTTCCGGAAGTCAGATGACAGTTAATTCTGGATTTTCCTCATCTTAGATTCGCTTAGGAAGATATTAAGTAATTAGTTTATACATTGTATTTAATAAGTCACAATAATCAATAACCATGTAATGGTTTACCCAAATATATTTATCACTATTATCTTGTTATTCATGTTCATGAAAATTGTGCTAACCAGACCATAGTAATTACAGTAGTTTAAACCCTTGATCCGGCAATTGGGACTGGAGGTGGCCCTGCACAAGTCCGAGGTCATGTGTTTTCACGGTCCTCGGAACGCGCCACCGCCGGGATCCCCAATAACGGTAGGAGGAGTTCACATCGGCGTCGGGTCGACGATGAAGTACCTGGGACTCGTCCTCGACAGCCGGTAGAATTTCGTGGAGCATTGCGTGGACTGAAGCGGGCAGGGGCTGCCTTCAAGCGGTTGCTGCCTAATCTAGGGGGTCCAAACGCCTGCTGCCGGGCGCTCTACGCGGAGGTCGTGCGGTCCATGGCCCTTTACGAGGCACCGGTATGGGCGCGTTCCCTGAGGCGGTGACCAGCCCACCGGTTGAACGCGTCCCAAAGAGTCATGGCCATCCGGCTGATCCGGGGATATCGCAAGTTTTCCGGTGAGGCGGCGAGCCTCCTTACCGGATTGCCACATGGGATCTGGAAGCAAAAGTCCTCGCGCAATTGCGGCGGTAAGGCTCCTCTTTGAGGAGTGGTTTGAGAGGCATCACGGCGCCCTCACCTGCCGCCTGACGCAGGTCCTCACCGGACACGGCTGTTTCGGCAGGTTCCTGTTCAGGATAAGGCGGGAGGAAAGGCCCGGGTGTCACCATTGTGAGGATCGCGCGGAGGACGCGGTAGAACACACGGTGGAGGTCTGCCCCACTTGGGTGAAGCAACGCCGTGTCCTCGTGAAGGCGATCTGCGGTGGCGACATCCTTTTGCGAAGCAGTAATACTAGCAAAGGAGGAGGCAGAACGCGTGAGAGAGACGCAACGGAGGCACCCTCACGCCCCAAGCCACCGCAGAAGACGCCCTGGGCGTCGGAAGTCGTAAGCCGATTCCCTGCCACCGTAGGCGCGGGCTTCCGGACGGTGATTAATAGGTAGCTCGCCGTCCGATAAGAACCAGGCTCGACGGCGCGTAGTGTTCCACGCATGCCTCGAAGAGATATCAGCAAAATTGACGGGGCGCATTAGGGCCGATGCCTGTCTAGGTCGCAGATAAATTTGAAAAAGACTTACCGCGGCCCTTGCTCAAGCAACTGAAGGAACACGGGTGGGTTTTAGTCAGTAAAAGTCTGATACGCCCCCCCCGCTTCACCCGGAGCGGGAAAAGTCATAGGATGATTTCCAAACCAAAAAAAAAGTAGTTTAAACCCTTTCAGTAATTTTAAGCCTTCCAATGAGGACCATTGAGAGTGAATACATTTTCGTGCCATATGCTGTGGCAACATGGACTGATCAAAAACTTTAGTCCGGAAACACTGCGGTATATGTGACGAGAAGATATTTCGGAACTTGCCCAAACACTGCCTGCCAACCTACATTAAGAGATAATTTTTTATTTAGTATTAAATTATTTGATATAAAAACCAGCCTCTGGTATGGTTGTGTAAATACTGGCAGTTAACTCCGACCATAGTAAAGAAACCACTAAGTAAACAAATTAGATGTCTGTACAAGCTTTTACCGATGACCGCGTGTACTCATTATTATATTTTCCGCTTCCTAAACACAATTCATGAAGTAATAATTTATTTTAATACTTTACGTGCCAGACGCGTAAGTTCAAGTTAACGTGAAACCTAGCTTAGTTCCGAACAAGTGGCAAAGTCGAACTTAGTTCCCAGTCAGTCACAGATTGTTTCGAAAGTACGAAACTATATCGACTTGTTCTGTGAACATACAATTTTGAGTGTAGTTTGGATATGTTGTTTCGTTTTGCGTTTTCGCAAATGCATGGTATAGTGTTTTTTTGCGGATGATACTTCACTTTTGTTTAAACTTAAACGTTAGCACCTGGTTACTGATGATGTAAATAGCGCGATCTAAAACGTACTTCGCTGGTTCAATGTTAAAAATTTACTTTTTAATGAAAAAAAACCAAATGCATTAAGTTAACGTTACTGACGTTAGGCAGGTAAAAACTGATGTGTTGATAAAGGGCTTGAATTGAATCCTGAAAATAGCACAGTACTCTTAGGCTTAACTTTGGATGCTAAACTTCAGTGAGGCCCACATATAGATAAATTGTCAAAGAAGCTAAACTCCGCGGCATATGTTGTTTAAAAAATACAGTGATATCCATAACGTAAATACTAGGCACAATACTTATTTTTTTGGTTTTCTTGTTTTTTTTGCATTTTAGTGTATTATATTATTTTAATTTAATTATTGTGAATGTGAAGACTATGTGGATCATCCTTTTTTTGCATTTAATTTGAATTTATCTCAGTTAATTTTTTAATCATGGTCTGGCAGTTTATGCGGTCTACCCGAATATCCTCTCTTTGGTATTCTTCGTCGAATCGTTGAGCTCCTTAAATGTTGAGTCGAGCTGCACGGTTATTGACAAATGCGTGCACTGACTGGACAGGTCCACTCAATCTGACTGGTTTTTCCCTAAAAGACCATTTCTGACATCAATCTACATGATCTAACAAAGATTTTTTCCGGACTTTAAAAGAGACTGTGATCTCTGAGTTTGTTTCGGCCTTTCTTCTCAGAGTAGTCAGACAACGCCGGCCTCATCAAGTTTTAAAATATATGATCGACATGTAAAACTGTTTGTACAAACCAACTTACAGAAATAAAATCATTCATAATTTATCGAATAGTTTGTACAAAATAATTTCAGATGAGTATATTTCCTTGTTTCATACTTTTGAGAGCGTGATTTTTCAGTAGTCAGGTAGTATTTGAAATATTTTTATCACATAATAGAATAGATACTGAATATTCAATATTTTTACTTCATCTAACGAACTTCAACAAAGAGCGCCATGTGAATGGAGATTCTAATTGAATTGTTAACCAACAGATTGCTAGTGATATAAAGACAATAAAATCTATCAATCAACATTACTTGATAGAGCAGACGTTTGAAAATTTAGCCGATGAATGCGAGAGAAAATAGAGTAACCTTTGGTTATCCGTGGTAGTCAGATACTGTTTTGTTTTTAATTAAAAGGTTGCAGTGAGAGGCTTTCAGACAAAGTGGCTTTGACCATTTGCTTCTTTGCAAGGCTTTCGTTTGTAGGCTTTTATTGGTTCGAGTATTTGCTAATCAATTTCGTTAAACGGTAGAGGTATTCGAGGAAGGTTTTCTTTTTGGTAGATAAATCTGTGTTTGGCCAGAAGGTTTCACGAGCCAAATCTAAGAGTACATAAAATAAATTGGGGTTAGTCGCAGCATTTATAACTCAAGAACGGATATACCGATTTTCATGATTTTTGATTTGTTGGATTTGTTGCTGGCTCGAATAGCAGAGTAACTATTAAAACATCGGAAAAATTATTATGAATGGAAATAATTTTCTCATACATTTAATACGCAGTACGCGGAGTTAGTTTGCTGTTTATATAATATTCAATAAATCTGCCTAATCTTCCAGTTTAACCGAAATTCAGCTAAGTGCCACTATTTTATATGGAGCGAATGCCTATCTGACCTCCAAAGTCGCATAGGTATACTCTGATTTATTTAAAAACTACACCGAGCACACTTTTCAGTGATTCAAAAATTCTGTTACGTGACGTCTGAAAAAGAATTACCGTTTTTCTAGCAGAGGGGAAGTAAAAAATTGAAATCCCTAACTGGGGACATACTTTTGGCAAATAAAGTCGTCCCGTATCCTTTGGCAGGAAATTAAAACTTGGAGTTCTATAAACTTTCATCTACGCGTATCTGAATGTACGATATTTAAATCTAGACGTATGGAAAGAGGATTGGAATTTTAATTCCTTATAAGGAAGTCAGGGAGTTATTTTTTATGGCAAGAAATGCTATGTAATTACTGAAGCGGTATTCTCGTTTTTTATTTATTACTTTATTATTGATAGCATCGTGCTTGACCACTATCTCACCTGATGGTAAGAAAGAAAGAAAACTAGTTTATTTGGCACACACAGATACACACAAGTTACAAATAAAACTAAATTTTACAACATTTACATACATAGTGTACCCCACGGCTGCGCCAAAAAGGTCCAGTTCAGCAAAATGCCAGACAACTGGGGAGTTGCCTGACGCTGGTTTCCAACTGAACCTTACGTTGAAGTGTTCGGATGTGATTCAGTTTTACGGTGTTAAATATACAGGTAAATAAATATAAGTTAGTCTGTTATAAACTATACAGGTATAGGTATGTATAATAATTTGGTGCGAAACATTATGCCATGAGCAGCTGAGCGAAATAGACGGATTGCAAGTAACTTTTAATATTATAAAAAACTTAACCTTAACAATTTGTGTAAACTACAAAGCAAAAAATAACTTTCTTTTCCGAAGTCGGTGTCTTTTGTATCCATTTTTTTCAGTTTTTCGACACCGACTTCGGAAAAGAAAGTTATTTTTTGCTTTGTAGTTTTTTGTTCTGGAAGTCGGTTTGTTTTTTTTTTTTTAAGTTTTTTATTTTTAGTTTTGGTAGGTGTCTCCAATTAACATGATAATCATTTGTGGTTAAAGTACAACTCATGACGATTAAAATAAGCCCAAGCACGACTAAGAAACATTGTTTTTTTTTCAGAGTTCCGGTGCCTACCTTCCGGCTTCATCATCAGAATAGTTCAATGATACCATTTTCATCAGTCCCATTCATTTATAAGTATTTGCTTCATCGTAGTCGGTTACCTATTCGAGATATTTTATACCCGTGACATACTTAGCATTTAGGAGTTCAAGTGGCCATCTGTGGTCTTCTTCATCAGTTCCACTTCACCAAATTATACTTTCTGAGCGCAAGTGATTGCATTGTTGATGAAAATACCAAAATCACTATATGTTTACCTATAATATTTGAGGAGTTCCCTCGATTGCTCTAGGATCCCATCATCAGATCCCGACCTGATGACTATGGGACCAACTAGGTAGTATACCCTTCAAAACAAAAGAAGATTTTTTGAAATCGGTCCAGGCGTCTTTGAGTAATCGGGGAACATACATAAAAAAAAAAGATTCCGACGAATTGAGAACCTCCTCCTTTTTTTGAAGTCGGTTAAAAAGTTGTTTTTATATTCGGGTTGTTTGAGAAATATTGCGATCAATATGTACGTCACTTTTAAAATTTTGTCACTTTGTGTCCAAACAAAGTGAAATAAGGACATTGGCAGAAGGGTAGAAGGTAAATGTCTGATAGAAGCCAAGTGTGTGTCATCCATCAATAATATTAACCATTTAGAATTTAAAATATTAAGCAACATATTCATTTTTACCCACAGGCCTCCCAACCTTGAGCGAAAGCAGGTGTCTAGGATGGATGACACACCAGCCCGCGGCCGAGGGTACGAGGCAGCTATGTGAAGCTGCATAAGCGATGACGTGGTCGTCGATGAAACTCTCTTGCCTAGATTAGGTTATTAGAAGACTCTCTTGATTAGGTTTCAATCAGTACTACACATCACTACTACTACAAATTGTTAAGGTTAAGTCAAGCTTAAAGATCTCCGAATTTGTAGCTATCAGAAACGACTCTGGCAGAGAATTCGACTCCTTTGCTACACGCATAATAAAAGTATTCCCAAATCATTTGGTGCGTATGGGTGGGATGTCCATCATGTATCGATGACGCATCGCCTTACGTCAAAACGTCCGATGACTACAAGTAGTCCGATGATGGAACGGGTTAGGAGGGATTCGTTCATGCAATTCCAACGCAAACTGCCACTCACTCTTTATAAATTCTCCCATGTTTCTTTGATTTAAGATTTTCAGTCATGTAGACGTTGCTACAATAGGATAAAAAAAAAAAATTATGATGATGATGGACTTTTTAATTAGTTTCTTGCTTTGCATTTCCAATCGATATAATATTATACTCGTAGATCAAAAAACGGACCGGTCGAAATTGCAACATTTGAAGTAGATATTTACCACAGTATTTTAGCAGAAATTTTGCTCAAAGCGGCATATAACAATCCTTAAAATTACAAAACAATAGCCTTCCTGCCTTATAATTTATTTATGAAGGAAAATTTTAACTTATCAAAAAAACAAACGAAAAAACTTTCAAACGGATCTTCTTGGCGTAATATTTAGATAGCCGAAAGACGTCCACTGCTGGACATAGGCCTCCCCCAGGCGTCACCACATTGACCGATCCCGTGCATCTTGCATCCAGCGCCTTCCCGCAACCTTAACCAGGAACGTATCGTCTGCCGGTTCGCGGTCGCCATTCCAAAACTTATCGGCCCCATCGGCCACCCGTTCTGCGAGCAATGTGCCCTGCCCACTGCCACTTAAGTTTGACTTTTTTCTTGAGACACTGCGGTAAATTGGACGAGAAGATACCAAGCAACTTCCCGAACGCCGCCCAGCCGAGTCGGATTCGACGGTTGACCTCTTTCTCGAAATTGGACCTACCCAACTGGACCATTTGTCCCAGGTAGACATAATCGTCTACAAGTTCGAGAGTAGAGTCTCCGACCTTGATAGGAGTGGGTGTAACATGGGTATTCACCATGATCTTCGTTTTCTCCATGTTAATTTTAAGACCCACTCTTTTGGAAGCTCCACTGAGGTCATCGAGCATTTTACTGAGGCTCTCCATGGTCTCAGCCATGACCACTATGTCGTCGGCAAACCGAAGGTAAGTAATGTACTCGCCATTAACGTTGATGCCCATCCCCCTCCAGTCCAGAAACTTGAAGACATCCGCCAGCGCAGCAGTGAATAGTTTCGGAGAAATGACTTCTCCCTGTCTCACGCCGCGCTGAAGAAGGATTGGTTTCGAGGTCTGATCCTGAAGACGGACTGACATGGTGCCGTTTTTGTTCAAACACTTCAACACCTCAATGTACCGGTAGTCGATCTGGCACCGTTGGAGAGACTGCAGTACAGCCCAAGTCTGGATCGAATCGAAGGCTTTCTCGTAGTCCACAAACGCAAAACAGAGAGGCAGGTTATACTCTTCGGTCTTCTGTATAACCTGCCGCAGCGTATGTATGTGGTCTACGGTGCTAAAGCCTTTTCGGAATCCGGCTTGTTCGGGAGGCTGGAAATCGCCAAACCTGCGCGCGAGACGATTCGTGATGACTCTTGAAAACAACTTGTAGACATGGCTAAGAAGTAAGATGGGCTTTTAGTTCTTCAACCGGGCATTGTCGCCCTTCTTGAAGAAGAGTACCACCACACTCCTGCACCATGCCTGTGGCGTTTTGCCCTCGAGTATGACGGAAGCAAACAGCTTCTGAAGGGCCCTAAGGACCGGTTTTCCACCCGCCTTCAGAAGTTCGGCCGTAATTCCGTCATCACCCAGCGCCTTGTTGTTTTTGAGTTCTTTCAGAGCCATCCTAATCTCGTACAGGCTGACGTCCGGGATATCTTCGGTATAGTGTCGGGTCAATCTAGCTCTTGGTTCGTTTGCTAGACTCGCAACGGGCTTGCTGATCGATGTGTACAACTGCCCATAGAATGTCTCGATCTCACTGAGAAGCTCCGGTTTGGCGGATACGATCCTGCCATCGTCGGTCTTAAGTTTCGTGAGTTGGCTCTGCCCAATAGCCAAATCCCTTGAAGACACCTTGGAGCCTTTATTTCGCTCGATCGCGTCTTTAATACGCTCGGTATTGAAGCGGCGGAGGTCTCTTTTCAAGGATTTAGAGATCTGTCTTTTGAGCTGCCGGTATTTGCACGCCTCATCTGAAGACTGCAGGATCATCTTACGCCTCTACTTCATAAGCTTGAGAGTATTCTCAGAGGTTTTTGTTTCTATCTGTACGATGAGTCTTGAAAATTTTAGACCCGACCGTATGGACAGCTTCCACGAACCCGTTGCTGTATTCATCCACGGAGTTCCCTAGGCACTCGAAACGATTCTGAAGTTCGAGCTGAAAGCTCTCGGGGTTTTGGACCTGGATCTGTGCAGGCCGGAGAGTAGACTTCATCAATCGAGATCTTTCAATCTTAATATTAATGTTCAATGTGCCTCTTACCATGCGGTGATCGCTCCCGGTTTTTACCGAATCGATCACAGATACATCATTGAACATTTGCTTCTTGGTTGACATGATGAAGTCGATCTCATTTTTTGTTGCACCATCGGGGCTCTGCCAGGACCACTTCCTGTGTTCACGCTTTTTGAAGAAAGAGTTCATCATATAGAGGCCCTCCTTCTTTATAAAACTAGCCAGTAGGTGACCCCGGTGGTTCTGTTGTCCAACTCCAAATTGCCCCACTTGTAGCTCATCCTCGTCTCGTTTGCCCAGTTTCATGTTGAAGTCCCCCATAACAACGGTGAAGTGAGTTTTGAAACCATGCATGGCTCTGGAGATATCCTCATACATGGTCTCTACCTCATCGTTGGGGTGTGCCGAGGTTGGGGCGTAGACCTTTATGACCTTCAGCGAATATCTTGAGGATATTGAGAGTATAAGGTACGCCACTCTGGTCGACACACTCTCGATCTTCACCACGTTGTCCACAAGGGATTTGTGGAGTCATGGAACTAACAAAGTATTATATTTCCTTTACGAGATTAGACGGTCTTTGAGGATATTCATAAAACAACCGACCAAGTGCTAGTCGGACTTGCGCACGAAGGGTTCCGTACCATTATCGCAATAAACGGCAAAAAAATCACGTTTGTTGTATGGGAGCCCCCCTTAAATATTTATTTTATTCTGTTTTTAGTATTTGTTGTTATAGCGGTAATAGAAATACATCATCTGTGAAAATTTCAACTGTTTAGCTATCACGGTTCATGAGATACAGCCTGGTGACAGACAGACAGACATACAGACAGACATACAGACAGACGGACCGCGGAGTCTTAGTAATAGGGTCCCGTTTTTACCCTTTGGGTACGGAACCCTAAAAAGTACTACTCGTACGTTCAAATACTAATAAAAGTATAAGAACTATATAGGCTAAACTACGAGTATGTAGGCTATTTGAAAATAGTTCTACAATAGCGCTTTGTAGAATTATTTTACAGACTGCGAGAAAGGTATAATTTTAGAAGAGTGGCATTTGACTATTAATATTTTCTATGAATATTAATATATCAATACATATTATAATAACCAACTTCTGCTAGCTTTACAGTAAGGTGAGAACTAGACAATATAGACATAAAAATCTGTGAAATTGGCTGGTTAGGATTTACCTTCATAACAGATTTTCTCATTTCGTTGCTGTCAATTCAAAAAAAGAACATAAGTGATCCTACAACCGAATTAACAAATTCACGACCAAATAACTACGAGTAGAACGTTCGAAACACTAAAGGGACCAAAACTAACTCGTGCAACTGTACTCTGTTGTCTATAAACGTCAGTTGGAGACAGTGACGTACGCGGATCGCGTGTCCACCCGCGATATATCACAAGAAGGGGAGTGAGAAATGGAAAAACGTCCCTTTACTTAAGACATTAGACAATGTAGCGAAAACACGCGTTTTCAGTGACACAATTTGCGAAGTGTGCTGGTACCTACTACTTTGTTCTTAAATGGTATCAGATATATGTTATTTTAGCAAACTAATCAGTTTATCTAGTCAGAAAGTTGGAGCATTGGCAGCTGAAAGCCTTCCGACGTTCAGGCCACGAGAGTCCGCTGGATACGAGAAGTTTGTAAAGGTAGGTCGATATGGCGACGCTAAAATAAATTATGTTTCTATTACTGTTAAGCAGTAGATGTTTTTCAGCTGGAAGCTGATGTTTATGATTTAACTGACTTGTAATGACTGTGACGGTGCTTGAGGTTTCAGGAGGGTGTGACATTCGCCCGTTGACTGGGTTCAATGCCTTCTCGCTGCCAATCCACGGTCTAACCTGTGATACATTTACAGTTAACCGGTAGTAGATATTGTCAATCTAAGAATGGCTTGCGTTTACTGTTAGAAATTACAATTTAAAAAGCAACATCACTGTCTGCTAGATCCCGTTCTCGCTATTCTAACTTATTTTGCTCGAATCCTTTCCAGGTTTGCCGACAAGTTTCTTTGGTGTCCGCTCAACATCTTTCACATAATTTAACAATCGTTTCTTATTTTTTTTCTTACGCCTGAATCGCGTTATAAAATTTGTACTCGTATCTTACTAATATATTAAATGCGAAAGTTTGGATGGATGTGTGTGTGGAAGTGTGGATGTCTGGTTGTTACTCAATCACGCTAGATCGGTTGCACGGATCTGGATAAAGTTTGGCGCAGAGGTAGATTATAGTCTGGAACAGCATAATTTTCATCGCAATATAATGTTCCCTTGGGATAAGAAACCATTTTTCACGTGGGCAAAGCCGCTGGCAGAAGCTAGTAAATAATAAAACGTTATTGCCATATTTTATAATTATTATTCGAAGGCTCGCGTTTGATCCATTGAGTTTCTTGCCGATTCTTCTCCATAGGAAACGACCAACCCGAACCGTGCACCTTTTGTCGATGTTTTATAAGTGCCCATGTAGGCCTATGTAAAATAAAAAAAAATGATTTTGATTTTGATCACCATCTCACCTGATGAAAAGCCATGATTTTGTTGAAGCTGGAGCAAGCTTGTCTTAAAGTCACCTATTCACTATTGACTTAAAGACCCCTAGGTTCTAGACAGATTACAAATCCTTTTTTTTCTGTACACGCACCACCACCAAACGAGATAAGTTCAACCAAAGGCTAATGCATCAAAGACGACTATTCACGAATTCTCACAATCGAATGACACTAGACACTAGCTTAGACAATACGTCGCGTTAGTCGCCAGCCTCAGGCACAAAACATTTTCTCCCCAACCATTCTATGATTTTTTTTTACTCATTTTGTCAATTCAAAGTTACAAAAGCAATGTCCGACAATCCGACTCGCCTAAGCTGTTGGGAAAATTCACCAACGCAGCGACGCTACTTACTAAAACGTAGGGTTTCCCAGTAAAAAATAACGGGTTTATACACGAATATTGCGGTAGCTAAACAAATATTGGTATGTACTAGACTTGAATGCATTAAAAATAAAAGTATCACGTCTGTTTTTATTTTTAAAGCGCTAATCTGAAAAACCCAGCTCTGGCTGTATTAACATTTTCTGCTAATACTGCTTACATAGTACGAAATAAACACGGAACAATAATACTCCCTTGTGTTCACTCGTATTATTTTTGTCTAGAAAAACACAAAAGAGACCTAATCTCATCAATTCAGCTAGTGAAACAGTAAAATCAATGAAAACGTTCTAGAGTTTTCTTTTTGCAGTCGAAACTTACTGTGTATTAATGAAACTGTCGAATTTTAAACATTTAATGCTGTAGGGACTTAGTGACAAAAATTGATGGATCGGTCACTTTGTTTACAGTCGCAAAGTCGGTTCATATGTGTATGTTACCGCCATATGCATAGTTAATATTCAAATCTACCTACTACAAATCTTTTCACCTTTTAGTTATACCAGAATGTGGCGGTATTAACATCAGCATCATATTTCTCATCAGTGACTTTCCTTCCTATTCATTCCTGCAGCGACTACCATAGGTCATAGCGAGACAACCATTTAAGGCTTGAAGAAGATTGACGGAAACGGACGCCATATTGAAAGGAGTCCGATCTAATCCGCCGCCGCGAAAGCATCTCTCCAGAGCTTTTACCGCTAATATATCTGTATTTCGTGATAAATCCAGGTCTTCGAGTCTATATATGAAACTAGACCTACTACATAACAAGTTACATTGATTTGAAGTGCTGTGTAAGAAATAGGAATCATCAGTGAAACCACACTGGCTTGCACACATCGAGAACATACAAAGTCCTAGCAGCAGGAAGGCGACTCCAGACCTCTATAAAGATAAAGCGCTGCATCCTGTGTCCTCCTCTTATTCCTGTTTATACATATAAAAAATAGCCTCATTCCCAATAAATGTATGCTGCCACATAAAGTTTATTACAGTTCACAAAACCGCTGATTCTCATAGCAAGAATTTGAATCACCGCTTCAGGCTTTTTGAAGCCTGGAAACAGCTGTTTAGTCAGTTCTATCCATTTCACGGTAAATTTCCAGCACCCCCTCGCGTTTATAGAACCACCCAAAATCCTCGCAGCGCTAACAGTGTATATAACTGTTATGGAAACAAGAACGTGACAAGACCTCATACAACATAAAGTAGGTAATTTTATTCTTACAACAAAATGCAACCATAAAATTTAACCTCCTTTCGCTTTAAAACTCTGTAGCTGAAGATTTAATAAGGATATTGCAGAGTAGAAAATTCTAAGAATGAATTATGTAAGGCAAGTATTCAAAGAGACAGGCTCTCCTATAAGCGAACAAACTCGGACAATTAAAAACGTCAGTGCAACTAGCATAGAAGTCATGAAATGGGTCGGCTGGCTATGGAGTACAATGTATGAGACTGAATTTAGTTCTACATAAAATTGTAATGGTACCTTTGTTATGGGGTGAATGGAAAAGCATGTTGTATTTTCTAACCTCATATATCGTCATAACATTGTGTGTTTGTTTATAAAATATTTTTGTAACCTCTGGAACAGTATAATCTAATAGGCTACTTAAATCCCAGAAAACGCAATGTTCCTGTGACCTATTTGTTCATATATTAATCCCTGGACAATGGTGTAGGTTATATGTTTGCCAATTTATTATTCTACTAACATTTTTATTTAAACTTAAACATTTAACTGTTTTTTAGTTCTAATAAATAAATAAATAAGCAATGGGCAAAAACCAGTGTGAAACATTGTTGTTCTTACTTTGATGGTAATTGAATTAAAACATAAAAATACTTTTTACAAAAAAAATACCGACTTCCAAAGCAAAACACAAAAAAGATAGTAATTTCAAACATACATTATGAAATTTAGTGAACATTGTGCAATTCAAATAATATTTCATACATACGTGTCGAATCGACAACCTACTTTTATTAGAAGTCGGTAAAAAATACAAACATTTTTGTCGAATACAATGTATCCCAATAAAGGATGAATTAGAAAAATCATATTACTCGGTAAAATAGATAAAAAAGTGTGGCAAAAAGTTTGAAAAAAGCTAGTGTTGTTAGCATTTGAAAATAATACCGGTGTCGGTTGGCATACAATTTCCTTCGGTTAAAATTGAATCAGTCGAAAGAAATACAATCAAAAATATCATAGAGATGATCACATTTGTAAACAAATTGTTGCGGGTTCTGGAAGTATGAGTTTCTAAGAATTCTTTCTGAGATTTTTTAAAGACCATTGTTTAACTTAAGGTACGGTAGTGTTCATAGTATTACACTTATTGAATTTGTTTGCCAGTCTTTTTTTATTTTACACCCAAACATGCAGCAACAAATGCGTGCCTGGGAAAAAATAAATCGCAAATGTAAAATATATTGTTGTGGATCAACATAATAGCTACAAGAAAATGGCAAGACCCTTGTCGAGATGTAGGTTGCTTACGCTTAGCAAGCTTTTTATTATTGATGTGTCAAATTGAGTTATGTACGCTAGTGTACTACAGGCAAATCAGCAGTAAGGCAAATATTCAAAGAGACAGGCTCTCCTATAAGCGAACACACGCGGGCAATTAAAAACGTCAGTGCAACTAGCATAGACTTCATGAAATGGGTCGGCTGGCTATGGAGTACAATGTATGAGACTGAATTAAGTTCTACATAAAATGGTAATGGTCCCTTTGTTATGGGGTGAATGGAAAAGCATGTTGTATTTTCTAACCTCATATATAGTCATAACATTGTGTGTTTGTTTATAAAATATTTTTGTTACCTCTAGAACAGTATCATCTAATAGGCTTCTTAAATCCCAGAAAACGCAATGTTTCTGTGGCATATTTGTTCATATATTAATCCCTAAACAATGGTGTAGGTTATACGTTTGCCAATTTATTATTCTACTAATATTTTTATTTAAACTTAAACATTTAACAGTTTTTTAGTTCTAATAAATAAATAAATAAGCCATGGGCAAAAACCAGTGTAAAACATTGTTGTTCTTACTTTGATGGTAATTGAATTAAAACATAAAAATCATTTTCACAAAAAAATACCGACTTCCAAAGCAAATCACAAAAAAGATAGTAATTTCAAACATACATTATGAAATTTAGTAAACAGTATGCAATTCCAATAATATTTATACATATGTGTCGAATTGACAACCTCCTTTTATTAGAAGTCGGTAAAAAATACAAACATTTTTGTCGAATACAATTTATCCCAATAAAGGATGAATTAGAAAAATCATATTACTCGGTAAAATAGATAAAAAAGTGTGGCAAAAAGTTTAAAAAAAGCTGGTGTTGATAGCATCTGAAAATAATACCGGTATCGGTTGGCATACAATTTCCTTCGGTTAAAATTGAATAAGTCGAGAGAAATACGAACTAAAAATATCATTGAGATGATCACATTTGTAAACAAATTGTTGCGGGTTCTGGAAGTATGAGTTTCTAAGAATTCTTTCTGAAATTTTTTAAAGACCATTGTTTAACTTTAGGTACGGTAGTGTTCATAGTATTCCACGTATTGAATTTGTTTGCCAGTATTTTTCATTTTACACCCAGTCATACAGCAACAAATGCGTGCCTAGGAAAAAATAAATCGCAAATGTAAAATATATTGTTGTGGATCAACATAATAGCAACAAGAAAATGGCAAGACCCTTGTCGAGATGTAGGTTGCTTACGCTTAGCTAGCTTTATATTATTGATGTGTCAAGTTGAGTTATGCACGCTACTGTACTACAGGCAAATCATCAGTAAATGGACGTTTGATGGCCGAACATAAATAAAGAGAAGGATCGTGATGTGGCATCTTTAAGGTATAAAAACAATTACATCACACTAATATTATAAAGACGAAAGCTTGTGAGTGTGTTTGCGTTTGTTACTTCTTCATGCTTAAACGGCTAGACGGATCTAGATGAAATTTGACACAGCGATAGACTATAGTCAGAAATTGCACATAGAATACTTTTTATCCTGGGAATATGTTTACTCAGGATATTTTTTGACATTCACGCGAGCGAAGCCGCTGGCTAGTGATATATAATACTTTAAATTCTTCTTCTGTTTCATTCAGTAAAATTTCAGTAATTTTACCTATCTGTGAATGCTGTAGACGATGAAAACACCTGCATAACAATGCAATGCTTAGAGACTATTGAAAAAAACGTTCTTTGTGTGTCAAAGATTTCGGACAGAGTACGTTTATATGAACAAACATAAAGCCCAGCCCTCCGTATCGAGGTAAACTTTTTTGAGTACAGTCACCTAACTCCTGCGCCTTATATTCGGTATCTTTACGATAGGGGGAACTTTACTGAAATCAATAGGGAAATATCAGCTATAGACTGGACAAATCTACTCTCTGATATGTCGCTTAATGACGCTGTGAACTTTTTTTATTCTACCATAGAGGAAATTCAAAATAAGTACGTGCCTACTGTGACAGTATTCCATAACTCATACCCAATTTGGTATTCCCCGTCACTTAAACGCTTGATTAAGGAGAAATCCAAATATCTTCGTAAATTTAAATTGTACGGTAGGCTGTCTGATGAAGCTACCTTTAAACATCTACGGGAAAGAGTTAAAAAGCTGGAAGTGGATTGTTATGTCAACTATTTAGCAGCTACAGAAGCCTGCATTGAACGGAACCCTAAGCGCTTCTGGAGCTTTGTGAAGCAGCGGTCTAAGACCAATACCATGCCCAGCTACCTGAAGTATGGTGATGTGACACTTTCCTCTCCTGACTCTATCTGTAACGCGTTTTCTGCCCACTTTTATTCTACATATCTTAACCCTTGTGATGTATCGTCTACCAATAATCATTGTTCAATCCAAACGGCGGTAAATCTTAATATGCCTTCGGATATTCACTCTATTGAAATTGAACCAAATGTTATAGCTGATTTAATTAATAATATTGATCCATTTAAGTCTGGTGGCCCGGACCACTTATCACCAAAATTTTTGATCGGATGTGCTTAATCCATTGCCTTGCCAGTATCACTCTTGTTTAAAAAATCACTCTCTTCATGTACTGTTCCCCATATCTGGAAGTCTGCCTTTATAACTCCTGTGCATAAAAAAGGGCATAAAAGTGAAGTAGTTAACTATAGGCCAATTTCTAAACTGTGCATATTAGCAAAGATTTTTGAGAGGGTGGTCTATGACCAAGTGTATGCTGCGCTCAGTAAGTCTTTTAGTCCCTCACAGCATGGGTTCCTCAAAAGCCGTTCAACTATTTCTAACTTGACTCTGCTTAATGACTTCCTAACGGAAAGGATGGATGATGGGGCACAGGTGGATGTCGTTTACACGGACTATAGCAAAGCTTTTGATAGAATCGATCATGACATCCTCAAAACGAAGCTTTTTAACAACGGTATTAGAGGCGACTTACTTCGCTGGTTTTCCTCATATTTGGATAACAGGTCTCAAGCAGTCGTTGTTAGTAACTACATCTCAAGCTGGGTGTCGGCTCCCAGTGGTGTTCCTCAGGGCTCTCTAATGGGTCCTTTACTTTTTATCATCTACGTGAGCGACATTGGCTCGTGTTTTCACCATTCTAACTTGCTCTGCTTTGCTAATGATATGAAGATATTTTCTTCAATTTCATCATTGGATGATATGGTTGCTCTCCAATCAGACTTAGCACGTTTAGATGATTACTGCCGCATCAATAAATTGTACTTGAACCCTTCTAAATGCTCCGTAATATCATTTACCAGAAGACGTGTGCCACTCCCTACTACTTACATACTTAAAGGGCAGCTACTACAGCGATGCGATGGAGTGCGTGACTTAGGAGTCTATCACGATTCTAAGCTTTTATTTAACACACACGTGGAACATATAGTGGCTAAAGCCTCGAAGTCCCTCGGCTTTGTCATGAGACTTGCAGGATGCTTTAAGAAAGCGAAAACCCTAAAGATTTTGTATTGCTCATTTGTGCGGAGTCATCTCGAGTATGCTTCTCAAATTTGGAACCCTTGTTACAATAAATACATAGACCGTATTGAAAGTATCCAAAAAAGATTCCTTCGCTTTATGTGTTTTCGCCTCCGTATTCAATATCGTTCTGAAAATTACTTAGACCTTTGCAAGAAATTCCATCTGCAACCACTTAGGAATCGTCGTAGGATAGCGGATTGCACATATCTTTTAAAAATATTGTCAAATGAAATCGACTGCCCTGATCTCCTCTATAAACTGTATTTCAATGTTCCACAAAGATCAGTAAGATTTAATCCACCTATCTCCATTCCCTCCTCTTCATCTAACTACAGGCGTAATTCATACTTAGTGCGAGCGAGTAAGGATCTTAACTTATTGTGTAAGGAGTTCTCGTTTGATTTGTTTACCACTAAAAGCTTGTCAGTGCGTAAGCAGCTTAACCTTGACTTTTTCAAAGGTGGATAGTGTGCAATATTGTCCTTTAGCGTTAGTGATTATTTTTTTCTGATTGTTGTGCCTGCTGCTAGTGATCCCTAAGATCTCTTTAAAATTAATATATCTCTAGCCGTGAGAATCTGTAATTGGCTTAATGTAACATACTCAACTTGTGTCTTCATTTATGTATAGCTGTTGGTTTTCCATCTAATAAATAAATAAATAAAGGGTGGAGACATGTCCATGTGAACATCAACTTGGGCCCAGCTTTTTGGTAAAATTTGTTAAGGCGCTACCCCGAGCAAAACGCCGCGGTAGCCGTATTTCGTGCATTTTTTAGGAGCTATCTACTAGTTTTTTTTAAATGAAATATCAACTAATAAAAATACATTAAATTACTACATATTATTGATTCCAAAATTGTAGATTTCTTTTTTTTAAGTGTAGTATATGTTTCACTAATCTCCTTCCAACACAATCATAAAAATGAGAAATAATGATTGATAGCATGCATCTCCTCGTAAAGTGTTCAATAATTATTTTTTGTACTAACACTAATGGATAGACAATTTGATAACGAACATTTTGTAAGTTTTACTTTTTTCAGAAGACCAATATTCGATTTTATAAAGATTTTATTCTAAAGTCTGCGCGTATTCACTACTGCAATTCATGCGCCACCAGTGCCGCTAGGCCAATAGGAATGCTCATATCTCATGCAGATTTTTTGGTCAGGGTACGGCCTTGACCAATGGTTTGAATTTTCGGTAAAACGCGTTTATTCATCAAATGTTTGTGTAGCAAATGCTGAAATAATTAACTATCCAACTTATTTGGCCATTTGTGAGGGTAATAATTGAGGACAAAGCCCATTTTACCGAATCTTGAAACTATTGGTTTAGCATATTTAACCATTGGTTGGTTGCTTGGTTTGTTGTTGATACGGATAAAAAACTGGTCTTAAGAGATACATAATTAAAAATCAAGCTTCATTGTGGATCACGATTTAGTGAGATTTTCACTGTTCTAACAGTTACAGTTTGGTTTAGATACATTTTATGACCACGCTGTTAAACAATCCAGAATGGATTCCTATAAAACTCAATTTATTATTTCATTTTTTTATTTGATTAGAGCATACCTATGTTAATTGAAGTTAAGTATAATGGTTTCAATATCCTTTGTAAGAATACCTACTGTGCACATTATTCTCGAATACTGAACGCAATTGAGATACAATTTCCCATTTATTGGGAAAATATTTGCGAATCTTTTACATCTCCGCCGGTAATTATGGGCGAATATGCGAATTTAATTACAGTGAAATATTCATAAAGGATGCTTCACCGTAATTAAAATTTAAAATATACTGTTATTATGCAAATAAATCATACGAGTGCTTACTAACATATCAGTTAAAAGCTTTTGATGATGTTTTTCAATTACGAGTTCAACAGAGCGTTAATGCTATCAAACACTTAAATAAAAAACCGACACCTTAAGTAGTGGTTTTCGAGTATAAATGTTTTAATTAAAATTTTGTTGCGCAAATATAGTAAATTTGTTATTACTATAGAAATGCATTACGTGTTGTGTATGAATCTATAGTACTAGTAACATAATTATAGTATGTACCTACATCGTCTAGATGCAACCCGCAAATTATAACCACAGTTAATAGGTATTTTTAAGTAATTTCAATAGGTATCTCGTCACTGTGAAGTACTTTGAATAATCAAACCTGTTGGTGCCCAACAAAAAACCATAGGTATTTTATTTTATATATGCTCGCGCTTGACTACTATTTCACCTGATGGTGATTGATGATGATAATTATTAAAAAAAAAAATCTAATCACTAACCCTACCAAATTTGCATCGACTGCGGTGTTCGTGTTGTAAAAAAAAATTGGAAACTGCAGCGAATTGAAAATTAAATATTCAGCGTTTAAATGCTGCGAAGCAGCATTGAAAAATAATAAAAAAATATTATTGCACTCGACTGAAAATTATTTCGTACAAGGTTTTATTGACATTGGGTAAAATAAGCTCCAATCATAATTCAATTCAGATTTAAGTAAATCTGAAAGGATATTTTTAATTGATTAGAAACAACGATATTTTTTTTATTTTTGATCTTTTTGGCGCAGCCATCTGGCACATACTATGTTTTTTTGATTTTGTTTGTCACTTTTTATTTTATTTGACCTGAACAAATATATATTTTTCTTTCTTTCTTTAATTTTCTGTGAAAACGTAAATGCTATTACTGACTTTAAAATATCAGTGTAGTGCGATATACCGGTATATTTCAGAGTTAGTTCATCTTGGCTTTATTAAAATTTAAGGCAATAGGTATATTAGTATATTTCCTCCAATCATTTTTACTTGTTTAACATATTTCCGACTCGATTCGACAGTTTTGTTTTCATATGTTTCGAACGTGCTTCTGTGCGACTGTTTTTTTCTTTTTCCCTATGTTTTTTCCAGGTTTATTTATGATTTTTTACCGTTAACCAGACATGATACGACCTTCGTGTTGCAGAATCAGCATGTTGTCCCTCAGAGCAAAGCTCGCTTATATGCAAACAATATCTTGCAAATGTTTTAATAAAATATCAGATAGAATATTGCCAAGACTTTAGGCACATTAAATTGGTAAAAGTAAAACCTCGTTCGCACTAATGTGCAGATACAGGACCCAGTTAAGCAGAAAAGATCCAGCCAACGTTTCATTACTTTTGAGTAAATGCAGTTTAAAGTTAGGCAAAGAATAAAAAAATCGTATGATACTGTACCTATTTGAAAGTTAGTAGTGTAGTAGGCCATAACATACACATTATTTTGAAAGTAGCATATTGTACATTTTCATATGAAGAATATCTGTAATTCCTGAAAAACTATGCGTGGATCTTTTATGCAAAATACAGTATTACAATAATAAACATTAGTTTAATGTGTGGTTCATTTTAGAAGGAAGGAAATAAAAATCGGAACTTACATAAAAACAGTTTAATGAGAAAAATAATTCAAATTGTTACTTTGAGATAAAAAAATATATAAAAAAAATGAATCGGCAATCACTGGTTGGTTTTCCAATTTATTTAAGCAATATCGCTTTCCTCAGCTTCAAACTCTACCTCAAAATCAGGTTCGACACCAAATCCATCAATGTCGTCTTCTACATTATTGTCGCCCGTTAGATTTTTGTAGAAGGTGTGAGCATCTCGTGGAATTAAATGCATTAGGCTTTTGATATCGCTCAATTTCGCAGCTGCTATAGGTTTACCATTTGGCCAAAGCATATTCATCATATCTCTGGAAATTAAGCGTTGTCTTCCACGTTGACGTTTTTTCAGATCCACCTCTTCATAATCATCCTCTAAACTTTGTCGCATAAACAAGGAAAACATTGCTTCCTTTTTCAATAAAATTTCTTTAGTTTTAAGCCAGGATATTTTTTCACCAGTAATAGATTTTTTTCTATTAGTGATTGTATTCTCAAGATTTGCTGATCCAAGAAAATCTTTGGCTTCCATTCTGTGCACTTGAAGAGGTTTATTTTTTTTGCAGGTTCTCATTATGTTCATATAATCTTCAGGTAGATAAACTCTTTGTTGGTGTTTCAAAGCACATTCTATTTTTCCGAAATCGGTGTCGTTAGGCAAGAAGCTGTGTCCAGACTCTAAAAATCTAATACAAATTTGTTGTAATGTTGGGTGATCATTTAAAAAAGCTTTAAGCATAAGGGTGAGCTTAATGTTCCTATTTTGGCCGCCGCAGGAATCGCTCCACAAAATAAGATTGGTCACTCCTTCTTTCAATCTTTCAGATAGGTGCTTAATAAGACAAGAACCTACTTCTTGGGAGCCTCTCCCAGCTTCACCTTCTACCCAGATGTTACAGTGCCCTTGATCATCTGATCCCGTATGTATCCCCATATTGTACACCCATACCTGCCTCTTATAAAATACAATATTCGTGGGAATGCGTGGAAGTGGCAACGTTTTCTCTAAATCATATGTAATCGTTTCTGTGTAAGGATCAGTTTTTGCGAGAGCCATGTCATTTTTCAGTCGTTTTTTAAGATCTTCTGCGGTTTTAAGATGGGCACTACACAGCTACACTACACAGACGTCACGTAGTTAATGGCCGTAGAGCAGTGAATTCTATGAGTGTTACCAAGTAAAAAAAGATTATCAATATCAAGTAAACGGATAATATAAAGTTATATTTGTTTTATACTGAACAAAACACCATAACATAATAATATCGATTTTTTAAATATTTAAGATTCATCAAAAGTTTACTTTGAATCTTTTATTTAAAATTACAATAAAAAAATACTATTAGCAGAATACATCCAAACATCCTAGATGTGTCAAACAAAGGCAAACGTTACATTTGACATTATGCAAATTAGATCCAAAGCATTTGGCTCCATAAGTTTTTGAAATAAAGTGAAGTATCTATTATGCAAAAAGATCCAAACTGCGTGGTATGAAAAGTATACAACAACTATTGAGACTTTTAAAAGTTTTAAATAGATCCATGCAACATGAATCTTTAAAAAAAATTAAATCTTATTAATTTCTGTGTCCAAGCAACATGGTACTTTTTGCATTTTTCAAAATTGGTGATTAGGGGATGGTATCTTTGACACAGTATAACTTTTGTTAGGTTAATATGATCAAACTGCCTGGATCTTTTGTGCATATATGAAACTTGATGAGTACATTATGGATACGTAGATAACTCGATTATACAAAAAATGTGGGTTGGATCTTTTCTGCTTAACTGGGTCCTGTTATAAGATGATTATTTATAATACTAACGAAACTATGGCAGTCCAAATGCCAAAAAGTCTGACAACTTTCCTGACCCGAAATCAGTGTTTCTCTGTAATTGGGTTCCGGAAGTCAGTTGACAGTTATTTATGGATTTATCTCATCTTAGATTTGCTTATGAAGGTAGTAAGTAATTTGTTTATACATTGTATTTTTAAGTTACAATAATTCATTTGTCCTACCTAGACCATAGCAATAGGGTAGTTGACAAAAAATATCTATTTAGTCCATCAGTTAGATTACCTAAAAGTATTGGACACGTTTTTTTCTTTTGCCACGTAAACAAAAAATGACGATGATACAGTGCGCTGAATATCGTGTGACGTCACGGTGTACACTTTATACTAACAATGTGACGTCACAAGCCCCCACTCCTGAACTTTGATGCGCTATAGCTTTGTCAATTTATATTTATTTGATTAAGCAAAAAATACGTGTCCAATATTATTTGATAATCTCACTGACGGATTAAATAGAATTATCATTTTTCTACCCAGGAAACATCCCTATTACAGTAGTTTTCAGATTTTAAGCCTTCCGATGAGTCGCATTGTGAGTGACTACATTTTCGTGCCAAATGCTGTAACTACATGGACTAATCAAAAACTTAAGCCTGGAAACACTGCGATATATGTAACGAGAAGATATTTCGGAACTTTCTCAAACACTGCCTGCCAACCTTCATTAAAACATCACTAACCGACTTCAAGAAGGAAGAAATTATCAATCCGACAGTATTTTTTTTTATTTGTGTTACCTCAGAACTTTTTACTAGGTGAACAGATTTTAATGATTCTTTTTTGTTTGAAAGCTGGTGCTGGTGTGTCCAAAAAATAATAATCAAAAACAGGAACACTGACTTCTTGTTGTAGTTTTAGTTTTTATTATATCAATGTCATTTTTGAAAATATTCGTACTAAGAACGATCAGCTGTTTTGTCACTTTACTTCATTAAAATTCTTCACAACATAAATGACAAATATTATTATTTACTAGTTTTTCCAACACGTTATCAGCACGAATGCTTTGAAAAAGTGAATAAGTTGTGTATTTTTGTGATGTTGTTGTGAGTGAAGTCAAAATTTAAATTCACCATTTAGAAGTGAATTTTTCGATACTTTGTGAAGATGTCAGATCACAACAGAGGATCTGGTCTGCTTTCCCTTGCTGGGATTTTCTTAAGGAGTAGGCAAGACTATCCTATTTGGAAATTCAAAATGAGGATATACCTTATACACGAAAGTTTGTGGAGTTGTATTACGGGCTATTCAAACGAAGTTCCTGCTACTAATAAGGATTCTACCAATGATAGAAATGAGGAAGTTGCTTTAGCAAAAATTTGCTTAACTCTAGACGGTGCAGCTATCACACACGTAAGAAATAGCAAGTTTGCTAAAGACGCATGGGATGCATTAGCGGCGGCTTATGAAGACAAGTCTATGGGTCGTCGTCTAGCCTTAGAACGCAAGTTATACAGGTACAATTTGACCGATTTTGAAAACATAGAGCTGTACATAAATGCTGTGATGACTACTGTCCAAGACTTGTCAGACATTGGCAAAGTTATTGAAGATGTATCTGTCGCAACGATTCTTCTAGGAGGATTGACTGCTCGTTTTGATCCTCTTATAATGGCTTTAGAGAACTCTACGAGTACCATTTCAAGTGAGTTCGTCAAAACGAAACTTTTATCAGATTTTTCGTGATCATCCATTCACGACGAAGGTTCTAGTTCTGACGCAGCTTTGCGGGTACAGATGAAGAAAAGTCGTAAGAAACGAGGAGTTGTTTGCTATAATTGTAAGAAGCCTGGACACATAAAACCGGACTGTCCACTCAACAGAAAGTCCGAAGACAAAGGCTCAGACAATAACAAGAACAAACTCTCAAGCTTATTCGGTGCACTAAACGCGGATACTGAGAAAATTTCGTCTGATAAATGGTACGTAGATTCTGGCGCCAGTGCACACATGTCTGGAAGATCTGATTGGTTAGTAAACTATAAGGAATTTTCAACTGGTCAGATAAAGATTGCCAACGGGGACATATTATCAAGTGCAGGAATAGGTAATGTACCAATTGTGAATAACCTTAAAACGGAAAGTGACTGCAAAGTTACGAAGATCTCAAATGTAGTGTTTGTTCCTAATTTAAATACTAATTTGATTTCTGTTAAGAAAGCCACTGAAAATGGTTTTAGTGTTGTTTTTTATACGGAAGGTTGTACATTTTTTAATTCTGAAAATTTTTATTGTACAGGTGAAGCAGTTCTATATGGATCTTGTTCTGGTGGATTATATTCGCTGGATTGTACAGTTAGTCCCACCAAACCCTTATCAGCGTTCGAAGTACAAAGTGATGTAGCAAGTTTTCGTTTATGGCATAAACGGCTTGGGCACTTATGCCGTATAGGATTAGATAAACTTAAAAGGGATAATCTAGGCGTAGTGTACACTGAAGTTGATAAAGATCCTTGCATTGCGTGCATAGTAGGTATGCAGGCTAAAAAACCTTTCAAATCCGTATCGCACAAAAGAACAACATGTAAATTGGAACTTATCCATTCGGATCTTTGTGGTCCGATGTCTGAAAATTCTTTTCAGGGAAATAAATACGCTTTGATTTTTATAGATGATTTTAGCCGCATGATTTTTATATATTTTATTTCATCTAAAAATGAGGTTTTTAGCAGGTTTTGTATGTTCATATAACAATAGTATAGTTGTTGTAGGTTTTGTATGGTCGAGAGGGAAACGGGATTAAAAGTTAAAACTTTGCGATCCGATCATTAAACTGTTTATTGACATACTCAGTCCCATTGGACTGAGTATGTCAATAAACAGTTTAATGAATATTTAGACAAAGAAGGTATTAAGCATCAAACTACAGTGCCATATAATGCTCAACAGAATGCTATTTCTGAAAGAACAAACAGATCTATTGTTGAAAAGGCTCGTTGTATGCTTTCAGATAGTTCTCTTTCAAAAGGATATTGGCAAGATGCTGTGGAAACTGCTGTGTTCTTAAAGAACAGATGTCCGCATCGAACTCTCGCCGGGAAGACGCCTTATGAATTATGGCATAATAGAAAACCAAACCTGTCTAATTTGAAAGTTTTTGGCTGTCGCGCGATGGTGAAGACTCCTGATCCTCTAAGGAAGAAGTTAGATCCTAAAGCCGCACAGTATATTTTTGTCGGATACTCAGACGATCGACAAAGTAATTTATTTCGCGAACCAAGTTGTCCAAGAAGGTTAGTGAAAGGACGAGATGTGGTATTTTTTGAAAACTCTTTTACCGATATAAAGGCTAAAACCACACAATCAGTTCCTATGATTGTCCATAGTGAATCTATTTTAGAATTGGTTCATAGGAAGGAGCATAATCAGATGCCGTCAATTGGTTCGACTTCTCAGGAGAGCAGTCACGCAGTCTCAACTGAAAAAGATGAAGAAGCTAATGACTTGGAGCTAATAACAGATCAAGTTCATAATACTACAGAATTTCTTAGCGCCGAAGATATTTCTGACACAGAAGATATAAGCGAACAGACAGAGATGCCTGAAGAACGGTATCCTCTTCGAAACAGAGTAGCTAAGAAAACTCACAGTATTTTTTATAGTAATGCTACTGTTACAACTGAACCTGAAGAGCCCCAAAGCTTTGATGAAGCTATCAAAGCAGGAGATAGTGCAAGCTGGCAGTCTGCTATGCAAGATGAGTTTAATTCACTAACTAAAAACAAGACTTGTTGCTAAAGGCTTCAGTCAAGTTTCAGGTGTTGATTATTATGAAACTTTTTCACCAGTTGTTCGAAATTCGTCTCTGCGTACACTTATTGCTTTAGCGGCAGAAATGGATTTAAAAATGCAGCACTTGGATGTGGATACTGCGTTCCTGAATGGTGACCTGGCAGAGGAAGTCTTCATGCATCAACCTCTAGGTTTTATTAAACAAGGCGAAGAAGAAAAAGTTTGCTTGTTGAAAAAATCGCTCTATGGTTTAAAGCAAGCGGCTCGAGCTTGGAATAATAAATAAAACCAAAACTTATCTACTATAGGTTTTGTACGAACCTCTTCGGAACCATGTATCTATTTAAAAAAGTTTGGTGTTGAAACTGTCATCCTGGCAGTCTATGTCGATGATATTGTCATCTTTTATAAAAAGGAAATGTCATTTGTTACCGTCAAAACAGAATTGGCAAAATATTTCTCATTAAAAGATTTAGGGCAATTAGATTTCTGTTTAGGTTTGAATGTAAAGCGAATGGACAAGAAAATATGCGTGAACCAAAAGACGTACATTCAAACAGTTTTAAAAGGTTTTAATATGCAAGACTGTAAGCATATGTCAACTCCGCTGGAGAATAATAAATATGAAAAAGGTAAAGAATCTGATGAGTCTTATCCTTTCCAAAGTTTAATTGGTTGTTTGATGTTCCTAACGGTAAATACTAGGCCAGACATAGCTTATGCTACGAGCTATTTAAGCCAGTTTAATAATTGATTTGAAAAGAAACATTGGTCGGCCGCAAAAAGGATTTGCAGTATCTGAAAGGTACTATTGATTACTGTATTACTTACAGGAAAACGGGTGCCTATTTGTGTGGCTACACGGATGCAGATTGGGCTAATTGCATGTATAACAGGCGGTCATACACCGGTTTCTACTTTACGCTAGCAGGCGGACCCATTAGTTGGGAATGTAAGAAACAGCAAACCGTAGCGTTATCTTCAACTGAAGCCGAATACATGGCGTTAACTAGCGCTGCAAAGGAAGCTACTTTTCTTAGGAGGTTAGTGTTTGAAATTACTGGTAACGCTGATAAGGTTCTACTTTTTAATGAAAGCCAAAGTGCACAGAAAATTTCGCTTAATCCAATCCACCACAACAGGACCAAACACATTGATACCAAATATCATTTTATAAGGGAAAAAATTTGCGATGGTGTTATCAATGTTAAATATTTGCAGACAGATAAGATGACAGCTGATGTGTTAACTAAGCCCTTAAGGCGCACAGCTCACCTAAGATGTGTCACAGGAATGGGTTTAACCAATACTTAGTCTTTTATGTTTTTCTTTTATTGTTCTATGTATGTATTGGTGTATTTTCCTTTATCTCCATTGAGGGGTGGGTGTTGTAGTTTTAGTTTTTATTATATCAATGTAATTTTTGAAAATATACGTACTAAGAACGATCAGCTGTTTTGTCACTTTACTTTATTAAAATTCTTCACAACATAAATGACAAATATTATTATTTACTAGTTTTTCCAACACTTCTGAACTTGAAGTTATTTTTCACTTTATAGTGTTTTTATTTAGAAGACGGTTGTTTTTATTGTAATTTTTTATAAAATTTTTGATTTAGTAAATATGTAAATAATGTGATATAAAAACCAGCCTCTTGTATGGTTGTGTCAATATTGGCAGTTAACTCCGAGTATAGTAAAAAACGGCTAAGTAAACGAATTAGGTGTCTGTACAAGCCTTTACCGATTACCGCGTGTAATCATGATTATATTTTCCGCTTTCTGAACACAATTCATGAAGTAATAATTTATTTAAACACTTTACGTGCCAGATGCGTAAGTTCAAGTTAACGTGAAACCTAGCTTAGTGCCGAACAAGTGGCAAAGTCGAACTTAGTTCCCAGTCAGTCACAGATTGTTTCGAAAGTACGAAACTATATCGACTTGTTCTGTGAACATAACATTTTGAGTGTGGTTTGCATTTAAAGTTAATTAAGTGCCTATAATAATTTTGAAAATGTTTAAAAACACTGTTGAAATTAGGTCTCACTTTCTTACAAAATACAAAAAATAAACAGACGAGAAATCATGCATATATTTTATGAAGTGTAAGGTGAGGCGATTCTTATTTTTCCCGACTAAGTCGAAGCAAAAGGGAGGGTATGTCTTTGAACGGTATATGTGTATTTATACATGTATGTTCATTTGTTCCCTCAGGCTCTGCAAAAACCCCAAAATACTTTCAATAAAAATAAGTTCAAAAACTAAAAAATAAAAAGTAAAGAACTTCTCTGTTTAGCGTTTGTGGACAACGAGAAAGCCTTCGATTCGATCGAGACTTGGGCTGCACTGCAGTCTCTCCACAACCGGTACATTGAGGTGTTGAAGTGTTTGTACAAAAACGCCACCATGTCAGTTCGTCTTCAGGATCAGATCTCGAAACCAATCCTTCTCCAGCGCGGCGTGAGATAGGGAGACGTCATTTCTCCGAAACTGTTCACTGCTGCGCTGGAGGATGTTTTCAAGGTTCTGAACTGGAGGGGGCTGGGCATCAACGTTAATGGCGAGTACATCACTCACCTTCAAATATACCTCAAAGATTGGCTAATAAAATCGTCCCGTATCCTTTGGCAGGAAATTAAAACTTGGAGTTCGATAAACTTTCGTCTACGAGTATTCGTGAATGTACATTGTTACAATCTAGACGTATGGAAAGAGAATTGGAATTTTAATTCCATATAAGGAAGTCAGGGAGTTATTTTTTATGGCAAGAATTGCTACGTAATTACTGAAGCGGTGTCCTCTTTTTTTATTTATTATTTTATTATTGATAGAATCGTGCTTGACCACTATCTCACCATAATAAGCGATGATGTAGTCGTCGATGAAACACTCTTGGCTAGAAGAAACCTAATCACTACTTTACATCACTACTACTACAAATTGGGAGATCTTTAAGTCAAGCTTCTTATTGACATATTAAAGATCTCCCAATTTGTAGCTATCAGGAGAACGACTCCGGCAGAGAATTCGACTCCTTTGCTACACGCATAATAAAAGTATTCCCAAATCGTTTGGTTCCTATTACTGCATACGGGTGTGATATCTACCATATACTGATGATGCATCGCCTTACGTCCAGACGTCCGATGACTACACATAGTCCGATGATGGAACGGGTTAGGAGGGATTCGTTCATGCAATTCCAACTCAAACTGCCACTCACTCTTTCTGAATTCGCCGATCTTACTTTGATTTAAGATTTTTCAGTCATATACTGTAGTAGTATAGAGACTGTACGATGCTACACTAAGATACAAAAAAAAATATGCTGATGATGATATACTATTTAATTAGTTTCTTGCTTTTCATTTCCAATCGATATTATATTATACTCGTAGATCAGAAAACCGTTGGATGCGAGGTGCACAGGACCGGTCGAAATTGCAATATTTGAGGAAGGCTTATTCCGCAGTCTTTTATAAGAAATTTTGCTCAAAGCGGCATATAACAATCCTTTAAATTACAAAACAATAGCCTACCTGCCTTATAATATGTTTATGAAGAAAAATTTAACATTTCAAAAAAAAAAAATATATATATAAAACGGATCTTCTTGGAGTAATATGTTAATATTGTAAGTCATGCAAGTAACAAGGGATTATATTACCTTTACGAGATTAGACAGTCTTTGAGGATATTCATAAAACTCATCCTGTAACGTTTTTACCGTGTTTTTGGCCGGATAAGCAGCCTTCAAGTAACGTGCTCAAACTTTGAAGGAACAGAAAGTTGGCCCTTATTGTGAGAAAAATCGCCCAGGTAATATTGATGGAAAATTTTGTTATGAGATCATGTAGGTACAGGTTTTTTTTGCCAGTAAAAATATTTATAATACTCGCCCGTATTTTTATTTTAGTCGTCCTTTTTGGAATGTTTGAGGTAACTTTACATATTAATATTGTTGTTGATTGTTTCTTTTTAATATTGTTGCCGGCGTTTCTAAAAACTTTCTCTAATGGTATGCTTGCCATAGCTAATAAGTATTTACAGCCAACGTTAACTTACCTATGTTATTATGTAGGTACAATATTAGCGATAGAAAACTACCCTATTGATATACCGAATAAAATACAAACCTTTTTAAATCCCAGCAGATACGCACCAGTCCTGTTCTCCCACGAGATTTCATAACAATGATACACATCCCATATTTACGTTTTATTTTTCTTTCCACGGACTACGAACAAGCAAGTCTAAGTATGATGCAAGTTGAAACCATACGACTCGCATGAGTATTGCTGAACAATAGAAACACAATGCTAGGACCTACTCATGTTACCTATGCAATAAAAATCGCAAATTGCATTATTTATGAGCACAGCTAAAAGTTTCGATCTCGACAATAGACGGGCAACAATAACGAGCGAAATCTTTGCGATGATTGTCGTCTATGCGACATATAGTGTTTATATGTTGCGATTTTTTTTCGTGTAACTGCTTTTGAATTCTTGTAAAGGAAGGTTTTGTTGACTTTAGCCCGCGGATTTGTCTTTGTGAAAGTTGACAATTATCTCAGGGAAACGTATCCAGGACATTGTCTACCTGTGGTCCCATTCAAATCCATTATTTTGTTTATTAAATAGCAGTTGAGGTATGATTGATTAACAAACATCCAAATAATCAAACATACTTTAGGAAGTATGACAAATACCGATGCAGTACTGGCAATTTAACTTTTCGTTAATCTTTTGTAAATTGTGAATGAGTGAAATTTCAAGAAAAATATCTATGTTCTATCTTGCATCTGTCACTGTTTGAGCCCAGTAAAATGATGCCGACGAAAGTAAGCAATCTTCAAAACCGTGTGGTTTAAACCAAACCTCTTTTGTTCTGATACAGAATTGACGACAATAAATGCGATCTACTCCCATCTGACCATTATAAATTGTCATTTCAGGTGTTTCTCTTGTATACAATATGTTCTTGTTATCTTTAAGCACTCGCACAGATTTTATTCTCTTTTTCCTTGTATCTTGGTATATGTAGTCAAAAAAACATGTTTTTATTTTTCTAGTAATTATTAGGGTCGATGTCTAGCCTAACCAAAAGCCAGATAATTTCGAAATTCCTATTAACCAATTGCCTATCTGACATCAAATAACAAAGTCTAGAACATATTTGAATCCTAATCATGAAAGAAAATGCAGCAAAATTCCCGTGACCAACTGTACAGGCGACCGTGAACACTTTAATGTACATATGTATATCCCTCCACACATGTACGTACAGAAGCGCTCAGTAGTTTAGCACGGACACTATGGGGCTTATTCGGATATTACCGTGGCTTTGGGAGACCCTTACTATTTTATATTTTGCCTATTAAACGCACACGCACCGTAAAACGGCTCAGAGTGGTAAGTAAAAAAGTTATGAAATGGGCATACGTAATACTTTATGCTTACCTAAATTAGTAAATGTCTGTCGTATAATTTGAGTATCGACAGAGAGACTTGGTCATCACTTTACGTTAGGTTATTCGATCATCCTACTACGTCGAGAAAAGGAACTTAAGTAATTACTTTTATTAAGATTAAATATTTTTCTTCATTTATTATTTGTAGACTCGCGTTTAACAACTATATCACCTGCTGGTAAGCGATGATGTCGCTGACGCTTGCCTCGAAGTGATATATTCACTTTGACCTTAAGACCCTCTTAAGCCCTAGACAAGTGACATTCTATCATCGAAAGCGTAGCGATAGTGATTGGAAAAGTTACAAAAATATATGTGAATGACAAACGCTATCGAAATGTTACGTGATCAAACACTTAAATTTTGACAATTTGGCCCTGGTCATTGTTGTTGTTGTCAGCGATGGCGATAGCTTGTCAATCCCATACACTTTTGCTCTTTTTACTTATAGGGACAAGGCATTTCATTTGCTACAAAATCCCGTACCAAATCTAAGTACATTTTCATTGTTGTAGCTGTACAAAAAGTACTACGTTCATATACTAATAAAAGTGTATGAAATATAATGTCATTCTTAAATGTTATTCATATAAATGGCCATTTGAATTTAGAAACTTTCCATTAAAAATAGTTCTATAATAGAGCTTTGTAGAACTATTTTATGGACTACGAGAAAACTACAATTTTAGAAGAGTGGCATTTGACTATTTACATTTTTTATGACTAGTAGTATATTAATACATATAATAATAACCAACTTCTGCCAGCTTTACAGTTAGATTAGAACTATACAAAATAGACAAAAAAGAAACACAGTTCCATCCTTTCTGGTTAGGATTTACCTTAGTAACAGATTTTCTCATTTAGTTCCTGTCAATTCGAAAAAAGATCATAAGTGATCCTACAATCGAACCAACAAATTCAGGAACAAATAACTACGAGTAGAACGTTAGAAACACTAAAGGGACCAAAAGTAACTCGTGCTACTGTTTTCTGTTATATATAAACGTCAGTTTGAGACAGTGACGTACGGGGATCGCGTGTCCACCCGCGATGGAAAAATGTCCCTTTACTTAAGACATTAGACAATGTAGCGAAAACACGCGTGTTTAGTGACACAATTTGCAAAGTGTGCTGGTACCTACTACATTGTTCTTAAATGGTATCAGAGAAATATTATTCTAGCAAACAAATAATGTCAGGATGATGGAGGATTGGCAGCTGAAAGCCTTCCTACGTTCAGGCTACGAGAGACCGCTGGATGCGAGAAGCAAGTAAAGGTCGGTCGGTGTGGCGACGTTAAAAGATGTTCTGCGTCCACTAACGTTTAGCAGTGGATGCTTTTTAAATGGAAGGTAATGTTTATGATGAAACTGGCTCGTATTATTGCTTAACTGTGACAGTGCCTAAGGTTTCAGGAGCGTGTGACATTCGCCCGTTGACTGGGTTCAATGCCTTCACGCTGCCAATCCACGGATTAACCTGTAATACATTTTCTGTTAAACGGTAGTACGTTTTGTCAATTCAAGAATTGCTTGCGTTTACTGTTAGAAAGTACAATTTAAAAAGCAACACCACTCTCTGCTAGATCCCGTTCTCACACTTCTTACTTATTTTCCTCGAATCTTTTCCAAGTTTTCCGACAAGTTAAACTGTTCGAAGGAACTTTCTATCGATCTTTCTTTTAGATATAGAAACAGAGATTGACTGATTAAGGCTGGAACATTCATTTAATTTTTTTTAAACATTTTCAAAGCCTTTTTACACGGAACAGAACAGTGGAAGTGCAATGCATAAAAATTACTATGGGAACCGGTGTAGCCAAACTCACACAAATAAACTGATAATCATATAATGCACTACAAATAAGCTGATCTGGGAAAAAGGCATGAGTTTATGTATGTATGTAAATAAGCTGATCGTTTGATTTGTCGTTTTAATTTTAGTCACAAGCTTAAGTAACGGATTTATTTTGCGTTAGTACAGAAAGTATTTAAGACGTTTTGTAATCTAGTTTTGTAAACTAGATTCGATTGCCAAGTAAATGCCGCTACCCAACCATAGATGGCGGTATTCTCAGTGGTTGCAATTATAAACTTTATTACTTTTAATGTAAGGTTGATATTCGTGTCATAGGTCGATATCTACTGCTACTCGACCAGGGAAGTAACATTGTATTTTTAATGATATTATCGATATCGATAGATACCCGATTTCTTAATTCTTAAAAATAAACCCTGTATGGAGTTCAGTAAAACTGTAGTATGAATACTGGAATGGCTTTTGCCTGGAAGCACTTATTAGTGACACGCGTGCCACGCCTACTTTGCATTTCCTTTTTTATTTTTGATCCGTGTTATTTCATTCCTAGTTTACTATCGAAAGAAAAAAAAACTATTTTTTTGTACTGGTCCTTTTAGTCATTGAAACTGCAGTATAAAAATAAAGTTCCTAGCTGTATGCTATTATGGTAGGTTTTCATTAAAACAACTATTTTTGGCTTTTCCAACTCGTTGTCAATTACCACATCTAACTGAAAACATCAACATAAAATAAAAATTTCTTGCAAACAAATAATAACGATATCATAACAAAACGCAACAACAATAGTACATTGTATTAAGGGCGGTAAGTAAGGAATTACGATTGAGACTCTAGTAGAAGCCCGAAGTCGAAGACTAAGGGCTTTTTGAGTCGAGGTTCGTAATTCCCGTACCGCCCGTGATACATACAATGTTTTTCATCACATTTGCGAGTAATAATTATGAATTATAGCTTTAATACACAAGTCAGCACAGCTGTTATTACGAAATACGTGAACTTTTTTTTAAGCGGTTGGCGAATTTTTTCCCACACCACAGATTATACAGTGTTTCGTTCAGAAACTTTAAGGGCAAATACTTACGTAGGTATACAGCCATGACGGAGTGTAAAAAGAATTAAATAATTTAACGTTATCATACTACGAGTATAACTATTAAAATCGATTATTAAGAACATTAGTTGAGTATTTAACTAACATGTAGCGAGATTGCAAAGAAATTCCTGTTTAGATAACATTTTAAGACAATTTATCAATTGCGTGTAAACTCCTTGCTTGAACTTGCATGACCTGTGTGCTGTGCCATAAATTAAAAAAATATTACTTACCGCCCTAGGGTTTCATGACAACAAGAAAGCCTGAGGGTTTTATATGGGGCATTACGGCCAAGTTAACCTGTATGTTTAGATACTTTTTACGTGCAAGTGTGATGAAATATATTTTACAAAAGTTCTCCTCAAGAATATATGTTCCTTTTACAACCACCTTTAAAATCAAATAAACATGAGCATGAGTAAAGTAGACGCATCGATTTTACATGGTGCCTCCGCATAGAAAGGGTCATAAAAATACCTTGTTTACCCCTGAGTGGGGAATCGTAAAGTTGCACACTTTCGGTTATTCGTTACACTTGGAAACCGGTTTGGTTTCGGGATCACAAATAATACATAATAGAATTTCCCTTGCTCTGTGTTGAGATTCATTTTTCAGTTGCAATCGGTTTGGAACTTTCGTTCGTTTACAAATATTCTGCTTTTATTTGCATGTACGGAAATCAACCAGTATTTTTAATTCACCTCTGCTCATCGTGTATATATTGACACGTCCACACTGGCTGGCAAATGCACCGTAAGAAAAAGTGATTTTTGAGACTTCCGATGCACTAAACAGGGCGATCCTTTTTAATCTAGTTGACGTGGCATACACGCAGTGTCTAATTCAGAGAGAATATTTCAAGGTTGATGATGTTTTAAAAAAGATAAGTTTGGGTGTTAACCCAAACGTCTTACGTATTTTCAGGGACAAAAACCAAAAATTCAAATTTTAGCTCAGTCCAACCTCAGAGATTCCTCTTATCCTAAAATAAGGTATAATCAGTTAAAATATAATAAAAAATAAAAGATTGCAATGCCACCCGTCTCGCATCACTGACACTGTGGCCATCTAACTTTTATTAAAAACTCTTCCAACTATCCGCAATGCGACTTCCATTCACTAATAACTACTTCAGCAATCTGTATTCAATTCGTAACGCTCATTCCTACTTCCTAAATAATTTAGGAGCCTGTACTCCCAAACTTCTTGGGCCATAAAACTGGCACACAAAAGCATCATGCCTGAATGATGTATCCATCCATCTTATCATGTTGGAAGCTTTACACGACGGAGACATGGCCGCGTAAACTGGAGAGCAACGATATCTTGACACAGAGATCAACGAAGCAAGGAGTGTGGTTTAATTAAAGTATTTTTAGGTGGGTTCAGTATTAAATGGGCAAATTAGTGAGAGAATCTTTTGAAAAGAGGAAAAATAAATGTTGTTCTTAGTTCAGGAGATGGTACACTTTTAGTGATTTTTGTGAGCGCTGTAAAAGGAAAAAAATATATATTCAAAATCTATATTGTACTTCCCTGTAATATTGCCGTAAGATTCACTGATGTGGGCTTCATAGATAGTAGATAGCTTGCACAATATATATGACAGGCGCTGAACCATGTCCTTCTTCAAAATTACAGATAACAATGAGTTTGTACATCCTTACTATTCTATTCAAGTTTTCCATAAAATATTGTGTCATATCTACATAACTAACTAAAGACTGTGACCTATCTTAACTTTGTTTTCGACTTCAACAAAGTGACCTTGACGAAACAATTCCACTATCATCTAAAAGACACGACAACATCCCTAGTTTTCCGCCACTTTATAAACATACACGTCCCCAATTTTATTGCTTAGCCGTCCTTCACATATCCAAAGCCTTCTTCGATCCTAACTCCCGGTATTGTTTCGCAAAGTAGCGTGTACCGTGTCACGATAAGGCGAACCGAGCCCGCTGGGACTTCGATAAGATTCGTCAATGCGTCGAAGTATCGTCGCACCGCAAAAACAGGGGTAAGCTAAAGGCTTACATTTTTTGTTGACCGACTTGGGAAATCATTTACAGTTTTTATGCTTGTTTAGAATACATTTTTTTGTTATTATTTAGAGACAGAATAGACAAAAGGAATCCAAGGAATTCCTAATATTCCTTTATTTACGTATATTTTCTTTTTCATACAAGGTCTGTAGGATACAAAAGTCTCAAATATTGAACTAGGTGTCCACTCAACATCTTTCACATAGTTTAAAAATCGTTTCTTATATTTTTTCCTACTCTTGAATCGCGTTATAAAATTTGTACTCGTACCTTACGAACATTATAAATGCGAAAGTTTGGATGGATGGATGTGTGTGGAAGTGTGGATGTATGTTTGTTACTCAATCACGCCAGATCGGTTGCACGGATCCGGGTGAATTTTGGCGAAGAGGTAGATTATAGTCTGGAACAGCAAAATTTTCATCCCTATATAATGTTTCCTTGGGATAAGAAAACATTTTCCTGTGAGAATTACTCTGAGAATAAAGTTCTATAAGTTGTTAACTATTTTAGATATGTTTTTTGGGAGTAAATATTTCATAATCTTCAAGAAAAATAATATAAATCATCAAAAAAACATCGTTTCAGCCTCCTATTCCGATTTTTTTTTGATCGCATGAAGTTTTTGATATCATGTTTTGACTCTCAGAAATGAAAAGGACATATAGTGAACTACAATATATATTTTTTTGCATTTAAAAATAACTATTTGTTTGTTTAATAATGAATCAAAAAGATGTAAAAATCGGGCTACCTGCCCTTAAGTTCTGCACAACATTTTATTGGTCGCTTTGGTATGGGGATAATGGAAAAGCATTTTGTGTTTTCTAAATTCATTTATAGGTATAAAATTCTGTGTTATTTATAATATATGTTTTTTACTTCTGGAACAGTATCATTTAAAAAGCTACTTCTTGCCCAGAAAATTCAATGTCCCTGTGGCCTATTTGTTTGTTCCTGACGACAATGTTGTGGATTATATTTTTGCAAATTTATTATTCTACTCATAGCTTTATTTAAATTTTAATATTTAACTGTTTTTATGTCCCTAATAAATAAATAAGCCACGGGCAAAAGCCATTGTTGTTCCTACTTTGATGTAAATTGAATTAAACAATAAAAATACAATCATTCTTACTAAGTATAATGTATCCTCAATAAAGGTTGAATCAGAAATGCAATTTTACTTGATGAATAGACAAAAAAAAGTGTGGTAAAAAGTTAAGAAAAAGCTAGTGTTGAAATAGCATTTTCAAATAATACCGGTTTCGGTTATACCTCATACAATTTTCTCCGGTTAAAATTGAATCAGTCGAGAGAAATACAAACAAAAATATCATCAAGATGATCACATTTCTAAACAAATTATTGCGGGTTCCTAAAATAGGAGCTTCTAACTATTATTTCTAAGATTTTTTAAAGACCATAGTTTGTCTTCAGGTACGTTAGTATTTTCTAGATTTTTTTATTTTACACCCAAACCTACCTACCAAACATACAGCAACAACTGCGTGACTAGGAAAAAAAGATTCGTAAATGTAAAATATATTGTTGTGGACCAACACAATATCTACAAGAAAATAGCAAGACCCTTGTCGAGATACCTGCATCTCGACAAGGGTCTTGCTTTACACTTAACACATCAATAATAAAAAACTTGCCAAGCGGCAAGCTTTTTATTATTGATGTGTCAAGTTGAGTTATGTACGCCAAATCGGCATAGGCAAATCAGCAGTAAATGGACGTTTGATGGCCGAACATGAATAGAGAGAATAATCGAGAATTCAGGAAATTATTTCGATATTCAAGAAAACATATTTCCTTGAAAAATCTTTTCGCTTCAGGGAAAGGAATCGGGAATTTTGGGGACAATAATTGCGTTTGATTATATGTAATGGCAGTGGTTGAAAATTACGAAATTGTCGGCTCTTAAGGTTATAAAAACAATGATACATAATACTTTAAATTCCTCTTCTGTTTCATTCGGTGAAGTTTCAGTCGTTTTACCTATCTTTAAATGCTGTAGATGATGAAAGCACCTGCAAGTCAATGCAAAACTTAGAGCCTATTGAAAACAACATTCAGTGAGTGCCAAAGATTTCAGACAGAGTAAGTTTTTAAGAACAAACATAAAGGATGGATATTGGACATCGACCTAGGCCCAGTTTTTTGGTTAAATATGTTTAATTTTCGATAAAACGTATTTTATCACCAATTTTTAGTATAAAAACTATTCAAATAATTAACTCTCCAACTTATTTGACAAAAAGCCCATTTTACCGAAATTTGATATTATTGGCTAGCATATTTAATTATTGGTTGAGTTGATTACGGATCAAAAAACTGGCAATACGAGATAAATAATTTAAAATGCAGTTCATTGTGGATCTCGAGTATATTTATGAAAATCTTTGAAATCCCCATAAAAATATAAAATGTTTAAAAAGTACAGTGATATTCATAACGTAAATACTAGGAATAATATTTTCTTTTTTTTTTTTGCAATGACAAGAACATTTACTTTTTAAAGTATTATATTATTTTATTTTAATTATTGTGATTGTGAAGACTATGGGACCATCGTTTTATTTTTATATTTTTGTTTTCAATTTGAATTTTTGTCCGTTAGTTTTTTAATCATGTTCTGGCAGTTTGAGTAGTTTATGCGCCCTACCCGAATATCCTTTCTTTGGTATTGATCGTCGAATCGTTGAGCTCCTTAAATTCTGAGTTGAGCTGCACGGTTATTGACAAATGCGTGCACTGACTGGACAGATCCACTCAATCTAGCTGGTTTTTTCGTCCAAAAACCATTTCAGATATCAATCTACATGGTCTTCACATGATCTAACCAAGATTTTGTCTGGACTTTAAAAGAGACTGTGACCACTGAGTTTGTTTCTGCCTTTCTTCTCAGAGTAGTCAAATAGGAAAAGCCGGCCTCATCTAGTTTTAAAATATGATTGACATGTAAAAGTGTTTGTACTAACCAACCTACAGATATAAAATCATTTATCGAATAGTTTGTACAAAACAATTTCTGATGAGAATATTTTCTTGTTTCATACTTTTGAGAGCGTGATTTTTTAGTAGTCGGGTAGTATTTGAACTTTTTTTTATCCCTTAATAGAATAGATATTGAATGGATTCATTATTTTTATTTCGTCTAACGAATTTCAACAAAGAGCGCCATGTGAATGGAGATTCTAATTGAATAGTTTTCCAACAGATTGCTATAGATAAAAAGACATTTAAATCTATCAATCAACATTAATTGATAGAGAAGACTGCATCAGAAGCTCTGGTTATCCGTGGTAGTCCGATTCTGTTTTGTTTTTTATTAATTGTTTGCAGTGAGAGGCTTTCAGACGAAGTGGCTTTGTCCATTTGCTTCTTTTCAAGACTTTCGTTTGTAGGCTTTTATTGGTTCGAGTATTTGCTAATCAATTTTGTTAAACGATAGAGGTATTCGAGGAAGGTTTTCTTCTTCTTGGTTTGACCAGAAGCGTTTCACATGGAGCGACTGCATGTTTGACCGCCACAACCCAGTAACTGGATAAAACGATATCCCTTGATAATATTATGACTTGCAAAACATTGTAAAAACTACTAGCACGTGTATCCTTTGATTTATTTAAAAATACATCGGGCACACTTTTCAGTCATCCAAAAATTCTGTTACGGTACGGACGTCTGAAAAAGAATTACCAAATATCTGGTAAAAAATATACGTCTGTCTAGCTGAGGGATAGTAAAAAATTGAAAGCCCCAACTGGGGACTCACTTTAGGCAAATAAAATCGCCCCGTATCCCTTGGCAGGAAATTAAAACTTGGAGTTCGATAAACTTTTCGTCTACGCGTATTCGTGAATATACGATGTTTCAATCTAGACTGATGCAGAGATTGGAAGGAATTTTTAAATCCTTATGGAAGTCAGGCAGTAATTTTTTTATTGCAAGAAATGCTATGGAATTACTGAAGCGGTGTATTTTTTTTTATTATTGATAGGCTCGCGCCTGACCACTATCTCACCTGATGTTGTCGACGGTGAAACAAATTGCCTAGAAGAAACCTATTCACTCTTGACTTAAAGACTCCCAGCTTGTAGCTATCAAGTAATAGACTCCTGCAGAGAATGTCACTCCTTAGCTATTTGCATAATAAAAGTATTCCCAAAATAATACGTATAGGTGGGATTTCCACCATGTACCGATGCCGAATCGCCTTACGTCTTGTAGTCCGATAATGGACACACTGCCACTCACTCTTTATAAATTCTCCCATCATTCTATGATATAAGATTTTTCAGTCAAGTAGACGTTGCTACAATAAGATACAAAAAAGTAAATAAAAAAACAAAATCCCGACTGCTTAAGAAACGAACTAAAAAGACGTAAACAAGAAGAAAATGATGTGAGCTGGCTGACCAAAATCAGATGTATCCTCCGACTACACAGCTCGTTTCTTAAGCAGTCGGGTATTCTGGCGCCCAAAAGCCGCCATTTTAGTATTTTATATTTTAATGGAGTTTGTGACACTCGCAAGGTCGATCGATTGACGTTTGAACTCTAGAACGCCAAATAGGAACAAACATACATAGCGTCAGTCGGGTAAAAAAAAATGCTGATGATGATGAACTTTTTAATTAGTTTCTTCCTTTGCATTTGCAATAGATATAATATTATACTCGTAAATCAAAAACTCCGTCGAATGCGAGATGCACAGGATGATGACCGATCGATGTTGCAATTTTGAGGGGCCCTCCTATGTATACATGTCTATGTTGTAATTTTGCTCAAAGCGGCATGCCTTTAAATTACAAAACAATGGCCTACCTGCCTGCATAATATATTTATGAAGGAGACTCTTTGAACATATCAAAAAAATAACAAAAGGAAAGACTTTCAAACGTCTCTTCTTGGCGTTATATGTTAATATTGTAAGTCATGCAAGTAACAAGGGATTATATTTGCTTCACGAGATTAGACGGTCTTTGAGGATATTCATAAAATTCATTCTCTTACGTTTTTACCGCGTTTTTGGCCGGATAAACAGCCTTTTAATTAACGTGCTCAAACTTTGAAGGAACAGAAAGTTGGCCCTTATTGTAAGAAAAATTGCTCAGGTAATATTGATGGACGTTTTGTTATGAGATCATGTAGGTAATGGTTTTTTTTTTAGCAAAAAATATATTTATAATACTCGTCCGTATTTTAATTTTGGACGTCCTTTTTGGGATATTTGAGGCAATTTTACTTGATAATTTTGTTGTTGATTGTTGCTTTCGAAAAGTTGCCGGCGTTTTTAAAAACTTTCTTAAATGGTATGCTTTTCATAGCTAATAAGTATTTACAGCCAACGTTAACTTACCTATATTACTATGTAGGTACAATATTAAAGATAGAAAACTACCCTATTGATTTACCGAATAAATACAAACGTATTCAAATCCCAGCTCGTAAGCACCATTCCTGTTCTCCCACGAGATTTCAAAACAATGATACACATCTCATATTTACCTTTTATTTTTTCTTTCCACCGACTACGAACAAGCAAGTCTCGACAATATACGTAAAACAATAACGAGCGAAATCTTTGCGATGATTGTCGTCAACAATACATGCTGTGGTTATATGTTGCGTTTTTTTGTGTGTGACTTTTGGATTCTTGTAAAATAAAGTTTTGTGGACTTTTGCCCGCGGATTAGTCTGTGTGAAAGTTGAAAATTATCTCAGGGAAACGTACTTAAGATAAAACATATCCAAGATATTGTTTACCTAATGTCCCATTTAAATTCATTTCAGCAGTTGTTGGTGTGATTGATTAACAAACATCCAAATATCCAAACATACTTATCTCCTTTAGGAAACCGAGATACCGATGCATTACTGGAAATTGAACTTTTCGTTAATCTTCTGTAATTTGTGAAAGACTGAAATTCCAAGAAAAATATTTATTTCTATCTTGTATCTGTCACTGTTAAAGCACAGTAAAATGATGCTGACGAAAATAAGAAATCTTCAAAACCACACCTGTTTCGTTCTGATAGAGAATTGACGATAATAAATGCGATCTACTCCCAACCGTTATAAATTGTCATATAATTAGATGTAGGTAGGTACATCAAACATTTAAGCACTCAAATATTTTCTAAGCTATGATAAAGTAAAGCAATGGCTTTACAGCAATCCCAATTTGTCCCTTTAGCTAACAATCGCACTATACCCACAAACAATTTTTTTTTATCCTACCATAGCCGGGTCTAGTCCAACAAAAACCGACACTACATAAAAATCACGTTACTGCTAGACCAGAAAAAAAGTAAAGTGTAAATAGTATCGTCGCCATCAAAAGTCCAGTGGCTCTTAGCGCCATCGATAGGGGAGTGTAGTCGAGCACTCGAAAGCGCGTGTATGTATGTACAGTTGGGAACAGAACAGAATATGAAGAAAACCAATATATTTGAATTTAGAAAATTATTAATAGAATCTAGGTGATTCTCAAAAGAGTTTTTATAACGAACAGTGCTTTGTGCTTGTATACGATATGTTGTTATTATCTTTAAGCAATCGCACAGATGTTAACCTTTTGCCTTGTATCTTGGTATATGTAGTCAAAAAATTGAGCTATTTTTCTAGTATTTAATAGGTTCGGTGTATACCTATGTTAATTGAAGTTAAGTATAGTGGTTACAATATCCTTTGCAACAATACCTACTGTGCACATTATTCTCGAATACTGAAACCAAATGATATACAATTTCCCATTTATTGCCAAAATATTTGCGAATCTTTTACAGCTCCGCCGGTAATTATGGGCGAATCTGCGATTTTAATTATAGTAAAATATTAATAAAGGATGCTTCACCGTAATTAAAATTTAAAATATACTGTTATTATGCAAATTAATCATAAGAGTGCTTACTAACATATTAGTACAAAAGGCTTTGATGACGTTTTTCAATTACTCGTTCAACAGAGCGTTAATGCTGTCAAACACTTAAATGAAAAACCAACACCCTATAATTGTTTTCGAGTATAAATGTTTCAATTCAAATATTGTTGCGCAAATATAGTAAATTTGTTATTACTAGAAATGCATTACGTGCTATGTATGAATCTGTAGTACTAGTAACATAATTATAGTATGTACCTACATCGTCTATATGCAACCAGCAAAATAAAGCCACAGTTAATAGGTATTTTTAAGCAATTGCAATATGTATCCCGTCACTGTGAAGTTCTTTGAATAATCAACCCTGTTGGTGCCCAAAAAAAACCATATGTATTTCACCTGATGGTGAGCAATGATGATATTTATTAAAAAGTCACATGACTTTATCGAACAAGGAGACTTGAGCTATTTTAATGAAAATCGGTTCAGACGTTCTAAAGTTATGGGCATTTTACTGTTTGAATCGGGGTGTTTTCGCAAGATATTATGTCATAATTACTTGTTCAATAGATTGTCGATCGAAGCGTGTCTACTGCTAGATAAATTTACATAATTTGCATGAAATAAAAATATGTCGGGGGTTTTTTATATTTTTAAATTTTACTTCTTATACCAAGCCTTCGTCGCACTGATAAGCAAAACCTTAGGTCCCCCAATTTTTACCAGGTATCCATATGCCCTTATATTTTTTTTGTACCGCCCGATGTGGTGCCGCTTGGGGGCGGCCTATTTCTAGCAGTGGATGTCTTTCGGCTGATATGACGATGATGATGGTCCTCTCCTGAAACACCTCAAACCAGCCACTGTGTTTTTTTTTTTGTAATTTATAGGCTCGCGTTTGACCACTATCTCGCCTGATTTTAAGCGATGATGTAGTCTACGGTGAAGCTCGCATTATAAGAAACCTATTCACCCTTAACTTAAAGAACCCGCTAAGTCGTTCGCCGCTAGGTCGTCTCACCAACTCTTTCTGGGCCGTACTCGGACCTCTTTTGCGCCATATTGTGAAATCCATTGCATAGCTATCGCGAAAAAATCTAATCTCTAACCCTACCAAATTTGCGTCGACTACGGTCTTCGTTTTGTATAAAAAAATCTTTGGAAACTGCAGCGTATTGAAAATTAAATATTCAGCGTTTAATTGCTGCGAAGCTGCATTGAAAAAAAAAAAAAAAATATTATTGCACTCGTCTGAAAATTATTTCTTGCAAGGTTTTATTGACATTGGGTAAAATAAGCTCCAATCATAATTCAATTCAGATTTGAATAAATCTGAAAGGATATTTTAATTGATTACAAACAACGATATTTTTTTTATTTTCGATTTTTTTGGCGCAGCCATCTGGCACAAACTGTTTTTTTGATTTTGTTTGTCACTTTTTATTTTATTTGACCTGAACAAATATACAGGGTGTTTGGAAGGGAGCTGTACATACGCCTAGGGTAGAAACTAGGGATAGTCTGCTACCTACCCCCGCCCATTATATTGACCTTGGCCTCAAGGTTTTTTTTTAATTTATTATTATTTTTTATTTGACTTTTTTATGATTTTTTGACTAAAACTACCTGTAGCTCAAAATCTATCCATGGGACCGGTCGGCTAATGGTCTTGTTTTAATCGTTAGAGTCTTAGGGTCCTGCAAAAAATTATTTTACACCAGAAAATTGTGGAGAAGAAAAGTTATGGGGCCTGAAGTACCGTAGTAAGGTAAAGAAATAATTTTAAGGGCAACTTTCTATGGGGTTTAAAAAAAAACTAACAGGGTTGGAGTTCTTCTGATTTTTTTAAAACATCCTCAGTCCATGCCCTTTCTAACGATATGCTAAAAGTGTAATTATCACTTTTAGTTTTAAAGTTATTAATTAATTTCCGCAACTAGGGCACTTTTACCACCACGAGTCGACATTTGTAAGACAAATGTAATTTCCAGAATTTAAACCAGTTTGGCCTACAGTTGGCAAATTTGTTGTCTCACTCTTACACGAGAGCAACATGTAAGAGACAAAACATGTCATGTCATGTCTCTTTCGCTCTTGGGTCGACGGGGCCGGGCAGGTAACTCGTTGGGGTCTTTGTTAGTCAGTCGAGATTTACCCATCTTAGCTAACTTACGTACTTGCCGTTACGACGCTCCACTGTTTTCGTTAATTTTGTTGAGTTTGTTATTACTTCGTTTTTGTTAAGTTTTGTTATTTGTTACCTTGTTGTTGGCAAAATGGCTGGATTTACCAGTGAAGAGTACACCGACATGCTGGTGGTGTATGGAATGGCTGATTGCAATGGGCGCGAGGCACGGAGGATTTATCAAGAACGGTATCCTAACCGGCGAGTGCCTAACCACCAAACGTTTGGCTCAACTTATCGGCGTCTGCGAGAAACCGGAAATTTAAATTTCCGGAAACCAGCCGTGAACAGATTTCAACCAAATTTGGCTGCGGAAGAACGCATATTGGCTGAATTTGAGGAAGATCCGACCAGAAGCGTAAGAACCGTAGCCCGGACGCTTGGTTTAAGCGTGTGGAAAGTCTGGTCGGTTCTTCGCGAAAATGGACGTCATCCTTTCCACTACACCCCTGTTCAAGGTAATTTTTTACATAAAGTTTTTGTTTTTAGCTCTTATGTAATGAACTAGCATGTGAATTTCATAGGCAATTTTTAAATTAACATGAGCATGTGTGTGAGAGAGAGAGAAATGGAAAGACAGAGATAGCAATCAATGTTACATAGCTACTAATTCATAAGGAAACCGCTAACGTTGATATTTTTATTGTTTTAGGCTTAGAGGATAACGACTATGCAAGAAGGGTGGAGTTTTGCCGCCACTTGCTCCATACGGACGTGTAAGATATTAATTTTTTACGGAGTATTCTCTGGACTGACGAGTCCAAGTTTGACAAGGAAGGAATTGTAAATTACCACAATCTCCATCACTGGGCACCCAGAGATCAAAACCCGAGAGTCAAGAGGCACAGAGGTTTTCAACGAAGGTTCTCCGTGAACGTATGGGCAGGCGTCATCGGTAATCGGTTGATAGGGTCGCACTTTTTGCCAGACAACCTAAACGGGCAAAACTACTTAGATTTCCTCGAAAACGATTTGCCTGATTTAGCGGAAGAAGTGTTTGACGAAGATCGGCCCATAGTCTTCCAGCACGACGGCTGTCCTGCTCATTGGAGCCTAGCAGTGAGGGAGCTTCTGGACAACTGCTTTCCTAATTCTTGGATTGGTCGGGGTGGGCCAATTCCCTGGCCCCCAAGGTCGCCTGACCTTACCCCACTCGACTTCTACGTCTGGGGAAGGGCGAAAGAGTTGGTGTACGCAGAAGAAGTACCAACAAGGGAGGTTCTAATTAACAGGATCCACGCCGCATTCGATACAATGCGCGAGGAACTGCTGCTTAGAACGGTGACCGTGGAGATGAGGAAGAGGTGCCGAGCATGTTTACAGGTCAATGGTCATCAATTTGAACAAAATTTGTAATTAATTAAAATTAGTAATTAATTAAAATTTGTAATTTAATGACATTAGTCATTACCAAATTTTTTGTTTCATTTGCCATCCTTTTACGATCGAACACATTTAATTTTCATTAGTTGAAATTTTTGCTTGAAGTGCCCTAGTTGCGGAAATTAATTAATAACTTTAAAACTAAAAGTGATAATTACACTTTTAGCATATCGTTAGAAAGGGCATGGACTGAGGATGTTTTAAAAAAATCAGAAGAACTCCAACCCTGTTAGTTTTGTTTTAAACCCCATAGAAAGTTGCCCTTAAAATTATTTCTTTACCTTACTACGGTACTTCAGGCCCCATAACTTTTCTTCTCCACAATTTTCTGGTGTAAAATAATTTTTTGCAGGACCCTAAGACTCTAACGATTAAAACAAGACCATTAGCCGACCGGTCCCATGGATAGATTTTGAGCTACAGGTAGTTTTAGTCAAAAAATCATAAAAAAGTCAAATAAAAAATAATAATAAATTAAAAAAAACCTTGAGGCCAAGGTCAATATAATGGGCGGGGGTAGGTAGCAGACTATCCCTAGTTTCTACCCTAGGCGTATGTACAGCTCCCTTCCAAACACCCTGTATATTTTCTTTCTTTCTTTAATTTTCTGTGAAAACGTAAACGCTATTACTGACTTATAAAGATATAAATATCAGTGTAGTGCAATGTACCGGTATGTTTCAGAGTTCGTTCATCTTGGCTTTCTGTTCGTTCAAATTTAAGGCAAAAGGTATATACTACCTCTATTCATTTTACTTATTTTACATATTTCCGACTCTGCATGTATTAACACTATTAAAAAATCCGGCCAAGTGCGAGTCAGACTCGCGCACGAAGGGTTCCGTACCATTATAGCAAAAAACGGCATAAAAATCAGGTTCATCAGGCTCATCGGTTTTTGTATGGGAGCCCCCCTTAAATATTTATTTAAGTTAAAAAATTATTCGGATTTTGTTTTTTAATCTGACTCTGGTGACTTCTTTCATTTCTTTGTTTTCCAATATTTTTTAACAAATATTACAGTAGTAATACAATTTGAAGACTGTAGCTTCAGAGTTATCTGTCACACAGGTTTTACAGCTGTAAAACCTGTGTGACAGATGACGGACAGACAGACAGATAGACACGTGACTTACAGCAATAGGGCTCCGTTTGGACCCTTCGGGTACGGAACCCTTAAAAATAGCCTCTGGAGATCTCTCTCGCATGATAACCAACTTCTGCCAGCTTTACAGTTAAATTAGAACTAGACAAATATACAAAACAATTTTACAGTTCCATCCTTTATACTCCGGTTATACGAAAACTGATGTTATTTTGTTATCCATTCTGCTGATAAAGTAAGGAATATGGAAACGTCAAATTAACCACTGATGCAGGTATCTACTACGTTGGATCCAGATGCATCTACTCCAATTAGATTCAAATGCCTCTGCCCAAGATTTATCTTCTAATAATTCATCAATACAAATGAAAGACAGCGGAAACCTGCCAAACTCAGTACAAAGTATGGAAGATGACAAGATGGCGAAACCTTTGTGCAAATTAGTCATAATATTTTTATCATTACAGGACTTGTGGCATAATGTTCAAACGCTACTTGATGTTGAGATGCTGTTGAAGCCCTATTTACACGAAGTTTATTGCTACAGGCAATAAACTCGTGGTGATAATCAATTTGACTTAGAGCGATAAAGACAGCAAGATACATAACTTAAAATTGAGTAGCGTTATATTATTTGGTGCCAAAGCTTGACAAAACTAAATAAAAAAGTACTATATGATTTCTGATCGACTTCATTATGTCAACCAGGAAGCAAATGTTCAATAATGTATATGTGATAAATTTGGTGACCATGCGGTGATTGCGACCGGTTTTCACCAAATTTATCACACATTTAAGAGGCATATTGAACATTAATATCAAGCTGGAAAGGTCTCGACTTATGAAGTCTACGCTCCGTCCAGCACAGATCCAGACCCAAAACCCGACACCTTTCAGCTTGAACTCCAGAATCGTTTCAAGTGCCTAGGGAGCTCCGTGGACGAATACAGCGATGGGATTGTGGAAGCGGTCCATGCGGTCGGGTCTAAGTTTTTCAAGGCCCGCCTTACAGATAGGAACAAAAAGCTCTCTGATCCTACTCTTAAGCTCATGAAAGAGAGGCGTGAGATGATCCTGCAGTCTTCAGATGATGCGTTGAAATACCGGCAGCTAAATAGACGGATCTCAAAGTCCTTGAAAACTACCTCCACCGCTTTAATACCAAAAGTATTAAAGACGCGATTGAGCGGAATAAGGGCTCCAAGGTCTTTGCAAGAGATTTGTCTACTGGGCAATGGCGCAGAGCCAGCTCACGAAACTTAAGACCGATGATTGCAGTATCCGCCAAACCGGAGGTTCTGAGGGAGATCTAGAGATTCTATGGGCAGTTGTACACGTCAACCAGTAAATCCGTCGCGAATCTAGCAAATGACCCTAGAGCTAGATTGACCCGATACTATACCGAAGACATTCCGGACGTTAGCCTATATGAGATAAGGATGGCTCTGAAAAAGCTTAAGAACAACAATGCACCGGGTGATGACGGAATTACGGCCGAACTCCTGAAGGCGAATTGAAAACCAGTAGTAGGCCCTTCAGAAGCTGTTTGATTCCTTCATACTTGAGGGAAAAATGCCACAGGTGTGGTGTAAGGGTGTGGTTTTACTCTTCTTCAAGAAGGGTGACAATGCCCTACTGAAGAACTATAGGGCCATCTCACTTCTAAGTCATGTCTACAAGCTGTTTTCAAGAGCCATCACGAATCGTCTCCCGCGCAAGTTTGACGATTTCCAGCCTCCCGGATAAGCCGGATTCCGTAAAGACTTCAGCACCGTAGACATACACTGCGGCAGGTAATACAGAAGACCGAAGAGTACAACCTGCCTCTCTGTTTAGCGTTTGTGGACTACGAGAAGGCCTTCGATTCGATCGAGGCTTGGGCTGTACTGCAGTCTCTCCAACGGTGCCAAATTTACTACCGGTACATCGAAGTGTTGAAGTATTTATACAAAAACGCCACCATATCAGTTCGACTTCAGGATCAGATCTCAGAACCCGTCCTTCTGCAGCGAGGTGTGAGACTGGGAGACGTCATATCTCCGAAGCTGTTTACCGCTGCACTGGAGGAAGTCTTCAAGGTTCTGGACTGGAGAGGGTTAGGCATCAACGTCAGTTGCGAGTACATCACTCACCTTCATTTTGACGACGATATAGTGGTTATGGCTGAGGCCATGGAGAACCTCATTACAATGCTTAATGATCTCAGTAGAGCTTCCGAAGGAGTGGGTCTTAGGATGAACATGGACAAAACCAAGGCGATGTTTAATGCCCATGTAACACCCACTCCTATCAAGATCGGAAAATTAATTATGATCACGAATATTTAGCCATCATGAAGTAGTTATCACATCATGAGCGTTCGATGTTCTATTTCATGAAATGATCAATTCTAAGATAGCTGGACATGACCGATGCACAACTGTTAGCCAGGCTCTGTGTTCTGCCCAAGTAGCAAAACAGTCATATGGTAATCGACTTATATGACTAAACTTCTAATAAGAATCTAATAGACGCTTTGACTGAGATTACTGACTGACTTACTACGCACAACAGCATCTCATAAGATGATTTACGCTACAGGTACTTTCGATCCTATTACTTAGTTTTATAGACGTTTACAGGTTAACGAGATACGAATCTTACCAGACCTTGGAGTTATATAAGCGCATAATATAAAACTAATTAGCAAGTATCGCATTTTGATCCTATAAACGCATTTTATAAGATTGTTTATGCTTGTTAACGTCTTGTTACATTCTTCTATAAGACATGCTCAACTATAATCGTCTTAGATATGGGTGCTATAGGTCAATTAAATTAAAGGATTGATTTATCAGAGACATGACTTCTAATGGATAGGTAGCACGAAACTAGCATGCCCACCGACGTATATAGGTAAAATTCTGCTTATATGTGTCCTAAATTTGTTATTACTAGAGTTACTGGCCATTTTCTTATACGTTTTAGAAGGCAAAAAACTAAAAACGGATGGAAACAAATGGAAACAATTTAAGCATAGTGCCAATTATCGAAGAAGATTTTCAAAAATGTTACTTGGAATGAAATCAGGATCGGAGTGCGGGTCGATATTCTTCTTAAATACAAGAGAATCTCGTGAAGTTCGTGATGGTTCCGTACAACATAAAAATGAAATAGTTCAAGAAGACTGCGAAGTTATTTTTCTCAAAGTTCTAATAAACAAAAAGATAATGAAAATATTAGCGGAAGCAGTGATAATGAATTTAATGATGACAACCGCCCTGACTTTGAAAAAAAATGTGAAACGCAGGAGGATGTAAAAAACAAATCGCCATCGAGTATGCGATCCTATTGTCAAATCAAAACGTGAAATAAAAAATTAAAATTACGTATAATAACGTAAAAGTAGGTACTGATGACGAATGTACTGAATAATTCAAAATATAAATTTATCGTTTTGCATCGCTACACTGCCACTCTTCATCTATGTCGAAATCAATTTTATGGAGAAAGTGTTATAAAGTAATTCTGAGACTATTTATAAAATATTAGTACTGAATTAAGACATAACAATACATGTATTGACATGCGGGATAGTTCTGATGTATTTCTCTAAAGGAACCCTAAAACTAAAATATGGTGGCGAAGTAGATATGTCCTATAGTAGTCTTAACTTTGACTAAATAGTATTGTAAAGGTTTTGATAAATGCAATATAATGGCACACGATCCGTCCCATGGCGGCCTATATATTTATGTTAAATATTATCGAATAAACAATTAATAAATACGTTTAATTTGGAAGGGGCATGAATATATATTTATTATCTTTAAACACTTTATCAATAAAATTAATTTCGCATTTTGGTTAGACATTCTTTACACAAAAAGTAAAAGACAAAATTCACCTATGTTATGCTAATAGATAATATATTAGATTGTGTATTAAGTAGTTACCCCTTAAACAACTTTTTTGTCAAGCCTCTCGTCAATAACATCACGATGATCAATGTGGGATCAATAACACCAGTAGCGGCACGCACTAGATCGTTACAGGACTAATTACACCAGTACTCGTCACGCACCAGATTGTTAGAGGACTAATCGCGCTTAGTCAGTGCGTTTACCGGACCTTTATAGGATAATGTATCCTGTAAAAGCACATAATAAGATAATTATAAAATCCGATTGCACTTTACTGGACTGTAACACAACGATCACAGGACCTAATAGTCCTATAAACTGCGCCCAAATGCGGTTCTATAAACGTTTATATGATTTCTATAGGGCTAAAAAATGCATGCTCCTAGAATAACTACAGGACTAAATTTTGCTACTTGGGTGTTTGACTACCTTCACTTGCTCGAATGCATAAAGTAAAACAAAAATTAATAACAATAACAAACGTTAGCTACAGCCTCAGATTAAATAAACCAAGACACAACGCTGCGAACGATACAGTGAAGAATGCCAAATCTACGCGCGTGTTAGAATCATGAATGGAATTCTTTATAAAAGTATTGGTATCTACCAAGATAGCAAGCTTTGACTGTCAAGATGGTTATTGGTTATTTACTGTGTATCAGAGTTCTAATGTATGTGGTGTGTAAGGAAAAGGTTTTATGAATAAAAGCCCAGAAAGACAAGACTAGGTATTTATTTAAGTAAGGCTTGTCAATTAATTCATATTTAGAAGGCTCATTGAGCTTACTGCCCATTCGCTAGACTAGTTCTCGTGGGGAAGAAGGGTAACAAAACGCACGGAAGCTCTTTCATAGTATTTATCGATATCTTTTACAAACACAAAGTATTTACAATATTATAGATTTAAAATAACAAGGATAAGGCAAAGGACATAGAGTAGCCCTTAAATCAATATAATATATTAGGAATAAAAGCCATAATACGATATAGATACAGCTTTAACACAACCATTAGAAATAATAAAGTTATAATATCAAATAACTTACGTTAGTCTTGTGTAGTCGATCTCACACCAAGTATTATAAAGTAGTATACTTCTAAATAGCAATATCTGGCCTGTACTGGCTTGTAGTTCACAAAAAAGTAAGTCCGCAATAAGTAATCAATTACACAATATTTTATAATATCGGGTCTATCTGTTTCTCAATACGTCCAATATGAGAAAATGACGCGGTATCCCGCCATTTTCTATATTGCTTCAAATAATCTCAAAATTCGGTGAACAATGATCAATTACTATGAAGTGAATATGTTTTAAAACGTATAAAGACAATTAAGGAATTTAATATCGACTATATGTGCCTACACTTATGTATGCAAGTGAAGAGTGGTTATGGCAAAAAAGACATGAAAGTAGGATTAATGCAGTAGAAATGCGCTCCTTGCGAAGTATGTGTGGGGTAACTTTAATGAGATAATAAGACAACGTTGTAGTTTAAAAGAAGATTTAGTGACTTAAATTGAAATGAGTATGTTAAGATGGTTTGGCCATGTTGAGAGGATAAATGAAAGGCGACTAACGAAATGTATTTACAAGGCAGACTTGAATGGAAACGCCGGGAGGGGACGCCCTAGAAAGACATACATAGACCTTACAGGTGATGTTTTTCAAAAAGGCCAGGTGCGCAGTACTCATAACCGGCGTGTGTGTATGACTAGATGCATGAATGTGAGTGAAGCAAAAGAAGTATATAAGGATCGTAGCAGGTGGCGTTCTGTAGTTTCTGCCTACCCCAATGGGAAAAAGGCGTGAGTTTATGTATGTATGTATTAATTCTTAATCAATATTCGAAAGAATATTGATACTAACAGACAGTATTGTACTAATTGTTTCAAAGGACTTATAATACGAATATAGCATTATAAATCCAGGATACAACACAATGGTCATTACAAATTACGTAATCATTTATAGCAATATAAACAACGTGGCTTAAATATAAGTTTAGAGTTATTTCCTGTACACACAACAATATTTACTTAGGTGGGAACTCTTTTACATTTGAAGGTAGTTGACACCACAATAATAATCAAGGTAGGTACTTAGACATTTGTCGGTAGGTGCTTAATAAATATGAGAGGTATGTATTATGTAGCAAACCATTGAAAAATGAAAATTAACGATTTAATGACGTCACTAAACTAAACTCGGTTTATGCAAATACAGCGTACTAATTGGTAGTTTCTCAGCGGTACCAACCAATCAGAACGCTACACGCGAAATTTTTATTTATTTATTTTTGTAGGAAAAACTAACAGTAGTATACTAAAAATATACAAAGTGTCTTAAACATATAACTTAACAAATATACTACCCACTACATTTGCCACAGATTACTATTTACACAAGTAAGACAAACGTTATTGTAGTTAGTTAGCAAAAGTTATTGTAGTCAGGGCATGTAAAAACATTAGAAGCTACTGTCGATCCTTAAATATTTTGATTATGTTAGTTCTAAAAGTATATCTGCTTACAAATATTATGACAATTGCATAAAATTGCTTATTGTATGTATCGACTAAACGGTGTGCTCTCAGCGCGAGCGCACACCAGCATTAGATAGAGAGTAGCGAATAGTTGCCTGGTGCGCAAACTGTTGTATAAACTGAGTTTAGTTGAACTAATCACGATTAGTTACATTGGTGAAATCGGCCTTTAGAGCCCTTTTGTTTCTCTTCTGTAGGTGAAATATACATAAATATCTTTTTTGATTTCGTCCCATTTCTAAGTATAATTTTTTATCTATAATTTACCAAGCCAACAAAACTATCCAATATGACCAACACACGCCTCGCTAGCAAACTGAGAGACACGTCGCCGTGCCAGCCAGAGCCGTGATTGGTCGGCGTTCGCCGGCGCGCGCGGGTAGCCTCGACTCTTTGACACACACACAGGCGATGCGCGCCCTTTGACAGTTTGACTATGCCGACGGACGGCACGTGTAAGATAGAGGTAATTTTTATTTCGGTAACCGGTATTAATAAAGGTTGTTTTCAATATTTAAAAATTAAGGTAACAAATATGTTTTACTTCATTTAAAAAGCTACTTCTTTCACAGAAAATGCAATGTCCCTGTGGCCTATTTTTTTGTTCCTGACGACAATGTTGTGGGTTATATTTTTGCAAATTTATAATTCTACTCAAAGTTTTATTTAAACTTTAATATTTAACTGTTTTTTTGTCCCTAATAAATAAATAAGCCACGGGCAAAAGCCATTGTGAAACATTGTTGTTCCTACTTTGATGTAAATTGAATTAAACTACAAAAATACAATCATTCTTAACAAATACAATGTATCATCAATAAAGGTTGAATCAGAAAAGCAATTTTACTTGATAAATAGACAAAAAAAAGTGTGGTAAAAAGTTTAGAAAAAGCTAGTGTTGAAATAGCATTTTCAAATAATACCGGTTTCGGTTGTCATACAATTTCCTTCGGTTAAAATTGAATCAGTCGAGAGAAATACAAACAAAAATATTATCAAGATAATCACATTTGTAAACAAATTGTTGCGGGTTCCTAAAATAAGAGCTTCTAGCAATTATTTCTAAGATTTTTTAAAGACCATTGTTTGTCAGGTACGTTAGTGTTTTCTAGAAATTTTTATTTTGCACCCAAATCTACCTACCAAACATACAGCAACAATTGCGTGACTAGGAAAAAAAGATTCGTGTATGTAAAATATATTGTTGTGAACCAACACAATAGCTACAAGAAAATAGCAAAACCCTTGTCGAGATGTAGGTTGCTTACATTTGGCAAGCTTTTTATTATTGATGGGTCAAGTTGAGTTATGTATGCCAGTGTACTACAGGCAAATCAGCAGTAAATGGACGTTTGATGGCCGAACATGAATAGAGAGAATAATCGAGAATTCAGGAAATTATTTCGATATTCAAGAAAAAATATTTCATTGAAAAATCTCTATCCCTTCAGGGAAAGGAATCGAGAATTTTGGGGACAATAATTGTGTTTGATTATATGTAATGTTAAAAATAACGAAATTGTCGGCTCTTAAGGTTATAAAAACAATAATACATAATACTTTAAATTCCTCTTCTGTTTCATTCGGTGAAGTTTCAGTCGTTTTACCTCTCTTTAAATGCTGTAGATGATGAAAGCACCTGCAAAGCAATGCAAAACTTAGAGACTTTTGAAAACAACATTCAGTGAATGCCAAATATTTAAAACAGAGTATTTTTTTAAGAACAAACATAAAGGGTGGACATTGGACATCGACTTAGGCCCAGTTTACCGAAATTTGATATTATTGGCCAGCATATTTAATTATTGGTTGAGTTGATTACGGATAAAAAACTGGCAATAAGAGATAAATAATTTAAAATGCAGTTCATTGTGGATCTCGAGTATATTTATGAAAATCTTTGAAATCCCCATAAAAATATAAAATGTTTAAAAAGTACAGTGATATTCAATCAGTCGCGCGCGCGCATCCATACGTGTCGTGTGTTTCTTGGTTGCGCTGAAGATATTTGTCGTCCCTCCTATAGTATGTATGTGAACTACTATATGCTTGCTTCACATAATATACTGACGACATGAGGATACATAAATACACATTTATCATGAGAGTGGAAAGATGAGTCGACCTGTTTTATTCCACTCCTATTATTACATAATTATATGCATATACTTATATGGTGAGGTCTAGCCTCTCTCGTGTGGCTGTGCCACTCACATGCATTAGCTGGTTTTACCAAGTGTCTTGCCATACTCTTGTTACCTCTTCGTGCTTGCACTCCCACGTACTCTATAGAGGTATCTCATGACTGTTATTTGACTGCAGTTTACATATGGCTATACACCTCTATTACCTAGCTTGGCATCGGTCGACTTGCTCCGGTCTAAACAGGGTACATCCCTGGTGACTCTGATCATGTTTGCATATTAGTCACTTAGCCGGACAGGGGCCTATGGCGCCCTGGAGGCCTCCACCATCCCCATAGCCTCGCCACGGTTGCTCCAGCTCAGTCGACCGTGCCAGTGTGTTTCCGGATCACACTACCAATATGTGGGAGCTCCAGGCTTCCCTGTCCAATGTCCTTGACTACCAAGCGTGCTGTGCACTGCAAGATTGGACTACCAATAAAGGAAAGAATGTCATGCTACGACAGTCTGCTCATCTTTCCACTTATCATGCACTTATAGGTCGACATAAAGATATTGCAAAGTAAACACTCACCTGGGGTCTTCTTGGACCTCCTAGAAGCTCGTAGCTCCTACCTTGTCTTGCGACCACCTTTCTGCTCACTTCTCATGCTTGTCTGAATGGCAGCCACATTTCCCGCCATGCCTCTAGCACAGTACCAACATAAAGTTAGTCAAAACCAAGAGTGGTGTTGTCACAATATAAAATATAGATTGACATTACTAATGTTGATACATACCGATTGTTAAATGGCGAATCGCGCAATGCTGCGCGACACTCCCACAAGCAGAAAGAGTGTTATTGCAGTAGTGTTAGAAGGTGACGCGTCCATTCCAGTATTTTCTCTCTGGCCCGAATAGCTGCGTCCCTTCTTCCTCTGGTCCCTGGTTGCATACACTCAGGGTCACAAGTAGCTTCCTCTGATCTTGATGTCTCAGTATTCATCATAGATTCTTGCACTGGCATTACTTCACTTGTGGTGTCTACCTCATTTTCATTGTTCTCAAATTCTGGATTAGTTGGTAACGGTGGTTGCATGTTATCCACTCGACTTGGGCCCTTATCCAGATCCAAGAACTCGATTGGTGCATCTAGAAGTGGTGCTATCACTTCCTCCTCAGTTCGTCCGGACTGTGCAGAGTTGTCCGGCTCAGTTTCTAGCGGATAGAGATGTCCTACAGACCGAATCAATATAGAGTCTTTAACTTTGACCTTAGCTATTCTATGTTTACCATCTGCACCCTTTATCAGATCCGCTATCTTGCCGACTTTCCACAACTCACGGTTTTTTAAGTCTGACCTTACTTGTACAATGTCTCCTATTTTTGGTACACAATCAGATACAACTCTTGGCTGTTTAGTAGAGTTTTGGTACCTCTCTCGCAGACTAGTCAGATACTGTGACATGAATATCTTCTTGAATTCCTCAAGAATTGTCAGTCCTCTTTTCCAGCTCTCTATCAAATTTGTCTTTAGTTTGGAGCCGTCCACTGGATAAACATGGTTAGTTGCTGGGGTCAAGGTTAGGCATTTTCCTAAGCTTAGGAAATCAGCTGGTCTCAATATGTGGATCACCTCAGTTCCAACCTTTGTAAGCGGTCTTGAGTTGACAACAGCTTCTACTTCTTTGAGCACTGTTAATAGTTTGCTGTCTCCAAGTAGGTGCTTTTCGAGAGTGCGTTTTAGGGAATGTTTCACTACACCTATCAGCCGTTCATAATATCCGCCATGCCACGGAGCGAGCTGAGGTATGAATCTCAATTCGATTCCTCTCTCAATACAGTAAGGTTTACTGACGACTTCAGATGTAAGTTTGAAACACGTAGCATTATCAGAATACATCCGCTTTGGTGTATTTCTAGTGGCAGCAAATCGTCTAAGTGCCAGGAGACATTCTTCTGCCGTCAAGTCGTTTACTATTTCTAAATGAATAGCGCGCACAGCAAGACATGTAAATAGAACTATCCATCTCTTTTGTTTTCCATTTGGTGTATTCACATATAGTGGTCCAAAATAATCTACGCCACAGTATGTGTAAGGCGTGCTGTAGTTCACTCTTTCAGTTGGTAAGTCAGGCACTGCTGGCAAGCGATATGGGCCACCTCCATGTTTAATGCACTGCTGACATCTTGAAATCACTTGTTCTACCCGACGTTTCCCTTGTGGTATCCAATACTTTTCTCTAATGAGGCTAAGTGTATGGGTAGCACCAACATGGTAATTTTCTTCATGAGTATCCTTGATAATCTTATTTGTAAATTCGCAATCTCGAGGCAATAATATGGGATGTTTCATGTCGTAATTCCATGTGGTGTTTACCATTCGTCCTTGGCATCTCAGGACTCCATCCACATCTAGAAATAGACCGAGATTTCTAGTCAGGTGTGTCCTCTTTCCTGTAATCTCATCAGCAAAATGATGTTTTTGAAGATCCTTTATTTTTGCGATAGTGTCAGCTGACTTTGATGTAATTAGACTTTGCTGTACTGGCTCAATTTCCATGATATCGCCATTCCCATTCTCATTCACTGGGTTATCGTTTACATCGTCAATTTCCATTTGTTGGTTTGCATCTATCAGCTGATTCCCTGGACCATCATCTGCTTCTGGAGTCTTTCTGTAATTACTTTGGTCCAGGCCCTCCCCGACAGAAAGGACTGTCATGTGGTTCATGTAATATCTATCTGCAGGCCACACTGATTCATCCTCTTTTAGGAATGTGGGACCGTTGAGCCAAAGTTCTTTAGACTGACTCCATCTGTCAGGTCTTGTTGCAACATCAGCTGGGTTCATCTTTGTATTAATATAGTATATTTCTGCTTGAATTTGGTTTTTCTTAATTTCCTCTACCCTATTGGATACAAAGGGTGGTAGTAATTTGTTGGAACGCATCCACCCGTGCACAACCAAACTATCTGTCCACAATGTTTCCTTGCTTATTGGTAGTGACAGATTCTCTCTTACATATTTTAGAAGTCTACTCGCTATTAGCAGACCCAAGAGTTCTAATTTCGGGATATGAAGTTCACTTGAGTTTTCATTTTTGGCTATTCTTGACTTTCCCATTAGGAATGAGACTGATGTTCCTTGTTGATTTTGTGATGTTAAGTATATAACTGCAGCATACGCAGCCTTTGAAGCATCAGAAAAACAGTTCAATTGGTATGTTGTCTCAAACTCTGGAACAGCATTTGTTATGCATCTCTGTAGTTCTATGTGTGCCGCTGTTTCTATTACATCCAAGACTTCCTGCACAGACTGTATCAAATTGTCTGGCAAGACGGTGTCCCATTTATGTTTTTGTTCACAGATGTGTCGAAACAAGATCTTCAATGGCAGTGTTAATGGACAAATAAGGCCACAAGGGTCATAGATCCGGGCTAAAGTTCGAAGTACCTTCCTTTTCGTATTGGCTGGAGTATCTTTATTGAAGTGTTGATCAGTTATTTTCAGTTTTAATGTGTCTCTTGCCACATTCCACGTCAAGCCAAGGACTTTTACTGTGCCTTCGTGTTTTGCTTGTTTCTCTGTAGGTACAAGGTCAAGAAATTCCTTTTCATTTGACAACCAGTCTCTTATATTCATGGAAATCTGTTCAAAGGATTCCTTTGTCTTCTCGTATATTTCTTGAGCTTCTTGTATAGAATTGGCTCCTGTTACTAAATTGTCAACATAGCAATTATTGGCAACATCCTTTAGTAGGGTTATATCAGTCTGCATCATGTGGTATCTAATAGTTGCTGCGAGAAGAAATGGGCTTGCAATTATTCCGAAAGCTATACGACGAAATCGGAAATACAACAGGTTTTCTTCAGTTGGGCCCATTGTGATGTCCTTTACCCAAAGGAATCTCGTGACATCACGGTCCTTTTCTTGGAGCCCAACCTGCAAGAATGCTTTCTCTACATCGGCTACAATCGCTATCTTCTTTGTTCTGAATCTCAGCAGAAGAGCCGTGAGATCCTCCAGCATGGAAGGTCCACTATAAAGACATTCATTCAAACTCTTCTTACCCGTTGCTCTCGCTGAAGCATCATAAACGATTCTACCGCGTTTCCCTTCATTTTTTACAATATGATGAGCTAAATAATGTACAGGGTGTTCTGTGCTATTACTATGCGGTTCAAGAATTTCAATGATGTTTCCACTTAATTGCTCCTTAAGAATGTCATCATATTCTTGTAGTGTTGTCTTATCCAATCTGTTGATCAAACTCTTCAGTCTTCCCAATGCCATGCCAAAATTAACTGGTAGTTGAGGTGGATAATAATAATAATAATAATAATCTTTATTCAGATAATAAAAAAGGTAAAAACACTGATATTCAATCTTGATTCTTGATATTCAATCCATGGCCATGTTACTTCATAACGTCCATTTTTGTATTGAACAGTATCATTAAAATGTTTGACTGCTTCATCTTGTCTTGTAGCTTTAGGAGAATCGATTATGCCAATGCACTCAAGTGACCACAAAAATTTGATGTCAATATTTCTAAGAGGTAAGTCAGGTTCAGTAAAATAAGGGCAGCTTGAATTGTGACAGTGGCAGTAAGTAGTTACAGTTAATACATTTTCCTGTTTCGCGATGGGATTTTGGTCTACATTTCCAGATAACAGCCAACCGAAGTCAGAATCCACCAAGTACAAATCATTCTGAATCTTCTCTTTTGTTTCACGCATGAAGCCTGCAAAATAATCGTTCCCTATTAAAAGGTCTATATTTTCTCCAGTAGAATCATCATCAGCCACTAAATCAACCGTGGAACAATCAAATTTAGCTACTGGTAACCTCTCTGTAATATGTGGAACAATATTGACTCTTACTTGTTTTTGGATGCCACGTTTGGTCTCTAAGACAATGTCTACAGATGGGCTTGACATCTCTTTCGGATCAGTTGCTCCAAACGTATACACCAAGAGTTGGTCTTCATTGTCAGGGGTGAGCTGTAATCTGGATGCAGCCTTAGTGCTGATATAGCTACGTTGCGAACCACTGTCCAAGACAAGTCTGCATTTATGCCCCTTTGTTGTATTGCCGGGGTTTGTGATTAGCGCCACTGCTGTCTGTAAGAAAGTAAAGTTCCTTGTCATATAACATTTGACTATAGCACAATCGCCCTTGTAAACAGTTGCCTCACCCCGAGGTTTGGAACACAGCATTTGGAGATGTCCATCACCACAGCGGAAGCAAGTAACCTTTCGATGGCACTGTTCAGTCTTGTGATTTCTTTTGAGGCACTTGTGACATCTGTCCCCCAACTGCTTCTGTCGAGCCTCAATGTTGTTATATTTTTTACAGTCTGCACTACCGTGGTTATTTAATTTGCAGAAGATACATGGTAGCCTATTACACTTTCTAGGTGGGTTATTTAATTTATTATTTGCCTTTCGTTTCAAATTTATCCTTTCTGGTTTGTTGCTGGCAGTGCTCCTTATTGGATATTCACGTTTTAGTTCCGATTTTGTTTGAAGTACTTCAGTTGTAATGACTTCTTGCTGTGTGGCTGATCCCTTTGGTATTGGTGTTACCTGAGCCTTCTCCAATGCCACTACAATGTCTAGTAAAATCTGTCTAACATTAGTTGTTGAATTATCCTTGGAATGCAGCTTTGGCATCAAGTGATACTGATGGAGAACTTGCTCCGGGAACTTACTGAGTATGGTAGCACGCAGATGGTTTCCATTTATGTCCTCACCTAATTTCTCTAAGACTCTTAAATGTCTTTCAATGCCATCCAGAATTTGTCTGCAGCTGGGAGCTGTATATTCAGCTCTCTCCAAGTTGGTCAATGCTGTGTAGTGTGCGTCTACTAATGTATCATTAGATCCGTACCTGGACTTTAAGGCTTCAATAGCGATGGTATAGTTGTGGTTTGTGATAGCTAAGCCTGCTACCGCTTCCAGAGCATTGCCCTCGAGGCTACTAATTAAATAAGTCAGTTTGTCAGCCTCTGCCATAGGTTGGCTGTCTATGTTTGAGCTGAACCGGTCCCAAAATTCAAACCATTTAAGACCTTCTCCGTTGAATTTAGTCATATCTAATTTCGGTAATCGAATACTTAATTGGTGACTGGTATATTGTTCAGTAGGTACACTCCGTGAGGAAGCCTCAATTGCTTCCATCGAGGATTCGATGTTTGTGAGGAAATCCTCACCCTGAAGCTGTAATTCCATTGCCTCGGTGACAATATTTATTTGAGGGTTTGTTGAGGAAGACGTGTAATGCCGCATTTGTTCCTGTAGCCTGTATAATAGCTGCTTTAATCGTGCTACAGTACTTGACGCCGTTGAAAGCACCATTTTCCCCGACTCATAATCAGTTTTAGCTCGTTCCAAGCATTCTTTAAGTTTGATTCTTCGCATTTCTAACATTCTTATAAGAATTTCTTCCATTGTTTTCACAGTATAACTTACGTCGTGAACTTTGATTCAGCTGTACCGTCCGTTATTTCGACACGTCTTCACTAGGAAACGAAAATATATCCAGCCCACAAACACTTATTTCACATATTATAGTAATTTTTCTCGCACTAAAACTTTTAACTCCACCGACCGAAAAAACGCCAAACGAAGAAAAAAAACGACAATGCTACCAACTGCAGCCCGTAGTGTTGTCACGCAGAAACCAAATTACCGATTTTATGTAGCTTGTTACAGTCTGCTAAAAAGTTTTACACCTCGATAATATGTAATTTTATTACAAACATAATATAATTGGAATTATTACCCGGATAACTGCTTATGCTTATTTATAAAAAATAAAATAAAACATCTCTCTAGAATACATTAGTTTAATAAAAACGCCTGCGTACACATCGAATCGATTAATACCGATTACTATAGTGCTGAACTAGACCATAGACATTGTTCAAGCGTATCCACATGATTGCTTGTCGAAACGTCGAACCGATTCATATGCCTTGCATACAATTTTAAAAACGTGTTCATAATTATTACATAAACATCATTAACATTACATAAATTGAAGTTTATTTTATTGTACGCAAATTTATAATCAATCATATAAAATATCTGCTTAAAGAGATATGTCTCTCTTTTTTTTTTCATTTTATTTTGAAGGATTATTGATGCAAATATGTCACACAAATAGCCCATTAGTATCAGATCCCAGCATCTCCACCAAAATGTCGTCCCTCCTATAGTATGTATGTGAACTACTATATGCTTGCTTCACATAATATACTGACGACATGAGGATACATAAATACACATTTATCATGAGAGTGGAAAGATGAGTCGACCTGTTTTATTCCACTCCTATTATTACATAATTATATGCATATACTTATATGGTGAGGTCTAGCCTCTCTCGTGTGGCTGTGCCACTCACATGCATTAGCTGGTTTTACCAAGTGTCTTGCCATACTCTTGTTACCTCTTCGTGCTTGCACTCCCACGTACTCTATAGAGGTATCTCATGACTGTTATTTGACTGCAGTTTACATATGGCTATACACCTCTATTACCTAGCTTGGCATCGGTCGACTTGCTCCGGTCTAAACAGGGTACATCCCTGGTAACTCTGATCATGTTTGCATATTAGTCACTTAGCCGGACAGGGGCCTATGGCGCCCTGGAGGCCTCCACCATCCCCATAGCCTCGCCACGGTTGCTCCAGCTCAGTCGACCGTGCCAGTGTGTTTCCGGATCACACTACCAATATGTGGGAGCTCCAGGCTTCCCTGTCCAATGTCCTTGACTACCAAGCGTGCTGTGCACTGCAAGATTGGACTACCAATAAAGGAAAGAATGTCATGCTACGACAGTCTGCTCATCTTTCCACTTATCATGCACTTATAGGTCGACATAAAGATATTGCAAAGTAAACACTCACCTGGGGTCTTCTTGGACCTCCTAGAAGCTCGTAGCTCCTACCTTGTCTTGCGACCACCTTTCTGCTCACTTCTCATGCTTGTCTGAATGGCAGCCACATTTCCCGCCATGCCTCTAGCACAGTACCAACATAAAGTTAGTCAAAGCCAAGAGTGGTGTTGTCACAATATAAAATATAGATTGACATTACTAATGTTGATACATACCGATTGTTAAATGGCGAATCGCGCAATGCTGCGCGACAATATTAATTCTTACGCAATGACGTCTACACTTAAGTGTAATAATTGTAATCTTGTCGTTGACGAAATGTTGACGTATTTGCAAAACAAGTTGTCGGTTAGTGATGAAGAAACTCTTACAAAAGTATGCTTGTCAACGTTCACGAGTGCGCAAATTGAAAAATCGAAAACGTTGCTATTTGAATCACTACCGTTGGATCAACGTAAACCTGCTAGAAAGGGTCAGGGAAAGGACAATAGAGTGTTAAGTGACATTATAAGCATATTCAAAGTGACTGAGCCTGATGTGATGCCTGTATTCGTGGCCCGTGATTTAAATAAGCTACCTCCCATAACGTTTGATCACTTGGATCTTTCTAAGCTGCTAAAAGATATCTTATTGGTGCAAACTGAAATAAAAGATATCAAAGCATCCTATGCCACTGTGATGCAGTTAGAAGATCTGAAGAAGGATTTAAAGGCCCTGTCATTTACTGCTTTACCCCAGAATGTCAACATGAGAAGTGGATCGCGCCGAGACAGTGAACCTTCATTACCGTCACCTAACATGATTGGTTCGGCAGCGGAAAACTGTGAAGATATTGATGATTCATTGTTCATGATAAGGGATAATAATAAAAACAGTTCTTGTCATAACAAAAATCAAGTTGCGGGTAGTGGCTGTTTTGTTGACGCTTTAAATAAAAATCCGTTGCTGAGCTCGCCGCGGTGTGTCGCGGCGACTGAGTCATCGCAGCTGGCCACTAATCAGCTGGGCGAGTCGATACGAACGCGAAGTAAACAATCGTTTGCGAATGCAGTTAGACAACAATCTACCTTAGTGAATGAGGAGACAAGGCGGAATAACGAGTGGACCTTAGTACAGAACCGTAAACAAAGGTTCAAGGAACGTTTTATGGGGAAAATGGGTAAAAGTGCTGTGGATACCGATGAAAGGTTTAGAGCAGCAGATCGAAAAGTGCCTATCTTCATTACCAATGTTCACAAAGATACATCAGAGGAGGACATTAGAGATTATATACATAGAAAAACTTCTATAAATGTGAAATTGGAGAAAATAAATTTGAAAAAACAAAGTGATTACAATGCTTTTAAGTTCTTTGTACTGCATCATAACGTACATATGTTCTTGAATAACGAAATGTGGCCGCAGGGAATTATTTTCAGACGGTTCGTGCATTTTCGACCTCAGCCAATGTATACTCTTAATACTGGCTCTGGAGACGGTTCTTCCGCATTAATTAATGGAAAGTAAGCTGCACAAGTTTGCAACGTTCAATTGTAAGAACGTCAAGCGTTCAGTTGACAGTATCCAGGATTTGTGTAAACATGTTGACATTATAGCCTTGCAAGAGACTTGGCTACTGTCGCATGAAATATCGTACTTGGACACCATTAGTGATGATTTCAATAGTACGGGAACGTCAGCAGTGGACTCCACTGCTGGGATGCTACGATGAAGACCCCATGGTGGTGTGGCACTATTGTGGAGGAGGAGCGTCTACACAAACGTAACTGTGATTCCGAGTGATAACCCGCGTATAAGTGCTATTAAAATAGTGATGCAAGAAGGGTCAATGTTAGTGTTTAGCATTTACATGCCAACTGATGTGGTGCGTAATTTAGCGGACTTCACGGACGTCCTCAGCGCGGTGAGTGCCATTGTTGATTCTTGCAATACTGAGTGCGTTTATATACTGGGGGATTTTAACGCTCACCCTACGGAAAGTTTTTATGCTGAGCTAGTGGGGTTTTGTAGTGAACAAGACTGGTTGTGTATTGACATTGAGCGTTTGGGTCTAGCATCAAATACGTATACATTTATAAGTCAGGCTCACGGGTCGTCGAGATGGCTTGACCATTGTTTGGTTACCAAAGCGGCGGCTCAAACTGTTAGTAGGGTATATGTGAAGTATGATGTTGTGTGGTCTGACCACTTTCCTATGATTGTCGAATGTTATTTAGATACTGTTGTACCTAAGAGACGTGCTTCTAGTGAACATGTTAATAACAGGATTACATGGGACGAGAGGGACTTTGATCAGATTCGATTGTATAATACTGAGTGTCATAAACGTCTGAGATTGATAGATTTTCCAATGCAGTTCCAATATTGTTGTGATCATATGTGTACTGATATAAATCATAGACATCTAATTGATAAATTGTATGGCCAGATTATTGGGGCTTTATGCGAATCTTCGGTGGTGGGCTGCCATAGTACTAAACGCAAAAGGACGGTTGTTATTGGGTGGAATAGACATGTTGCCGAGGCACACAGGCATGCTAGAGATAAATTTGTTGTGTGGTCCTGGTACGGTAGGCCTACTTCTGGGCGTTTCTATGAGGAGATGTGTGAATCCAGGAGGAAATTTAAATCTCAGCTTAAATGGTGCCAGGGCCAAGAAGATAAGATTAAAATGGATATTCTGGCGTCCAATCATGTGAATAAGGATTTTCGTGGATTCTGGAAAAACACGAAAAAACTTAGTCATAAGCCGAGCGTGCCTGTGTGCGTCGACGGTGTGAGCGATCCACAGCGAATAGCCGAACTGTTCAAAAATAAATTTGAAGTGAAATCGTCATTAGGTCCATCGCGGGCGGTGATCGATGTTGAGCCCATGGGGGAGTTGGGAGTTAGGGTTAGTGCTAAAGACATTGCTTCTGTCATACAGTCTATGTCAAGGGGAAAGTCTCCTGGCCACGATGGGCTCAGCATCGAGCATCTTCGTTATGCGGGTGCTCACTTGCCACGTGTATTAGCTTTGTTGTACAATCTTTGCGTATCTACCCCCGGAGATGTTAAGAACGATAGTTGTACCCGTAGTTAAAAATAAAACTGGGTTATTGACGGATAGGAATAACTACCGACCTATCTCGCTGGCTACGGTTGTGTCTAAGGTATTGGACAGCGTGCTTAATTCGCAATTGAGTAAACATATACAATTGCATGACAACCAGTTTGGCTTTCGACCTGGGTTGTCCACTGAAAGTGCGATTTTGGGATTTAAGCACGCTGTGGAGTACTATACAAGCCGTAGCACGGCAGTGTATGCCTGTTTCCTCGACCTATCGAGTGCTTTTGATTTGGTTTCCTACGACACTCTTTGGAAAAAGCTAAATGATGCTAACTTACCACCTGAAGTAATTAATATTTTTAAATTTTGGTACGGGAACCAGGTCAACAGTGTTAGGTGGGACGGGGCGTATTCGAGTTCATATGGTTTGGAGTGTGGTGTGAGACAGGGGGGTCTAAGTTCTCCCACTCTCTTTAACCTGTACATGGACCAGTTGATTGTGGAGCTGAGCAGCACCAGAGTCGGATGTTATATTGATGGCATATGCGTCAACAACATTAGCTACGCAGATGACATGGTGCTGCTCAGTGCCTCAGTCTGTGGCCTTAGAAAGTTGGTGAGTCTGTGTGAAAGTTACGCCAGTGCCCACGGCCTTTTGTATAATGTGCGGAAGAGTGTCGTTATGGTGTTTGGGGCTGCTGGAAAATATCCAGAAACGGTACCTGATGTTAAAATTAATGGTGTACCTTTGTCGAGGGTACAGACCTTTAAGTACCTTGGGCACGTATTGACCGCTGGCCTCAGGGACGATGACGATATTGAGAGAGAGCGGAGGGCGCTGTCGGTCAGAGCGAATATGATTGCCCGCAGGTTTTCACGTGCTTCTGCGGGGTTTAAGAAGACTCTGTTTAGGGCCTTCTGTACCTCGTTTTACACCTGTAGCCTGTGGGTTCATTTCACGCAAAAATCGTACAGCGCCCTTCGCGTTCAGTATAATAATGCCTTCAGGGTGCTGATGGGGCTGCCTCGCTTCTGTAGCGCATCAGGGATGTTTGCGGAAATGCGCGTTGATTGCTTTTATGCATTGATGCGTAAAAGATGTGCATCCTTGGTGCGCAGGGTGCGGGCCAGCTCCAACGGCATCCTGGCCATGATTGCTGACAGGCTGGACTGTGTTCAAATGAATCGTTGCTCCAGTATTGCAGCTGGAATGCTGAAGCAATGATCATTGATGATCATTTAATCTTTGTGATATTGTAATAGTTGTTGAAATTGCTACTAACATAGGTATAAGTTTGTATTGTTACTAACACCATTCTTATGTATGTTTAGGTTTAAGTTATTTTATATGGGCCCTGTAGCCTGAAATAAATGGATTAATAATAATAATAAATAATAATAACGTTAATACTAGGAAAAATATTTTTTTTTGTTTTTTTTTTGCAATGACAAGAACATTTACTTTTTAAAGTATTATATTATTTTATTTTAATTATTGTGATTGTGAAGACTATGTGGACCATCGTTTTTTTTTTTTATATTTTTGTTTTCAATTTGAATTTTTCTCCGTTAGTTTTTTAATCATGTTCTGGCAGTTTGAGTAGTTTATGCGCCCTACCCGAATATCCTTTCTTTGGTAGTGATCGTCGAATCGTTGAGCTTCTTAAATTCTGATTTGAGCTGCACGGTTATTGACAAATGCGTGCACTGACTGGACAGATCCACTCAATCTGGCTGGTTTTTTCGTCCAAAGACCCTTTCAGTTATCAATCTACATGGTCTTCACATGATCTAACCAAGATTTTGTCTGGACTTTAAAAGAGACTGTGACCTCTGAGTTTGTTTCTGCCTTTCTTCTCAGAGTAGTCAAATAGGAAAAGCCGGCCTCATCTAGTTTTAAAATATGATCGACATGTAAAAGTGTTTGTACTAACCAACCTACAGATATAAAATCATTTATCGAATAGTTTGTACAAAACAATTTCTGATGGGAATCTTTTCTTGTTTCATACTTTTGAGAGCGTGATTTTGCAGTAGTCGGGTAGTATTTGAATTTTTTTTTATCCCATAATAGAATAGATATTGAATGGATTAATTATTTTTATTTCATCTAACGAACTTCAACAAAGAGTGCCATGTGAATGGAGATTCTAATTGAATAGTTTTCCAACATATTGCTAGAGATAAAAAGACATTTAAATCTATCAATCAACATTAATTGATAGAGAAGACTGCATCAGAAGCTCTGGTTATCCGTGGTAGTCCGATTCTGTTTTGTTTTTTATTATATGTTTGCAGTGAGAGGCTTTCAGACGAAGTGGCTTTGTCCATTTGCTTCTTTCTTTCTTCTTTCGTTTGTAGGCTTTTATTGGTTCGAGTATTTGCTAATCAATTTTGTTAAACGATAGAGGTATTCGAGGAAGGTTTTCTTCTTCTTGGTTTGACCAGAAGCGTTTCACATGGAGCGACTGCATGTTTGACCGCCACAACCCAGTAACTGGATAAAACGATATCCCTTGATAATATTATGACTTGCAAAACATTGTAAAAACTACTAGCACGTGTATCCTTTGATTTATTTAAAAATACATCGAGCACACTTTTCAGTCATCCAAAAATTCTGTTACGTGACGGACGTCTGAAAAAGAATTACCAAATATCTGGTAAAAAATATACGTCTGTCTAGCTGAGGGATAGTAAAAATTGAAAGCCCCAACTGGGGACTCACTTTAGGCAAATAAAATCGCCCCGTATCCCTTGGCAGGAAATTAAAACTTGGAGTTCGATAAACTTTTCGTGTATATACGATGTTTCAATCTAGACTGATGCAAAGAGATTGGAAGGAATTTTTAAATCCTTATGGAAGTCAGGCAGTAATTTTTTTAATGCAAGAAATGCTATGGAATTACTGAATCGGTGTATTTTTTTTTATTATTGATTGGCTCGCGCTTGACCACTATCTCACCAGATGTAGTCGACGGTGAAGCAAATTGCCTAGAAGAAACCTATTCACTCATGACATAAAGACTCCCAGCAGCTCCAAGCTATCAAGTAATAGACTCCGGCAGAGAATGCCACTCCTTAGCTATTTGCATAATAAAAGTATTCCCAAAACGTTTAATGCGTATAGGTGGGCTTTTCACCATATACCGATGACGAATCGCCTTACGTCATGTAGTCCGATGATGGACACACTGCCACTCACTCTTTATAAATTCTCCCATCATTCTATGATATAAGATATTTCAGTCAAGTAAACGTCACTACAATAAGATACAAAAAAGTAAATAAAAAACAAAAAACCCGACTGCTTAAGGAATGAACTAAAAAGACGTTAACAAGAAGAAAATCATGCTGTGCAGTCGAAGGATACATATTCGCGAGCTGCCTGACCAAAATCAGATGTATATTATACTCCGACTACACAGCTCGTTTCTTAAGCAGTCGGGTATTCTGGCGCCCAAAAGCCGCCATTTTAGTATTTTATATTTTAATGGAGTTTGTGACACTTGCAAGGTCGATCGATTGACGTTTGAACTCTAGAACGCCAAATAGGAACAAACATACATAGCGTCAGTCGGGTAAAACAAAATGCTGATGATGATGGACTTTTTAATTAGTTTCTTCCTTTGCATTTGCAATAGATATAATATTATACTCGTAAATCAAAAACTCCGTCGAATGTGAGATGCACAGGATGATGACCGATCGATGTTGCAATTTTGAGGGGCCCTCCTATGTATACATGTCTATGTTGTGATTTTGCTCAAAGCGGCATGCCTTTAAATAACAAAACAATGCCCTGCCTGTTTTTATAATATATTTATGAAGGAGACTATTTTAACGTATCAAAAAAAAAACAAAAGAAAATACTTTCAAACGTCTCTTCTTGGCGTCATCATCATCATCATTTCAGCCGAAAGACGTCCACTGCTGGACGTAGGCCTCCCCCAGGCGTCGCCACATTGACTGATCCCATGCGTCTCGCATCCAGCGCCTTCCCGCAACCTTAAGCAGGTCATCAGTCCACCTAGTGGGAGGCCTTCCAACGTATCGTCTTCCGGTTCGCGGTCGCCATTCCAGAACTTTTTGGCCCCATCGGCCATCTGTTCTGCGAGCAATGTGCCCTGCCCACTACCACTTAAGTTTGGCAATTCTTCGGGCTATGTCGGTAACTTTGGTTCTCCTGCGGATATCATCATTTCTGACGTGATCACGCAAGGAAATTCCGAGCATAGCCCTCTCCATTGCCCTTTGGGTGACTTTGAGCTTTCTGATAAGGCCTATTGTGAGCGACCACGTCTCGGTCCCATAGGTGATCACTGGCAACACACACTGGTCATAGACTTTTGTCTTGAGACACTGCGGTAAATTGGACGAGAAGATACCACGCAACATCCCGAACGCTGCCCTGCCGAGTCGGATTCGACGGTTGACCTCTTTCTCGAAATTGGATCTACGTTAGTCCCAGGTAGACATAATCGTCTACAACTTCGAGAGTAGAGTCTCCGACCTTGATAGGAGTGGGTATTACATGTGCATTCACCATGATCTTGGTTTTGTCCATGTTCATTTTAAGACCCACTCTTTCGGAAGCCCTACTGACGTCATCGAGCATTTTACTGAGGCTCTCCATGGTCTCAGCCATGACCACTATGTCGTCGGCAAACAGAAGGTGAGTAATGTACTCGCCATTAACGTTGATGCTCAGCCCCCTCCAGTCCAGAACCTTGAAGACATCCTCCAGCGCAGCAGTGAACAGTTTCGGAGAAATGACGTCTCCCTGTCTCACGCCGCGATGGAGAAGGATTGGTTTCGAGGTCTGATCCTGAAGACGGACTGACATGGTGGCGTTTTTGTACAAACACTTAAACACCTCAATGTACCGGTAGTCGATCTGGCACCGTTGGAGAGACTTCAGTACAGCCCAAATCTCTATCGAATCGAAGGCTTTCTCGTAGTCCACAAACGCTAAACAGATAGGCAGGTTATACTCTTCGGTCTTCTGTTTAACCTGCCGCAGCGTATGTATGTGGTCTACGGTGCTAAAGCCTTTTCGGAATCCGGGTTGTTCGGGGGGCTGGAAATCGTCTAACCTGCGCGCGAGACGATTCGTGATGACTCTTGAAAACAACTTGTAGACATGGCTAAGATGTGAATGAGCCTATAGTCCTTCAACCGGGCATTGTCGCCCTTCTTGAAGAAGAGTACCACCACACCCCCGCACCATGCCTGTGGCGTATTGCCCTCGAGTATGACGGAATCAAACAGCTTCTGAAGGGCCCTAAGGACCGGTTTTCCACCCGCCTTCAGGAGTTCGGCCGTAATTCCGTCTCACCCGGCGCCTTGTTGTTTTTGAGCTGTTTCAGAGCCATCCTAATCTCGTACAGGCTGACTTCCGGGATATCTTTGGTATAGTGTCGGGTCAGTCTAGCTCTTGGGTCGTTTGCTAGACTCGCAACGGGCTTGCTGATCGATGTGTACAACTGCCCATAGAATGTCTCGATCTCCCTGATAAGCTCCGGTTTGGCTAATACGATCCTGCCATCGTCGGTCTTCAGTTTCGTGAGTTGGCTCTGCCCAATAGCCAGATCCCTTGAAAACACCTTGGATCCTTTATTTCGCTCGATCGCGTCTTTAATACGCTCGGTATTGAAGCGGCGGAGGTCTCTTTTCAAGGATTTAGAGATCTGTCTTTTGAGCTGCCGGTATTTACACACCTCATCTGAAGATTGCAGGATCATCTCACGCCTCTCCTTCATAAGCTTGAGGGTATGATCAGAGAGCTTTTTGTTTCTATCTGTACGACGGGTCTTGAAAAACTTAGACCCGACCGTATGGACAGCTTCCACGAACCCGTTGCTATATTCATCCACGGAGCTCCCTAGGCACTCGAAACGATTCTGGAGTTCGAGCTGAAAGCTCTCGGGGTTTTGGACCTGGATCTGTGCTGGCCGGAGCGTGGACTTCATCAGTCGAGACCTTTCAAACTTAATATTAATGTTCAATGTGCCTCTTACCATGCGGTGATCGCGCCCGGTTTTTACCGAATTGATCACAGAGACATCATTGAACATTTGCTTCTTGGTTGACATGATGAAGTCGATCTCATTTTTTGTTGCACCATCGGGGCTTTGCCAGGTCCACTTCCTTTGTTCACGCTTTTAGAAGAAGGAGTTCATCATATAGTGGCCCTCCTTCTTTATAAAACTGGCCAGTAGGTGACCCCGGTGGTTCCGTTGTCCAACTCCAAATTGCCCCACATGCAGCTCATCCTCGTCTCGTTTGCCCAGTTTCGCGTTGAAGTCCCCCATGACAACGGTGAAGTGAGTTTTGAAACCATGCATGGCTCTGGAGATATCCTCATACTTGGTCTTTACCTCATCGTCGGGGTGTGCCGAGGTTGGGGCGTAGACCTGTATGACCTTCAGCGAATATCTTGAGGATATTCTGAGAATAAGATACGCCACCCTGGTCGACACACTCTCGATCTTCACCACGTTGTTCACAAGGGACTTGTGGACGATAAACCCGACACCACCCTGGGACTGCCGGTCACCCTCTCGGAAATAGAGCAGGTTACCGGATTTGATTTATCGAGTCCTCCCCCTCTCTTCGGACTTCAGATAACCCTATAATACTCCATCGCAACCTGCTCAATTCCTCCTCGAGTTCGGTGACCTTCTCGTCGGTCCGAAGTGTGCGCGTGTTGTACGTTGCCAGGTCCAGTCGTCAGTGATTGTTGGTGTAGCCGGATCTCGTCCGGAGATTCTTAGCACCCCTTGCCATGCCGTAGCCTCGACCGCTACCGTAGTCGAGGGTAGGCAAGCTGCCGGGTACCAGGGGCCATTTTTTATTTGTGCTATTCATTGGGGGGGTTTTGCCGTAATCGCCACGCTTGGCAGGCGGGTTGGCGATCGCAGTATGGTTGTTATAGAAGCACAGAGAAAGCTGCTGCCCATTCTCTGGTTTGTCCCTTAGTAGCCTCTTACGACACCCACGGGAAGACATGGGATGGTGAAATTCTTTACGTCCGGCACCATACGGAACATGTGGAACTTCTTGGCGTAATATGTTAATATTGTAAGTCATGCAAGTAACAAGGGATTATATTTGCTTCACGAGATTAGACGGTCTTTGAGGATATTCATAAAATTCAATCTATTACGTTTTTACCGCGTTTTTGGCCGGATAAACAGCCTTCCAATTAACGTGCTCAAACTTTGAAGGAACAGAAAGTTGGCCCATATTGTGAGAAAAATTGTTCAGGTAATATTGATGGAAGTATTGTTATGAGATCATGTAGGTACAGGTTTTTTTTTGGCAGAAAATATATTTATAACACTCGCCCGTATTTTAATTTTGGACGTCCTTTTTGACATATTTGAGGCAATTTTACATAATAATGTTGTTGTTGATTGTTGCTTTCGAAAAGTTGCCGGCGTTTTTAAAAACTTTCTTAAATGGTATGCTTTTCAGTATTTACAGCCAACGTTAACTTACCTATATTACTATGTAGGTACAATATTAACGATAGAAAAATACCCTATTGATTTACCGAATAAATACAAACGTATTCAAATCCCAGCACTTCAGCACCATTCCTGTTCTCCCACGAGATTTCAAAACAATGATACACATCTCATATTTACCTTTTATTTTTTCTTTCCACAGACTACGAACAAGCAAGTCTAAGTATGATGCAAGTTGAAACCATACGACTCGCATGAGTATTGCTGAACAATAGAAACACAATGCTAGGACCTACTCATGTTACCTATGTAATATAAGTCGCAAAGTGCATTCTTTGCGAGCACAGCTAAAAGTTTTGATCTCGACAATAGACGGAAAACATTAACGAGCGAAATCTTTGCGATGATTGTCGTCTATACTACATGCTGTGGTTATATGTTGCGTTTTTTTCGTGTGACTTTTGGATTCTTGTAAAATAAAGTTTTGTGGACTTTTGCCCGCGGATTAGTCTGTGTGAAAGTTGAAAATTATCTCAGGGAAACGTACTTAAGATAAAACATATCCAAGATATTTTTTACCTAAGGTCCCATTTAAATTCATTTCAGCAGTTGTTGGTGTGATTGATTAACAAACATCCAAATATCTAAACATACTTATTTACTTTAGGAAACCGAGATTCCGATGCATTACTGGAAATTGAACTTTTCGTTAATCTTCTGTAATTTGTGAAAGACTGAAATTCCAAGAAAAATATTTATTTCTATCTTGTATCTGTCACTGTTAAAGCACAGTAAAATGATGCTGACGAAAATAAGAAATCTTCAAAACCACACCTGTTTCGTTTTGATAGAGAATTGACGATAATAAATGCGATCTACTCCCAACCGTTATAAATTGTCATATAATTAGATGTAGGTAGGTACGTCAAACATTTAAGCACTCAGAAGTTTTCTAAGCTATGATAAAGTAAAGCATTGGCTTTACAGCAATCCCAATTTGTCCCTTTAGCTAACAATCGCACTATACCCCCAAACAATTTTTTTTATCCTACCAAAGCCGGGTCTAGTCCAACAAAAACCGACACTACATAAAAATCACGTTACTGCTAGACCAGAAAAAAAGTAAAGTGTAAATAGTATCGTCGCCATCAAAAGTCCAGTGGCTCTTAGCGCCATCGATAGGGGAGTGTAGTCGGGCACTCGAAAGCGCGTGTATGTATGTACAGTTGGGAACAGAACGGAATATGAAGAAAAACAATATATTCGAATTTAGAAAATTATTAAAAGAATCTAGGTGATTCTCAAAAGAGTTTTTGATAACGAACAGTGCTTTGTGTTTGTATACGATATATTGTTATTATCTTTAAGCACTCGCACAGATTTTAACCTTTTGCCTTGTATCTTGGTATAAGTAGTCAAAAAATTGAGCTATTTTTCTAGTATTTAATTGGGTCGGTGTCTAGCCTAACCAAAAGCCAGCTGAATTCGATTTTCTATTTACCTATTGCCTAACTGAAATTGACATCTTAAATAACAAAGTCTAGAACATATTCGAATTCTAATCAAGAAAGAAAATGCAGCAATACTTCCGTGACCAACTGTACAGGCGACCGTAAACACTTTAATGTACGTATGTATACCCCTCCACACATGTACGTACAGGAAGCGCTCAATAGTTAAAAAAAACAGTCACTATGAGGCTTATTGGGACATTTACCGTGGCTTTGGGAGATCCTTACTGTTTTATATTTTACCTATTAAACGCATAAGCACCGTAAAACGGTTCGGAGTGGTAAGTAAAAAAGTTACGACTTTGGGCATACGTAATACTTTATACTTACCTAAATTAGTAAATGTCTGTCGTATAATTTGAGTATCGACAGAAAGACTGGGTCATCACTTAACGTTAGGCTATTCGAGCTTCCTACTATGTCGAGAAATGGAACTTTAGTCATTATCTTTTTTTTACGGTTCCGTACCCAAAGGGTAAAAACGTGACCCTATTATTAAGACTTCACTGTCCATCTGACTGTCTGTCTGTCACCAGGCTGTATCTCATGAACCGGGATAGCTAAACAGTTGAAATTTTCACAGATGATGTATTTCTGTTGCCGTTATATCAACAAATACTAAAAACACAACAAAATAAATATTCTCCCATACAACAAACGTGAATTTTTGGCCGTTATTTGCGATAATGGTTCGGAACCCTTCGTGCGCGAGACCGACTCGCACTTGGCCGGTTTTTTAAGAAAAATATTCTTCATTTATTATTTGTAGAGGCACTATCTTACCAGCTGGTAAGCGATGATGTGGTTGACGGTACAGTATGCTTGCTTCGACGTGACCTATTCACTGTGACTTTAACACCCCCCTTAAGCTCTAGATAAGTGACATTCTATCATCGAAAGCGTGGCGATAGCGATTGGAAAAATTACAAAAATATATAGGAATGTTAAACGCTGTCGAAATGCAGCGTGATCAAACACTTAAGTTTTGACAATTTGGCCGTGGCCATTGTTACACATTGGCACACATATCAGGGCTGTGCCCGGGACTTGCCAGGGCCGGGCCCAATCATTGAAGTTTCGTCACTAGCCCGGGCACGGCCCGTGCACGGACGTGTGTGTCGAGTTCATATAAAATGTACGCACTGATATTTTTTTGTGCCACTGACAGGGCACGTTCCGTCCACGTCCTGGGCACGCCCCTGATATGTGTGGATAGACCTTTAGACTCTCAAAACAAATATCATTCGATGTCAGCGATGGCGATAGCTTGTGAATCCCATACAAGTTTGCATCTTTTACTAATCGGGACAAGGCATTTCATTTGCTACAAAATCCCGTAACAAATCAAAGTACATTTTCATTGTTGTAGCTGGACAAAAAAGTACTACGTTCAAATACTAATAAAAGTATAAGAACTATATAGGCTAAACTATGTAGGCTATTTGAAAATAGTTCTACAATAGCACTTTGTAGAATTATTTTACGGACTGCGAGAAAGCTACAATTTTAGGAGAGTGGCATTTGACTATTAATATTTTCTATTACTAGTAATATATCAATACATATTATAATAACCAACTTCTGCTAGATTTACAGTTAGGTGAGAACTAGACAATATAGACATAAAAATCTGTGAAATTGGCTGGTGAGGATTTACCTTAGTAACACATTTTCTCATTTCGTTGCTGTCAATTCAAAAAAGTACATAAGTGATCCTTTTTTTTTTTGTTTCTTTTTTTTTTTTTATTTTTTTTTTTTTTTTACGGGTGGAAACCTTCAAAAGGCGCCTGGACTTTTGGGGAAAAGATCAGGGAGTGTGGGATTTTTACCTCACTAAAACCACCCCGGTGATCACCATCAGCACCTGGAAGGGGCCCCGTCACCTCTTAAAAGACCAAACCGGAACCCCCTTTGTGCAACGCCTGTTAGGCACATCCCTGGAGAAGCTGAAAGAATAGCTTCCCCTGAGCCACGCTATGTACGGCAGCACGTGACCACTGTTCTGCCATCCTTCCTGAAGTCACTCGGTGGGTGGACAGAGTCCCCAATCTGACCACTCGCGACCCCGGAGTCCAACCTGCTTGTGACGCAGGCGGGGTTTCGGCGTTTTAGGCATCGAGGTGGTTGCCTCCCCGACGCCTTCTTCTTCGAGCAGGATCTGCCCTCTCACGCTCCCGCTCGGTGGCCTCCTTCTGGGCCATCACAGTCTCACAGAAGGAGGCCATTTCCCTCCAATTTGCTGTCTCTGCCAGCATGGCCCTCACAGCTGCTGGCAGAGACAGGTCTCGCCCGATCCTGGCGACTAAGACCTGCCGCTCAGAGGCCCACGCTGAGCACTCCTCGAGCGTGTGCTGTGCAGAATCAAGGTCGCCTCCACAATGGTGGCAATTTGCCGTGGCCTCTCGCCCAATCCTATTCAGATACTCACCGAAGCAACCGTGCCCGGTGAGTACCTGAGTGAGCCGGTAAGAGATGCGCTCCTCTCTCTTCAGCCAGGCTTCGAAGTGTGGCAGGACGGCTTCGACAACGCGCTTACGCGAATACTGCGGCTGCTATAGCCGCTCGCGCCACCGCTCGAGTGCGTGTTGCCGTTCCTGCCGCCTCAACCTTACTACAGCAATTCCTGGCACGCTTTCACCATTCTGGCGGATGGCGCGAATTCGGTTATAAACCCTCGCGTCCATGTCCGCCAGAATGTCCAGCGGAGGAAAACGTGCCAGGAGAGTTGCCGCCTCAAAGGACACCGTTCGGTATCCTCGTGCGATACGAATGGCCATTTTCCGCTGCAGGCTATTAACTTTAGTCCTGCAGCGTCGGACGCCTGATAGTCTGCTTGACCAGACAGGCGCCCCATAAAGGACCATCAATCGCACGACCCCCGCGTAGAGGCGGCGAACTTCTTCCCGAGATCCCCCGAGGTTGGGCAGCAGTCTGTGAAAAGCACCCACTGCCTTTTCAACGCGGGGGACCAGGCGCTCGAAGTGCTCTTCGAAGCCCCACCGACCGTCCAGGGTTAGGCCAAGATACTTGATGTATCGACCCACCTGGACTTGCGCATCTCCAACTGTCACTGACGAGCTAGGTGGCTCCCTGCTCCTCGGCAGTTTATGGAACCATAGCGCCTCCGTTTTATGAGGCGCTATGCTCAGCTCATGGATCGATGCCACGACTTTTGCCACCCCGAGCTCGGCAAGCTGGATTGTCTCGTCGAAAGTGTCCCCGCCGGCCAACACCAAGGTGTCGTCTGCATAGCAAACGACATTAACGCCGACGGGGAGTTCAACACGCAGGACCACGTCGTATGCGAGATCCCACAAGAGAGGACCTAAAACCGACCCCTGTGGAACCCCACACGTAATCTCCCTCCGATGTACGCTACCATCCCGGCCCACATAGCGAATGTGCTGGTCGCGTAGGTAAGCCCCGACGATGCACTGCAGGTAAGGGGGCACTCCATGGTGTACTAGTGCCGCCCTTATTGCATCCCAGGGCAGGGAGTTAAAAGCATTGACGATGTCCAAACTTACCGCCAACGCCACCCCACCCCGGGACACCACCTGTTCTGACAGCGAGCGGACGCGTAGGATTGCGTCCACTGTAGAACGCTGCTGCCGGAAACCATACTGGCAATCAGCCAGGTCGGGACCTACTCGCGACAGGTGCCCGACGAGTCTTTCGGCAATTATTCTTTCGAATAGCTTGGAAACCTCGTCGAGCAGGCAAATGGGACGGTATGCAGAGGGAGACTCCGAGTCTCTGCCTGCTTTCCTCAACAAGACCAATCCAGCCTCCTTCCAGTCGGTGGGGAACACGCCCGCACGGAGGCAGCTGTTAAACAGCTGTCTCAGGCGGTCCCCCAGAGGAGCCATAGCCAGAACCCACGCTCGGCCAGGGACGCCATCCGGACCTGGTGCAGTGTTACGGGCCTCCATGCGTCTAACGGCACGGTCCAGCTCACCTTCGGTCACCCCCAACTCGTCAGTCCAGTCCGAAGGGGTCAAGAATAGTGAGGGACTTTCACTAGCTACTGGAAAGAGCGTGTTGACCACTCTTTCCAGCAGCTCTGGATCCATGGTTTCCGTAATGGGTGGAACCCATGGACGTAGTTTGGCCATGACCAACTTATAAGGTCGCCCCCATGGATCCCTGTCCAGTCCCTCCAAAAGCTCCCTCCAGGACCTTGACTTGGCATCCGAGATGGCGTGTTGGAGCGTCATGGTCGCCTCTCGATACGCTCTGTAGGTTCTGGCTATTTCCTCATCCGTAGCTCTTGGCTGTCTTCTGCGCCGGGTGCGTTGATACTGGCGTCGAGACCTAAGACAGAAAACGCGCAGCCGCGCGATTTCTTCCGACCACCAGTAAGTCGCGCCCGGACGCTGGCTGCACCTAACCCGGGGCATGGAAGCGTCACAAATCGACGTCATCCTGTCCCGGAACCAAGCCGCCTCTTGTTCTGGATCGGGTGAGATCCCCTGGGAATTAATATCTTCTGGCCACGCTACGACGTTGGCAGCTGCAATGAGCATGTCTCGATTGAGCCGCTTGAGGGCCCAACGTCGCACCGGTGGGCTGGAATCTGGACGGCTCGGACTATTGGAGGGGCGCAGTTCCACATCAAAAACGATGTGGCGATGGTCGGAGAGGGTGACCATCTCCTCCGCTACCCTCCATTCCGACACCATGCGCACAACAGAAGGAGTCGCCCATGAGAGATGCACAATTGATTCCCCCTGCCACCGCACGCATGTGGACACGGACCCACGATTCAACAGTCGAAGGTCAAGTGACGCCGCCCAGTCTTGTACCACGCGTCCCCTCGGTGTGTCCCGGTAGTTCCCCCAAGCTCTGGAGTGAGCATTGAAGTCACCCAGGACGAGCACGGGACGGGGTGAGCACTTGTACTGAATACAGTTCGCCACCCCCTCCAGATATCCTTCAAATTCGGCGAGGGAAATGTTGGGAGACACGTAGCAGCCCACTACGGCCAGAGATCCCCATTCCACAGCTACAAATCCATGCCCCCCATCTAATAAGGAGCAGTGAGGCCCACCGCTTCCACCAGCCCAATAAATGGCAACAGAGTCCACAGTATCCCGGAACCAGCGAGGATGATCCCTAAGACCGTATGGCTCCGCTACCACGGCCAAGGCAACCGACCACTCCGCAACAGTCTGCAGAAAAAGATTTTGCGCGCTGCGGCAGTGGTTCAGGTTGCACTGAAGGACTTTTAGGGCTGGGAAGGTGAGGTTTCCATGTCCTCCACGGGGCCCATACTCGATGGTGCCGAAGTCGCTACTATTGTGATTTAGAAGGGGCAAGCAAAGTCCGCTTCTTGCGCGGCGCGCATTTCTTGCCCCCCAGCCGGTGATCAGATGGAAGTCCCTGGTCTGCGCATATCGGACACCGCAGGGTCAGTGACGTGCACTCTTTTGCCGTGTGAGCTCCCCCACAAGCATAGCACTGAGTGCTCCGGTCTACCAAACTCGTGCACTGGCAGCGGACGTGGCCAGGCTCGAGACAACGGAAGCACATCATACGACGCGCTCCCAAAACCTGAACCCGAACTAACGTCCAACCCAAGCGCATGCACTTGTTTGACGCCAGTTTTTTTATTGCTGCCAATGGTGCACGCACCCAGACGTGCCCCAAAGAAGCAGGTGGTCGACGAATTTCTCCCAACTTCACGTCTTCAGTAGAACAACCACCTACCTCGGCAATAGCTGCCGCAACCTCATCAGGCGTGACGGCATCATCGAGGTCCATTATCCTCACCTCAGCTCTTTTGGTTGGGCGCGCAATCCTTACGTCGAACTCGGTAAGGACTTCCCGCAGACGGTTCGCGAGACTGTCAGCCTTAAGAGAGGAGTCGGTACCAGCGACGGTTAGCACCATTCCGCCATCAGCAGCCCTCTTTTGGCCGATAGTATCGATGCCGATATCTGCAAAATGAATTCGCTGCCTCGCTGCGAGCATAACCTCACCAAGTTTGGCAGACGATCCCTCTCCCACTGAAACCGTAATAGCTGCCGTAGTGGGAACCCTAGGCAGTTTCACTGGCTGCTTATTACGCTTTGCAGGAGTGGATGACGCAAGCGGAACAGATCCACCACCTGACTTAGCATTGGATTGGGGAGCCTTTGCATTATTTGCCTTCCTCCCCACTACAGTAGACCAGGTCTCCGTCTCAGCCATCGAAGCCTGCATGGGCGCCGTGGAAACAGCAGGCAGTTCTACCGCGGGAGCCACCGCATTGCTCTTTCCTTTCCTCTTCCCTTTCCTCTTCCTCTTCCCTTTTGTGGGATTAGGGACCTGGCTCGGATCAGTGATTGCCTTTGCTTGAGCAACCGGTGCTGAAGATTGCCTCACGTCGGCAGCAAGTGGCGGTCGTAAGGGCTTTTCTGGAGGCAACCTTCTCTCCAAAGCCGCCAATTTAGCATCTATCATGCCCCCAATCTCCAGGGCTATAGAACGCCGAAACTGGGCCTCTAGCTCGTCCGACCGAAATAGCCCGGCCACTGAATTATCCCGACTAGGTTCTGTCGATGCAGCCAAAATTGGGCTAGCCGTCACCTTACCCTGGCGATTTAGAAGGCTGACCTCCGCTGTCAGCTTCTCAACATGTGCGTATAAACTAGAAAGCTGAACTTTCAGGTCCGCATTCTCCGTCTCTAGTCGTTTAACATTGACCTCGACAGCTGATCGCGAGGCCAATTCGGCTACCGCAGCCTGCACTGTGGCTGCCACCAATTTAAGGCTGTGGACAAAATCTCCTTTGAGGTTGCGCGATTCGTTCGCAACCTCCTCTACAGCCTTCAGACTATCCATAATGCAACTTCTGAGCTCTTCCGTTGGTTGTGCGTGCATAGTCTTGGACAACGTCTCCGAGTTTGGCAGTTGGTTCGCCGTTTCCCGAGTTTTCGCTTGCTTAGCTGGTGGGCTCGCTGGCTCGGAATCTCCGTCCTGCACTCGACCGTCGGTAAGTGGCTTGCTAAGCGTTAGTGACTTAGCCGACTTCTTCTTTGTTGTGAAAGGCTGAGCACGCTTGCGCGTGCGTGATCGAGTCGACTTTGTTGACGACTCAGAGGCGTGCGACATCTGCGAACAGGAAGATTCGCATGAATCACTAGCCATCTCGTCAGTAGCCGGGGTAGGCGGGCGCACAAACTGTGCCCGCTTTTTAGCTTTCGGTGCCACGGCAGCACCGGTACGTGAGCCACCTTGGCTCACTCCTTTCTCCTCTACCAATTCGTTTGGCACATCTTTTTTTAGTTTTGAAGTCTCTGTATCCATATCTTTGCATTATATAAATTCACCGTTAGAGCTCTCCACCCACCACGGAGCCCTCAGTCGGGGACGTCACTCGTTCTACGAGCAACGCCAGAGCTACTCCTTCGGTATAGGGCCAGCCTAGCAAGAAGTTGACGAGCCGCCCGCGACGGAAGATCACGGGACTGTATACGACACGAGACTATGCCGCAACTCATCCCGAAACCCCACGCCGCGCCGGCTGCCCCGCCTCACTAAACCGACCCTCGCATGGCAGCCCGCTTATGGGATGCCTCAGCCGATTGATTGTGGTTAGCTGCCCCACAACCTCCCGTGTGAGAGGAAATCCGGACCAAAGTGGTGTGTTGTGTGCAACCTGCTCCACTCAACCACCAGGATTCCTTCATCCCTCCGTACGGGTCCCCGCGCACGGCACAAACACGCGGGAGGTCATTACTATCCACCATCTGCTCTTATTCGATGGAGGACACCCAGGGGCATGACCTCGGCACCCCTGCGTTAATTCGCCCGGTGATTTTTGTTACGTCTAATTCTTAAGGAATTAGACCAATAACAGGGTGGCAACCTCGAGAAGGAACATCACCAAACTTGCCTTGAGGATCTTCACGACCATAGCGCTCTCCCTCAAGACCACGCCACCTTGCCGCCTCTTAGGGAGGAAGCAAGGTAGGCCTGTATCTACGCTACCAAGCAAGCAAAGCTTGTCGTTGTGCAACCGCAGAAGCGTACATACAGAGCCCTCCCCACATAAGTGATCCTACAACCGAATTAACAAAATCAGGACCAAATAACTACGAGTAGAACGTTCGGAACACTAAAGAGACCAAAACTTACTGGTGCAACTGTCTTCTGTTGTCTATAAACGTCAGTTGGAGACAGTGACGTACGCGGATCGCGTTTCCACCCGCGATATATCACAAGAAGGGGAGGGGGAATGGAAAACCGTCCCTTTACTTAAGACATTAGATAATGTAGCAAAAACACGCGTTTTCAGTGACACAATTTGCGAAGTGTGCTGGTACCTACAACTTTGTTCTTAAATGGTATCAGATATATGTTATTTTAGCAAACTAATCAGTTTATCTATTCAGTAGGTTGGAGCATTGGCAGCTGAAAGCCTTCCAACGTTCAGGCCACGAGAGTCCGCTGGATACGAGAAGCTTATAAAGGTCGGTCGATGAGGCGACGCTAAAAGAAATTATGTGTCTATTACTGTTAAGCAGTTGACGTTTTTCAGCTGGAAGCTGATAGTTATGATTGAACTGACTTGTAATAACTGTGACCGTGCTTGAGGTTTCAGTATGGTGTGACATTCGCCCGTTGACTGGGTTCAATGCCTTCTCGCTGCCAATCCACGGACTAACCTGTGATACATTTTCAGTTAATCGGTAGTAGATATTGTCAATCTAAGATAGGCTTGCGTTTACTGTTAGAAATTACAATTAAAAAAGCAACATCACTATCTGCTAGATCCCGTTCTCGCTATTCTAACTTATTTTGCTCGGATCCTTTTCAGGTTTGCCGACAAATTACTTTGGTGTCCGCTCAACATCTTTCACATAATTTAACAAACGTTTCTTATCTTTTTCCTTCTCCTGAATCGCGTTATAAAATTTGTACTCGTATCTTACTAATATATTAAATGCGAAAATTTGGATGGATGTGTGTGTGGAAGTGTGGCTGTCTGGTTGTTACTGTGAGGACTCTGCTTAACTAGAAGGCAACCTACTTGCCTATAAAAACACTGGCAATTGGTATTACTTGAAAGGTAAATGCATTTCGAATAGAAAATAAGTGAATATGTTTTTGATTGGCAATTCTAGTGTAGCCGCCCAGAAGGCAGGCATATTGTAAAATTCTTACTAAATATATGACCTATAAAAGTAATATATCTACTTATTTGTTAACCTCTGACTACGCCTTCTACATTTGGTGGATGCTCCGGGTACAGAATCCCAGAAGATAAAAATATAAAAAATAAATACGCGTGTATACGGCGTACAGTATACGTATAAGTGAGTGAAAAACGTTGAAAGTGTTTAAAGACAGAAGTTCGCGTGTGCATGGCGATATACAGTGCACGAAGCCCTATCGGCGTACATAAAGCGAGATAAGTTTTAACAGAGAGGGTTGTTACCTCTTATTCCCTCTCTTAAGCGGATGGAAATATAAGGAAGAGTCGGAATAAAGCTAAGTGGTTTTATTATTTAGTGTAATTGAGCATAAAAGGCTAGCCATGATGAATGATTATTACACGGGAACGAACGGGTATTATCTAGAGGAATTTTTAACCGAATTCAAGTCGGTGGCCGAAATAAATGAATGGAGAGAGAGCGACTACAGCCTCATCTTGGGAGGATTCCTGCAGGGGGCTGCATATTATTTTTACCGTATGATTTTTAAATATGACATGGACTTTGAAGTGTTATGCGATCGCTTGAGGAGTGAATTCTCTATATTTCACCGCAGATGCCGTTATTGCGAACAGCGCATAATAATTGCTAAAATAAAAGCAGATAAAAAACAACCTGATGTATTGTGTGAGGATGTTAATGCACATTTATTTTCTAGTATCGTGATTAAGGACGAACAAACACAAAACAATATACAGTGCAGTGAAAAAAGCGTTGACCACGTTGACGGAGAAGGCGACGCAGTTGATGGCGATGGCGATCACACCGACGGAGGGAGCTGCATGTTCGAGGACGATGGTGACCAGACCAGCGGAGATGACGGCCCCGTCGATGTCCAGTTGGAGGTGGAGTTTGTGTTCCAGGACGAGCGTGCGGACGGCCCGGCTGACGACGAGTTGGACTCCCTATCCAACAGCGAGTGCGCGGACGCGGGTATTGTGATGTATCGGTCCAGTCCAATTGACTTCACTAATTCCATTTGTCTTGCAGAGAACAGTGATGAGATTTAGTCGGAACAACTAGGTGTGGTTCCATCAGGACACCAATATGTATCCGATGTTAACATGCACATTAATCCAATTGATTTTAACCGTAAAATTGAAAATAATATTGAAATTTTTCAATCTGACTTAAAACAAAATTTTATAAAAGTCATTTTGAAAAGAAAGAAGTTGACAGCTATTAAGAAAAAAAATGCTCGAAATAAACCGAAAGAGATCCATAGGAAATTCAAAAGAGTATTTAGTAAGATTTATTATTGCGCCAACATAAATTCAAAGAAGGCGATCAATAAAAAATTATTCGAATTAAATACAAAAGAATTTTTAATAAAACTTCTTGGGGAGCAAGGTTTGATTCAAGTAAGATTACTATGATTGTTGCAAGGAAAAATTCACTTCATATTTTCCTTCGATGTAACATTGTACAAAGATTTTTGCATTGCGAATACATAAAGCAATTCGAACTCGTAAAATGCAAATTTTGGAAATTTTATAGAAAGAAGATTAGGTATAAAATGTTGTAAATATTGTATTATGCAAACTGATTTATTTAATGTTGTGTCTTATATTTTGTGCTTTATTAACCAATGTTTTCTTTTCATGTCGTGCAAATGAATACGGTAAGGAATTTGCGATGCGCGCTGGGCATCGAATGAAATTAAATGCGAATGATAGTTTGAATTATTTATCTGTATATGTTTTTATGAAATTAAATATTCCTCTGCCTTGTCTTTATTTACTAATTAGGATTGGCTTTTGAAATTGCTGACGAAGTCCAAATACAAATCCATAAGGACTAAGTCAGAAACAGTCAAAAATTAATAGAAAAGTTTTATAAGCCCCTAAGGCGAATAAATGCTTTGAAAGCATAGATGTCATGGTAAGAAATGGTTTGACACGTAGTCCCACAGATAATACAAAAAAGGACAGTGTCAAAACCTTGTCAAAAGTAAAGCATAGTTTTCATTATAAGAATTGGTTTGACACGTAGTCCCACAGATAATACATAAAAGGACAGTGTCAAAACCTTGTCAAAAGCAAAGACCTTATACTTCTTACTACTAGACTGTGCACTATGGCGCAAAAACCGGTCCGAGCGAGAAGGCTCCCTTTGGTAGTGGGTCTCTTTCTAATGAGGTGACCATGACCAAACAGAACACGGGACATATTGATTGTAAAAACGATAGTTTAAGTATTCCGATATGTTGATGCTACCTAACTGCGTTACCTAATTTATAGATAATAAAAAAAAAGTGTTTGTATTTTTTGGTATCTACATCACTAACCGTATGTTGTCGGGCGTAAAGAATTTCACCATCCCATGTTTGCCCGTGGGTGTCGTAAGAGGCGACTAAAGGAAAAACCAGAGAATGGGCAGCAGCGTTCTCTGTGCATTTGTAACAACCATACTGCGATCGCCAATCCGCCTGCAAAGCACTCCCCATGAATAGCACAAATAAAAAATAGCTCCTATTGCCCGGCAGCCTGTACCCTCGACTACGGTAGCGGTCGAGGTTACGGTATGGCAAGGGGTGCTAAGAATCCCGGACGAGATCCGGCTACCCCAACAAATACCGACGACTGGACCTGGCAACGTTCAACACGCGCACCGGACCGACGAAAATATCACCGAACTCGAAGAGGAATTGAGCAGTTTACGATGGAGTACTATAGGGTTATCTGAAGTTCGAAGAGAGTCCTCCCCGACTCAATAATCCTCAAATCCCAAGTCTCTTCAAGTTTCATTCTTCAAGACCATCATATAGATTGGAACAAAAAGCTCTCTGAGAGGCGTTAGATGACCCTGCTGTCTTCTGACGGTGCTTTGACCTCAAAGGATCTCTATGATTTCACATATATTCCAGTTGCGTGGACAGTTAAGAAATAAAACTACACCAATTATATTCCACTAGGAATTAATTTGCAAATAATATTAACAGCCGCTGAATTTCACTTGAATAAAGTCCGCCAAAAAATCCGCAAACCACCATCACCCTACGTTTAGTATTACCAGGCCCAAACATTTAAAAGTATTACTCTTACTCAGTATTAATGATAATTTTAAGAAATACAATGAATTGATTAAATATAGGAACTGTAGAAATATTTATACACTTTTCTAGAAATATTTAAATAAGTGTCAAAGTCTATGAATTATTCGTTTTGGTATAACATAAAAAGAAACATATAAAATTTTCTACCATTTCTACCAAACCCAATGATTAGTTGTGCTAGCAATAGGTCAGACAAGGACACACTACCAGCGGAAACCCTCTCGCCAGGACCGCTTTTGGTTAGCTACCGCTTATAAGGAAATAGCAAACCTAGATGTAAGATGATAGATTTCATTTTAGCTAAACAAAAAAATTTGGTACACAGTCTAGTAGTAAGAAATACGTATAAGGTCTTTGGTCAAAAGTAATGCAAAGTTTTCATCGAAGAATTGGTTTGACATATAGTGCCATAGACAACATAATAAAGCACAGTGTTCACACCATAATTAAATTTATTTATACTCTATGCGCCGTATTAGCCACAGATTAGTTAGGCCGGACCACAAATATAAGTATAAAACTATGTAGGTTGTATAAAGGCCCATACCGAATAGTTAGAAGATTATCTGATGTAAATTATGTAATTATAAAAAAAATAGGCGATTTAGGGACATAGTACATGCAAATAGATTAAACCACAAATAGATTAAAACCTTTTAATGTTAGAGTAGGATAAGAGATAGGTTTAAATAGATAAGAATAGGTTAAGGTTTCCATATAGGAAGAGGCCCGTTGTCAAATAAAAAAAAATATATAAATGACAACTATTAAATTTGACATATTGAAGTTAATAGGGATGGGAAAGTAGGAAAAAAATAATCGATAGTTTTCTTAAAATGTATCGATAGTTTTCTTATCGATATTTTGAAATAGTATCGATATATATAATTAAATTAGTTCTTTCCGTTGCATGTGCTGACGATGTGCTGATATGTGAGCCGCAGGGGGAAGAAGAGGCTGGCAACGTTGGCCACGCATCGAAGAAATGTTTTTTGGTTTTGCGAATAAGGCATAGGCACAAGCCAGGGTAATAGTATAACCCAGTGGGTTTCTTAAAGTAATAGTCAAAACTGAAACCGACTTTGCTAACGGGGCATAGCCTTTGCAAAGAATGTCGAGTTGACATCATTGGTCCAGTTTATGTCTGATGTTTAAAAGAATAAATGCATTTATAATAATAAATCCTGGTGCAAGCTCTATGAATAGGATTAGAAATTCGATGCGATCCAGCCTTTCCTTCTCTGGCCTGATAAACGCACGAGATCAATTTTTTTATCATATTTGAATTTTTGAGATTAAACCCCATCCGGGTCGATGTGAGTTGACGCGTCATTCTTGTTAGTGTTGGGAGGACGCCTTGTTCCTTTTTCAGAGGTTTTGGTCAAGGAGGTTCAAGCATGACGGCGTAGATTTGTTAGTGTGTGTGTGCACGTTAGCTGAAGTTAAAAGCACATATCGGAGCGTCCGATAACTCGTTTGTCATGATTAAGCCTTCCCCTTTTAAGGGTCGTACCTCAATTGTAAATGTGATTCCTCTGTTAGGTAAATATTCGAGTTAGGATAAAGTAGGATTCATGTAACCTTTCAAGACATAGAATAGAAGCACTTCATATGATTCTGCGCGTCTATTCGTAGGGGCGTAGCTCATGTGAGGACTCTGCTTAACTAGAAGGCAACCTACTTGCCTATAAAAAACACTGGCAATTGGTATTATTTGAAAGGTAAATGCATTTCGAATAGAAAATAAGTGAATATGTTTTTGATTGGCAATTCTAGTGTAGCCGCCCAGAAAGCAGGCATATTGTAAAATTCTTACTAAATATATGAGCTATAAAAGTAATATATCTACTTATTTGTTAACCTCTGACTACGCCTTCTACATTACTCAATCACGCTAGATCGGTTGCACGGATCTGGATAAAGTTTGGCGCAGAGGTAGATTATAGTCCGGAATAGCATAATTTTCATCGCAATATAATGTTCCCTTGGGATAAGAAAACATTTTTTACGCGGGCAAAGCCGCTGGCAGAAGCTAGTAAATAATAAAACGTTATTGCCATATTTTATAATTATTATTCGAAGGCTCGCGTTTGATCCATGGAGTTTCTTGCCGGTTCTTCTCCATAGGAAACGACCAACCCGAACCGTGCACCTTTTGTCGACGTTTTATAAGTGCCCATGTAGGCCTATGTAAAATAAAATAAAATATTTTGATTTTGATCACCATCTCACCTGATGAAAAGCCATGATGTTGTAGAGGATGGAGCAAGCTTGTCTTAAATTCATCTATTCACTATTGACTTAAAGACCCTTAGGTTCTAGACAGATTACAAATCCTTTTTTTTTTCTGTACACGCACCACCACCAAACGAGATAAGTTCAACCAAAGGCTAATGCCTCAAAGACGACCATTCACGAATTCTCACAATCGAATGAACGCCAAAGAACACAGATCAATACGAGACCAGCGCAGTCAACCCGATTAAACAGTGTAAAAAGCTACAGCTCTACAAAAAAGGCGAAACTGGCTAGCTTAGATGTTATACGTCGCGTTAGTCGCCGGCCTCAGGAACAAAACTTTTTCTCGCCAACCATTCTATGATTTTTTTTTACTCATTTTGTCAAATCAAAGTTACAAAAGCAATGTCCGACAATCCGACTAGCCTAGGCTGTTAAGAAAATTCACCAACGTAGCGACGCTACTTACTAAAAGGTAGGGTTTCCCAGTAAAAAATAACGGGTTTATACACGAATATTGCGGTAGCTAAACAAATATGGGTATGTACTAGACTTGAATGCATTGAAAATAAAAGTATCAAGTCTGTTTTTATTTTTTAAGCGCTAATCTGAAAAACCCAGTTCTGGCTGTATTAACATTTTCTGCTGATACTGCTTACATAGTACGAAATAAACACGGAACAATAATACTCCCTTGTGTTCACTCGTATTAGTTTTTGTCTAGAAAAACACAAAAGAGACCTAATCTCATCAATTCAGCTAGTGAAACAGTAACATCAATGAAAACGTTCTAGAGTTTTCTTTTTGCAGTCGAAACTTACTGTGTATTAATGAAACTGTCGAATTTTAAAATTTGAATGCTGTTGGGACTTAGTGACAGAAATTGATGGATCAGTCACTTTGTTTACAGTCGCAAAGTCGGTTCATAAGTGTATGTTACCACCATATGCATAGCTAATATTCAAATCTACCTACTTCAAATCTTTTCACCTTTTAGTTATACCAGAATGTGGCGGTATTAGCATGAGCATTATATTTCTTATCAGTGACCTTCCTTCCTATCCATTCCTGCAGCGTCTACCATAGGTCATAGCGAGACAGCCATTTAAGGCTAGAAGAAGATTGACTGAAACGAACGCCATATTGAAAGGAGTCCAACCAAGTTCGATCTAATCCGTCCACAAAACCGCTGATTCTCATTGCAAGACTTTGAATCACCACTTCAGGCTTTTTGAAGCCTGGAAAGAGCTGTTTAGTCAGTTCTATCCAATTCATGGTAAATTTCCAGCACCCCCTAGCGTTTAAAGAACCACGCAAAAGGCTCGCAGCGCTAACAGTGTATATAACTGTTATGGAAACAAGAACGTGACAAGACCTCATACAACATAAAGTAGGTAAATTTATTCTTACAACAAAATGCAACCATAAAATTTAACCTCATTTCGCTTTAAAACTCTGTAGCTGAAGATTTAATAAGGATATTGCAGAGTAGAAAATTCTAAGAAAGAATTATGTAAGGCAAGTATTCAAAGAGACAGGCTCTCCTATAAGCAAACACACGCGGGCAATTAAAAACGTCAGTGCAACTAGCATAGACGTCATAAAATGGGTCGGCTGGCTATGGAGTACAATGTATGAGATTGAATAAAGTTCTACATAAAATTGTAATGGTCCCTTTGGTATGGGGTGAATGGAAAAGCATGTTGTGTTTTCTAACCTCATATATAGACATAAGATTGTGTGTTTGTTTATAAAATATGTTTGTAACCTCTGGAACAGTAACATCTAATAGGCTACTTAAATCCCAGAAAACGCAATGTTCCTGTGGCCTATTTGTTCATATATTAATCCCTGGACAATGTAGGTTATTTGTTTGCCAATTTATTATTCTACTAATATTTTTATTTTAACTTAAACATTTAACTGTTTTTTTAGTCCTAATAAATAAATAAATTAAACCAGTGTGAAACATTGTTGTTCTTACTTTGATGGTAATTGAATTAAAACATAAAAATCATTTTTACAAAAAAATTACCGACTTCCAAAGCAAATCACAAAAAAGATAGTAATTTCAAACATACATTATGAAATTTAGTGAACATTGTGCAATTCCAATAATATTTCATACATACGTGTCGAATCGACTACCTCTTTTTATTAGAAGTCGGTAAAAATACAAAAATTTTTGTCGAATACTATGTATCCCAATAAAGGATGAATTAGAAAAATCATATTACTCGGTAAAATAGATAAAAAAGTGTGGCAAAAAGTTTAAAAAAAGCTAGTGTTGATAGCATTTGAAAATAATACTGGTGTCGGTTGGCATACAATTTCCTTCGGTTAAAATTCAATCAGTCGAGAGAAATACAAACAAAAATATCATCGAGATGATCACATTTGTAAACAAATTGTTGCGGGTTCTGGAAGTATGAGTTTCTAAGAATTCTTTCTGAGACTTTTTAAAGACCGTTGTTTAACTTTAGGTACGGTAGTGTTCATAGTATTACACTTATTGAATTTGTTTGCCAGTCTGTTTTTATTTTACACCCAAACATACAGCAACAAATGAGTGCCTGGGAAAAATAATTCGCAAATGTAAAATATATTGTTGTGGATCAACACAATAGCTACAAGAAAATGGCAAGACCCTCGTCGAGATGTAGGTTGCTTACGCTTAGCAAGCTTTTTATTATTGATGTGTCAAGTTGAGTTATGTACGCTAGTGTACTACACGAACATGAATAAAGAGAAGGATCGAGAATTTAGGAAATTATTTCGATATTCAGGAAAACATATTTCCCGGCAAAATCTTTTCACTACAGGGAAACGCATAGGGAATTTTGGGGTCAGTCATGGTAGTTGTTCACAAGACGAAATTGTGGCATCTTTAAGGTACAAAAACAATTACATCACACTAATATTATAAAGACGAAAGCTTGTGAGTGTGTGTGCGTTTGTTACTTCTTCATGCTTAAACGGCTAGACGGATATGGATGAAATTTGGCACAGAGATAGACTATAGTCAGAAATAGCACATAAAATACTTTTTATCCTGAGAATATGTTCACTCAGGATAATTTTGACATTCACGCGGGCGAAGCCGCTGGCAGAAGCTAGTGATATATAATACTTTAAATTCCTATTCTGTTTCATTCAGTGATATTTCAGTAATTTTACCTATCTGTGAATGCTGTAGACGATGAAAGCACCTGTATAGCAATGCAATGCTTAGAGACTATTGAAAAAAATGTTATGTGTGTGTCAAAGATTTCGGACAAAGTACGTTTATATGAACAAACATAAAGGGTGGAGACTTGTCCAAGTGAACATCAACTTGGGCCCAGCTTTTTGGTTAAATTTGTTAACCAATGGTTTGAATTTTCGGTAAAACGCGTTTATTCATCAATTGTTAGTGTAACAAATGCTGAAATAATTAACTATCCTTAATAATTGAGGACAAAGCCCATTTTACCGAAACTTGAAACCATTGGTTTAGCATATTTAACCATTGGTTGGTTGCTTGGTTTGTTGTTGATACGGATAAAAAACTGGTCTTAAGAGATAAATAATTAAAAATCTAGCTTCATTTTGGATCACGATTTAGTAAGATTGTCACTGTTCTTACCAGTTTGGTTTAGACACATTTTAGAACCACGCTGTTAAACAAACCAGAATGGATTCCTATAAAACTCAATTTTTTTTATTTTTTTTTATTTCATTATAGCATATCTATGTTAATTGAAGTTAAGTATAATGGTTTCAATATCTTTTGTAACAATACCTACTATGCACATTATTCTCGAATACTGAAACTAATTGAGATACAGTTTCCCATTTATTGCGAAAATATTTGCGAATATTTTACATCTCCGCCGGTAATTGTAGGCGAATCTGCGATTTAAATTACAGTAAAATATTCATAAAGGATGCTTCACCGTAATTAAAATTTAAAATATACTGTTATTATGCAAATTAATAATAGGAGTGCTTACTAACATATCACTTAAAAGCCTTTGATGACGTTTTTTAATTACGCGTTCAACAGAGCGTTAATGCTGTCAAACACTTAAATGAAAAACCGACACCCTAAGTAGTGGTTTTCGAGTATAAATGTTATAATTCAAATATTGTTGAGCAAATATAGTAAATTTGTTATTACTAAAAATGCATTACGTATTATGTATGAATCTGTAGTACTAGTAACATAATTATAGTATGTACCTACATCGTCGAGATGCAACCCGCATAATATAGCCACAGTTAATAGGTATTTTTAAGTAATTGGAAAAGGTATCTCGTCACTGGGTTGATCACTATTTCACCTGATGGTGAGCGATGATGATAATTATTAAAAAGTCAAATGACTTTATCGAAGAAGGAGACTTGAGCTATTTTTTATGAAAATCGGTTCAGACGTTCTAAAGTTATGGGCATTTTACTGAATCGGGGTGTTTTCGCAAGATATCGTGTTATAATTATGTGTTAAATAGATTGTCGATCGAAGCGTGTCTACTACTAGATAAACTATGTAGCATGAAACAAAAATGTCGGGGGTTTTTTATATTTTTAAATTTTACTTGTCGCACTTTTTTGTCCCGCCCGATGTGGTGACGCTTGGGGGAGGCCTATGTTCAGCAGTGGACGTCTTTCGGCTGATATGACGATGATGATGGTACGCTCCTGAAACACCTCAAACTAGCCACTGTGTTTTTTTTTTTTTGTAATCTATAGGCTCGCGTTTGACCACTATCTCGCCTGATATTAAGCGATGATGTGGTCTACGGTGAAGCACGCTTGCCTAGAAGAAACTTATTCACCCTTCACCTTGAACGGAACTGGAACTTCTGTGACACGGCCCGCTTTTGTTCCAGTTTTGTTTTCATATGTTTCGAACGTGCTTCTGTACGACTGTGTTTTGTTTCTTTTTCCCAAAGTTTTTTTTTAGTTTTATTTATTATTTTTACCGTTGAACCAGACAAGATACGACCTTCGTGTTGCAGAATTAGCATGTTGTCACTATAAGCAAATAATGAATATGAATTTTTATAAAAGTTTTTAGTAAAACACCTGATCTCGAACATTACCAAGACTTTAGGCACATTAAATTGGTAAAAATAAAATCTCGTTCGGACTTATGTACAATCATTGTAATAAGGAGATTATTTATAATACTAACGTAACTATGGCAGTCCAAATGCCCAAAAGTCTAACAACTTACCTGATCCGAAATCAGTGTTTCTCTGTCATTCCAGAAGTCAGATGACAGTTACTTCTGGATTTACCTCATATTATATTCGCTTATGAAAGTAGTAAGTAATTAGTTACACATCGTATTTTTTAAGCCACAATAACAACCACAATGATTTATTTTCTGACTCTTTGTTTTTTGTTTTTTTTTTGGCACTATGTTTTTTTTTTTGTTGACATTATATTTTAATTTTTGATATTATGATTTATATTTTCGACATTATACAAAATTTGATTAATTTATATAATATTCTTATAATGATACTAATTGATTTGCATGTACCTAGCTTATTGTTTAATATTTCTACACCAGCAGTGGTAGAATGTGTGAAACAATGTTAAATGTAAGATTTCAATGTACCACATACTGAGAAATAAATATTTACTTACTTACCTACTTATCATAATGTTATGATTTTTCCAAATAACTTTATCACTCTTTTCTTGTTATTTATGTTAATGAAAATTGTGCTACCCAGACCATAGCAATTACAGTAGTTTAAGCCCTTTCAATGATTTTAAGACATCGGATGAGTCCCATTGTGAGTGACTACATTTTCCTGCCCTATGCTGATGCAGTATGCACTAATCAAAAACTTTAGTTTGAAAACACTACAGTATTTGTGACGACAAAATATTTCGGAACTTGCCCAAACACTACCTGCCAACCTATATTAAGAGATAATTTTTTATTTAGTAGAATATTATTTGATATAAAACCAGCCTCTGGTATGGTTACCGCTAAGTAAACAAATTAGGTGTCTGTATAAGCCTTTACCAATGATAGCGTGTACTCATAATTATATTTTCCGCTTCCTGAACACAATTCATGAAGTAATAATTTATTTTAACACTTTACGTGCCAGATGCGTAACATCAAGTTAACGTGAAACCTAGCTTAGTGCCGAACAAGTGGCAATGTCGAACTTAGTTCCCAGTCAGTCACAGATTGTTTCGAAAGTACGAAACTATATCGACTTGTTCTGTGAACATTTAATTTTGAGTGTGGTTTGGATATTATGTTCCGTTTTGAGTTTTCGCACATGGGAGGCACTTAAAGTTAATTAAGTAATTATAGTAATTTTGAAAAAAGTTAAAAACACTGTTCAAATTAGATCTCACTTTCTTACAAAATACAAAAAAAAAACAGACCAGAAATCACGCCCAATTTTCATAAAGTGTAAGGTGAGAAGATTCTTATTTTTACCCAACTAAGTCGAAGCAAAAGGGACGGTATGTCTTTGCATGTATTTTCATTTGTTACCCCAGGCTCTGCAAAAACCCCAAAATACTTTCAATAAAAATAAGTTCAAAAGCTAAAATATAAAAAGGAAAGAACTTACATGTAATAAATATTTTATTGTATTTTATACCGTGGTCCTTTCTTGTTTCTTATTTATTTTAATTTCTTGCCTTACCTCATAAAGGATAACCATGGTATAGTGTTGCTTGCGGATGATACTTCACTTTTGTTTAAACTTAAACTTTAGCACCTGGTTACTGACGATGTAAATAGCGCTATCTCAAAACTACTTCACTGGTTCAATTTACTTCTTAATGAAAAAAAAAACCAAATGCATTAAGTTTACCCTACCTCACGTTAGGCAGGTGAAAACTGATGTGCTGATTGGGCGAAGAATTTAATCCTGAAAATAGCACAATATTCTAAGGCTTAATTTTGGATGCTAAGCTTCAGTGGGGCCCACGTGTAGATAAATTGTCAGAGATGCTAAGCTCCGCGGCATATGCTGTTAGAAAAATGGGTAATTTAACTGACATAGAGGCAGCGCGTTTAGTGTACTTTAGCTATTTTCATAGTGTAATGTCGTACGGTGTTCTGTAGTGGGAAAATGCCGCCGACATTCAGACTATCTTTGTTTTGCAGAAAAGAGCTTTTCGATCACATTATAAATTAAGCCCGAGAAACTTTCTCAGAGATAAATTTAAGGAGATTAATGTAATGACTGTGCCTTCTCAGTATATTTATGAAAATCTTTTAAATGCCCATAATAATATAAAATATTTAAAAAATACAGTGACTTCCATAATGAAAATACCAGGTTTTTTTTTTGGTTTTATTGCATTGACAAGAATATTTACTTTTTATGGAATTGTGAATTTGAAGACTATGTGGAACATCCTTTTTTCAAATTCAAATCATTTAATTGCATAAAACATGGTAAAAATGGTGTTAAATATAATGGAAAAGGTACAAACATGTTCAGCTAAATTATGAAGTAGCATGCAATTTTTGGGTAACACACAAACTAGTTACAAGCAAAAAAATATAGAACAAAATCAAAAATTAAAATAATTAATAATACAAATAAATTTTAATAATCAAACAAGAACAATTAAATCATGAGCTATTGAGTCTTTTAGAGGGTTTTAAAGCCATAAATTCTTTTATATTATAAAAACTACATTCACTTAACCACTTGAATAATTTAATCTTTAACAGTCTTGTACTCATTGTCTTGAAGTGGTTTGGTATCATGTTATAGATGCGCACACACATTGCTAGGCAGCTTTTATTGTATTTGGTAAGTCTAGGCATAACATTTAGAACCAATTTGAAGGGATCTCGTCTGTTCCTAGGGCACTCTTCATTTGCTGTCTTAAATAGTTTTTTGTTTGTAACTACGAATACACAAATTTAAAAAATGTAAAGAGATGGCAGCGGTAAAAACCAAGTTTTTTAAATATTGGTCGACAAGAGTCATCAGGTTTAAGACCATATATTGCTCTTATACACTTTTTTTGGGCAACAAATGTTCTATTCAGATCAACGCTATTACCCCACATTACAAGACCATAGCGCAATAATGATTCCACATGTGTGTGGTAAGACATAATGGCTGTTTTTATGTTTGTTACGTTTTTTACTTGTTTTAGCGCATATATGAACTTATTAATTCTAGTGTTAACATTATCTACGTGTTCTTTCCAATAATTATCTTTACCCCTAAAAATCTAGTATTTATTACTTCTTTGATTTTATTTATATTAAGATTAATGTTATTTTTATAATTATTCGATTGATTAAATTGAATATAAACGGATTTATCTAAATTAATTTGTAATCGGTTTATGTCAAGCCAATGCAGTAATGTATCTATTGTATTATTAATGTCAAGTTCGTGGTCTGAAATTGTATTTTTCTTTTTATCTGATGTCACTATAATGGATATATCGTCAGCAAATAAAACGCATTTATGTTTAGTTATATTTATGATGTCATTTATATATATTAGAAATAATATTGGTCCTAACACGCTTCTCTGGGGAACGCCATATTTATTATGCCTATATTCTGATGATTAGGGTATCATATCATTATATTCGTTAATTTTATTGATAATAACACATTTTCTAGACGGAGCTCACTTTCCAGCATCGTTCTAAGAAACATAGTGTTGTTACATTTTTTATTCCTAAAGCTGTTCCTAACACTTGATTGCGCAGGTACGTGCGTTAGATCAACATAATGATTGTTGAATATAGAAGCCATTTCTGAAGAGTCCGTTATTACATTATTATTTAATTTAATAGAATCTATGTTGTCTTTGCAGTTAGTTCTATTTATCTCATTTTTAATAGCAGTCCAAGTGGCTTTACATTTATTATCATGTGCGTTGATATATTTTATGTTTGAGATCTTTTTCGAACCATAAATACATTTTTTTAGCAGATGAGAGTAATTCTTATATTTAATCCTATTAGATGAATTTTTGTTTTTGTAGTATTGATACCGTAATTTACGTTTAATTTTGCAACTTCGTTTTAGTCCTTTACTTATCCAGTTTTTGTTGTTCTTATTGTTTGTGCTGATCTTAACTCTTACCTTGGGGAAGCAAAGGTCGTATAATAGACGTACCAAATCATGAAATTCATTGAATGCGGTATTTGCGTCAGTATTTGTATAAATGTCGGACCAGGAAAGGTTTTTTAAGCATTCTTTGAATTTTCGGATATTGTCTGAATTGTAATCTCTTTTGTAAATATAGTATATTGTGGCTTTATCTGGTTTGTGTTTAGTAGGAAAGCTTATCTTTTGTGCTGTATCATGATCTGACAGATGCAGAGGAAAAACGGATGCAGTTGCATTGGTAATGTTGCTTAGGATATGGTCAATACAAGATAATTTACGTGTGGGCACATTCATGTGGATTTTCAAGTTAAAGTTGTTGGCCAAATCCCGCAGCTCATTTGTAATGTTCCCTTTTTTTAAAGTATTTATATTAAAATCTCCGGCTACAACAATATTTACCTTAGATTTGTATTTTTTTAGCAATTCATGTAAAATATTATATAATTTTGCTAAAAACTGATTAGGGTCAGATTGCACCTCAATCTGACCCTAATCAGTTTTTAGCAAAATTTATATACACATATAATTTTTAATTTACTACACCTTAATTCTAAGCCACAGGCTTCGAACGTGTTTTGTGTTGCATAGCTTTTTACGAGAGAAATGTCTTTATAATTTAATCCTTTTTTAACTAATATACAGGTACCTCCCCTTTGTTGTTCTCTACAGAAGCTGGTAGCCATTTCATAGTTGTATACTTTTGCATAATTTTCATTGCCTCTTTTTATAAAAGTTTCAGATATACTTCAGATGTAATATCATCTGGATCATTATTTATTTATTGAATAGTAACCTCCAGTAGTTCTTGTTTGGAAAGTAAACTAGCGATATTTTGATGTAATATTATGAAATCATGCATTTCACTGGTTTTAGTCACGAAAAAATGAATCACTCTTTTTTAATACAGAAACATAATAGGGTATAGTTCCTTTCCGAGCCTCAGCCTTAGAAGGCTTTGTTATATCAAACATACTTTGTACTTTAAAGTAGTAGGGAATTGTCCCTTTTTTAGGTTCCTGTAAACTAATGTCCACTTTGAAACTTGATTTTCTACTCGCGATTCTCTTTCGAATTGCACTGGGATTCAAGTATTTATCATTATAGTCACTACAATCTATATAGTAATTTAGTGAATTACAAATATCAGATAATTTTGTGGATGTTTGTTTTACAAATTGTCATTTTTTAAATTTACTACTTAATTTTTTTAATAAGTAGTTTAACTTATTGACATCCATGTACATGTTATTTACGACGTTTAGTACAATTACATTGTTATTTTTGAATGTTTTTAGTACAATTTTTAACTGAGACAAGATAAAATTTAAGTTATGGTCATTTTCACCCACGCAAATTACGAGTTTGTCGTCTGTTGACAATTTGATATTTACACAGTTCGCTACAATTTCGTTACACGGTGCATTTGGCTTTGTTTCAGCGATGACTCTGTACCTTTCGTACAGAGTATTTGTTCTTGAATTTGAGATGGCTGCTGCTAGCCCGTAGCAAAGCTGAGATCAAAAAATGAACATCTTCCTCTAGTTTAAAATATTTTGTCAATTTGTAGCAGCAATGCAAGTCTCAACAACACTGGGGATGTTCACAGTGCCCTGCTTCGGTTCAAGAATCGTAGTTTCATAGATATTGTTATTATGTTGACTACGTTCCATTAATGTTCCAATACGCTCAGTAAGGGTGGCAATCTCTTTCTCTGCGATCTGTAGTTGCTGTGTTAGGGTAAGAATGTCCTGCTTCAGGTATAGTATGTAGCCACTAGTGTCGACTTTCAATGTGGATGTAGATGGAGAGGACGGTGTAGAACTTGAGTTGTGTTGCTGTGACAGAGCTTGCTTCTTTCTCTTGATGCTTGAACCAGGATTTCGAAACATGGAGGAAGTATGGCACAAGGACTTCAAGGTGTTGTTTTCCGTTGTTAATTTGTTGATGTAGATCGGTGTTTTCTAATAGTATATTTCCCAATTCCTCTTCCGTACTTTCAAGTTTATAAGTGAGTTGAGCTATTATTTCCTTCATTTCTGAGGTTGTTACAGTTCTGTCAACACTTCTTGAAAGTCTGTTGGGAGTAACATATGACTCATCAGATGTCTCAATGTCAGTAAGAATGTGTGAGTCAAATAACTGTATACCCTTTTGAACAGTGGAAAGACGTTTCAATGTCTCATATTCCAGTTTTGCCTGTGTATTTGGTACTTGTTTCGGAGGCGACGGGGTTTTTAAAGTTTGCTTTTTCTGTAAAGTAATATTGGATGTGTCTTGGGTTTTGGCAAAGCTTTTATTTCTTATACACATATTGCATCTCCATTTTTTTTTCGCTTCTGTATCCTTGAGTCGATATGTAGGTTCTGGGTATCCAACACAGTCAAATTCAAATCTGTTAGCACAGGCAGAACACAAAGCTGTACTTTTTATGTCAACATTTTTTTTGCAAGTTTATTTTATTATATTTATGTTTTTAATTTGAATTTATTTCAGTTAGTTTTTTAATCATGGTCTGGCAGTTTGAGTAGTTTATACGGCCTTGCCGAATATCCTTTTTTTTTTTGGTTTTGTTCGTCGAATCGTTGAGCTACTTAAATTCCGAGTTGAGCTGCACGGTTATTGACAAATGCGTGCACTGACTGGACAGGTCCACTCAACCCAGCTGGTTTTTTCCTATAAATACTATTTCAGATATCAATCTACAGGGTCTTCTCATGATCTAACAAAGATTTTGTCTGAACTTTAAAAGAGTCTGTGACCTCTGAGTTTGTTTTGGCCTTCCTTCTCAGAGTATTCAGATAGGAAACGCCGGCCTAATCTCGTTTTAAAAATATTATTGACATGTAAAAGTGTTTGTACAAACCTTACTGAAATAAAATCAGTTATCGAATAGTTTGTACAAAACAGTTTCAGATGAGAATATGTTTTTGTTTCATACTTTTGTGAGCATGATTTTTCAGTAGTCAGGTAGTATATGAACTTTCTTTATCTCTTAATAGAATAGATACTGAATGTATTTAATATTTTTATTTCATCTAACGAACTTTAACAAAGAGCGCCATGTGAATGGAGATTCTAATTGAATTGTTATCCAACAGATTGCTAGAGATATAAAGACAATAAAATCTATCAACCAACATTAATTGATAGAGCAGACGTTTGAAAATTTATCCGAAGAATGCGAGAGAAAATAGAGGAACCTCTGGTTATCCGTAGTAGTCCGATTCTGTTTTGTTTTTATTAATTGGTTGCAGTGAGAGGCTTTCAGACGAAGTGGCTTTGTCCATTTGCTTCTTTGCAAGGCTTTCGTTTGTAGGCTTTTATTGGTTCAAGTATATGCTAATCAATTTCGTTAAACGGTAGAGGTATTCGAGGAAGGTTTTATTTTTGGTAGGTAAATTTGTGTTTGGAGGTTTCACGAGCCAAATTAATCTACGAGTACATAAAACAAATCGGTGTTAGTCTCGCCATTTATAACTCAAGAACGGCTAGACCGATTTTCATGATTTTTGATTTGTTGGATTTGTTGCTGGCCCGAATAGCAGAGCAACTATTAAAACATCGGAAAAATAATTATGAATTAAAAATAATTTTCTCATACATTTAATACGCAGTACACGGGTTTAGTTTGCTGTTTATATAATATTCAATAAATCTGCCTTAACTTCCAGTTTAACCGAAATTCAGATAAGTACCACTATTTTATATGAAACGAATGCCTATCCGACCTCCACAAACCAGTTACTGGGTAACACGATACCCCTTGACAATACTAAGACTTGCAAAGCATTGTAAAAACTACTAGCACGTTTTTCCTCTGATTTATTTAAAATCTACATCGAGCACACTTCACAGTCATCCAAAAATTATGTTACGTGACGTCTGAAAAAGAATTACCAAATATCTGGTAAAAAATATATGTTTGGCTAGCTGAGGGGAAGTAAAAAATTTAAATCCCTAACTGAGGACTCGCTTTTGGCAAATAAAATCGTCCCGTATCCTTTGACAGGAAATTAAAACTTGGAGTTCGATAAACTTTACGCTCTACGCGTATTCGTGAATGAACGATGTTTCAAGCTAGACGTATAGAAAGAGAATTGGAATTTTAATTGCTTATAAGGAAGTTAGGGAGCTATTTTTTGTGGCATGAAATGCTATGGAATTACTCTTTTTTTATTTGTGTACTCTTTTTTATATACAGGGTGTTTGGAAGGGAGCTGTACATACGCCTAGGGTAGAAACTAGGGATAGTCTGCTACCTACCCCCGCCCATTATATTGACCTTGGCCTCAAGGTTTTTTTTTAATTTATTATTATTTTTTATTTGACTTTTTTATGATTTTTTGACTAAAACTACCTGTAGCTCAAAATCTATCCATGGGACCGGTCGGCTAATGGTCTTGTTTTAATCGTTAGAGTCTTAGGGTCCTGCAAAAAATTATTTTACACCAGAAAATTGTGGAGAAGAAAAGTTATGGGGCCTGAAGTACCGTAGTAAGGTAAAGAAATAATTTTAAGGGCAACTTTCTATGGGGTTTAAAACAAAACTAACAGGGTTGGAGTTCTTCTGATTTTTTTAAAACATCCTCAGTCCATGCCCTTTCTAACGATATGCTAAAAGTGTAATTATCACTTTTAGTTTTAAAGTTATTAATTAATTTCCGCAACTAGGGCACTTCAAGCAAAAATTTCAACTAATGAAAATTAAATGTGTTCGATCGTAAAAGGATGGCAAATGAAACAAAAAATTTGGTAATGACTAATGTCATTAAATTACAAATTTTAATTAATTACTAATTTTAATTAATTACAAATTTTGTTCAAATTGATGACCATTGACCTGTAAACATGCTCGGCACCTCTTCCTCATCTCCACGGTCACCGTTCTAAGCAGCAGTTCCTCGCGCATTGTATCGAATGCGGCGTGGATCCTGTTAATTAGAACCTCCCTTGTTGGTACTTCTTCTGCGTACACCAACTCTTTCGCCCTTCCCCAGACGTAGAAGTCGAGTGGGGTAAGGTCAGGCGACCTTGGGGGCCAGGGAATTGGCCCACCCCGACCAATCCAAGAATTAGGAAAGCAGTTGTCCAGAAGCTCCCTCACTGCTAGGCTCCAATGAGCAGGACAGCCGTCGGTTAGCTAAGATGGGTAAATCTCGACTGACTAACAAAGACCCCAACGAGTTACCTGCCCGGCCCCGTCGACCCAAGAGCGAAAGAGACATGACATGACATGTTTTGTCTCTTACATGTTGCTCTCGTGTAAGAGTGAGACAACAAATTTGCCAACTTTAGGCCAAACTGGTTTAAATTCTGGAAATTACATTTGTCTTACAAATGTCGACTCGTGGTGGTAAAAGTGCCCTAGTTGCGGAAATTAATTAATAACTTTAAAACTAAAAGTGATAATTACACTTTTAGCATATCGTTAGAAAGGGCATGGACTGAGGATGTTTTAAAAAAATCAGAAGAACTCCAACCCTGTTAGTTTTTTTTTAAACCCCATAGAAAGTTGCCCTTAAAATTATTTCTTTACCTTACTACGGTACTTCAGGCCCCATAACTTTTCTTCTCCACAATTTTCTGGTGTAAAATAATTTTTTGCAGGACCCTAAGACTCTAACGATTAAAACAAGACCATTAGCCGACCGGTCCCATGGATAGATTTTGAGCTACAGGTAGTTTTAGTCAAAAAATCATAAAAAAGTCAAATAAAAAATAATAATAAATTAAAAAAAAACCTTGAGGCCAAGGTCAATATAATGGGCGGGGGTAGGTAGCAGACTATCCCTAGTTTCTACCCTAGGCGTATGTACAGCTCCCTTCCAAACACCCTGTATTATTTTATTATTGATAGGATCGTGCTTGACCACTATCTCACCTGATGGTAAGCGATGATGTGGTCGTCGATGAAACACTCTTGGTTAGAAGAAACCTTATCACTACTAGACATCACTACTACTACAAATTTGTAGCTATCAAGAAAACGACTCCGGCAGAGAATTTGACTCCTTTGCTACACGCATAATAAAAGTATTCCCAAAACGTTTGATGCGTATTACTGCGTATGGGTGGGATGTCCACCATATACCGATGATGCATCGCCTAACGTCAAAACGTCCGATGACTACAAGTAATCCGATGATGGAACGGGTTAGGAGGGATTAGTTCATGCAATTGCAACGCAAACTGCCACTCACTCTTTTTGAATTCTCCCATCTTTCTTTGATTTAAGATTTATGAGTCATGTAGACGTTGCTACAATAAGATAAAAAATATGCTGATGATGATAGACTTTTTAATTAGTTTCTTGCTTTGCATTTCCAATCGATATAAAATTATACTCGTAGATCAAAAAACCGTTGGATGTGAGGTGCATAGGACCGGTCGAAATTGCAACATTTGAGGAAGGCTTTTTACGCAGTCTTTAAAAAAAAAATTGCTCAAAGCGGCATATAACAATTACAAAACAATAGCCGACGCTATTGTTTTGTAATTTAAAAGATGCTGCTTTATAATATATTTATAAAGGAGAATTTTAACGTATCAAAAAAAGACAAAAGAAAAGACTTTGAACGGATCTTCTTGGAGTAATATGTTAGTATTGTAAGTCATGCAAGTAACAAGGGATTATATTTCCTTTACGAGTTTAGAAAGTCTTTGAGGATATTAATAAAATTCATCCTGTTACGTTTTTACCGCGTTTTTGGCCGGATAAGAAGCCTTTCAATTAACGTGCTCAAACTTTGAAGGAACGGAAAGTTGGCCCTTATTGTGAGAAAAATTGTTCAGGTAATATTGATGGAAGTATTGTTATGAGATCATGTAGGTACAGGTTTTTTTTGGCAGAAAATATATTTATAACACTCGCCGATATTTTAATTTTGGACGTCCTTTTTGGGATATTTGAGGTAACTTTACATAATAATAATAACGTTGTTGTTGATTGTTTCTTTCGAAAAGTTGGCGGCGTTTGTAAAACTTTCTCACATGGTATACTTTCCATAGCTATTAAGTATTTACAGCCAACGTTAACCTGCCTATATTAGAATGTAGGTACAATAATAACGATAGAAAAATACCCTATTGATTTACCGAATAAAATACAAACGCATTGAAATCCCAGTACCTAATTATCGTTCCTGTTCTCCCAAGAGACTTCCATACAATGATACACATCCCATATTTACCTTTTATTTTTCTTTCCACCGACTACGAACAAGCAAGTCAAGTATGATGCAAGTCGAAACCAGTCGACTCGCATGAGTATTATTAAGTAGCTGAACAATAGGAACATAATGCTAGGACCTACTCATGTTACCTATGCAATAAAAGTCGCAAAGTGCATTCTTTGCGAGCAAAGCTAAAAGTTTTGATCTCGACAATAGACGGGAAACAATAACGAGTGAAATCTTTGCGATGATTGTCGTCTATACGACATGTTGCGTTTATATGTTGCGATTTTTTGTTTAGTGTGAGAGCTTTTGGATTCTTGTAAAATAAAGTATTGTAGACTTTTGCTTTTTGACTTTTGTCTTTGTGAAAGTTGAAAATCATCTCAAGAAAACGTATCCAGGACATTGTCTACCTGTGGTCCCATTCAAATCCATTTTAGCAGTTGAGGTGTGATTGATTAACAAACATCCAAACATCCAAATATCCAAACATACTTATTTCCTTTAGGAAGTAGGACAGATACCGATGCATTATTGGAAATTGAACTTTTCGGTAATCTTCTGTAATCTGTGAATTTAAAATAGAATTTAAAATTAAAGAAAATATCTATGTTCTATCTTGCTTCTGTGACTGTGAAAGCACAGTAAAATTATGGCGACGAAAATAAACTATCTTCAAGAGCTCACCTGATTCGTTCTGATACAGAATTGACGATAAATGCGATCTACTCCCGTATGAATGTTTTAATTTGTCATAGCAATTAGATGTAGGTAGGTACGTTGAACATCTAAGCACTCAAAAGTTTTCAAAGCTTGTGATAAATTAAAGCAATGACTTTACAGCAATCCCAATACCCTTTAGCCAAAAATCGCACTATACCCCCAAACATAAAATATTTTATTCCACCAAAGCCGGGTCTAGTCTAACAAAAACCGACACTACATAAAAATCACGTTACTGCTAGACCAGAAAAAAAGTAAAGTGTAAATAGTATCGTCGCCATCAAAAGTTCAGTGGCTCTTAGCGCCATCGATAGGGGAGTGTAGTCGGCCACTCGAAAGCGCTGTGTACGTATGTATGTACAGTTGGGAACAGAACGGAGTATGAAGAAAACAAAAATTGAATTTAGAAAATTATTAAAATGCCTGGCTTCTTGCCAGGCGTTTTTGAGAAGAGCTTTTGATATAAAATGGTGTTTATTACTTGTATACTATATGTCGTTGTTCTCTTAAAGCACTCACACAGATTAAATTCCTTATACTGGATTCTTTAGGCGGATAATCTGTCACCATCGGTTCCGGTTCATAGTTGCCATCAGCACCTCCTGAAATTTGCCTGAGGATGTTGCGTCTTTCACTTGGTTGGATCAGCTTGTTGGTGATCAGCCTCGTGCTCTCTTTCACTTGGTTGCACCAGCTTGTTGGCGATCAGCCTCGTGCTCTCTTTTCAAGTTATATGTGCTTTTATAGGATGCGTTAAGACCTAGACACCACTGGCTGATGGTGAAGGGAAACATCATGAAAAAAAACCCCGGGCTTCGGTCTGAAATCGCCACTCCAAACTGAGCAAGCGTGGTGATTAAGCTCTCTATGAGATTCTCTATGAGAAGAGGCCTAGCCAGAGCGTTAGAGGCATTATACCAACCCGCATTGGGCCCGCGTGGTGGATTACGGCCCATTCCCACTTACAGAGAGGAGGCCTGTGTCCCAGCAGTGGGAAAATTAAAAAGGCTAATAATGATAATCTTGAAATATGAAGTCAAAAAATTGTGCCGTTTTTCTAGTATTTTTTAGGTTCGCCGGTCGGTGTCTAGCCTTACCAAAAGCCAACTGAATATGGATTTCGATTTACCATTTAACAATTGCCTATCTGACATCTACAACTCAAATAATAAAGTCTAGAACATATTTGAATCCTAATCATGAAAGAAAATGCAGCAAAACTTCTGTGACCAACTGTACGACGACCGTAAATACTTTAATGTACGTATGTATACCCCTCCACACATGTACGTACAGAAGCGCTCAAAAGTTTAGAACGGACACTATAGCGCTTATTGGGACATTTACCCTGGCTTTGGGAGATCCTTACTGTTTTATATTTTGCCTATTAAACGCATACGCACCGTAAAACGGCTCCGAGTGGTAAGTAAATAAGTTACGACTTTGGGCATACGTAATACTGTATACTTACCTAAATTAGTAAATGTCTGTTGTATAATTTGAGTATCGACAGAAAGACCGGGCCATCACTTAACGTTAGGTTATTCGAGCTTTCTACTATGTCGAGAAAAGGAACTTTAGTAATTACCTTTATAATTTAAGATAAAATATATTTTCTTCATTTATTATTTGTAGACTCACGATTAAGCACTATCTCACCTGCTGGTAAGCGATGATGTGGTTGACGGTACAGTATGCTTGCCTCGACGTGACCTATTCACTGTGAATTTAACACTCCCCTTAAGCTCTAGATAAGTGACATTCTATCATCGAAAGCGTGGCGATAGCGATTGTAAAAATGACAAAAATATATGGGAATGACAAACGCTGTCGAAATGCCACGTGATCAAACACTTAAATCTTGTCAATTTTGCCGTGGCCAATGTTGACATCGAATGACACTAGACAAGTGTAAGCGATGGCGATAGCTTATCAATCCCATACATATTTGACTTTTTACTAATCGGGACAAGGCATTTCATTTGCTACAAAATCCCGTACCAAATCATAGTACGTTTTCATTGTTGTAGCTTTTCAACATAGTCTTAGTTATACAAAAACAAAAATATTAGTGTAGTATATTAGTTTAGTATAGTATAGTATATTACTTTTACAAAAAACAAAAATATTGTAAAATATCCCTACGTGTTGAGCAGCATATTTTTAGCAAGAAGAACACTGATTGTCGATCTTGGAGTTCTATTGGATGATAATCTACACCTTAACGCTCATTTTGGTAAAATTATTAATAATGCCTTCCGTATGTACGGTTTTGTCATGAGATCAGCCAGGGAATTCGCACGCTCATATACATATTTATATCTTTATAAATCGTTAGTCTGGTCTCAGTTAGAGTATGCTGTTCCGGTGTGGAGTCCATTCTACAGTAAATATTCAGATGCAATTGAAAATTCCAAAGAAGGTTTTTGAAATCTATGTATTACCGTTACGCACTTATGCATCTTATAGTGATCATTTGAGCAGGTATATATAACCTGCAAAATCTTAAAGCCAGACGTAATTTTTGGATACAATGTTTTTATTTACCCTATGCAATAATAAATTTGATTGTATTGATATTGTTATTAAGATTAATTATGTAGTACCTAGAACAACAATTAGTCGAGGGCTGCGCAAGCGATCCCTCTTTGCTGTATCTTCTGCCCGTACGAACGCAGGTTTGCGAGCACCCTTACGTCGCCTTGCTGATCAATATAATAACTTTTTTGTAAATATTGATATCTTTGCTCTTGCCGCAGGACAGTTTCGACGCCTTGCTTGTGAGACCATTGATTCGGTTGACGTTTGTAATTTGTAGGTATTTTCGTTTGTTGTTTTCTTTTTAACATGTATAATAATTTTATTTTAATATTAACAATGACTTGAAAGTAATTTAATTGATGAAGGTATTATTGTTTTTTTTTCTTCCTCATTTTTATATTACATTTGTAATTCGTGTATTTTTGTTATTGCTTTTGTATAATAATTTAATAATAATAATGTCTTAATAAAATTCAAATTAATATATTTTTTTAATAATATTTCACTTTTCTTTCTTTTTAACCGACTTTATTTTTTTGATTTTTTTTATTTGTGTTACCTCAGAACTTGTTACTGGGTGAACTGATTTTGATTATTCTTTTTTTAATTGAAAGCTGGTGCTTGTCATGTGGTCCCATTCAAATTTGGTCAAGATCTGATGAAGAACTTCGGAGATATACATCAGAACTCTTCAATAAATGACAGCAGATCACCCGGGATAGCTGCAATCGGATGTCTGTTTGTTGTTTACATCATTTCATAACATAACATTACACTAGCACGCTTTAAAGGGGAACGCAGGTGTGAACAGTTCACCCTGGTATACTCTAAATCCACCGTTTTTGTTTAGGTTTCATGTTTCTGGGTTATTCTATTCTGGCTTCACTTTGGAGAATTGGTCCGTTATGTACCCACAACTAAAAAGTGAAAAATAAAAAACTTTTTAACAAAAAATACAACCGACTTCCAAATAAAAACACTACAAAGTGAAATATATGATATGTGATCTATATATAATTAAAGATGTTTTTTTTTAGTGCATTTTATAATTATTAGTGTTTATACTTTTGTGATAGTTGGTAAGTCTTGTGTAAGTGTATCTACTCTTTTTCTATTTTATGTTTGGCGCCGTCGCCGGCTGTAGCGACGCCGGAATAATTAGTGCCAGTCAACCTATCACATCACTGGATGTTCAGCTGGTAAGATGCCCACATTGCTCCCAGGCTCGTTTTTTCAAAGGCGAAAGGGGGCTTAAGATTCACTATGGCAAGGTCCACAAACCTCATAGTTTACCTTTGTGCCCCCCAGCCACATCTCCGACATCAACACCTTTTGAAGAAACTTTGTGGAAAACATTGTCTAAATTCAAAAATTCCACTCCAGTCCTAAAAAGAGTTCCCCGGGGCGCGAGGCACTCTGTTGCTCAAAGTTTAGCGCGATGTGTTCGTCACGCGACCCAGGAGAACTCACAACGTGCCTGGGAGCAGTTACTCACCTTCCCTTACAGGATTCTGCATGTCCAAAAAAATTTGGCAAATCATTAACAAACCAAATTAAAGAAAACTGCAACAATTCGGCCCGCATTTTAGGCTCCAAATTACCGTTTTTTAATATTTCTCAGAAAGGCATTTGTGCTCATGTGGAATCCAAGCTAACTTGGATTCCACATGAGCACAAATTGGCCGCCCCCTTATGTCACCCTCACCTAAGTGAGGGTGACATAAGGGGGCGGCCAGACTACTGTTCAGCAGTGATGTGGTGGCGCCTTACTCTCCAGAGACTCTTGCAGCCCTAGAGAGTAAACACCCAGCGCCTGCGGATGATCTCACCTTCCCCGTCCCGCCCGTCCACCCCGACCCCCTCGTTCAGGATTCATCAATTTTCCAAATTACAGCCCCGCAGTTGATCGCAGCCGTGAGCTCTTTCCGGACTGGTTCTGCCGGCGGCCTCAACGGCCTGACTCCACAGCATTTGAAAGATTTGTTGAGTTCAGGCGCCGGGGAAGCTGGTGAGTCGCTCTTGAAGGAGCTTGCGGTTCTGATCAACTTAATGCTCTCCGGCAGCGTGAACGATGCCGTCGTCGATGTCTTGTATGGGGCTAACCTGTGTGCCCTGTGCAAGAAGGACGGCGGCATCCGTCCCATTGCTGTCGGTTGAATCTACAGGCGTTTGGCAGCCAAAATATGTTGCAAGATGTTTAGTGAATCGCTTGCAACTAAGTTCCAGCCCCTTCAACTTGGTTTTGTTTCCAGAGGGGGCTGTGAGGCTGCCGTACATGCCTTATCCTCATTTCTTAACTCAAAAAAAGGTGAGGTCATTCTCAAGGTTGACGTCAAAAACGCATTCAACTCCGTGAACAGGGACACTTTGTTGGCTGAAGTCAAAAAATTACTACCCGAAATTTATGGTTTTATGTGGCAATGTTATAGACATCCATCAAAATTATTGTATAAGGACAACATTTTGGTATCTGCAGTTGGTTGCCAACAAGGTGACCCTCTCGGGCCTGTCATTTTCAGTTTAGCTATTCATCCCATAATTCAACAACTAAATTCAAAATTTAACGTGTGGTATTTAGATGATGGAACGCTAGGAGGTGATGTTGACACCGTTTTGAATGACCTGCAACTCCTCAAACAGAAATTTAAATCTATCGGCCTGGAACTTAACCCCTCAAAGTGCGAAATTTACCTCTCTGACGTTACCGACAGACAATCGACTTTAGATAAATTTAATGCAATAGCCCCGCAAATCAAAATCTTAGACAAAATTTCCCTGCACCTCCTAGGTTCCCCTATTTTAGAAGAAAGTTTTTCATCTTTTATCGAAGACAAAATCGAAAATTTTAATGATATTTCGGATAGACTCTCAAAAATTAATTAACATTCGGCATTCACCCTTATCAGATATTGCTGTTTCGGACCAAATTTTATGTATTTTCTCCGTTCTTCTCCTCTTTGGAAGAAACCTGAACTTTTGGACAACATTTACCAAATTATTCGCAACACATTAACATCCATTCTTAATATGGCCTTGGACGACCGAGCGTGGCTGCAAGCCACCCTACCAATTCGTTTTGGTGGCCTCGGCGTCCGCAAAATTTCTAGTGTAAGCTTACCAGCGTTCCTGTCTTCTGTCCACAGCACTGAAAAACCAGGAAAATTTTAGCTCTTTCCCTGGTTGACTCGGAAGTGCCGTGCTTGACGGACGCAGAGGACGCCTGGAAAGTGGCTTGCCCGGATACGGATCGGCCCGAGAACCCATATTCCCAGAGACAGTGGGATGAGCCGCTCTGCAGGTTGGTACGGAATAACCTAATTAATACGTCTACCAATACTGCTGAGCGTGCCCGCCTGCTGGCTGTGGGTGAGTGGGAGTCGGGCCTCTGGCTTCAGGCACTACCGTCGCCTAACATAGGCACTATGCTAGGTGACACAACCTTCCGCCTCGCTACATGCTTGCGTTTGGGCGCTCCTTGTGGGGCTCCACATCGCTGTCAATGCGGTGAAGCAGTCGACTGCCTCGGACACCATGGCCTTTCTTGTAGTAAGAGTGCAGGTCGGATTGCGCGGCACGCTAGCATTAATGATCTTATCCGTCGTGCTCTTGCCACCGCTGGGGTACCAGCTGTCTTAGAACCTAATGGCCTGGCACGCGTCGATGGGAAGAGACCAGATGGTATGACCATAATGCCATGGAAGTTGGGTAGGTCTTTGGTGTGGGATGCAACTTGTGTCGACACCCTTGCACCATCCCATCTTCCTAGCACGGTGGGCTGCACTGGGGCGGCTGCTGCAGGTGCTGAAAACCTCAAACGGCGCAAATACAACAACTTGATTGGTAATTTTGTGTTTGAGCCGTTTGGAGTTGAAACACTAGGGCCATGGGGTCCGAGTGCACACCTAATTTTTCGGGATATCGCCAAGCGGTTGGTTGACTCTTCACGAGACCAGAGGGCTGGCCTTTTTTTTGGCCAAAGAATCAGCATTGCCATCCAACGTGGCAATGCTGCCAGCCTTCTGGGCACTTTTCCTGTTGACAGCGATGTAGACGAATTTTTTGACGCCCCGTAATTGTACATATTTTTATTCTTTTTAAAATTTAATATTAGTTTGTAAATATTATTGTACTTATATAGAACAGAAACATATAAATTAATAAAAGTACAAAGTGAAAAATAACTACAATTTCGGAAGTCGGTGTCAAAAAACGAAGATCCCAAAACAGGAACACCGACTTCCGAAATTGAAGTTATTTTTCACTTTGTAGTGTTTTTATTTGGTGGTCGGTTGTATTTTTTATTAAAAAGTTTTTTTATGCATGCCTTTTAGTTTTACTCGAAAGATATAATAATGTAAAATTGAATTAATTAAGATACGAATTGGAAGCGCACTCTCATTTGTTTTGTAAAATGGTTTTGTATTCAGTGGAAAATGTCATTGGTTGTACATTTGTGGCGCTCTGTTGTTCAAATTTTATTTTATCACTCAAAAATCAAAATTTAAATCAAACTTTTATTTCACATAGGCCTACATGGGCACTTATAAAACGTCGACAAAAGATGCACGGTTCGGGTTGGTCGTTTCCTATGGAGAAGAACCAGCAAGAAACTCCATGGTTACTCTTTTAAAAAATGTTTTGGATCTACAATATTTCCATGTTACAACATTATCAATAGTACTATGGGAGGACAACGTAAGCCCGGCAATAAGTCGTAAGAAACTAAAATAAACAGATTATATACTACATAAAAAGTTAAAAAATGTTAACTAGCATCTAGAAGGCCTACAACGTTCAACTACTACTATGTTCAACTACTGTACTGTAATGTGTAACCGTTTGGTTTCCCAAATAAATAAAATAAAGTAGCTGGACAAAAAAGATACTACGTTCATATACTAATAAAAGTATAAGAAATATAATGTCATTCTCTAGTAAATATAAATAGCTATTTGCTATTATTTCATGTAATAAAACTGTAATTTGAAACTTTCCATTTAAATAGTTCTACAATAACGCTTTGTAGAACTATTTTACGGACTACGAGAAAGCTACAATTTTAGAAGAGTGGCATTTGACTATTTATATTTTCTATGACTAGTAGTATATTAATTTTCGGCGGTAGGTGTAAATTAAGTAAAGACGCGTTTTCGTTGCGCAATTTTGATTTAAATTATTATTAAGTATTTTTCCACAATTTCTGCAGTAATATTGGTTTTATATACCACTAATAAGCACATCCTGATATTGGCAATACAGTCCATGTAATAAAGGAAAACTTCATCACCTACCAGCTGTTCACTAGTGCTTTCAAAGACACTGTAAGAGGATACCACTAAGAACTACTAAGAGGAGGGAGATAATACTCACATCATAATGTCTCAGCTGGCCGACATCCAATCTGCGCAGAAGAACTTGGAAGAATGTTTTGCCAAGAAGATGAATGAGTTGGAGGCGCAGATTCAGTGTGCTGGACCCGCGAAGGACACCGTTGCCAAGATCGCTGAAGAGTTCCGGACATTCAGAGAGCTGATGTTCGGAATGCTGAGACTTTTACGGAGGCAGATCACTAGAGTGCTCCAGGATGGTGGACGGGTTGGAGACACGCACTCGTCGTAAAGCCCTGATATTCACCGGATTTGCTGAGGCCGACAAGGAGGACTGCAAAGCTCTGGTGCTGGACTTACTGCACAGTAAAATGGCTCTGCCGAATATTACTGCCTCCTCGATCAAAGCATCTCATAGGCTGGGGTCATCGAGCAAAGGTCCCACGCGCAGCAGGCCAGTATTGGTGAGGTTCTCCAATGTGGATCACAAGGCTGCGGTTTGGCGGGCGAAATCTGCCTTGAAGGGCTCCATGGTTACAGTCAAGGAGTTCTTAACCAGAACTAGACAGGCTGTTTTTGGTTCGGCGCGTTCGCACTTCGGGATGCAGGCATGCTGGACTCAGGATGGGATCATCATAGTCAGGTCGCCCGACGGAGCGCGGCACAAAGTTTCTTCCTTGGAGGAACAATCCCTTGGTGGCGAAGTACCCGAAGAAGACTGGGGAATTAACTGCCGCAGCAGGGAGCAGGACAGCTATCGAAGTGCGTAGAAATCAGTAATATATTTACACGATATACACTATTTAAACGATATACACTATTTACACGATATACACTATTTACACGATAAACACTATTAATTACACCGTTTACTCTACACTATTTACACTTATTTAGTTGTGTTTGGGGCGACATAATTCACGTAAATATTATATTTCTATATTGCACGTCTACCCACTTAATTTTTAATATTTTATGTTTTTGTAGAATGATTGTGAGGGTATATGAATAGTTTATTTATTTTCTTTTTTTGTCAAAATGTTTTGAATTTATAATTACGTCACTGTCGCCCCGACCGTCATTTATGATAAATTTTATTATTTTATTCATGTAATGCTAATGTGGTGTCATATGTTCCGCTGTACAATGTTTGTTTTGTGTTTTGTCAATTGCGTCTTGTTATTGCTAAATGTACCTTTTTCTAGTATCTTTTCGTTCCATGTTTGCTTTGTGTTTTGTCAACATATTTTCGTAATTGCTTAATGTAACTGTTTCAAGTATCTTTTAAAGCGTTTGCGTTTGCGTTTGTTTTTTTTTTGTTTTTTATATTTGATTGTTTCTCTTTTATGATGTCATATAGGTGATAGTGGTATATTTGTATATTATACTGGTGCGGCTGGTGGGTGGTGCATAGATAGTGGTGTTGCACCGTCAGGTATTATTTAATTGTATTTTGTTAAGTATTTATATTATTTTTATTTTATGTCTTCCAACGATGATTCTTTTCACTCGGCCGTTGAATCCGTTATCTCTTCCGCTAATGCTAGTTTCACTTCCTCGACCGACACTCTTGGTGACTTTGTGCGTCGGATCTTTAATCGTCAAAATGATCATTTATTTAATGTCTGTCATATTAATGCACAGAGTGTGCCAAGTCACTACGGTGAATTGCTTGACACTTTTTCTGATGCCAATGTCCACGCCGTGCTGGTTTCGGAGAGTTGGCTCAAACCTCATCTTCTCTCTACCACCTACCCTCTTCCCGGTTTCATTCTTATCCGCAACGATAGAATTGGAAAGGGAGGAGGTGGTGTCGCCATCTATCTCCGTAGTGATTTCCCTTTCAAAATCATTGCCTCTTCTCCTTCACCCTATAATGCTTCTGCTGAGTACCTCTTTCTGGAAATCTATGTCAAAGGTGTCAAGACCCTACTTGGTGTAGTCTACTGTCCACCCGCTGTTGACTACTTTTCCAACCTTGAATTGGCACTGGAATCGATAGGGTCAGAGTATGCACATTGTGTCGTCATGGGCGATTTTAACACGGACCTTAGTCATCCATCCCCTCGTTCCCATAAACTCCTTCACATCATTAAGTCCGTTAGTCTCCATGTTCTTCCACTGCAGCCTACTCATCTCAATGCCTCAGGCGATGACACGTGGCTCGACCTAATCCTTACGTCCTCTCCTTCCCTTGTTTCCTCTCATGGTCAGTGTCCTGCACCTGGCTTTTCCCACCATAATCTCATTTTCCTCTCATATGTCCTAAAACCACATAAACCTCTCCCTAAAGTTCTGCACATTCGTTGTTTTGCACGTTTGGATGTTGAGAGGCTGCGTCGGGATGCTTCGGAACTTGATTGGGATCATCTTGCAGCGGCAATAGGGGTTGACGACAAACTGCGCATTTTTAATCGGACGATCCTTGCCCTCTACGACAGACACGCTCCTGTAAAGAGAGTAAAGCTTAGGCGTCTACCTGCTCCATGGTTGACGACGGGAGTACGTATGGCGATGAGACGCAGGGATCGTGCCTTTCGTAAATTTAAAAAGAATCGCAGTGAAGAAAATAAGTGCCTCTTCAGAGCTGCAAGAAATCGGTGTAATCAGATGATACGCAACGCCAAACGCCGCCATATTCTCGAAAACATTTCTGCCTCTTCTCCTGCCGATATCTGGAAATTCCTCGGAACTCTCGGTATCGGTAGGAATCGTCATGTGGATTTCCCCAAGACGATTGGTCTGGATGAAATCAACCGTCACTTCACAACCACTTACCATTTGGATCCCCAAATCTTGTCTCAGACGGTGAATTCCATTACCAGCCTACCCGGTCCTATCATAGAACCATTTCGCTTTTCTCCAGCCACCGAGGATGAAATTAAAAAGATTATCCTGTCCATAAAATCCAAGGCTGTGGGCCATGATGACATTAGTCGTTACATGGTCACATTGATCCTCGACCTTCTTCTCCCACCTATTACCCATATCATCAATTTCTCTCTCGATTCCGGTCATTTCCCATCCCTGTGGCGTATGGCCTACGTACGTCCACTTCCTAAAATTTCAAATCCCTCCCTACCTAGTCATTTTTGTCCAATCTCCATTCTCCCGTTCCTATCCAAAGTGCTCGAAGCTTGCGTTCACAAGCAGTTTTCGGAATTTATTCACCGAAACAATCTTATAAGTTCATTCCAGTCTGAATTCAGACCTGGCCACAGTACTGCCACCGCACTCCTTAAAGTGACTGGTGACGTTAGAGAAGCAATGGAGGATACTAAGGTCACTGTGTTAGTATTAATTGATTTCTCCAATGCCTTTAACGCTGTCAGTCACGATATACTCCTATCTATACTCTCCCATCTTATGGTTTCTTCCGAAGCGCTGGAATGGTTCTCCTCTTATCTTCGGGGACGTTAGCAGTCGGTTCGTGTCGATGAGACTTCATCGAATTGGCGTGACCTGGATGCTGGTGTTCCACAGGGCGGTATTCTATCTCCATTATTATTCTCCATTTTCATTAATTTTATAACTCACTGTCTTCGGTGTTCGTATCATCTTTATGCCGATGATCTTCAACTATATACATCGGCGCGGATCGAAGATTTATCGGACGCCATAGAAGATGTAAACCGGAACTTGAATGCTATCAGGGATTGGTCTGACAGATTTGGGGTGTCCGTAAACCCCACAAAATGTCAGGCCATTATTATTGGAAGCCCGCGCATGATGCGTAGAATGGCGGTTGGCTCTATTCCCCCGATTATTTTCAATGGTTCCGTCATTCCCATTAGCCCTAGTGTGAAAGATCTCGGTTTGCATCTTGACTCGACACTTAGCTGGCAAAGTCAGGTGTCCAGTGTCAGTCAGAGAGCCAACGGTACTTTGCGATCCTTGTATCGTTTGAGGAGGTTTCTGCCAGCCAAAACGAAAATTATGCTTGTGCAGACTTTAATTTTCCCAGTTCTTGACTATGGTGACGTGTGCTGCTTTGACATGAACGCGGTCTTACTGGATAAGCTAGATAGGGTCTTGAACAACTGTATTAGATTCATATTTAACCTCAGAAAGTATGACCATGTGTCATACTACAGGTCTGAGATAAAATGGTTGCCGATTCGCCAGAGAAGAAGGTTACGCGCTTTGACCACGCTTTTCACCCTGCTCAATTCTCCCACCCCTCCTTCCTATCTTATGTCTAAATTCCAATATCTATGTTCTTCACATGCTCGGGATCTGCGTTCTTCCAATAATCTCCTCTTGCTTTGTCCTTCTCATACAAGTGATTTTGTTCACTCTTCCTTTAATATTCAGTCCATTCTTCTATGGAACGAGCTTCCTCTCGAGATCAGGACGGCTACAAGTCGATTTGCATTCAAGCGGAAATTGCGGTTTTATTTTCAGCACAACTAAGAAGAGTCATCTCACTTTCTTCTTCTAAGTTACTTCAAAAATATATATTTAATATAAGTATATATTATATTCAATATATATGTACGTGTATTTTACCTATTTTAGTATTTTAATAACAACTTTTTTCTTTTTAAGTTCTTTAAATAATGCACCTGCCTTGTTATCTCTTCACCACCCTTGGTTGACTGGTAGAGAATGCCTAAGGCATTAAGTCCGCCTTTGTACCTTTTTGTGCATGAAGTCTAAATAAATAAATTAATACATATTATAATAACCAACTTCTGCCAGCTTTACAGTTAGATTAGAACTAGACAAAACAAAAAATTTCACAGTTCCATCCCGGCTGGTTTAGATTTACCTTAGTAACAGATTTTCTCATTTCGTTCCTGTCAATTCAAAAAAAGAAAATAAGTGATCCGAACCCAACTTACAAATTCAGGAGCGAATAACTACGAGTAGAACGTTCGAAACACTAAAGGGACCAAAAATAACTCGTGCAACTGTCTTCTGTTGTCTATAAACGTCAGTTTGAGACAGTGACGTACGCGGATCGCGTGTCCACCGGCAATATATCACTAAAAGGGGAGGGGGGAATGGAAAAACGTCCCTTGACTTAAGACATTAGACAATGTAGCGAAAACACGCGTTTGTAAGTGACACAATTTGCAAAGTGTGCTGGTGCCTACTACTTTGTTCTTACATGGTATCAGGGATATGCTATTTTAGCAAACTAATCAGTTCACCTAGTCAGGAAGATGGAGTATTGGCAGCTGAAAAACCTTCCAACGTTCAGGCCACGAGAGACCGCTGGATGCGAGAAGCATGTAAAGGTCGGTCGATGAGGCGACGCTAAAAGAAATGATGTGTCTATTACTGTTAAGCAGTTGACGTTTTTCAGCTGGAAACTGATGTTTATGATTTAAATGACTTGTAATACCACTTAAATGTGACGGTGCTTGATGTTACAGGAGGGTGTGGTATTCGCCGGTTGACTGGGTTCAATGCCTTCTCGCTGCCAATGTACGGACTAACCTGTGATATATTTTCAGATAAACGGTAGTAGGTATTGTCAATCCAGGAATTGCTTGCTCTTACTGTCAGAAATTACAATTTAAAAAGCAGCATCACTGTCTGCTAGATCCCGTTCTCGCTATTTTAACTTATTTTGCTCGAATCTTTTCCAGGTTTTCCGACAAGTTAAACTGTTCGTAAAAACTTTCAATCGATATTTTTTTAGATATAGAAACAAAGATTGACTGATTAACGCTGGGATATTAACTTAACTGTTTTAAAACATTTTCAAAGCCTTGTTATTTTATTCCTAGTTTACTATCGAATGAAAAAAAAACATACTTATTTATTTGTATTGGACCTATTAAATATAGAAACTGCAGTATAAAAGTAAAGTCCTTCTATGAGGCTAGAGGAATACTAAGTATGATACATTAAAAAACGGTAGGTATTCATTAAAACAACTGTTCTTGGCTTTTCCAACTCGTTTTCAAATGCCACATCTAACTCTAAATATCAACATAAAAGAAAAATCTCTTGTAAACAAATAATAAAGATATCATAACAAAACGCAACAACAATATATTTTACAAAAGTACTCTTCAAGAATACATGTTCCTTTTACAACCACCTTTAAAATCAAATAAACATGAGCACAATGCTGTAAAGTAGACGCGTCTATTCTACATGCTGCCTCCGCATAGAAAGGGTCATAAAAGTTACGTTGTTTACCCCTGAGTGGGGAATCGTAAAGTTGCACACTTTTGGTTATTCGTTACACTTGGAGACCGGTTTGGTTTCGGGATCACAAATAATAAGTAATTGAATTTCGCTTGCTCTTTGTTGAGATGAATTTTTCAGATACATTCGGGTTGGAACTTGCGTTCTATTACAAATATTCTGCCACGGCTGGCATATACATCGTAAGAAAATGTGATTTTTACACTACCGATCTAATAAACAGGGTGATACTTTTTCAATCTAGTTGATGTGGCATACACACAGTGTCTAATAGAGTATAATATTTCAAGGTTGATGGTGTTTAAAAAATAAAATTAAGTTTGGGTGTGAACCCAAACATCTTACGTATGTTTAGGGGGAAAACCAAAATTTCCAATTTTAGATCTATCTAACCTCAGAGATTCCTCTTATCCTAAAATAAGTTATAATCAGTTAAAATATAAAAAAAGACAATTCCACCCGTCTCGCATCAGTGACACTGTGGCCATCTAGCTTCAACTTAAAACTCTTCCTACTATCCGCAATGCGACTTCCACTCACCAATAACTATTTCAGTACTCTGTTTTCAATTCCTAACGCTCATTCGTCCTTCCTAAATAATTTAAGAGCCTCTGTGCTCCCAAACTGCTTGGGCCATAAAACTGGCACACAAAAGCATCGTGCCTGAATGATGTATCCATCCATCTTATCATGTTGGAAGCTTTACGCGACGGAGACATGGCCGCGTAAACTGGAGAGCAAAGATATCTTGACACAAAGATCAACGAAGCAAGCAGGAGTGTGGTTTAATTAAAGTCTTTTTAGGTGGGTTCAATATAAAATGGGTAAATGAGTGAGAGAATCTTTTGAAAAGAGGAAAAAGAAAAGTTGTTCTTAGTTCAGGAGATGGTACACTTTTAGTGATTTTTGTGAGCGCTGAAAACGAAACAACATAATTATATTAAAATTCTATACTGTACTTGCCTGTAATCTTGCCGTAAGATTCACTTATGTGTGCTTCATAGGTCGTCGATAGTTTGCAGAGTATATACGACAGGCGCTGAACCATAAACTTTTTCAAAAGACAGGTAACAACGAGTTTGTACATACTTACTATTCAAGTTTATTTCATAAAATATTGTGTCATATATACTTAACTGAATAAAGACTGTGACCTGTTTTAACTTTGATTTCGACTTCAACAAAGTGACCTTGACGAAACAATTTCACTATCATCCTAAGACACAACACCATCCCAAGCTTGCCGCCACTTAATAAAACATACAAGTCTTCAAACTCCTTGCTTACACGACCTTCACATATCCAAAGCCTTCTTCGATCCTAACTCCTGGTATTGTTTTGCAAAGTAGCGTGTACCGTGTCACGATAAGGCGAGCCGAGCCCGCTGGGACTTCGATAAGATTCGTCAATGTGTCGATGAACCGTCGCACCGCAAAAACAGGGGTAAGCTAACGGCTTACATTTTTGTTGGGAGGCCCGAGTTGGGAAATCATTGACAGTTTTTATGCTGGTTTAGAATACATTTTTTTGTTATTATTTAGAGATAGAACAGAAAAAGGAATTCTTAAGATTCCTTTAGTTTTGTGTATTTTCTTTTTCATACAAGGTCGCCCAGTTTCTTTGGTGTCCGCTCAACATATTTCACATAGTTTAACAATCGTTTCAAATTTTTTTTTACTCGCGTGATAATATTTGTACTCGTATCTTACTAATATTATAAATGCGAAAGTTTGGACATCAGGATGTGTGTGTGGAAGTGTGGATGTACGGTTGTTACTAAATCACGCCAGATCGGTTGCACGGATCTGAATGAAATTTGGTGCAGAGGTAGACTATAGTCTTGAATAGCATAATTTTCATCCCAATATAATGTTCCCTTGGGATAAGAAAACATTTTGCGCGAGGGCAAAGCCGCTGGCAGAAGCTAGCAAATAATAAAACGTTATTGCCATATTTTATAATTTTTATTCATAGGCTCGCGTTTGACCAACATCTCACCTGATGAAAAGCCATGATGTTGTTGAAGATGGAGCAAGCTTGTCTAAAAGTTACCTATTCACTATTGAGTTAAAGACCCCTAGGTTATAGACAGATTACATTTTTTTTTTTTTTCGATACACGCACCACCACCAAACGAGATAAGTTCAACCAAAGGCCTCAAAGACGACAATTTACGAATTCTCACAATCGAATGAACGCCAAAGAACACAGATCAATACGAGACCAGCGCAGTCAATAAGATTAAATAGTGTAAAAAGCTACAGCTCTACAAAAAGGCGAAACTGGCCGGTTTAGACAATACGTCGCGTAAGCCCGCTTCAGGAACAAAACTTTTTCTCCCCAACCATTCTATGTATTTGTTTACTCGTTTTGTTAATTCAAAGATACAAAAGCAATGTCCGACAATCCGACTCGCCTAGTGTGTCGGGAAATTCACCAACGCAGTGACGCTACTTACTAAATGGTAGGGTTTCACAGTAAAAAATAACGGGTTTATACACGAATATTGCGGTAGCTAAACAAATATGGACTGAACTTGAATGCATTAAAAATAAAAGTATCAAGTCTGTTTTTATTTTTAAAGCGCTAATCTGAAAAACCCAGCTCTGGCTGTATTAACATTTTCTGCTAATACTGCTTACATAGTACGAAATAAACACGGAACAATAATACTCCCTTGTGTACACTCGTATTATTTTTTGTCTAGAAAAACACAAAAGAGGCCTAATCTCATCAATTCAGCTAGTGAAACAGTAACATCAATGAAAACGTTCTAGAGTTATCTTTTTGCAGTCGAAACTTACTGTGTATTTTAGTTATACCAGAATATGGCAGTAGTAGCATCAGCATAACATTTCTCATCAGTGACCTTCCTTCCTATTCATTCCTGCAGCGTCTACCATAGGTCATAGCGAGACAGCCATACAAGGCTAGAAGAAGATTGACTGTAACGGACGCCATATTGAAAGGAGTCCAAGTTCGTTGTAATCCGCCGCCGCGAAAGCATCTCTCCAGAGCTTTTACCGCTAATATATCTGCATTTCGTGCTAAATCCAGGTTTTCAGGTCTATATATGAAACTAGACCTACCTACATAACGAGTTACATTGATTTGAAGCGCTGTGTAAGAAATAGGAATCATCAGTGAAACCACGCTGGCTGGCTGCGTGGTTAACATACACATCGAGAACATACAAAGTCTTAACAGAAAGAAGGTGACTCCAGACCTCTATAAAGATAAGGCGCTGCATCCTGTGTCCTCCTCTTATTCCTGTTTCTCCATATACAAAATAGCCTCATTGTCAATCAATGTATGCTGCCGCATAAAGTTAATTAGAGTCCGCTGATTCTCATAGCAAAGCTTTGAATCACCGCTTCAGGCTTTTAGAAGCTTGGAAAGAGCTGTTTAGTCAGTTCTATCCATTTCATGGTAAATTACCCGCTCCCCCATGTTATCGTTTAAAGAACCACCCAAAAGGCTCTCGCCGCTAACAGTGTATATAACTGTTATGGAAACAAGAACGTGACAAGACCTCATACAACATAAAGTAAGTAATTTTATTCTTAAAACAAAATGCAACCATAAAATTTAACCTCTTTTCGGTTTAAAACTCTGTAGCTGAGAATTAATAAGGATATTGTAGAGAATAAAATTCTAAGAAAGAATTATGTAAGACAAGTTTTCAAAGAGACAGGCTCTCCTGTAAGCGAACACACGCGGTAAATTAAAAACGTCAGTGCAACTAGCACAGAGGGCACTAGATGTCATGAAATGGGTCGGCTGGCTATGGAGTACAATGTATGAGTTTGAATTAAGTAGGTACATAGTTTTAATAATTTAATTTATTTCAAAAACAGGTATTTGTACATTATTAATGGGTACTTAATCTATAATATGAACATGTAGTAGGTTATAACAAATCTGTGGGTAAGGTTCTGTTCTCCTAGGTAAGTTGCAATGCAACCTGTGTTTAGGAGAAACAGTGCCTGCCCCATAATTGAATATCGATCAATGAATAACATGTAACAAAGTAAGTTAAAGGGGTTAAACAACTTAAATTTTTTTCTACAATTTTGGTTAATTAAGACTAATTAAGACATAATCAAAAAATGTGTAAATGTGAATTTAACAGTATGTGTGTGTTATGTATTTGTGTAGTGCATGTAAATGTATGTGTTATTTAATGAATGTATTGTGTAAAGTTGCGCCATAGATATATTTATGAGCTGACCGATTAGCAACAATAGTAAGAATTAAGGTACTAAATAGGGCTTAACTTTTTAAACGAATTTGAGAGAAATTCTTCTGTCTCATCATCGGATTGCTCTAGGAGGTATGAACGAATAACTGATTTAAATTTAGAAGAAGGCATATACTATACTCGTAGATCACATATCCGCTGGATACGAGATGCACAGGACCGGTCGATATTGCAACATTGAGGGAGGCATCTTCCGCAGTATTTCTGATGAAATTTTGCTCAAAGAGGCATGTAACAATCCCTTAAATTACAAAACAGGTAGGCTATTACCTGCCATATAATATACTTATGAAAGCAACTCTTTTAACTTATCAAAAAACAAAAGAAAAGACCTTCAAACGGATCTTCTTAGCGTAATATGTTAATATTGTAAGTCATGCAAGTAACAAGGGATTATATGTTTCCTTTACAAGATAAGACGGTCTTTGAGGATATTCATAAAACTTATCCCGTTACGATTTTATCGCGTTTTTGTCCGGATAAGCAGCCTTTCAATTAACGTGCTCAAACTTTGAAGGAACGGAAAATTGGCCTTTTTTGTGAGAAAAATTGCTCAGGTAATATTGATGGCAGTTTTCTCATGAAATCATTTAGGTACAGGTTTTTTTTTGGTAGAAAATATATTTATAACACTCGCGCGTATTTTAATTTGGACGTCCTTTTTGGGATATTTGAGTTAACTTTACATAATAATAATAACTTTGTTGTTGATTGTTTCTTTCGAAAAGTTGTCGGCGTTTTTAAAAACTTTCCTTAATGGTATACTTTCTTCAGCTATTAACTATTTACAGCCAACGTTACGTACCTACATACAAATATAGGCAGGTGCCTTTATTTGCATGTAAGTACAATATTAACGATAGAAAACTACCCTATTAATTTACCGAATAAAATACAAACCTATTCAAATCCCAGTACCTAAGTACCATTCGTGTTCTCCCACGAGACTTCAAAACAATGATACACATCCCATATTTATCTTTTATTTTTCTTTCCACCGACTACAAACAAGCAAGTCTATGATGCAAGTCGAAACTACTCGACTCGCATGAGTATTCCTGAAAAAAAGGAACACAATGCTAGGACCTACTCATGCTACCTATGCAATAAAAGTCGCAAAGTGCATTCTTTGCGAGCACAGCTAAAAGTTTCGATCTCGACAATAGACGGGCAACAATTACGAGCGAAATCTTTGCGATGATTGTCGTCCATGCGACATATTGCGTTTATATGTTGCGATTTTTTTTCGTGTAAGAGCTTTTGGATTCTTGTAAAAGAAGGTTATCTCAGGGAAACGTACTAAAGATAAAACGTATCCAGGACATTGTCTACCCGTGGTCCCATTCAAATCCGTTTTAGAAGTTGAGGTGTGATTGATTAACAAACATTCAAATCGAAACATACTTTTTTCCTTTAGGAAGTAGAAAAAATACCGATTTAGTACTGGAAATTGAACTCTTCGTTAATCTTTTGTAATCTGTGAATGAGTGAAATTCCAAGAAAAATATCTATGTTCTATCTTGCATCTGTCACTGTGAAAGCACAGTAAAATGATGGCGACGAAAATAATAGTACATTATGGTACAAGTGTGTAATGTTTGTGATTACCGCTGAGGCGCCATTGAGACCCGAGCCGTTAGGTGAGGGTCTTAAGAGAGCCGAGGACGGTAATCATACACACGTGTATCATACGACGTTTTTCAACACACTTGTGAAGGAAATAATACTAAAAAATCATTTCCAACAGTAAAAACGAGGTGTGCAAATTTTTTCGCAATGGCGGGCACAATTAATCAGTTTTCCTATGCGCGCGCATCTTACAATGGCGATAGGCCATAGACTAAAAATAATGAGTTATCTTTTTTTTGGCTTTTCGCGGATAGCGTTTTAGCCACATACAAAATGGGGAATTTCAAGTTTTCTTTATTACAGACAAAATCAAAAGTTATATTTAAGTGAAAGTTTTATATATTAAACACGTACAAGTTGAAATATACGAAGTTGCATGAAATGTGTTGCATTTGTACTATTGAGCAGGATCTTTTTTGTATCGAAACTTTTTAAGAACAAAGCAACTCAACCAATAAATAAAAAAAAACTCTTTATCTCACTTGTGAATAATAGTATTGAAAAAGTCACAGTTTGATAACAGGTGTCATTATGTGCCTAATTGTGGTGAAATTAGAGCCACTTTATGAGCAAGTGTGTTGAAAACAATATTACAAGACTTCACCTGATTTGTTCTGATACAGAATTGACGATAAATGCGATCTACTCCCTTAATACTGTTTTAAATTGTCATAGGAATAAGATGTAGGTAGGTATTTCAAATATTTGTCCCTTTAGTCAACAGTCGCATTATACGCCCAAACATAAAATATTTTAAAACATTATTATATTTATAGGGTTCCGTAGTCTGTAGTAATTTACGCTCGAATAACGCATTGCAGTGGGCGGATTCGTTGGGAGTACCGGTTCGTACGGTGGATGCGCGCGGGGTTATTATATTTAGTGTTAGTGCAGAAAGTATTTTCGACGTTTTGTAATCTAAAGTCAAACTAGATTCGATTGCCAAGAAATTCCGCTACCCGACCATAGATGGCGGTATTATCATTGGTCACAATTATAAACTTAATTGCGTTTGCCGTAAGGTTGACATTCGCGTGGTACGTCGATATTTACTACTATTCAACCAATGCCACATCAGTGCAGTATAACACATTGCATTTTAAATTCAATATCGATACCCGATTAATTAATTAGAAAAAAATAAGACTTGATATATATTTATTTTATTTGATAGGCTATATATATTTTTAGAAATCAAATCAATTTGAAATTATGTACTAATTTAATTATACTTATTCAGGCGGGTGGGCATCTTTATAATAGAGTGTATAATATTATCGTATAGAAATATAGAGTAGCGAAGTTCTTTCGAGAACGCAATAGTGAATAAATTCAAAATATTTCAAATTCCGAATGAGGAAGAAACAAACAGCGTGCGTGCCACTGCGAGGATCCAGAAACAAACCATACCATTCCTCGTGGCTCTAACCACAGGGTACATTTTATATCGGCTCTAACGCGCGGTCGTATCGGCTCTTTTCGCAATTGTCATCCTTCATACAGATTATATTTAATTTACCTTATTTACGTTGGTTATTTGTGCCTATCATTGAATATTTTTATTTTATTTTTTAGTAGTTGAGTAGGTTGTTTGAAAATACTCAAACTAAAATATTTGTTTTCGGTTTGTAAATATTTGGAGGTTTTAACGAATACTAACTCCGTAACGGCAATACTGCAGTATTCAAATTATTACGTGAAGCTGATTATCAATATTTATTACAAACGCTTGCCTCTACACGCGGTTGTACTCAAATAGATAATATTTTTTCTAGCTTCACTTGTGATGTTGGGTTTTATAACTCCCGCTTCAATTACCATCATGCTATGTGGGCCCGTTTTAAGATGTTTATTTATTTATTTATGTATTCTTTATTGTACACCAGAAAATACAGTAACAAAAGAAACTTAAAACTAAAAATATACAACGGGCGGCCTTATCGCATTCCGCGATCTCTTCCAGGCAACCTGGAATGGACAGTGATTGCCTGGACATGACATGGGGTTGTCAGGGGTGTAACAATACCAACAATGAATATAATGATACAATAATACCTAATAAAAACACAAATAGATATATATGCCATATAATAAATACATAAATACATACATATTTAATATATAAGACGAGAAAATAAATGACATACGACAATCATAGACAAAGTCTGTCAAAAAACTAAGAGTACGATTACAGCGATAAGTAATGTTCCTTGACGAGTCTTTTAAACACAGGCAACGACTGAGCACGTTTAATTGGGTCAGGCAATGCATTCCACAGACGAGCAGCCTGGACTGTAAAAGATTTATCCATGAAAGTTGTGGAATGCATTGGCATTTTAAGTCGCAAGTTAACTGATGACCTCAGGGATTTTGTGTGGGAATCGCAGATAAACTGAAAACGATCCTTGAGATAAAGAGGGGTGGAAGGAGTAAAGAGCACATTAAACAAAAGAGAAAGAATATGTGTATTCCGGCGAAGGCGAATTGGCAACCACTTGAGCTTTACACGGAATTCGGAAACATGGTCATATTTGCGTAAACCGAATATGAACCTTATACAAAAATTTTGAAGCCGCTCAAGTTTATCAAGTTGTTCTTGAGTAAGGTCAAGAACAACTTGATAAATTAAGGGATGTTGTGAGCCATTGAAACATTTTCAATGTTCATGTAACACAAAAAGCCCTCTTCTAAGTCCGCGTTATTGTGCAACTACGGAACCCTATTATTAGATTAGATTAAGACGGGCTGGTGTCCGCAACTCCGCGTCTAAGCGCGTATTTTGCGTACGGAAAAAACCTAACCTAAAAAATCTAACCCTACTATTGCGCGTGACCCGAGATGCACTTGGCCGGTTTTTTTATTTTATTTATTTACTGGTCTATCTCAAATCAAATCAAATCAAATATTCTTTATTGACGTAATAATTGTTTACAGCAATGTTGAAGCCTCTGAATCCCGAACTAGGCAGACCTGTATGACAGGTGTCAGCGCCCTCCCTATTTTATTACATCTTAATGTCAAATCAAATTAATATTAAATTTGGAGGAAAATTTATAATAAATATTATTAATAATAAATGTTATTAGGTATAATATCCAATGTCAAATCAAATTAAAATCAATGTAAAATTTTGAAAGAAAATGAACAAGTATTAATAATATAAAATTTTGGATTAACATACAATTCAACAATAATAACTAAAACTAAGTCTAAGTCGTATTGTGTGTGTATGTGTGTGCGTGTTTGTGTATGGTGGTATTGGTAGATGACTGAATAAGTATATAGGTAAAAAAAAATGAGATTGATTTAATTATTGATTGAATTAAAAATTAATAAATGAGATTGATAAAGATATCTACAATTGTTACACTAATAATTACCTTATAATAAAATCAATAATAATAATAATAATAACCCCACCGCCGTATCTCTACGTTGACGACGTGGTGGGGCTTGCGTGCTCCAGTGAACCCTAGGTCTGTGTCGGTAGAGGTAACTTTGCCGAGATAGGTCTAGCGTGAGGGCCAGACTAAGAGAGATACAATCCAAGCCAAGGTCGCGCATGCCGAGGGCTGCATGGCTAGGGGAGTGCTTCAGTCGCTAGTGCGCCAACTCTGGATAATAGGGGACCTCCAGTTTTATTTACCCTTGCCACAGTGAACGCAGGGCTCTGCTGTGTGCTGACTTTTTAAATCCCTAGCTACTCGTGGGAATATCATGATAACTAGATCTAAAACAAAAAAACAACTTCAGGCAAATATGTCACAAATGGATGACGAAACTACACAATTCTCTACGTCATCTACCCCATCTCTTTTTCCATCAATTCCATCATCATCACAATCTTTTCGCGTCTCTCCGACGCCTTCATCATCATCAATCAGTATACAGTCAGCGGATGTTGTACAGGAGACAAATGTTGTCTACGATACTGTACCCACCGCCAGAACTGCAACAACTCGTAGGAAATGGAGTATTGAAATGAATAAATTCATCCTACGCACTTATCTTCATATCACTAATATGGACACAGACAAAAATGCATATCTTCCATCGCTTCATACTAAGTTTTTAGAAAAATATCCGTCTATGCAAGTAAGCCGACAAAGAATAGGTGATCAGCGTAGAGCCATAATACAAAAGAAGCTATTACCACAAGTCACTATAGACCAAATTCATGAAGAAGTTAGGGCTGAACTACAAATGGTTCACACTCAGATACACCAACACACCACACTATCGAATACACAGTCCAGCCAGCGCATGAGATGGACTAACGAATACAATGAAACACTAATTAGGATATATTTTACTGTAACACAGTTAGAGACAAATAAAACAGCGTATAGAAAATATTTACACGAGGCATTCATAAATATATATCCAGAATTATCACATATAAGTGAGCAAAGATTATCTGACCAAGTGCTCTCACTTATAATAAATAACGGGTTTATAGACGCAAACAGATTAGAAGAAATAAAAAACCAGGTAGCTGTAGAATTGAGGAGTATCAACACCAACAACACACACAATTTTCAAGACCTAAATAACGATCTCTTTACCACTCAATCGCAGAATGACTCCGATCCAACCAACCCAAATACTTATAACATCATAGATACTGACATCGTGCCTCAGACATTCGTAAATACAAATGACAACAATTTATTGAACCACATAGAGATTGGTCAATTTGAACCAACGGCAACTAACGTAGATCCTATTAACCCTGAAATTGAAGCCATATTTCAACAGGCTCAACTAAATTTTACTGACACACATCCCACTAACAGACCATACATACCTAAGCAGAAGACATCTAGAAAGTTTTCTGCTATAGTAACATATATAAATACTGTTATTCTTCCTAAGCACGTAAATGTCGACACCGAATTCATAAAACTGCAAACAATAATTTACTGTGCAGCGTGGACGGCAGCTACATGCAATGGATCTAAAATATTAGACTTTACACAAAATGAACGCCGCACATATAATCAGAGAAAACCAAAGTGGCAAATCAGATTAGAAAATAAAATCGGAAATCTAAGAGCAAACATAGGGCGGCTAACACAATTCATTAATGGTAGGAGAAGTCTAAAATTAATAGCAGCAGTCGAACAAATAAAAATAAAATATCAACTTCACGCACAACACGAAAATTCAAATACACAATTAGAACACTTTTTGGACACTTTAAAACAAAAATTAAACGCAGCATCTAGTAGACTTAAAAGATATATCACATGCACAAATCGCAAACAGCAAAACATAAAATTTAGTAACAACGAAAGAATATTTTACCGAAATCTTACGACTAATAACACCACTAGCATACCATTAGAGACACCCCTGCCTGAAGTATTACGCGAATTTTGGGCAAACATATGGGAAAACCCAGTAACCCATAAAAATCATGCAAACTGGATCAATGACGCAACACCAGAAATGCCTGAAATGGAGTTTGAACTCATACCAATAAGCACTTTTATAGAAGTTTTAACACGCACACACAACTGGAAATCTCCAGGCACAGACAATATTCACAACTATTGGTATAAGAAATTCACTAGTATCCACCCATTCATATATAATCACCTAAATGAATTTATTAAATCGCCACAGTTACTCCCAACATACATAACACAAGGAGTGACGTATATGATATCTAAAGACACGAATAATACCACAGATCCAGCTAAATACAGACCAATTACTTGCTTGCAAACCCTTTATAAAATCCTAACAGCCTGTATAAGTGAACTAGTCTACGATCACTTAAATAAGCATAAAATTCTAGCAGAACAACAAAAGGGATGTTGTAAAAACAGCCAAGGATGTAAGGAACAACTAACTATAGATGCAGTTGCTATGAACAGCGCAGTCAAAAGCAAACAAGATATTCATACCATGTTCATCGATTACCAAAAGGCATTTGATTCAGTCCCGCATAGCTGGTTATTACATGTCCTCAACATCTATAATATTCACCCCACAATTAGATTATTCTTAGATTCTACCATGCAAAGTTGGCAAACTGTACTTAAAATAAATCAAGCATCCACGACTGTAGCCACTGAACCGATTCAAATTAAACGTGGTATTTTTCAAGGCGATGCTCTCAGTCCTTTATGGTTTTGCATGGCACTTAATCCACTATCACACCTACTAGATAAAACTAACAAAGGGTTCCCAATAATAAAAGATAATACACAATTTACCTTGACACACCTGATGTATATGGATGACATAAAACTGTACGCAGCAGATAAACAATCACTTTTCCATTTAGCAGATACCACACAAGAATTTTCTAATGACATCAACATGCAATTCGGAGTAGATAAATGCAAAATTCTGTCAATAGTAAAAGGACAAATTCAAAATAACACCTACACGCTCGGAACAGGCGAAACCATAGAGCCAATGGATGAACACACTTCTTACAAATACCTAGGTTTCAAACAATCCAGACAGATTGAACAAAAGATGACAAAACAAGAATTGCTTAAAAAATTTACATATTGCCTTAATCTAATTCTTAAAACTAACCTTAACTCCAAAAACACAATTAAAGCTGTCAACACATTCGCAATACCCATCCTCACGTACTCTTTCGGGATCATACGATGGTCAAAAACCGATATTAAAAAACTGCAGCGAACTATCAATACTCTCTTTACTAAGCATAGGAAACACCACCCGAAATCATGCATACAGCGACTTACGTTACCTCGACAAGAAGGAGGGAGGGGATTGATAGACGTACAAAATCTGCATAACAAGCAGATCCTTTCACTCAGATCTTACTTCCATAACAAATCGGAACAATCGCCACTACATAAACACGTAACAGAGACAGATAAAAACTTACACCACTCAACTTGCAAAATAGAAACACTCAAATCAATGAAAACATCGTAAGCACACAGCAAAAAATTGCAGAATGGGCTGGAAAAGCTCTACATGGAAGACATCGAGCCAGTCTGAGCCAGCCACACGTCGATAAATTAAAGTCGAACGAATGGCTCAAACGAGGCGAATTGTTTCCCGAAACTGAAGGCTTCATGCTTGCGATCCAGGATCAAATAATAGTAACACGTAATTACAGAAAGTATATAATGAAAGACTCCCATCAGCCGACTGACTTATGCCGACATTGCAACAGCGCCTCTGAGACCATACAACACATAACAGGGGCCTGTAAATCTCTCGCACAGATAGATTACAAACACCGACATGACCAAGTAGCCGCAATCATACACCAACACCTCGCATACAAATATAATTTCATAGGTGAGATGATTCCGTATTATAAATATAAACCAGAAATTATTTTAGAAAATAGTAATCAAAAAGTCTACTGGGACCGAACAATAATTACAGACAAAACAATTCATTATAATAGACCTGATATCACTGTACACGACAAAATAAATAAAATAGTGTACCTAATCGATATAGCTATACCTAATTCACACAACATCCAAACTACAATATCCGAAAAACTTAGTAAGTACCAAGAACTCGCCATAGAAATAAAAACCCAGTGGAAAGCGCAAACCGTTCACATCGTCCCAATAGTACTTTCATCTACCGGTGTAGTACCAAAGGCTCTCACACAAAGTCTTGATACTCTACACATGCCTTCTCACACACTGTACATGCTCCAAAAAGCCACCATACTCAATACCTGTCGCTTAACGCGAAAGTTTCTGACTTCTTCTACATTATCATCCACCTTTTCAATATAAATTACCCCTACAGACTTGGCTCCGGCCCGTGTGTAAGGTCGTATACTCTCTCAAAAGAGAAGAAAAAAAAAAGAACTCGATAATAATAATAATAATATATGATGCGATAGACACAGCATACAAGTTTATAAATCCTCGCTGCTACATAACACCACTGAATTCTGTCCGCAGCTTTCATTGATTCCATCTTTCATTCCTTATACAGACGATTCCGAGTCCACAAATTTCTTGAGAAAAAAAACAGCCTCATTTTTTTAGTTCCACTTTCGGTGCAGAGCTATAGTCCATGCCTTGCATGAATACAATAGACTTTAAGCCCAGGATATGATAGATACAAGACATCGAAACATATCAGCTCACGGTTGAGCGCGCGTTCGTTTTTCATTCAATAGGCGCGCTCTAGTAGAAGTAAGTCGATGTATGGAACTTCTGTGACACGGCCCGCTTATGTTCCAGTTTTGTTTTCATATGTTTCGAACGTGCTTCTGTACGACTGTGTTTTGTTTCACTTTTCCAAACATTTTTTTAGTTTTGTTTATTAATTTATTACCGTTAAACCAGGCAAGATACGACCTTCGTGTTGCAGAATTATCATGTGCAAAAAATATGATTTTTATAAAAGTTTTTAGTAAAACAACTGATCTCAAACATTACCAAGACTTTAGGCACATTAAATTGGTAAAAATAAAACCTCGTTCGCACCAATGTGCAAATCATTGTAATAAGAAGATTATTTATAGTACTAACGAAACTATGACAGTCCAAATGCCCAAAAGTCTGACAACTTTGCTGACCCGAAATCAGTGTTTCTCAGTAATTGGGATCCAGAAGTCAGGTGACAGTTATTTATGGATTTATCTCATCTTAGATTCGCTTATGAAGGTAGTAAGTAATTTGTTTATACATTGTATTTTTAAGTCACAATAATTAATTACAGTAAAAAAGTAAAAAAAAAGGTAAAGTTTACCTTAATATATTTATCACAATTTTCTTGTTATTCATGTTGATGAAAATTATTCTACTTAGACCATAGCAATAGGGCAGTTGACAAAAATATCTATTTAGTCCGTCAGTTAGATTACCTAGAAATATTTGTCACATTTTTTTTGCCACTTAATCCAAAAATGACGATGATACAGTGCGTTGAAATATCGTGTGGAGTCACGGTGTACTACACTTTATACTGATAAACTTCACAAGCCCCTACTCCTGAATATTGATGCGCTTTAGCTTTGTCAATTTATATTTATTTGATTAAGCTAAAAATACGTGTCCAATATTATTTGATAATCTCACTGACGGACTAAATACAATTATCAATTTTCTATTCAGGAAACACCCTTATTGAAGTAGTTTTCAGTGATTTTAAGCCTTCCGATGAGTCGCATTGTGAGTGACTACATTTTTGTGCCATTTTCTGTGGCTACATGGACTAATCCATAACTTAAGCCTGGAAACACTGCGATATATGTGACGAGAAGATATTTCGGAAATTTCTCAAACACTGTCTGCCAACCTACATTAAAAGATCACCAACCGACTTCAAGAAGGAAGAGGTTATCAATTCGACTGTTTTTTTTTATTTGTGTTACCTCAGAACTTTTTACTAGGTGAACAGATTTTAATGATTCTTTTTTATTTGAAAGCTGCTGCTGGTGTGTCAAAAAACGAAAAACCGAAAACAGGAACACTGACTTCTGAAATTGAAGTTATATTTTACTTTATACGCTTTTATAACAAGCTGCCAAAGTCAGTTATAGAACTGACCGATGGAAAGTTCAAAAATCACATCAAACGTGTCCTTATTAACAAGTAAAATTTAAAAATTTAAAAAACCCCCGACACATTTATCTTGCGAAAACATCCCGATTCAAACAGTAAAACGCCCATAACTTTTGAACGGCTGAACCGTTTTTTTTTAAACATAGCTAAGAACACTCTCGACACAATCACCTTTCCAACAAAAAAAACTAAATCAAAATCGGTTCATCCGTTGAGGCGCTATGATGCCACAGACAGACACACAGATACACAGATACACAGATACACAGACACACAGATACACAGATACACAGATACACAGCAACACACCTCAAACTTATAACACCCCTCTTTTTCCGTCGGGGGTTAAAAAAGCATGAACTAGGCAAAGATCTTGAAGTTATAACGGAAACTGTATTCTTAGCCAGTCATATGTCGAGCTAACACCTGACACCACCTATCTGTCAAGGTCCGCGCGGGCGATTTCGCGGTATCAGCGCGGCGTTTTTAAAACACCGATTTTTAGGAAGTTTTGTATGGGACCCATTTATGAAACTTATGTTGTTAGAATAGCTATGAAATAGGCTATCATATATCAAAGGGATTTATCCATTTTTCCTTGTAATTTATTTGTAAATATTGTGTAAATTCAGTGTAAGGAAAATTTTCTCAGGTTTGTGTACACAAATAAAAAAATAAACCATTATTTCACAAAGTTTTTATTTTATTTACAGCAATACACCCTATTACACAATAATCAATAAAAATATCACACCTCCCCATACATTTTTTTCATCCTTAAAGCTTTACAAAATCACGCCGGAAAAAAAATGACCCGGCCGGCGGCACAAAAAATATGTATCTTTACACTTGAGTTCTGGGTACTGTGTAGACCAAGTGGCTTCAAATGCTATTGTATTACATAGTTTGGTACCCAATCTAATCACACACATAGTTTCAGCTGTTATAATTGTTTAGTTTACGAACAATGAGCCACAATACAAACACTTGAAAAAGAGCGATAAAAAACGCTTTGTTTATTTTGCTCACAGAGCAAGTACTATTGCATTTATTTGAAATATTATTTTACAATCGTCATGCCAATAATATTTACTAATTGAAAAATGCAACAAAAGGGCATGCTGCTAAACAAAAACATTACAAAAAACAATCACCAACATGCACAATTTTACGATAAAAACACAAGTACATGTGACACGGAATACAGAAAAAATGGATACGCCAACGATGTTGTCCCAACTGAACGGGAAAGTCTATGGAATGAAATAAAATAAAAAACTCTTAAAATGACTCCAAATGAAAAATAACAAAACAAAACACAACCCACAAAATAAAAAAACGTTAGAAATATCCCACTCGAACAACTACTGAACAACTAGTGAAATGTCCTATCCATTTATCATCATCCGTGTCACGCCACAAAAACTCGGGGTCAATCGGTATTGTTTTTAATTAAAATCGAACTAAATGCATTGTTTCTATTCTGGATTAGCGTAAAATTGGTAATAACGGCAGTTTGATGAGTATTAGCAGAATTAATTTTCACAAACAAAGAAAAAAACAATCACAACGAAAGAATCTCTTTGCAGAAATACGAATTTCTGCTGGAATTTACACCAAATACAAAAGAAAACTTTTAAAAACAGTTCAAAACTTACCGATTCATGTTTTCCAACACCACACTACAAAAATCACCGTGAATTTAATTAATAAAACAATATTTAACGGAAAAATAACAAAACATTTACGCGAACGTAATGGCGACCGTAGTAACACTATTTTCAGAAATAAATATGACGCTCCCGACAGGATCCAAAGACCACCGGGGTGTTTTTTTTTCACGCTTGTCTATTAAACTAAAAGGTGAAATAGGGGCACCACTACAACACAGTTTAGTAACAAAAATATGGAAAAAGTAAGTAACGGCAAAAAATACCCGAATGGGTATATGAAATTATACCCGAATGGTTAGGGGTGCACTTACCGAAAAAAAAAATTCCCCATCGGGCATTTCGACAGAGAACTATCGATTCAAAATTGCAGTGGGGCGCGCACATTAGAACTCTTTCGGGTAGGTTAAGTTCGGCTGCATATGCAGTAAGGAAAATAAGGCAGCTAACCGATGTAGCTACAGCTAGGTTAGTATACTATGCTTATTTCCACAGTATTATGTCTTATGGCATTCTACTGTGGGGATCAGCAGCAGACGTTGACTCAATTTTCATCCTACAAAAGAGGGCAATCCGCGCAATCTATAAAATGGGTCCTCGCGAGTCCCTCAGAGAAAAATTTAAAGAGATCGATATACTGACTCTACCTTCACTTTATATTTTGGAATGTATTTTGTATGTCCGTAAAAATCGAGGGCTTTTCAAAACTAGAAGCGACTTCCATAATTTAAATACACGCAGTAAGCACAAAATTGTAATACCCAAATTCAGATTAACGAAAACTAGCAAGTCTTTTCTTATAAACAGTATACGCTTTTATAACAAGTTGCCAAAGTCAGTTATAGAACTGACCGATGGAAAGTTCAAAAACTACATCAAACGTATCCTTGTTAAAAAAGCTTATTATAAAATCAAGGACTACGTTGAAGATAAAAATATTTGGCCTTAGCTCCTTCTGCGCATGCAGCTTCCCTGGTAACTTGTAAACGGCACAAATATGTAGATGTCTCTAACTATTCTCAATCTCATTTTTTCTTTCCTTCTTTTAATTAGACTTTTTACAATGGTTTTCAATCATCTTTATAGCCCTTTGCTAAGAATAGTTACAGCACTGATAACAAAATTTGTGCCACATGTTAAATTTAGTCTTGTTATTTTTTTTATTTACCTTTGTATAGATTCTTTTACCGATTATTTTGTGAATGTGTGAACATTGTAGGCCTTCTAGATGTTAGTTAACATTAGATAACTTTTATATATATATATTTTTTATTTTCTTACGAATTATTGTCGGGCCTACGTTGTCCCCCCATAGTACTAATGCTGTAACATGCAAATATTGTAAAAACAAACCATTTTTTAAAAGAGTAACCATGGAGTTTCTTGCCGGTTCTTCTCCATAGGAAACGACCAACCCGAACCGTGCAACTTTTATCGTAGTTTTATAAGTGCCCATGTAGGCCTATGTGAAATAAAAAAAAAATATTTTGATTTAGATTTTTTGATTTTGACTTTGTAGTGTTTTTATTTAGAAGACGGTTGTTTTTTTTTTAATTTTTCATTTAATCTTTGATTTAGTAAATATGTAAATAATGTGATATAACAAGTAAAATTTCAAAATTTATAAAACCCCTGACAAATTTTTATTTCATCCTACATAATTTATCTAGTACATAGTAGATTCGCTTCGATCGGCAATCTATTGAACACGTAATTATGACACGATATCATGCGAAAACACCCCGATTCAAACAGTAAAACGCCCATTACTTTTGAAAGGCTGAACCGATTTTATTCAAACATAGCTAAGAACACATTCGACAAAATCACATTTTAAACAAAAAAAACTAAATCAAAATCGGTAGATTTGACCAAGGTTAGGTTCTTCATGAAACGCTTATCAGGAATCTCCGCCACTACGGGCTCCGGAACAGCGCTCTGGATCTTCTTACTTCATGCTAGAGTAATAGTATTCAGAGCGTTGAAATTATTGGAAAAAGATCTCCCGAATCTATAGTAACAATGGGAGGCCCGCAGGGCTCAATTCATGGTTCTACATTATTTCTTATTTATATTAATGACTTGCCTTACCTCATAAAGGATAACCATGGTAGTGTTGTTTACGGATGATACTTCACTTTTGTTTAAACTTAAACGTTAGCACCTGGTTACTGACGGTGTAAATAGCGCGATCTAAAAAGTAGTTCACTGGTTCAATGTTAACAATTTAGTTCTTTATCATTATCATCATCATTTCAGCCAAAATATGTCCACTGCTGGACATAGGCCTCCCCCAGGCCTCGCCACATTGACCGATCCCGTGCGTCTCGCATCCAGCGCCTTCCCGCAACCTTAACCAGGTCATCAGTCTACCTAGTGGGAGGCCTTCCTACGTATCGTCTTCCGGTTCGCGGTCGCCATTCCAGAACTTTTCGGCCCCATCGGCCATCCGTTCTGCGAGCAATGTGCCCTGCCCACTGCCACTTAAGTTTGGCAATTCTTCGGGCTATTTCGGTAACTTTGGTTCTCCTGCGGATATCATCATTTCTGACGTGATCACGCAACGAAATTCCGATCATAGCCCTCTCCATTGCCCTTTGGGTGACTTTGAGCTTTCTGATAAGGCCCATAGTGAGCGACCACGTCTCGGTCCCATAGGTGATCACTATTAGTATTATTATTTAGTTCTTAATGAAAAAAAACCCAAATGCATTAAGTTTGTCCTACCTCACGTTAGGCAGGTGAAAACTGATGTGTTGATAAGTGTTGATAAAGGGCGAAGAATTAAATCCTGAAAAGAACACAGTATTCTTAGGCTTTACTTTAGATGCTAAGCTTCAGTGGGACCCTCAGATAAATTGTCAAAGAAGCTAAGCTCCGCGGCATATGCTGTTAGAAAAATGCGTAATTTAACAGACATAGAGACTCCACACTTCACCGACAAATGAATCCCAAGTAGAAAGTGACGCTAGCAGACATGTCAACAAAAAGAACGAAATGTTAAAAACCCACTCTTTGGCACGTAGATCTAATAGCGTCTCAGAAGGAGTCTTAAAACCAAGCATGTTAAACTTTTTAACTAACAAAAAGGCCAGCAACACAAAACCAGAGCAGGACATAGAAAACAGAGACAAAAACTTATAACAACCAAGGCCCTCCTCCTCCCGCACAGATTATAAAAATTATGAAAAACAAACGACTAACAACAATCATCTTCCAACCCGGCTGGTCACCGTGGAAGATTATGACCAAAACCCTCCAAATATTCTAAAAACAAGAAATAAAAATAATAATTTAAAAATTGCAACATATAACGTCAGAACACTCTCGACCACTGAAAAATACTTTGAACTAATGCACGCTATTCGGAACAGAAACATAGACATACTTGGCCTATCGGAAATAAGAAGAATGGGAAATAGAATAGAAGAATATAACGACCACATACTATGCTACGTGGGCGAAACACCCGGTCAATACGGTGTGGGATTTCTCATCAAGAAGGAGTATAAGAAAAACATTACAATTTTTTGCGGACTGTCGGAAAGAGTTGCAATGATTCAGCTAGAATTCAGTGATATCGACTTGTCAATCATTCAAGTATACGCACCGACGTCAGACTCAGACGAAGAGGACATAGAAAAATTCTATCAAACGCTACAAGAAGCTCACAACTTATTAAAAAATTACAAAAACATCATGGTAATAGGAGATTTCAATGCCAAGATAGGAAAACCAAAAAGTAACGAAAACCTTATCATGGGAAAATACGGGTACGGGAAAAGAAATACAAGAGGTCAAAGATTGGTACAATATGCCCTTGAATATAAACTATCCGTCTTGAATACGTACTTCAAAAAGAAAAACAGCCAAAGATGGACCTGGATTTCGCCAGACGAAAAATCAAAAAACGAAATCGATTTTATCATGTCTAATAATCCTAAAAATATTTCAAACATAGAGGTTCTAAGCAACGTAGATTGCCCGTCAGACCATCGAATAGTAAGAGCCACACTAACCTTAAAAAACCTTAAAAAGTGTAGAAGACACTTTCAAAACTCGGCGTCATCGCTGAAAACAGACGAAGAAATAAAGACATACCTTCGCAAACTGAAAATGAACATTACGGACACAACCTACTTTGATGAAAATAACATACAAGAAACTTATAATAAATTCGAACTTCACCTAAAAAATAGCCTAAAATCGGAGACTGCAAACAATAACAACGAACATACTTGCTATTTCTTCAACGAAACAACCAAACTTCTGATCCAACGGCGTACCGAACTTATAAAAATTAAAAACAAATCACAAGAAATGAAACAAGAGTTATCAGTCCTATTCAAACGAGCTAGCAAGGCAATAAGAAACGATTATAAGCGGCACAGGCAAAAAATAATTGAAAATAGTATAACGCACTATAGAAGCGCCAAAAGAGCTTACAAGAAATTAATCAATCATACAGACTGGATCAAGAGCTTAAAGAACGGACAAACAGAAACAAAATCCAGAAAAGACTTAATATCCTGTGCTACGAACTTCTATAAAGAACTATATGCTACTGAGCTACAAGACACGAATCCGTTCATAGAAACAAAAAGATTACAGACAAACATTAGTGATTCAACTATTATAAAAGTGCGAGATGTCTTGGAAAATATTAAAAAGTTGAAGCGAGAGAAAAGCCCAGGACCCGATGGTATAAAGAACAAGGCATTGATAGAAGGAGCAAAACTGCTCACCGGACCACTGACACGCATATTTAATTTGGTTCTAAGAACAGGCATAATACCCGAGCAGTGGCAAAATTCTGACATAATACTGCTATATAAAAAAGGAGACCCACTGGACATCGCTAACTACCGCCCAATTAGCCTGCTATCAAGCGTGTATAAGTTATTTAGTTCCATATTACATAACAAAATTAGCTCAGTAATAGACAGCGAGCAACCGGTAGAGCAAGCGGGCTTCCGTTCGGGATTTTCGACAATAGACCACATCCACACGCTTGAACAAGTCATAGAAAAATACTCAGAATTCAACAAAGACTTGTACATTGGTTTCATCGATTACACAAAAGCATTTGACAGTCTCTATCATGACTCTATCTGGCAAGCTTTACACAACTGCAATATAGATCCAATAATCATTGGAACTCTAAAAAACATATATCGGAATAGTGTGAGCAGAGTCAAGCTAGAATCTCGAGGCGACGAGATCAAAATAGCCCGAGGCGTCAGGCAGGGAGACCCACTATCTCCAAAATTGTTTATAGCTGTCTTGCAGTGCATATTTTCCGAATTGAACTGGACCTCTGAAGGCATCCCAATTAACAACGAACGTCTCACCCATCTAAGATTTGCTGACGATATCGCAATCTTTGCTGAAACTCACAAGAAGCTAGAAAATATGATATCCCAACTAAATACAGAAAGCAAACATGTAGGCCTGCAAATGAACCTAAGCAAAACAAAAATAATGACAAAAAAGGAAAAATATTGCTAGACGGTGTTGAACTTGAATATGTAGAGCAGTACGTATACTTAGGAAAGCAAGTATCGTTTTCTAAAACAAAAAACGAAGACGAGGTCAACAGAAGAGTCACGTGCAGCTGGAACAAATACTGGGCCCACAAAGAAATACTAAAAGGTAACTACGACTTAAATATAAAAAAGACCATCATGGACACTTGTATTCTGCCCTGCTTGACCTATGGCTCCCAGACGTGGACGTTTACAAATAATATAACCAACAAAATAAGAACTTGTCAGCGGGCCATGGAGAGAAGCATGCTATGCCTAAGGAAAGTTCAAAAAACAAGAAGTCAGGAAATAAGAAAAAAAACGAAACTGACAGATGCGCTACACCAAGCACTAAAACTAAAATGGAGCTGGGCCGGCCATGTAGCGAGATGCACAGACCAGCGATGGACTCTCAAGAGCACGAAATGGACCGGCCCACAAGGTAAAAGAAATGTGGGCAAACCACAAAAACGATGGGCGGACGACATAGTGTCGGTGGCAGGAAAAACTGGACAAAAATAGCACAGGACAGAGTAAAATGGAAGAAATTGGAGGAGGCCTATACCCTACCAAGGGGTTCCTATAATATAAATTAATAAAAAAAAACTAACATTAGAATCATTTATACATAGAGCTACTAACATAGAATTAAGAAAATATAAAATATACTGTAACTACTTACTTAAGGTTTATAGGAAATAAAAAGGCTTTATTATTATTATTATATTATTATAGAGACAGCACGTTTGGTGTACTTTAGCTATTTTCATAGTGTAATGTCATCACTACCTTACTCCAACTAAAACACTTTTTGAAAATACCAAATGATTAAATCTCAAACAACTATACACATACGGTACCGCATAATAATAAAAAAATTCCCACAAACAGCGTACAATCAAAGTTAAAATTACACAAAAAAAACAATATCAAACAACCTAAGAAATAAAAGTCAATTACAACGAAGACAAGCTCGGACAGACTATGGTAAAAATCATATTGTTCGAAGGAGCACAGCTGTTTAACGATATACCAAATTACGAAAAAGTTTGTGATAATATTAACAGTTTTAAACTAAAACTGAGAAATTATGTTTTTGAAATGTAGTAATAACGCATATTAAATGTATAACTTCACCAACACGCATCGGAGGCTAAATGTATTTATTTAGATATAAACAATCACTTTGTATCTCATTGTAAGTGAACCTATGTATTGTTCTTATGAGAATAAATTCTTTAAAACAAAACCGAATGTCGTGGGGAAATACCGCTGACATTCAGACTATTTTTATTTTGCAGAAAAGAGCTGTTCGATCAATTTATAAATAAAGTCCGAGACACTCTCTCAGAGAGAAATTTAAGGAGATTAATGTAATGTTTGTGTCTTCTCAGTATATTTATAAAAATCTTTTAAATGCCCACAATATTTTTTTTTTTTAAATTCAGTGATATCCATAACGTTAATACTAGGAACAATTTTTTTTTTTTTTGGTTTGCTTGCAATTTTTTTTTCAAAAACAAAGAATATTTAGTTTCTAAAGTATTATATTATTTCATTTTAATTATTGTAAATAAGAATAATAGTACATTATGGTACAAGTGTGTAATGTTGGTGATTACCGCTGAGGCGCCATTGAGACCCGAGCCGTTAGGTGAGGGTCTTAAGAGAGCCGAGGACGGTAATCATCAATACACACGTGTATCATACGACGTTTTTCAACATACTTGTGAAGAAAATAATACAAGAAATCATTTCCAACAGTGAAAACGAGTTGTGAATTTTTTTTCGCAATGGCGGGCAAAATTAATCAGTTTTCCTATGCGCGCGCATCTAACAATGGCGATCGGCCATAGACTAAAAATAATGAGTTATCTTTTTTTTTGCTTTTCGCGGATAGCGCTTTAGCCACGTACAAAATGGGGAATTTCAAGTTTTCTTTAAAACAGACAAAAACAAAAGTTATATTTAAATGAAAGTTTTATTTATTAAACACGTACAAGTTGAAATTATCTATTTAAATACGAAGTTGCATGATATGTGTTGCATTTGTACTATTGAGCACAATCTTTTTGTATCGAAGCTTTTTTAAGAACAAAGCAACTCAACCAATAAATTAAAAAAAAAACTCTTTATCTCACTTGTGAATAATAGTAATGAAAAAGTCACAGTTTGGTAACAGGTATCATTATGTGCCTAATTGCGGTGAAATTAGAGCCACTTTATGAGCAAGTGTGTTGAAAAAATATTTTATTAAAAAGTAAGTACGTTCACAAAAATGTACACTAGGTGCAGTAGTATTATTTCTAAAACAATGGTATAAATAGTGCTTATATGTAAACTATAACTAAAATATTTTATTACAACTGCAAGATTTTATACAAGAATTTATATTTTTGGTGGGGACCTGCCTGATATAGGTTCTTTCAAACCTGTGTTTCAGGCTATCACTTTACATAAAGCAATAATTGGGTCAATAATATTATTAAATAAAATTAGTCTATAACAAACACAAAAATATATAAATTGCTACAAAACACACAAAAAAGAAAGAAAAAGTAAATAATTTAAGTATGTACAAGTAGATATGAGGGCATATCATAATCTAACAACAATTTCTGGAACTTTTTCTGTCTTTGTATTTGAGTAGAATGTGAAGACTATGTGGATCATCCTTTTTTTGTTATTCATTTTAATTTACCTCAGTTAGTTTTTTAATCATGGTCTGGCAGTTTGAGTAGTTTATGCGGCCTACCCGAATATCCTTTCTTTGGTATTGTTTGTCGAATCGTTGAGCTCCTTAAATTCTGAGTTGAGCTGCACGGTTATTGAAAAATGCGTGCACTGACTGGACCGATCCACTCAACCTGGCTGGTTTTTTCGTCAAAACACCATTTCAGACATCAATCTACATGGTCTTCACATGATCTAATCTAGATTTTGTCTGGACTTTAAAAGAGACTGTGACCTCTGAGTTTGTTTCGGCCTTTCTTCTCAGAGTAGTCAACGCCGCCGCGCCGTTTTAACAATATGATCGACATGTAAAAGTGTTTGTACAAACCAACTTACAGAAAAAAAATCATTCATCATTTATCGAATAGTTTGTACAAAATAATTTCAGATTAAAATATTTTCTTATTTCATACCTTTGAGGGCGTCATTTTTCAGTAGTCAGGTAGTATTTGAACTTTTTTTATCCCATAATAGAATAGATACTGAATGGATTTAATATTTTTATTTCATCTAACGAACTTCAACAAAGAGCGCCATGTGAATGGAGATTCTAATTGAATTGTTATCCAACAGATTGCTAGAGATATAAAGACAATAAAATCTATCAATCAATATTAATTGATAGAGCAGACGTTTGAAAATTTATCCGATGAATGCGAGAGAAAATAGAGGAACCTCTGGTTATCCGTGGTAGTCCGATACTATTTTGTTTTTTATTAATTGGTTGCAGTGAGAGGATTTAAGACGAAGTGGCTTTGTCCATTTGCTTCTTTGCAAGGCTTTCGTTTGTCGGCTTTAATTGGTTCGAGTTTTTGCTAATCAATTTCGTTAAACGGTAGAGGTATTGGAGGAAGGTTTTCTTTTTGGTAGGTAAATCTGTGTTTGGCCAGAAGGTTTCACGAGCCAAATCTACACATACGTACATAAAACAAGTTGGGGTTAGTCACACCATTTATAACTCAAGAACGGTAAGACCGATTTTCATGATTTTTGATTTGTTGGATTTTTTGCCGGCGCGAATAGCAGAGTAACTATTAAAACATCGGAAAAAAATATTATGAATGAAAATAGTTTGTTCATACTTTAATACGCAGTACTCAAAGTTAGTTTGCTGTTTATATAATATTTAATCAATCTGCCTAATCTTCTTCTTTAACCGAAATTCAGCTAAGTACCACTATTTTTCATGGAACGAATGCCTATCTGACCTCCACAACCCAGTAACTGGGTAACCCTATCGAGTTACACAGTTACTGGGTTGTGGACGCAAGTCATAATAATGACTTGCAAAGCATTGTTAAACTACTAGCACATGTATCCTCTGATTTATTTATAAACTACACCGAGCACACTTTTCAGTCATCCAAAAATTCTGTTACGTGACGTCTGAAAAAGATTACCAAATACCTGGTAAAAAATATACGTTTGTCTAGCTGAGGGGAAGTAAAAAATTTTGGCAAATAAAATCGTCCCGTATCCTTTGACAGGAAATTAAAACTTGGAGTTCTATAAACTTTCGTCTACGCGTATTCGTGAATGTACGATATTTCAATCTAAACGTATGGAAAGAGGATTGTAATTTTAATTCCTTATAAGGAAGTCCGGGAGTTATTTTTTATGCCAAGAAATGCTATGGAATTACTGAAGCGGTATTCTCGTTTTTATTTATTATTTTATTATTGATAGGATGGTGCTTGACCACTATCTTACCTGATGGTAAGCGATGATGTGGTCGTAGATGAAACACTCTTGCAACAATAATACAATAAGATAAATAAATCAAAAATGCTAATGATGATAGACTTTTTAATTAGTTTCTTGCTTTGCATTTCCAATCGATATGATATTATACTCGTAGATCAAAAAGCCGTTGGATGCGAGGTGCACAGGACCGGTCGAAATTGCAACATTTGAGGAAGGGGAAGGATTATATTTCCTTTACGAGATTAGATAGCCTTTGAGGATATTCATAAAACTCATCCTGTTAAGTTTTTACCCCGTTTTGTCCGGATAAGCAGCCTTTCAATTAACGTGCTCAAACTTTGAGGGAACGAAAAGTTGGCCCTTATTGTGAGAAAATTGCTCAGGTAATATTGATGGAATTATTCTTATGAGATCATGCAGGTACAGGTTTTGTTTTAGCAGAAAATATGTTTATAACACTTGCCCGTATTTTAATTTTGGACGTCTTTTTTGGGATATTTGAGGTAACTTTACATAATAAAAATAACGTTGTTGTTGCTTGTTTATTTAGAAAAGTTGCCGGCGTTTTTAAAAACTTTCTCAAATGGTATACTTTTCATAGCTATTAAGTATTTACAGCCAACGTTAACCTGCCTATATTTGTATGTAGGTACAATATTAACGATAGAAAACTACCCTATTGATTTACGGAATAAAATACAAATCTATTGAAATCCCAGTACCTAAGTACCATTCCTATTCTCCCAAGAGACTTCAATACAATGATACACATCCCATATTTACCATTTATTTTTCTTTCCACTGACTACGAACAAGCTAGTCTAAGTATGATGCAAGACGAAACCACTCGACTCGCATGAGTATTGCTGAACAATAAGAACACAATGCTAGGACCTACTCATGTTACCTATGCAATAAAAGTCGCAAAGTGCATTATTTGCGAGCAAAGCTAAAAGTTTCGATCTCGACAATAGACGGGAAACAATAACGAGCGAAATATTTGCGATGATTGTCGTCTATACGACATGTTGCGTTTATACTCGTATGTTTCGATTTCTTGTTTAGTTTGAGAGCTTTTGGATTCTTATAAAATAAAGTTTTGTAGACTTTTTCCGCATCAGACTGCACCAGACAGTCTACAAACAGAGAGAGATGGCGGGAGATCGTGAAAAGATCTGTGTCCGCCTCTAACACCAAGTGGATGACTCAACGTGACCACGACCGCTCTGCCAAGAGCGAAACGACAGAGGAGAGAGACTTTTTCCCGCGGATTAGTCTTAGTGAAAGTTGAAATGTATCTCAGGGAAACGTATGCAGGACATTGTCTACCTGTGGTCCCATTCAAATCCATTTTAGCAGTTTAGGTATGATTGATTAACAAACATGCAAATATCCACACATACCTATTTCCTTTAGGAAGTAGGACAAATACCGATGCAGTACTGGAAATTTAACTTTTCGTTAATCTTTTGTAATCTGTGAATGAGTGAAATTCCAAGTATTTTTTTATGTTCTATCTTGCATCTGTCACTGTAAAAGCACAGTAAAATAATGGCGACGAAAATAAACAATTTTCAAAACTAAACTTGTTAAGTTCTGATACAGAATTGACGATAATAATTGTGATCTTTTCCCGTTGGACTGTTTTAAATTGTCATAGAAATTAAAGTTTTTATTGTATTTTATTTCTAAAATACTTAACCTATTTAACATTTGGTTTTAGCCACACAACAAAAACCTCCCAGGGCTTAACTGTGTGATGGCGCGCCGCTTATTTTAAATTAAATTACAAATTGCAATGCTTACAATATTAATAATTAAATTACAAATTGCAATGCTTACAATATTACATATTAATTATTAAATTACATATAAAAATGCTTTCATAATAAACAATGATAAATTATCAAATTACATATAAATTTGATAAATTATCAAATTACATATAAATTTGATAAATTATTAAATTACATATAAAAATACTTACATAACATTGATAAATTTTTGTTCAAAGATGAATTAATTAATTGGGGAGTTTGACTGTGTTAGGAAACGTTTTAATTTGTACTTACAACCCTTCGAACCCCTATTGTATAAAGTTTGCAAGTCTTCTGGCAGCTTATTAAGAAAAAGTAGTACCAAATATTCTGCAACCCTCATCCCGTACACATTATTGTATTTTGGTAAACTGTATTTATGTTTAAGTTTGATTCTTCGCCTGCCATCGCCGCCGAGCGGTCGTCTCGCTGCCGCCCGCGGCTCTCGCTGCCCCCACCGCGCGCCTCGCCGTGCCCCACTCTCCTGCCTCGTCGCACTCTGCGTGACGTCACTGCGGTTGCCGCGTCTCCGCGCGCCGCCCACGGGTTTCGCTACTAGTAACTTCGGTTGATTGTAGGGACATCATTTTGGTCCCTTCAGGGTTAAATCCACGACTTAGTGGTCCTTGGTGGATACCTAACGGTGTTAACGAAACCAAGTGGAGTGGTGACCCGCCCACTCGCCAAGTCCCTTCAGGAGACGGCAGTCAGAAGGAGTCAGGAGCAGGGTAGTTGGCCTTGGTAGATAGTCTAGTCAACCCCTGTCTCTGCCCCACAGATGCGGATGTCTCTGGATGCGGTGGTATCCTTCTGCGAAACAGTCTTCTCGCAGAAGGAGGCTGCGGAGAGGGAGAGGGAGATTTCATCCGCTAACCCAATCCGCAGCAGACGCGCCGGGCGTCGGCAGAGGGCGGACAACGCCCTCTTCCAGCCCCCCTAAATGGGTCCAGGGGCGATGGACTCGGGGACGTCCGTCGCCCTCCAGGAATCTGGACCAGAGGTGGTGGCGCGTAGTGTTCCACGCGCGCCCCTCTTAGACGTTGCGGGGGGAGTCCAACACCTCACTCCCCCCAACCCGAGGTAGTGGCCCGCAGAGGCGAGCCGGCACTAGCCGGGGGTTGCGGAAGTATCGTTGTTCCCGCGATCCCCGGTGTAGGTGTGAGACGGAACACCGGGGTGGTTTTTAGTCAGTAAGAGTCTGACAGACCCCTCCGCCTCCCCAGGGCGGAGGACATCCAATGAGGATTTTCCACCTCGGAAAAAAAAAAAATGGTAGACAGCCTAGCCAACCCCTGTCTCTGGCCCACAGCATTCACCTGGTACGGTCGGGTGTTTCTACCCCGACGTGTCAGACTTTCGGTACACAGGAGGAGGGTGACCCATCTTCTGTAGGTTCACCGGTACCACTAGGCCCCTGTCACCCAATAAGATTGGTGACAGGTATAGCACAGCTTAGGGCTCACCTAAGTACTCACCTCCCAGCCTAAACCCGGCTGGGAGGGTAGGACCACACACCCCGGGACCACCCACCCGGGGACTATTGTTATCTTATATTATCTCTTTTGTTTCTTTTCTATTTGTACTGGTTCTATTCGACAACAATGCATTCCGTAGAGTTGTTGATAGAGCTCGTCAAGGACTTGATGTCGGACGATCCCAGTCCGCACCAAGAAAACCAGGTGAGGCTTAAAATCATCCTTGCCTCCCTGGCCAAGTGGGACCCCTTCGGTACCCCCCTGCCCGCTTCTGACGTAAGTCATGCCCCTCCTCTGATCGCTTTCAAAGAAAGTCCCGCCTCCCCACAAGTCGATATACCCATGGTTGATGACTCGGATGAGTACGAGACCACTGACGATACCTCTGCCTCCTCAGACAGCTGTCAAGCTACCTCTGAGGGTTAGAGAATGAGAAAGAAGGGCAAGTCCCACTCCAAGGCCACTAATAAATAAGTCTGTAGTTTGCATAATCAGCAAAACTACCTTTTTTATGTATTGGCCGCACTATACCCGTTTTAAGTTCTGCCGGATATTTGCCTTGTTTAATACTAGTATTAATTAGTTTGACAATGACGCCTGTCATCTTGTCGCAGATGGATTTTATGTCAACACATCTAATATTATCTACCCCAGGAGCTTTATTAATATTAAGTTTTTTAATTAACTTATTTACACTTTTATTTGTAGCTTTCTTTAAGTACATTGATGTGTTATTAGGAAATACTCGTACATATTCCGATTCGTTCAAAAGACGTTTGTTACATTTTGGCAAAATCTTTACAACACTATTTCTAAATTCAATAGCAAAGTTGTCAGCAATTGATTTTATAATTATGTTATTTTTTTTGAAAGCTCTTAAGATGGTTACATCAACCGAATATTTGTTGAACCCAGATAAGTTATTTAGTATTTGCCATAGTTTTCTAGGGTTTATTTTATTATTATTTATCTGTTCCATATAATATTTATTTCTACATTTTTCAATTGTTTTATGGGTCATGTTTCTTATTTTATTATATTCTAATCGCAGTATTTTATTAGTTGAATCGTTCTTCCATTTTATGAATAACTGATCCTTTCTTTTACACATATTATCGATTTTATTATTTATCCAGGGCTGTTTGTTTCTTTTACTGTTTGGTTTAATTTTTCTGAAATATTTTGATTCCTCGTAACATTTATTAAATTTATTCTTGATGCAGTAAATTGTGATTGGACATTCTGTATTATTTATTTCACTCCAATTTACATCATGATATCATCAATAATGATTTAATTTTATTATTATCAATCTGTTGTGTCGATTTTGTATCAACCTGTTTCGTAGAACCAAACGTTTCGTTCACTATTTGATATTTAATTGCAACACCATGTCAGTTCGCTTTTAGAGATTTGACAGCTTTTGATTGACAGCTGACACTTGACAAGAGTCCAAAGAGAAAATTTGTAGCGAGCACACGGCGAATTCGGGTTCTTGTGGAAACATATCTAATCAAGATGTGTTTCGCCCATTGTAAATGGTAATCGCGCTCGCCGTTCGCAATCGGCTTGTGGGGCGCCCGCGAAGTCGGTTTTGAATATATTTCACGCACATTGAAGTGCTTTTGCGGGAAACGTATTCTGCCTGGTGGACGCCAGAGCCTTCGGTCCAGACAGCCGTCAGTTTATCCCTTATTGTCCTAATATTATATATATTCTCCTATCCCTAATCTCACGGCACGATATTGATCGACCCCCAGGAGCCTACCGCAGGAATCTCAGGTAAGTGAATATAATAGTACCGTCCAACACTTGTGACACCTTACACCCCCGTAGTAGGAACTAGTATATCTCCAAATAAGAAACAAACCCCCTAGCTTTCCACTGCTGCGTAACGGCAGTTTCGTGGGGACAGATTCAGACAGGGTCCAGGAGTCCCAACGCTGCTAGGGGCCCCAGTGTTGAGCTCCTGGCTTCGGTCCCGAAGACCTGTATTTAACATACTGAAAAACATTGTTTTTTTACCTCATTTTGTTTATTACTTGCTTTCAAGTTATTTGTCATATGTCACTGTCACTGAACTGTCAAATGAAAACTTCAGTCAAGTCAGCTTGACAGATGTTCCGTTTCGTTCATAGTCGTTTAAGAAATTATAATAAAATATTGTACTTACATTGTTACGGTACGTTCCATGTTCCACTTCATTCTGTGTTTTCTTTTATTAATAAGGGAGATGTTACGTATCCGAACTTATAAACTATAACTTATGTATATATGGTTTCCGGTTTGTTCCACTTGTTGTCATTGCCCGCCTGTCATGCTGAATACACATATTCTGATACAAAAGTCCAGTCGTCTTATTCATATAAAATCCTGTCCACGTATCATGACAGCTGTAAAGTAGACGCGTCTATTCTACATGCTGCCTCCGCATAGAAAGGGTCATAAAAGTTACCTTGTTTACCCCTAAGTGAGGAATCATAAAGTTGCACACTTTCGGTTATTTGTTACACTTGGAAACTGGTTTGGTTTCGTGATTACAAATAATACGTAATTGAATTTCGCTTGCACTTTGTTGAGATGATTTTTTCAGTTGCAGTCGGTTTGGAACTTTCGATCTTTTACAAATATTCTGCCTTTATTTGCATGTACAGAAATGACCCAGTAAATTCACCTCTCCTCACCGTGTATTTATTGACAAGTACACACAGCTGGCATATACATCGTAAGAATTTGAGACTACCGATGCAGTAAAAAGGGGGATACTTGTTCAACCTAGCTAATGTGGCGTAGACGCATTGTCCAATAGAGAATAATATTTCATAGTGGATGAGGTGATCCCCAACATCTGACGTATTTTCAGGGACAAAAACCAAACATTTCCAATTTTAGCTCAGTCTAACCTCAGAGATTCCTCTTATCCTGAAATAAGATATAATGAGTTAATATGTGTGTGTATGACTAGATGTTGTAGCGTTACGTTTAGCTTAGAGGGAGCTAAACGTAAGCCACGTTAATAAAATAAAAAAGTAATTAAAAATTAAAATTAAGGAAAAGGATATAAACTGAGGGACCAGCTTCAGACGTCGTTGGTTGCTTGCGTTTGACAGCTAGGCAGGCAGCAGGACGGACGGGTACTCTTCTCTGCTCGAGGTATGCAGGTGGTGATCAGGTACATCGACGGCAATCAGGCAGGCAGGCTGAAGTCTCGACGGACAAGCAGACACACAGGTTGGTATGCAGTAGAAGGCTGTAGTGTAGGGCAGGCAATCGGATAGGCAGGATGTAGAGTAGACAGCAGGACGGATAGGCAGGCACACAGATAGATGGTCGAAGGCGCAGGCAGCAAAGGGTGTGGAGGCTGGGCTGTGGCTTCATACGCCGATCAAAACGAGCCCTTTAAGTTGAACGGTGACCGACCAGGTTAATGACGCAGTAAAAATGCTCACATTTAAGTTTCACATTCAAAAGAATATATTTAATGCACTCAAAGATTGATAACATTCACAGCCGTATAAGTTATAGTTTTAAAGAGTCTTCAGATACAATAGTACACTTGGTAGTATTAAGAATTCAACCGTCTTTCGGCGTTCAGTCCAGATCCGAAACTAAACAATCACGCCCGTTTTTCTTCGTTCTATGTTCTATCTACATTTCAAATTCAAATTTCAATTAAGAAATAAAGACCAGAACGAATAAAAACGGTTATTAACCTAGCTTAAAGGAGGTTTAGTCCATGGTACCTATGTTACAGTCTATGGTTTTAAGAAGAATAAAATAGACAGACAGATGTCATGTCAGATGAAAATGTCACAATAGAAAAATATTGCAAGAATTACAAATTATCAATATAATTTAAGTTTCAGATATTAAAACAATCAGATATAACTAAAACTATGCTTTTCAGATGATAACAAAAGAAAGAAAACATAAAAATGAATTACAAAAGTTGATAAAATATCAAAATATATGAAGGTATGGTTTGTATAGTGTTATGAATTGTAAATAGAGTTAAAAAATGTGGATCTGTAAATCAGAACACCACAATGTATGAATGTGAGTGAAGCAATAGAAGTACTCGTATGTAAGGATCGTAGCAGGTGGCGTTCTGTAGTTTCTGCCTACCCCCATGGGAAAAAGGCGTGAGTTTATGTATGTATGAGTTAATATATATATAAAAAATAAAAGACCGCAATGCCACCCGTCTCGCATCACTGGCACTGTGGCCATCTAGCTTCAACTTAAAACTCTTTCAACTACCCGCCATGCGACTTCCACTCACCAATAACTTCTTCAGTACTCTATATTCAATTCCTAACGCTCATTCCTACTTCCTAAATAATTTAGGAGCCTCTGTGCTCCCAAACTACTTTGGCCATAAAACTGGCACACAAAAGCATCGTGCCTGAATGATGTATCCATCCATCCTATCATGTTGGAAGCTTTACGCGATGGAGACATGGCCGCGTAAACTGGTGAGCAAAGATATCTTGACACAAAGATCAACGAAGCAAGGAGTGTGGTTTAATTAAAGTATTTTTGTGGTAGGTGGATTCAGTATTAAATGAGAAAAGAGGAAAAAGAAAAGCTGTTCTTAGTTCAGGAGATGGTACACTTTTAGTGATTTTTATGTGCGCTGAAAAAGTCTATACTGTTGTCTATGCTGCTTCATAGATCGTCGATAGCTTGCAGAATATGTTATGACAGGCACTGAACTATATCCTTTTTTCAAAAGATAGATAACAACGAGCTTGTACATACTTACTATTCTATTCAAGTTTATTCATATTTAGTTTTGACTTAGTATTAAGTACCTACAGTTTTTATGAAATTCATCCTTATCATTCTTTTTCCGTTCGCCCAGTTTATTTGGTGTGAGCTCAACATCTTTCACATAGTATAACCATCGTTTATGAATGTTTTGCCTACTCTTGAATATCGTTAGAAAATTTGTACTCGTATCTTACTAATATTATAAATGTGATAGTTCATCCGGCTACCCCAACAAACATCGACGACTGGACCTGGCAACGTACAACACGCGCACACTTCGGACCGACGAGAACATCACCGAACTCGAAAAGGAATTGAGCAGGTTACGATGGAGTATTGTAGGGTTATCTGAAGTCCGAAGAGGGGGAGGACTCGATAATTCTCAAATCCGATAACTTGCTCTATTTCCGAGAGGGTGACCGGCAGTCCCAGGGTGGTGTCGGGTTTATCGTCCACAAGTCCCTTGTGAATAACGTGGTGAAGATCGAGAGTGTGTTGACCAGGGTGGCGTACCCTATACTCAGAATATCTTCGAGATATTCGCTGCAGGTCGTACAGGCTAACACCCCGACCTCGGCACACCTCAAAGACGAGGTGGAGACCATGTATGAAGATATTTCTAGAGCAATGTATGGTTTCAAAACTCACTTTACCGTTGTCATGGGGGACTTCAACGTCAAACTGGGTAAACGAGACGATGATGAGTTGCAAGTGGAGCAATTTGGAGTTGGACGACGGAACCACCGGGGTCACCTACTGGCCAGTTTTATGGAGAAGGAGTGCCACTTTATGATGAACTGCTTTTTCAGAAAGCGTGAACACAAGAAGTGGACTTGCGAGAGCCCCGATGGTGCAACAAAAAATCAGATTGACTTCATCATGTCAACCAAGAAGCAAATATTCAATGATGTCTCTGTGATCAATTCGGTAAAAACCGGGCGCGATCACCGCATGGTAAGAGGCACATTGAACATTAATATTAAGCGTGAAAAGTCTCGACTGATGAAGTCAACGCTCCGTCCAGCACAGATGCAGGTCCAAAATTCCGAGAGCTTTCAGCTCGAACTCCAGAATAATTTTGAGTGCCTAGGGAGGTGATGAAACAAATAGCTCTCTGATCCTACTCTCAAGCTTATGAAGGAGAGGCGTGAGATTATCCTACAGTATTCAGACGAGGCGTGCAAATAACCGGCAGTTCAATAGACAGATCCCTAAATCCTTAAAAATTGACCTCCGCCGCTTTAATACCGAGCATATTAAAGACGTGAATGAGCAACATAAAGGCTCTAAGGTATTTTCAAGGGTTCTGGCTATTGGGCAGAGCCAGCTCACAAAACTGAAGACCGACGATGGCAGGATCGTATCCGCCAAACCGGAGCTTCTGAGGGAGATCGAGAAATTCTATGGGCAGTTGTACACATCAATCAGCAAGCCCGCTGCCAGTCTAGCAAACGACCCAAGAGCTAGATTGACCCGTCACTATAACGAAGATATCCCGGACGTCAGCCTGTACGAGATTAGGATGGCTCTGAAACAGCTTAAAAACAACAAGGCGCCGGGTGATGACGGAATAACAGCCGAAATCCTGAAGGCAGGTGGGAAACCGGTCTACAAGGCCCTTCAGAAGCTATTTGATTCCGTCATACTTGAGGGTAGAACGCCACAGGCATGGTGCAGGGGTGTGGTGGTACTCTTCTTCAAGAAGGACGCCAATGCCCTGCTGAAGAACTATAGGCCCATATCACTTCTTAGCTATATCTAAAAGTTGTTTTTAAGAGTCATCACGAATCGTCTCGCGCGCAGGTTTTACGATTTCCAGCCTCCCGAACAAGCTGGATTCCGAAAAGGCTTTAGCACCGTAGACCACATACATACGTTGCGGCAGGTTATACAGAAGACCAAAGAGTATAACCTGTCTCTCTGTTTAGCGTTGGTGGACTACGAGAAAGCCTTCGATTCAATCGAGACTTGGGCTGCACTGCAGTCTCTCCAACGGTACCAGATCGACTACCGGTACATTGAGATGTTGAAGTGTTTGTACAAAAACGTCACCATGTCAGTCCGTCTTCAGGAACAGACCTCGAAACATATCCTTCTACGGCGCGGCGTGAGACAGGGAGACGTCAGTTCTTCAAAACTGTTCACTGCTGCGCTAGAAGATGTCTTCACGGTTCCGGACTGGAGGGGGCTCGGCGTCAACGTTAATGCCGAGTACATCACTCACCTTCGGTTTGCCGACGACATGGTGGTCATGGCTGAGACCATGGAGAGCCTTAGTATAATGCTCGATGATCTCAGTAGAGCTACCGAAAGAGTGGGTCTTAAGATGAACATGGACAAAACCAAGGTCATGGTGAATGCCCATGTAACGCCCACTCCTATCAAGATCGGATCGGATCTCTACACTCGAAGTTGTAGACGATTATGTCTACCTGGGTGAAACGGTCCAGTTGGGTAGGTTTAACTTCGCGAAAGAGGTCAACCGTCGAATCCGACTCGGCTGGGCGGCGTTCGGGAAGTTGCGTGGTATCTTCTCGTCCAATTTTAAGTCACCCAAAAGGCAATGGCCTCTCCATTTCTATGCTATGCTATGCTTCATTTAGCTATGCTCGGAGATTCCTTGCGTGATCATGTCAGAAATGAGGACATCCGCAGAAGAACCAAAGTTACCGACATAGCCCGAAGAATTGCTAAACTTAAGTGGCAGTGGGCAAGGCACATTGCTCGCAGTACGGATGGCCGATGGCACGGAAAAGTTCTGGAATGGCGACCGCGTACCGAAAGACGATACTTTGGAAGGCCTCCCATTAGGTGGACCGATGACCTCGGTAAGTTTGCGGTAAGGCGCTGGATGCGAGACGCACGGAATCGGTCAATGTGACGACGACTGGGGGAGGCCTATGTCCAGCTGTGGACGTCTTTCGGCTGATATGATGATGAAATTTTAGATGGATGTGTGTGTGGAAGTGTGGATGTATGTTTGTTACTCAATCACGCCAGAACGGCTGCACGGAATCTCTGTCCCAAATTTCATCTGGATGAAATTATAGTTTGGAATAGCATACTTCCCTTTTCTTATCCCTATAATATGTTCCCTTGGGATAAAAACATGTTTCACGCAGGCAAAGCCGCTGGCAGAAGCTAGTTAATAATAAAACGTTCTTACATATTTTATATTTATTATTCGTAGGCTCGCATTTGACCACCATTACATCAATGAAAAGTCATGAGTTGTTTATTATTCGTAGGCTCCCGTTTGAGAAATCACGTCAATGAAAAGTCATGATGTTGTTGAAGATGGAGCAAGCTTGTCTAAAAGTTACCTATACACTATTGACTTGCAGACTCCTAGGTTCTAGAAAGATTACAAATAATTTATTTTTCCTGTACACGCACCACTACCAAACGATTTAAGTTCAACCAAAGGCTAATGCCTCAAAGACGGCCATTCACGAATTCTCACAATCGAATGAACGCCAAAGAACACTGATCAATACGAGACCAGCGCAGTCAACCCGATTAAACAGTGTAAAATGAGGTTGACTAAACAATCCATACAATGTATAACAACCAGCAATTTAGGAGTGTAATTGTATAATTTTTTTTTTTTAACATAGCCAATTTATAGACATACATATAAATATTGTACACCCCATGGGTATGTTACAGTGATATAAAAATACTTATTGTAAGACCTGCCTTTTCACCTGTGACAAACAATAAATAAATGAATTAGAATTTGAATGAATTTGAAAATTAAAAAGCTACAGCTCTACAAAACTGTCCGGCGTAAACAATACGTCGCGTTAGCCTCAGGCACAAAACTTTTTCTCCCAAACCATTCTATGTATTTTTTTACTCGTTTTGTCAATTGAAAGTTACAAAAGCAATGTCCGATAATCCTACTCGCCTAGGGTGTCGGAAAAATTCACCAACGCAACGACGCTTCTTACTAAAAGGTAAGTATGAAAATAAAAAATAACGGGTTTACACACGAATATTGCGGTAGCTAAACAAATATGGGTATGTACTGGACTTGAATGCATTAAAAATAAAGTATCAAATCTGTTTTTATTTTTAAAGCCCTAATCTGGAAAACCCAGCTCTGACTGTATTAATATTTTCTGCTAATACTGCTTACACAGCATGAAATAAACACGGAACAATACTCCCTTGTGTTCGCTCGTATTATTTTTTGTCTAAAAAAACACAAAAGAAACCTAATCTCATCAATTCAGCTAGTGACAGTATCATTGCAACACAAACATCGATGAAAACGTTCTAGAGTTTTCTTTTTACAGTCAAAACTTACTGTGTTGTAGTGAAACAGTCGTATAAATTTTGAAATGTTAATGCAGTTGGGACTTATTGACCGAAATTGATGGATCGGTCACTTTGTTTACAGTCACAAAGTTGGTTCATTTATAAAACTATTATGGAAACAAGAAGACGACAAGACCTCATACAAGATAAAGTAGGTAATTTTACTCTTACAACAAAATGCAGCCATAAAATTTTACTTCCTTTCGCTTTAAAACTCTGTAGCTGAAGATATAATAAGGATATTGTAGAGAAGAAAATTCTAAGAAAGAAATAATGTTAGGCAAGTATTCAAAGAGACAGGCTCTCCTGTAAGCGCTAACACACGCGGGAAATGAAAACGTCAGTGCAACTAGCATAGAGGGCGCTAGACGTCATGAAATGGGACGGCTGGCTATGGAGTACATTGTATGAGTTTGAATTAAGTTCTGCACAAAATTTTATTGGTCGCTTTGGTATGGGGAGAATGGAAAAGCATTTTGTGTTTTCTGATCTTATATATAGGCATAAAATTGTGTGTTGTTTATAAAATATGTTGTTACTTCAGGAACAGTATCATTTAATAGGCTACTTCTTGCCCAGAAAATGCAATGTCCCTGTGGCCTATTTGTTTGTTCCTGTGGACAATGTTGTGGGTTATATTTTTGTAAATTTATTATTCTACACATAGTTTTATTTAAACTTTAACATTTAACTGCTTTTTTTTGTCCCTAATAAATAAATAAGTCATTGTAAAACATTTTTGTTCTTACTTTGATGTAAATTGAATTAAACTATAAATATACAATCATTCTTGTCAAATACAATGTATCCTCAATAAAGGTTGAATCAGAAAAACAATTTTACTTTATAAAATAGACAAAAAACGTGTGGTAAAAAGTATAAAAAAAGTTAGTGTTAAATTGCATTTTCAAATAATATACCGGTGTCAGTTGTACTTCATACAATTTCCTTCGGTTAAAATTGAATCAGTCGAGAGAAATACAAACAAAAATATCATCAAGATGATGATACATTTGTAAACAAATTATTGCAGGTTCTTGAAGTAGGAGCTTCTAAGAATTATTTCTAGGATTTTTTGAAGACCATTGTTTGTCTTCAGGTATGTTAGTGTTTTCTAGATTTTTTATTTTACACCCAAACATACCTACCAAACATACGGCAACAATTGCGTGACTAGGAAAAAAAATATCGTAAATGTTATATATATTGTTGTGGACCAACACAATAGCTACAAGAAAATAGCAAGACCCTTGTCGAGATGTAGGTTGCTTACGCTTGGCAAGCGTTTTATTATTGATGTGTCAAGTTGAGTTATGTATGGCAGTGTACTACAGGCAAATCAGCAGTAAATTGACGTTTGATGGCCGAACATGAATAGAGAGAAGGATCGAGAATTCAGAAAACTATTTCGATATTCAGAAAAATAAATCCTGGTAAAATCTTTTCGCTTCAGGGAAAGGTAGCGAGAATTTTGGAAACAATAATTGCGTTTGATTATATAATATGTAATGGCAGTGGTTGAAAATTACAAAATTGTCGGCTCTTAAGGTTATAAAAACAATTATACATAATACTTTAAATTCCTCTTCTGTTTCATTCAGTGAATTTTCAGTCGTTTTAGCGATCTTTAAATGCTGTAGATGAGGAAAGCACCTGCAAAGCAATGCAAAACTTAGAGATTATTGAAAACAACATTCTGTGAGTGTTAAAGATTTCAGACAGTAAGTTTTTAAGAACAAACATAAAGGATGGACAAATCAACATCGACTTAGGCCCTGTTTTTTTGGTTAAGTATGTTAACCAATGGTTTTAATTTTCGATAAAACGTATTTATTTATCAATTGTTAGTGTAAAAAATGCTCTAATAATTAACTTCCCAACTTATTTGACAATTTGTGAGGCTAATAACTGAAGAAAAAGCCCATTTTAAACTATTGGTTAGCATATTTAATTATTGGTTGAGTTGATTACGGATAAAAAAACTGGCAATAAGAGATAAATAATTTTAAATGCAGCTTCATTGTGGATCAATCTGTAGAAAGGATGAATTGAGATCGGGGGTGTCGGGTGGGTCAGGAAAGGCAAGATCATCCGCAGGCGCTGGATATTTACTCTCCAAGGCTGAAATTGTTTCTGGAGAGTAAGGCGTCACCACATCACTGCTGAGCAATAGCCTGGCCGCTCCCCTAATGTCACCTTCACTTAATTTGGATTACACATGCGAACAAACACCTTTCTGGAAAAAGTGATTGAATGTTGGTAATTTTGAATTTAATATAAGTGTCGAATCGTTACAATTGTCTTTAATTTGGGTTGTTAGTGTTTTTTTATAGCCAAATTTTTCTGGACATGCAGAATCCTATACGGAAAGGTGAGCAATTCCTCCCAGGCACTTTGGGAATTCTCCTGGGTTGCAAGACGGACGCATCGAAGAACATCGAACATCATTTAAGAACTATATTTACTACCTATGTTACACAAATAAAAATTGATTATGATTATTATCGCGCCAGACTTAGCGCGACAGACCATCTCGCGCCCCAGGGAATTCTCTTTAAAATCGGTGTGGAGTTTTTTAATTTAATAAGGGTTTTCCAAAGCGTTTCGGTTTGTATTTGTGATGTGGCTGGAGGCACGAAGGTACACTATGGGGTGTGTGTACTTTACCATAGTGGATCCGTAGCCCCCGTTCGCCCTTAAAAAAACGTGCCTGAGAGCAATGGGGACATCTCACCTGCCGAATATCAATTGATGTAGCAGGTTGACTGCTACAGTTTCCGGTATCGCTACAGCCGGCGCTTAACAGAAAATTTAAATTTCACTTACCAATATTATTATAACACTATAATACTGAACCCAATTGAGATACAATTTCCCATTTATTGCGATAATATTTGCGAATCTTTTACATCTCCGCTGGTAATTATGGGCGAATCTGCATTTTTAATTACAGTAAAATATTCATAACGGATGCTTCAACGTAATTAAAATTTAAAATATACTGTTATTATGAAAATTAATCATACGAGTGGGTACTAAAATATCAGTTAAAAAAGCCTTTGATGACGTTTAACAATTAGGAGTTCATCAGACCGTTAATGCTGTCAAACACTTAAATGAAGTACCGACACCCTAACTAGTGATCTTCGAGTATAAATGTTTTAATTTAAATATTGTTGCACAAATATAGTAAATTTGTTATTACTTAATATGCATTATGTGTTATGTATGAATCTGTAGTACAAGTTACATAATTACGTATATATGTACCTACATCGCCTTGATTCAACACACACACAATATATAGCCGCAGTTAATTGTTATTTTCAAGTACTTGCACTGTGAAGAACTCTGATTAATAAACTTTGTTATTGCCCAAGAAACCCATAGGTAATATTTTTTTATATATGCTCCCGCTCTCACCTGATGCTGATAATTATTAAAAAGTCACAATTTGAAAGCTATTATGAAAATAATATAGTTACAATTTGTAGAAGGACCTTCTTTTTAACACCCGACGGAAAAGAGGGGAGCAATAAGTTTGACGTGTGTATGTGTATTTGTCTGTGGCATCATAACTTCTAAACGGGTGAACCGATTTTGATACGGTATTTTTTTTTAAATTTGTGTTTATCTACGATGGACACTTTAGCTATGTTTGATGAAATTCAGTTCAACCGTTCTAAAATTATGGGTCTTTCACTATTTGAATCAGGGTGTTTTCGCAAGATATGGTGTCATAATTACGTGTTCAATAGATTGTGGATCGAAGCGTGTCTACTACAAGATAAATTATGTAGCTTGAAATAAAAATGTGTAGAATTTTTTTTGTATTTGTATTTTTTCTTTTTATTCTAATAAGTCTTCGTCGCACTGAGAAGGAAAACCTTAGGTCCCCCAATTTGTACCAGGTATCCATATACTTACCCTTATTTTCTTTTTTGTACCGCTCGATGTGGTGACGCTTGGGGGAGGCCTATGTCCAGCACTGGACGTCTTAAAGCTGATAATATGATGATGATGATGGTCCTCTCCTGAATCACCTCAAACCAGCCACTGTGGTTCGCCGCTAGGTCGTCTCGACAACTCTTCTTGGGCCGTACTCGAATCTCTTTTGCGCCATAATGTGCTAAATCCATTGCATAGCTATCGTGTAAAAATCTAATCTCTAACTCTACTAAATGTGCGTCGTATACAGTCTATTTTTTGTATAAAAAGAGCTTGGAAACTGCAGCGTATTGAAAATTAAATATTCAGCGTTTAATCGCTCCGGAGCTGCATTGAAAAATTATAAAAAAATATTGTTGCACTCGACTGTAAATTATTTCATTGAAGGTTTTATTGACGTTTGATATAATAAGGCCCAATTGGAGTGCCTCCTTCAATTCAGATTTGAATAATTGTGAAAGGATATTTTTAATTGATTAGAAACAACGATTTTATTTTATTACGAGTTAGTTCATCTTGGCTTTATTAAAATTTATGACAGTAGATATATACTACCTCTAAACATTTTTACTTGTTTAACATATTTCCGACTCTGCATGTATTAACACTATTAAAAAATCGGACATCGCACATTTAGGGTTCCGTATCTAACCGCAAAATCAAGTTGGTTGTAATAGGAAAAATGAGAAAATTAAAATGAATCTGATTTATCAATTTATTGGTATTTTTAGTGATATATACGTAATAATAAACATTATTACCATATTTTATAGTTAAATAAAAAAAATGAGAAGTTAAAAAATTCTTCGAATCAAAATTTTGTAAAAAAAATACTGATTTTGGTGACTTCTCATTCGTTTGTTTTCCAATATTGTTTAAACAAATAATACGATAGTAATAAAAATTGAAGACTGTAGCTCTTACCGTTTGCTGTAAAACCTGTGTGACAGATGACGGAAAGTCAGACAGATGGACAGACAGACACGTGACTTACAGAAATAGTGCTCCGTTTGGACTCTTCGGGTGCGGAACCCTAAATAGCCCCCTCTGGAGATCTCTCTCGCATGGTAGATCATTATTTTATATAATAATTTGGTGCTCCCACATTACACCAATACACTAGAAAGTATTTTGGGGTTTTTGCAGAGCCTGAGGAAACAAATGAACATAAATGCATATATATACATATACCGTTCAAAGACATACCCTCCCTTTTGCTTCGACTTAGTCGGGTAAAAATAAGAATCCCCACACCTTACACTTCATGAAATATAGGCGTGATTTCTAGTCTCTTTTTTTTTGTATTTTGTAAGAAAGTGGTCTCACTTTCTTAAAAATACAAAAAAAATACTAATTTCAACAGTGTCTATTTATTACTATTTTCTAAATTACTATACGTATTTAATTAAGAAATGCCTCCCATGTGCGAAAATGGAAAACGGAACATAATATCCAAATTACACACAAAATTGTATGTTCACAGTACAAGTCGATATAGTTTCGTACTTTCGAAACAATCTGTGACTGACTGGGAACTAAGTTCGACTTTGCCACTTGTTTGGAACTAAGCTAGGTTTCACGTTTACTTGAGCTTACGCGTCTGGCACGCAAAGTGTTAAAATAAATTATTACTTCATGAATTGTGTTCAGAAAGCGGATAATATAATTATGAGTACAAACAAATAATACAGTAGTCATAAAACTAAATTTTGTTTCAATTAAAAACTGACACCTGAGATACAGGACATGTACTAGTTTGGGTGTCATAAGTTTCTAGCTTTTTGCATGTACTAATGTAGCCTAATCATCTTGTCAATTCTCTCATTGTGTATTAGGCTTTAAATTAATAAATTATTATTATTATATTTCGAACGTGCTTCTGCACGACTGTGTTTTGTTTGTTTTTCCCAAAGATTTTTTTCAGGTTTGTTTATTATTTTTTACCGTTAAACTAGACATGATACGACCTTCGTGTTGCAGAATTAGCATGTTGTCCCTGGGAGCAAAGCTCGCTATATGCGAACAATATGATTATTTATAATATTTTTTAATAAAACACCTGATAGAACATTGCCAAGGCTTTATGCATATTAAATTGGTAAAAGTGAAAACTCGTTTACACTAATTTGCAAATCAATGTAATAAGAAGATTATTTATAATACTAACGTAACTATAGCAGTTCAAATGCCCACAAGTCAAATGACAACTTACCTGACCGAAAATCAGTGTTTCTCTGTAGAATATAATAATAATAAATAAATGGTTTATTGGAACTAAAGGACATGACTAAACAACTGCCCTTAGCATGTATACAAATTTCTCACTAGCTCGTTACATTCAAATATTCATTAATGAATTATTACAGTTTTATTAAAAAAACATGGTTTTGTTTGACAAAACGAATATAAGATTCCGTTCTACGAAAAATTGTGGTCATTAAACCTACTTTTAAATATTTTTGCGTAAGCCAAAACGAACAGTATTCATTATTATTTATTTTTGTACCTATCGCAATAAATCTCAAAACGTTGATTTCTTTAATTGCATTTACCTATCTGATTTCTAAAAAATATTGATGATTTTTGTTTGACAAAAAGAATATAAGATTCTGTTATTCGAAAAGTTGTGGTCAATAAACCTACTTTTATAGACATTTTCGTAAGCCGAAACGAGTATACATTATTATTTATTTTTGTACCAATCGCAATAAATCTTTTTTTTTTTTAGTAGAGTACTAAGTTTTAAGTTTAAATTACATATTGATTCATCATGAGATGCTTAAACTGTGGTGTAGCCACAAATAATAGATCTTCAAATGACAGCCAGGACCAACGGCTTTTCTAGCTTTACAAGGCAAGAAGGAAACTCGCTATGTAAAGATGGTACACTATGGATCTCGGAATGACCTCCGCAAGCGTTGCTTAACCTTGAATATAGACCTGTGCGGCTGTTGTTAGTTAGGCACGAGCTCCTCTAAACGCCTTACTAAAATATCATAGCAAAATCTTATTCTTTTACAAGTTTGTATACCTATTAATGTAGGCGTTTAAACGATTTTATTTTCAGGATTGTGACGATATAAAAAGTTTCTGTAACTTTTTTCATATGAAATACTAATATTCAGCTATTCAGCATTACATATTACTAGTTAAAATATTTATACATTGCTAGGGTAGTCGTCCATACTTTATTTAGCCATGTCCTTTGTACAGTCAAAGACTTATTAACAGCATTTTGCAAAAATAACAAATTCACATTAACGAGTAACAATGTATGTCAGTAGTATTTGTAATGAATTCTGGAACCCAAAGACAGATTTAACTTGTGTTATGGGTACCAGAAGAAATAGAATAGAATAGAATATACTTTATTGTACACCAAAAAAAGAAATGACACATTTTTAGCAACTTAATATTATGGGTACAAAGGCGGTCTTATCGATGACAGCGATATCTACCAGATATCGATGGACCTTTGGATGACCTTAAGAAAATAAGATAAAACAGGGGGTAGCCTACGGTGTACTGCCACATTACAAAATATTAATACATAAAATTATATAGCTGTATAAAATACTATATACCAACTTACAAATAAACATACTTAAATAACATTACATGTTAACATTACATAAAAATGCTTGGCAAAGAATATTTTAGCGGCAGTCGGGAGTGAGTGCAAAATATTTTTTGTTAATTTAATGTAAAGTTCATATGTTATATGTATAAGGTATTTAAATGTTGCATGTGATAAAATAGGTTATGTTTTAATGTTTCCAACTGTCAACGGAAGCCATAGATGACTTCCGTTATTAAAATTATTGTTAAAATCAATTAAAATGCTGTTTAAAATGTAATTCTAGCCTATAAAAATACTGTTTGATTTTCTACTAACATTTTTAATATTTTTGGTCTACAATTTATAGTTTGTTATTAGTTGATCAATTGACAAATGTCAGTTAGCTGGTAGGGTATAAAAGCCAAGCACAGTGACTGCCCAGGCACTACTCTTCGCCTGCCATCGCTGCCGAGCGTCCTCACGCTGCCGCTCGCCGCTCTCGCTGCCCCCACCGCGCGCCCCGCCGCGCCCCACTCTCCTGCCTCGTCGCGCTCTGCGTGACGTCACTGCGGTCGCCGCGTCTCCGCGCGCCGCCCACACGTGATATGACGCCGTCACCCTTGATAACCACCTCACTTTTGCCAAGCACATTAAGGCGGCACGCTCGCGAACCGCCTTCGCTATGGGCAGACTCCATGGGATGGTGAACGCAAGCAGCAGCTTGTCACTTAGGTGCAAGATGCGCATTTTCACTGCGGTCATCCGTCCCATCATGACCTATGCTTGCGCTGTCTTCGCACACGCAAAGCCCCACCACATTCATAAGCTTCAGGTTATACAAAACCGATTCCTCCGTAAGATCACGGGAGCCCCCTGGTACGCTCGTAATCAGGAACTCCACGTCGATCTGAGAATCCCCACAATCCCACAATTCATGAAACGCATTACCGCAGCAACCCTCTAATTCAAGCGGTCGCCCGCTATGAACCCTCCCAAATCTCTAGAATTCGCCGACCAAGGCTCACCCACTCTATCCCCGATGACGCCACTACCCTGCTCCAAGAGAGCAAAAAAGAGACAAGCACAATTCGCACACAAAGACCGCCTTCGTTCCGTCCTCGCCGCCGAGGTCCGCCGCGACGTCCCCGTCAGGATACGCAAGCCAGCCCGCGAAATGCTGTGCCTTAGTTAAATTCTAGTCAGTTAATTGGAGTTCTTATTCGTTCTTCTCCACGTAGGTTTTTTCGAACGAATGGTAGAATCACTTTAATAAGATCCAGCCCTAGTGTTGTCCCCCCAGCGACGCCCTGAGCCGAGGTTTGACTCCACCTGGGGTAGCCCTTAGCGTAGTCGCTTAGGTTTAGAAATTTGTGCCTGTCTGGAGGCTATATAGCTTAGTCTCCACAGGCTAGCCCGGTTAAGCAGTGGACGGTCACTTTGACCGAACTGTGAGACGCCACGAAGAAAAAAAAAACTGCCCAGGCACATCTTGTTTGGCTGCCGACGGCAACACATCTGTAAAAAGTTAAGTACCCTTATTGTTTGTTAGAATTATTAATATTCTATGTATGTTTTGTTGGAATTATTAATATTTTATTTATGTTTTGTTGAATTGTTAATATCTTATTTATTATTGTGAATTATTGTGACTATGAGAATATTGAACTGATTGAATTTGTTATTTAAATTTTATTTATACTTCGTAATGCTAATAAATATTAAAAGACTTTGATAAGTTTTATTAAGTAAATTACATACTTGCTAATGGTTTACGATACATGTATGTATGTATATATATATGTATACATATATATATATATATGTATATGTGTGTTATGGACTTATATATATACATAGATACATGTATGTATATATATATGTTATGGGCTTATATATATACATACATACATGTATGTATATATATATGTGTTGTGGGCTTATGTATATATTTAATGTGTTGTGATAAATATAAACGATAAAATATTCCTTGTAGTTTCCCTTACTATCACCCACTAAGTTGCAATTATTTTCAGTTAAAGTAAATAAATTGAATATTGCTTAATATTCTACCTTGCCGTTTATAACATCAGAAGTGGGATAGTCCATGCATCACACTTACTAATAAAATCTCTTGTTTCAGGATGGACGCTGAGACAAATGGTAATCTTCTTAAAGCTATCCGAGATGCTGTGTCAACGACACAACAGAAGGACGATGGCATCGCTTTGCCTGTGTTCGATCCGGATAAAAACGACTGTGGAGCGAAGAGTTGGTGTGACAGCTTCGAGACTCTCCGGGCGGATCTGAAGTGGAGCAGTATCAGGACAGCAGCTAAAGCCGGTAAGGCCCTAAAAGGATCTGCCTTGACGTCGTGGTTTGAATCATGGGAACCAACTGAAGGTAGATTCTGGGAAAAAAATCGTATAGACATCATCGATGCATTTCCCGAAAAGAAAGACTTATCTGAGAAACTCGACAAGGCAGTCTTATACACATCTGACGCGGCAGATTCTTATAGTGAATACAGTAGGGACAAAATTCGATTACTTCGTAATACAAAAATTGCTTTTACTGATGACCAATTAATGGAACTAGTTTGTGGAGGAATTTCCGATGTCGACGTTAAGATGGCTTCACTAAATAGTGGTATCACTTCTACTGCTGCCCATATATCACTCCTTTCAATATATGTAAAGGCAAAAAAGAGACCCTTAGAAAATCCTAATGGCGGGCCGTCTGAAACAAAACGACCTAAGTTGAACGGCGAAAAGAAATGTATTTTTTGTAACCAGATTGGTCACATACCGTTTCAATGTCCCAAAAATAAACAAAACTCACGTACACCTATCAGTCAAATCACACAATTACCTAAGCCTAGTGGCCCAAAAGTTTGTACATATTGCAAAAAAATTGGGCACATGGAGTCTGTTTGCTATTATAAACAAAGAGCTGAATCAAGTAATTCTTCATCCACAACTATAGTACCAAATAAAGAGGTCAATTTTTTAGAAAATCCGAACTGAAATTGACTAGAGTTGTCATAAATGATATTCCCATTGATTGTCTCATAGATACAGGAGCAAATTGTAGTCTGATAAAAGAATCAATTGCAAGAAAATTAGGCTGCCATTTTACACCAATATCAATTTACTTGAATGGTATAGGTCAAAATGTAGCTTTGATGCGCTTTAGCTTTGTCAATTTATATTTATTTGATAAAGCAAAAAATACGGGTCAAATATTATTTGATAATCTCACTGTCGGAATCAATAGAATTGTCATTTTTCGGAGACGTCCCTATTACAGTAGTTTTCAGTGATTTTAAACCTTCCGATGAGTCGCATTGTGAGTGACTACATTTTCGTGCCATATGCTGTGGCAACATGGACTGGAAACACTGCGATATATGTGACGAAAAGATATTTCGGAACTTTCTCAAACATTGCCTGCCAACCTACATTAAAAGATCACTAACCGACTTCAAGAAGGAAGAGGTTATCAATTCGACTATTTTTTTTTTCATTTGTGTTACCTCAGAACTTTTTACTAGGTGAATAGATTTTAATAATTCTTTTTTTTATTTAAAAGCTGGTGCTGGTGTGTCAAAAAACTAATAAACGAAAACAGGAACACTGAATTCTGAAATAAAAGTTATTTTTAACTTTGTAGTGTTTTTATTTAGAAGACGGTTGTTTTTTTTATTAAATTTTTGTTTTTGTAAATATTTGAATAATGTGATATAAGACCAGCCTCTGGTATGGTTGTGCAAATACTAGCAGTTGACTCCGACTAGAGTAAAAACCGCAAAATACACGAACTTGGTGTCTGTACAAGCCTTTACCGATGACCGCGTGTACTCATTATTATATATTCCGCTTTCTGATCACAATTCATGAAGTAATAATTTATTTTAACATTTTACGTGCCAGACGCGTAAGTTCAAGTTAACGTGAAACCTAGCTTAGTACCGAACAAGTGGCAAAGTCGAACTTAGTTCCCAGTCAGTCGCAGATTGTTTCTAAAGTACGAAACTATATTGACTTGTTCTGTGAACATACAATTTTGAGTGTGGTTTGGATATTATGTTCCGTTTTCGCACATGGGAGACGTTGAAAGTTAATTAAGTATCTTTAGTTATTTTGGAAATAGTTAAAAACACTGTTGAAATTAGGTCTCACTTTCTGACAAAATACAAAAAAAAACAGACTAGAAATCACGCCTATATTTCATGAAGTGTAAGTTGAGGAGATTCTTATTTTTACCCGACTAAGTCGAAGCAAAAGGGAGGATATGTCTTTGAACGGTATATGTTATGCATAATTTTTCCCTCAGGCTCTGCAAAAACCCCAAAATACTTTCCATAAGAATAAGTTCAAAAACTAAAACATAAAAAGTAAAGAACTTACATTTAATAAATATTTTAATGTATTTCGTGGTCGTATGCTACTTTGCAAAATGTATTGTTTTGTTACGTTGGATGGCTTATGACCACGGTTATACTCTGAACACCACTATGAATATGTATGAAATACAATAAAATATTTATAACATGGAAGTTGTTTATTTGATAACCGACATAATATATCGGTGCTTGCAAAGATTTACTGATAAACATAAATTATTACATAGCAAGCAGTTCGGTTTTACAAGGGGTCGTTCAACTAGTGATTAAGTTGACTACCGGTGTTGAGCTTTCAGGACATATTTATAATACATGGGAAGATAATTGCGATGAATTGGGAATCTTTTGTGATTTGTCCAAGGCATTTGGTTGTGTTCTGCATGAAACGCTTATCAGGAAACTCCACCACTACGGGATCCGGAACAGCGCTCTGGATCTTTTTACTTCATACTTGAGTAATAGGATTCAAGAGCGTTGACGTTAATGGAAAAAGATCTCCCGGATCTATAGTAACAATGGGATCCCGCTGGGCTCAATTCTTGGTCCTTTCTTGTTTCTTTTTTATATTAATGACTTGCCTTACCTCATAAAGGATAACCAAGGTATAGTGTTGTTTGCGGATGATACTTCACTTTTGTTTAAACTTAAACGTTAGCACCTGCTTACTGACGATTTATATAGCGCGATCTCAAAAGTAGTTCACTGGTTCAATGTTAACAATTAGTATTTCATTTTGGATAGTATTTATTGTAACAATATAGTTTTGTATATATTTATGTTTTAATGTACAGTACACCACAGACTACCCCCTTTCTCATTATAAGTTCTTTCAGTCCACCCAAAGGTTGTCTGGTAGATGTCGCTGTCAGCGATAAGACCGCCTTTGTACCCGTATAATTAAGATTTTCTTATAAAATGGATGTATAACTTTTATGGTGTACAATAAAGTATATTCTATTCTTAATGAAAAAAATACCAAATGCATTAATATTACCCTACCTCACGTTAGGCAGGTGAAAACTGATGTGTTGATATAGGGCGAAGAATTGAATCCTGAAAATAGCACAGTATTCTTTGGCTTAACTTTTGATGCTATTTTCATAGTGTAATGTTGTACGGTGTTCTGTTGTGGGGAAATGCCGCCGACATTCAAACTATCTTTGTTTTGCGGAAAAGAGCTGTTCGATCAATTTATAAATTAAGACACTCTCTCAGTGAGAAATTTAAGGAGATTAATGTAATATTCGTGCCTTCTCAGTGTATTTATGAAATTCTTTTAAATGCCCGTAAAAATATAAAATGTTTAAAAAATACAGTGATATCCATAATGTAAATACTAGGAATAATACTTATTTTTTGTTTTTATTTGCAATTACAATAATATTTACTTTTTAAAGTATTATATTATTTTATTTTAATTATTGTGAATATGAAGACTATATGGATCATCATTTTATTTTCTATTTGAATTTTTCTCAGTTAGTTTTTTGATCATGGCCTGGCAGTTTAAGTAGTTTATGCGGCCTACCCGAATATTATTTCTTTGGTATTGTTCATCGAATCGTAGAGCTCCTTAAATTCTTAGTTGAGCTGCACGGTTATCGACAAATGCGTGCACTGACTGGACAGATCCACTCAATCTGGCTGGTTTTTTCGTCAAAAAAACCATTTCAGACATCAATCTACATGGTCTTCAAATGATCTAACCAAGATTTTGTCTGGACTTTAAAAGAGACTGTGACTTTTGAGTTTGTTTCGGCCTTTCTTCTCAGAGTAGTCAGATAGGAAAAGCCGGCCTCATCTAGTTTTAAAGTATGATCGACATGTAAAAGTGTTTGTATAAACCAACGTACAGAAATAAAATCATTTATCGAATAGTTTGTACAAAACAATTTCTGATGAGAATATTTTATTGTTTCATACTTTTGAGAGCGTGATTTTTCAGTAGTCAGGTAGTATTTGAACTTTTTTTTTATCCCTTAAAAGAATAGATACTGAATGGATTCATTATTGTATTTCATCTAACGAAGAGCGCCATGTGAATGGAGATTCTAACTGAATTGTTTTGCAACAGATTGCTAGTGATAAAAAGATATTTAAATCTATCAATCAAAATTCATTGATAGAGCAGACTTTTGAAAATTTATCCGATGAATGCGAGAGAAAATAGAGGAATCTCTGGTTATTCGTGGTAGTCCGATTTTGTTTTTTTTTATTAATTGCTTGCAGTGAGAGGCTTTCAGACGAAGTGGCTTTGTCTATTTGCTTCTATGCAAGGCTTTCGTTTGTAGGCATTTATTGGTTCGAGAATTTGCTAATCAATTTTGTTAAACGATAGAGGTATTCGAGGAAGGTTTTCTTCTTCTTGGTTTGGCGAGAAGGTTTCACGAGCCAAATCTACGAGTACGTAAAACAATGTTTTGTTAGTCTCAACATTTATAACTCAAGAACGGCTTGATCGATTTTCATGATCATTGATTTGTTGGATTTGTTGCCGGCTCGGATAGCAGAGTAACTATTAAAACATGGGCAAGAATGCACGAAAAAAATATTATAAAGAAAAATAGTTTTCTCATACATATAATACACAGTTCGCCGAGTTAGTTTGGTATTTATATAACACTAGCTTCTGCCAGCGGCTTTGCCCGCGTGATTGTCGAAAATTATCCTACGGGATCATACTTTTAGAATAAAAACTAGACTATAATCTATCACTGTGCCAAATTTTATCCAAATCCGTTCAGTATTTTTTGGCTGAAAATGTAACAAACAGACAAACACACACACTCACAAACTTTCGCCTTTATAACATTAGTATGATTCAATCAATCTAGCTAGGCTTCCAGTTTAACCGGATTCAGCAATGTAACAGTATTTCACATGGAGCGACTGCCTGTTTGACCGCCACAACCCAGTAACTGGGTAACACGATACCCCTTAACAATATTGCTGACTTGCAAAGCATTGTGAAAACTACTAGCATGTGTCTCCAATGATTTATTTAAAAATACATCGAGCACACTTTTCAGTCTTCCAAAAATTCTGTTACGTGACGTCTGAAAAAGAATGACCAAATATCTGGTTAAAAATATGCGTCTGTCTAGCTAAAAATTGAAAGCCGCAACGGGGGACTGACTCACTTTAGGCAAATAAAATCGCCCCGTATCCTTTGGCAGGAAATTTAAACTTGGAGATCGATAAACTTTTCGTCTACGCGTATTCGTGAATATACGATGTTTCTATCTAGACTGATGCAAAGAGGTTGGAAGGAATTTTAAATCCTTATGGAAGTCAGGGAGTCATTTTTTATTATTGCAAGAAATGCTATGGAATTACTGAAGCGGTGTATTTTTCTTTTATTTACTCGACTGCCGAAGGAGGGTAATATGTTTATCAGTCTATGTATGTAAGTATGTATGTAAGTATGTATGTATGTATGTTTGTTCCTTTGTGGTGTTCTAGAGACCAAACGCGTTGGCCGATTTTGATGATTCTTACGTCAATCGATTTGTCTTAACCCTGCGAGTAACACTGGGTACAGTAAAATTGGAAAAAAGAAAAATGGCGGATTTTGGGCGCCATATTGTGGGGGACAAAACCCATCATGTGGGGTATCAAAATAAAGGATTATAAGAGGTGATTTCAAAAATATATGACACCTTTATGTTAAAATCTACCTAAATTTAAAAAAAATAACTAATAAGTTATAAATAAAAAAAAGAAAAACAAAAAACTCGACTGCTTAAGAAACGAACTAAAAAGACGTTAGCAAGAATCTCAAAAATCATGCTGTGAAGTCGAAGGATACATATTCGCGAGCTGGCTGACAAAAATCAGATGTATCCTCCGACTACACAGCTCGTTTCTTAAGCAGTCGGGTATTCTGGCGCCCAAAAGCCGCCATTTTAGTATTTTTATATTTTAATGGAGCTTGTGACACTCGCAAGGTCGATCGATTGACGTTTGAACTCTAGAACGCCAAATAGGAACGAACATACATAGCGTCAGTCGGGTTATTTAATAAATAAATAAAAAACTAATTACAATAAGAAATACCTTTTTATTTCGTATTAACCTTTATAAAATGGGAATTATTTTTTGAAAATAACATCATCCAAATGTAACCCGTTACGATCACGGCACTCCTGTAAGCGACGTCTAAAACTATCGACGACTGCGCGGCAAGTCAGTTCTGTGATGTTAGCCATTTCTCTTTGAATATTTTCTTTTAGGGCTTCATTTGACCGCGGGTTTGTGTCATACACTTTAGATTTCAGATGACCCCATAAGAAAAAGTCCATCGGGGTTAGATCCGGACTATGTGGTGGCCAGGAAATGTCTCCTCTTCGAGAGATCACTTTGATGGGGAAAAGTTCACGAATGACGGGCATAGCGGTGTTAGAGGTATGGGCCGTCGCGCCATCCTGTTGAAACCAGGTCCGCGTATTGTAGCCTGGAAAATTCTGCAACGCTGGTGTAAAAAACTTCTCGATCATTGCTACATATCGCTTACTGGGTAGGATTTTCACGAACAGACTGTAACACTATGTCGTTGTTTTCTTCCGTCCTTGATGTCCTTGGTCGGCCCGACCGCTTTTTATCTAACGTCGAACCAGTCTCTTCAAACTTTGCAACCCAGTTGTTGATCGTTTGAACAGTTGGAGTGTCATGAAAGTTGTGTAGATTGTGATGTTCTCGAAATTTACGCCGCGCAATGGTTGCCGAAAAATTGTTCCGATAAAACTCGCGCACACAAAAAGCACGGTCCGCACCGGTGAAACGCTCCATGGCGACTGACTTCCCAGAAACCGAACGTACTGTTTTTGCCCCGCCCGCGCCCCTCCCGCGCGTCTTATGCATTTTATTCGAAATTTACATTTTAAAGGACTTATGGGCCACCCTGTATTATACTCGTAAATCAAAAATCCGTTGATTGCGAGATGCACAGGATGATGACCGATCGATGTTGCAATTTTGAGATGGCCCCTTATGTAGACATTATTATGTTGTTATTTTGCTCAAAGCGGCCTTTAAATTACAAAACAATGGCCTAACTGCCTTTATAATATATTTATGAAGGAAACTCTTTTAACGTATCAAAAAAAAACAAAAGAAAAGACTTTCAAACGGATCTTCTTGACGTAATATGTTAATATTGTAAGTCATGCAAGTAACAAGGGCTTATATATCCTTCACAAGATTAGACGGTCTTTGAGGATATTCATAAAACTCATCCTGTTACGTTTTTACCGCGATTTTGGCCGGATAAACAGCCTTTCAATTAACGTGCTCAAACTTTGAAGGAACAAAAAGTTGGCCCTTATTGTGAGAAAAATTGCTCAGGTAATATTGATGGACGTTTTGTTATGAAATCATGTAGGTACTGTTTTTTTTTTAGCAGAAATATATTTATAATACTCGTCCGTATTTTAATTTTGGACGTCCTTTTTGGGATATTTGAGGCAATTTTACATAATAATGTTGTTTTTGATTGTTTCTTTCGTAAAGTTGCCGGCGTTTTTAAAAAATTCTTAAGTGGTATGCTTTTCATAGCTAATACGTATTTACAGCCAACGTTAACTTACCTATATTACTATGTAGGTACAATATTAACGATAGAAAACTACCCTATTGATTTACCGAATAAATACAAAAAAATTCAAATTCCAGCACTTAAGCATCATTCCTGTGCTCCCACGAGATTTCAAAACAATAATACACATCTCATATTTACCTTTTATTTTTCTTTCCACCGACTACGAACAAGCAAGTATGATGCAAGTTGAAACCATACGGCTCGCGTGAGTATTGCTGAACAATAGAAACACAATGCTAGGACCTACTCATGTTACCTATGCAATAAAAATCGCAAAGTGCATTCTTTGCGAGCACAGCTAAAAGTTTCGATCTCGGTAATAGATGGAAAACAATAACGAGCGAAATCTTTGCGATGATTGTCGTCTATACTACATGTTGCGGTTATATGTTGCATTTTTTTGTATGTGTCTTTTGGATTCTTGTAAAATAAAGTTTTGTGGACTTTAGCCCGCGGATTAGTCTGTGTGAAAGTTGAAAATTATCTCAGGGAAACATACTTTAGATAAAACTTATCCAAGATATTGTCTACCTAAGGTCCCATTTAAATTCATTTCAGCAGTTGTTGGTGTGATTGATAAACAAACATCCAAATATCCAAACATACTTATTTCCTTTAGGAAACCGAGATACCGATGCATTACTGGAAATTGTTTTTTTCGTTAATCTTCTGTAATTTGTGAAAGAGTGAAATTCCAAGAAAAATATTTATTTCTATCTTGCATCTGTCACTGTTAAAGCACAGTAAAATGATACTGACAAAAGCAATCTTTAAAACCACACTTGTTTCGTTCTGATAGAGAATTGACGATAATAAATGCGATCTACTCCCGTCTGACCGTTATAAATTGTCATAGAATTAGATGTAGGTAGGTACGACGAACATCTAAGCACTCAAAAATTTTTAAAGCCTTAGGATACAGTAAAGTAATCGCTTTACAGCAATCCCAATTTGTGCCTTTAGTCAACAGTCGCACTATACCCCCAAACATAAAATATTTTATCCAACCAAAGCCGGGTCTAGTCTAACAAAAACCGACACTACATAAAAATCACGTTACTGCTAGACCAGAAAAAAAGTAAAGAGTAAATAGTATCGTCGCCATCAAAAGTTCAGTGGCTCTTAGCGCCATCGATGGGGGAGTGTAGACGGGTACTCGAAAGCACTGTGTACGTATGTACAGTTGGGAACAGAACGGAATAGGAAGTAAAAAAAACTTATTTAGAAAATTATGAAAAGAATCCAGGCGATTCGCAGAAATTTTGTTGATATCGTACGGTGCTTTGTGCTTGTATACGATATATTGTTGTACTTTTTAAGCACTCGTACCGATTAAAGTCCTTGTATCTTGGTATATGTTGTCAAAAAATTGTGCCGTTTTTGTAGTATTTATTATGGTGGCTTGCATAACCAAAAGCAAGTTAAATTCGATTTTCTATTTAATAATTGCTTATCGGACATCTACAACTCAAATTACAAAGTCGAAAACATATTCGAATTCTAATTTTAAAATCAAGGAAGAAATTGCAGCAAAACTTCCGTGACCAACTGTACAGGCGACCGTAAACACTTTAATGTACCTACGTATACTCCTCCACACATGTACGTACAGAAGCGCTTAATAGTTTAGAACGAACACTATGGGGCTTATTGGGATAGTTACCGTAGCTTTGAGAGATCCTTACTGTTTTATATTTTGCCTATTAAATGCATACGCACCGTAAAACGGCTCCGAGTGGTAAGTAAAAAAGTTACGACTTTGGGCATACGTAATTCTTTATAGTTACCTAAATTAGTAAATGTCTGTCGTATAATTTGAGTATCGACAGAAAGGCCGGGCCATCACTTAACGTTAGGTTATTCGAGCTTCCTACTATGTCGAGAAAAGGAACTTTAGTAATTACTGTTTTTTAGGATATATTTTTTTCTCATTTATTATTTGTAGACTCGCGTTTAACAACTATATGACCTGCTGGTAAGCGATGATGTGGTTAACGCTTGCCTAGAAGAGACATATTCACTGTGATTTTAGACCCTCATAAGCCCTAGACAAGGGACATTCTATCATTGAAAGAAAAATGATGTGTGATGAGAAATGATGAATGTCAAAATTTAAATTCATTAAAAAAATACTATTTCACAATTTAAATTCAATTAAAAATCACTATGCCACAGTTTAAATTCAATCAGAAAACTTTATGTCATTTTTTGTATTTAATTGACCAAGACAAACAAAAAAAAAATAACATTCAAAATTCTATACAAGCGAAATATCGTTTAAAATCGTATTAATCTGTTGATGAATATTATTACAGTGGTACAGGGTGGTACAGGTATTGAAGGGACTTTTTAAATTTGTTTAGTGACAGACATCAGGTATTTTATTATAAATACCTGGAGCAATACCAAAGAAACGTTAAAACACTTTTATTTATAAATACTAAGAAATTACAATACAAAATTATATATTAATAATATATACATTACAGTCAAATTAATGAATAATTATTTTACAAAACAAGCTCATTTATTCATCGCGAAATATTGCAATCGACATCTTCTTGGGTCGTCGGCCACATCCACATCAATGTCTAGGTAGGGCCGCTCCATCGTCGTAGCCGAATAACTTGGCTATTGGTTTGAATTTATGTCTTGTGCCGCGAATGCACATGCTAGTTGCACGGATTATTGAAATGATGATTCTTGATCTTAACCAACCCATCACTACAATAAAGGACCTATTCCAGGGTTCAGCGATTGCAGCTCCAAGATGTTATACGAAGGTTGACATTTATGAAGCGAATACTCCACCAACGGATGTAACAAAGGGGTGAATGTTGCATGTAGCAATTCACAAGCGTTTGAATATTTTCTTATTTTTTCGTCTTCGGCTGATTTAAGTACAGAGGCGACAGGGCGTGAAATATAAGAAGGAGCGTCAGTGTCTACGACACGGATATCAAATAACGCCTCTCTCTGAGCATCCCAAACGCCACGGCAAGAAAGGTCTCCACGTAGTCCGCAGCCTCCTTCGAAGATGATGGGTTCTTTGACGACGTTTCCCCAAGCATGTTGACATAAGTCACAGAACAAATCTCTAATTCCATTATGACGACGTGTTATAAGACCACCCTTTTTACAACATAGAGCATGATCAACATTGAAATCATCGCAGCCACAGCCATTGCATGATTTTGGCATAGAGACTGGTAATCTGTGGTAACGTAATGCAAGTGCGTCTCTGAACTCTAATGGGGACAGATCGAAATGGTATTTCTTAGTTGGTATGATAGATAGCCAGTAGGAGGATTTCGTTTTCATTTTTGTGGCAATTGAATGTTCAATTGCTCTTCTTTTGATAGGAGAGAGTTTGACCATGATAGTATCTAGGAGTTCGTAATTGAGAGAGTCTTTCTCTTTGTGGCATTCTTTCTGTGCAGTTTTGAGGTTTAGAGCGGAGATTGCTAGACTACCTCTCTGAATGGGTAGAGAGAATAAGTCAGCTTCCAAGGGTGAGATATCACCTCCTAAGTAGAGTGGGTAACAAATTCGTACGCAGTGTATTTGTTAGTGGATTGAAGAATTGGTTTACATCATCTAAGACTCTTAAAAGGAATGACCATTGGAATTGAACTGCTTTAGTGAGGACAGTATAAGCAGCTTGGAGTGAGTCTTTACAGATAAGTGATAGTTTTTCTATTGTAGATTGCCAGTTTTAAATTTTCTTGTTTACAAAATCTTTTATTCCTTCACCAATATAACTACCAAGAAAGCGAGATCCAGTTATGATGACTATGTTAATTCCCTTGAAAATCTGTTGAGCTGTTTTCTTGTCTTTCTCCGAAATGATTAGGTATGATTTTTTGTTTTGAGGAAAGTAACCCTATTTTACTCATTTTATCACACCATTGACGTAGGTTGTTGAGCCTGCCTTGGGTGGAAGAGTCATCTGCATACCAGCATTGGGTAGTTGCTTGTTCTTTTTTAGTATATTTACTATGGGTCGTGTTGCAAGGGCATATAATGGCATGGCAAGTGGATCACCTTGAGTTACTCCTTCTTTGTTATATAATCTCATATTCGAATCACGTATTACAAGTTCTGCGTGACCGTTGTATGTGTTATATAGGAAACGGGCGCAATGTGGCCAATATATTCTTGCTTGCCAAAGAGCTAACTGTCTGTTCATAGAATTAAAGGCATTATTTGCATCGACGAGTAGCATTCCCCAGTTAGAGCCTGGTTGGCATACTTTTTGGAAAAAGTCGTTCATAGCGTGTATAGCACCTTCGATACCGCAGCTTGTTGCCACTGCAGACACAGATTACTAAATAGTTACTACGTAACAGATTCTTCACTCAGTAGAAAATTTCCAATTCCTACTGCTATAATAGCCTACTTCGTCGCGTCAGCAAACACTGCATGCTAGAATGCCTGCCGCGCGAGCCCACAGCAATCGCAGGGCTGCCTCTTCGATAAAATTCTAGGGGTCTTTAAGTCAAGAGTGAATAGGATATTTCTAGGCTAGCGTGCTTCACCGTCGACCACATCATCACTTACCATGAGTTGAAATAGTGGTCAAACGCGAGTCTATTAATTATAAAAAAAAAAACAAAAAAATAACATAACTTTTTGTGTCTATGTGCGTATTGTATTGAGAACTGTGAATATGTTCTGACTTATATGTGGCAGTTTAAAATTGTACCGTTTATTTTATTTTTTTTATAAATTGGTGCTGACTGTGCAATACATCTAGATAAAACATAATTATAGACGTCAGTGTGTAGGTAAAATAAAAAAATCTTTAAAAGTTACATGTGTTTTATTTTTATATATTTTTTTTATAAATTTCTTACCCTTTCTAAATTCTCGGTTGTTAAATTTTAGTGTAGAAAAATCCTGAATCTAATAAAAAGTTTTATGAGATATTGTTTTGGAAAACAAGGGCTTTTTAAACGACAAAAAATAGTAATACTTACCTTTCGTCATTGACATGTAAATGGGAAAAATGTTAGGTGTTGTTTATCCCTTCTTTTACTTGATTTGCACCCATCTACAGCACATAAGGCACCAGACCGCATCGTAGGTACGCGTACGAACGAATGGAACTATTAAAATTGAACAACGTGCGTGCGCTTCGCTTGCAAAAACCGCACTGAATTTGGTCCGCAAACGGCCCGAGAGCGGTCGGCCGGGCGGTAGGTAATTATAGCGCGCAAGTACATGGAGTGACGGAGGCCTGCTGCAGAGTTGTGATTGAGCACAGGCTTCGGTGACTTCAGACCCGGTGACTAAAATCATACATTTGGAAAGGATCCTGCGTAGGCATTCACCAATGCCAATCGGTCTCACACCTGGGCATTTGTCTAGTGCAATGAGTCGACTTGACATACGTGCTTGAATTTCGCTTCTTCCTCGTAGTCAAACTTTTTAGTCCAACTGGTTTCACCACGAGGAATAGTATTTCCTCGTGGTCAAACTTCATTGACATTGCACTTTTTCAGCACGCTGTATGCATGCAGTTTTTGTATGTACAGCCATAGATAGATAAGAATAAATTAATGTCAAACGTCAAGTGCGGCGAAGTTCACGTCATAATTTTACTCGTATATTAATTATTTAAATTAAAATATTCAGAACAAAAAATGGATTTAAAACGTGAACCGTAAACGTGATACTTCTGGAATGGTAACAAAAAATATTATTATAATGAATTTATTTTTAAAAAGGTTATTACAATTAAAAATTAAAAAACCAAATTAAAGATTAAAAATCAATCAAAATGAATTTGTTCTTGACGGTCAGAGAGCTCATTTATAGGGAGCTGGTTTTGCTGTAGCGCGAGACGTTCACAGGTGCGTAAGGATTGGAGATGTAGTAAAAACTCTTAATAGATTTAAGTATGGCTTATAATCAATCACACGGAATTCACAATTAATTAGACAGTAACTGAGTAAACTTACCTCAGGCAATGCACAAAGAGAACAGGGGGTGACACTCGTGCGTCACAGCATTTATAATGCTTAAAAAATACATTAAAAAAGGACGCGACAACGATGCAAAAGTGCTCGCCTAGCTGGCCAGCGGACCGGAAAACTCGCGTCCAGGCTCACTATTGGCTCAGCCCTTTTGCGTCGTTATAGAAGAGCTTGCACATGCGAGCGTTTAAGTATAAAAACTTACATCTATAAAAAAGTAACAAAGTAACTTACAGCTAAAAACTAAAGAGAAAGTAAAACAATAATAAAATTACACGCACAAAAAAAATCTGCATTCAATTTAATATTACAGTGCGTCGTGTACAAAATTCAAATATATAAACTAAAACTCTTCTTTTCGACCTAATAATTACTGGCCCGATTTCGTTAATCTTTTGCATATCGTCAAAAAAGCGATAACAAGTATGTGGTTTCAATTATTGCATATTATGTGGTCTCCATAATTTTGATTTTGAAACTGATGCGAGCAATGCTATTTTATCTATTCTTTCTGACGTTTATATTTCACTGTTAAAAAATATCATTTCACAAATTCTCAATCTAAAAAGGAAAAAATAATAATAATAAGAGTAAAGACGGAAATAGAATTGTCGTACTATGTTCAGCACTCGCTTTCCTTCCTGAACTGAACAGAATAGAGAAAGGTTGGGAATTTATACAATCTGATATTACAATAAAAAAATAAAAATTGAGACTGCATGGCTAAAGAATGAATCACTTAGAAAGCAGTGGTCCGTATACGACAAAGTCATCAAATTTGATTCCTCGTGGTCAAACCAAATCACCAGCCAGTGGACCAAAAAGTTTGACTACGAGGAAGAAGCGTTGAATTTGGCTCCATGGTACAATATTTTTATTTAAATGCATTGTTAATTGTGCTACTGCAATCCTCAAATACAGGCTTGCTTCACCAAATCGAACAAGTAATCTTTCAAATTTTCTGATGTGGTGCCTGTTGGGCCGCCACCGCTGTGTATTTTTCACGCAACTGACTCCACATGTTCGCTAGTTATGTCTACTTCTAGTAATGGAGTCAATTCGGGGAGGCCGTCAGGTAGTGTAAATAGACTTGAATCAGGATTCAATCCGGAGGGGTGCTTTTCATGCAATACATCCATGACAGTATTTCCAGTTACGTCAATATCTCAAAATAGAAGCGACCAATCCATGATAGGCTTTTAAAAGTGTGTCGGTATTTACTTCCTTGGATAATTGGAATAATAGATATGCAGATTTACTCAAACGCTTGCAGATTTCCTCTAAGTGAGGTTTCCAGGTTAGTTTATCATCTATAGTTATACCCAAGAATTTTGCATTTGTAACTTCTTCTATTCTACAGTTATTATAGGCAACATTAACTAGTGGATTCTTACGGTGCCGGTGGAAATGCATATTTTTTATTTTATATAAATTAATTACAAGATTATTTTTGTCAAGCCAATTTATTCGTGCTGTCATCTGCAAACAGTACCATTTTATGATCTATATGTTTTGGAAGATCATTCATGTATATTAAGAAAAGGGGTGGCCCCAATATGCTACCTTGAGGTACACCATATTTTATATACCTTGGTTTGGATAGATATTTTATCTCCAATTTAGTAATAGGACAAATTCTAGTGATTTCTGTGCATTGAGTACGGTCACTCAAATGTGATTCTAAGAGTTTCAAAATGTTTCGTCTTACGCCATACCCATGTAATTTTTGCAGCAAAATCCTTTGATCCACGAAATCGTACACTTTTGTTATATCCGTAAGTATAGCACACACAGGCTTACCTTTATCCACAGATGTCATTACACTAGATAGCAGGTCAAATAGAGCCATAATAATATTTGTATTCATTCTGAAGCTTTATTGTTCATTGCAAAAAGATTTTTTTTTTAAATAAGAATAAATAGAATATAGGATTATTACCTTCTCAATAATTTTTGAGAATACTGGTATTTTTGGTTTATAATTTTGAACATCGCTTTAATAATTATTTTTATAAAGCGGTTTAATGATTTTTTAGGCTATTAGGGAATAAACCATCAGAAATGCAAAGATTAATTATGTGTGATAGTAGAGGCGCTATAATTTCCTTAACGTATTTTATAACTTAAGTTGTTATGCCTTCTAATCCTACTAATTATTTTGCTGCTAATTATTTTGATTATATCAGAATCTGAAACAGGTAGCATAAATAGTGATTGCGAATCCGAATGTTGAATAACGTAATTATTGGTTAATGTTCCTTTAGTTTTAATATTATTTTCAATTACCTCTACAAAAAAGTTATTAAATTCGTTTGCAATTTTCATTGGATGTGTAAGAGTTAAATTAGCTTTATTTATTGACAGTTCTTGTGATAAGTTGAATTTTGATTTTTTACCCTGGCTACCCTGCCTACCCTGACTTTCCTGCCTACCCTGCCTACCCTGCCTATCCTACCTACCCTGCATACCCTGCCTACCCTGCCTACTCTGCTTACCATGCCTACTCTGCCTACCCTGCCTACCCAGCCTACCCTGCCTACCCTACCTATCCTGCCTACCCTGCCTTTCCTGCCTACCCAGCCTAGCCTGCCTACCTTACCTATCCTACCTGCCCTGCCTTTCCTGCCTACCCAGCCTAGCCTGCCTACCTTACCTATCCTACCTGCCCTGCCTTTCCTGCCTACCCTGCCTATCCTGCCTACCCCGCCTATCCTGCCTACCCTGCCTATCTTGCCTACCCTGCCTACCCTGCCTACTCTGCTTACCCTGCCTACCCAGCCTACCCTGCCTACCCTACCTATCCTGCCTACCCTGCCTTTCTTGCCTACCCTGCCTATCCTGCCTACCCTGCCTTTCCTGCCTACCCTGCTTTTCCTGCCTTTCCTGCCTACCCTGCCTATCTTGCCTTTCCTGCCTTTCCTGCCTACCCTGCCTATCTTGTCTACACTGCCTACCCTGCCTACTCTGCTTACCCTGCCTACCCTGCCTACTCGGCCTACCCTGCCAACCCTGCCTACCCTGCCTTTCCTGCCTACCCTGCCTATCCTACCTACCCTGCCTACCCTGCCTACCCTGCCTACCCTGCCTACCCTGCCTACTCTGCTTACCCTGCCTACCCTGCCTAACCTGCCTACCCTGCCTACTCTGCTTACCATGCCTACCCTACCTACCCTGCCTACCCTGCCTACCCTGCCTACACTGCCTACCCTGCCTACCCTGCCTACCCTGCCTACCCTACCTACCCTGCCTACCCTGCCTACCCTGCCTACCCTGCCTACTCTGCTTACCCTGCTTACCCTGCCTACTCTGCTTACCCTGCCTACCCTGCCTACTCTGCCTACCCTGCCTACTCTGCCAACCCTGCCTGACCTGCCTACTAATTTGTATCTATCATCAATAGAGTAGCGCACGCCAAATAATGTATTTTACAGACAACATTTTGCTACCTTGGGTTACATTATTGCAATTTTCATAAGGATCTCTATACTACACTCAGGAACAATGTAGCTTTCTACCGGTGCAAGAATTTTCAAAATCGGTTCAGTAGATCCCGAGATTACCCCTTACAACGTCACAAACTCACAAACTTTACCTCTTTATAATATTAGTATAGAAGTATAGATAACTGTACTACTAATACCGATATCTGAAAACCGAACCAAACCATTTACTTTTCAAAATCAATGACGAACAACTAACAAAAATAATTATGCCCGCGTTAGGCCTTTTTATTCGCGCGATTTTTCGCTCATTCTGCGGCCTATGGAATTGTATGAAGCTGCACGCATTGCGGTAAAAAACTACATAAATCCGCGCAAATAAAATCGCAGTGCCTGCTAAGCCTTAAAGTGTTCATTTGTTTTTTTTTTTTCAATAAACAGCTTTCTATTAGCAAGCCAGTTCGAAATTTAAATAAAACCTTTGATAAGTTACCTCCTTGGTTGCCATGTTTCGGTGAAAAAGATCGTTCCATTTTTAAATTACACGACAGATATGAATTTACTATGTACTTTATTTGGCCGCTACACTCGGCAGATATGGATTTTCATACAAATTTTGCCGGCCGCTGCTCTCATGTATTTGGTCTGTACTGCAATTTCGATTTTTCTCGAAGAAGGTTGTCAAAATAATTCTCAAATTTCCAAGCATGTTTGAGAAAATAAAAAAAAATGCCCCCGGTAAATCGATCACAATATCTATCAGTAATTGCCCTAATATGAATGTTACCTAAAATATTAATTAAACGAATTTGTTGTTAAACTTTCTTTAATTTTTGAGAAAACATTATACAAGCCTCAACCAGTAAGAAAGACATCCTGGCCTCGTATACAACCTCACCTGCGGTTCGGTCCGGTTAACTCATACTTGGCCAGGAAGTCTTACTTACTGGATTCTGCAGTAATGTACTATTCGTAGCATGTCTCAATAAAATGTTCCGTTAAACAGATTATGTCTATACTAATTATTTTACTATGAAGCGCTTCTAATTTTACAATAAGCGAATCTGCTTTATTCATAAGTCCTGCAATGTTTTCATGGAGAATATTATGATAATAATTATAGAAAAAACTGAGATGTGTTTTGTGCCATTTCAAATTGTTCCTTCTGGGAACAATCAACCATTGATAGCACGGTGTTTAAGGTTATCTAGATCTAGGATGAGATCTTGCAAGTCAGATATTACGAGTTTGAAGCCTTTATTATTGAGTTTACCATGCCATTGGCTGTAAGTATCAAGTGTGTAAGGAAGATTTAGATTCGAGTATGTAGTAGTTTTTTAATATTTTATTTTAATTTGCTAATCTGTTAAATCATCATTATGAAAAATTTTATCATTACTATTTAATTATCATATGAATAGTTTAACTCAAACCCTTCGGGGAACAAGCGTGTGTTATGTTATGTTGAATAATTTGTTACAATGTAATTACCCACCAGTCCAAATAGTCTACATAGATTAAATAATTAATACACAAAAATAACATCAACAACATCATGATAAATGATAATGATAAATTATTTTATTTCTGTAAGTTGGTTTATACAAACACTTTTACATGTCGAACATATTTTTAAAACTAGACGAAGTCGGCGTTTCCTATCTGACTACTCTGAGAAGAAAGGCCGAAACAAACTCAGAGGTCACAGTCTCTTTTAAAGTCTAGACAAAATATTGGTTAGATCATGTGAAGACCATGTAGACTGATGTCTGAAATGGTCTTTTGAGGAAAGAACCAGCCAGATTGAGTGGACCCGTCCAGTCAGTGCACGCATTTGTCAATAACCGAGCAGCTCAACTCAGAATTTAAGGAGCTTAACGATTCGACGAACAATACCAAAGAAAGGACATTCGGGTAGGCCGCATAAACTACTCAAACTGCCAGACCATGATTAAAAACTAAGATAAATTTAAATTAAAACAAAAAAGAATGATCCACATAGTCTTCACATTCACAATAATTAATATAAAATAATATAAGTAACTTTAAAAAGTAAATATTCTTGTCATTGCAAGAAAACCAAAAAAAAAAAACAACAAAATGCAGGGTGCAAAATATAATAAAAAAAAAACAAAATTAATTGGAGCAGCTCAATCCCAAGCCTTTTTGTCTTCAAGGTAATCTTTAGTTGTATAAAACGCTTTCTGGCACAACTTACGTTTAATAAAAGATTTGAATTTATTAAGACTTAGATGTTGTACGTGGATTGGAAGCTTATTATAAAAGCGTACACATTGACATCTAAACGAGCCACCTATTTTCTTGAGCCTTGTTGTAGGTACTACAAGATTTGTGTTTATTCCTAGTATTTATGTTATGGATATCACTGTATTTTTTAAACAATTTTATATTTTTATGGGCATATAAAAGATTTTCATAAATATACTGAGAAGGCACAGTCATAACATTAATCTCCTTAAATTTCTCTCTGAGAGAGTGTCTTGGGCTTAATTTATAAATTGACCGAACAGCTCTTTTCTGCAAAACAAAGATAGTCTGGATGTCGGCGGCATTTCCCCACAACAGAATACCGTACGACATTACACTATGAAAATAGCTAAAGTATACTAAACGGGCTGTCTCTATGTCAGTTAAATTACGAATTTTTCTAACAGCATATGCTGCGGAGCTTAGCTTCTTTGACAATTTATCTATATGTGGGCCCCACTGAAGCTTAGCATCCAAAGTTAAGCCTAAGAATACTGTGCTATTTTCAGGATTCAATTCTTCGCCCTTTATCAACACATCGGTTTTCACCTGCCTAACGTGAGGTAGGGTAAACTTAATGCATTTGGTTTTTTTTTCATTAAGAAGTAAATTATTAACATTGAACCAGTGAACTACTTTTGAGATCGCTCTATTTACATCGTCAGTAACCAGCTGCTGACGTTTAAGTTTAAACAAAAGTGAAGTATCATCCGCAAACAACACTATATCATGTTTATCCTTTATGAGGTAAGGCAAGTCATTAATATAAATAAGAAACAAGAAAGGACCAAGAATCGAGCCCTGTGGGACTCCCATTGTTACCATAGATCCAGGAGATCTTTTTCCATTAACGTCAATGGTCTGAATCCTATTACTCAAATATGAAGTAAGAAGATCCAAAGCGCTGTTCCGGATCCCGTAGTGGCGGAGTTTCCTGATTAGCGTTTCATGAAAAACACAATCAAATGCTTTGGACAAATCACAAAAGATTCTCAAGGCATCGCACTTATCTTCCCATGCATTATAAATATGTCCTAAAAGTTGTTCATCATGGCATCAGTAGTTGAACGACCCCTTGTAAAACCAAACTGTTTGGTATGTAATAATTTATGTTTATTAAAAAATCTTTGCAATTGCTCTAAAATTAATTTCTCAAATATTTTGCTAAACGTAGGTGGTACTGAAATAGGTCTATAATTTGTAGGATCTGATGTACTACCTGATTTAAACAAAGGTATTATTTTACTATTTTTCATAAGGTCAGGAAACTCCCCACAGTTGATACAATTATTAAAGATAATAGCTAAACTAGGTGCGACAATGTCAATAATAGACTTAGCAACTTCTACAGAATGACCCCACAGATCCGCAGTCTTTTTAACATTTAAAGTGTGAAAGGTTTTAATTATGTCTTTACAAGTAATATGTTCAAAAAGAAATTCCGAATCGCAAACATTAACATTTTCTTTTAGCAAAGACTCAGCAACAGAAGGTGATGAATTTAAGGATTTAGTCGTTGAAATGGGAATATCTGAAAATAAATTTTCAAAGGCCACTGCGACTTGTGAGTCTGATTTTATGATGTTGCCATTAATAGACAGGTCGTAGTCAATATTTCGGTTACCAGATCTTCCCGTTTCACTATTAATAATATTCCAAGTCGTTTTAATAACATTACTACTGTTTTTAATCTTTGAGCTCAAATAACGCGACTTGGCCAAACAACAAACATTTTTAAATAATTTTGAATAATTTCTATCATATAAATTAAATTCAGCAGTGTTTACATAAGACCTTTCACTGTACAGCTCATAAAGCCGTGTTCTACTTTTATGAATACCAATGGTAGCCCAATCACTGAATGATGCTTTACTATTAACGGAGATAGTCTTGGGAATAAAGGTCGAATTAAATTGTTTACAATATATACTAAAAAAATCATCATATAGATGATTAGGATCAGCATCAATTGACAAAATTGGTAATTTATTAATGAGTTTAACTTTAAAAGCTGCCAAGCGACTTGCAGTTTTGGGGTTAACAGTGATATCCTTTTTAGCCACTTTGTTGTTTTGATTTGGTATAGTAATCCTCTGCCCACAATGATCAGAATCTAGTAAATTTATAATTTCTTTGTGGACTGGTATAACATTAGTATAAATATTATCTAAGCATGTAGCACTAGAAGGGGTTATTCTTGTGGGCCCCAAAAATAGGTTTACAAGATTGTAGGACTGAAACAGACTTATTATTTTACTACAAGAACCTGAGTTTTCTAATAAATTAACATTAAAATCACCACAAGTGATAATGGATTTATTCGAGTTACAAATCTTGTGTAACACTTCATCCATTACCTTTTCGAAGCAGTCATACAATCCTGAAGGGGGTCTGTATACGCTTAATACAATAAACTGCTCCAATTCTATACAAGCTATTTCAACTGTCCGCTCAACAGATAGGCTCACAATATCCTTACGGTCTTTAAATTTAAGCTGGTTACTTACTAAAATCAATGAGCCACCATGTATAGCACTACCAACCTGGTGATTATTAAAATTGAACAATAACTGGTGGCTTTTAAGCCAATGTTCTGATATACAAAGAATATCAATACTGTTAAAGTTCATAAATAATTCTACTTCTAAATCTTTGTTCATGAATCCTTGAATATTTTGATGCACCAGGTTAATACTATTTACCGAATTTAAATTTTATTTGATTTTACTTTGCAATTTTTATCCTGTATGCTTTTGCAAGAGGTTGTCCCTATTGTCCTAATTTCTAATTTAAATTACTATCAATATCAATTTCTGATACCAAATTATTGGCTGAATTAAATAACATTCCTTGGCATTGCTCAATAGAAGCAAGTTGTTTAGCCAAATTCTTGGCTGTAATATAAAAATAATATGATAGCGACACAGCTATCTGTCTTTTATAATACTTTGAAAGAAAGTACCTATCCATGAAAAATTTATCGTTTGTAAAATAAAAGTGATTACCAAACATAATTGTTAGTGTCAATAAAATGGAATAAATTACTACTATATGTTAAATTATGTAATGTCCTATTCAATTCATACCTAAGAATGTTTTCTTCCTGTGGCAAACTTTGGCTGTATGGGAATGTGAACATCACAATTTTTTTTAAACTAAGGTTGCACAAAGAGCTATAATGTTGGAGTAATTCTCCTTTGTTCACATTGCCCCTATTACCAATAAATATTAATAATGTTGTATTCTGGTTAAAATTGCATTTTATAACTTTTTTAGTTATGTCAAATAAAGAACAACCAGGCATACAGTAGTTCATTATTGAGTGTCCTGGATATCTATTTGTCAACAACTGGCCTAGATCCTTTCCAATTTCATCACAAAATAATACTATTTCTGTATTTACATTATTTTTAGGCAAACGGTTAGTAATTTCTAATGGCAAACTTGCACTAGACTGCGGTATGGTGGCATCACATATTGTCAATGAATGGTCCGGTGTGGGTTCAACAGATGGTGGTTAACAATTATCACATTTGTTAGTTTGTGAGCTTACCAGCTCATTAATTGCCAATACATATTCCCTCATTTGGTTTTCAGAGGCTGTATATTTGATGGTCATAGAAGTAAGTTTCTCCTGTAGATGGTCAAGTTCATACCGCAAGTCTTCTGTGTCAGTTTGGTATTTCCTAGTACTTTGTTCTAAATTAAATGAATACATATCTAATTGTTTAAGTAGATGCAACCTTTCTCTATTAAGTTTTACATTTTTGATGAAAAACCTTTGCTTTTTGATCATTTTCTTAGTTTTAACTATGTATTTGTTAATTTTAATGTTATTTTTTTATTTTATTTTTACTAGTGACTACCCTCAATGATTTAATTGATTTTGAATCATCATGACCTGTAAAATCTATTGTGTAAGAGGGATTTATTGCAGTAACCATTGACGGGGCAACAGGCACCAATTCATTGAATAGACTTTGATTCAACGAGGCAGTGATGTTATGATTTGTAGTTTCAAGATATTCAATCTGACTTTGAGCCTCATGTAGCTGCTGTTGTAGTAAATATTTGTGACTAAGAGCTTGTTCATACTCATTGCTACACTGGCTGAACCGGTCCACAACAACTTGGAACCTGTCCCGGGCTGCTATGGCATCAGTGTGTTGAGTATATAACTGAGCCATATCTGTTTTCAGTTTGCTATTCCTGTCAAGGACACTAAGGAACTCTATTTCGTTTTCATCTTTTTCCCTTATCAGTTGGTCACAGAACTCCTGAGACGCCTTTAATTCGCTCAAAGCTTGACTGAGTTTGGTTTCTTCTAGGCGAGCCCGCGCGCTGCAAGTCATAATCATGATTAAAGAGATGAAAGAAGAGGTCGGAAAAGAGAAGTGGAATGAGTAACAGATGATTAGTTGAACGGAAAAATGAAATATAGATCTTTAAGAAAGAAGTTCTGTCACCAAACTAATTAAGGTTATGTTTACGTTTTATAGGTCATTGGCATCAACTTGTAACCGTAATAAAAGTGATCCAATTAATTGTTAACAAAATATTAAAACGCAAACAATCCAAATTCAAATAAAATATATAGTATTGTACCTGATACCGAGGCGAAAAAGTAACATTCGCTTGAGCCGATAACTGTCAACGAAATAATTAAATTTTAACACTTATTTTGCACTTTTAGTGTCTGTATTTAACACAAAACACTTAATTACGCTTTAAAACTAATTAATAAATTGGAAATAGGCCTTATTATGAAGGAAAACTAATATTTAAAATAAAAATTATTAGGACAAATTCAATTATTAACATGTAAACCTTAATAATAATACACCTTCAAAATAAGTACCCTTATCTCCGAATGATTTCGCTCTTAGACTATACAGATGAAGATGTGTAGTGTGTAGAACTCCCTCTTCTTACGCAATCTTGTCTTACTTCTTACTTTATATCATAAACGCGAAATTTTAGGATTTTTATATGGATGTTTTTACTCTTTCACGCAGATACCTAATACTAAGAAAGAAATAAATAAAAACTGTTTTTTTACTGCTTGTTTGTTTTAGAGTAATATAGCTTATACATCAAGATAGCACATAATTCTATTATTTATAAACATAGTATAGGAGAAAGTACTAATGCCAAGCGGGCAGCAGCTTGTATGAAATATGATTCAATGCAAACCCTGTTATTTTAAGTCCAAAAGTCTTTCTTTTGCAAACATAAACTGGAAATCACAAAAAGTGTGTTCGTCCAACATACGACACTGCAATTTGTCATCTGTACTCATGGCAGCTGCCGTCCTTTTGTCTACGCTTCACCGACGTGTATATACGTTTCATAGATTTATCGCGTTGACGTGGCCAAATACTAATGTTAACGAAATTTATGAATTTCTGTCAAAAAAATAATAAACAATAGCATGTGATTTTTCGTGGTATGGGAGCGATGAATCATAAATCATTGGTTCAACTTATCATACATGTACGATGGATATATTTTATACTAGCTACTGCCAGCGGCTTTGCTATCGTGACAAGTGATTTGTTACCCCAAGGGAACATTATACCGGGACGAAAAGAAGTATATGTGCTATTCCAGACTATAATCTATCTTTATGCCAAATATCATCTAGATCCGTTCACCCGTTCTGGCGTGATTGGGTAACAAACATACATCCATCCATCCAAACTTTCTCATTTATAATTTATCTAATATGTGCCAGCGGCTTCACCCGCGTGAAAGTCAAATATTATCCCAAGGGAACATATTCCCGGGATTAAAAGTATTCTATGTGATTCCTGACTATAATCTATCTATGTACCAAATTTCATTAAGATCCGTTCAGCCATTTGAGCTTGAAGAAGTTAAAAACATACAAACACACACACACTCACAAACTTTCGCTTTTATAATATTAGTGTGAAGTGTGATATTAGTAAGATTAAGATTTTTTGACAGGATGTTCTTCTGGCAACAACTATATAGACAGTTAGATATTATGTAAGTGTCTGCCAGTTAACCTATTCATATAAAGTTAAAAACAACTTTTAATGGTAAAGAACATAATTTTGAAATGCCTAAAGTACGTACAATTTCTACTGTCAGTCAACGATTTTATAAGAACTTCTCTTGGAATAACATCCAGCAGCCAAATCCCAAGAGGACCTGTATAAAAGAATACTTAAGTACCTGAATTTTATACATTCAGTCAGTATCAAGAGATACCAAAAGGGTAAGGCAACTACGAATATCGATTTTATCAGAGTTTGATATAAGCACTGGGAGCTTCTGCACTAGAAAGTTATGATAGGTTGCCAAGCAAATAACTACTTAGTACGTAGTAACTGCCCTGTGCGATAAGACCGCCCATTGTACACTTGTTTTTGTAAATGTTTTCCTGTACATATTTTGTGGTGTACAATAAAGTATATAATAAATATTATTTATTTAATAATAAATACATCATGTTTGTGTAGTTATTATGCTTTAATATTCAGAATTAAATGCACCGCAAGATAATAATATTTATCTAGTGGTGGCAAGCAATTTAGTTAGCTAATAGAACCACTCGCCTTGTGTACGGTATAAAAAATCGTGTCTATGATATTTTTATACCATACATTGATGATTATATCTCCAAAATTACTTGCTTGTAGCTCAGGGTTGGGCAGTATTTGAATTACTTGTAATTAAAATACTTAATTGGTATACGTATTTGTTATTTGTAATTCAATCACTTCTTAAAAATGTAATTTCAAATTGGTATTTCAAATACCAATAGATATTTTGTAGTTGGCTTCAAAATTCATTTAAACATATGTACATTTAGCGATCTTATTAATGTGAGCGTTCTGCAGAAAATAGCGCTCGTTAGCTCTCGTAAGCAAAATGGCGACCGCGTAAGTCAAATTGTCAAGTATCTCAATTGATATTTTAATTTGAAACTATAGGAGGGCTACTGGCTCCTGCCTGATCACTGTTGAACTACACGGCTATAAAATGGCAGGAGGTCAGATCTGTGGGGTCACCACTGCTTACCAGCTGGCCACAAAGCTGCCCTGCGGATTGTATCTCTCTTGGTCTGCCCTCGCACCCAGGCATATTGCGGCATAGTAGAATCTACCGGCACAAACCTAGGGATCATCGAAGCGCGCAAACCCCACGACGACGTCAACGTAGAGATACTGCGGTGGGATAGTTAAGTTAATTAGGAATGCCATGATGGATTATCGACTGTATTTTGCAATTTGTATTTTAAGTAAAAATAATTAAAACACTGTATTTTTGTAATTTTATTTCAAATACACGACTTACAACACTTCATCATTTTGTATTTCGTATTTTAAATACATGCGAGATAGTAATTTGTAATGTGTATTTTAATTAAAGCAAAGCATGTATTTTGCCCAGCTCTATTGTAGCTTTAGTTGCGATGGGCGTTGTCAATCATGCTCCTTCTCTTATTTCTGTTTATTTGGAGTTATCTCAATAATCACCTCCTTCGTAGCTATAATAATTTTTCACATCATCCATACATTCGTTTATTCAGTTTTCCTTTACACAGGAGTAAAATAATTTGATTCATCATACCACAACACCACCATAATGTGTTCCACATTCACTCAAAACTAATCAAATAACTTTTTTTATTACTAGGCTATTTATCTTTAAATTTGTTTTATTATCTTATTCAAACCTATTTTATTTTTCAAAACATAAATCTCAACCACCATAACGATATTTATTCACAAAACTTTCAGCATAAAAATCTCTATATTTAAAGTCTCAAATCGCGATAAAAGCTAACCGGCGTGGGAGCAATACATCACTCTAGGACGGGACCCGGATAGTCCACTGGCGATCTCTATTGATACAGCCATTAATCATACCTTGTCTGAGGGGAATCTGTGAGATTCTCAGCTAAGTTTTCAGCGCTTGAGCCGGTTTATTGAGTGAATTTGTGTTATGGAAGACTAGGGTGGATTGGTACTTAGTATATTGATGTTGTTATTACAGTATTTCCTTGATTGATTAGTTGCATTTTGTAATTGTTCCTGCAATCTGTGAAAATTGATTAAAACTAATTACTTATTTATTCTGAAATTGTTTTTATATTTTAGTACCCTATCACTACAAAGTGAGTTAAGAGAGGTACCTAAAGTTTTGTACATTAGAAATAAGGTTAAATTAGCAGAACATAAAATCAAGACGGATTGGAAAATTATAAATAATGAAACGAACAGGAATAAAAGAAATAATAATGATTACACGCTTGAGACCACACACGGACTTATTAGAGATAACAAAAAAGTTGCGCAAGAATTTGTAAATTGCTTTACCAACATCCCAATTAAAACTACTGAAACCTTAAATTATTCGCCCTTGCTTGTTTTTGGATTATTAAACGCGAACGTTTCAGCCTGTCCGAATGTATTTAACTTTTCACATATAAACCCCATAACAGTAACAAAAGCTTTTAAGCAAATCAAGATCAAACCGACTGAAGATCTGTGGGGATTGTCCATCAAAGCTTGTACCTCCATTATTCAGACTATAGAGCCGTACTTAGCTGTAATTTTCAATTTGTGTGTGGATATGACTTTTTGACAGACTCCTTTTGAATGCTTGAATGTTTATATTATTGTTTAGATGGTATGTTAATCTTATAAAATTTTATTCTGACATTCTGGAATATTATGTTTTGACATATTGTTTTAATTTCTTTACATTTTTATTTTACTCTGACATTTTAATTTCGCATCCTTGATTTGTATTCTTGTTACGACATTTGCATTTTACACATTATATATTTTAATATCCTGATCTTTTTTTTTAATAATTTTGCGTTGACATTCTAGAATGATTATTTTGAATTGATTTATTATTTTAATATCGTTATTTTTTTATTATTTTACTCTGACATTCTAGAAGCATAATTTTGACTTATTTTAAATTATTGCCATTTGCACGACATTTATAAAAAAAAATATTATTACTAAATTTGACATTCTATTAATTTATATTTTAATTTGTATTCTTTATTAATATTTGCATGCCATTTTCCAAGGTAAACATGACGTTCTATAATTTTGTATCCTAACATCTCTTCATGCTGACAATTTGTTATGTATGTATGGTACTCATGTTTGAGCAAATAAAAACGATTTGATTTGATTTGATTTGATCAAGGAGTCTTTCCGGATCTAATAAAATATAGTAAGGTTATATCACTTTTTAAATCCGGGGACAGTGAAGACAAAAATAATTATAGACCAGTATCCGTGTTGCCGGTTTTAAGCAAGGTATTTGAGAAGATAATGGTAAATCAGATGTTCATTCATTTTAATACGAATAATATCTTGCATGATAAACAGTACGGTTTCACCAAAGGACGTTGTACAACTGATGCTGGTGTCACCCTATTAAAACACATTTTTAATGCGTGGGAAGAGTCGCAGGATGCCATAGGCATTTTCTGCGACCTGTCGAAGGCGTTTGATTGCGTTAATCATGAAACATTACTTCTGAAACTTGAGCATTACGGGCTAGGTCAATCAGCGTTAAGTTTGGTTAAATCTTATTTGAATGATAGACAGCAATTAGTTCAAATAAACGGTGTGAATTCGTCGGGGTTAAACGTTAAAATGGGGGTACCCCAGTGCTCTATTCTAGGTCCTTTATCCCCGTTTATTGGAAAACAAACTAAACATGGTGTTATTTGCTGATGAAACATCTTTAATTTTTTAAATAAATAGATGTACTTGTCAGGTTGACGACGTAAATAACGTGCTAAGGCAGGTTCAGGATTGGTTCACTGCCAATAATTTAGTTTTAAATAGTAAAAAAACCAAGTGCGTAAAATTGTCCTTGCCGAATGTCAAAACTACTGATTGTGATATTATATTAAACAAAGAGAAGCTAGAATTCGTCGATAAAACGGTTTGCCTGGGGATCACGCTAGACTCAAGGTTACAATGGGGTCCTCATTTAATATCACTTGCAGGGCTGCTAAGTTCGGCAGCTTATGCTGTTAGAAAGATTCGTCAATTTAGTAGGTACCGCGAGGCTGGTCTATTTTAGTAACTTTCATAGTATAATGTCTTACGGTTTTTACTAAGGGGAAGGGCTGCAGACATTGAGACAATTTTTATTCTGCAAAAACGAGACATCAGAGCGATGTACAATCTTCGCCGGCGCGATTCTCTAAGGGAACTGTTTAAGGGCATTAACATCATGACGGTTCCTTTTCAATATATTTATGAAAACATCATGTACGTGAGGAAGAATTTACATATTTTTAGTAAAAACGGAGATAGACATAATTACATTACTAGAAATAGGGACCAATTAGTTCAACTAGGTTTCAGACTGGCTAAAGTAGCCTCATCTTTCATGGGGTACTGTACAAAATGTTACAATAAAATTCCTCCGCACATTCTAGAACTGAATGAGACGAAATTTAAAAATTGTATAAAACGCACACTATGCAGGCAGGCATTTTATACGTTGGGGGATGACATCACTGATAAAAATGCTTGGCTCAATACTGGTCTTGCTCCACAACCACTAGGGCGCAAAAACAAGTGATATGCAGAACATTATTGTTTTGAAGTATTGTTGGACCTGCTGAAGACTGTATGAATATATTTGTATTATATAGACTCAATTTCATTCAGTATTGTATAACTGCGCAGCAAATGTGTGAGTACTATGTACCCAACTGTAAATCTACCATTTGCTGTACCTTTGTGTCGTTCGTTGACTTGTGTGTGACCTGGCACTTGAGTGTGTCATGCTCTCTCAAATGTCTCCCTGATGGTGGCGCGTGTGTTGGATTATTTGGTTCCCTTCATGATGGTTGAGCTGGGTGGTGCCGATTCATGCGTCATGTTCGTGAACGGGTGCCGTCAGTTGGGATTGGTCTTAACTTAACTGCTTCGGATGCTAATGTTTTTCTAGTACCTATTATGTAACTGCACAGTACATGTGTGAGTACTTTTAATACTTTGTACCTGTACGTAGTATAGTGTGTAGTGATTCTGGGTGCATTGTCCTTACACATATGAATTTATTAATGTATGTACTTATGTACCTAAATATTGTAAAAAAACTTTTTTTTAAAGAGTATGTATGGAGTTTCTTGTGCGTTCTTCTCCATAACAAGCTACTTTCCGAATGCACGGTAGAATCAATTTTTATTTCTTGTAAATTTTAATGTATCTAACGTTCAAAAGTGTCGCTTGGTGGCCTAGTTGAAATAAAATATCTTTGTCTTTGATAAAAATACCCATAATAACTTCATTTACACATATGTGCTGTTTGTCGCTAAGGAGTTCGGTTGTATGTTCCATATCTTGAAAACCAATGAACCGATTTTGATGAAACTTGCACTGTTCCCTGAGTTGAGAGAAATTTAAATAATGATCACGATGCGATAAGAAGTTTTGGAGAAATACTTGATCAAACATACAAACAAGCCTACATAACTTATGAAATTTGGCAAACGTGTTTAGAAGCCCATACAGAGTAACTTAATGTGAATAATGTGCAATTCTAACAATATTATATACAAACGTGTTGAAGTAATTACCTCCTTTTTTTTAAATCGGTAAAAAGGATGATTTTAGTGTTTCCTATCATATTACTCCTTATTACCTACTGGACCGAGTAACAAAGATTTTGGACGAAAGCCAGCCAAAGGAACAAGCAGGTTTTCCAAGCGACTTTTCAACACTTGACTATATCCACACCATAAAACAGATTATACAGATAAGTAACAAATATGGTATCAATTACTACCTAGCATTCGTAGACTATAATAAAGCGTTCGACTCACTTAAACACGCAAAAATATTTACAACAACAACAACAAACAACATGAGAGCTAAAGTACTAACAGAAAGAGTGGGTGATGATTTCTCTATAAAAAGAGGAGTTCGACAAGGAGACCCGTTGTCACCCAAACTTTTCTCGGTAGTTCTTATATACGTATTCAGAGGTCTCGAATCGAAGAACTACGGACTAAATATTAACGGATCACAACTAAACCACCTAAGATTTGCGGACGATTTGATACTTATTTCGGGCGACGCGAGAAGTCTACAGGAAATGTTCGGAAAACTTGTATTCGAAAGTGAAAATGTTGGATTGTCAATGAACACCTCAAAAACGAAACTAATGACAAACCTAGACAAAGTTCCTATTGCAGTCAATGGTTCACAAATCGAATACGTAGAAGAATACACTTACCTTGGTCAAATAATATCTCCAAAGGACCTTACAACTAAAGAGATTAACAACAGAATTAATCTGTCTTGGAAAAGATACTGGTCCTTAAAAGAAATAATGACGAACCCCGACATACCACTTAAATCTAAGAAAACAATATTTGACTCATGTATCTTGCCCGTGATGTCATGGCTGCCAGACATGGAGTTTGACAGAGCGTAATCTACAAAAACTGGAGACCTGTCAACATGGTATGGAAAGGAGCATGCTCAATTCCCTCTCACATGAAGGAGGTCTGTGTCCCAGCAGTGGGAACATTAATAGGTTGATGATTTGATGTGATGTGATGCTCAATGTTAAACTAAGAAACAAAATAAAACTTAAAACAAACTGGAGTTACGGATGTAACATATTGCATTAAAAAACTAAAGTGGAGGTGGACAGGCCACATGATGAGAAACAAAAAAGATAAATGGACCAAAGAGGTAGCCGAGTGGTGCCCAAGACAGTATAGAACAAAGAAAGGTAGACAATGTCGTAGGTGGGAGGACGACATAAAAAGAATAGCAGGCATCACATGGAGAAGGATGACACATGATCGCGTTCTGTTGCTGAAGGCTTTAGGGGAGGCCTATGCTGGGAAGCAAGACAGTCTTCGCGAAACGGGTCTCAAATAAGAAAATGTTGTATTAAAGAAAACATGTACTATGTAAGATTGTTAAATAAAGGCTATTATTATGATCTGATTACTCTGGCAATAAACACTTAAAACAAACTTGGAGAACTATTTTTTTTTCACATTCTCTTTAAAGTCCAGATGTAAGCTTGGTCATATCAAAAATCATAATTATGGTCTTTTCGTGTAAGAACTAACATATTTAAGTGGAACTGCCAGTCAGTGTATGGACCAAGTGATTAATCAAGACACTGTATATAATGCCCGGGCAATATAAATCAAGTCAAGTCAGACCGGGCAACGTAATTAATACCGATTTAAACTTCATTTTTATCACATTGTCTGGTCATTATGAATATTTATTCGTAACTGTTGGGCAATTCGATAATGATGGTACAGTATAACTATTTTCTTAATGTTCCTCGGCAAACATAGTGTTTCATCAATCGTCGAATTTCTATCATTTGCCCTTTGCACTTGGTACAGACCGGACGATCTCAATCAACTTGTAAGTATAGAGTTGTTACGATTATAATAATCCATCACCATACTCTTTTAACTTAATGTAATTTATTATAAAAATGGGAGGAAAGCTGCTAAAGGAAAATTGTTTCACAGCTCTATATAGTTGACAAGGAAATCAAAACTACAATAAAGTACTTAGTTCTGTATTCAAATTATTATACACGATAAATCTAATAATTGATGGACATTGAAATTAGCATTCGTTTGTATTCGGAAATGAGATGATTGTCGTGGGACATTAAGAAAATAGTTGTACTATAAATTAGTATGGATTTTATTTTAAATATTCAGTCAGGAAAAAAATCTGTGATAAAGTTATTTTCACAGCAAAATTATATTGTTTGATCAACAGGATTATACAATCAGCATATAAAAAAGCTTTTATACAAAAAATATTACAGACTTCCAAATAAAAACACTACAAAGTGAAAAACTAATTTCTCTTTTGAAGTCGGTAGTATTTTTATGTAAGAGGTTTTTTTATTTTTCACATCTTAGTTGTACCTAATAGGCAAATTGTCTAGCAAAGCACCTATAATGCCAGTACGTATATAGATTACTCGAATATCATGAAACTTGAACATAACCGGTGAAATGAGATTATACCAATGTGAACTGTATCAATCTGCATACCCCTTTAGAGCGAACTGGCGTGATGCTATGTTATGTTAATGGTATAAACAATAAACAGACATAAGATTGCAGCAATCCCGAGAGACTTGCCGTCATTTATTGAAGAATTCTGTTGTGTATCTTCGAAGTTCTTCATCAGATCTTTACCAACGTTTCGAAATAGTCCAATTCAATTGTACTATTTCGAAATAAACATCTTTCAAACAAAAAAAGAGTTATGTAAATCCGTTTATATATGACAAAGTTATGCTCGGATCCACAAAATATATATATATATATATATTTACATCTGAATTGAGAATCTCCTCTTTTTTAGAAAGTCAGATAATAAATCAAAATAATTTAATAAATCACATCTTTTTATCAACCTGCCCAATTTGTGATGGTTTTATGCAGAAAACCATCACAACATTAAATTGACCGGGTATATAAATATTGATAAATCTGATTTTCTTTGAAATTTCCAAATTTTTCCTATTAAAACCAACTAGTTTTTGCGGTTTGGTACGGAACCCAAAATGTGCGAAGTCCGACACCCACTTGGCCGGTTTTTAGCATATTGCCTTCTCATAATGGGCATTTTTCAATTTGTCTGGACATTATGAATAATGCCGTATTAATCACTTGGTACGAGTGTGTAACACATACATTTGTCAGTAATTGTGTAGCTATGCTCAAAACTACTTAGAAGCTGATATTTTATGAATAGTTTCATAAATTTCTTGTTGATCTTTTAAGTTTTCCATTTGTAACTAAAAACGAAAATTATTAGATGAACTTTAAACACACTCAGAGGTTATCTCTACAATTACTGTATAATTAATACATATAATAATTAAACCTTACTTAACTTTAAGGAGAGTAATCTTCAAAGGAGAGAGCTTGAACTTAGACCTAAGACCCTTTGAAGAGCGAACCTTTATTAGATCTTCACTCTGTTTGATATGTCAAGTATTCATCTTGAAGGCTGTATTGTGGAGTCTTAATAAAACAAAACATGATATATTAATATTTAACTTGTAATATGATAGTACTAGCACTCCGCCCGCGACTTCGTTCGCGTGGTTTCGTATTTTATCAAACAGATGACTTTACTATGTGCAGTTAAAAATAAGCTATTGTTAAATCAATAAAAAAATGGGTATCGTGGTAATCTAGAGTTTATTGTTCTGGGACGATTCGTTATTAGACTTAAAAAATAATACATTTAAGGTTAACGCCACAAAGTAAAATCCCCCTCTTAAAACTTAATATCGTATTTTTGCCCCGTTGAGGGTCGAGTTTTTAACAACCTAAATATGTCATACACACTTTTCTTCTCTTTTTTGTTTTTCGTTTATGTTAGTCAGATTGTGCTGTAAGATTCCTCAAAAAATCTTTAACAGCCCTTAACCCTGTCTGGAGTCCAAAGTCGTAGGTAGTTTTAAAAAACTGTTTATGTCAATTTTGATTATTTACTTTATGCCCAAGGAATAAGATTTTTCATACAAATTTATTACCCCTTTTTCACCCCCTTAAAGGTTCATTAAAAACGAAACCCTGTGCAGTACGATTCTTAGCAAACTTTAACACCCGCTAATTCATATTTTGTTTCGAAAAACTCATAATGACAACCTTATATATTTACTTAAGTTGGTATTTATGTTATGTTTCAAGTTTATTAAGCCAAGACATTAAATTCTTCTAAAAACTTTAAGATCCGCTAGATCATATTTTGGGGGATGTTTCGACAATCTAAAAATACCTACCTATTTGTGCCAAGTTTCAAGTTTATTAACACAAGAAATAAGATTCTTCCATAGAAACTTCAACAGTTCTTAAATCGTCTTTTGGGGGTAGTTTTGAAAACTGATAATAATAACCTTTATTATTTATTTAGGTTACTTATTATATCTGCCAAGTTTCAAGTTTATTCACCCAAGAAATAAGATTATTTCACACAAAATTGAATTCCCCCTAAATCGTCTTTTGTAACGTCGTCTCATGTTATAGGGCGGTGAGCTTATTGCCATCCACCGGGTACAAATCCACACTCCAGGGTTCTACTATAAATTTCCATATGAAAGAAAAACCCAATAAAACTTTGCCCGACCCGGGAATCGAACCCAGGAACTCATGCTCAGCAGTAACACTTACAGATAAAATATAAAATCATGATCAAGAATAAAACACTAGCCCGTTATTGTTCCACTGTAAGGCAAATACTCCAAGGAAAGTCCTTCTCTGTATGCACAGAGTAGGACTACACAAAGCAAACTAACTTACAATACTATTATTTTATTCTAAAACATCAAAACGGTCAGTATGAATCAGACATAAAACCGTACAACTTCACAGTATTCCAGAATTATTTCCCGTAAAATTCATGAAAGGAATACTTCATGTGACGTTTTAAAAAGATACGTGTCGGTGTCGGAAAAACCTCATTTATTATACACCAGAGCCAGCTAAGCGCGGAAGCGAAGCTCTGCGGGCACTTGGAGTATTTTCACGCATTTTACACCTATTGGTATGCTGACTCAATTCTGTGTAGGGAGGTAAAGTGACCGATGTATTGTGTGGAAGACGGATGTAGTAGAATAAATAACGGTCATAGTAGGTATCTAATTATTTGGAGACAATATTTGGGCCACTAAGCAACTATTTATTGAATGTTGACGACACCTTTGGCACAGGTCACATGGTTGAAGTTTCGGCTGCTCGCTGCATGTCGCGGGTTCGATTAACGCACGGAATAAATATTTGTATAGTCTACAGATATTTGTTTCGGATCTGGGTCTTCGTGTATTCATTTATTTAAAATAAGCACACCAACCGCACTGTCACTTACAATTCAAATAAAATAACAACTAAAATCGGCATTTCAGTAACCATGCAAATTACAGGTATGCATAACATTGACACAATTAATGTTAGAGACAAAGAAACATCAGAAAGTGTGTCCCAGTAGACCTAAATCTAGAACACTACAAAAATAAAACAAATTGAGCTATATAGACGTACATTGTTCGCACTGTTTATATAGGGAACGTCTGTATGAAGCGAAACTCATAGAGAAAACATCGATAGGGTAATCCGTCAAGTTGGACCTTCCATATAGCCTTGCCATACGTGTCAGGGGACTAATAAAGTTAGTACTTAAGGTTCAATTAAAAATGCGATGATGTCGCTTGCTAAGTTGGCTAGTCCTAAAGCTTAAATAGTTTATCAATTGCGCATCTATGGAACCATTTATAACTTTGTGCAGTATGAGTAAGTCAGAATTGATTCGAGTATGTGAGTTTTTATGTTGGTAACCGCACCCACAATACAGGAGAAATTCCTAGTTTTGGTCAAGGTAACCAAACAAAAAAAAAACCACAACCAAAAGACTAGTTGCCTATTAAAGTTTCGCTACGATGCGATCATACCCTTCATAATTAAACATATTGTTTTTTAGTTGTAAGTTCAATTATTATTTTTTGTTACCTTAAGACATTCAAATCATTTCTCTAGGTCTCATCAAGATTGATTGCCTCAACGATTTTCTGATGGTCGCAACTGTTGGTTCTGGTTTTCATTAGAAGTTGCAGTAGCTGGGAATAATGTGGTGGGCTTAGGAAGGTCAAGACAAGTTGTATAATGGCAATCATTTCAAAATTATTCACCATCCTTATAAAAGCATCATTTACTTACACTTTATTACCTAGTCTAGTAGTTATTTTAGTTTTTGTATTGTTAACAAAAACTAAAACAAAATTATTACAGAGCCGCTCGCGTGCACCGCACTAACAAAAACCAATTTATACAAACAATGTCACACAAATCTGGTTATGAAGCCAGGGAGACGCGCCGGACGTAACCAAGTTAAAACTTTGCATAAGCACGATAATGTTTTGTAACTTCCTCTTTAGTGTAACGAAATGGATATTAAAATGTTTGAGTTTGTTTATTGGGAATGTAATGGATTGTGTTGTATTACGTGGTTTATTGGTATTTAATGTGTTAAATTGTTGTAAACAATATAACGAATGTGTATATGAATGCAGATAGGTATTCTATATGCTCTTGAAAAAGTGTCATTACATCAGCGATGGCAATTGACGAAATGCCAAAATGTAAGGGTTATTTGTCATTTGATTACGTGACATTTTTGACATTTTACTAATCGCTATCGCAATCGTTGACAGAATGACACTTGCTAGGGCCTTTTGTTCAGGTGTTATGAAACAGTTTAGGTAAGGTTCTATATAAAAGCGTCGCGATAGTGATTGGTAAAATGTCAAAAAAATATGAGATTGACAAGAGCTATCGAAATGTCAAGTGATCGACTCTTTTCATTTTGGTATCGACCACAGATATAAATGTAACTAGATGACGCGACTGTATGTACTTCGCGTGTCAACAAATGGAGTAAAATTACGATCAGTGATCGTAACTTGAGTTTTTCATTTAGCATTATCGGCACTGGAAATCCATCGAAATTTAAACAAATGCCTAATTATGCCATATTGAGCAGTAAAGACTGTATAGATAAAGTTGGCCGAGGCATTGGAAATGTTTTCTTTCATTGGTAAGTAAATTTGTTTTTAAATTGTGTGTGAAAATGTGGTACGCTTGGTTTTCATACAGATGGAGGGATTTGCGTAATCTAGTTAGATTCATGTCTGTAGTATCGACAATACCCATCACCGAGAGATCTGGTGTGTAATTTCTACCAAAGGAAACAACTAGGGCTTCTTTATCAAGACCATGCATTTGTTGTAGTTATAGTTATCTCTTTGATATTACCAGTTTGACGTGACCAGCTTAGGGAGAATTTCACAAAAGAAACTGAAAGCGATCTACACATTTAAATCGCATTGTAAGTGCCAATATACCACAACAATGAAGACATTGACACCGATAGCCCTTGAAGTCGGTTTAGGTGAAATTTACCTTAATTCAATAGGCTGATCCAATGATTAGAGCTTAACTGCCTGATTAAAATAAAGAAGAAATCTTACTTTACCAAACCATCGTAGATATTCTTATTCCATGTAGATAAAATGGACTTCGCTATAACGAAATAGGTCACGTATCAATGAAGCCTTATATAACGAAACGGGCAGGCCTCTGAAGCCACAAAATCCTAGTGAAGTATCCCGAACCTAAACAGTAAACTAAGCAGATGATCCTAACATGAAAAGGATACATTGGATCTTTAGATGTCATCCACACCAGGCTAATGGTTTAGCCTACTTTGGAGTTTGGTTCTATTCAACATTAATAAATGAGACTTTACTTAGGATATTATTTCAATGATACTTCATTCGAACAAATTTTATTTCTTTTTTTTTAGTTCTTGAGTATGCAGTATTTTTAAAGAAACATTTCAAGTAAAATATGTTTGGCCTTGTTTGTCGGTCTAAATTTACTACCGAGCATGAAATCCCGGGTCAGATATAACCTTATTTGGTTTTTCTATCTGGATTTTCTCAAGGATTTGTGTCCGGTTGATGGCAACAGGATTGCCCCCTAGATGAAATGTTGGTGAAGAATAGAATATACTTTATTGTACACCAAAAACTAAAGCTACACATCTCTTTTAATTATACTATATTTATAATTTAATACTTATTTATATTTTAATACTTATTTCTACGGGTACAAAGGCGGCCTTATCACTGACAGCGATATCTACCAGACAACCTTTGGATGGACGTTAATAACTTAGAATAAAACAGGGGGTAGTCTGTGGTGTTGCTACATTAAAATATAAATATGAAAAAAAGAAAAAAAAAAATATATATATATACATTACTGTATACCAAGTATCAAGTATCTTACCTGTATATATGTAATTTTTAACCAACTGCCCAAAAAGGAGGAGGTTCTATGTTCGACTGTTTGTACTTTTTTTTTGTCACCGATTTCTTCGTCAATTGTGGACCGATTCTAAACATTCTTTTTGCGTTAAAAGTGTATTATCTCGAGATGGTCCCATTTTCATCAAGTCAGAATTTGATGATGTGATCTCATGGCAATCAAGGGAACTACTCAAATATTATAGGCATACATATAGCCATTTTGGTATTTTCGTCAAAAATGTAATCATTTGCAGAAATCTGCATATTAGAAAGTATCATTTGGTGAAGTGGAACTTTTGAAGAAGACCAAAGTGGTCACTGGAACTTCTTAATGATAAGTATGGAACAGGTATAAGATATCGCGAACAGTTAACCGACTATGATGAAGAAAATACTTATAAATTAATGGTTCTGATAAAAATGGTACGATCGAACTGATCTGATAATGAAGTCGGAAGGTAGGCATTGGAACTCCGAAATTTAAGAATGTATAATAATGTATGTATATGTATGTAGTCGTGTTTGGGCTTATCGGCATCAACATGAAATGCACTTTGGCTATAAATGATTTTCACGGTAATTTGAGGTAATTACTAAAACTAAAAACATTTTAACGAAATAATTAAACCGACTTCCAAGACAAAAAAACTACTAAGCGAAACATTACTTTTTTCCGGAAGTCGCAGTTGAAAAACAAAAAAAAACAATAGGTTCTAAAGGCACTGACTTCGGAAAAGAAAGTAATTTTTCGCTTTGTAGTGTTTTGAAGTCAGTTTAATTTTTTTGTTATCTTTCTAATCTAATACCTATAAACGAGTAATTCGATTAATTATATATTAATGTAATCTGAATCTTGGAAAAGGCTGCAACGATTTTCATGAAATTTAGTATGTAGACGGTTTCGGGGGCGATAAATCAAGCTAGCTAGGTTTCATTTTAAGAAAACGTCGTTTTCTCTATTTTCACTCGAGCAGATCTCGGTCGCCCAGGTATAATATACTGTAAAAAAAAATTCTATCTATAGCAGGGCTTCAAAGTTTGTTTACTCTCCGTGAGTTCATATACACAGATTGTTTGCTTTCTCTCCGTTATGCTAGCCATGAATGTAAATATGAACCTTATATTATAAATAGCGAGATAGACTCATATCCACTATGAAGGCCAAAAGTTTAAACATTTTAGGTTAGTTTACCTACCAAACCAAGGTCTTAACCACATCAGCTTTACTCTAAACAGGAAATAACTCAAACTTTACCAATAAAACAAAGGGTTTTCCAATGTAGCTGTGTGCGGAACCCGCTGATTTAATGGGGTCATCTATTGTTCGTATGTATAATGGATATGATAGGTTTGTCCTATGTCCAAAAGGTAGGGTACTGTTACACCTAATTTCTAGGTTTTTTACAATGTTTTGTGACAGTAAGGTTCTTTGAGAATGATGATGATGAACGTCATCATAACTTTCAGCATATTGGTCTATCAATCTGCCAACTCCTTTTTCAACTATGTTTTATCTGATTGGATGACGTTGAATACATACAACCGATCACATATACAACCCAATGAAATATGTAAGTAGGCAAAAAAGAGGTGACTCACAAAATACCTGTTTTTCCAGTGACATCACGAGCGCAAAAATAGAGTTTTAGGGTTCCGTACCCAAAAGGTAAAAACGGGACCCTATTACTAAGAATCCACTGTCCATCTGTCTGTCTTTAACCAGGCTGTATCTCATGAACCGTGATAGCTAGACAGTTGAAATTTCACAAATTATGTATTTCTGTTACCGCTATAACGGTACGCTACGCTATTTCTGTACGCAAAATACGCGCTTAGACGTGGAGTTGCGGACACCAGCCCGTATTAATCTAATCTAATCTAATCTACTGCTATAACAACAAATACTAAAAACATAACAAAATAAATATTTAAATGGGGCTCCCATACAGCAAAAATGATTGTTTTGCCGTTTTTTGCAATAATGGTACGGAACCCTCGCAAGTCCGACTCGCACTTGACCGGTTTTTTTTTCTACAGGTTTTCCAGTCTTAATATAAACTTTGGTGTAGATCATATTGCGGTGTAGCTATATTCAAAATTCCATCTAAATCCATTCAGGCCGTTGGGGTATATTGATTAACAAATATCTAAATATACAGAATTTCACACATGCAATAAAAGATTGCTTTTTGCCTTAACCAGACAAGAATTTATTACTATTAACCAATAGGTACTCGTAATTCATAATATGCCCCTTTTCTTCAACAAAATAATTTACTAAAACCAGCTACTTCAATGATAAATGACAGCCAGTTTGCGAAACCGTTATTCGGTTAATAACGGGGCATGGGTTAAGAACGCCAGATTAATATCTCATCGCGGGTGGAACCGTGAGAGGGTACCTTAATGTGGTATCGGTATATTTTATGAATTATGGCGTGGCTATTTTATTGTAGTTGGAAAGGTTATTAATTGGGAATCGTAAGTGTTGATAGCTTTATTTTGCAATTATTGAGTTAAAATGGAACCTTATATTACAAAGCTTGATTTACATGTGATAATGATACCAAAACGTGTTTTCACGCGTTTGGAAATTGTTGTATCGAGCTTATTTGGGGGGTATGTACACGTTTCCTAACGTAAAAGTCTAGGTTTGGGAAAAACATTGACTTTCCAATTTCCACTTAGACAATATCAAATGTTCTGACCGGTTACTGTGTGGGTACCTACTGTAGAGCATCGGACGTTATCATCACTTTTGGAAAGCCAGTACATTATTAAAAGCTCTAAAAGGCTAATCGTCTAGGTTTTTGCGCTAGTTATTTCAAACTTTATGATAGCGAGAAGCATATAATTTACCGACAAGGGACTTTTATTAGTGGCCAACATGTGCCCTGAACTATAATGCCCTTTACATTTGAAGCAACTAAATTTAAATTGCGTCGATAGCTCAAATCGCGCACGTATTTTCAAAAAAAAATTGAAATGCCTATTTGTCGAATTGCATCACATTGCGTCCGTGTGCACATACATACAATTTTACTTTAAACATCGCTTATCGGTGTGATATAAATCGAATTGCATCGCGCCATCAGGAAATGCACCAACAGTACATAATAACAATGATGAAATTAAAAGTTGCAACAGAATAAAATGGAAAGAGACAGGTGGCTTATGAAATTTCACAAATTTCTATTTAACAATTATGCAGTGAGTGTAAAACAGGGGGGTTACCATAAGCTCTTAGAGTAAGGTTATTTTGAGTGTGTGTAAGGGACAGATGTATATGACTTGTATACATGTTTCCCTAACGCACACTTAAAATACTTACTAATTTCATAACGTCATCTCTGTAGTCTGTACCCACCAAACCGTTAGGCAGAAGTCATCATCATTTCAGCCAAAAGACGTTCAATGCTGGACATAGACCTTCCCCAACCGTCGCCACAATGATCGGTCCTGTGTGTTTCGCTTCCATCGAACTCCCGCAGTTTTGAACAGGCCATCGCTCAACCTAGATGGAGGCCTTCCAACGTTGCGTCTTTCAGTACGCGGTCGCCACTCTAGAAATTTTCTGCTCCATCGGCCATCCGTTCAGCGAGCAATGTGCCCTGCCCGCTGCCACTTAAGTTTGGCAATTCTTCGGGCTATGTCGGTAACCTTGGTTCTTTTGCCGATGTCTTCAATTCTGATTCGATCGCGCAAGACCCTCACTCCATTGCCCTTTAGGCGACATTAAGCCTTCTGATGGGGCACATTGTGAGCGACGACGCCTCTGTTCCGTAAGTAATCGCTGGCAACACACACTGACAACATAGACTTTCGTCTTGAGACACTGTGGTAAGTTGGACGAGAAAATACCGCGCAACTTTCCGAACGCTGCCCACCCGAGTCGGATTCGAAGGTTGACCTCTTTCTCAAAATTAGACCTACCTAACTGAATCGATTGGAACAGTAAGACATAATCGTCCACAACTTCGAGTGTAGAGTCTCCGACTTTCATAGGAGTGGGTGCAAAATGGTTATTCACCATCACTTTGGTTTTGTCCATGTTTATTTTTAGACCTACTATTTCGGAAGCTCTACTGAGGTCATCGAGCATTGTACTGAGGTCCTCCTTGGTCGCTGCCATGACCAATATATCGTCGGCAAACCGAAGGTGAGTGATGTACTCACCATTGACGTTGATGCTTAGCCCTCTCCAGTCGAGGACCTTGAAGACATCCTCCAATGCAGCAGATAACAGTTTCGGAGATGTGAAGTCTCCCTGTCTCACACCTCGCTGCAGAAGTATAGGTTCTGAGGTCTGATCTTGTAGTTGGTCTAACATGTTGGTGTTTTTGTACAAACACTTCAGCACCTCGATGTACTGGTAGTCGATTTGGCACCGTTGTAGAGACTGCAGTACAGCCCAAGTCTCGATCGAATCGAACTTTGCCCAACACGGGATTTGAATCTAGGACCTCATGCTCGGCAGTTGCGGCTACTACGCAGTTAAACCAACGCGCAACATCTTTCTTACCTTCACTCCACAATACTCTCTTAACTGAGGCCTTAGTGCGAGTGTGTACACTAACTTGATCGCTTTTACTTAAATGTTCGCTGGTGTCCACTATTTAATTGTCACGAGACGGTGCTTATCAAGATTAAAATAGTAATTTTTCCCTCGAGACCTTATGAATATATTCCCAACGAGTACTAAAATAAAAATAGTAGTAAAAATTAGCGCGTACATCCACATTCGAGTAGACACAATCGTCCAGAGTATGCTTGAACAAAACTACCGTCGGCTTGCTTGGAATAAAACACGAGCTCATTTGGTATACAGCTCGGTGGAATAGCAGTAAGGATGCCATATAGAAAAGTTTTTGGAGCAGTGGAAATGTTGTTTTTCGAGAAAATTAAACTTAGAAAATAACCTAAACGTTATCATCTTCAGGTCGACTTCCCCATGCTTCCATGCCAACTTCATCAAGGTTTAATACGCGATGGTATCAATGTTCAGATTCAGCATTGCATAAACATGTGTTTACATACAACCAATAATAATAAGTGCATGCAGGATTACAATAAAAAATGGTTCAAACATGTTTGCCATATACTACGGCATGCAAAACTTAAAATAATTAATACATAATAAATAATAAACGAAATGATGAATGAATATATATAAATACTAATTAAATGAATCTAAAAAAATATCACAAATGTCAACAAAACAAAGTAAAACAGTGAAAATTCAAACTCAAAGCAAAAAAAGGTCATTAAGCGGACTTTTGGACCTCAACAATTTAAATTTACTCGAAATAAAAATTGATTCTACTGTAATTGATTTACCGCATAATTAAATAATAAAAAAAAACAAAAATATTAAGCAAATGTCAAATAACAATATTTTATTTTATCTTTCTTTTTCTATCGCTTGAGGGAGGACATCTTTCGGCTGATATGGTAATAATGATGTATACAAGCCATGTTAAAAATAAATATCAATTAATTGTCAAATAACAATAATTTAGGTCCATGTCAAATCATTGTAAAATTTCAATCTGATTTCAGATCAATGTAAAGCGTAATCCTAACAAATGGTGTTGTCAGCCTATTTCTCCGCCGGATGGCCAACACACAACACTTCTTCTTCCAATCCTTGTATACCTTTCGGTCACAGCCTTACAAAAAATACTTACGTAACTAAAATAGGTATTTAAAGTAGTTACGATATTGTGCTTATGATTTAGGTCTGTAATAGTACGATTCAGTTTAATGAACATTTTGGAATTATTTTCGTTAATTTATTACCATAGCTGATCTACACAGGTTTCAGTTGAAAGTTTTCTCTGTAAAGAAAGATTTTTCTGTGTGTTTTGACTGTGCAAGCTTTCTTTAATTTCAAATCCCCTGAAATTTTGTAAGAACCTAATCATTTGCGTATCAGTCAACACTTTGATAAGTTTTAAAATATTCCTTGTTATTCTAATTGATCTTGTACCACCTTTTAAGTCGTTACTATTTGATGTATTTATCTACCCACTTAATTAGTAGTTTTTATTCTTGTAATGCTACCAACTCATTTTCACACCATTTATGTACATGTTCCCATATTCCTCACTTTTTTTTTTTTACATGATACAATTTATTTTATTTAAGTATACATACACATGTCACCATGCAGTATAAAACTGATTTACATCCGTCACCTCACACATCAGGTCCAGTTGAAAACCAGCGTCAGGCACTAGTTGTCTGACATTTTTGCTGAACTGGGCCTTTTTGGCGCAGCCGTGAGGCACACTTTCCTGCTGATTTCATACGTCAGACTTTACAGTTTTACTTTTTATTTTATTTGTATTTTATCTGATGTATGTGTTGTATATGTATGTATATGTTGTGTGTCTTTTAGTCTGTGCTAAATAAATGTTTTTTCTTTCTTTCTTTCTTTCTTTCTTTCTTACTAGTCAAACAATAAATTCCAAAAGACACCTTGTAATGGCACTAAATATAATAAACAAGCCTTACACTCATTTATCACGTGGAGTTTAAACTATCCAGCATAACTCCTACTTCCATTCCAAACATTTCTTAATCCCAACGTGTTGACGATGGCAACCCTATATACAGCTGGAACGCTAGTTACACCAGAAACGTTTCTTGCCACGACAGGGGTTTCCTGTCCAAGGATATATTGCAATTTTCACGTTTGCCATACTGCCTTACCTGTTTGTGTGGCGAATAAAATACGTAGTTTGTTTGGTGGTGATACTTATGGTAATAGAAGTTTTCCTTAAGTTTTTTGATTAATCGTTAACATTGTTGTTTGATTAGTCTTCCAAGCTTGGTGGTTGATAACATGGATATGCTTTAATTCAAACCATATCCAAGCATTCACAGATTGATATTATGGATAACTTCTTTATTTTTTTAAATTGCTTGATACTCGTAATGTAAAACTTTTACCTAACAATCGTAATTGAATGTAAGAAATAGAACAGGTCAAAGAGGCGGAAGTGGCGGTACATAAAGGCAGTATTGTACCTATTTATCACGACTAGCTCCCGTGGTTGCAAAGCCCAGTAGAAATCGACTATAAGAAAGGCTAAAATTGCAAAGCTTGATGTAGTTTTGTATTTTTGGGATGTTTTATGGACCAGTTAGGGTAGTGTGAATCCAAATTTGCAACTTCAAAATACATCTGCTAGCTGCGCACCTCGCAAAAACTTCAAAATTTTGGGACGTAACTATTTTCTAAAATTCTTAAACTATGCGTTTTCGACAGACAAGATACCGCCGTACTTTTTAAAAGTTCATTAAATTTGCAACAATTTAAGCCCAACCACATCTCTATAAACCCTGTACGATGAAGCTATGACCTTCTCAAAATCATAGCCTGCAAATGTAAGAAAGGAACCCTCCTTTGTGTATGGTGCCTGATAGCTGTAGCTTGGTCCCTATATTTAACATAAAAAAAGTACGGAAGCTTTATTGTTGAAAAATGCATAGTTTAAGACTTGTAGAAAAGTGAAAAATTACCCAATATTTTGCTGTATTTCGAGCGGTGCTCAGCTAGCACAAGTTTTACGAAGGTGTTAATTTGGATTTACACTACCCTTACTGGTCTATAAAACATACCAAAAATGTAGAACTACATCAAGCTTTGCGATTTTAATGCCGATTTCTACTGGGCCAGCAATGCCGTGGCGTATCCCACATACTGTATTTGTCTGAGATGAAAAGCAACCTTTGACATTCGGAGATGGTGCAGCTTCTATATTATAAGTGCAATTTTTCGATATCTAATTCGTACTTCCAGTGCTTACTTTTGACAAAATATATAGAAGCAAACAGCCAAACAATTTTACTTCTTGGTAAATTATAGTTAAGATTTTTTTGTACCTTTGTACCGTTTTTGTAAGACACTTTGTCTTAAATCATATAAACAAAAACACTCCATCCAATTACATTCAGTGAGACAGGACATTCCACAGATGTTATGTGACATTGTCCGCGCGCGTAATATCGCCAGGCACGTGGTGTAACGATCGCTCGTTAGCTCACGTCGTTACGATGCACTTTTGTGCCAGAGCAGTTGGTAAGCTGTTGACTTGAGAATTTGTAGGAAAAGATTCTAAGTTTTTTGAGAAATTAATGGTTGAAAATACTAAGAACAAGTGGCGGTGAAATGATGTTGAATATGTTCGCTTCAAGTTTCTCTTATACATAGGTAACAGTTTTTTTTATAGTTTCAACAAGCTTTTTGCCCACTCTAGATCAGATTTTAAGGTCAAATGGTTCTGGAGTGAGTTGGGCGTTTGTGTGTAGTATATTCCAACGAGGGTAGGCCTTATACTGAGGTTTAGTGAAGTTCGCGGGAATTCAGTAGACACGGAAAGCACATGGCATGGTTCCGGTGATACTAGAATGAGTATGTCCAGCAATGGACGTCTTTTAGCTATAATTATAGCTCAGCAGTCGGAACATTATGATGTTTATAGATAATGTTCCGACTAATGAGACACAGAACTCTTCTCTGTCAGATGTGGTGGACCATACCTTGGTACATGTTGTAGCATAAATGCTTTTTTGATTGGTTAAACAGGTTGGTTACATTTTTGAAATTTTCAAATTTCTTTTGACAAGAAAAGAGAAGATTTTTTTTTCTGGAGTAATTTCATTGTTAGAAAAGGCATTGCATACAAATCTTCAAAAATAATATTAATATTTTTATAGCAGATGTTAAAATTTCTGGAAGCCGACCCTAACATAGTTGGGAAAAGGCTAGGCAGATGATAGCAGCTGTTAAAAGAGTCGTTTTTTTTTAATGGTGAGCAATACGTTCAGACAGGCTCTTACGTCATAACACCAGTTTCTCTGGGCAAACTGCAACCTCTCTTTTAAAAAAGCTGGTGACAACTAAATTGTTATGAAAACTGGTATGTGACCTGGGTTCCTATTAACTATTCTTTGGAATGTCGCTTAGTCTGATATTTCAGACCCTTTTGTTTCATAATTTTGAACTTTCGGTTCCTTGTCTATAAATATCAGTTGATGGAAGCCGACTTCGGCCTTACCGTCCAAATAAAGCACATGCCCCCTTGTGTGCCAGCAAACTTCGTGGTTTCGTGCATGTTACAACAGGTTCCGTACCTTTTTTTCAACGGCCTGTGTTTTTGCTACGAGAACCGCGGTGCAGTTTCAGCCCGTAATCCAGCATTGGACTGGTACATCTGATTGCGGCTTTTTTGTCCCGCAAGGATCCCCGACGAGTGACTGAAGTATCATATTTTCATTTACATTTATTCTTGTCTGAAAAGAATTAACCTATTATTTAGGTTTTAGTTACTACCTGATGCTTAAGAATCTAACCGTTTGCAACTGCTTTGAGTATAGGCACGTGAGTCCAGTGTACTTTCAAACCTAGCTAAAATTTAATTCCAAAGTTTTTTTAATACTAAACATTTAAAATAGGTAACTAATATGTTATCGTTAACTGCGGTTTTTCTGTATTTTAAATTAATAGATTTTCAGTGTATTTTTATCTTAAAGCAAAATTAAACATTTTAACGTGGCGTTAAGTGTGTTTTCCTTTTTTTATAAAGCCACAATATAAGTGTGTTAAATTATTTTAGCCCAAGTCCTAAACTTACGAAGTCTTCCCCAAGCACACATACTAATGTCCGACCGTGACGTGAGCTGAATTACAAATTGTGTGCCTAATCGCTTACATCTTCGCTTAGCTTATCAAACAAATGATATTTGCGCTCCATCGCTAAATCTCAGCTTAGCATATCACGATAATTAATCTTTAATTACATGCACCCTTGGTTGACCGAAGTTAATTAGCAAAGGGATTTAGACAACAGGAATTTGTGTCCAAAAATTAAATATATAATGTCCTTGTAAGCCATATTTTTACAAGCTTTTTATTACCTTGCTTGCGTGTGTCTGGCAACTACTAATCGATTTTTCAAGCACTTCATGGCATCCGATTAAGCTGAAACTTGGCGTACGTACTTAAGTAACTTTAGAACCAGTGAAATAATATGGTACTATCACAGATAATATAATACTAATACAGATGCCTCATCTCATACAAAGAAACCGTGCTGACGTAACTAGCGTTTTTCGTCTGATTAATCTTATTAATTTTCTAAAACATCGATCGCGTTTGGTTACGTTCCGTTTACGGATATAGATCGTGTTAGCTTGCAAGTAAAAGGGTTTACTCGGTTCGTGACTACTTTTTTTTAAATATAGCGACGATTTGTTTAATAGTATTTTTGTGCACGTTTTTACAGTTTCATTGTACTAAAATTACAAACTTAAAAATCAATTAAGAGCCCAATATGCCTTAATTTTGTGTTAAGGAGAGTTAATCAAAGAAGAACATACATTTCTTATGATCTTCTCTATAAAATCTTAATATTTTACAAAACTCAATAACAAATCGGAGCTTATCGTGCCATCTAGTGCAATTTATTTGCACCAAATTTTTTTTCTTTCTTCGCGTTGGGTGCCCGTGGTACTATAAAGCTGATCAAATGATGGAGCTGGAAGGTAGCTATAGCAACTCCTCAATCAGACAAGATAACACCATCGTGTTAGGGCTCTTTGGATGTGTCTCTAAAAAGAGATATTATATGTAGTTCCCTTCAGTTAAAAAAGCTTGTTCTAAAAAACATTTTACTTAATACTTATTATTCATATGCTCATTGCTGAGAAGAATTATAGTCATTGTGATTTTGTAGCCGTCTCACTGATCTAAACAGATGGATAACTGACCTTAGAGAAGAGGGCTATGCGACTTTTTACTCAGAAAATGTATTTCTTTGTCACTACGGGAAATGAGAATGCAGCGGTTCTTCGCCGTAAATTGAAATATATCTTGCACAATTTTATTTGCATCTATTGATGTTTTTCATGACTCAAAGAGTATGTTAAGGAGTGGCTGGATAGGTCTAGATCGCTTTTATACACACCTTTCAAAGAGCAGATTATATTAGCAGACTCGTTTCTGCCAGCGGCTTTGCCCGCGTGATTGTCGAAAATTATCTCAAGGGAACATATTTCCGGGATATATGTGCTATTCCAGACTATAATCTAACTCGGTACCAAATTTTATCCAGATACGTCCAGTCGTTTGAGCGTGCAGAAGTAACAAACATACAAACACACACACTCACAAACTTTCACCTTTATAATATTAGTGTTATTTTTATAGCACTGTAACAGAAATTGTGGCAACAGTTAATTAATGTATAAACTAATTAGTTTGTTTATCAATAGGTTGTTTAATTTCTGTAAAAATCTATTATAAATAAATTCAAAACTACAAACACATACAGTCATCATTCCTTTGTTGTCCGACGCAACATTTACTGATATGCAATTAATTGAATCAGCGATAATGTACCCGCAGCATTAGAGCAGCATAATTGAATACAACTTAATCCAATTATGTGAACTGCACCAATTAATCGTTAAACGAGCGATATTATACAATGCAATGTACGCACATCGGTGTAATGTATGCGACTAGGCGTAGATTGTGCGATAAGGTCGATTGTGTACGTATAAATAAATAATTTTCCATGATATGTAGAGGCATGATGAATGGGTATATAATTGTTTGTATGCATGTAACAGTCCCATTGCGAGACTTTTTCTTTTGGGGATGGAAAAATGGCTTTAGTATTTTTTCATACAGAGAAAAAATGGCTTTTAGTTAGACAGATGTGCTGCGGGTTTGAGCGATTAGGATAAAAAGCTTGTTTCATTGGCAATGGCCAACCTTTGGATCAGAAGTGGGTAGGTCTGTTTAGTCATAGCAGTAAACCTTCCAACCTAAATATAATATGCCAGCCTGTCCCATTACAAGGTAATGGATTCTTCTTATACAAAGAAAGTACGAGCATTAATTACAACACTTGCTAAAGGCGGGCTGGTGTTTTGAAACGTATCAATTAAGAAAGTACATAATTTGAAAAAGTCACATTTGTATTTCATCGTTCATAATTTCAGCCGAAAGACGTCCACTGCTGGACATAAGCCTCCCCCAGGCATCGCCACATTGACCGATCCCGAGCGTCTCGCATCCAGCACCTTCCCGCAACTTTAACCAGGTCATCAGTCCACCTAGTGGGAGGCCTTCCAACGTATCGTCTGCCGGTTTGCGGTCACCATTCCAGAACTTTTCGGCTCCATCGACCATCCGTTCTACGAGCAATGTGCCCTGCCCACTGCCACTTAAGTTTGGCAATTCTTCGGGCTTTGTCGGTAACTTTGGTTCTACTGCTGATATCATCAATTCTGACGTGATCACGCAAGGAAATTCCGAGGATAGCCCTCTCCATTGCCCTTTGGGTGACTTTGAGCTTTCTGATAAAGCCCATTGTTAGCGACCACGTCTCGGTCCCATAGGTAGTCCCATATCACTGGCAGCACACACTGGTCATAGACTTTTGTCTTGAGACACTGCGGTAAATTGGATGAGAAGATACCACGCAACTTCCCGAACGCCGCCCAGCCGAGTCGGATTCGACGGTTGACCTCTTTCTCATTAATTAGACCTACCCAACTGGACCGTTTGTCCCAAGTAGACAAAATCGTCTACAACTTCGAGTGTAGAGTCTCCGACCTTGATAGGAGGGGTGCAACATGGGCATTCACCATGACCTTGGTTTTGTTCACGTTCATTTTAAGAACCACTCTTTCGGAAGCTCTACTGAGGTCATCGAGCATTTTACTGAGGCTTTCCAAGGTCTCAGCCATGACCACTATGCCGTCGGCAAACCGAAGTTGAGTGATGTACTTGTTGTATGTGGCTTGCGACTTGAAAAACCAAAAGGCCGTAAGCCTCGTATTTTAGTTAAAGACGTCCCATCCTCAATGGAGGACAGTGCCTTTTTGCATGCGTTGTACTGCCAAAACATTAAAGACGAGTTGTCATTAAAAGAAGACGAATTTATTAAATCAACGAAAATCATACGTAGGCGTTCGTTAGACAACGGTCGGAAATGGATAGGCATTGAACTCGAGTCCGCGGTCCGGAAACATTTAGTCTCGACCAAGGATAAATTGTTTATTGATTGGGCGACTTGCCGTTTCATTGATGATGTCGATGTAGTACGTTGTGCACATTGTCAACAGTTCGGTCATGTTAAGAAACACTGCACTATTAAATCACCTACCTGCGCTAATTGCTCTGAGACACATGAAACCAAAGACTGTCCGCATAAAGACAATTTAAATTATATACCGTCTTGCGTGGCGTGTAAACGCTCTAAGAAACCGTCTGACCATCGATGTGGATCGGATGGGTGTGCCACTTATAAACTTAAACTCGAACAACTTATCCTCAACACCAACTACTAAAATAATGGATAGATTAACAATAGGACAATTAAATCTCCACAACGATAGGGTAGCGACTTCTGAACTTGACAAACTAATTATCGATTATAACTTAGATATCGTGCTTGTTCAAGAACAATATCAAAACGCGCGTTTACGTCACAAAGTAGTACAGTTGGATGGCAAAGCACGAGCTGGAATTTACGTGGCGCATTCTTCTAACTTCACAGTAACGTCTTTGCGTAATCTAATGACACCCCATTGTGCCGTTGCGGAGGTCTCATCGTCTTCTTTTAAAGTTTACGTTGTGAGTTGCTACTTTCAATATTCAGACCCTGTTGCTCCTCATATACATAATCTCCGTCACGTCTTGCAGTCGCTCGCGGGCTGCAAAGTTATCGTTGGCGCTGATGTGAATGCGTCATCATCACTCTGGTATGGCAAAGTTCGGTCTACGGATTATGAACGACGCTGCGCTGTTGAAGATTTCATTGCTGAAATGAATCTGACTATTCATAATACCCCTGAAGCACCACCAACTTTTTGCAGCCAAATGGGCGAATCTTGTATTGACGTCACACTTTCTAGTGCAGACGTACGCTTGGATAGGTGGCGTGTCCTACCGGACGCGTCTTGTAGTGATCATCGCTTGATCGTGTACGAATTTGTTCCAGTTTTTACTCAGGGTACGTCACATGTCATTGGTAACTTTAGGTATAAATGTAAGGGTGCGAATTGGGAATTCTTTAGCTCGCTTGTTGCGTCTCACGCCAAAGACTTCACTCGTGATGGGTTTTCAGCTGAAGAAAGTGCTGAAATTATGTCAGACACCTTCACTTACTGTGCTGACATTGCCATTGGTCGTGGATCTTTGACCAATATACGTAGATGTGATTGGTGGTGTGACTACCTAACTGAACAGCGTAAAAATTATCGCCGAGCGCGTAAAGATCTTAACAAGCTTAAAAAACGTAAGGTTACCGGTGACCCTCTTTCCATTGCGTTAAATACGTTTAGACTTGCCAGGTCCCGCTACAGAGCATCGGTGGAAAAATCAAAGGGTAATTTATTGCGTAAAGTAGTAGAAAAATTAGATAAAGAAGGTCCGTGGTCTCCTTTATATCATGAGTTTAAAGCCAATCGATCAGTCGACCTCGCGTTTGTTCAGAATATTAAAGTAAATAATAAACACACTACCGGTATTGAGGAAACAACTGAAGTTTTGCTGAATACTCTTATACCTGATGACGTACTGGCTAATGACAACGAATACCATCAACAGATCAGAGCGTGGGCAGCTGTACCACCTGAATCACCAGCGTCAGACCTTCCATCCACTGACGAATTTATTAACGTTGTCAAGAGGTTACCACTCAACAAGTCATCAGGTGAAGATAAAATATCTAATCGGATGATTATAGAAGCGTGTAAAACAGCCGGTGATGCGATTTTAACCGTTTACAACCGTTGTATTGCGGAGGGCGTATTTCCTCGTATTTGGCGACGCGGATTTATACGAGTAATCCCGAAAAGTGGCGACAAACCCCCGGACGACCCGAAGTCGTACCGGCCCATAACATTACTTCCATGAAAACTCCTGGAGCGCCTTATCGTTCCACGGTTGCTACCGGACGGACCAAAATTTCATAATAATCAATTCGGTTTCACTATTGGAAAATCGACTGTAGACGCGGCCCTTACTGTTAGGAAAATAGTTAATACATCTGAACATAAGTATGTAATTGGGATTTTTCTAGATATTTCTGGGGCTTTTGATAACGCATGGTGGCCAATGCTATTACTTAAAATGAAAAATCGAGGCTGCTATAGAAATATATACAATTTAGTTTACTCTTACTTTTTAAATGGTTCCGCGAAACTCAAACTCGGCCATCATTCCATGTCGAAGTCTCTCACCATGGGATGTCCTCAGGGTTCGGTTATTGGTCCACCTTTATGGAATTTAGGCTTTGATGATTTCCTCGCGATTCCGCTTCCAAGCGGCTGCTCATTAACCGGTTACGCGGACGACGGTCTTCTGCTCATTCAATCAAGTACTCGAGCTGGACTCGAGAACTTGGCTGACACTTGCCTACGATTAATATCTCAGTGGGGCGATCGTAACCGCCTGACCTTTGCTCCGCATAAAACTTATCAGCTCATTTTGAAAGGTAATCTTAAATCGTGTCCTACTATTAAATTTAATAACGTTCCGGTAAAAAGGAAGCAGTCCGTGTGCTATCTTGGTCTTGTGTTAGAAAGGAATTTTGCATTTATAGATCATATTAAAATCGTCGGTGAAAAAGCAAAAAAGAACTTCTATGCCTTAACGAGAATATCTAAATCTACGTGGGGTCTGTCTTTTTTGACTTTAAAGACTATTTATGGGGCTACTTACTTGGGTTGTATCTGCTATGGGGCGCCTGTTTGGGCTGATAGGGCCACAATAGGGGCGGTACGACGTAAGTTACTTCAGAGTCAGCGTTTGGCTTTGATATTCTTATGCAAAGCATACAGGACGGTTAGTACTGAGGCCTTACCGGTACTTGCTGGCGTACTTCCGGTCGACCTTGAAGTGCAGCGACGTGCTGCAATGTACTATTCCGCAAAAGAGACCATGGACGCGGACTTTTTAACGCGGAGTGACCGTGCCAAAATCTCTAGATTATTTAAACCACATATTGACGTCTGGGAGGAACTTTTATCCGAATGGCAATGTAGGTGGGATAATTCCATCAAGGGCCGACACCTCCAATCCAATTCTTTCCATCCGTTCGCGTGCGGCTGGCCAGGACGTGGCTGGAGGTGGATCACTGTGTTGCCCAATTTCTCACAGGGCATGGTAACTTTAAAAGTAAATTATTTTCCTTCAAGCTTGTTGCCTCGCCATTATGTCAGTGTTCTACATCTGACTGTGAATATATACAATCTGCACATCATATCTTATGGGAGTGTATTCTTTGGCAGAATGAACGCAATACTATGTTGAATAATGTACAGGCTGTATCAGGAGCCGTTTACTATACGGACCTTGTGGAAACTAGAACAAATTTCCGTGCGTTCAAGCGCTTTTGCCATACCTATTATTGGAATCAAATATAACAGCTCACAATGTTAGGACCCATTAATATTAATGCAAATTTTTATCCGTGGCGCTTGGCAACTGGGCTTATCCCAGTTGTAAACGACCCTTTGTGCCTATTGGTCTTGTTTGTTCTGTCTCCTGCTTGATATGGAGGGAAGTGGAAATTTGTGTTTTTCTTACTCCTCCATTTTCTTTTCTGATTAATTTCGTTGCGGGATCCAAGACAGTTAAATTCATTCTCCGGGACTTCGTCGAGCTTCATTGCCTCGGCGCTTTTCTGGTGGTCGCCACTGTTGATTCTGGCTTTCAGGAGTTGCAGTGGTTTGGGAATAGTGCGGTGGGATTGTCCCAATTAAGAGTGATGTACTCACCATTAACGTTGATGCCAAGCCCCCTCCAGTCCAGAACCTTGAAGACATCCTCTAGCGCAGCAGTGAACAATTTCGGAGAAATGACGTCTCCCTGTCTCACGCCGCGCTGGAGAAGGATTGGTTTCGAGGTCTGATCCTGAAGACGGACTGACATGGTGGCGTTTTTGTACAAACACTTCAACACCTCAATGTACCGGTAGTCGATCTGGCACCGTTGAAGAGACTGCAGTACAGCCCAAGTCTCGATCGAATCGAAGGATTTCTCGTAGTCCACAACCAAAAACGCTAAACAGAGAGGCAGGTTATACTATTTGTATTTGCCCGGATTTAAATATTCGACTTCAAACATGACATGCGTGGTCTAAGCCACTGGGCGACTACAAAACCAACAACTGTCTTATTATGAAATTTACTTTTATAAATGGCTTATATTTTTTTACCATAAAGACTGACATCGCCAAAGAACCTCTTATAAAGTCAAGTACTATGAAAACTCCACAGGATACGAGTATGGTCGTAAAGTTATTTCACATTATGAGAGGCAGTGCATGTGACGGGAGACTAAAAAATGCAGAGGCTCTTTAGTTCAGTAAACATTGCTTTTGTAGGATAAGATGCGACCATGCGGGAGAATCGTGCACGAATGTGTGAGTTTTTTAGCTTTTGAGGTCTGCAGTTTGTAAGGTTCTCTTTTTTTAGAGTTAGTTGGATTGTGTGGTGTATGAAAGTATGTGTTTCTGTTGATCGTTTGAAGTTTGAAATAATAAGGGCAATTCGTGAATGGTTCTTGTTTGGTTGGATTTGCTAATTACATATTTTTTGACAGCTAAAACATTTTTTTCGTACCTACTTTAAATCACTACTTTCTCTAATGGATTCTTTAAATTTAATTAAAGGAACAGTACGTAATATTTTTATTTGTCGATCCTGATATTTATTTGTGTTAGGAGCAAGAAAATCTTATGATTTTCTCTTAAAATACATTTGAAAAGATGTTATTTGTAACAGCTCCATAAAATATACTTTACAAACATTTTATGTATAGCTGTACACATTGACACAAAAATGTTATTCTTACAAAAGACACACATTTTCATTAATTCTAACTGCTCACATCGCACAAGACATCTAACCCAAAATTACACGCAAAACTTTTCGAATCAATTAATTCCAACGTTAATTCAAAAACATACGAACTCCGTCTTGTGATATAATCTCGGATAAGTCTGTTTCTCTTACAATATGGACTAGCTATATGAATCTTAAGTTTATTTTCTTAGAGACTTCTTCAAACTCAAAATCTTAGGAAAACTTCAGTGATCCTTCAATGATGCTCGTTAAGCTGTGTTTATGGTGCAGGAATTTATTTTTCTGCTAAGCTGTTAAGAATGTTAATATTTAACAGTTAATACGAATAAGAGTGGGTACAACAGCTTTAGTTCCAAGTTTCTACTCATAATAAGGGTTTGAATATTATTCCTGAGACTGTTTTCTGTGGCTTTGTTACCATGGCCTACCCTACTAGATTAACTTAATGCTAAAGATGAAGTTGTTTAAAATACGTCCTGAAACTATCAGATTGAAAACGCTTCGTCAACCGAAGCGTTGATAGTTTCAAGCATTTTTCGAAAGTGACTGAAGTCAAGCAAATTTAAGATTCGAAGAGAAGTCTGACGTTGCCTTACATTTTTAATACGACATAACTATCAAAACCGTCGAGTCTAGCAGTAGGTAATTTCCATTCTTTAATATTCTCTAGGTTAAAATAAAATTGGCCAAGTGCATGTTGGACTTCGCACATTTAGGGTTCCATACCAAACTGCAAAATCAAGGTGGTTGTAATAGGAAAAATGAGGGAATTACAAAGTTTTTTTTATATATAGGTTTGTTGGTAAAATATACAAAATAATAAATATTATCACCAAACTTCAAGTTCATAGGTCAATAGAAAGTTAAAAAATTCTTCGGCACACAATTTTGTAAAAAAAAAAGCTTACTTTGGTGGCTTCTCATTCCTTTGTATTCAATATATTTTAAAATAAAAAGTGAAGTATTAATTTGCTCAACGAGTCCTAAACAACGATACCCCTTGATGGGGTAGGTCAAAATATTTTTTTCATGCCTTTCTTTATCTAGGGGGCATTTAAAAATATTTTTTGACAATTCGTGTTGCTTTGGGTCAACAAGATTTTGTATATTGTGAAAATTTTAAGAATATGCTCCAACCGCCGATCAAAATATATGATCCAAGCTCCAACCGTTTGGCAGCTAAACCTGTGTGACAGATGAAAGACAGACTAACAGACGGACAGACAGACACGTGAGTGACAGCAAGAGGGCTCCGGTTGGACCCTTCGGTTAAAAACCCTAAAAAGAAATGGGAAGCAGTATACAGGTATCAGTGAAAAAAACAGAATATTCATTTCTACACTATTCTTTAGTTAATTAAAATGCAGTCATTGTAAACGGTATTGGTTATCCATCTGATATACAAATACTTACAGCAAAAATAAACACTGGAGTAGCACCGAACACACGCCATATTGTTTTCGAAACACGAAAAAAATGGCGCAAAGAGAATTTCGTTTAGTTTGAAAAAGGCTAGCTGTTGGCTTAAAGGTGCAGTGCAAAGACTATACAGGATATTCAATTTAGATAGTGGCACAAGCGAAGATGTTATTTGAGAATTTTCATTAACTCAGAAATATCCTGTCTGTTGCTATAAGCAAAATTTGTAAGAAAAGGCGAAAATCTTGTTATCTTCGTGCATAGTACCGTCCCGTGTGAAACATGCTTTAGTGCAGACAAGAATTTATGAAATGCAATTATGTTTTTATGAGTCACTAAGTAAGAGAGTTGTGGAATTTTCACGCTCATCTAATTTTCAACTTTAAGAATAATTTCGTATTTCGTTTCTAAATTATAAGTTCAGTGAATTAAATAGACTTTCAGCTTGTGTAATTTTTGAAGTTGCTTTTAATATGCAAACGATAAAGCCAGGAAGAGCAAAGCAAAGTTTTTATATTATAAGTAGTTACCTAACTTACAGAATATTATACTTGCAAGGGAAGTAAATAATACTGACATAAAATAGTTGTAGTATTTATTTTACTTTTATATATTGTAATGAACGAAATAAATCCACAAAGACGACTTGACAAAATAAATTAAAATTCAAGCCTTTCAAAAGTACAAACCGTTTCACTCAGGCATCATTTATCCAAAATTCAAAAAGAAAATTCTCCCCATCGAAAAATATTGAATTAATGCCGGAAGCAATTACATCACTCGAACCTTGTTGACCGCAAATGAATAAGAAATAAAAATAAATTTAAAAAGATAAATTTTGATTTGGCCTGACGATTTCATTACGTGGAAGATTTTTCGAAGCGGGCTGCACTGGAATTCAATTTTCTGGTATGAGAACGTCTGGCTTTCTCCGCAAAGTGTTGTCAAGACCAATATAGAATATAACTGGGATAACCGATATGACCAAGTACGAATTTAAGGTTAATTTGGGATAAAAAATGAAGTGAGAAAATACCCACTCAAGTAAATTCTAGAAAATACTATATTTTGAATGTCTTTCTAGACTTAAATTTGCGCTTTCGTTAAAGTTTTACTTCCCTGCCCATCAGATAGGCATGTCAACAAGATTGAAAAATACCACGATATGCTGTAAAAAATTGAATTCTACCGCAGCTGCCTCAAAATCGGATAGAAAGACCTAAAAATCCCTCGAAAAGCCTGCGATCAACCATCACTATTCCCGGGAACAGGATCACAGATATTTCACTTCATAAATTTCATCTGGTACGTCGTAATTATAGAACGAGAATGCCTCCGGATGGATTCTGTATTAAATTCTTCGAGGGACAAAATTAATTCGGCTTATTTCATCGTGCCGGTTCGCTTCCTGATTAGATCTTTGGCGTGTTTTTTGAGAGGTAGGTATAAGCATTAGGTAGAAAGATATCTATGTCTTTGTAAGTTTTGTTTGATATAAGTTTGTTATAAAAATAAGTTTGATTTGTTGGGCAAGTTAATTTTGAAAAATCTGAAATTCAACCTTAAATTAACTTGTAGTAGCAAGAAATCTAATCAATAAAGATTGTTGTTGCACAATCTTTATATACTTTTAACGTTATATTATTTAATTCCAATCAAATAATCTGCTTTTTTCAAAGAAACTTAATCAGAAGCAGATTTAAATAAGTACAGATTAGCAAATTAACTTCACTTAAATTTCTTCCCCAGCCTAAAACAAGTAAATTAAATTTTAATTGCTACATAATAATTTAACTGAAACACAACTCGACGCACATAAACTTTAGATTAAAACCGGTACCAAAACCAAAACTTTGGAACTCAAGGCGACAGATTAAGACAGTTCCTATTAAACGTTGCAAAGTTAACGAACAAACAAACTGTCCCACGTAGCCGTCTGCCAACCCGTCATAACGTAAAATTTGAATTTCTCGACGCGGTCCGAAAACCAATTATTGTTGGGACAGTGATGCCAACCTTTTGTGCAAAGTCTCCTTCCCACTTGCTGAGTTTAATAATTTCTCGACGGTAGAATAATTGCAGGTTAGACTTTGAAATACGTGTGGCGAGTTCGCCGAATGTTGGTGGTTTAGACCAAAACTTGTGCTTAGTGGACTGGGTGAATTGTGCTTTGTATGTTTGGTTGTAGTGATTTATCCTGGTTAATTAATAGTAAGCCAAAATGTTTAAGTTGCAAGATAAACTCTTTAATGATTCCCAAATTAGCTTTTCAATAAATAGAATTCAATTTCAATGTTCCTTTTTTCCCTTTCCACATTTTGTCCTTCCGTTACCAAAAGTAAAAACACATAACTGTCAATAGAATAAACGTTCATAAAAAAGTAAAGTAACACACTTCTCCGTTTTTCCACCAATATCAGCAGCTTAATCTACCCCTAGGGGCCTAGTATAGGACCAAATAAGCCGGTCGTATACCTATTAAACGCCTACCAAACCTTTTTGTAACACAGGTCACAACAAATATTGGCGATCACGACATAGGTCTACAACAAATGGGATACTTCAGCGAAAATGTTCTGTGATTCTGACAACCGAAAATCCATTTCGCGATATCTGACAGAGGGATAATTTGATATGACGGAGTAGAAACGGCGAAAATAAACAAAAGTAAATAGCCTATGTTATTTTGCCCAAAGTAATGTAAATATTGGCATTCTTACGTAATTAGGTCGATTGACTATGTTCGTTCTCCATTGGGCATTCGTTTTATGGCACGATGCATTTTCCTGATTTGTTTTTGTTTTGTTTCGAAGATAAACACTGCATACGAATTCGTTATTTGTTGGTTTTAGCATATTATTTTTTGATTCAAATAATTATATAATTGGTAGCGATTTAGCAGTTGAAATTTTTACTTATTTCCAATTTCTATGTTAAAATGGGGCTTGGTTTCCAGAACGCTATACAACGTAGTTCTATATCCGACCTGGATCTTTGTACTTCTAGGTCGTATTATTTTAATGGTCTGTCACTTATTTCATTATTACTTCTACTTACCCCTGATATCTAAATTAAAATTAGAGTTTATAACACACTCTACTTTATCCCGAAAACTGTCAAATGTCATCAAAGTATGATTTGACACTTTCTTAACTCCAAATACTGAATTAAGAAACCGGACTTAGTTAGGTATTTTAAAGACGTGCTACACTCTTACCTCTTTAAATCTGGCAACTGATATTTGGTTTTGGGAGATTAATCATAATTTCGAACGCTAGAAAATATTTGAAGATATTTTTGTTCAGTTTTTCTTATCAATTCTCTAAAAGCATTCTTAGGGCAGGCACGTTGTTGAGTCAATACAAGTAAAAAGTTGTTTTTTGAGCTCCCTGACCTATGTCCCTACGGTACCGACATTGGTAGTTTATCTATGATTTAATTATGAATATCTAAAGTGTATATCAAACCTAAATCCCAAGTTAAACGGTGATGTTCATTACGCGTATTAAGTTAATCATCCGTTGGTATTCAGGGCACGGCGTTATGGCTCATACGACCCGTACTATTATATTTAGGCACTTTGGCATGCGTTTGATGGGTAAACGTCCATAGTATTTGGCGCATATTCAAGCTATATAGACTTGAGAGGCTCACATGGATTTGTAAAGTTTGTTAAGTTATTTGACCCAAATATTAATATTATTATTTATCAGCTTGCTTCATTGAACGTAAAATATACAAATGAGATCTTTCTACTGCCATTCATTCCTAATTAAATCTAAACCTATTAGAAATCAATAAAGACGAGTAAACTCGCAAAAATGTTGTTTCAAGAATCTATAAATAGGGAGGAGCAACTGCCAATATTATGATGCTTAAACCTCTCAAGGAAGTGCTACACTAATACAGTACAAAGTAAATTAACAAGCTCATGATGCAACGTCAAGTTCCCAACTGGCACGATATAATGTATACCTACTCAGTCTCGCTTCACCATTTATCAGTACTAACTCTAGTCTCTCATGACCAGACTGAACGTTAGTCTACCTAGAACTGAATTGAGTCATCGGGCATCTAGTTATATCGCGTCTAATATCTCAGATTTGTCGATGCCCCTATTCTGTAGCGGCAGAAATGTGTTCTGCGTGGATTTTGCTTTAGAATAGTCATCTAGGATTTGATTTGCCAATTTTCTAAATGAGCACGAGAGCGCGAAATGCGAGCGAAACGTCTCCGTTTTGGCTTGGACAAACATTATTTCGTATGTCCGGTGGATGTCCAGCTGTTCTCCTATACAGGTCGCATTTCTAAACCGATTCTCTTTAAATGTTGTGATAAATAGGTTTATGGTATTTTTTCTTCGCGGCAGTTTGTCATTTTTGAAATTTTTAAAAACAGATTTGCGCAAAAAGTCACTAAAACAGACTCGCGATATCTACAGCTCACAAAGCCACTAGTGTTAGCATATGGTTTATATACAGTAACACCCACGCTCATCAAATTAAAAACGTCTAAAGGTGCCTTTGGTATTGTATAAAAAACCTTGATTCTTTTCATCGTTGCGGAAAGTCAGACAGTATTATAATAATAATAATACCAGCCTAACACTGTTCCACTTCAGGGCAAAGGCATCTTCTCATGCAGAGAACTCAGACAGTATTGAAAAGTAGAAAATATAATGAAATGTGACATCTGAAGGATATGTTGCTTCTTCTCCAGTTTTAACTAACCTAAAATTGCGTTCAAATCTGCGACACACTAAACAACAAAGACAAATTAGAACAGTAATAAAAATAAAGCGCTGAACCACCAAACTCTCAAGCGCTGCATGCTACCAATTCCTTGCACCATATATTAAGTGCAAAGCGCCGAATAGTGGCGCGGCCGTCGTCTGAGGCATGCATTACGTTCTAATCCCAGGATGAGTTCAAGTGTGATTCTGAATATTAAACGGGCTTTTGGTAGGTCACCCTGGATTAGATGATCCCCGAAACTTTGCCAAGAACGGACCAACTTTAATTATGGTTTAATCGCGATAGTTCAGATTTGCGTCACTGTTTTTGAGATATTGAGTAATATAAGCGTGATTGAGTTGACCGTGAAGGTTGTTGACCTGAATTAAAATGATTGGATGATATCAATTAATTTACTAGATATTAAACAGATCTTAGTGTTACTTTACTCGTTGCCACAATTGTTTTTTTAATTCTAGAAACAAATGCCTTTGTTCTTCAATTCCACATGAGTAGAAAGTCATGAACGGAGAACCGTGGTTGTCAATAAAGGCAGCATTATCGCGTTACCAATAAATATTTTCCACAAGATGGATCGAGAATAATATAAAAATATTCCACACATCCACGAATAAACGGTAACCATGCCCAAATCAAAACATAACCCCCAAAACGCCTCACATTTACCTTAAACACATGTGTATTGTTAGAAATAAATCGCCTAAGGAAAATAATTTTCCTGCAACTTATATCAGAACTATTGTTCGCCACAATAGCAGGGCTGATTCCGTCAGGCGTTCACTTGATGTAATGCCGTCACTAAATATTGGGAAAGTGGGAAACTTTTGCACTCTAGTTTTGGGAATTGCGCCGTTATGCGCATAAAAATATGGAGGAAAAAGGCACATACTTGTGTTATTTATGAAGAAGACTGTCCGGCGTTGAGCGGTTTAACTTTGGAGTGAGAAAGGAGAATAAAGCGGTGTTAATGAGAGGAATGGACCTAATTAAGGTGTTTTACAGTTTTAGTGACACTATTCTCAGATTAGGAATTCAGGCGTAATATCATCTTGTTGAATAAGGTGGCTTGCTTGTATTGGATTAGGCTATTGTTGTGTAATTAATTAAGTATTGTATTTTCCGTATAATGGGAAATAAAATATGATACTGATCTGCACTCATAGTGTAACTGGTATCGTAAGAATAATTTTGTTTTTATTACTCGTTGCAGGATCGAAAGTCTGTCGATAGCCGATCGGCATCGTTTTTTGAGACTCGTCGAGTTCATTGCCTCGGAGCGTTTCGGGTGGTCGCCACTGTAAATTATTTCAGGAGCTGCACTGTTTGCGCAAAAGCCTGCTCTTTGCGTAGAAGAGAATCTACGGCCTTCGATAACCTATCCAGGATAATCTTGCAGAAAACCTTTGAGGGAATTGAGAGCAATGTAATACCTCTCCAGTTATCGCATTGGCTAAGATCTCCCTTCTTGGGAACAGTTATCAAAAGACCCTTGTTCTATTCGTCCGGAAGCTCTTCGGTGGCCGATATCCTCTCAATGAGAGGCGTCAGAACGTTGACGGCGGAGGATAAGTCAGCTTGTAGCATTTTAAAAGCCTCCACGCGAAAGCCTCCACGCGGCGCACCCTGGGCAACGTCGGCACCTAACGTGGGTGGGCAGTTGGGGCGGGCGGCTAATTTCAACACACGAGGAAAGGTCACGGTTCCAAACACAGATCATCGTCCATGATGTTCTGTGAAGGGAACCGGGCTAGAGGCGGGACGGCTAGTCCGTCGCTGCAGTGGCCATCTAACGCCTACTCCCCCCCTCTGCTGACAGAGGTTAGGTCGAGTGGGCTTGGAGTAGAGATGGAACCCAATCCCTAGGTCTCGCGTGCCTAGGGGATGAATGGCCGGAGGGTTTCTATCCGGTCTTTAGTGCAGGGAAAGGGACCTCACCCTTAAAAAGGAACCACAAAAATGGACAGCAGGCTAAAGGAAAGAAATCCTCAGGCGGGTACCCTTGCGCAACGCAAGGGCGAGTCCCGCCCCTCTAGGGATCTCCTAGAGGGCAGCCCCATCGTATCTGAGGGGGGCACCAATAGTCTCGCGGTCTGGCAGACCACCGTCGACCTGCGCCAAGAGAGCCACGAGCGAGAAAAGGAGCTCCAGGAGAACCTGGAGCGACTGCGCGAAGTGGACGCACCACTTGCCGTCACCGAAGGCAACAAGAGCCGAGGAGGCTTAGGTCCTGGAAACAACTCGTCCGACCAGGACCGCATGTCATGCGGTATTCCACAGGGCTCGGTCTTGGGCCCACCTCTGTGGAACATCGGGTACGACTGGGTGCTGCGGGGTGAATTCCAACCGGGCGTGGACCTGACGTGTTACATGGACGATACGCTGGTCACCGCCCGGGCTAGTTCGTACAGGGAAGCAGCGTTGCTAGCGACGGCTGCGGTCTCACAGGTGGTGAGCCGCATACAGCGCCTTGGCCTGGAGTCTTCATGGTCTTTCATGGCCCCCGGCGGGCGCCACCACCCGATGCCCACTGTCGAGTCTACCATGAAGTACATAGGATTGGTGCTCGACAGCCGGTGGGATTTCAGCCCCCACTTTCGGCGGCTGGCGCCCAAGTTGTTGGGCGCGGCTGGGGTGCTGTCGACGCTGCTTCCCAATCTGGGGGGCCCGAGTGCCGCCTGTAGGCGGCTCTACGTAGGGATCGTGCGATCGATGGCCCTTTATGGGGCCCCGATCTGGGCGACTGACCTGACGGCCGGCAACATCGCTGTTCTGCGAAAGCCGCAGAGAGCGATGGCCGTCAGAGTCATCAGGGGGTATCGCACGATCTCCTACGAGGCGGCTTGTGTACTGGCCGGATCCCCGCCCTGGGACCTGGAGGCGAAGGTACTCGCGTCACAGTACCGAGGGCGCGAGGAAGCGCGGGCGCGGGGCGAAGGGCCGATGCAGTGACATATGGAGCTGCGTCGGTCTCAGCTTCGTGAGGTCCTGGTGGCGGAATGGCGGGCCAGGCTTTCACGCCCTACCGCCGGCCTCATTATCATCGAGGCGGTCCGACCAGTGCTCGAGCGCTGGCTCGGGAGGAGGCACGGCTCCCTGTCGTTTTGGGTGACGCAGGTGCTCTCGTGGCATGGTTGCTTCGGGAAGTACCTGTGTCGCATAAACAGGGAGCCGGACGCCCGGTGTCACCACTGCGTCGACTGCCGGGAGGACACGGCGCGGCATACGCTGGTAGAGTGTGCCACTTGGGAGGAGCCACGCCGTGCCCTCATCTCTGAAGTAGGCAGTGACCTGTCGCTGCCCGCCGTAGTCGAGTCTATGGTCGGCAGCGAGGAGTCCTGGGATGCGGTGGTATCCTTCTGCGAAACAGTCTTCTCTCAGAAGGAGGCTGCGGAGAGGGAAAGGGAGATTTCATCCGCTAACCCAATCCGCAGCAGACGCGCCGGGCGTCGGCAGAGGGCGGACAACGCCCTCTGCCAGCCCCCCTACATGAGTCCAGAGGCGACGGACTCGGGGACGTCCGTCGCCCCCAACACATCAGGACCCGAGGTCGCGGGGGAGTCCAACACCTCACTCCTACCCCAACCCGAGATCGTGTCCCGCAGAGGCGGGTCGGCACTAGCCGGGGGTTGCGGAAGTATCGTTGTTCCCGCGACCCCCAGTGTAGGTGTGAGACGGAACACCGGGGTGGTTTTTAGTCAGTACGAGTCTGACAGACCCCTCCACCCCCCCAGGGCGGAGGACATACAATGAGGATTTTCCACCCAGGAAAAAAAAAAAAAAAGATTGTAACATTTCCGCATTATTAGAGTTGTAGAGTTTCCGCGAGTCCTGGTGCTTTTTCTTTCTTCAAAGAGAGGACTGCTCTTGCAACTTCCGAAGCTGACGGTGGTTCCGTGTCGATGTCGAGAGGCCGGGATGGTGTAGAACTGACTTGCAGCGCGTCAGGTGTTGATGTTGCTGACAAACGGAAGACCTCCTCAAAGTGATTACGCCAGCGTAAGAGCTGCCCTTCCGACGTCACTATGAGCTGACCGTCCCTAGACTTGAGCGGTTTCTTCTTATATTTGCTGTTACCTGCCAAGGTTTTGGTAGCCTTATACAATTCCTTCAGGTTACCGGTGTTTGCAGCTTGTTATGCACGATCAGCAATATCATCAGCCCACTGCCTCCTATCTTTGCGGGTGCTGTGATAGATTTCTCTGCGTTTCTGACGGTATTGTATTTTAAAGTCGGCTCGTATGGCGTCATCACGGGTCTCAAGCAATCTCAGATGAAGGTTTCCTCTGTCTTCGATCAGACTCCAAGTGTGCTGTGAAAATGAGTCGGTTCGTGTCCTAGAACGACGGAGCTGGTTTCTGTATAGCCCACTTTGATGCGTTTCCACTCCTCGTCCAATGAGTCCGAACCGGTATCAAGTCCCGAAAAACGATTACGTAGCTCGAGTTGGAACGTTTTACGGATGCCCGGGTCACGCAGTTTGATAACGTCAAACCTTCTTCCAATCTTGCCGGGTCCTCCAGCCGCACAGGCCACTACAACCTTAAGCCGGATTTCAGCAACTACCAGATGGTGGTCGCTATCAATATCGGCGCCCCTGCGGTTTCGGACATCGAGTAATGAGGAACGCCATTTGGCGCTAATGGCAAGGTGGTCAAACTGGTTCTTGGTAACCCCATCGGGTGAGTTCCACGTGTACTTGTGGTGGTCGCCATGTATAAATAATGTTCCTCCATTGGTAAGGTCCTGGTTCTGGCAAAACTCGACAAATAAAAAACGGTTTGTGTTAACGCTCCCAACCTTTACATTCAGGTCCCCTATGACTAGGACGATATCTTGTTTCTTGATGCTCCTAATGGTGGCGTTAAGGGCGTTGTAGAAATCGTCTTTGGTATCCTCTAGTAATGCATTAGTTGGGGCGTAGCATTGTGCGACGGAGATCTTGCGGGCTCTCGAGTAAAAACGGGCGTACATGATTCGGCCTGAGATCGGCTTCCAGTATAGGAGGCTATTCTTAGCTGCATTAGAAAGGAGGAGCCCTACGCCTTACTTGCACACATCTTCCTCACTTTCTTTACCAGAATACAGCAGAGTCAAGCCCCTGGACGTTCTCAGCCCACCGAAGCCGTTTCTTCTCACTTCCCTTGGATCGAGTATTTGCAGGTTGTAATTTAGCATTACAGCTTCTGCTTGGGCTAGTCTATTGTCTTCGCTAAGCGTTCTTATATTCCAAAAAGCAATCCGTGTCCGTGTTTTAAAGCCAAAAGTCGTCGGTAGGGTATCGGTCCGGTTTCTTACTGTTTCGGTTTCTTTAATCTATTATTGTCGAAGGCGTTTGATTGCGTTGATCATGAAACATTGCTTTTGAAACTTGAGCATTACGGGCTAGGCCAATCAGCATTAAGTTTAGTAAAATCCTATTTGAATGATAGACAGCAATTAGTTCAAATAAACGGTGTCAATTCGTCGGGGTTGAACGTGAAAATGGGGGTACCCCAGGGCTCAATTTTAGGTCCTTACTTATTTTTAGTATACATTTACGATTTACCTCATCTATTGAAAAACAAACTAAACATGGTGTTATTTGCTGATGACACTTCTTTGATTTTTAACATAAATAGACGTACGTGTAACGTTGCCGACGTAAATAATGCATTGCGGCAAGTTCAAAATTGGTTCACTGCTAATAATTTAGTTTTGAATGCTAAAAAAACTAAGTGCGTAAAATTTGCCTTGCCGAATGTCAAAAGTTATGATTGTGACATTATATTAAACAACGAGAAGCTAGAATTCGTCGACAAAACGGTTTTCCTGGGTATCACGCTAGACTCAAAGTTACAATGGGGTCCTCATTTAATATCACTTGTGGGGCGGTTAAGTTCGGCGGCTTATGCTGTTAGAAAAATTCGTCAATTTACTGATGTAGATACCGCGAGGCTGGTCTATTTTAGTTACTTTCATAGTATCGTCTTACGTGTCTTACGGCATATTACTATGGGGAAGGGCTGCAGACATTCAGTCAATTTTTGTTCTGCAAAAACGAGCCATCAGAGCGATATACAATCTTCGCCGGCGCGATTATCTAAGGGAACTGTTTAAGGGCATTAACATCATGACGGTACCTTGTCAATATATTTACGAAAACATCATGTACGTTAGAAAGAATTTACATCTTTTTAGTAAAAACAGCGATAGACATAGTTATGTTACTAGAAATAGGGACTAATTAATTCAACCAGGTTTCAGGCTGGCTAAAGTAGCGTCATCTTTTATGGGGTATTGTATAAAATGTTACAATAAAATACCGCCAAACATTCTAGAATTGAATTAGACGAAATTTAAAACTTGTATAAAACGCACACTATGCAGGCAGGCATATTATAGGTTGGGGGATTACATCGCTGATAAAAATGCTTGGCCCAACGGTATTCCTGCTCCACAGCCACTAGGGCACAAAAACAAGTGATAAGCAGAAAAGTTCTGAAGTATTGTTGGACCTGCTGAAGACTGCATGAATAATTATAATGTATATTTGTGTTGTATAAACTCAATTTATTTTTTGGATTATATAACTGCACAGTACATATGTGAGTACTATGTACCAACTGTAAATCTACCATTTACTGTACCTATGTGTCGTTCGTTGTCTTCAGTGTGCCCTGGCAGTTGAGTGTGTCATGCTCTCTCTAATGTCTCTCTGATGGTGGCACATGTGTTGGATCATTCGGTTCCCTTCATGATGGTTGAGCTGAGTGGTGCCGATCCATGTGTCATGTTCGTGAACGGGCGCCATCAGTTGGGATTGGTCATATCTTAGTTGCCTCCGCCTGTTTTTAATTACCTATTTATTGTATTTTTAATTGTTTGTTTTACTCTAGACGCTTTTAAGTGCGTTTTTTTTTACAGCGTTCTCACATATATGTATTTTTCCTACAAGATTATTGTAACCAAATACTTGAAAAACACTTTTTTTTTTTAAAGAGTAAGTGTGGAGTTTCTTGTTATTTGAATTTATTACTGTGACGACCGGAAACATAGGTATAAGCATAGTAATATTACACTTGTATACAGTGCCGGGCACTATGGCCCGAATAAACAGTTTGCCACTAACCACCGCCTTTTATTACCGTTCCATTGGCGACGAGTACCGATTAGAATTTTTATTTATTTTGTCTTTAGTATTGTGCGTAGACTTTAACAAAATGCCGATAGCAAAAATTGAACCGTTTAGTTTAAATTCCAACCAGTAGCCAGCATATATCCGCCGCGTTAACCAATACATCAAGTTAAATAACATTGGCGACGACTTGAGAGTTTCTATGTTAATAACCGTGGTCGGTGAAGAAACATATGCGTTAATGTGTGATCTGTGTTCTCCTAGTTTCCCAGAAAATAAAACTTACGATGAGCTAATAAGACTGGTGACGGATCATTTGGAGCCACAACGCTCAGAGATAGCAGAGCGCCACGTGTTCAGGTTACGAAGGCAAAAAACAGGAGAATCCCTCACGGAATATTTACAAGCGTTAAAACATCTCGCCACAGCGTGCAATTTCGGAAAATGTAACGCATGCACAAGCCTGGAAGAAAACCTGCGTGACCAGTTTGTTTCGGGTTTAGCAAACGACGCGATGCGGTCGAGGATTTTTGCAGAAAAAACTATTCAATATAATGAGGCAGTGGAGCTAGCTCTGGCTCTAGAAGCAGCAGAGAAACATGCGGAGATGAACGGTGGCACCACTGCGGCGGTGACGGCGGCGGACTCAAAACCAATAACGGATGGCGCGGCGGGCGAGGGCCTGCACTACGCACGCGGCGGCGGTGGCCAAGCCGGCCAGCGCGGGCGCCAACCGCGGGCCTCGGATGGAGACACAGCGACAAGCAGCAGAGGCGCAGGAGCAGGCAGCGCAGGCGCGGAGTCAGCGAGCTCTTGTTGGCGTTGCAGCAAGGCGCACTTGGCTGATAGATGTCGATTCAAAAACTATAGTTGTGATGAATGCGGTCAAAAAGGTCATTTGAAGGTGATGTGTAAACAAGTGCGCGGCAAAGGTGGTCGGCAGAATTACGTGAGCGATAATGAGTCGGATGATGGTATGTTCAACATCAAAGTCGCAGCTCGAGGTAACAAACCATATTTTATAAAATTGACAATTGACAACATGGACATTCAATGTGAAGTAGATACAGGTAGCCGTATTTCGGCCATAAGTGAGGATATGTACAAACAGATGTTTCCGAATAAAAAAATGATCGCGGACAATTTATTGTTACGTTGTTACTCGGGCTCACGAATTGAGTCATTAGGTTACATTTTAGTAGATGTGTGCTTAAGAGAAATAAAGGGGAATTCATTGCGTCTTTATGTTATTAAGGGTGGCGCACGACCTCTATTGGGACGAGAGTGGATGCGCATTCTAAAAATAACTCAAATTACGCTCAATGAAATAGTAGATGAGGACTTAGTAACACAATTGCGCACTGAATTCCCAGTTTGGTGTTTTGTGATAAGTTAGGAACTTGTAAACAATCCATCCGACTACAGCTCGCAGATAAGGAACCGGTTTACGTGCGAGCGAGACCTATGCCGCTGGCACTCCGCGCGAGAGTTGAGAGGGAATTAGAACGTTTGGAGGCAGATGGCACAATCTATCGCGTAGATTACTCTGATTTTGGAACTCCAATCGTTCCTGTTGCAAAAGCAAATGGGGATATACGTATCTGTGGTGACTACAAGGTCACAATCAATCCCAAATTAAAACGAGATTATTATCCATTACCGCGAATTGAAGAATTATTTGCAAATCTTAGCGGTGGAGATAAATTTTCAAAAATTGATTTTCGTCATGCGTATGAACAATGTTTTGTGTCCGAGGATTCGCGCGCCTATACGGCGATAACAACACACATGGGTACGTATGTGTATAGACGCACACCATACGGTTTATCGTGCGTACCTGAGAAATTTCAAAAGATTATGGAGGAAACTCTGCGCGAAGTGCCCGGGTGCGTGGTATTTTTAGATGACATTTGTGTGACAGGCTCAAACAAGTTAGAACATATAAAAAATTTGCGAGCTGTACTCGATAGATTACGTAATGCGGGTCTTACTGTCAAGCTAAGTAAATGTCGATTTTTACAGGACAGTGTAAAATATTTAGGCTTCATAATTAATAAAGATGGTTTACGGCCAGACCCAGAGAAACTAGAGGCCATTTCCAGCGCACCGAGACCTAAAAACTTATCTCAACTTAAAAGTTTCCTGTGTATGCTTAATTATTATGGGCGATTCATCCCGCATTTAAGCAACTTATTACAGCCAATGCATAATTTGCTAAAAAAAGAGGTCTGCTGGAATTGGGACACTAGGTGTGAAAAAGCCTTTTCGGAAGCAAAGCGAAACCTCCTGAGTGAACGTGTACTGGCACACTACCAGGAGGGACGCGAGCTAGTGTTATCGGTAGATAGCAGCGCGTACGGCCTGGGCGCAGTGCTCGCTCATCGGTACGAGGACGGCAGCGAGCGGCCCGTCAGCTGTGTGTCGCGAACGCTTAGTGCGCCCGAGCGCAACTACAGTCAATTAGACAAGGAGGCACTGGCTATTTTGTTTGGGGTCACAAAACACCACCAATACTTGTTTGGTAGGCGATTTATACTGCGTACTGATCATCAACCACTGACGCATATTTTTGGGGAGAAGAGTGGCATTCCGCAAACGGCAGCCAGTCGTTTACAAAGATGGGCGGCACGCCTGGCCGCGTATGATTTCCGTATAGAATTCGTGCGATCGGTGGACAACGGTCCGGCTGACTCTTTGTCCAGATTACCGTTACCTCAGGAGGGTCACTCTGTAGACACAAGCATGGATTATTTAAATCTAGTTGAGGCGTCAGTGCCTGTTTTTTATAAGGATATTGCAAAAGAGACGGAACGCGATGTGTTTCTAAGTAAGATTAAAGGTTATGTACTGTTTGGGTGGCCGTCGGCCCCGAGCTGCGATGCGGAAAAACCTTATTTTTCCAGGTAACAAGATTTTGTGGTAAACCAGGGCTGTATTATTTACAAATATAGAATAGTAGTGCCTGCTGCCTTACAAAAGAAAATTTTGGAGGAAGTGCATGAAGGTCATTTAGGCATAAGTAAAATGAAAAGTTTATCGCGAAACTATATTTATTGGGCGAATTTAGATAAGTATATAGAGGACTTATGTAAATCTTGCGCCTCGTGCCGCATAGTTCGCGATGCGCCACTGCACGCGCAGCTACATCCTTGGGAGTTCCCGCTGCATCCGTGGCAGCGCGTACATGCCGACTTCGCGGACTGTGGAGGCATTCGTTATTTAGTGATGGTGGACGTGCATTCTAAGTGAATTGAGGCGTTACCAATGAAATGTACAAATGCAGCCGCAACAATTAAAGTCTTGAGAAGTGTTTTTGCGCGTTTCGGTTTACCATCGCAGCTCGTGACTGATAACGGACCAACATTTACATCTCAAGAATTCAAAACATTCTGTGAAAAAAATTGTATTAAACATACAGCGTCGGCTCCTTACAGGCCGCAGGGTAATGGCGCGGCGGAAAACGCAGTTAAAACTGTAAAAAGGCGATCAAGAGAGCGTTGTACGAACATGACGACGTAAATGCGGCTCTCTGTAAATTCCTTTTACAGTATCGCAACTGTGAACACGCGACGACCGGGGTATCACCCGCAGTGGCGCTGCAGGGGTGGCGACTGCGCAGCAGGCTGGACGCACTGCGGCCGGACGTGGCGGCCACTGTGCGCGCCAAGCAAGAGCGACAAGTCACCCGCGTCTCAGGCACTGATAGGAATTTTGATGTGGGCGACTCGGTTTTAGCCCGCGATTATACGACAAGGGGGGACAAATGGACCGAAGCTACAGTGGTTAAAAATACAGGCCCCGTATCATATAAAGTTAATGTTGGGGGTGAGGTGGAATGACGGCGTCATGCTGATCAAATTATACCGATGAATATTAAAAAAGGTAGGTACTCTCTATCCCGAATGAGCGGGGTAGCCGTGGACGAACAAACCCAGAATCTTTCTTCTGGAGGATTGGTCGATAAGCCGGCGATGATATGTATGAGGATGCAACAGGTGGCGACGGGGAGGTGGCGAAGGCGCCACTAATAGAAACACAACTATCACCAGAGGCTGAGTCAGAAAAGCGTTCACTTACACCACAACCGACACCACCTGGTGAATCTGCCCGAGCACTGCGTGCGTTCAATCGGGCTAAACGTTTTAATGATTAAGTTTGTTAATTTGTTTAAGTTACAGTTAAATTAGTTAGTTAGTTATAACGGTCTTGGTGAGGAGAGATGTGACGACCGGAAACATAGGTATAAGCATAGTAATATTACACTCGTATACAGTGCCGGGCACTATGGCCCGAATAAACAGTTTGTCGCTAACCACCGCCTTTTATTGACGTTCCAATTACATTTAATTTTTTTTTGACGTTCGAAAGTACCGCTTAATGGCCTAATTGAATAAAGAAATTTTGATTTTGATTTTTTGATTGATTTTGTCGGGCAAACGAGTGATTAGCCCACTGTGCCTTAATCCGCTAGCGGGGCTGCCGCTTTAGAGCCTACGGATTTGCTCGGTTTTGGTCGGGTATCCTCCCTAGTGAGTCGATTCAGTTTTAGGGCGCAGAATATTCGCCCTTCGCCCTGCATCCGTTAGCTCAGCTGCAACTCGGGTTGGTGGACGTACGGCGGCGCAGTTGCAGCAGGTCCCAGGGAGAACGATGGGGCCGTGGATGACTCGGACTGGCTAGGGCTCTGCTTGTTACGGTACTCCACCACGAGTACAGCAGAAGGTATTTTTGGCACTTTATAGGTAACGCTGTTCTCACCAACAGCGATTCCCACCAAAACTTAATCTAGCTTCTCTCCCCAATCTTATCTGGCAATCTTATTTTTTTCTATTTTCTACACCAAATTCTTTGAAACGACGTAGGATTCACTTGAAAAAATTTATATTTTGGATTACTTATCAAACAGAAATGTCAATTTGTTTAATAAAAGTTATTGCAGCGAAATATTTCCATGCAATCTATTTTTCTATCAAGCATCATTCATGAAAACTAAGTTTAATCAAAAACACTGATTTCTGTAGATGTCTGCTGTAGAAGTCGTATCTTAGTCTATATATAAATGTAGAGAAAGATCAAAGAAACGATGGATGGATGGTGTGAAATATAACATGACTAGAAAGAAGGCAGCTATTGAGATGACAGCAAACAGAGATGTTTCGAAGAAGATAATATATGCTGCGCCACACACAAATTTATTGGAAAAATGGCAGACAGATATTGTTAGAATTACCTAAAATCATTATTTTTTCATACACGATTTCCGAAAACTTTAAGGTCTCTCAAACATACTGTATCTGTTAGAAAAAGAATAAAAATTTAAGTTTATTTTATCAGCGGGCAGCACTGTCCGTTCTTAGTTCAGGAGGGTGACCATAAGCTCTAAGAAAGGTTATTTTGAATGTGTGTAAGGGACAGATGTATATGACTTGTATAGTATGTACACAAGTCATATACATCTGTCCCTTACACAGGGGATATTCAATTTTAGAACACTGGTTTATTTTATTTTGTTTCATCTTTGATTGTGTCATTGTAAAACTATCTTTTGTATCTAGAAAGTGTTCTAATAAAAGTATATTTTATTAAGAAGATCGTTTTCTTTGAAGAAACCCTGAAACTATTAGTATCTCACACGTTTCCTTGAAACATATTGCTCAGTAAAACAAGTAGGTCAAGCATATTGTGAGGGTCCCGTATTTACATAAGAATTATACATTAGCTTTGTGAGGCTCAACTGAAAATAGTCGAATGATACTAAATATCAAAATTTGTAAGTTAATACGGTTTATATCTACATCTCTAAAACACGGAACAACTCTAATTTTCCGGAACGCGATTGCTCTGCATTTTCGATTCCAGTGGTGAAGCCGAAATAACTATCTTTAGATCCTCACGACTCTGGTGCCCCGATTTAGGAGTTCACCGTGCAGGACGTAGCGGCCTGCGCAGCCTACCCTGCGCAGCCCTAGCCGCTACAGTCCCCACGTCTGCCACGTACTGCCAGGGACATACTTCACCGTACGGCTGAGGGCTGACCACTTGCCCTTGCTTACTGCTGTGCCTGCACGCTACCTACGCACGCTGCCTAGGTCTTAGCCTGCCTACCTGCGGCCTACCGCCACGCGAGCCGGTGCCTGCGCAGCCTGCCCTGCGCAACCTTAGCCGCTACAGTTCCGGCGGCCTACCGCTGAGCCTGTGCTGACAGGTCCCCGCGTCTACCACGTGCTGCCAAGGGACGGTACCCTTTATCTGTATTAACTAAGTGATGGTTATCAGTGCAAAACTACTGTGACTACTTACCCGCAACCTAGCTGTGGAACTTTAGTTTATATAATTATATGTATTAACTTGTCCAGCTGTTTTCTTTGCATCAACCTACTTACCTACCAGTTAGCGGCTTGCGCCGGCTACCCTGCGCAGCTCTAGCCATGCTCTGCCTAGTTTACAGGAATTATAGTCTCGTTTTATGACCATTACCATATTATAAATTTTAGATTAAAGTAGACTCTTATATTTAAAGGAGAGATGTATTAGATTAAAGTAAGGTGTTACATTTAAAAGGAGGGTTTCAAAAAATTGCTGTGTCTCTCTTGCTTTTCATTTCGAATCGATGGAAAACTCTTCAAATAATATTTTGGGCACAGTGGGATGGCCACATTGAATTTTCATTTCTCTTTCTGACTGGCTAATATTGTTACAATGTTTTAACAAGGGTTGCTCGTAAATAATTTTTGTAGTGTCGAAAGTATTCGCGAACACATGGTAGTTATTGTAACGTTGGGTATTCTTTAGGTACACATAAGAAACCTTTCTCATTTTGCTGGTCCTGCTGCATTGGGCAATCTTTAGTGTAGAAAAATTTGTTAATTTATACCTACTCGTATTATATACTTACCCTATTATATTATACCTATTCATAGTTATTGTATCCCCTTTTTTGTTTAAAAATGTGACTGTCACACTGTTCCGTTGTTGTTGAATTAGGTATTTTACCTATGTTTGCAATATTTGTAAGTATGTGAGAACAATGTTACTATTTATCAAATAAATGAATTAACCTATTAATGCTTTTAATACTTTATACCTATACGTAGTGCTATTCTGGGTGCATCGTCCTCACATATATGAATTTATTAATGTATGTACTTATGTAAATATTGTAAAACACTTAAAAAAAAAGTAAGTATGGAGTTTCTTCTCCATAACAACTTTTACGAAACCAATGAATATAGAATCAATTATTATTACTTGTAAATGATAATTGATGACGTTCAAAAGTGCCGCTTTTTGCCCTAATTGAAATAAATGTTTTGTCTTTGACTTTATTTTGTAACGGTGCACTCGAAAAGACTGAAGGATTTGTTGGTAACTCAATACGGCAGCGACAATTAATATACAATGAACAAAATAAAATAACCTCCTCTTTGAAGAAGGTTCATAGACAATGTATCAATGCGACTGTGCTACGAAAACAAAACACGACTGTAGGAAGATAAGGTCTACGAGGAAGACTAATGCTAAACACTCGTGGTGCCATGGAAAGAGCTGTCCGCCGTCTTCTGTCTTGCCACTTCAGTCCCCTTATATCCACTAGCCCCCTAGTAATGCGCATGACATTTACGAATGACTTATAGTGTTTATTGAAATAAACACGTTAAATGATGCAGCCGAGAATCATAGACATTACCGTTTCACAGAGATGCTGGCTCGTGCTTTTGGTATGCGTACAGATTTTTTTTACTTTCGGAAGTATTATAACACTAGCTTCTGCCCGCGGCTTCGCCCGCGTAGGTGTTTTTTATACCAAGGGATCATTACACTGAAATTATCGGGATAAATGTTCTATGTGTTAATTCAGGTTGTAAACTATCAGTCTGTGTGCAAATATGCATCCAAATCCGTTCAACCGTTTTTGTGTGATTGAAACACAAATATACAAACTTTCACTTTTATAATATTAGTAAGTCTAGCTGCCGCCCGCATGTGTTTAGTAGTTCCCCCAATATCTCTGTAAATTATAGCCTATGTGTTATTCTGATTTATAAGGTATATTACAGTAGTTTCATCAAAATCCGTTCAGCAGTTTTTGCGTGAAAGAATAACAAACATCCATTCTCACAAACTTTCGCGTTTATAATAGTCCTACTATTATTATAAAAGCGTAAATAGGATAGTACTCGTACTATGAGATTAGCATAATTATGAGAAGAAATCATTATGTAACTGAGTGTCAATGATTCTATTTGGATAGGAGCTCTCAAATTAGTTCTTATTTTATTGTATTAAAAAAAAAGCAATTTGTATTCTTATTTTAATTGTAATTTTGATCTGTATCTTCTGTTTCTTATAATTGATGCTCCTGATGGAATGCTGTAGGTGAGCGATAATAGCTTCGACAAAAAATCTCGCTAATGCAGATATTTTCGTACACAATTTAAATTGTTATAATTATGATTTTGTTCCAAATAAAGATTATTATTATTTTATTGAGATTGTAACTGAAAACAGGCTCTAACAACGATGTATTAACCTTTTATTTGATTTTTTTAAAATAAAACAAACTTTAAATAGTTACTAAACTGTCTATTACCCCAGAGACTATCAGAGTTTCGGAAAGAAAAACTTTTCACGCCTTTAATTTGCTTTATTCTACAAAAAAATTAAGGTTCCCTGCGGACTACAGACACAAAGTCGATGATTTGGTTGTATTATTAATGGGCACCGGAATATACTAGAAGAGCGCGCACTAAATTGATTCGATTTCTACGTTAAAGAAAATGGAGTGTATTAACTGACTAATAGCTAAAAAAGTTAGACTGTAGAGAGTTTTTATGACTCTTTGACATGATTAGTTCAACGGTATACTAAACTTTTTTTAAATCCTACTTCACTATAATAGAGCGTATTAATCCTACTACATATTATAAAATATAGTCCCCCGCCGCGTTTGTACGCGATAAACTCAAAAACTATTGGACGGATTTTCGTGAGGTTGTCACCAGTAGAAAGAGCGAGGTTGAGGTGCGGAAACGCGGACGGCTTTTGTGTATAATTTGTCACGAGTGAAGCCGGGACGGGTCACTAGTACTTGTATAATCGTAAACGTTTGTGAGGATGGATGGATGTTTCAGCGGGAAGTACCTTTAAGGTTTTAATTACCTCGCAAGTGTCAAAATGTACAGCATAATCTGCCTGCATAACTACTGATACCTTAATTTGATGATTGGAGGGAGCAAAACTTTATAACTCACTACCAAAAGATATAAAAAATACACAATCGTTATTACTATTTAAAAAAACTACTAAAGTGCCACATCTTAAAAGGTCATAAATAACTAGTTTAACTAATATAATTCATTTGACTCTGGTGTGAACGAGTCCGAGAGATTTCAAACATAAAAACAAAGATAAAGAGTCACCGCACGTCGACCGCATTAACGCGCCGCACGGCGGTAGACAATACAAAACTTTTAATAAATACCCTCATATATTCGTAATGTTAACACTATAGCTACTCCTGGACAACAAAAATGTATATTAATTCAATTAATGTTTAGTATTTATTTCTGTAAAAGTGATTTGTAATCTTTAGAAATAAATGAATTCAAACCGTATTGCGTCGACTTATAAATTTGGTTTTTTCACAGCTCCAAGGGATTGCAGTCCTGAGTATTTCATATTTTAACATGATACCTCTACGCACTCCTGAAAAAAACGATCATGACAGGCAGACAAACAACGAACTATTAATAACTAAGATATACATTCTTATGATTCTAAGATAAACCTTGCATTTCTTAAACTGTATAATAATCTCATTGTACACGGAATGTATAAATATGTATAAATCCTTAAAGCGACAGGCAGACAGGTAATTGTCGTATTTATTATTAAAACAAACAGCCGGAACGACACTGAGTAAAATTAATTAGTGTTTGTTAAAATATAATAAGTTTTAATTAATGCGTTCGCTTAGTGTAACTTAGTCAGTTTTAAATCTTAATAAATTTTTCGAAGTTCCTTTTATTCTTTGGCTATTTTTTGTGCTTAAAGCTTTTTTTTTTCTGCCTGGCGTCCACTGCTTAACCGGGTTAGCTTGTGGAGACTAAGCTATATAGCCTCCAGCCAGGCACAAATTTCTAAACCTAAGCGACGCTGAGGGCTACCCTCTGTGGGGTCGAACCTCGGCTCAGGGCGTCGCTGGGGGGACAACTAAGGCTGGATCTATTAAAAGTGATTCTACCATCCATTCGGAAAAAGCCTACGTGGAGAAGAACAGACAAGAAACTCCAATTAACTAACTAGATTTTAACTAAGGCTCAGCAATTCGCGGGCTGGCTTGAATATCTTGACGGAGACGTCGCGGCGGGCCTCGGCGGCGAGGACGGAACGAAGGCGGTCTTTGTTTGCGAATTGTGCTGGTCTTTTTGTTGCTCTCTTGGAGCAGGGTAGTGGCATCATCGGGGATGGAGAGAGTGAGCCTTGGTCGGTGAACTTTATAGATTTGGGAAGGTTCATAGTGGGAGACCGCTTGAATTAAAGGGTTACTAAGATTGACAGCAGAGTCGAAAAAGCGCTTGGTAATGCGTTTCATAAACTGCTGGGTTGTGGGGCTTCTCAGATCGACGTGGATTCCTGGTTACGAGCGAACCAGGGGGCTCCCGTGATCATAAGGAGGAATCGGTTTTGTATAACCTGAAGCTTTAAAATGTGGTGGAGCTTTGCGTGTGCGAAGACAGCGCAGGCAAAGGTCATGATGGGACGGATGACCGCAGTGAAAATACGTAGCTTGCACCTAAGTGACAAACTGCTGTTTGAGTTTACCATCCCATGGAGTCTGCCCATAGCGAAGGCGACTCGCGAGTGCGCCACCTTAATGTGCTTGGCGAAAGTGAGGTGGTTATCAAGGGTGACACCTAGGTACTTAGCTTGCTTCTCCCAAGGGATCGGCTTGCCATACATTATAATGGGTTTGGGGGGGGCGGGGGTTTTTGAATCTATAATTATACTTTCGATCAGGCTTCGAGAAGAGGACAGCCCGGCTTTTGTCGGGATTGACTTCTATTCTCCAGAGGGTTCCGCTTGGACAATGCGTTGGTGGCTCTCTGGAGTTTAAGGGCTATAGCATTGGGTACTGTGCCCGTGCAATAGAGGGCCGTGTCGTCAGCGAATAGTGCCATCTTTCACTCCCAAAAACGAAAGAGGGCCAGTCCCTCTTTCGTTTTTTGGAATGAAAGATAAAGGGGATAGTACGCAGCCTTGAGGGACTCCGGCTCGTATGGGGTGAAGGGAGGAGAGTTTTCTGAGGGGAACCACTATGATGGGCTAGACGAGGGGGAGGGGCTTGGGATGTGGGAGCTATGCGTGCTTGGCGCGCATCATTACGTTTGGCCACTTTAGGTGCGAGTTTTGGGGTTTTGGGTTAGCCACGGTAGCTGGCAGGGTGTCATACTTGGCCACAGAGCACGCAGCTGGAAGGCTCTGTAAAATCTGAGCGGTCTTTAGGACGGGGACAGTCCTTGGTGCCATGATCCCCCACGCATTTAATACACCTGGGGGTAGCGAAGCAATTGGCCTGGGAGTGACCATATAGTTGGCAGTTGTGACACTGACCAACTATAGTGGGGCGGTACGGCTTAACAATCGAGATGAGGGAACAAACTGATTTTATCCCGAGGATGGGATTGTGGGATTCGGTAGGGCTGCATTCAACCACTACCATGTCGTATAGCTGTCCACCTCTCGCTTTGTGCTAGCGGTGCACAGCAATGACGGGGATGTTTTGGGCCAGAAGGTCCAAGCGGACGTCCTCTGTCGAGATCTCTTTCGGGATTCGACGGATAACTACACGGGTGGACTTCTCCTCGGGGAGTGAGTAAGTGTGCAAGGAATACTTCCTCACTTTGAGAAGGCGGGTTAATTCCCGGTAGTCCCTGGAGGTGGGGGCTAGAATTTTAATGCCCTGCTGGCAGGCACGGGTACTATTAAAATTGATTTTATACTCTGAACAGAGATTGGACACATCAGTCCACTTCGCTTTATCCTGAAGGAATATCGGCGGCGGGGGCTTGATCTTCTTTACAGAAGTGACAGTGGGGCTAGGGGGGCGACTAGTCCGCTGGGAAGCGGTAGTGGGGGCGGGCTGGGTGCCTGTCGGCTCGGGAGAGGGGCAAGGGGAGGCGACGGGTGACGCAAACGGAGTTGCGACAAAGGTCTTTTTGGCCTTGGAGGCCTGGGCCGGGGCTTTATTCTTTTGCCGCTTTCCTCCTATGACTTGAAAGTCGTCCTCCTCTGAGGAGGTGGAGGGAGGGGAGGATTCTCATGATTCATCATCGTCATGATGATCCTCGGGGAAAGGGGTTTGCTCCATAGGACAGTCCGGGCGGGAAATAGGCTCAGTGGCCTGAGAGGGTGTGGGTGCTCTAGGCTCATGGCTAGGCTGAGGGATGGGTGAGGGCGACCTAGGAGAGTCCTGGTCCGGAAATGGCCTGTGAGCCATGGGACCAGGGGTCACAATAGGGCCTGAAGCGGGGTTGGGGGCGGTAGCAGCTTTGAAAGCTGCACCATATCTTTTTTAAGTTTGGGGTCGGTGAGGAGGATTTCCTGGAGGAGGTCGAGTACTGCCGTGAACGAAATTATCGGAGAAATTTCTAATAATGCCAGTGAAGCCAGTAAGGGGTATCTTCCCTGGGTGGATGGGCCCGGCGATGTGTGCAATCCTACCGTCCCAGTCGGGTGAGACTGGGAGGTGTGTACCTGGGTGAGCCCTAAAATTGCTATCCTGTCACCAATCTTATTGGGTCACATGGGTCCTAAGGTACCGGTAAACCAACCGAAGATGACGTCGGGGTAGGCAAACCCGACCGTGCCAGATGAATGCTGTCGGGCGGAGACAGGGGTTGACTAGGCTATCTACCAAGGCCAACTACCCTGCTCCCGACTCCTTCTAACTGCCGTGACCTGAAGGGATTTGGCAAGTGCTCGCGGCAACACTCTACTTGGTTTTGTTAACACCCTAAGGTTTCCACCAAGGACCACTAAGTCGTGGATTTAACCCGGAAGGGGCCAAAAAAAAAGATGTCCCTAATAGCAACCTGATTTACTTGTAGCGACACCTGTGGGCAGCGCACGGAGACGCAGCGACCGCAGTGACGTCACGCAGAGCACGACGAGGCAGGAGAGTGGGGTGCGGAGGGACGCGCGGTGGGGGCAGCGAGAGCGGCGAGCGGCAGTGAGACGACCGCGCGGCGGCGATGGCAGGCGAAGAGTGAATATAATGGATTATAATATTTTTAGATATCTACTTTTTATGCACTCTACAATGTCATAAATTTACAATCCGTTCTCACTAGGATGAATTGTAAATTATTGAGATTGTAGCAACGTTGGGCATAAGCTACACGCAAGTTCAAAAACAACATAGTTTTAAACTTGATATGGTTTAATTTGCATATCGGAATAATCTTCATAAAGCGTAGTTATAAAGTTATAATTAATTTAAACTTCTTTCCGCGACTATCACTGCCTATTAACACAGTTGTTACGAGAAAATTTCAACTGAAACTTGTTAAGGTGATTATACACAAGGTTAGTTTAGAATTAAATTAATGAAAGGTGAGATAAGTCATACTTTTACGAAAATGTTCGAAACAAGTTATTGTAGTCTTGAAATCTGATTGTATTGAGTAGGCTATCAAAATCCAACTAACACTATTAAACTTCATACTATGTTCTAGCCACAGGAAAGAACTGACCTACTATGTTGACGGTTGATAGGAAGAAAATACATAGACGTGATTTTTCATCGAATTAAAGTTTTTTTTTTTGTTCCTGTAATTAACTATCACCTATATATTATCCTGTTCATCTCCGTGCACCTTTCGGCTTCTAAAAATGTTCGTTACCACGTATCGTGTTGTGTAAGTATGTGTTTCGGTTCCAACGTTCAGCTGTATTTGTTTGTAGGTAAGCATCATTATCAGCCATCTCTGGATTTTCAAAAACAGTTCCTGTAACTTATTTTGCCTTCTAGAACGACCGCAGACAAAGTGACATTTTAGCAAGTATACTGAATATCAAAATGTATGGGATCGACATACGCTGCCAAAATGTCACATTTTGGCCGATGGCAATTGATAACGCTGATGTTATGTCACTTTGTCATTGATTCATATTGAACTAACTTACAGTTACTAAGTTGGAATTACAAGTAGTTATCTAACGTAGGCGGTGATAATATTCTGTCATAGGTTTATTTTAACCCCCGACGGAAAAAGAGTGTTAAGTTTGACGTTTGTACCTATGTGTTTGTGTATGTCTTTGGCATCATAGCTCCTAAACGGATCAACCGATTTTGATTTAGTTTTTTTTTTCACATTATCTTAAGTATTGCTGAGAGCTACGTTTGATGAAAATCGGCTCAGCCGTTCAAAAGTTAAGGGCTCTTTACGGTTTGAATTGAAGTATTTTCGCAAGATATCGTGTCATAATTAGGTGTTTGATAGATTTTTGATCGAAGCGTGCCTTCTACTAGATAAATTATGTAGATAAAAAAGTTTGAAATAAAATAAAAATCGGGCGTTTTAGAAATTTAAAATTTTTGTGTGTTCATTGTTACCGCATTCAGAATACACATCGTGGGATGTCTTACAAGAACTTAAAGGCGTTTGAATAAACTGTACAAATAAATGTTCATGCATCGTGTGTTAGTTACGTAATAAAAATTGTTTTTGTATTTGTTTGTTTTACTTCTACAATATACACTGGCTTTAATGTCAGCGGCTTTCATTCCAAGGGATTGTATTACTGGGATAAAAAATCTCCTAGGATTTTTTACTATTGAGTAAAACAATCAAATGAATCATTTACAAACATAAAGACTAACTTTTTAAATATAAGCAGAAGCAGTATATAATACTCATCGAAACCAGACCAGTCTGCCATGTCAAAGCCGTCACAGTGAGAGCACATTAGTTATAAATTCTACTAGCAGTTCCAAACAAATATTTAAATTCCGAACACATCCAAGACACGGCACAAAATCCTCCTGTGACGTCATAATTTAGTACGCATCTGGGTCTGCCAGTAGCTTATATCGTACAATAACTTAGCAAGCAAGTCAAGTGCGAGACAGCCACTGTTTTGTATGATTAATGGTGCGGTCGTTAGCTGAGACTGCAAATGGCAACCGAGTGTCGTCTTTATTTTCTGCTAAATGCGTTCGTCTTTCTTCTACGGTGATGTCAAATCTGGGTAACGTCAGAGATAATGATGGCGCTGAATGGTGGTGCTTGCTTTTGTGCGTTTAGCTGTTGGTTTAGGGATGTGGGGCTGCATAATTTAAGTAAGGACATATTTTAAATAAGTAAGCAAAGTTGCCTTATTTAATCAAAGAATAAAACACATTGATACCAAAAAATAAACTAATTTTAACTTGTATGTAAGTTTTTTTTGTTGTGCGCTTTTGTTAACTGTCCTAATTGTGTAAATCTCGCTATAACACTGAGGTTTGCTGTAAGAGAACCCAATTATGGGTTAAGCTCGACTTTGTATATAAATTGTCCTTCTGTATTTGTTTTGTGTACAATAAAGAAAATGCATATACTTAAATTGTTCGGCGCTGCCTCAAAATGCTAGACAAAACGATTTCTTGTTTGATTTTCAGTACGTTATTTCTTCGGTATTTTTTTTGTTCAAAAGGTGTTTTTTGCTTTTCAGTTTACTTAATTTCAACAGAATTGGTTCACAATTGAAAATTCAGTGAAAAATTATCAATGAATCCTTTTTTCAACACACTTGCTCATAAAGTGGCTCTAAATTCACCGCAATTAGGCAAATAATGACACCTGTAATCAAACTGTGACTTTTTCATTGCTATTATTCACAAGTGAGATTATAGTACATTATGGTACAAGTGTGTAATGTTGGTAACTTCGTATTTATATAGATAATTTCAACTTGTATTTGTTTAATAAATAAAACTTTCACTCAAATATAACTTTTGTTTTCATAAAGAAAACTTGAAATTCCCCATTTTATACGCGGCTAAAACGCTATCCGCGAAAAGCCAAAAAAAAAGGAAAACTTATTCTTTTAGTCTATGCCCGATCGCCATTGTTAGATGCGCGCGCATAGGAAAACTGATTAATTTTTCCCGCCATAGCGAAAAAAAATTCACAACTCGTTTTCACTGTTGAAAATGATTTTTTATTATTATTTTCTTCACAAGTGTGTTGAAAAACTTCGTATGATTCACGTGTGAATTGATGATTACCGTCCTCGGCCCTCTTAAGACCCTCACCTAACAGCTCGGGTCTCAATGGCGCCTCAGCGGTAATCACCAACATTACACACTTGTACCATAGTGTACTATTTTCTAACTTTAGGAGTGGATTTTCTTTTTAAAATTTAAATGGGACCAACTTTAGGGTATACTCTTTTCAACATTTTTCTTTTTTGAAATCTTATCACTCTATAAAAAGTTATGCGTGGTCATACATATATAAACAATTATCACATACGACTTAAAAACACCCTCCTTATTTTTCGTCGCTGATAAAATTACAAAAAATTAGGTTGTCTGTTGTTATTATAATTCTTAAATCAATAGTAATGCCTACTAATATGACATTTTCCAGCATCCTTGACACTATTAGTCATTCCATAAATTTCCGCTGCTAAACATGATCTGCCAACCCACTATGACAAACGATCTCGTATGACTTCGTCAGTACAAAACCCAATGAATCTACTGAAAATCAACATTGTGTACGGCATATAAGACGCGCAAACACAATACTCTCTTAAAAGCTTCTTGAATAAAATTCACCCAAAAAAGTTTGCGAGACAGCCCTAATTAGAGCGCTCCAACCTACTAACATAAGACCAGACCATTACTTCCAACGGCGGCAACTGACAACCTTACTTCCTGCAATAATAAATGAAAAAGATAATGCCAAGAAGTCGCCATCTTAGTAAACTCCACTGCATAGAACTCTTTGAAAATTGTACTTTCAATTAAAAAGTACTAATGGAAAAAACTAAGGGACACTCACAATGGGGATCATTAGTGGGCAAAAGTTTTTTGAATCGGTACCAAATTCACTCTTGATTCTATTAAACGGGAACTTTGCTTGTAAATCACAAGTTTTTTGTAAGGCAATGTCCAGTCTAATGTAGACTTGATGAATTGCAACTTTCGACCTTTTTGTTTTTGGAAAGTAATTTGTTTGGGAACTGCTGATGCTGTATTAAAAGTAGAGGCTGGGTACATTTTGTTATCGATTGAAAAGGTAGATAAAATGGAATCTGATAAAAGAGAGATATTCATTACCCGATTGCACGACGCAAAGTAGGGTAATGTGTTTATAATGTATGTTTGTTCTTAAGTGGCGTTCTAGAGACCAAACGCGTAAGCCAATTTAGGCTGATGATTGATTGACATTGACGTCAACCGATTCGTCCTCAATGTCTACATTCAAATTGAAAAAAGCAAAATAGTGTTTTAGGGTGCCATAATGTGGGAATCCCAATTTAGTTTTTCTTTTGAACTCATCGTGTGGGGTATAGTGAGGTGATACTAAAAATATATAACACTATAAATGTTTAAAAGTAATTTGAACAAAAAAAAGATTTAAACTAAAAAGTTAAAAATAACAATTGGGATGATGAATTTTAAAAAGTTGATACGTATTTCGAAACTTTACACATCATAAATAATATTGTCATTTCAAAAAATCTGTTACGAAGATGAAAAGACCTACGCCCTAGAAGCCACGAGGGTTACGGACACACACATACGTATACTTTCCGACAGCGCTTCAGTCCTCCAATCCTTGCGCAAAAAATATATTACATCGAAATTAATAATAGAATGTCACAACGCACTAGAAAAAATAAGTCTTCTTTTCGAGTCGATGGTAAACTCTTTATAGATTTTGGGCCCAGTAGGTAGCCAGCCCGATTGCGGCGTCAGTGGCGAACATAAGGTCCTCCAAAGTGCAGGTATATGGGCACTTAGAACACTCCAGCATGTGTGCCATATCTTGCAAAGGGGCACCACACTAACACTGGGTATTAGACGGGTCTATGAAACCCCATTTTGCCAAATTGTGTTTGCAGCGGCCTACTTGGGTGCCCAAACGATTGAGTGCTTTCCATATAGGCCACTGCAGTTCACGTCCAGGTGTCAGGTGTTGCTGGGGTTTCAAGAAGTCGGATGGTGGTAGGTAAGCTTCTCTCCACAACTTGCTTCTCACTTTAGGCTGTGGGTCTTTGATGGCCCGTGTGCATCGAAGAAAACTCTTCCGACTCTTAAGTCTACCCGGGGTTGTAGTGTGATCATAGAGAGGATGTCGGGAATCGGAATCCTGATATTTTTCTCAAGCGCGCATGCGACATCCTTTCATACTATTGGAGGTGCAATGCCAGCCAACGGGTATATTTTGTAGAGCGGAGTCGGTTTGAAGCAACCCGATATAATTCGGCATGTCTCGTTGTCGGCAGAGGGACATGCCAGTTGCCCGAAGAACATCGGGTGCCACTCCCCAGTTGGTAGGATAGGCGATGCAACAGGATGTTCCGGGTACTGACCTTGCGCTTCGTGCTGTGGCAGTGCACGTTAAAATTTAACGATCTATCCAATGCAACACCAAGGTATCTAGGCTTTTTGCAGTGATCTACTAGTATATTAGTACCTCACCATAATATATTTAGTTCCCGGCTTGAAAATCAGTTACGAAGATGAAAAGCGCAAGATTGAGTTTTGGATGGGTTCGGACGAAGGAAATTACTATCGTAGTACCCTCCAAGTGACTCGAGTGCTGTACTTAGATTATATTCAACCTCTGTTAAGCTAGATTATTGCGCCGCCAAGGCTAGGTCATCCGCATACAAGAAGCGTTCAGTGTGCTGCGTTGTAGGCTGGTCGTTGGTGTATATGTTAAAAAGCGTGAGTGCCAGCACACTGCCTTGGGGAGACCATTTTTTTGTCGGCACCATCTGCTCTTATCCGATTGGAAGCACAATTGGAAGCGACGGTTCTGCAATAGTTCGCTGAGTATATGAATGAAACCCTGATCATTAGTTAGAGTACTGACCTTAGCTAGAAGTTTTTTAATATAAATAATGTCGTATGCCGCTGATTAGTCCACAAATTCCAAACCTGTGACTTTATTGACCTCGTAACCGTCCTCTATTAACTGAGTTAGTCTGAGTATTTGACCGGAACAAGACTTACCCGGTCTAAACCCAGCCTGTTCAGGGATAAGCTTTGGCTGCACTACTTCAGTGTGGTGATTCAGCAACAACAGTTAAAACAACTTATAGGTGTGGTATATAGCAAGGATATTGGCCGGTAGCCTTTTGGGTCACTAATTGGTTTGCCTGGTTTTGGCACACATAAGTGTATCTAGACGTAATACGGTGACATTGCAATGGATAAAGGGATCACAGTGGATCGTTGGGCAACGATGCGGCTGACGAGCTGACGAGACGCGGGTCCAGTACGGTGGTCTATGGACCCGAACCTGTTGTACCCATCCCCTTCAACTAAATACGCAGGTGGCTACAGGAAATCAGACACAGGCGGCAAACTGGTGGATCTTGGCACCGGTCTGTAGGCAGTCCTAAGAAGCTCTGCCATCTTTGGACAGCAGGCTTACCAGACGTCTGCCACGCCTGGACAGGAATCGCCTGCGCCTGGTGATGGGGACCATCACGGGACACTGCTCACTTAACAAACACTTCCACACAATAGGCATAATGGACAGTCTTCTGTGCAGGGCATGCATGGGGACTGAGAAAACCGTTGCGCACGTTCTCTTTGAATCACCCAGATAAGAACATAAACTCTCGGGGCACCCAGATCTTACACAGATATTCTAAGAAAGCCAGGAGCGCCCTAAATAACTTCTGGAGGGAAGTGGGCTGGTTGGAATAACCACCAAACGGCCGCCATGGCCCACGCACAATGGTCCACCTGAAGGACTAAGTGCGGCAACCAAACCGCCTAACATAGAATATATAGATAGTAAATGCGCTTCGATCGAAAATCTAGTGAAAACGTAATTATGACACGATATCTTGCGGGAGCAGTCCGATTCAAACAGTAAAATTCCAATAACTTTTGAACGGCTTAACCGATTTTCATCAAGCATAGCTAAGAACACTCTCGATAAAGTAACCTTTCAAATAAAAATCAAAATAAAAATACACAAATACACAAACACACCAAACTTATAATAAAATATTACCCCCAACAGAAAAAGAGGGTTGTTATAAGTTTGACGTGTGTATCTGTCTGTAGCATCATCATTGGTTCAAACGGATGTACCGATTTTGATTTTGTTTTTTTTTTTGAAAGATGACTTTATCGGGAGAGTTCTTAGCTATGTTTGATGAAAATTGGTTAAGCCGTTCAAAAGTTGTGGGCGTTTTACTGTTTGAATCAGGGTGTTTTCGCAAGATACCGTGTCATAATACGTGTTCAATAGATTGTCGATCGAAGCATGTCTACTACGAGGTAGCATGAAAAAAAAATGAGTCGGGAATTTAAAAAAAATGAAATATCATAAGTACTAATATTGAGTATCAGGTCCTGGATTCAATGCTCGGGTCGGGGAAAGTGTAATTGGGTTTTCTTGCTACGATTTATCAGTAGCAATGCGATGTATGCTCAGTTGATGGTTAGGCTCACCCCCAATTACGTCGGACTTTTACAAAACTGAGGAAATGTGGGTGAACGAGGTTTATGCGTGCCAGTAGTTCACATCTTTCGGGGAAGACAGGCTTTAAGCTTTGTTTCTTGTGATATTTTTAGGCTTGAACAGAATTTACTTTTTATTTGCACTTACGAGGTTTGTTTTTGGTTAAAGTGACTGCTCGGTCGTCGAAGCATCTTTAGACACGTACGAGCAACCAAAAATTAACATAAAATAACAGTCAATCCTCAAACCTTTGTAAGTAAAATAAGATGCCCAATGAAAACAAGTGTCCCAAAACTAAAGAACAATTAAACTAAGAAAGGGAGTTTCATTTAAAAAGAATCGTTCCGTCTAATTTCTTTCAGTAATTCGCTTTTTTTTGTTTCGGGGGTACCTCGTTAGCTTCAGTATTTGCCCACCTTAACCTCAATTTACTCAACGATGCCCTTTTAAATCTAAAGAGACCAGTCTTTTTTGTCGGTGACTCTTGTAATACTGAACCAATTTAAATTTGCATTTGGCGAACCGATATCTACAAAATTAAAGCTCTTACTATCATCTTAGTAAGGTTGTAAATCGTTTGGCATGTTTTATCGCTATGACATTCTGCATTATCGTACCTAGTAATGAGTCTAATGAAGGTTTTTCAAAAGGGTAAGGTTTACCAAGCAGCATTTAATTAAGGCAGGACAAGGTCTGTTGGTAAATTTTCTTTGAATTCACTCCAATGTTTGCTTTATTTAGCGGACCTTCTTCATTAACTGAATGGTAAAACAGATGCAGTATCGTTAAAATTTTATACGGTCACTTAGGTACATTTATAGTGAATAAGAAATAAAATGTTTTTTCAATATCTTAAAAATTAGCACGATTTTAGCTTTTAATATTATAAAAAGATATAACTATTGGGAATTATACATAAATAAGGAATGCTCACAGAGCACTGAGACGCCAAGCCGGCCTCTGTTAGAGACGGTATTGTTAAAATTATCCACATAAAATAAGTGTAAAACGAGGGTCACCATCTTTTATAATATAAACTAGCTGTGCCCGCGGCTACCTATGTACCCTATCCTATCTACCCTACCCTGCCACCTCGGGTCTCGATTTGTAGTATCCCCGAGTCCGTCGCCTCTGGACCCATTCAGGAGGGCTGGAAGAGGGCGTTTTGTACCCTCCACCGACGCCCGGCGCGTCTGCTGCGGGTCGGGTGAACGGATGCAATCTCCCTCTTCCTCTCCGCAGACTTTTTTTGCGAGTCGAATGTTTCCCAGGACTCCTCGCTGCCGACCATAGGTACTAATACTACCGCCTACTTCAGAGATGAGGGCACGGCGTGGCTCCTCCCAACCCTACCCTACCTACCCTAACCTACTTACCCTACCCTATCTTACCTACTCTACCCTACCTACCCTATCCTAGCCTATGACCGCGAAATCGGTAAAGCCATTCTCAAGTTATAGCGTGACCAGGAGAAATAGGGGTTCATTTTTATATATATACTAGCACTTCGCCCGCGACTTCGTTCGCGTGATCCGTATTTTATCCTACAGATGACTTTTTAGCTTCGCCCTCTTAAAGGTTGTATTTCCAAAAATCCCTTCGCAGCTGTTTATATATAGTAATTTCGCGAAATTTGTAGAATGAAAAATTATAGTTGTGACCTTATCGTAATGTGTAAGCAAGAAAAAAGCAACGAAGAATAAGATTTTTGTAAAGAAATTCTTCGTGGCTTTTTACAATGTTACTTTGACAATTTTGGTTCAGTTTATAGCACCTTTTATTTATTAAAATATTATATTTAAAGAAATAAAAATAAAAAAACTTTTAATTCAGATTATTTAAATGTCCATATTACTTTGTTTCCTTTATTTACTCTGCCCCCCCCCTCCCAGATCTCTTAACCGCCCTCCCCGGAGAATTTTGCCTGAAAAAAACACTGATTGTCAAGCACGCGTTATCTGCTGGGATTGGTTGAATGAATTTTCAATTTTCAACAGCCAACCACAGCAGATAACCGGTGATTATTCGTCAATTGCTTTAACAGTCCGATAATCGAGTGTTGAGTAACCGGGGGTTAGACTCCCATTTGGTCCGTTTTGCGTGCGAGCCTCGTCTCTGCGAGAGAGAATGGACCGTAACCCACCACGCGGGCCCATTGCTGGTTGGTGGATGTCACATAGAGGTTTCCTCACGATGCGTGGTTTCCTTCACTGTTTTAGGAGCAATGGTGATGAAATAATTTAGGTACACAAAGTAAAGCGCTTGCCTTGTTTCGAACCCAAGAACTACAACAAGTCGCGGCCGGTATCACTGGGCCAACACTATATTAAATATTGTCTGGAATTTGGTATTTAATATGGTGATATGTGAATACCAGGTTCAACTTACTTAAAGATACTTTTACCACGGAAATGCGTCACGGAGTTTTTTTGTATTTGCCCAGAGGAAAATACAAAAAAAATATTCGAGCAATAACTTGATGAAACTACTTACCTACGTAAATGTTATTGTAAAAAATATCTTCGTTTGAATTAATTATGTAGTATTTTCTGTTTGTCGTATTGTAAGTCATCAATAAATGTTTGTTGAACACATAGCGTTGCAAAAGCGAATATATTCCCTTACACTGGCCCTGTCATAAAATCTGTTCCTATCTGACATTTCTTAGCTATATTCTATCTCTTTACCAATTTTCTGGTATAAAAAGCCAAGGATTTCATATAAACTTGCGAGAGCCCCTAGTCCAGGCTATCACAAAATTCTTTCTTAGCTTATGTCTCCTACTCATAAATTCTAGACATGCTAAATTTCAGGACGGTAGTACAAACAAAAATCCGATCTTTCATACAAACTTGCGGGAGCCCTCAGACCTACTTAATGCGGCCCTGCCACAAAATCCGTTCTTAGCGGATGTTTACCAACTATAAACTACTTCCCTGCCAAATTTCAAGTTTGTAGCACAAATAATGAAGGACATTCATACAAACTTGCGAGAGCCCTTAGACCTCCATAATCCGGCCCTGTCGCAAAATCCGTTCTTAGCGGACATCTACTAACTATATACTACCTTCCTGCCAAATTTTAAGTCTGTAGCTCAAAAAATTAACGTCTTTCATACAAAATTGCGAAAGCCCTTACACCCCCTAAATCTGGCCCTGTCACAAAATCCGTTCTTAGCGGATGTCTCCTTACTATAAACTACCTCCCTGCCAAATTTTAAGTTAGCAGCTCAAAAATTTTAGGACTTTCATACAAACTTGCGAGAGCCCTTAGACCCCCTAAATCCGGCCCTGTCGTAAAATCCGTTCTTAACGGACGTCTACTAACTATAAATTACCTCCCTGCCAAATTTTAAGTTTTCTGCTCAAAAAATGAAGGACTTCCATACAAATTTGCGACAGCCCTTAGACCTTCTAAATCCGGCCCTGTCTTAAAATCCTTTCTTAGCGGACGTCTACTAACTATAAACTACCTCCCTGCCAAATTTCATCTTTATACGTCAAGCGGTTTTCGATATTTCGTGATACGTGTATGAGTGACCTTTCGCTTTTATATATATAGATAGATTGAGGGCATATGAGAATGCTGACTGCCTAAGGCGCGTCACACCTGTCAGACGGCACCAGCCTCCGATTTTGTGTAAAAAATGTGAGGATTATAATTATGGCTATGACAGCCGATATGTCTATGAGAACACGAATATTACTAGTAAAAGCCACATACCAGTTACCAGTCATTGCTTGCGCGGTAATTCCGTGCTCTGTATCTAAATCCTAGACTACTTACTCAAAACAAACAAACGATTTACAATCTACTTCGAATAAACAGACAACATTTACCATTTCCAAAAACAAACTACAAACCTCCTCATTAACGACTTCAGTAACTATTTCATTGTTCGAAACAATCAATATTTGCCTTCATTCTGTGGGAAAGAGTGAGTTCTTAGTACTTGTATGTTGACAACCGGTAACAGTGCTTTTACTGATAATCTCAGTTTAACCGTCATTTTTAATCGAGCCACGGATACAGACACAGTCTTACACTATGCTCAAGAAGGCATTAAAAGTATTTGGATTATTGGTTGCCATGTGGATGGTTTCATGTTTAACGATAGTAAGGGAATTTAAAACACCTCATAGTTATGCGTATAGTGTCAATAATATCTTTGGTGGTAGAGATTTGGCTTATGAACAAGCCTTGCACAGATTCAGAAAGAAATTCGACAATCGCAGTTCGGTGTTTCGAGGTGAGGTTGAACATTTATTAACAACATTATCTCCTTACATAAACTGTTAACGTTTACCTTTAATAATTTGTTTGTTTTTCTTTCGAAAAAAGATTGAGTTGTCAAGTGTGGTTCTGGTACATTTAGATATGGAAGAAATTAATCACGTCAAGTGGCACGGCAACGCTAGTGAATTAAAAAATAACTTTAACAATTTTAAATTATTTTTCAGCATGGAATTTTCTCCCAGAACAAGAACAAGGCCTGACAGAAGAGGAGAAAGAGAATATAATCAAAGGTGATGAATATCCACCAGGTATGGATTTATAATATTATTTTTACTAGCTGACCCCCGCGGCTTCGCTCCCGTCAAAATTATAGTCTATGTTACTCGGGCATAATGTAGCTTTCCATAGGTAAAAGAATTTTTAAAATCGGTCCAGCAGTGTCGGAGCCTATTCGGTAACAAACAAACTAAAATCTTTCCTCTATAATATTGGTATAGATTATGTTAAAAAAATTATGGGTTTTTGACGATAAACGATAAAGTATTAAATTAATAACTATTAGAGGAAGTTTGAAAATAGTGCAAGGGATAGAAAAGCTGAAAGAGTTTGTTTTTTGATGGGCATGTTTTTTTATATCTTTGATAGGCTCGCGCTTGACCACTATCTCATCTGATGGTAAGCGATGATGTGGTCGACGATGTAACACGTTTGCCTAGACTAAAGCTATTCACTCTTGACTTAATGACTCCCAGGTTGAAACTATCAGGAAATACAGACTCCGACAGGGCATTCCACTCCTTAACTGTACGCATAATAAAAGTATTCCCAAAACGTTTGGTGCGTATGGTTGGTATGTCCACCATGTACCGATGACGTATAGCCGTACGTCTTGTAGTTCGATGATGGAACGGGCTAGGAGGAATTAGTTCATACGATTCTATCGCACACTCATCGAAATGTAACCGATAAAAAACCGACAGACTGGCAACTTGGCGCCGGTATTCAAGGCTCTGCAGCCGGATGTGATAAATGTATGTGATGAAGAATAGTGAAACGCATGAGATTAAATGAGTGATTCATATGAAATGAATTATGGAGGGAGGGAATGATAGCGTGGCAATTGGCAGACGAGAATATTTTGATAGTCTTTGCTGTTTGTTTATCTCTGAGATTGAAAACCACTGAACTCAATATTATGAGAAAGTTTTTGTTTATATTCATAATTTGACAAGAAACCCAATAATATACTTTTAATAAAATTATAAGTATCATTTGCTTCATCATCATCGACCTTCCTAGCCTTGTTCCAAAAAGGAAAAAAAAAATAATATTCAGTAACAGGCCTTCCTTTATTTCTACCACACTTTCCTTTAGTCTCTCGTTTTCTTTCAGGGGTTGACGGCAGACCTGTCGTCTTAGAAAACTCTTTGAGATATTATATCAGAGAGGATATACACAAAGGGTGGAGAGACCATGCTTTCAATAGATTTGTCAGTGATTTGATACCAGTGAACAGAACTTTATTGGATGTAAGAGAACCGTGGTAAGAATATTTGAACATTCACTTGGTACGGCGAATTTTCAAAGTTTTAAGAACACTCTTTTTGTTATTTGAAGGCAAGTGGTCATTGATGACAACACGGCTATAACACTGATGAGGCTGGCTGGCTCTCTTTACTTATTGCAATTCTAAGGGGACTGTCTTACCTTGCGTCCGTGTAAAGAGATTGCCATAAGCCAGAAGCCTATGCTGTACTGTAGGCGAAAACGGGGATAATTATGATGAAACCAGAATATAGTATTCGCACGGTCTGGTTGAAATCTTTCTGAATTTAGTCCATTAGCTCTAGCTGTTTAGGTAGCCATTCCTTTTATGTATCCATTTTGATATTGTTGTATTTTCAGGTGTCAAAATCAAACCTTTTCAACAGATTTACCGAAAGTAACAGTTATAATATGCTTTTATGATGAAGCATGGTCAACGCTCATCAGAACAATAACATCAGTTTTGACCAGAAGCCCACCGGAACTTTTAGAGCAAATAATATTGGTTGATGACTTTTCCAAAATGGGTATGTGGTCGAACATAAAATTTTTCATTAGAGTCTTTTCCAAAGGATCACTATGAAGTAGACAATTTGGGGGCTGAGTCACCCGCGTCCGTAGGAGTGTACCCCAGTTGATTCCCTACACGTGGTCCCCGGGTGGTGCAAATCAGGTGACACTATCTGGTGGTAGGCTTTGGCCGAAGGCTTGTGACCACCCACCGGGCAAAGACGTACCGCCAAGCGGCCTAGCCGTGTTCCGGTACGATGCTCGGTGCAGCCAACTAGAGGAGTTGGGTCGAGATAGCTGTTCCACTGCAGGCAGACCGGCCTGATGCGTGCTGTTAGGGTTGTATCGGGAGACTGCTCCCGGAAGGTAGCGGGATCCGAGGCACGGTGCGCTGCTGGCCGACCGCAGGTAGTTGGGGCCCAAGTAGTGTTCCAGCCACACATGAAAGGCTGCCCCGCCAACTGTCGAAAAATCCCGGAATGTGCCTTCGTGCTGGTTGGCGACCAGACGACAGTGCCCGATGGACATTTCCGGGGGGGCTCGGGCGTCCCCGCAGTCTCCAGACCAGTCCACCATTGATGGCTTCCTGCCGGCGCGTGTCTGAGGGATGCCAGCGTGGAACCTCATCTCACTTCCTTTTCCTCTCCTATCCTCTAAACTATGACGACAAGGAACATAGGCAAAAAGCTGTACAGCGGCAGCACTCACTGTCACATAAGTTTCACCTCGGTAACATCAGAGGTCTACACTTTAACCTTGATGCAGTTCACCATCATATGGAAACTAACAAACCAGCGCTTTTCTTTCTTTCGGAGACGCAGATCGGATGTCCGTCAGACGTGGCGTATCTTTCTTACCCATGGTTTACCCTGGAGCACAGGTTCAAGCCACGCGTGGGTGTATGCGTGTACGTCCGTTACGACATCTGTTATCGGCGTCTCCGAAACCTTGAAGACTCTCGATACTCAGTGCTCAGGGCCCTGGTGGACACAGGTCTGGATAAAATTATCTATACTTGTGTCAACAGGTCGCACAGCGGACATCTGGAAACAGCCGCCTCAATACCTTATTGCAACGGCACCCGTCCACCCAACTGGTGATACTGAGGGTCTTTAATGCCCACGGATCGGATCTTCCCGTACTAGTACACTGACCATGCTGGGCGAGAGACGCGAAAGCTTACGCTAGCGTTAAATCTCGCTCAGCTGGTCCAGGGGGCAACGAGGGTGCCGGATGTTGATTCGCATACGGCTAATTGCTTGGAGCTTCTGATGACTTCAGATCCAGACGTCGTCATCGTTACTCGGTGTCGGTATCTCCACCTTTGGGTAGTTCCGACCACTGTCTGGTGAAGTCTGTATCCATCTACTCCCCGCCCGATCCCAGCCCAAGAGGCACCCGGCGGGTATGGCGGTACAAGTCAGCGGATTGGGATGGCATGCGATCTTTCTTCGCATGCTATCCTTGGCAGCTTTGCTTTTCTTCGTCTGATCCTACGTCGTGCGTGGACGCCGTAACGGATGTGTTGCGTCAGGAAATGGAGTACTACATTCCGTTTTCTGACGTAACAATGTCTAGCCAAGACCGACCTTGGTTTGGCGCCGAGTGTAATCGCGCCGATGCGCGTAAACATGATGTGTACCATGCCTGCGTCGACGCTCGAACGCGCAAGGCGAGTGACGTTGGTCAGAGGAAAAAAGCCTACAACAGGGCTGCCAAGTCCAGCAAGAAGGTGATACGAAGGGCTCGGTTCGACCATATTAGCCGGATAGGGATCAAACTTGCTTCCTATCCAGCAGATAGTAAAGCGTTCTGGTCCCTTGCTAAATCGGTTGAATCGAACTTCTGCCGTCCCTCACTACCACCACTACTGAAACCCGATGGGTCGCTGGCCCACTCCACTGAGGAGAAAGCAAACTTGTTTGCGTCTCTTTTTGGGGAATCTTCACGTCTAAATCCTGGTATCGCCCGTCCCCCTCCTTCTCCTGATGGATGCGAGCTAAGTATCTCGAACATTCGCATCCATCAAAAGGACGTACGTAGGGTGCTGCGCTACCTCAACGTGAATAAAGCTAGCGGACCTGACGGTATACCAGCAATTGTTCTGAGAACCTGTGCGCCTGAATTGTCTCCGATCTTGACACGCCTGTTTCGCCTTTCTTATGAGACTGGAAAAGTGCCGAATGCTTGGAAGCAAGCCAACGTATAGCCCGTGCACAAAAAGGGCAATCGTGCTGACCCGGCCTTCTACAGACCCATCTCTGTAACGTCCATACTCTTGCAGAGCGTTCTAATAGTAAGCTCCTGGCATACCTAGAAGCTAACGACATCCTTAGCGACCGACAATAAGGCTTCCACTGAAATTGGTCTACTGGGGATCTTCTAGCGTATGATAAATGATAAATGATTTTATTTCTGTAAGTTGGTTTATACAAACACTTTTACATGTCGAACATAGTTTTTTAAAACTAGATGAGGTCGGCGTTTCCTATCTGACTACTCTGAGAAGAAAGGCCGAAACAAACTCAGAGGTCACAGTCTCTTTTAAAGTCCAGACAAAATATTAGTTAGATCATGTGAAGACCATGTAGACTGATGTCTGAAATGGTCTTTTGAGGAAAGAACCAGCCAGATTGAGTGGACCTGTCCAGTCAGTGCACGCATTTGTCAATAACCGAGCAGCTCAACTCAGAATTTAAGGATCTCAACGATTCGACGAACAATACCAAAGAAAGGACATTCGGGTAGGCCGCATAAACTACTCAAACTGCCAGACCATGATTAAAACTAAGATAAATATAAATTAAAATAAAAAAGAATGATCCACATAGTCTTCACACTCACAATAATTAATATAAAATAATAAAATACTTTAAAAAGTAAATATTCTTGTCATTGCAAGAAAACCAAAAAAAACAAAATTCACGGTGCAAAATATAATAAAAAAAAACAAAATTAATTGGAGCAGCTCAATCCCAAGCCTTTTTGTCTTCAAGGTAATCTTTAGTTGTATAAAACGCTTTCTGGCACAATTTACGTTTAATAAAAGATTTGAATTTATTAAGACTTAGATGTTGTACGTGGCTTGGAAGCTTATTATAAAAGCGTACACATTGACATCTAAACGAGCCACCTATTTTCTTGAGCCTTGTTGTAGGTACTACAAATTTGTGTTTATTCCTAGTATTTATGTTATGGATATCACTGTATTTTTTAAACAATTTTATATTTTTATGGGCATATAAAAGATTTTCATAAATATACTGAGAAGGCACAGTCATTACATTAATCTCCTTAAATTTCTCTCTGAGAGAGTGTCTTGGGCTTAATTTATAAATTGACCGAACAGCTCTTTTCTGCAAAACAAAGATAGTCTGGATGTCGGCGGCATTTCCCCACAACAGAATACCGTACGACATTACACTATGAAAATAGCTAAAGTATACTAAACGGGCTGTCTCTATGTCAGTTAAATTACGAATTTTTCTAACAGCATGCCATTCACATCTGGAGTGAGGCCATCGAGAGGTATGGAGAAGCGCTTGCTGTCTCCCTCGACATCTCGGAGGCTTTTAATAGGGTCTGGCACGAAAGCCTTATTGGTAAGCTTCCGTCATTCGGTCTGCCCGGTGGTCTATGTGACGGGATTGCAGACTTCCTGAGGGGTCGGTCCATTCGAGTAGTTATCGATGGCTGCTCTTCGGCGGATCTATTGGATATTAATGCAGGGGTACCTCAGGGTTCGGTACTTTCAGCGACATTATTCTTGCTGCACATAAATGAACTGCTAAAACCTAAAAAAGGTGCCGCTTTGGGTATGCAGATGACAGCACTGTTGCTGAGATATACTTGTCCAACGCACGGGCTACTGGGCCTCCGGTATCTCCGTGAAGCCATGGTGGAGCGCTTGAGCTTGTCCTTGGATGCAGTCTCCGAATGGGGCGATGCCAATCTGGTCAAGTTCAATGCCGCAAAAACACAGGCGTGTCTCTTCTCCGCGAAAAAGAACCAATTTCACACGGGCTCCATTTTTGCGAGGTGTAACCGTACCGATAACGGACCATCTTGAGCTTCTTGGCGTAACGTTGACATCGACACTCAATTGTGGCCCATACATTGAGGCAAAGGCTGTCAAAAATTTGGGGATCCTTGCGAAGGTGAGACGGTACTTCACGCCAGAACAGCTGCTTAAGTTGTATCAAGCGCAAGTTCGATCTTGCATGGAATACTGTTCTCATCTCTGAGACGGATCTGCCAAATACTAGCTTGATGCACTAGAGTCAATCGAAAAACGGGCCAAGAGGCTCATCGGCAATAAGGCACTGGTCGATTCAAAGCTCCAGAGCCTTGAACATCGTCGTTGAGTTTCCAGCTAGTCGGTTTTTTATCGGTTACATTTCGGGGAGTGTGCGATGGAATTGCATGATCTGATTCTGTATAGCCCGTTTCATCACGTTTCATCATCGGACTACAAGACGTACGGCGATGCGCCATCGATACATGGTGGACATCCCACCCATACGCACTTAACGTTTTGGAAATACTTTCATTATGCGTACAGCTAAGGAGTGGAATTTCCTGCTGGAGTCTGTGTTTCCAGATAGCTACAACCTCGGGGTCTTTATGTCAAGAAATAATAGGTTACTTCTAGGTAAGCGTGTTACACCGTTGACTACATCATCGCTCACCATCAGGTGAGATAGTGGTCAAGCGAAGAGAGAAGCAAAGACCGGCCAATTGCGTGTCAGACTTCGCACATGTGGGGTTCCGTACCAAATGTAGATTAAACTGGCATTTGTTAGTAAAATATGCGTAAAAATTAAAATTATCACCAAATTTTCAAGTTCATAGGTCAACGGGACATTAAAAAATTCTTCGGAACAAAATTGTGACAGACAAACACGTGAGTGACAGCAATAGGGCTCCGTTTGGACCCTTCGGGTTCGGAACTCCAAACAGAGGAATTCTATTAATTTCGATTTTCGTTTAGCAGAATCTTTTCTTATTGGTACTATTTATGAATAGCTCTAGGCCACGTAATTGTAGTCCACTCCATGTTAAATAAAATTTAGCAGTACCCGGTTATACTAGTAGCAATATAATTGAGCCAAGGTTAGCCAGATTGATTGCAACTTCACTATAAAGAATATTTATCACACTATATATATATATATATATATCGGACTTAATATTATAAAGGCGAAACTTTGGAGTGTATGTGTGCTTTTATGTTTCTTACTTCTTCACGCTCAAACGGCTGGACAGATCTGGATGAAATTTGGCATAGAGATAGATTGTAGCCAGGAATAGCACATAATTATGATATTTTTATCCCAGAAACATGTTCCCTCGGAATAATTTTAGACTATCACGCGGGCGAAGCTGCTGGCAGAAGCTGGTCACACTAGTATTATAAAGGCGAAAGTTTGGGAGTGCATGTGTGTTTGTATGTTTGTTACTTATTCACGCTCAAACGGCTGGACGGATCTGGATGAAATTAGGCACAGAGATAGATTATAGTCAGGAATAGCACATAAGATTTATCCCAGGAATATGTTCCCTCGGATAATTTTCGACTATCACGCGGGCAAAGCAGAAGCTATTCTATTCATAAATCAAACTGCATATAAGATGTCAATCTTCCTCTTTACCCAACAAGTCAATGTTGATTAATGTTGCTTAACTAAATAAATAAATCTTAAATTTTTAGCTCATCTTCAAAAGAAATTGGATGATTATGTTGCTGCAACACCTAAAGTAAAACTGATTCGTGCAGATCGTCGTGAAGGAATTATAAGAGCAAGGTTACTGCCGATGAAGTATGTAAAAACACCAGTTATTTTTTACCTTGACAGTCATTGCGAATGTGCCAAAGGTGGGTATAAAAATAATATGTTTTGTTTTAAAAAAATAACTGTTAATACATGAAGATAAGACACAAATATAGTAAAGTTCGTGAGACATATCATTAATAAGTACCTTAAGAATAAATATTATTATTGTTTTACAGGATGGCTAGAACCGTTATTACAACGCATCAAAGAAGATCCTACTGCAGTAGTTAGCCCAGTCATCGATAATATTCACGACACCACTTTCGAGTACATACCACAAGATGCCGACGATCTTCGACTTGGTGGGTTCAACTGGGACCTACGTTTCACCTGGATTGGTATTCCCCAAGATGAATACCTGAAACGAACCAATAAGTTGGTTCCTTTAAAAACACCAACAATTGCTGGAGGACTTTTTGCCATTCACAAAAATTTCTTCAAGAAAATAGGATATTATGACGATGGATTTGAAATATGGGGTGCAGAGAATTTGGAACTGTCGTTCAAAACTTGGATGTGCGGTGGAACGTTGGAAATTATTCCTTGCTCTCACGTAGGCCATCTTTTCAGAAAAAGAATACCTTATGATGAAATTAAAAATTCATTGAAGAAAAACTACGCACGCTTGGCCACGGTAAATTGTTTTTTTGTAACAAAACTATTACTATGATGTTGTAGCAAGCTTCCATGCCGAATGGGCTTTTGGGTCAAATTTTCTTAACAGTCAAAGCGGTATTGATTTTATCACCAGAGGCCCTAGACAAGTGTCATTCTATCATCGAAAGTGTGGTATAGCGATTATCTAAAAGGCAAAATTGTGTGGGATTGACAAGCAATATTGCTCGCAGAACGGATGGCCGATAGGGCAGAAAGGTTCTGGAGTGGCGACCGCGAACCGGAAGACGTTTCATTGGATGGCCTCCCACTAGGTAGACCGATTACCTGGTGAAGGTTGCGGGGATCCGCTGGTTGCGAGACGCACGGATCCGGTCAATGTGGCGACGCTTGGTGGAGGCTTAGGTCCAGCAGTGGACGTCTTTCGGCTGATATGATTATGATGATGATGACAAGCAATATCGAAAAATCACGTGACCAAACCCTTACAATTTTACTATCGCCTTCGTTGACATCGAATGCCACTTGTCTAGAGCATCTAGGGCTTTTTAATAGTAAGCCGGGTTATAGCGTGCCCGAGATATGGTATATTAGAATATGGTCTTATTATATATGAGTTACAAGAGTAATAACACTTTTTGGCGTACTTCTTAGGAAATACAGGAACCAAGAGACCTACCTACGCCTCCGAAGGGGTTATTGGACGATTCGCACGAATTTAACTCGCTCGAAACGTGCGGATCGACCCCTTTTAAAAATATTCTTTTTTCTGTGGCGATTTGCCCGAACTGAAATTATCGGTGTGCGAATCGACCACTCCAAAATTACGACCAACTAATTAAGACCACGTGACTTAGCGTTCATATGTGTTATTGACATACATTGATACGTTTTCTACTAGCCTTATCGATTGTTGATTGTCAACTTGGCTTCAGTTGCAGGATATTATAATCATGAGGAAGCTAGGCTGGAATCATGAGCGATAAAAAGAGTAACGGGCGAATTTGGATTCTGAAGTCCTAGTACTCAGTTAGTCTCTACCGCTTATGATTCTAGCCCTGCAAATACTTCATGATTCTGGCCACCTAGTAGTTTGGGTATGAATGCTTATAATGTCAATATCTGCCAAAAAAGTTATATTTTATCACGTTATTAAACTCTCTATTGAATTTAATCGAATCTTTGATTTTGATGTCCTAAAAAAATAAACGTCCCAACACTAGTAAGTACCTACTGATCCGTAGGTGTCGTTTAATTTTGGGAAATAAAATTGAAAAAAAATATCGATAGGTACCGTATGTAGCATACATCAGGTGCCATTCAATCAGTTTCCGTTCAAGTGGGTGCCCAATGTGGATAACGGCCTCAAATGATATAGTAGTTATTTTAATAAAGACATTTTTTATATATTTTGTCTCATTTCATACCAATAAAAATATTTAACCCTTAATACTTCTGTACTTGAGTGTAATTTATCTTTAGAGTATTGCATAAAACGCTATTCGTGTGCCTACTACATAATTTTAGAGTGGTCGAATCGCACACCGATAAATTAAAATCGTGCTAATTGCCACAGAAAAACTAATATTTTTAAAAGGTGTCGATTCGCACTCGCGAGTTAAATTTGTGCGAATTGTCCAATAACCCTTGGGAATATGCAACTAGTTTCACCTTTTTGACTGGTTGTAAATGGTTTAATTGGAATAAATGATTTAGTTTTTTTCAAGTAGTTTTGCATATTTAAAACCTTAATAATATTCCTATTTATTAGGTCTGGCTTGACGATTACGCTAAATACTATTTTGAAAGAGCAGGAACCAAAAAAATTGACTTCGGCAATGTGTCGTCAAGAATAAAGCTGCGTGAAAGTTTGCATTGTAAACCGTTCAAGTGGTATTTAGAAAATATATACCCACAATTAGAGTTGCCAGACAAGTATGCCGCTAGTGGTCAAGTAAGTATTTAACTAATTTTACACTTCATGTATGTATGACGACCTGTTATCTGGTATAACTTATTTATAGAAACAAATATTAGCCTTACCGTTTGTGTAGATTTTCAATTTTTATATGGAGAATTTGAATTAAGAACCTACATAAAAAAATATTCATTATCGTTAAAGGTTTTTTAAATAAGACAGTTAATGACACTTGCTCTTAAAAATTCAAGAGAACCTAGATTGAGTGACATTCAACCGCAAAAAAATAAAAAACACATTTTAGTCTTTTCGACAATTTTCGCTCACTTTGTTTATGCAGTATATCTGACTATCCAGAAATTATAGACTATATAAATATATAGTATATTTTTGGTTTGAATAAAATAATTTCAGAAACTAAAACCTCACTACTAAAAAAACACGTTCTAAAAGGTATGAAAAAAGAAAATATTCCCTAAATTTAACGTGGTCGTATGCCTCCTACCGTAACAAAACAATACATTCTGCAAAGTAGGATCAACAATCATAGCCACATTCAATTTAATGTGACGTCACATAGCGGACAAGCGGACAAACAAGACGCTTCCAACGACACCTCATTTGCCAAATTATGATAAGTAGTTTAGAAGTTTTGAGGGAACAGATTAACATACATACATACTTACATATTCACATACCGATCAAAACATAACCGTCCCTTTGTCTTCGCCGTAAAATCCTCTTATTATCCTCTTATATTATTATTGAAGCTGTTATTATACATTCCTAATTGTCTGCAAACGAATGAGTATATTGAATTAATTTTAAGCTTTGAAGATATTCAAAAGAATAAATATATCAATCAAGTGTTCTGAGTATTTTGCTGTTAGGTACTTAGAAAGGCAGATTTTTATGCTCGGCTTACAAAATATTCTTTGTGTAGTAAAAAGGTCAATTTAATATTTGTTTTAGATCTATAGTGCAAGTAATCCCGGTATATGCTTAGACGCACATCCAGCGTCGGAGAAGTTTCACGAAGCGGTGCAACTGTTGCCTTGCCATTTTCAAGGTGGTAATCAGGTAAGCATAACTTCACACTTTGTTTTATTTATTTAGTTTTATTTATCCTCGCAACAAAACGAAATAAACACTTCATCTGCCGTTTTCTATCCCCCTGGGAGCGATGGACTGTTTATTTAATTCATATTTTGGAAGTACAATGACTTTGCGACACGGTTGACGTAGTGGTTGAGCGATCGGCTGCTGAGCTGCATGTCACATGTTCGATTCCCGCACGGAACAAATATTTGTATGGCCTACAGCTAGTTGTTAGGTTGTTACGGATCTGGATGTCTTGTGAGTTTAAATGTTTGTGAACGATTCAGGAAGAAATTCCTAGCGTGGGGCAAGGTCTTATTAAAAAAAAAGTCATGCAAAATGATGGGAATGAAAGTAATATATTGCAGTTTTATATACGTGTCAAGATCTTTTAGTAGATACCCTTCATAAAAATATTTATAAAATAAAAAAAAACCCGTCTTACTACTTACTATTTATAATTTTAGTTTTGGACGTACAGTGCGAAAGGAGAAATACGCCGTGATGGATTTTGTCTAGACTACATACTCAACTGTATTTCTTTATTCTTCTGCCGGAATTCGGCTTCACAAGTTTGGTTGTACAATGAAAAGGTAATTATTATTTGAACACTAAGTAGGTAACGGATAGAGCCCAAAGAATTGCCAAGCTTAAGCTGCAGAGGGGACAGGGTACATTGCTCGCAAAACAGGTGGCCGATAGGGTTAGATGGACTCCCTTTTCCGCATTTAGACTCCCATTTCATCCGTTGTGCGTGCAGGCCTCCTCTCTGTGAGATGGAATGGGCTGTAATCCACCACACGGGCCCAATTCTGGTTGGTGGATGTCACATATCTTCGAATTTTTGGTTCTAAAACAGGCCGGTTTCCTCACGATGTTTTCCTTCACCATTTTGAGAGCAGTGATGATGAAATTATTTACAAAAAATAAACACACAACTTGTAACCGCGGCCACTGGGCCACCCTGCTTCCATGGCCAATAGGGTTAAAAGGTGCTTGAGTGGCTATCACCTCCTGCGATGCGAGAAACACAGGAGTAGTCGATATAAAGGCGTCCCTATATCGACTACTCTAGCGTTAGAAGAGGCATGCCAAATATTGGACGTTCAGCTGAAATGATGGTACTTTCGATCCCCAAGATATTAATGATGAAACAGTAATCCTGTAGATGGCGAAATAAACCAGCTGTTTTATTTTTCAGTCACAAATTATAAGGCATATGGTGACAGAACAGTGCTTGAACATTGCAAAGTTTCCAGAAGGCATCAAGCTGGTCTTAACAGAATGCACTCCGTCATCTTCGCAAAAATGGATTATGGAACACTTTAAGTTTGATAGACTTGCCCCACAAATGCAAATTGGAATGTCAGATTGGGAGAACCTTGCCAAAGGATGATGCAACTTATTGGCACATTATTTAAGTACATTGCCGAGAGATGCGGGCTATGAGAATCGACAGAACTTGTTATTCTAAGTAACCTTTTCTATTGTGACCTAAAACTCTGTCCGGCAAAATAAAGATACACCTATAGGATCCTCAGCAGAATATTTTAAAGAAAAGAGAAGATAGAAAGACAGTTAAATAGTTATTTACGCCATTCAAAAATAATCGAAAAAAAATAAAGGAAAACTTAAACAATAAATATAAACTTTAAAACTTTCGCGTTTCATAATTGAAAAACAATACATCACGGGCATTTAACGCGATAACCTTACTAAAGATATCCACACACAAATTACATTAAAAAAAAAGATAGATTACCATAAACTCATGACAAGGCAGGCCAATAACCTGTGTCTAAGAAAGCATAGAACGAACTACGGAAAAAAGAGTATTCTATATGATGGAGCCCAACATTACAATGAATTACCTACAAATATAAAAGAAGCAAAATCTCTCTTAACATTTAAAAAATTATTAAAAAGCCACATTTTAAAGGATTTTTCATTAATAAGAGCTTAATATTAAGTTAAGTTGTATTAATTACTAATATACATTGTAACACGCATGCAATTCGAAATACCTATATCTTGTTAAATAATAAGTCATATATGAATGTAATACACGTAAGTATATTATTATAGTACTTATAACATATAAAAGCCTTACACACTACCTAGCACACATATATACATATAAACAAAATATATACATACATACACTATATTTTAAACTACATAAAATTATGTTGAAATAAATAAATACATTTACAAATAATAGTAAAATAAATATTGTTACATACGTAATTGACACCACCTATTAACTACTACAATATATTTGTATAAACATATAATAGATTAATACATAAACAAAGTCAAGTAATCATAATAAATAAATTCTATGTAGTTAATTATCATACCTAAGTTCATACGTAGTGAAACAATCACTGTGTCATGGGCCTTAATAAACATGTGTTGTATTGTTGCCCTCAGCTCATGCACACCTACCCGCACTGGCGATGCATCACACAACATTTTACTACAACTACCCCTTTTACTAAGACTTTTACAAAATACCAATGTTTTTTGCCATAGTGGGTACCTACTAAATTTGTCAAAAAATGAAAGGCCCGTTTTGACAGCTATAAAAATACATAATTAAAATACTCATTGTTATATTGTATGGGTAAACGTCAACGGACTTCTTAGATTGTGACGACTTAAACCCATAACGCCAGTCGGCTTTATTTATTGTTATGTTATAATATTGTATTTTCTCTGTAAGTGATTTTTTGTAAATCTTTTGAGAAAATAAATGTCTAAAACCGTATAACCCGGGACCACGGTAGTTGCAACACGGCCGAAACGTCAAGTGAAATAGGTAAATAAATAATCGAAATAATCGCGTTAAATTTCCGTGATAATTACATTGGTTTACAAATAAACAATAAAATTAACTAGTATTTAGTAATATTGATTATGTATTGTTTTAAAGTTAAGGATAGCATTATTCTTTAGGTTATTATAAATTAAAGTGTTATTTAATTTTCTACTAGTTTTATGTGTAGGATTAAATTAAAGGAAAGTAAAAGATAAAAACAATTTTAACAAAAATCACATCATTTGAGTATTTATATTAATTTATTTTTGGGTGGCATTTTCCTGATAAAATTTCAAAGCATTTTGAAAAGATGAATTGAGTAAAGTTGCATTTAATGTACTAATCATGAGGCTTTGTTCTAAAATTGGAACATGCTGAACACCACCACACTAAATATGTTTACTTGCTGTTTTCCTGCCAAAGAAACCACGGACCCTTTGAACCACCCACGGTGAAGGTGAAACATTCAAACCACAGAGCTCGTTATGGCCCTGTTAGAATTTTATTACAGGCATTTTTACTACGTCTAACCTCAACCTAAAATGAGGCCCGTTTGACTACAGTAGCATGATTATGGTTTAAAGGAAAAAGCACAGTAACGTTACACAAAGGAGATTTTGCTTTGTTCCGAATGTGAATGCTAGCCGTATTTTAAGAGTTAAATAAAAAAATATGGAATGTTACAAAAAGTTTTTTTGCGTGCATTTGTTTTAGAGCTGATGGTGAATTTTTATTTTTTTGTGTTTTTGTGATAAAATCTGAAAATATAACTGTATATTAGGGATGTTTTTTTCTTGAAGAAAAAAAATTATAAACTTAGGGTTTTTTTATCGAATCCGTCAACCCTTTTTAGAATGAAATAAAGTTGTCTTTGAAATATTTATGCAAAGATTTCCAAAGCTTTAAGCACAAAAAATTGCCAAATAATAAAAGGAAATTCGAAGAATTTATTAAGATTTAGAACTGACTAAGTTACACTAAGCGAACGCATTAATTAAAACTTATTATCTTTTAACAAACACTAATTAATTTTACTAAGTGTTGTTCCGGCTGTTTGTTTTAATGATAAATAAGGCAATTATCTGTCTGCCTGTCGCTTTAAGGAGTTATACATAATTATACCTTCCGTGTACAATGATATTATTATACAGTTTAAGAAATGCAATGTTTATCTTAGAAGACTTAAAATAAGTAGTTTGAAGAATTAAGCATAAATAAGATAAATTAAATTAAAAAAAAATATTTCTCCGAGGTTTATTAAACCATGCTTTTTATACTATATGATACTTAATCCACCGTCGACAATCCAAAGAAACACGTGATTAAAACGAAAGTATAATAATAATATAATATCTTGCGAAAATACCTCGATTCAAAGGGTAAATTGCGCACAACTTTTGAACGGCTGAACCGATTTTCATCAAACATAGCTGTCACTCGACAAAATGATCATTTAAAAACCCGTTTAGGAGTTATGATAACACAGACAGGTTTCTGTAATAATTTGTGTATACAAATACACAGATACAAAGATACACACGTCAAACATATAACAACCATCTGTTTTTTTTTTCGGATTATAAAAATACATCAACTTTGGTAATATAATGGATAACACCATTAAGAGAATGCGTTGTACATAGGTAGACCTTTAGATCAACAAAATATATAGGAATTGCTAGTTTATGGGAATCTAATTACAATTAAGGCAGACACAATAGTAGTTTATGCAACAGTCATATAATAGGGGTTATTAAAACACGAGCGTAGCTTTATCATACGAGGCGAAGCAAGAAAAGAAGGCAATGAACAAGTCACAGTTTGATTACAGGTGTCATTATGTGCCTAATTGCGGTGAAATTAGAGCCACTTTATGAGCAAGTGTGTTGAAAAAGTATGTACGTGCCTAAGTACTTATTATAGAGTCCAAAAGTTAGTTCCAAAACATTCATCTCTGTAAAATAACTCATCAACATACTCGAAACACACAGTTAATAAGCGCTTAAAGCGAAAAAGCGCTAACAGTCAACAAAAAAAAACAAATCAAGCCCTGTTCACACGTATCCACTCCAACTCTCTTAATCTACAAAAAGCCTACTCCGTACACGTGAAAATGAAAACACGAAGTTGGTAATTTATAATGTACCTTTTTGTAAAAGTAGGCGTTATCTACGGATTAGCTTAATTGTGGCTATAAAATAAAATATTTCGCTGAAACAAAATTTTCAGGGAAGGTTTTTTGTTTTAACCTTAGTGGAGATTATGTCGGATTTTAGTTGTTGTTTTTGGGCAGCCAAAATAAATTACGAGGTCCACAGTTTGGGCAGAAATTTGGAAGAGAAAGTGGTGCGGTTTGCTTCAAGCAAGGGTTTGTAGTTTCGTTGTGTTTTTTTTTAATCTGAGTTAGTTTTTAATGTGTGTTTTGTCGAGGGTAGTTTGATACTTTGCCTTTATGAGTGCAGAGTTTGTAGTTGTCTTTTTAATTGATGTTACTGTTTTTACTACGTCATTCTAAAACCTTTTTTGGATGAGAGATAAAGGTTAAGTAGATTAGGTTGGATAATAAATGCCAAAATATAACTAGAAACCAGAAATATAACAACAGACTTATAAAAAATCTACAATAATTTACACTACTGAACCTAATGTCAGACAGTCACCATTTCGTTTCTCCAAAATCTCGACGAATAATGAACACTAAACTAAATTAGGGGCATGCAGAAACAGATACCAACCATGTGGTCAGAAAGGAAGGATTAATTCTCTAAGCAGCCCTGCTTATTATCATGGGAGATAATTAATTATTTATTAATTGCCATAGCATCTTCTTGCAACGTTGAAGCATTTCCCAGAAAGCTGTTTACCCAGAGTGAAACGCAATACCTGAGCTGTATAATATCGACTAACAATCACTAAGAAACTAGAGCCTGTTAGCGGTTTGAGCTACAAGATTATAATTGATTTGGTATACTCCGACACATTTTGGTCGTTTTAATCATGTGGAATTTGTGTATAGATAAAATTAAATATAATAAAACTTTTTCACAAAAAATAGACCGACTTCCAAAGCATAACACAAAAATTGCAAAAATAACTTTCGTATTTAAATTGAGTGTAGAATATGTTTAACGTTTGAAACCCACTTTTATGAGTAAAAAAAAGAAAAGAGAGAAATGAAAAAAAAGAATCTCCTGCCTTAAATTGCGCGCTTCTAGTCCGTATTCTGTGTCGATAAAAACATATAAAAAAATAATATTATATGGACATTTAACTATTCATTTATTAAAAATTAAGATTTCTGTAAACTCGATAAGGAAAATGGCATTAATAATTAATTGACGCACAATAAAATATGGACATTTTAAGTATTAATTTTATTTAATCTATGAATATCAAATAAACTAATTGTAATAAATTCAAAAAAAATATGGATTAAATAAATAGATAGAAATAATACATAATTTAACATACACACACATATTGGTACATTTAACCACAAAAAAGCAGATAGATGGCCAATAGATAACTGAAATGTTAATTATATAGAAAATTTAAGCGCTCTCTCCTAGACACTGACTGTATCTAGAATGTTGCTGTGCCCGACAGGGTCCATAATTGTTTCTGTAACTTATATTTACCACCTGTATGTACATTATGGATGCAATAAATTTAATTTGAAATTTGAAAACAAAGATAAGGCAGAAAAGACAGAAAAGACAGAAAAGAGAGAAAAGAAAGAAAAGAAAAAAAGAAAGAAAAGAAAGAAAAGAAAGAAAAGAAAGAAAAGACAGAAAAGAAAGAAAAGAAAGAAAAGAAAGAAAAGAAAGAAAAGAAAGAAAAGAAAGAAAAGAAAGAAAAGAAAGAAAAGAAAGAAAAGAAAGAAAAGAAAGAAAAGAAAGAAAAGAAAGAAAAGAAAGAAAAGAAAGAAAAAGAAAGAAAAGAAAAAGAAAGAAAAGAAAGAAAAGAAAGAAAAGAAAGAAAAGAAAGAAAAGAAAGAAAAGAAAGAAAAGAAAGAAAAGAAAGAAAAGAAAGAAAAGAAAGAAAAGAAAGAAAAGAAAGAAAAGAAAGAAAAGAAAGAAAAGAAAGAAAAGAAAGAAAAGAAAGAAAAGAAAGAAAAGAAAGTAAAGAAAGAAAAGAAAGAAAAGAAAGTAAAGAAAGAAAAGAAAGAAAAGAACGAAAAGAAAGAAAAGAAAGAAAAGAAAGAAAAGAAAGAAAAGAAAGAAAAGAAAGAAAAGAAAGAAAAGAAAGAAAAGAAAGAAAAGAAAGAAAAGAAAGAAAAGAAAGAAAAGAAAGAAAAGAAAGAAAAGAAAGAAAAGAAAGAAAAGAAAGAAAAGAAAGAAAAGAAAGAAAAGAAAGAAAAGAAAGAAAAGAAAGAAAAGAAAGAAAAGAAAGAAAAGAAAGAAAAGAAAAGAAAATGAGAAAGAAAAGAAAGAAAAGAAAGAAAAGAAACAAAAGAAAGAAAAAAAAATACACTTCCTAATGTAATACTACATTCTCTACTTGTGGCATTGTTGTGTACTGGTTTTTTTGTTGTGTTGGCCTGAAAGTTGTAGCGTAACGTAAGCTCCGAAGAGCTAACGTTAGCCACGTTAGTAAAAATAAAAGGTATTAAATTAAAACTAAGAAAAAGGATAAAGATAATAAAACTGTGGTCCGGCTTCGCACGACGTGGGCAGCTAACCAGGCAGGAAGACGTGGTAGGCCCTGGGCAGGCAGATGAGCAGGCACCACGACGGCAATTGGAAGAGCAGGCTGTAGAGTAGGGCAGGCAGACGTGGCACGGTGTGATCGGACGGGCAGGATGACGTCGTAGGCCCTGGGTAGGCAGATGAGCAGGCAATCGGGCTGGTACGTAAATGAGTAGGCGGCAGGAATCTGCGCGTGCTGAAACGGGCGCGCTGTGGCCGCGCGAGTCTGAAGACCTGTCTGCTACAGCTCATACACCAAGTGTGGTAGGTAGGCAGTAAGGAGCGTCGGGGATCGGACTGGGCGTTACACGCCGTATATGCGCAGGTAAACGGTAGGTATGAAGGCTGGCAAATTATACACAGTATAACACTATATATATTTATATATATATATTAAATATTAGAGCACTTCAGATAATATTACACAAGCCGTAAGTATAATAGTTTTAAAGACTTTCAGATTCGATCGTACATTAAGTAGTATTCTGTAGTCCACCGACTTTCGGCGTTTCGTCCAGATTCCAAACTAAAAATTGACGCCCGTTTTTCTTCGTTCTGTGTTCTATCTACATTTCAAATTCAAATTTCAATTAAGTAATAAAGACCAGAACGAATAAAAACGGTTCACAAAGGGGGTCTGTCTACGCTACCCTTATAATAGTGTAAACCTAGCTTAAAGGAGGTTCAGTCCATGGTACCTATGTTACGGTCTATGGTTTTACGAAAAATAAAATAGACAGACAGATGTCATGTCAGATGAAAATGTCACAGTAGAAAAATATTGCAAGAATTACCAATTATCAATATAATTTAAGATTCAGATATTAAAACAATCAGATATAATTAAAAGTATGCTTTTCAGATGGTAACAATAGAAAGAAAACATAAAAATGAATTACAAAAGTTGATAAAATATCAAAATATATGAAGGTATGGTTTGTATAGTGTTATGAATTGTAAATAGAGTTAAAAAATGTGGATCTGTAAATCAGAACACCACAAAGTCGGATATTAACATCCCAAGGGAATGTACTACCCCGTTACGATATTATGTATATTTATGTCGATTAAGAAACATCCAAACATATACATCATTACACTTATTTGTAGGATCATCAGCACTCATAAACTCATAACATTGTTTAACCCTTAGCTGACCCGGTGAACCCAAATCACCCAATTTACCCCATTGAGTGCACGGGACTCCTTTCTTATTAATCATTGATTTTGTTTCAAATTAAAGCAAAAACTTACTTAAAAATCGTTTATTATACTTAGCAACATTGTACTTTAGGCTTAAATATTAAATTTCGTTTTATTTACGTAACCGTCTTGTTTACAATTGAAAAACTAATAGATATTGAAACAAAAATATACGTCAACTTCTAGGTACTAACAGATTTTTTTTTTTGACTAAACACTCTTTCATAAATTAACTTTTTTTTTTTATAATCTATAGGCTTGCGTTTGACCACCATCTCGCCTGATGTTAAGCGATGATGTGGTCTACGGTGAAGCACGCTTGCCTAGAAGAAACCTATTCACTCTTGACTTAAAGACCCCTAGGTTGTAGCTATCAGGGAACAAAGATTCCGGAAGGGAATTCCACTCCTTAGCTGTGCGCACAATGAAAGTATTAGCAAAACGCTTTGTGCGTATGGGAGGGATGTCAACCATGTACCGATGGCGCATGGCCGTACGTCTTGTCGTCCGATGATGGCAAGGGCTAGGCGGAATCAAACTGTGCAGTTCCGTCGCACACTCCCCGAAATGTAACCGATAAAAAACCGACAGACTGGCGACTCGGCGTCGATGTTCGAGGCTCTGGAGCTTTGGTGCGACCAGTGCATCGTTGCCAATAAGCCTTTTGGCCCGTCTGTCAATCGACTCAAGTGCATCAAGCTGTTATTTGGCAGATCCATCCCAGAGGTGAGAGCAGTACTCCATGCATGACCGAACTTGCGCTTTATACAAGTTGAACAGCTGTTCTGGCGTGAAGTACCGTCTCACCTTTGCAAGAATCCCCAACTTTTTTGCAGCTAACTGAGCTTTCGCCTCAATGTAAGGACCGAAGTTGAGAGTCGATGTCAACGTTACACCAAGCAGTTCGAGGTGGTCCGCTAACGGCACGGTTACACCACAGAAAGAAGGAGCCGGGTGGAATTGGCTCTTTTTAGCGGAAAAAAGACACGCCTGGGTCTTAGAAGCATTGAAGCTGACCAGATTGGCATCACCCCATTCGGAAACCGCATTTAAGGACAGGTTCAAGCGTTCAACCATGGCCTCCCGGAGAGACTGAATCTGAGGCCCAGTAGCCCGTGCGCCGGACACGTATCTCTCAGCAACAGTGCTGTCGTCTGCGTACCCAAAGGTTCCGGGTTTTAGCAGATCATTAATGTGCAGCAAGAATAATGTTGCCGAGAGCACTGACCCCTGAGGGACTCCGGCGTTGATATCTAACTGACCGGACGAGCAGCTGTCGATAACCACTCGGATGGATCGATCCCTCAGGAAGTCCGCAATCCAATCACACAGACCGAAGGAAGGAAGCTTACCAATGAGGCTTTCGTGCCAGACCCTGTCGAAAGCCTTCGAGATGTCGAGGGAGACGGCTAGCGCTTCCCCGTGTCTCTCGATGGCCTCACTCCAGATGTGAATGGCATACGCTAAAAGATCCCCAGTGGACCGATTTCGGCGGAAGCCGTATTGGCGGTCACTGAGGATGTCGTTCGCTTCTAGGTATGCCAGGAGTTTACCGTTGAGCACACGTTCCATACCCTTACAGAGGATGGACGTTACAGATATGGGTCTGTAGTTGGCCGGGTCAGCTCGACTGCCCTTCTTGGGCACGGGCTGTACGTTGGCCTGCTTCCAAGCCTTCGGCACTTTTCCAGTCTCTATCGAAAGACGATATAGGCGTGTCAAGATCGGAGACAATTCAGGTGCACAGGTTTTAAGGACAATTGCTGGTATCCCGTCTGGGCCACTCGCTTTGTTCACATCAAGGCTACGCAGCACCCTACGGACGTCTTTTTGATGGATGCGAATGTCCGACATACTCGTCACACATCCATCAGGAGAAGGGGGAGGCTGCGCGCCATTAGAATTCAGATGCGAAGATTCCGCAAAAAGGGAGGCAAACAAGTTTGCCTTCTCCTCAGCGGAGTGGGCCAGTGAACCGTCAGGTTTCAGCAGTGGTGGTAGTGAGGGGCGACAAAAGTTTGATTCGACCGTCTTAGCCAGGGACCAAAACGCTTTTCTACCCGCTGGGTATGAAGCAAGTTTGTGCCCAATTCTGCTAATGTGGTCAAACCGTGCTCTTCGCATCACCTTTTTGCAGGACTTGGCAGATCAGTGCACTGGTATGGGAAGAGCCACTCCTGGTGGTGAAAGCACCCCATTAAAGCATTAAAGTCCCCCAGTAGCACTAGTTGGGCGGAAGGGTACCGCTGCTGTGCCATATCAGCCGCCTCACTAAGGTACTCTGTGAGCCTGGTTGTCTCCTGATCTCCGCTGTGCGAGCGGTAGACACAGGCATAGACAATCTTATCCAGCCCAGTGTCCACCAGAGCCCACAGCACTGAGAACCTGGAGTCTTCAAGATTACGGAGACGCCGATAGCAAGTGTCGTCGCGGGCATACATGCATACACCCGCGCGTGGTTTGAAATTGTGCTCCAGGGTAAACCCTGGGTAGGATAGGTACGACACGTCTGACGGACTTCCTATCTGCGTCTCCGCAAGGAAAAACAGTGCTGGCTTTTCAGTCTCCAGGTGATGGTGGACTGAGGTGAGATTGGAGTGCAGACCTCTAATATTAGTGAGATGCACTTTATGGGGGAGGGAGTGCAGCCGCTGTTTAACTCCAGTTTTCTTTTTATTTCTTACCATTATTTTGTTCTAATAGAGTGAAAGGAGAGGAGAAGGAAGTGAGATGAGGTTCCACGCTACTAACCTATAGACACGCACTGAAAGGACGCCATCATTGGGGCACTAGCTCGGAGACTGCGGGGACGCCCGAGCCTCCCCGGAGATGTCCATCGGGCCCTCCCATCTGGTCGCCAACCAGCACGATGGTGCATTCCGGGATTTTTCGACAGTTGGCGGGGCAGCCTTTCGTATGTGGCTGGCACACTACTTGGGCCCGCAACTACCTGCGGTCGGCCAGCAGCGCACCGTGCCTCGGATCCCGCTACCCTCCGCGACTAGTCTCCCGATACGCCCTAAACAGCGCGAGTCAAACTGGTCAGCATGCAGTGGAACAACTATCTCGACCAACTCCTCTAGTGGCTACACCGAGCATCGTACCGGAACACGGCTAGGCCACTTGGCGGTACGTCTTTGCCGGGTGGGTGGTCACAAGCCTTCGGCCGAAGCCTACCACCAGTTAGTGTCACCTGATTAGCACCACCCGGGGACTACGTGTAGGGTAACATCAATACGGGTAACTCTCCTACGGACGCGGGTGACTCAGCCCCCAAGTAACTTTTAAAAACTAAAAAGAAATTGGATACTTTTATACAAAAATAAAAAAGCAGCAATTCTCCTTATTTTCGTACACCATTCTGCACGCACACCTGAACTGCTTGCATCCTCATCTTAATCCTGAGGTTCCACGTGGCTTGTGTCAGGTGAACCCTCTGAATCCGACCCATGATTAAAAGGTATGCTTCCATCTTCAGAATTCGTTTGGCACTATTGCGTGTTGTGGTCTACCTTGATGCTCTTGCTGTTCGTCGTTAGATTCCATACCTGCAGACTCTGCATTTTGTCGCAGTAGATTGACTAACCCATTATTTGAAGCCATTTCGTACACTAAAATATGTAAAAAAAAACCCTGAATATACGATAAAATTACAAATTGCAAAAAATATATTTGTATTTGTGATAAAATATGGATTAAACCCGTAGTTACAAATAAGCTGCTTGCACAACAATCTCTTTGTGCAGATCTGCGAATTAAAAATATATTCTTTAAAATACCTGGCTTTTAAATTACTTCCAAGATATAAACTGTACCTAATCGCCCACAAAAGTAATTCAATTAAACGGAAAACTTTTACAGCTCACATTGAATCCAGGATATATGTCCAGCCACATATATTTGCCTCTCGCTGATCTGCATAATGGGCACATAGGAAGATATACGACGTTTTCCAGGGGCTTCCCAACATATTGAAGGGTGGGATGAAGAAAAATTGCTTCAGCATCGCGCCCTGAAAACCTAGAACCTTTAATTTACATGTTACATACCACTCTCATTGTAAAGGAATAGGGTTGAGAGTTGATTGGCGTATTTCCGCTTAAATGAAGAGCAAAATGAGGGTTAACAAATATGTTACGGGCGCTCAGAATTTATGAACGGACGATTTTCGCGTCTATTGCTGCACCTGGCTTTATTTTAATATTATATTTGTTGTTTTATTTTTTGTGAATCTACATAATTATCCCGGGATAGAATTAGCGAATTGTTTTGCTGCGGGCGCCGTTAAAATAAGATTATGTGATGCGGATGTAATGAAAACGTTAATTCTAACACCGAAGTTATTGGGTTTATAAATAGTGTGTTGTAACAAACATAACTTGCCAGCCGAAGAGCTAGACAGAGGTGTAAATCTTATGTAATGTGGGGCACAAAACCAGAATCTGGGCTGCACTACTTAGCACTTCCATACGGGAAAACCCCATTAAACCATTGCGTTCCCCGGGAATCGTACCTAGGACTTCATGCACTTGAGACCACTAGACAACGAGGCAGTCTGTTAGGTACAGTCGGTAATAGCTGTTACCTGACCCACTCTAAAATCTAAAGAATGATTACCCTGTAAATACTTTAGCCAACACAAGCGCAATCGGATGGAAAGACAAAGACCCGTATTTTGATATTCACGATGAATTCCTGAAACTTTTCGCTTTCGAATATTTGACTTATTCTTATTCGAATAATTGCCTGGAATTCCAAAGGATGGAGACAAAAATGCCCGGCATACATTCTTTTGCATTCCATGAATTTTCGGAACCCTTCCAGTTCTTTCGGCCAACTCGTTCGTGGTCTGCCGCGATATCAGGACACCAGTGCTGTGTTAGTACGGCCCACAATTTTACAGGCTAACGGGAGATACGTCTTATTATCCCGCCCAGTCTAATTAAAGTGTGTTAAATTATAATATAAAAAATAAAAAGTATGAATATAATTTCAATTAAATTATTGACAGTAACGATTTAAGTGCATGTTAATCACTGACCTCTATCATACAAGTACGCTAGACTTCATATAATCGATGAGAAAATGAAGACATTTGATTTTCGCCATTTTGGCGCTGATAGCAACGTGACTTAACGTGAGAATCCATGGAACTAATATTAGAGATGGGACACAGCCTTCGGTAAAAAATTACTTTTATGGGCTTTATCGATCGTGAAAATAATTTAATACGTAAGAGAGAAAAAAAACCCAGTTAATTTTATTATGATTCATTTTTAAGTAATAGAATAATATGATTACAAGCTATAAACCAGTGGATAGCGTGGTAGTAAAGTTATAGCGCATTACTGTCAGATCAGTGAGATTTAAATAAGGGGATAACAACTTATCCTTAAAACTAGTATATTTGAGCAAGTATCTCCTCGCTCAATTACACTAGTTAGTTAATACTTACAATGGTTCGGATTCACTCGGTTGGCGCCCATCGGATTCGTGAAGGGAACATCATTTATACAATAATAATAAAAGAGATGGATAATCATTTACAACGGACTTATATCTCGCTCTCATCGCTGAGATCCCGTCTCTGTTATGGTGCAAATAAGAGTGACATCGCATTCCAGCAAGGTGAAGACTTATATCGGTTTTTAACTCTGTTTCAGATGCAGATAATAAATTGTTTGACTTCAAAACATTTGTTAATAAAATTATTATTATCATGATATTATTCCAGAATTAATTCCAGGCTCAGAAACGTGGTGATTGGTACAAGAAAGAGGCCTGTGCTCAGCAGTGGGCGAAGTCGGGCTGTGGATGATCATGATGATGATTCCAGAATTTAGTATTACACATTGCTTTTGAACATATTATTACTGAATATTAGGCATTCATATAACATTCATCACCAATATCAATATGAGATATTCAGTTCCAACATACTACGAGAAGTCAATACAGTAGACGAGTGATATGCCTTGCCAAGTGTACTATTTGGATATCTGTGTAATTTAAAAATATCACTAATACTGATATATTAGTTATAATATTATAATATTTCCAGGCGAATATATTAGTATTACCAAATTTTAAGAAATATCCGTATTAACCTATCTCTAAATGTGTCAATTTTAGTTCCTGAGAACCTCGAGCGGGGCGCTTTGAATCAGCACAAAAATCAACTGTCATTTCATATAGAATGTTTAGTCCAGCGTATTTGTATAATAGAGGTCAGGGAAGTTAATAGATTGGTTATATTATATAACAAGTAGATTTGAAAAATGAGTACATGCAGCCTGTAATTTTACATTTGAAAGCTCAAAACCTAATAATTTAGCGATTAAATAATGCGGTGCCGATTCGATCTCTTAGAACAATCGACGTTATCAATGATAAAATGTTAATTGATCTAACACATTGGTGTTTTATTTTTGTATTATTCGAAATCAAATCAAATTTATTGCACCCATAATGCACATACAACTGTATATAAATATTTATAACATTTGTTACTGTTGTAAATATTGACCAGACAATACCTGCGTATACATTGTTATGTATACGCAGATATTGTCTGATTGGATCGTGATGTTGCGTTTGACAATTTTTGCACTCGAGTATGAATAATAATAAATGTTACTGAGGATTCAAGTGATGATTCTAGTTTAAATTGAGAAGAATCCAACGATTCATTATAATAAAATCTTAAGTAATTTTCTTTGTAAGTTGATCTTGGACATCGGTGAAGAAAAACATAGTTAAAGTAAATTTGAAAAAAAAACCCACAGACCTCTGGGGTGCCTAGATGCGACGTAATTAACTCTGACACACACACTGGCCAAAGCCTCATACGAAAACAAGAAGAAGTAGTTTTAGTTATATCATTAGCTGTTTTTCTATATTTATATATCCTTAATAACGTTTTAAAATGTAACCTCCACATCTATACACTGTAAATTTTAATGTATTGGAATAACCGAGCGATTAAGCCGTTGCTTCACTACTGTAAGCGTCCATGAAGTATTCCATTTTATTATCTATGAATCAGAATCAGAAATCATTTATTTGCAAAGAAATTATGTAATTAAACATAGTTTTGATGGTGAAAAAAGAAAAACAATTGGATCCAATACATTCTACCGTATGGCATGTATTATTAAGAACTATAATAATCGTAATCGTAAAAGTATTGCAAATCTATAATAATCAATAATTGTCAGGTAATCAGTTTCTAATGTCGTATTCTAAAAATTCAAATTTACGGCAAAATAATACATACATACATACATAAACTCACACCTTTTTGCCATGGCGGTAGGCAGAAACTACAGAATGCCACCTGCTACGATCCTTACATACTTCTTTTGCTTCACTCACATTCATACATCGAAAAAAAAATAGTAAATAATAGTAGTAATAAAAATCAAAAAAATAGTTCTATTATATAAAATAAGAGTATAACAAACTTAATAAATTGAAATATTATTCAGCAATTTCTGGTGTTATCATTTAAAACTCACTGACAGCGTAATAGCAATAACAATTTTATTAGTAAAATGTTAAATATGTACGGGATTGCCAAGCGCTATCGAAATGTTACCTCAATCCCTTACATTTTGTCATTACGATCATCACCATCGCTGATAGAATAACTTTTTGTTTAGTGCCTATGGCGTTGCTATGTTACCCAAACAAGACTTGAATCAACTGCAACATACTATACATGTTACTAAAGGATCACTTAGTAACACCCTACAGCGATATACCCAAAAACTTCTTGCAAACTACCAAACACATATGAATATTCAGGAACAACATATTTTGTTGCACTTAGTGTAACTAGAAGATTCACATGACCTCGTAAATCCTTGTCCTGCAAACTTGTAGGTTTACGTAGACTTGCATGTTGCGTGCATGGATCTAAAAAAATATAGAAGTGCCTTAATCATTTAATGCCTCTTCTAGCCTACACAATAAGTTTAAATTTTGTCGCGTTACGACACATAGTTATTGAGATACCATAGAAGATATTTGTTTTAGTACATACGCTTTTAATTACATACGCATGTATAATACGCTTATAATTTTTCCACTGCTCGGACACGAGCCTCTTCTCTGCAAGCCTTATCATTTGTTCGAATTTTTGTTTCTAGCATACGTCAGTTTTATGATGATGTTGCCGCAGTTTTGAGAGCGGTGGTAAGATAACTTACATAAAGACAAGCCCGGACCATGGGATCGGCACGAGAAAAAAACCGGCCAAGTGCGTGTCGGATTTCGTACATTTAAGGTTCCGTACCAATTTATCAATAAATAAATAAACATTACCACCAAATTTTAAGTTCATATGTCAATGGACAGTTAAAATATTCTTCAGAATAGAATGTGTGACAGATGACAGACAGACGGAGAGCCAAACGGACACGTGATTGTCAGCAGTAGGGTTCCGTTTGGAACTTGCGTGTACGGAACCCTAAAAAGAGAAGTTGATGCCCTGTTTGGGAGAGAAGTTGGCTCGTGGATGATAATGATTATGAAATTGGGTCGTAAGAATAGCTCATGGCATAGTAAAATTAGCTGGTGTCGGCAGAAAATGCTTACGATTGATTTTATAAACCGCAGGTCTAGTAACCAAATTAAAATTCTATTCATTTTGTAGCCCTCAGGCTTTTGCCCAAAAAAATATTCAGCGTTATGTTAAAGATAGACATTATAAAAATGACAGAAACCCATCCGTTTTATGTCCTTACTAAAACATCGCTTACTCTCAATTCAAATTCTATTACTAATGCAAGATAAAGTGAGCATTACGTGTTTTTAATCCACATAAAAGACATAAAAATAGAGCCACATTAACTGCCCGACCGTAAGAGAGCACATAAAAACGATATAGCGTGCCGAACCCCAAGGGGAAGTGTCAGCGCAATAATATGAGAAGATACCTTTATATAATAGATTTCGCTTTACGCGTTCATGAAAATAATTTTTAGTGTATATTTTATTCGTATTTTTTGAGTAAATGTGGCCTCCGATGAAAAGGCCTACAGAAAGATGTGCTGTATTCGTGAGGGTAATAAAATGTAAAAGAACTAGGTACCTACTTTCCATATTAAAAACTTTCGTATATTTGTAGAAATACAAAAGGTTATTTGAATTATTCTTTTAAAGCAGAAGATTCCACTATCATTCAACATTACATTTTTAAACTTTAGAGTTTTCATTTCTTCTGCTTTAAAAGATTACCTAACTATACGAGTAGAATGTAGACGGCAGTTGTTTTTCTTTAATGAGTGACTTAAAATCAATGTTGTGAACTTTCGTCTTAAATGACACGGCTTGACACTATTCTAGTTCATGCAAATTAATGTAGTTTCGTATACTTTCAAAATGCAGCTGTCTGGAGGATTTTTTCAAGGTTCTGGACGGGAGAGGGATAGGTATCATCGTCACTGGCGAGTATATCAGTCACCTTCGCCAGCGATATTGTGTCCATGTCTGAGATCATAGAGGACCTCAGTACAATGTTCGATGACCTCAGTAGAGCTTCCAAAAGAGTGGGTCTTAAAATGAACATTAAGCCATTTGAGCTTAGTACGAAATTCAGAAAGGTGATCATATTTACGCAAGCCAAATATGAACCTGATACAGAGATTTTGAAGTCGCTCAAGCTTATCCAATTGGTCTTGGGTGAGATCAATATAGCTGGCATCAGCATAGTCTAAGATAGGGAGAAGAAGAGATTGTGCTATCGCAATTTTAGTGGTTATGGGAAAAAAAATACAAAGCCGGGAGCCCGTTAGGGAGGTTATTTACAATGTGATTTAAAGGGATAATGGTATTATTGAAAGAAACCTGTCCAGTCCGGGTACTACCAACAACCTTCACTTGAATCTTCGTTGGATTGATTTTCAGCCCGAACTCAATGCTCCAGTCGCCTATTCGAGCCAGGTCCATATTAATTGTACCAATGGCATCAGATAACTCTCCGAGAGGAGCTTCGGTATAAATTTGAAGATCATCAGCGTACAGGTGGTAGAAAGAAGAAAGTCGTTGAGTGATAGCATTAATAAAGAGTGCGAAGAGAAGAGGAGATAAAACGCCACCCTGCGGCACACCGGCAGAGATGTGACTCCAAGAAGAGTAAAATCATTAGTGCAAATACGCTGCCGGTGGCCAAACAGGTAACTATGAAACCAGTCAACTACGGGAGGAGATATGTTAAAAGAGTTTAGGACGCCAACCAAAATATCGAAGTCAACAGCATTGAAGGCATTGCTAAAGTCAAGCAGAGCAAGCACCGTTAACCTTCCCTCCTCCATTCCTGACCTGATATCGTCCGTTATGTGCACAAGTGCTGAGGTAGTGCTGTGTCCACGCCGAAAACCAGATTGGAAAGGATTTAATAGATTGTGTTTGGAAAGGAACGTACTGAGCTGATGGTGGACAAGCTTTTCAAGGACTTTGGATAGGAAAGGAAGAATAGATATGGGACGATATTCATAGAAAGATGCAGGATGTGGTTTTTTGGGTAAAGGAATAATTTGGGCATCTTTCCAGGCTTGTGGGAAGACACCACTAGAAACAGAGAAGTTGAGGATGTAAAGGATGACAGGAAGAATGTTATCAAGGATGGGGATGATCATCTTACGGCTGACACAGTCACTACCAACAGCATTGGATGTAATCAATAGAATACTCTTTTTAACATCACAAGCAGTGAATTTACTTAACACAAAAGGGGAATAATTCGGTATCGGAAGATTTGAAAGATAACTTAGGGTAGTAGCTTTGGTGGCCCTATCCAATACGGGCGAAGTAGAAAAATTACTGTAAAGTTGAAGTCCAAGTCATTAGGAATCGAGTCATGAGACTTTTTTCCGATACCTAATATTTTAAAAATATCCAGACCTTAGCTGGATCACCATTTTGAACTGAATTATGAATATGTTGGCGTTGTGCGTTCCTACACACCTTGTTGCATTGATTTCTAATTGACACGTTTTTGTCCCTGTTGACATCGTTGGGCCGAATTTTTAACCTAAACTTTGCAGCTGCTTTTTTGTTTAGTAAAATTTTAATGTCGTCAGTCAGCCATGGCGCTGGCAGATGCTTAACTCTCACGGCTCGAATAGGTGCATATGTGTCGTAAAGCTGAATGAGGGTAGAAGACAAGATTTCAACTTGTTCGTCGACGGACGAGGATGTAACCAACGGCGTCCAGTCAATTTTACTGGCATCCTCCTGAAGACGACCATATCATCAAAATTGCAAAGCAGAAGAGTTTTAAACTTATGCTTAGGAGGTCGAATCTTATAGGAAGTGTAAATTAGATCATGATAGGAGAAGGCGTCAGCTTAACATTGACCATGTTTAGCGACGTGATCGAAGGATGAGACAACAATAAGATCAAGAAGCGAGGGAACAGGTTTAGGGAAACGGTGAGTGGCACCAAGATTAAGAATAGAAAGATTGACATATTCAATAACATGTTTAGCGACGTGATCGAAGGATGAGACAACAATAAGATCAAGAAGCGAGGGAACAGGGTTAGGGAAACGGTGAGTGGCACCAAGATCAAGAATAGAAAGATTGACATATTCAATAACATGACGAAGAGAAGAAGAGCGGGTGTCTTTTTTAAGAAGACATGTATTAAAGTCACCCATTATGATGCTATGACTGTAAGAAGAAATTAAAGTTTCTAAAATACGTTCGAAAGAAGAGAAGAAATTAATACGAAGAGAAGGGCAATAGTAGACCCCAAGGAGAATCTTAGAATGATGCAGTTCAACTTCCAGGAAAATATGTTCACTAGCGCTCGGCGGGGGTGGCTGAGTGGACATGTTAACAATAGAAAAGGGAATGTAATTACGCAGATATATGGCCACCCCACCACCACCACCGACCGCGCGATCATTCCTAATAAGCTTAAAACCTGGCAGAGAGTAGGAGGAAGAGGGAAGACAAGGTTTTAACCATGATTCAGAAACAAGAATCGCATGAATATTCTTACAGTCAAAGCTTGCCAGCATATCGGGGAAGTGGGCCGGAATACTCTGAGCATTTATGTGGACTATATTAAAGTTCCTGGAGACATCGGAAAAAAGTGAAACAAGAGTGTCGGCTAGAGATGGAATACTTGCAAAACTTTCATCATCACTATCCAACGAATAAAAAGTATCGCAATATCTGCTACAACTAGGGCTGAGCATAAATATAAATAAATATCTACTTGGACAAAAACAATAACAAAAAACGCGGTAAACAATTTTCTGTCCACCTGCCAGTTGTGCTTATCTCGAGAGTACAAAAAAAAACAAAATAAAAATAACAAAACATTAAAATTAAAGATGATTTTGTAGTCCAGGTATAAATAAAATAGCGTACAAGTATATTCAAGTTTCATAACTTAAATAGAAAATACGACCGTATAACGGAGCGAAATTAAAAATTGACATGACATTCAGACATTTGTCAAACTTAAGTTGCCAGAATGTGACAGTGACATTAAAATACAATAACATTCTGACATTTGTCAAGCTTAAGTTGCCAGAATGTGACAGTGACATTACAATACAATAACAAAACAAACGGTACAAACAAAAAATAAATTAAATTGAATAAGAGCGGGTGTAAAGTGTTGAAAAATAATAGAATTACACCTACCTTCAAACACAATACACAACAAATACCTGGACCATCAGGCATCAACTTAGAGCTTCACTTTCTGGCCACGGAACGCTTGATTTTTGTTGTGGGTACCTTTCCGACTGCGACTGGTTGAGCGACGCCCGGCTCTGCATGTCCAGAGACCTGTTCCGACTGCTGGACGATGCTTTTGAGGTCGGCAGTGCAAGTCACTCGATGTCGAGATCCCTTGGCATCAAGGATGACCACAGTGCCTTGTGAGGTCCAGCATTGGGTCACGCCAAATCGTTCCCGTGCCGCCATGAAGACGTTGTGTCTGGTTTTCGTGAGGAACTCCGACACTGTGATACCAGATCCCTTCAGCTTAGTTTTACTAAACCAGACTTTATCCCGGAGAGCCACATCATGTAGTTTGAAGAGGATAGGCCGGGGTTTGTAAGATGCGCTGCGCCCCATCCTGTGACACCTCTTGATCTCGGACACAGCCAAATCAAGTTTCAATTGTTGTGTAACAACTTGAGCCACCACCTGTGCAGTGTCCTCGTCTTGCTGCTCTGTCACTCCGTGCAACATCAATATTTTACGCCTACCACGCATCTCCATGTTATCCAGGCTCTGTGCTAGCATGGTAGCTTGCTGCTGGTGAGAACCGAGCGCCTGAACAATAAATGTCCGGAATTATGTCAACTCTGTTGCCAAACTTGAGGTGGTGACTGGTGTGGCACACGGAGACTTTTGCAACTCTTTTTCAAATGCAGCCATTCTTACACTTAACAGATTGCTCATATCCGTGATTGTGCGGTTGATAGCTTCCATTGTGGTCAAAAATTCAAATATTGTGAATTAATAATATTTAAATATAAATATTGTGTATTGGAGCTGATAACACTTTACTGGCAGGTAGTGATGATTAACTATTATTATGTAGCATCAATATATAAAATTGTTGAATTTTACTATTTTAATTATTTTATTAAATGAAGAGTAAAAAAATGTAATAATAAACATTATCTCCAAATTGCAAGTTCATAGGTCAATTGAAAGTAAAAAAAAAAATTCGTAACAATTTTTTTACAAATACTGACTTTGGTGGCTTCTCATTCCTTTGTTTTCCAATTTTTTTTATACAAAATATACTATACTAGCGGACGCCTCGCGGTTTTTCCCTTTCCCATAGGAATACAGGGATAAAAGAGTAGCCTATGTCACCCGAGGATAGTGTGAATTTTTGAAATCGGTCCAGCCCCGTAGCAAAGTTACAAACGTTTTAATGTTCGTTTGTAACTATTTGTAAGGTCTGACCACGTGACTTAACGTTCAGATGTGTCATTCCCATACATTGATTCGTTTTCTAATAGCGTTTTCAATTGTAAATTGTCAACTTAGCTAGTGGCGCTGTAGTTACTAAGTTTATTCGTTACATACAAAAATACAAACATATAATAATACAAATCTTTCCTCTTTATAAAATTAAGTATAGATTTATTTACTCAAAGAGTTCTAAATAAAGACATCTATCTATCTATATATATAAAAAAAAAAACATGAAGTCGAACATAGAACCTCCTCCTTTTTGGGAAGTCGGTTAAAAATGAATGCCTATTTCCCTTGGTTACGGCATCACGCGTGAACAGTTGGACCGATTTCACTAATTCTTTTTTGTTGTGTTTATTATTGTTAGGAGAAGGTTCTTATGAAACAAAAATAAGAAAAAATAATGGTACCTTACCTACATAGGTAGTGTAGTGACCGGTTCTATGGGGCAATTCACAGGCTCGTTCACGCACTAAATGACCACACTTCAACACGTCTACTCTGGCCAGCGGCTCTCGTAATACTAACGCGGTGCGCACGAGATTGTGTATGTCTGTGTGGGGGAAAGTGGGGATGGCAAAGTGAACGTGCGAGTGAGATAGATACACTACATCCCTTCCTCATTAATGATTTTATTAAGAATATATTTAATATTAATTCATTTTGTATAATGTATTTTTGGTATGCTTAATGTAATCATAATTATATTGTTTGTTCTTCACGTGACAGATTCTTGTCTTTTTTTCACGCTCTCAATATCCCTTCACCCTCCTATTTTTCTTCAATTTAATGAGAGAAAATAAAGCTATCACCAAAATCTCTGAAAACTGTAATTTTACAGTGTACTTTTATAATTATTTTGTTAGTACGTGGACATTAGTATGTGTGACATGAGTACTTGTTTGTGATTTAATTTTTTTATGTATTTTGTTACATTTTCTAGATTGTCACTGGGAAATAAAAAAAAAGTGTGAGTTGATGTATGTTAATGGAAATCACAACTCCTCAAATTTAATGGCAGCAAAACCCACCAATTTAATGGCAGCAAAACCCACCAATTTAATGGTAGCAAACCCACCAATTTAATGGTAGCAAACCCACCAATTTAATGGCAGCAAAACCCACCAATTTAATGGCAGCAAAACCCACCAATTTAATGGTAGCAAACCCACCAATTTAATGATAGCAAAACTCACCAATTTAATGGTAGCAAAACCCGCCAATCTAATGGCAGAACAACCAACCAATTAAATGGCAGCGTCTTTTTACTCCAACTATTCCTATAAGCATAATCAGCCTATAATGCTCCATTCGCCGGAAAGCGAACCTCCCCTCTGCGACAGGGACAAGGCCTCAAACCATCACATGAGCTAAGCGTTGCCCGGCAGACGTCACACGTCCCTGAATTACCAGCTCCAGGACATACGGTTTCCTCACCATAAGTATTTTTTTTTATAACAGTACTATTTCGTGACATTGGAAATCTGACAATCCACTACACCAATCGAGTGTGGTCACCTACAAAACTGTTTATGTAGGTACCTTTATAGTTTTACAAAAACAGTTCAGTGTTAACGTTAACATTGTATATCTTCACAGCTAAATAACTTAAAGGCTATCGATGTCGCACTTGTTAAAACTGACATTTCGATAGTTGTCTGGTCCCCGAGGTATCTTTTTACAACAGCAGTGCACTTGGTAGTTTTAATTGATTTGCGCCCATATGGCTATTCTGATCCAGCGCGCTCTCCAAGCTGTACACCACTTTAAATCATATCGTTATCTACGTATATTGAGGTTAGCCTTCATAATACTCATTCCACATGAAATAGGCACGATTTCAGAACATGACCCGCCTTGAATCTAACTAAATTGACATAACACGCCTAGGATCTAGTCATACCTTATGGCATCAGCCACCTTGGATCCAGCCTCCTAAACTGGCATCACCCTCCCATGATGTAGCCAACCATATGCCATACAGGCATTAAGTCCGCCTTTGCACCCTTGTGCATGAAGTCCAAATAAATAAATACGTTCTTTTTTTTCGCTTCAAATACGCTTAGCCGTCAGGCAAATCTTAGTTTGACCATAAACTAACTTTTTTGTCCGTTTGACGTTAATGAAGAACTCATACTCAAACTATATATTTGTAACACATACATACTTATGTTTAAAGAAAAGTAAAGAGATCGCCATTGCTCATCGTATCTACTCTAATACATTCAGGCGTCCCGCTTTAAATACCCAGAAAACTGTAAGTGTAAATTCTGTGTTGTATTATTGTATAGTGGCGTGAATCTCAGTGTCACGACACCTCTATTTAAATTTTCAGTTGGAAATAATTTATTTTACAATGACACAATATAATTATGTGTACAATCAACAAGATTGAAACCTGACCCACCATATACTAATTATTCTACGGGTATTCTAACCCAATTAGGTCTAATCTTGCTTAAATATATTTTTTCTCAGCAACAACTTGCCATCGATTTAATAAGACAGTCATATACTAATATATTATAGAGTGAAAGTCAGTGACTATTAGTTTACCAATCTCGCTGTCATTTTAATTATATTAGCAGATTGAATATTTACTCAACATCTTGATATTTAGCATTTTTCTTTGAATTCAGAATAAACTCATAAATAGTAGTACTCTAAATAGTTCGTATTTTATATTTATTTTATCAAATTCTATCCTGCGCTTCTTTATATAAGGAAACAATGCGTGACGATAGTTAATTCCAATATCTGCTATAACACAATATTTTTTTTTCTTTTAATAATCTTACTGCAATGAACAAAATGGTCATAGTAGTTGCGCGACCAGATGCCTGTACTAACTCAGTTTTTTATAATTTTGAAACATCTTATATCCACCATAAGATGACTGGTATATAGTAAGAAAACTCTAATGTTTTGAAGTTTACAAACGGATGGGCCAAGAATCAAACAGCCTAACTGTATATATTGGGTATTGTTACGTACGTAGTATATTTTTGATTTATTTTATTCCTTCTGTGTTAGTTTGACTTTTTACACCTGACTACATCTACCCTCTTTTACAAACTCTCTCCACCACTCAAAATTTTGGTAGTAGAAAACCGAATCCAGAGCTAAACTCGTCTTTGTACAAATATTTATTTTATTTTGTATGTCCTGTGTACAAAAATAATTAAGAATGTTCCAAATGCAATTTTTTTTTTTTTTTTAAAAACGTTGTCCCACTCTAGGAATTTCTCCTGTATCGTGGGTGCGTTTACCAACATATAAACTCACATACACAAACACCCAGAGCCGGAACAACTATCTGTAGGTCATACAAATATTTGTCCCGTGCGGGAATCGAACCCGCGACACGCAGCGCAGCAGTCAATCGCTCAACCACTACGCCAACCGTGCGCGCTATGGTGTAAATCTGTTTTCACGACCATTACACTCTCAAAAATGTACATACCTGATAGGGTCAGCAGCTCAAACCCTTTTGTAGAATGGTAGGCAACTGTCATTTCAGACAGATCGGAAACCTTACTAATATTATAAATGCGAAAGTATGGACGGACGGCTTCATGTCCAGCACCCAACCATGCTAGAACTGCCGAACGGATCCGGCTGAAACTCGGCACAAAGACAGATCACAGTCCGGAACAGCCCATAGGCCACTTACCATGGTGTATTGTCCACTAGGAATAAATTTCGACCTGCGCGGTTGTGAAGCCGCTGGAAGAAGCTAGCTCATAAATATTTTTTCGTACCCAGAAAGTAATAAGTTTAGTATATTGTTCCAAAACGTACTGTATATGCTTCGTAGGCAATGAATAAACAACGAGGTCTTGAAAAGATTATTTCAGAGTTAACACGAATTTTTTAACTAACTAATAGTGTAATTTAAGTAACTTTATCCATTTATAAATCAATCATTCCTTTTCTTTTTACGTTTAATTAGCCCTAAAACTACGTAACTGAAACCCGTTTTTTATATAGCACTGTCTTTTCATGAGTCACCGCTGTTTATATCAGGAATTTGGACTCATATGCATGGCTTATGTAACCAAAACATGACTGCTTGGCCTTAGGATGTTGCAAATATTTACGTGCCCATTACGAGCTTTTTAGAATCTGCGTGGCTTGACGTGATTCAATTTAAACTTGAGACCTTCCTTTAAGTAGTTACGGCTACAAATGTGGATATTTAATTTTATATTGTATTGGTTATTAAGATGTACACACTTTTGCCCTAGCCACCCTTGGTGATATTATAGGTTACTGATTATTGTCATTAACATTTTAATCGGTAGACGATTCAATTTTAACCTGTTTATTTTAAGGGTTAGGCTCGATAAACAATGAATAAATACGTAGGCATTTAGGTATATATGTTCCTACAATGTACATATTCACATAAACAGTCAGTGCGTGTATACCTATGTTTTAAGTTCTTTCATTAGGATTTCTACATAGGCGTGGTTGTAACTGCAAACTTCACTAGAGCGACTATATAATCTTTGGGTTTACTGCTTGATTTCGAATGTCATGTGCCCCATGACTAATTCTCCTAAGTCATCAAATCAAACTTCCGAATTACCGAAATAGAAACCCATAGCATCGATGTACCACAATTTCGAATAGTGTCCAAATGTGTCCGAATGGAAACGAAATCACAATATGTCGCCATAAAACTTAAGTAGTCAAGCAAAACGTATTTCCCGATCTATGGAAACCCCTATTTGAATTATTAACGGCGATCAGAGAATGATTCCATTAAATAGGGTGGACTCTCGATTGTCTGTGTAAATATTACAAAGATATCCGCGTTGCAGCCGCAGTAGTTAGGTTCAAAATAACAATGCATCGATTTTATTATTTTAATCAGATGTTATGATTTGAAATCGTAAAGTAAATTTTGTTATTTACCTACCCACCAATATAATTTACAATCGTTTTAGAATAGTTAGTTTGATGTTTCTTTAACGACACAGTTTTTTGTTATTAGACACAACTTAGTCATGGCCCTTGGCTCTTTGATTATTATAACACGAATTTCTTTACCTTCGTAATACTAAATGTCCTTTATTATTAAAATCTGGTATGGTTATTTACTCAATACTTAGGCAGAATTTATTTTCCGCTACATAGTTATGTTTAAGCATTCGTATGATGTTAACACAACAAATAGGTATTTACTATGTAATTTTTTTAATTTTTACACTTAGGACCTGCTTAAATGTCTTATTTTCATAACGGTATGTGGGCGCCTAACGATAACAAATAACCGAGTGTCATATGTCATGCATTATCTACTTACCCCAATCCTTCTTCTTTTTATTTACATATATATTTTTCTTACTTTATCCTCGTCGCCATTTGTAGTGACCGGTTCTATGGGGCAATTCACAGGCTCGTTCACGCACTAAATGACCACACTTCAACACGTCTACTCTGGCCAGCAGCTCTCGTAATACTAACGCGGTGCGCACGAGATTGTGTATGTCTGTGTGGGGGAAAGTGGGGATGGCAAAGTGAACGTGCGAGTGAGATAGATACACTACAGGTAGGATAAGTATGTAGGTAGGGTAGGTAAGGTAGGGTAGAGTAGGTAGGGTAGGTTGGGTAGGGTAGTTGGGTAGGGTAGGTTAGGTAGGGTGGGTAGTGTAGATGAATATTTCGTGTTTTTATGGCAAAACAAAGTTTGCCGGGTCAGCTAGTTTAGAAATAAAAATGACACCCTCTTTTGTCTCTTTGCGAGCTTCTCTTAAAAAACATTGTTTTGACTATTTGTTTGGCTTTGGGTCACCGGTGGTTATACAGTGAAAATTTGCTCCAATCGTTTGGCTATCAAACCTGTGTGACAGACGACGGACAGACAGACAGGCGGACGGACATACAGACATGTGAGTGAAAGCAGTAGGGCTCCGTTTGGATCCATCGAGTACGGAAACCTAAATAGGAGCTTCCGAAAGTTTCATTTAAAACCAGATACCCATCGGTACGTCATGAAAGAGCCCTTAACCAGAATTATTAAATTGCGTTCATCATTCCTGCAATGCGCACAGTATAATTTATTTTTTCATTTGTAAATAATTTCATCAAATTACTCCGCACTAGCTGCCTCCCGCGGCACCGCTCGCGTGATATTAGGAGTAGCAATATCATAATAAATTATAAGCCATCGTGTTATTTTGATATATAAGCTATATTACTTAACATTTTCATTAAAATCCGTTCGCTAGTTTTGCGTGAAATAGTAATAAATATTCATCGATCTATCCATCCTCACAAAGTTTCGCGTTTATAAAAGTATTAGGAAATTAACGGTAATTAATGTATTTTAGTGCAAGAAAACTTAGGAAATTAGCTCCTGTGAGGGTTTTTTGCTTCAAGGATCAGTCATAAGTAGACAAAAGACTAACAACATAAGTCATATTGCAAATTCAGAATGAGTTTTTTCAGTGGGTGTAAATACTCATCAACATGTAAAACTCCACCTCTCAATATAAATAAAATCTGAGTATTACTACATTTTCTCGTTTTATTAACCATCTGCGACTGACGTGGTAGTACCACAGACACCGGTAAATCTAAAAATATGTCCTGAGTCGCTATTTTATATACTACGAATCCCGGATTATACGTACCTTCGTATCGCGCGGCCATACATCAATCAGTGCACCGCGGGCAGTCGAGGCAATTCATGCGTCATTTTACGCAGGAAAGTGTTTACCAGACTACCACGTCAATGTTAAGATATGTGTCCAATAGACAACCACCTCAGTAAAATAGTTATATTTGCATAGTGTTTCCTAGACAACCCGTCAGTAAAAATGTTTCCTAAATAACATTTTTTCAGATGTCTCACACAACTTCAGCTGGTACTTTTAAAAGTCATGACCAGCTTGTAGGAGAGTGGTTGGAATATGAAAGTGAGCATGAGTTTCGCGATCTGGACTCTGAAGATGACAACCCGGACTTTCAACCAGAAACCCAACACTTGGAATCCGTTGAAGACTCTGATGACGAGTCTCAGACTACTCCTTAGCTACTTGTACGTACTCCTTAGCTGCTTGCTTCAGTCGCAAAGAGACCAAAAGAGGTGGGGCATGTATACTAGTGAGGTCCGGTCATCAATGGAGAGAACTGCCAAAAATAGCAAAAATATCTACAAGTGGTGTCTTTGAATGTTGCGCCATTGAAATGATTACCCACAAAATCGTATGTGCCTGTGTTTATAGAGTACCAACACCAAATAATTTTAATGAATGTATTAGTAAATTGGAACAAATATTACATATTTTAAATAAAAAGGATTGTAAAAATATTGTTTTAGCGGGAGATTTTAACATAGATGTACTGAAAAAAAAATTCGAATATATGTTTTTAGGCTTTAACTTGAAACTGGTGCTTTATCAGCCGACCCGTCTTAAGAGCAACACATGTATTGACAATTTTGCGCATAATTTTAACAGGTCCTGTAAGTCTTTAGTATTAGAGTTAGCATTGTCGGACCATACAGCCCAAATACTAAAATGCCCAATAAGCACAGTATGTTCTTTTAATCGGTGGACTAGGAGAAGACGTGACTTTAACAATAACAACATTAATAAATTTAAGACCTATCTGCAGAGTCTGACATTTTCTGAAATATATGAAGCAAATGAACCTAATGTAGCTTTTAACTCGTTTTAAGATATATTCTCCTTACTATATAACCAATGCTTCCCCAAAAATATCGTTTCAGTAAATGTCCATAAAAAACAAAAATGGGTATCACGTGGTATAAAAAATGCAGCGAGAAGAAACGGCAATTACTTTGGCAGTTGCGAAAAAAACCGACACAATACAATAGAATGCAATTTAAAAACTATACAAAGCGGTTTAGAAAGATTATTAGTTTAACTCAACGAGCTCAAAACAACCATAAAATAAAGACATCAAACAATAAATATAAAACAACGTGGCAAATTATAAATCAATCAAAGTTAAATATTCCTAAAAATAATATCAACAAACTAAGAATTAATAATAATGACATTATCTCCGATCCAAAATGCATTTCGAATCTTTTTAATGATTATTTTATTGACAAGATTCAGCCCAATACTGATTCGGGAAACGAGAGTCACGAGATATATTATAAACAGGAAGGATTCTATGTTTATGGCTCCATGTTTGCCAAACGACGTATTAAGAATATCTTTAGCCCTAAACAATACAAACAGTGTCGGTTTTGATGGCATCTGCACAAAAATACTTAAAGCAGTAGCCGAGGAGATTTGTTGCCCTTTAAGTCATATCATAAATTTGTGTATAAGCGAAGGTATTTTTCCAGACGCTTTGAAAACATCTGTTATAAAGCCATTGTTCAAAAACAAGATAGAGAATTAATGGAATTCTACAGACCGATTGCATTGATTTCAATATTCTCAAAAATAATTGAAAAATATATTTATAATCAACTCAATTTATATTTAGACACAAATAAAATTCTTTGCAACGAACAAAAAGGATTTAGGAAAAACCAGACAATTAACATGGCAATTTACGATTTTTTGTATACGGTTATAAAAAATATGGATACAAATACTCCAGTGTGTGCGGTATTCGGTGACATGACTCAAGCTTTTGATTATGTGGACCATAACATTTTAATGAAAAAGCTTGATGCTTATGGTGTAAGAGGAAATGTCTTTGAGCTCTTAAAATCATACCTCAACAACAGAAAACAAATAACCGAAATAAACAGATTAAACATTAGCACAAAACGGGAGGAAATATTTCAATCCGAGGAACGTAATATTGTCTATGGAGTTCCACAAGGAAGTATTCTAGGGCCACCGCTTTTTACAATTTACATTAATGACTTTCCAAAGGCAATCAAACATCTGATGACACTGTTTGCGGATGACAGTACAATAACAATACCGTGTATTCATAGATAATTTTATAAACAAGACATAAATGAAACATTACATGAAACTATAGAATGGTTAGACAATAATCATTTAAAAATTAATTTAAGTAAGACCATGATAATGCATTTTAGTCAACGCGCACAGACTATTTCCAATCTTGACATAACATATAATAATATTGCAATTGACACAGTTTATACAACCAAGTTTCTAGGACTGACAATAGATAGTAATTTAAATTGGAAGGCCCACATAGAGACTCTGACTAAAAGAATAAGCAGTAGTGCTTATGCCTTGTACATCCTGTCTCGAACGGTTAATATAGACCCGATATTAACAGCTTACTATGGGCTAAGTTAATCTGTTCTCAGATATGGGATTATCTTTTGGGGTAACTCAACTGATAAAGAAGTTCCATTTAAAGCACAAAAGAGGTGTTTTAGAGCGATGTTTAAGTTAAAAACCACTGATAGTTGTAAACCCTATTTCATCCGCTATAAAATATTAACATTGCCGTCTTTTTATATTCTGGATACGGTAATGTTTGTTAGAAAAAATGATAGCTTATTTTCACGTATGCAAGATAAATTCCCAAGAAACAGGCGTGATCAAAATCAGCTCTGTCTGCATAGCAGTAGGACGGCACTTATGCGCAAAAGTGTTTTTTGCATGGCTCCTACGATTTATAATAAGTTACCGAATAGTTGGAGGGAGCTTAATAATGTAGAAATAAAGAAGCAACTAAAGTCGTTTCTAAGTAAAAGGGCCTACTATAATATTAACGAATTTATGGAAGAATCCTTTGTTTGACATAGATTTTATTGCAATTTTGACATTTGATAATTTTTACATTGATTTCATTTGTATTAACTTTTGTTTGACATTTTATTGATTTTTTATATAGATTTTCTATTTTTACATTATTCCTATTTGACATTTATTTGATATTTTTCATTTTGACATTTGATTAATTTTTATATTTGACATGCATTATTTTATTTGACATTTGATTTATTTATTTTTTTGCATAGTTTTGATAATGATGCTTTTTTGCTATTTTACATTTGATTAATTTTCACATTGATTTGACATGCACTATTTTTCATTTTGACATTTGATTTATATTTTATGCATGGATTTACTTTATTGCTATTTGACATTTTTGATTTATATTATTATTTTAATTCCATTGATATTTTGAGATAACTGTTATTATTATTATTAATTTTCAATTTGCTTATTGTTGGCTTTGATAATTATGGAATTCATTTATAATTTAACTTGCAAAATATTTGCACGCCATAGCATGTGGCAAACATGTCGGAATCTTTTGGTGTTTTTTGTTATCTTGCCGAATCTCTTGAAAACCCGGGAACACACCGAAAGATTACCTAAAGAACTGTGTATAACTATTAGTCGAGTTTTGGGTGAGGATCTCTCCGCTCCACCTCAAAAAATTCGATCTCTTCCAACAAGTGGAAGGAAGTTATGTCATCAAAGGCCAACTAAAATAAAAAGAGTAACAAGATACTGTTGCTGTGATTGTCTAAATCCGATTTGTCTCAAATGCTCAAAGCCATTGCGTGAGGATTATCAAATAAAATGTAAAACTTTGAGGGCTAATAACTCTCAATTGAGCCAAAAAATATTGTTCAAATTTTCAAGTCTAATAATTATAAGTGTTGTCTTTAAAAGAAAGAAAAGAAGAAAAGTGAAATAGTTGAATTGTTAAAAAAATATTTGTACAGGTAAAAATAATTAGGACTGATTTATGTTAACTAAATAAATACTTTTAATTGGACAATGTTTTTTATTTTAAAACTAATATTAAATAATAATATATACTTAAAGTTAGTAAAAAAACATCACAACATTAGGAATTAAAAAGTAATTATTAACTTATAACCAGTCAAAGTGGTGTCTAGTATACTACCACGACCGTTGAATAGTAAAAATTACGGCACGTCAGACGCAGACGGTTAAATGAACATACCCCTATTTGTCTACTGAGTTTTCCTATAGTGGCCTCCTTCACCAACCTTACGTTATGGAAAGCGGCACACTATACCAGGCAACCCCTTACGAGGTGTCTGGGACCATCTTCGGTAGGTCACGCCTCCGAGAGCACTCGCCCCTGGTACTCAAGAGAAAATGTGAGTTGCACCGTGATTACTCACTACTATTTGTCCAGAATGGTACCGGAGCAATAAAGCCGCTCACCACACGCACCGCAGCACGCCAGCACTAGTGCAAGCACCAGCACCAGCGCAGTTGGTGCTAGCGGATTCAATCCCCGTTAAGGACGCCAGAGAAGCTGGCTCCCATTTCTCCAGAATGGTCCCGGAGCTGTAAGCACGCTCACCTCTCGAATACAAATCATCGCATCTACCCAATGCCTACAGCTGGGTTGCCGGAAAACTAATCCAACGGGTAGTCCTCTTCTTTCTATCCAGGAAAGTGCCGGAGATGCAGCTCGCTCACAGGAGCTCACTTGCTTGAGGGTTACTCACGAACCCCGCGTCTGACCACCAGGTGGCCCTTTGCCTTGGGCCGGTAACTTCAGACACTTGTTGCGCGCGAGGAATGACGCTCGGCCCACACATAGCCGAGCAGACAACATGCCACTCCTCTGCAACCACCACATAGACCACCGCGAGTCCAACCTCAATGTCAGGTACCACCTTTGCGCTTGCAATGGTGGAGGGCCTACCTGACCCCGCGTACCCTGATCCAAACAGCCGGACCCGTAGTTCCAGCTGCGAAAGCCCCATCTGTTCGGGTCGTACAGATAGAAATGAACAGTTGAATATTTCAAATTTCGCATTTCGAAGATACATAGACATATTGAAAAGCCATGTATTTTCAAATAACAAACTACAAAATTGCCCCACAACGTAAAAAACAATATTAAAGGTATCGAAACTTTAATATAAAAATCGAGTCATTAATCGATTTATTTTTCAACGTTTACTGATGCATGTGTTTTCGAGAGGCGTATTGGAAAACCAACGTAACTGAATTATCCTGAAATTTGATATAACAGTGTCAATTTTATAGTTTCACCCAGATTACTAGAGTTGTTACATACGTTTATCTGTAAACTTCGTGCAAGTACCTTGAGTAAATTAAGTCGAAAATTTTAGGTAGAATTGGATGTCCAAAGTAAAATTAGAAAATGATACAGGTTTGCAAGTATGTAGTCTATGATTAGCTTGGTTGCTAGATAAAATAACTTTTAGATTTTGACTTACTTAAAGTCTACTACTTTCATCTATTTCTTCTAAGTCAACTTCCTAAGCCCTCATCTCAATTTATTTGTGATCGGTACAGCACCTCTTTTTCAGCCATACATCTGTAGTTGCGGTAATCTCAATAGCAATCTCCTTTCTAGAAATAATAATATTATTTTCAAACAATCCGTTCATCCATCTGTTTTCCTCTACCACTATAACCACTTTATTCACGATATGTTTCTTATTCCTACCAAAACAAAAGGACATTAATAGCGTACTTTGATATCTCCAAAAAAACAGAATTGTTCACACTTTGTTAATGAACCAAACCTAATTCCAATAATTATTTAACCAGCTACAAAAAAAAAAACAGCCAGTAATACGAAGCCAAAATCCTTTTACCCAAGCAAACTGAACGAAGGAACTAGTATATAGTGTATTAACTTGAGACCGAAGTGAAATTGAGTTAGAAATAAAGTTAGGGTTCATCAAAGTTGGATCAGCCGATACATTGCGAGGTGAGAACCGAGGCGACTCTATGATAACGGTGGATTAAAAGGATTCAAGCTTTTAGTATTATTAATAGGAGACTGGAAAGGATTTTTCTATCAAAGAAATGTAAAAAAAATATAAAAGAAAGAGTCTAGAATATATTGAGGTGGAATGGCTGTTTTCAAGTTTTAGTTAGTACGGGGTCACGTTTTTTTTTTTAATTAATGCTATTAAGAATTATATTGTTAAGGCGCTTAATCATGCTCTTAACTTTTACTTCGTAAAATTTTATTTTCGTTTTAACATTTATGTGGTTTGAGAATTAGGATAGGCTTCATTTAGTTTTAGTTCCCATATTGTTTTTCTATAACACAATTGTCAAGTAGGTTACCATTTTATCCTAGATCTGCAAGATCTGTAAATAATCAACGTTTACCAAAAAAAGTAAGACAACGTTACAAAAAAAATTACCTAGCAAAATGTTTTGCCATTTTAAGGAAACAAATTATTTAATTTTTCCTGAAAGGGAAAGCTCGACAAATTGAATCTGTGCTGTATTTACATAAAAATGTCATTGGAATCAAGGGAACGCATGCCAATCTAATCCTATGCAATTTGGGTGAAGAACGCAAAAAAGTTGGCTTATTCTCCTGAAATATTCAATCAAACTTTATTCCTACCTGGTAAAAGTTCGCACTCCTGGCTACATGAGAACATTGAGTTTTGTCGAGGAGTGTGATCACGGATGTGACAAAAAATACAGCATCAAATTTTCATTGATTTGTATCATAAGTTTGTATCCATCATTAGGCATATAGTCCTGTATATCACAAATACGTTTAGTGATTTTCTGCCATTGGCATTAAGGTTTAAATTGTTATCTGCAAGTAAATAGATTATTGCTGCATTCAAAATACACATAAAGCATTCTTTATTTTGGAGGGTGGGGATAAGTGGTTGTTAGCTGAAGTGGCAATGAGCTGGCCATATTAAACGTAGATTAGCTCTTAGGCTAGGTGGAGCGACGATCTTCACAGAGTAGCTGGTAGCAGTTACATGAGAGTTGCCGAAAATCGAAATAAATGACGTACAATTGAAGCGGCTTATGTCTAGTAGTAGACTGCTGTAGGCTGATGATGAAATGGTTGCAACAGTTATTAAAATCCGTTTGTAGTTTTGGTCAAGTTATTAACTATAATGACCACGAGGAAAATGGAAAATAAAGTTAAGTGATCATAACAAGCTATGAAAGAAAAATCATAAAATACGAAAAGCTGTAGCGAGAGGAAAATATCAACTCATTTAACAAAAGCTATTTCTAAATTACTTTGCGAAGAAGAACTGTGATCATACCAACACAACCATCAACATAACACATCCAAGTACAGAAAGCACTTACGTTGCTTCACGACTCTGTGTTCAGGTTTTGACATGATACGCACGCAAATTACGAGCACCCGAGCAAGATTGGTGTTTGATAAAAGAAAATTTGACAAGTTTAAGAAATTTCACAGAATATGATGGTATTTGAGAAAATAATACACTAAGCGCTCTAATTTTATCATCATAAGCTCGAGTCAACAGTTTTAATATGTTTCATTATTTATAACTTATGAGATCCAAAGAACATTTAATAGAAGACAAATTACTGCAAAATGTGAAAAATCGTCCCAAGCATGTTTAACAAAACAATAACTACTCTGGTTGGTTAAGTGAATTTTCAATAGCCAATCACATTCTTGATTTGCGTTTAATTTACAAGGTCTATAAACCAGATGTTACCAGCCCACAAGTAATTTAACACCATGAGGCACTTAATAAGTGCAGCAGAAAACTTAATTCACTTTATGTGGTAGATATCGCTGTCACTGATAAGATCGTGTCCTTTTTTGTTTTGGCCTGGAGAAATGCTCCTGCATACTGCGCTACCACGGGGAGATAGCGCGTTATGTGGGATTCTCACCCACTAAAACTCCACGGTGACTGCCTGTGCCGCTTATGGCGGGATCACGGGCACGCGTTAGCAATCACCGCGAACCCGCCGCAGCTGTCCGTCACCGGACTCTCCTCTGGGGAGTACCCCCCATCACCAGGCGCACCCCAGAACACACTGTGCCCCGTGACCACCCCAGGGACCAAACCAGCACATGGGTGCCAGATGACCCCGTGTACGGCACCCTTGGTCCCCTTGTGACGGGTCAAGGTCAATGGCATCGCCACCTACCATTTTTCGGCAGCAGGGGATAGGAAGAGCGGCCAACGCTATACGGACACTCCTTTTCCTCTGCGGCTCCACCGCGTCCGCCATCAGACGGTGGCGACCCCATCCAGGCCGCGGGAGGCATGGAGAGCGGCGCACTGCAATACCGGCACTCCTCTCCCGCTGCGGCCTCCAACCCACAGCCATCGCGGCTGTGGGTTGAGGCCCCATACGACATCAAGGCCCGTGTAACAGCTAGAGCTGCGCAGGGTAGCCGGCGCAGGCCGCTAACTGGTAGGTAGTAGGAACATGTAAAGAAAACAGCTGGACAAGTTAATACATAATATTGAGGTACTAAAGTTCCACAGCTAGGTCGCGGGTAAGTAAAGTCACTATTGTTCTGCACCGATAACCATCACACAGTTAATACATAGAAAGGGTACCGTCCCTTGGCAGCACGTGGCAGACGCGGGGACCTGTCAGCACAGGCTCAGCGGTAGGCCACCGGAACTGTAGTGGCTAGGGTTGTGCAGGGTAGGCTGCGCAGGCACCGGCTCGCGTGGTGGTAGGCCGCAGGTAGGCAGGCCAAGACCTGGGCAGCGTGCGTAGGCAGCGTGCAGGTAGCTAGCAGCGTGCAGCAGTAGGCAAGGGCAAGGGGTCAGCCCTCAGCCCGTACGGTGAAATGCGTCCCTGGCAGCACGTGGCAGACGTGGGGAAGCGCGACGGTAGGCCACTGGTAGGCAGGTAGGCAGGCCGAGACCTGGAGAGCGTGCGTAGGTAGCGTGCAGTACAGCAGTAGGCAGGGCGGGGGTCAGCCCTCGGCCCGTAGGGTGAAATGCGTCCCTGGCAGCACGTGGCAGACGTGGGGACGCGCGACAGTAGGCTCCAATAGGCTGCAGGGACTATAGCTGCTAGGGCTGCGCAGGTAGGCTGCGCAGGCCGCTGCGTCTTTGAGTAAACTCACGGCGGTACGGTGAAATACGTCCCTTGCAGCACGTTTCAGACGTGGGGACGCGCGACGGTTGGCCGCAGTAGGCTGCAGGGACTGTAGTGGCTAGGGCTGCGCAGGTAGGCTGCGCAGGCCGCTACGTCTTTGAGTAAGCTCACGGCAGTACGGTGAAATGCGTCCCTTGCAGCACGTGTCAGACGTGGGGACGCGCGACAGTTGGCCGCAGTAGGCTGCAGGGACTGTAGTGGCTAGGGCTGCGCAGGGTAGGCTGCGCAGGGTAATGAAAATAATAGTGGAGAGAGTATACCGCCTTGTGGAACGCCTGTTACCAGAGCGCACCAATCAGAGAATTTCTGATCAGCACGCACCGCCTGCTGGCGACCACGAAGATATGATGAAAACCAATCCCGTGCCAAAGAAGAAACCCCAATTTGAGACAGGATGGCCAGGAGAATGTCGTGATCGACGGTATTAAATGCATTGGAGAAATCAATTAAAACCAACACCGTCAACCTCGAACTCTCCAAGCAATAACCAATAATGACAAATACTGCAGACAACGACCACGATTGCCATGCTAAATTATAACATCTATAGTTACCTGTTAATTAACCTACATTGTCTTCAACGACGCAACGAAAACAAAAATAAACATAATATAAAAACGCAGCAGACTCAAATACTATCTGTAGTTGAGATGGTTATTAGAAACAGAAATATGAATAGCCCACTTATATTTCGTTTACGCCACATCTGTCTCTATCATATAACGACTTCCTCTTTGAACCTCCTTCATTCAAACTAGCTGTCATAAAGCACTTAATCCCTTAACTTTATCTGAACTCTGAAGTTCTGCGAACCTTTCGTTCTTACTTAGATTACTTAGCTTTCGAGGTGATGGCTTTAGCTTTCTGCTAGATAACTTTTTGCTCATTCATTTGATTTGAAAAACACTCTGACAGGAATAACAAAATGTTTTTTTTAACAAGAATGATTAAACCATACATGTAATTAAAACTGATAGAAAAGAGTGTCCGTGGAGTTTCTTGCACGTTCTTGTCCATAGAGAACTACTCACGCTTGCGAATGTGCAACTAGATTCATCTTTTTTTTATTTAATAATTAAATAAAACATTTTACCACTACCTTGTCCATTATGTAACACATTGCCTAAGAAATTCGTACCAAGTACGTGTGAAACAATTTGCAATATAAAGAAAAAAAAAGTACGTAACTGAATAGGCTACTGTTGGTAGACGCATTCTGCCGCTGCGGCTGCGCTTTTTCCACCGCCCCATCCGGCACAATGATACTGAACCTGTTACCTCTCGAAATAGCGCGCGTTATTTGTGTGTATATAATCTGTGGTTTTTAGTCTGAACTAAAATTTGCTAAAACTTATTTTAATTATTGGTGCGTATAACCTCTAGAAGATTACTAGTAAAATCACACGCGATTGAACCTAAATTATTAGAGTAATCTAGGCTATAATTGCTGATTCAGCAGTGCTAATTTGAAGGAGAAAAGTACGCAGATGAGACGAAAGGCAATGGATAAAGTTCAATTACTAATTATGCCACATACCTTTGAAACAGCGATTCCCATGCAGATGCAGATGGACGTCACGTTCGGGAAGTTCAGCTCACAAACTAGGTACACTATGCTGGCCAGCGGTACACAACACAGTAGGTCTGGGTAATACAGATAACACTTTCCATGTAGGTTCAATTAAGAGGTTTGGGTGAGAGGATGCGTGATGATGGAAGTGCGCGCACCCCAGCCCTGGTTGGCAAGAGACTATCGACGATCGCCTGCGGCCAGCGGCAGCGGACGTGGTGGCGGCGTAATGACCGTAGCGCCACGGCGGCGCGAGATATCACCAAACCAACGATATGTGACACTTATTTAATAAATTGGAACTATTAAACCAATGCCTCTCAATCGCCCTATAGTGATGTAATAAAAGATGAACTATAAATTAGGAAGCGTAACCATTTTTCCCGGCTTGAAAGTTCCCACTTTCGAAACACAAAGGAAAAGTAAATAAAGTTGCAGATCATCACAACTCTACCAAAGGTTATGAGAACTCTAAAGTTGCGATTCTCTATTATATATAAGAATATTTAACTAACTATTCTACGCGGTAAGTAAAATTAATTATTAATGTAACTAAATTTATTGCGTTGGCAAAGGGCACAACTTTACTACCGGGTGACTCTGAAGGATCCCGCTTTTAGTCTTTACCGATGCGACTACAAACTCCGTTTTTATCTGGAAATATTTCTGTGATTACTCCTAACGGCCAGTGCACATTGTCCTGCATGGAGACGACAACCATACCGACCCGTATTGGATTGGCAGGGGTGTTCTATTTCTGTTTGGATTGTAGGGTGTGCAGGTACTCTTGGCGCCTCCGCTTCCAAAAAGACTGGACCATTTGGTCAGTTAATTCATAACGCGAAATAAGATGTAACCGCGTTTAATTGACTTCGCGGGCTGGGAGGAATAAAAGAGGTTTCGTATGCAATAAGTGCGCCGGCGATAATGAAGTGGGCTCTGACGGATCCGAGCTGATCGCATACTGAGGCCCCGAGTTTAATAAAGCTTCTATTTGAGTTAGTATAGTGTTAAGCTCATGAAAACTAAGAATTTGCTGACCGATGACTTTGCAGAGATGCGTTTTGACACTCTTTACTTCACTTTCCCAACAACCACCAAAATGTGGAGCTCTACAGGGGATGTTTTTAAGTGTTATTCGATGCCCTGCAAGTTCTCTTTCCCATAAAGGGCGATACTCTTTAGCCAAGAATTGGTAGAGATCTGGTAGATAGGATTTGGCTCCAATAAAATTGGTAGCGTTATCTGTTTAAAAACAATGAACCGGACCTCTACGCGCCAGGAAGCGTTTAAAAGCTGACAGAAAGCTCGCAGTGCTAAGATCTGAGGCAATCTCAAGATGCAGAGCACGAGTTGTCAGGCATGTAAAAAGGCAGATACACTTTCCTCGATTTTTGACCTCTAGCACGTATCGACGTGATCAAGACAGGTCCCGCGTAGTCAACGCGAAAACGTGGCAAATCCGCCATTATAGGAAAGGTAGGTCGCGGCTTTGCTCGAAAGCAAAGATTACAATTAAAGGTAATGTGACGTGCAATACGTCGCGCGGACAGGATTCAATACTTCTGTCGTAAGAAAGATACGAGCAAGGTTGGTCCTGTGTGGAAATTTTTCACATGATAGTGGGCAACTAATAGTTCCACTATATGATCTTGACGCGGAAGAAGGATCTGATAACGTGAGTCAAAATCTAGCTCAGAGTTTGCTAGGCGACCTCCAACGTGAATAAGTCCTTCGTGGAGGAAGGGACTTAGCCGTTGTACTGACTTAGAGCACAACTCATTGCGGGCTAAGCGATCGAGATCAACTTCAAAATGAATCCTCTGCACAGATCGCCACACAACAAATTCAGCGAACTCTAGATCAGACGCGGTAACGGAGGGCCCGTTAACGTGAACGTTCCGTGAACGGAGGCCACGCTAGGGAGTCGTTTGATAAATTTATAAACGAAGCAAATGGTTTTTAAATATTTTAACCAGGACGAGTATCTAGTAGAGCGAGCGTATAAAATGTTGTTGGAAGGAGGACTTCCGTCCGAGCATTTGTGCGAGAGCACAGGTAAAGCCACGGACTTCATTTCGGGAAGCTCTTGCGACTCGCCTGAAACTAATGGTTTTATCGGCCATTCAGCGCGCGGAAGTTTAAGCCACGGCGGTCCATTAAGCCACAACGGATGATGAACTAATTAAACAGGCGTTAAACCGCGAGAGAGGCAATCACTAGGATTTTCAGACCCTTTCACATGGAAGAAGTGATCTGCCGAAAGATTCTCATGAATCTTAGCGATACGATTGGCTACGAAGGTGTGCCATCGATGCGGTGCGGAATGAATCCAACTCAAGGTTACAGTTGAAACCGAGAAAGCTACGACTGCCTCAATGGCGTGCCGAGATGCGAAAATATTATATACTCGCTTTATCACAGTTGATAAGAGGAATGCGGTGCATAACTCGAGACGAGCTAGCGAAACTACTTTCAGTGGCGCGACTTTAGATTTCGCACACACCAGCGAATCGATGATTCTACCGTGGGGTCTGACAACGTGGGCGTAAACCGAACCACCGTAAGCTTTCTCACTGGCGTCTAGGACCACGCGTAGCTTAGTGGTCACTTAATCCTCTCGAAAAACAGCATGGTGAGGAATATAGTAGTCCATTTCTCGCTCCTTACGATTTCGTTTGGGCAACCCACATTCAGGTACGATATTCTGCACCAAAGAAATATAATTGTTCTGTAGATAATCCCGTATGACGTCATCATAAAGAAGCTTGACGTTAGGAAGCGATTTAAGTTTACGTTCGAGGCTATGGAATCTCTTGCGAGCTATATCAAAAGAATTTCCTAACGCTGACGCGTCTGTTTTCTGTGGTAAAGCTGCAAAATACTTGCCATTTGGAGCGCGGGTAATTGTGCTACAATAAAACTCTTCACAGTGTTTATCATCCACACTCCAAACGGACGAAGCAGTAACATCTTCAATCTCCCAAAACTTACGAAGATCGAAGTTATCGAAAGAAATCGCAAAGAAAGACAGAGTGTCAGTTGATAGTTCGATAATAGATGCTTCTCCTAGAAGTATGTAGCCGAGCATAGTCTACAATGCATCGGGGCAACCGGGTGCGCTGGTCACGGGACCGGGTCGCAATAACTTAGCGAACAACGTGACTCCAAGTAGCATGTCAATATTACCTGGCACACCCCAGCTGACTTCAACGAGTAGTTTAGGATCAATATGCTTCAATTCGGCAGTATCTATAGCACCCAGAGGAAGCTGCCCGGTTATCTGATCCAAGACTAGAGCGTCAATTCTATACCTAGGCTGCGAGCAAAACCGTGAGCTGAACGTAAGATTCACCGAGCCGCGAACGGGCTGCGATGTGCCACCAATACCACGAACGGTAGTTATTGAGTCCGTATGCATAGTTAGACCGAGCATACGGCAGCAACGCGATGTCATATAATTCTTTTGCGACCCAGGGTCCAAAAGACATCTAACCACCACGCCCTTACCCTTCCTACCCACTACTAACACCTTGGCAGTAGCCAGAACTTCGGTACTACGTGTGGCCTGGACTTGAGCAGAAGAATGCGTACACAACGCCACACGATCAGAAGTAGCTGGGTCGGCCGCAGAAACGGAGGCTGGGTCGCTAGCGGGCGCCAGCGCAGGGGCTTGCGTCGATTGCTCAAAATGCAATAAGGGATGATGCTTACCGTTGCCTTTCCTACATGTTGACTTAGATAGGCACTTAGAGACGGTATGTTGGCTACTTAGGCAGTTAACACATCTGTTATTGTCTTTAACAAACTTAAATCTATTATCCGCGCTCAACTTTTGAAACGCTTTGCACGTATACAAGTTTTAATGCGTGGATTGACAAAGCGAATATTTACATTCAGTAGCCACAAACACCTGCGAGACCTTAGATGAGGTGCTGGGTCTACGTGCGGGGGCGGGCTTAGTTGCCGCAGAAGAGATACGATATAAGATTTTTACTTGTTCATGAACAAACTTTACGAAATAATCATAATCCAACTCTTGTTGATTACGAAGCGAATTTTCAAAATGTTTTGCTGTATCTGAGTCTATTAACTTAAGACCCCAATGAATAAATATAAAATCATCCAAGTTATGTATTTTCAATTGTTTGAGTCCCGCAACCGTAGAAATTAATTTATCGAAACCTTGTTCAATATTAGCGGGTGTCGGTCCGAATGACTTCAATGAGAACAGTTGATTTAGATAATTAGTGGCGAGCGCGCGAGTATCCAGGTACTTTGCGATAAGCGCATCCCAGACAACGCGGTAATTATCGCCAGAAGGTACAATACCTACTGCCACACTCCAAGCCTTTCCCTTTATACAACTCAACAGATAATGAATGCGATCAGAATCTGATAAATCTGCGTTCGTATGTATAATACGTTTGAAAGTCTCATAAAAGAACGGAAAGCTCTGAATATCACCGTCAAAGGCAGGCAGCTCAATTTTAGGTACCTTTATATGATGAGCATTAGGGCTCGCTGTCGGGCTAGGTTCCTTGGAAACATTTGATTCAGTTAATGAAGCTAAAGTACTTTTATCTCGCCGACCAAATCATCAAATGAATGTAAGGCACTATAGCTTACTTCGCACTTTGGATCCAATGTAAATTTTAACATATTTATCTCGTCCATTATCTCATTGAATTCGCTACGTTGGCCGTCAATTTGTTTAGCCTGAGCAATAAAAGAATTACGTAATCTTTCTGTTGTTAAAGATTCTGTTAAATCCAAAATCCTTTGAACCCACGCGAAATACGAGTCGCGTTTACTTTCCAACAATCTAAGTTTAACCTTGTCCGTCATGGTGAACAGAAGTTAAAATATGGAAAGAAAAAAAAAACAACAAACCTTTATTTTTTACGGAACCCGCGTAATTGAAATTAGTGGTCCAACCAAACTGAAACAATAGTACGGAACGATCCGCACACGCGAACCCTAAGAATAATAAATTTTTATGTGAAAAAAAATATAAAGCGTACAAAGTTTGAACCGCGTGCAAGTAACAAAGTCTAATACAAACAAAATACCTACGCACGCGTAATACCTTATGAACGTACCCATTCGACTATATTTATGATTAGCTTAGAGATACCTACAACCCGATAATTAACATTTATGTCGGATGCGATGCGATATTTTTTTTTTCCTTTTGTACTACTTCTATTTATATGAGATTAACTTACTCAATACATAGAATATGTACAGATTCTTAACCAACAATAAGTTAAGTGTGAAACTTAGAAACAAGTATGGTACTTATTTCCGGAAGCGATGCGATTGTGTTCGTAACGACATACCTTCGTAAAATACAATAAAATTCCTAACAAGTAAATACGCAGAAGACCGTTTGAAGTAAGTTATCTAGTAAGTACTACGTTTACAACTTAGGTGGGGGGGTGATATGTATAAATATACGGCTGTTTCCTATGAGGAGAATTAAACGCGTAAAGTTTATACAAATCTGTTATTTTACCTGAAGGTTCCTATCAAAAGATCAAGTTACCTTACAAAATAAAATAACAAACGACGCAATGATAATCTGGTTAATTGCAATAATTAATCAAATGCGGTTGAGTCTAGAATTATAAAATACTACTCGTGCAATACGAGTATAGTAGGCATTTATTTAACGAACCAACAGTAGTAGTGTATCGTAAAATAACAAACAATGTTATTCATTCGGAAAACTCGATTAGAAAAAATATATAAAAGTTTCCAATGCGTAAATAAAAAATTACCGTACGATAACTAGAACTGGAATATTCCAAAGTCACGTAGGCCAACTTGACGAATGTTTTAACAGACTACCCACAATTTTCATATACGAACAAAAAAATATGTAATTAAGCCGAAAATTAACTGATTTATTAAATAAACTTATTTAGCGATATAAATCAACGTTGATATTCAATTAAATGTATTTTCGGAGTTTCAATTAGTAAAATTAAAGATTTACGTTAACAATTAATTTGCGGGTAGAAAGTACTACACGCAAGGCAGCCAGCCTTATTCCCAACGCAATAGAGGCGAGAATTGTGTGATGATCTGCAATTAATATGGAAATTTCCCAAACTTTTTGCTTATATTTAGACTTTTAGGACTTAAAATTAGGCTGTAAATAGGCCCAAATTTAATTTATCCAGCTCGAAGGACCAAAATGGTGCGTATAACATCTAGCAGATTACTAGTAAAATCACACGCGCTTGAACCTAAATTATTAAAGTAATCTATGCTATAATTGCTGATTCAGCAGTGCTAATTTGAAGGAGAAAAGTACGCAGATGAGACGAAAGGCAATGGATAAAGTTCAATTTATTAATTATGCCACATACCTTTGAAACAGCGATTCCCATGCAGATGCAGATGGACGTCACGTTCGGGAAGTACAGCTCACATACTAGGTACACTATGCTGGCCAGCGGTACACAACACAGTAGGTCTAGGTAATACAGATAACACTTTCCATGTAGGTTCAATTAAGAGGTTTGGGCGAGAGGATGCGTGATGATGGAAGTGCGCGCACCCCAGCCCTGGTTGGCAAGAGACTGTCAACGATCGCCTGCGGCCGGTGGACGTGGCGGCGGCGTAATGACCGTAGCGCCACGGCGCGGGATATCACCAAACCAACGATATGTGACACTCATTTAATAAATTGGAACTATTAAACCAATGCCTCTCAATCGCCCTATGGTGATGTAATAAAATATGAACTATAAATTAGGAAGCGTATCCAATTATATAACATGGATTCATCCTCGGATTTAGAATCCGAAATGGACGCAAATATTACAACAACTCTGCCAGAAATTGCGTTAGGGGCGCAAGAGGCAACTACTGAGTTGCTTCTTGCAACCAGAAGCCGAAGCTCTTGTTTGCTGCCAGAAAAATCCTCAAAGTAGTACGATAAATCCTACAAAGACTTCATGTTTTGGAGAAGTACAAATAACATCAAGTCCTTTTCTGAAGATGTTCTATTAGATTATTTTCAAAAAATATCCAGAACTTTAGCATCAACAACCTTATGGAGTCGATATTCGATTATAAGATCATTTGTTCTACTACATCATCAAGTTGATATTTCAAGTTATGCTAAACTGAAGACACTAGTGAGACGTAAATTAGAGGGATATCTAAAGAAGACATTGAATACCAATTCGTCATTGAATACATCAGTGCCGTGATGTTACCCATAGGAACTGCGTATTTCGTATTAAATAACTTTGGTAAAAAGACTATAGTACCCATCGATAGTGAAGATTACCAGCAGTGAAATAATCGGAATCGTAATCGATACTTCCCGAGGCTCCCTTTTCCGAAATTATACAAACATTGACCTCCTGATAATTTTAGTTTAAAAAAATTGATATAATTATTTTCAACACACTTGCTCATAAAGTGGCTCCAATTTCACTGCAATTAGGCACATAATGACACCTGTTATCAAACTGTGACTTTTTCATTACTATTATTCACAAATGAGATAAAGAGTTTTTTTTTTAATTTATTGGTTGAGTTGCTTTGTTCTTAAAAAAGTTTCGATACAAAAAAGATCGTGCTCAATAGTACAAATGCAACACATTTCATGCAACTTCGTATTTAAATAGATCATTTCAACGTGTTTAATAAATAAAACTTTCACTTAAATATAACGTTTGTTTTTGTCTGTAATAAAGAAAACTTGAAATTCCCCATTTTGTACGAGGCTAAAACGCTGTCCGTGAAAAACCAAAAAAAAAGATAGCTCATTATTTTTAGTCTATGGCCGATCGCCATTGATAAATGCGCGTGCATAGGAAAACTGATTAATTTTGCCCGCCATTGCGAAAAAAAATTCACAACTCGTTTTCACTGTTGGAAATTATATTTTAGTATTATTTTCTTCACAAGTGTGTTGAAAAACGTCGTATGATACAAGTGTGTATTGATGTTTACCGTCCTCGGCTCTCTTAAGACCCTCATCTAACGGCTCGGGTCTCAGTGGCGCCTCAGGGGTAATCACCAACATAACACACTTGTACCATAATGTACTATAATCTTGTGTCTACCTTGAAGTTGGAGTGCCCCAAGTGCCCATACACCAGCACCATTGAAGGTTTATTGATCGCCATTTGTGCCACTATAATCGTGGGCACATGGGCCCAAACTGTTTAAGGATTAACCTATGAAAGTAGTCAGTACTGTTGTACGGTAGTACTTAATACTTTCATAGTTCGTATAGTATATATTCTCGAAAAGAAGTTGAACCTTAAAATTTCCGTAACAAAAGTTTTCTATAACTGCCAAAATCGAATTGGATTTTTTCGCCACCAAGTTTTTTGTTACCAAAAACTCGCTTCGTCACCAACTTGCTTCCAAATAAAAACACTGAGGCTCTCCAACGCTTTCTATTTCAGTACAATGTTAGCTTTCATCGGGACTGTACCGAGCTTCATTTCCGAAGGTAATATCTAGACTAGCATAAGTTGCTTCGACTTTTTAGCAAGCGTTGCGAGGAAAACTTTGTGTGTTTATTTGGATTGCATCCTGAAACGTATTGCTTTTTCTTTATTTCTGTAGGGATTATCGCTGTGTCGGTGGCGGATGAGTTCCTGTTTTCAGTCTTATGAATTGTTTTTACTTCGATGCCTTCGGAACTTGTTAATGTGTATATATATTTAAAAAAAAATAGTATATAAAAAAAAATTAAAAATATATTAAAAATAGTTTATAAAAAAAAAAACAAAAAAATATTCTTGGCGGTGACTTTGTTTGGTTTTGCAAGCTTACTTATTCAATAAGAGTAATTCTTCCAATGTAGTTAATATTAACCGTCCTTGACTTGAAAATAATAACGATGATTACTGCTGTGACAAATAACTAAACATACAGTATATTTCAGGGAAAAAACTATTCAACAATTCACTTTCCATCCAATAAAGAAACCAGCACGTACCTCAAATATATTCATAGCTGTTAGACTTTGACGAACAATTTCCAGTTCGGTCGTTGCCGAAAAAATTTCTATCTACCAAAAAATGAAAAATAGGAAAACAACGACGTGGCCTTCCGGCCATATGTCAACGTGAAAGCGCCGTTTTTCAATAGTATCGCAGCGGAGCCGATCGGTTCATTGACAAGATTAATTTATCGTGTAACAACTGGCCCACACAGTGTTGTTTTAAAATGACCAGCTTTTTGGTCGAGGCGAAATTTCGGTCAAGTGTTTTTTAAGTTTGCTGTTTGGTTTATCAACTTCGAAAGGTAGCGTGATTGGATTGGCAGAAGAGGTTCTGGATTATTTTATTTGTTTGAAAAATGTTATCTGTTCTGCAAAAATTTTGACCCTGATTAGTCCTTAAAACAAAAAAATAAGAGTTTTGGACTTTTATTTCATGGTATGAAAATAAATCACTGGCAAGAAACATAAAGCCGTAATGAGTTCTTCTTACTTCTGAAAGCTTTTGAAGGGCTTTTTTTAGCTAGTAACAATGGTAAGAGACAACAAAATACTTTGCTAACCTTCCTTTTGTTTAAAAGTAGGTTCAAAATAGTTCCCCAAATTGAATACCTAGAACATCTACGACATAAAGATGATAAATAATCATATAACGAGCCTCTTTTATATCCTATGATACTTCTACTTAAAAACGACGGTGAAACGAGCGAAATCAGGGATGAAAGGAAAAAATACGTTTATTTCTCAAAATGGATGGCTTCGTTACTGTGATTTACAATATCTGTTTTGCTCGAAATGTATTTTGCCATAGTTCGTGAGTTATCTGGTATGAAATGTCTATGATCTTATTAATGTTTGTGGAAATCAAATGCTGTTCGATAGTTTCGCTAAAACTCAGAAACGGCTAAATCAATTTGTTTTTTTATTTGTTTTAGAAAATAGGAAAACAAAAAAAATATTAGGTGGTACGTAGTTCATCGCGAGGCGTGGTTGAAAAATCAACATCTAAACGTGTATGCAGATTTCATCATCATCATATCAGCCGGAAGACGTCGACTGCTAGACAAAGGCCTCCACCAAGTGTCACCACATCGATTAGTCCAGTGCGTCTCGCATCCCCATCAGCCTACCAAGAGACCTTCCAAAACTGAGTCTTTCGGTAGGTACACGGTTGCCACTGTATATATTTTCGGCCCCATCGACCACCCGTTCTGCCACTTAAGTTTAGTATTTCTTTGGGCAATGTCGGTAAGATTGGTCCTCCAGCGTCCTGGACTTACAGAATAATAATTCAGTGGGAATTAGGATTACGGAGTAGTTACCTATCATATTTAAAAAAAAAGAAAGTAAAATAAGATAATTACCTTTACAATAAGAACCTTAACCCTTATATTTTGCTAAGGGTGTTTACTTACGGTAATTTTCCGCAAAAATATCGTTACTTTGTAGGTATAAGGAAATATGCCTCACCTTTCGTTCCCATGATGACATTCAATGAAAGGGGACCACTTTTCCGCGTATTATTTGTGAATTTTGTTTATACTTTGGGTACAAAATACCTAACTACTATAGGTCTCATCTTTAATAGGTTGGTAAATTATCTTGTTTTGTTATACACTCGCGAGCAATGAAAGGTTGGAGTGACATAGCACCAAATTACTCCTAAACGGGAAAGGCTAGCTTAATGACGCCGTCTGCGATATTAAATACATTTAACAGCGCATCAGAATATTACCAACTAATAACGTGAATATTGTGTCCGAATTTTAAATTACATGTTTTAAAAATTGGGGCCATTTGGCAAATAAAACCAAATATCTAAGTAGGGGTTTTATTAGGTATAAACGTAGGTTTTGATAACTCAGTACTTGGTGTTTTCTCCATTTGCTCTAAATAGAGCTTCTACGCGACTGGCCATGGTGAATACCAGATTCTCCTGTTCTTCGATGGGCGCGGAATTCAAGTCACGAAGAGTAATTGGAGGTGGTACTTTTTTTTTTATTGTCGATAATCTTGAGCTTGACCACTATCTCACCTTATGGTAAATGATGATGAGGTCGAAGGTGTGGAACGCATGCCTGGAAGTAACCTAATTCACTCTTGACTTAAAGACATCGAGATTGTAGCTATCGGGAAATACTGACTCCGGCAGGGAATTCCACTCCATAGCTGTACGCATAATGAAAGTTTTCCTACTTTTTTTATCCATGGCATCAAAAAGACCAGTATTTAAAAGAGTTTAAGTTTGCATAATAAATTAGATTTCATTATAATTTATAATTTATGAAGCTAGAGCCTAGCTGTTTATTATATGTTTATTGGTTATGTCTTAGGAGATATTAAGGTGTTTGTCGGCATTTTGTGGGTGGAACTTTTTCATTGCTCGGCAGTTTATTGAGACTATAACTATTTATTTTATTTGAATTAATAAATAAATGGAAACTATTGAAATCTACACCAGTTACCTATTATGTATTTCACGTATGTGAAAATCTATATATTATTTAATACCTTTAAACGAGCAATTCTTGTATATATATATATATAATCTGAATCTCGCAAGCGGCTCCAACGATTTTCATGAAATTTTGTATGCAGGGGTTTTCAGGGGCGATAATCCGATCTAGCTAGGTTTCATTTTTACCATCGCCCGAACAGAGCTTGGTCACCCAGGTACTATGAATTTATTATAGAAGTTTTGTTGACAATTTCCCTATGCGTATTCAAAAAAAGAATCACTTTTCAAATTGATGTGAAAAAGCCTACTAGACTTACTAATGCCAACTCTATTTTGATTCAAAGTTTTTTAAATAGTAACAATACAATTTCAGAAATAGCATCTTACGTTATACTTTTAAGGTCGAATTTTGCAAACAAACGGCTAAGAAGAACAGTCCTGGCTGCATGAATTGAGAACCTTTACACAAAAACATTTTAATAAGTCTCTATTCAAAAATAAAAATAACACCTTAGAACCTCGTTTTAAAGTCTACTTTGCTATGTGAGGGCATCAAGTAAAAATAAGGCTTGCAGCCTGTTTGCTGGATCGTCACGTGCGTCCAGGAGTTTCGCGCTTAACATCAGCCATGCTGGAAAATAAATCGTGGACACGAGCCGGGGTCACGTGGACACAAATTTAATTTTTGACTGTCACTTCAGTCTGGGTAGGTACTGCATAGCTTTTTAATAAAGCTGTGTACAGATGTTCTTGAAGCAGAAGTGAGTAGAAAAGGAAATAGGTTGCCACTTAATTTTTATCTGACTTGTACAGTGCGTGCCATGAAAATGAGGCAGTATGAGGTCTAAATGCGGGAAGGGACCAGCCGTCATCGGGGCGGCGAACAGAGCGTGGGAGACACGGTCAAGTCTCATCTTTCGTGGCACGCACTGTACGTACTGGTATAAATATTGATACGTCTACTGGGTTGTAGATCTCAGTTAGACACAGGCAGTTGCTATGGTAATACTATTGTATACGTGAAAGTTTGTGGGGTTGGATGGGTGGTTGGATGTTTGTTATTCTTTCACTCAAAAACTACTGAACTGATTTTTATGAAATTTTACAGAAATATAACTTATCCATCAGAATAACACAAAGGCTACAATTGATAAATATATTGGGAGAATTACTAATAACAAGCGGGCGGAGCCGCGGGCTGAAGTTAGTATAAAATAAACCGGTATTCAGCTGCGCCAGGTTAGACTAAAAGCCGACCCAACGTAAATGGGTAAAAGATAGGGCAATCAATTGACATTCTACTCCATCAATTGACGAAAATAAAATACTGTCATGAATTACACGATTGGGTTTAAATTATGGCTCCTTCCATATCGATTAAATACTATTTTAAGTTCATTGATAGTATTTTCTATAATCTACCTCTAACTAAGTAAGCCAGGTTATAAGCCATTGCTAATCTACTGCAAACAATGAGAAGCTAGATTAATATTTCCATTAACTTATGTAAATTAAATTAATCTTCTTGTCAATATTGGGTCCTACAAGGGGTCAACATCATTTGGTCGAATTGGCTAAGGTTTATTACAGAAACTAAATAGTTACCCGCGGTACAGATACTGAATGATTGGGTGAAATATCAATACAAAAAACTCTTATAATGTATACCTGAATCTAATGTATTGTTATTAATATTATTTTAAGTAACTGTTGTGGCCGGATAAGATGGTAACGGACATGTTCAGGTTACGGTTTAAATTATAGGGCGAGATGTTCTGGTAATAATTTTGGATTGCTGAAGAGAAAACTGATACTTTGTAAACAATCGTGATCAAGCTAATTGTTACCAATTGAGATATGACGTCTTTTAAATAATGTTTCACAAGACTCTGTTAACTATCCTGTTGCTGTGATGTTGAATTTGAAGGTAGGTACTTCTAAATAAAATATTTATGCATGTGGTATGGCTGATGCATAAGTTATATTACTGTATAGTTTTATCAAAATCTATTCAGTATTATTTGCGAAACATACAGACAGAAAAGTTCTGTAGTATCGATCGCGAACCGGTTGACGTTGCGTTGGAAGGCTTCCCACTACGTGGATCGATGACCTGGTGTAGATTGCGGGGATCCGCTGGATACAAGACGCACGGGACTGGTCAATGTGACAACGCTTGGGGGAGGCTTAGTTTATTTATTTTATTTTATTTGGGAAACAAACAAATGCATTACCAAACATAAGCATACAACTAGTTCAACACAACCATATGCTTATGTCCAGCAGTGGGCGTCTTCGGTTTATATGGTGATGATTTTTTTGGATGAAAAAGTAAAAAAATCCATGCATTAATTCTCGCAAACATATGCGTTAATAATAAAAGTAGGGAGGATAGTTGTCCTGGCTGTATTTTGTTCATGGTTCGCAATTTCAGCTAAGACTAGTCATCATCAAAGGAGTTTGAACTATAGTTGGTGGATGTCAAATGTCTTCGAATTTTGGTTTCAGGACATGATTGTTTCCTCACGATGTTTTCCTTCACCGTTTTTGAGAGCAGTGGTGATGAAATAATTTACACAAAGTAAAGCGCCTCCCTGGGTTCGAACCCACGACCTACAAGTCGCAGCCTATATCACTGGGCCACCACTGCTCTCCCATACATCATAATATCAATGTCTAATACCTTTAAACGAGCAATTATCGTATATATATCGATCTGAATCTCGGAAACGGCTCGGTCGTCCAGGTACTATGTAATAACATCTTAGTTCTGATTACTTGGAAAAAGTAACATGGGTTCTACTCATATTTGAGAGATACTTTGATGTGCTTTGAAGTCGTTTTTGTACATCGAAACTATTTCCAAAAACAATTACCAGGGTGTTAAAGGATAACCAGCAGAACCCATTAGCAGCATTTTTGGAATTATTGCCTGTTTATCTGTTTGTCTGATCAGTTGTGCACGCATCTCGTATAATCTACGAAACCAATGCAGATATTTATTATACAAAAAAAATATCTACACAATGTGCGTAACTTGAAGTATTACTTAGATTTTGTTTCATCGCAATCGGTTCACTCTATTAAAAGTTAGATGAATTTAAATTTGTCAAGAAGTAAAATAACACAACACACGCAATTCAGACAGTGTAACTCCATACTCGATAGATGGCGTTGTGCATTTAACGTCATTTTCTGAATCACGGTGTTAAGAATATCCGCGGAAGAATGACCAAGAAATGGAAGGTAAGTAAGTAGGGTAGGTAAGCAGCTAAATACTTAATTAGGGTAGCTAAGTAAGGTAGGGTAGGCAGTTGACGGGAGGGAAGCCGAGGGCACAGCTGGTATTACATAAGGTTTCGGCAAAAGCCTTAGCTAGGAATGGGTTAGGCATGGGTCATTGACGGTTTTTTGGTTAATGTAATTTAACTGTTAATCATCAATGGTTAACAAAACTGTTAAACTTATTAACAGGTTATGAATGTTCAACTGGTAGCGTTAAGCGTCAGTTTATGTCAATCATTGATATTTTTTTTGTAAATAATTAATTGAAGATTATTGATAGATAAGAAATTAAAATAAAATGCCCTATCCTCAATCACGGATTGTTTACATTACACTAAGTTGTAGTGACATTTATCCACTGAGCCGTTAACGTAAATTAACTGTTTATATTTTCAACCGGTTTTTTTGAAACTAAGTAAAATAATGACTAATGAACTAATGCATCTTGTGCGTTGAAGTAAATTAACAGCTTTTATTTTGAACCTGTTTTTTCATTGATGATTAACCTCGTTAACGAATGAAAAACCGTTAAAAAAACAATTTGTTGATTCAATGACCTAGCTTGACCTAGGGTTAGCCTGAAAAAGGAAAATCTCGCATTAAGAAACAAAACAAAAAAGAATTTTAAATCGCATTAAAATTTTAATATTTTCACTTGAAAACCTTTTTAGACCTCCGAGACCAAAAATTCCAAATTACTTAGCCAAATGTAGTTAATCTAAGTGTGTTACGTTTTGTTAACTTTTATCATCCCCTCCCGGAATTTTATATATGTATCAATCTTGCATAGCAAACCGGCACTTTTGTCTGTCCAAAGGCAAGTATTTATTTTGTAGATAGTCAAAATAAATTAAGACGAGTACGTCAGCGTTAACTCTTCCTGTAATATATGGAGAATATTTAAGTGCCGCGTACACATAAATGGCTTTTCAAATTGCACTTGGTATTCGAGGGATGGTGAAATAAAACGTGTTGCGCCGACCCTACACCCCATGGAACAAGAAAGCCAATGATGATTCATAAATACGGTCTACATGAAAACGTAGTTTCCTGTTTCAAAATATTCGGAAAATTTCCACCATACCCTCCATTACATACGACCCCATAAAGGTCCCGAAAATGCGACCACCAAGGTGCTTGTCACTCAAAAATTGCTCCCAAGTGAAGCCAGGCCGGGTCAGTATGAGCAAATATAATCAGAATGACACGGGCCAAGTTAAATGGAAAAGTTTTTGGAGGCCTGCTTTATGCATGCTCTTATTGCCCTTTGGGCTAGCTTGACCTTAATAAGCGCTGCCTTTAGAAGTTGTCCGCTCGTAAAAAAGTTGCGAACGTGAGTGCTGGAAGGTTTAATAGAGATGAATTAATTTAAAATATCAACACCGGCTGTGGTGGAAGAACCGGATTTTTCTGGTTCTGTTGATGTACTTTTTTAGTTTTTGTAATTCCATTTTCTTTTCATTCCACTGCCTGTTTATTGGTAGTTTTTTCTATAGGAATGATATTTTTGTGTTTTCGGGAAAAGCAACCTAACTATGGTAGATATAAGTTTTCATCACTGAAAATTATATATCACACCACACAAACACACATGCACTTATATTATCGATTGTAGTTTATTGATATTAAAAAAAATATATTTACGAATTATATTGTTTTGTCTTAAAAAACAATATTTTTTTAATATTGAAGTACACTTGGAGGAAGGTGATGTCGACTGTGACACAGTTTATACTAGTACAGTCGTCAACGTAATCTCTTAAGCATGATCAGTATAAGAGAAAATCATTTGCATTTGTCTTTGATATAATACCTGCTTATTAATTTCGCCATCAATATAATAATGACTGTAAAATAATATTTTATTAAATGATAAATGATTTTATTTCTGTAAGTTGGTTTGTACAAACACTTTACATGTCGATCATATTTTTTATAACTAGATGATGTCGGCGTTTCCTATATCCCTATTCCTGACTACTCTGAGAAGAAAGGCCGATACAAACTCAGAGGTCACAGTCTCTTTTAAAGTCCAGACAAAATCTTGGTTAGATCATGTGAAGACCATGTAGACTGATGTCTGAAATGGTCTTTTGAGGAAAGAACCAGCCAGATTGAGTGGAACCGAGCAGATCAACTCAGAATTTAAGGAGCTCAACGATTCGACGAACAATACCAAAAAAGGAAATTCGGGTAAGCCGCATAAACTACTCAAACTGCCAGACCATGATTAAAAACTAAGATACATTAAAATTAAAAAAAAAACAACAAAAAATAATGATCCACATAGTCTTCAAACTCACAATAATTAAAATAAAATAATATAATACTTTTAAATATTCTTGTCATAGCAAGAAAACAAAAAAAAATAAAAAAATAACCAAATTCACGGTGCAAAATATAAAAAAAAAACAAAATTAATTGGAGCAGCTCAATCTCAAGCCTTTTTGTTCTCAACGTAATCTTTTATGGTAAAAAACCCTCTTTGGCACAACTTAAGTTTAATGAAAGATTTGGATTTTTTTAACACTTATATCTTGTACGTGGCTTGGAAGCTTATTATAAAAGCGTACACATTGACATCTAAACGAGCCACCTATTTGCTTGACCCTTGTTGTAGGTACTACAAATTTGTGTTTCTTCCTAGTATTTATGTTATGGATATCACTGTATTTTTTAAACAATTTTATATTTTTATGAGCATATAAAATATTTTCGTAAATATACTGAGAAGGCTGAAGATAGTCTGGATGTCGGCGGCATTTCGCCACAACAGAATACCATACGACATTATACTATGAAAATAGCTAAAGTATACTAAACGGGCGGTCTCTATGTCAGTTAAATTACGAATTTTTCTAACAGCATATCAACATAGCGGAGCTTAGCTTCTTTGACAATTTATCTATATGTGGGCCCCACTGAAGCTTAGCATCCAAAGTTAAGCCTAAGAATACTGTGCTATTTTCAGTGTTAATTTCTTTGCCCTTTATCAACACATCGGTTTTCACCTGCCTAACGTGAGCTAGGGTAAACTTAATGCATTTGGTTTTTTTTTCATTAAAAAGTAAATAGTTAACATTGAACCAGTGAACTACTTTTGAAATTGCGCTATGTACATCGTCAGTAACCAGCTGATGACGTTTAAGTTTAAATATAAGTGAAGTATCATCCGCAAACAACACTATATCATGGTGATCCTTTATGAGGTAAGGCAAGTCATTAATATAAATAAGAAAAAAGAAAGGACCAATAATCGAGCCCTGTGGGACTCCCTTTGTTACTATAGATCCAGGAGATCTTTTTCAATTAACGTCAATGCTCTGAATCTTATAACTCAAATATGAAGTAAGAAGATCCAGACCGCTGTTCCGGATCCCGTAGTGGCGGAGTTTCCTGATTAGCGTTTCATGAAAAACACAATCAAATGCTTTGGACTAATCACAAAAGATTCCCAAGGCATCACACTTATGTTCCCATGCATTATAAATATGTCCTAAAAGCTCAACAAATCAATAGTTGAACGACCCCTCGTAAAACCGAACTGTTTGCTATGTAATAATTATTTTTTATTAAAAAATCTTTGCAATTGCTCTAAAATAAATTTCTCAAATATTTTATAAACTTAGGTAGTACTGAAATAGGTCTCTAATTTGTAGGGTCTGATGTACAACCTGATTTTAAAAAAGGTATTATTTTACAATTTTTCATTAGGTTAAGGAAAATCCACACAGTCGATACAATTATTAAAGATAATAGCTAAACTAGGTGCGACAATGTCAATAATAGACTTAGCAACTTCTACAGAATGACCGCACAGATCTGTAGTCTTTTTAACATTTAATGTGTTAAAGGTTTTAATTATGTCTTTACAAGTAGTATGTTCAAAAAGAAATTCCAAATCACAAACATAAAATTTTTTTTTAGCAAAGACTCAGCAACAGAAGGTGATTATTTTAAGGATTTAGTAGTTGAAATGGGAATATCTGAAAAGAAATTTTTAAAGGCCATTGTGACTTGTGAGTCTGATTTTATGATGTTGCCATTAATAGACAGGCCGTAGTCAATATTTCGGTTACCAGATCTTCCCGTTTCACTATTCATAATATTCCAAGTCGTTTTAATAACATTACTACTGTTTTTAATCTTCGAGCTCAAATAACGCGACTTGGCCAAACACCAAACTTTTTTAAATAATTTTGAATCATTTCTAACATTTAAATTAAATTCAGCAGTGTTTACATAAGTAATTTCACTGTACGGCTAATGAAGCCGTGTTCTACTTTTATGAATAACAATGGTAGCCTTATCACTGAATGATGCGTTACTATTAACCGAGATAGTCTTAGTAGAAAAGTCGAATTAAATTGTTTACAGTATATACTAAAAAAAACATCATATAGATGATTAGGATCACCATCAATTGACAAAGTTGGTAATTTATTAATGAGTTTAACTTCACAAGCTGCCAAGCGACTTGCACTTTGTTGTTTTGGTTTGGTATAGTAATCCTCTGCCCGCAATGATCAGAATCTAGTAAATTTATAATTACTTTGTGGACTGGTATAACATTAGTCTAATTATCATCTAAACATGTAGCACTTGTAGGGGTTATTCTTGTGGGCTCCAAAAATAGGTTTACAAGATTGTAGGACTGAACAGACTTATTATTTTACAACAAGAACCTGAGTTTTCTAATAAATTAACATTAAAATCACCACAAGTGATAATAGATTTATTCAAGTTACAAATCAATCTATACAAGCTATTTCAACTGTCCGCTCAACAGATAGGCTCACAATACCCTTACAGTCTTTAAATTTAAGCTGGTTACTTACTTAAATCAATAAGCCACCAGGTATAGCATTAATCCTGCTGAATGCATTACCAACCTGGTGATTATTAAAATTGAACAATAACTGGTGGCTTTTAAGGCCAATGTTCTGTCATACAAAGAATATCAATACTGTTAAAATTCATAAATAATTCTACTTCTAAATCTTTGTTCATAAATCCTTGAATATTTTGATGCACCAGGTTAATGTTATTTACCGAATTTAAACATTTATTAGATTTTATTTTGCTGTTTTTATCCTGTATACTTTTGCAAGAGGTTGTCCCTATTTTCCTAATTTCCAATTTAAATTATTATCAATATCAATTTCTGATACCAAATTATTGGCTGAATTAAATAACATTTCTTGGCATTGCTCAATAGAAGCAAGTTGTTTAGCCAAATTCTTGGCTGTAATAGATAAATAATATGAAAGCGACACAGCTATCTGTCTTTTATAATACTTTGAAAGAAACTACCTATCTGTCAAAAATGTATCTTTTGTCAAATAAAAGTAATTAACAACATAATTGTTAGTGTCAATTAAATGGAATAAATTACTACTATAAATTAAATTATGTAATGTCCTATTCAATTCAAATCTAAGTATGTATTCTTCCTGTGGCAAACTTTGGCTGTATGGGAATGTGAACATCACATTTTTTTTTAAACTAATATCTATAATGTTGGAGTAATTCTCATTTGTTCACATTACCCTTATTACCAATAAATAGAGTCATAAGAGTTTTATAACCCCAAGAGAAATCTTATTTGATAATTTAGGTTACAAGATATCGGTGAGAATTTTTTTATCTAAATCCATACAATATTAGTATGATCTCTGGCGATGCTTGGGGGAGGCCTAAGTCCAGCAGTGGACCTCTTTTGGCTATAATGATGATGAATTTCATGAGGATCATCTCTGGGCCAAACCAATTAACTTACTCTACTAGACAAATAACATAGCTTCTTACCAAAAAAGCACGTAAATATATTACTGTTCTACTAAGTACTTTCACAGTAACATTCTGGAACGGTACAAGGTTAATGAATGTAACTAATGTGTTAAAGTCTTTGTTACGAACTAGAGTCTCTTCTTTATTGCCTAAAACAGTTGTTTCAGAGCTAAAAACATTAGTTTCGGTTAACAAGTATTGATGGTTAAACTGCCGATGTTTTTTTCATCGACTTCGGGTCAGTTCACACATACAAGATAATAAAATAAAACTCATTTTGTAACGCCCTGCTGCGAAGTGGATGAACAGTTCTAAAATGATACTGTGAACGATTTTTGTGGTTCTTATTTCGAAATGAAATACTCTCGGTGAACAATTTCGTTGATCTCATTCGATTGAAAGTGGAATTGCAAAAGAAAGTACAACGTAACAACACACAACACCAGTGCATAACTCTTCGGAAAAAAAAAACAGGCGTAATGTGGTGTTTTATAAAATACTAGCACTCCGCCCGCGACTTCGTTCGCGTGATTTCGTTTATCCTATAAATGATTTTCTTATGTGCAGTTAATGGAGGCGACCAAAAATAAGCTATAATTAAATCAATAAAAAATTGGGTGTCGTAGATATACAGGGTCTATTGGATTGGGACAATTCGTTATTTGCCTTATAGAATAATAAATTTCAGGTTACAGCTATAAAGTAAAATCCTCTTCTAAAACTTAACTTAAAATAATTACACTTTTTTGCCCCGTTGAGTGTCGAGTTTTGAACAACCCAAATATGTTATTCACTCTTTTCTTCTCTTTTAAATGTTTCGTTTATGTTAGTCAGATTGCGCAGTATGATTCCTCAAAAAAAAAATAACAAGCCTTAACCCTATCTGAGGGGTAGTTTTATTAAAATTTTGATTATTAACTTTATTCCCAAGGAATTACAAAACCCGGTCCAGTAAGATTCTTAGCTTGGGGTTAGTTTCGAAAAACTTATAATTTGAAAGTTGAGTGATCAACCTGAGTAAACAAAAAGGTTGTCTTATTGTTTACTCAGGTTGGTATTTGTGCCAAGTTTCAAGTTTATTAACCCAAGAAATATGACAATTCAAAAAAAAAAAAAATCACCCCCTAAATCTTCTTTTGGGGGAAGATTCGATAAACTAATAATGTCAACCTTTATCGTTTCTTTAGGTTGGTATTTAAGTTACAGAAACAGGCACACATAATTCAACTTTCCAAAATAACCAATCCTTCTTCTTTATCTCACTTCCGACCCATCTCCAAACTACCTTTCCTATCTAAAGTTCTCGAGCATATCGTTCATGGTCAAATTTTCAGATTTCTTTCGTCTAAAGCACTTATCTGAACTTTCCAATCTGGCTTTCGTACGGGTCACAGTACTGTAACTGCACTTCTGAAGGTCACTGATGACATCCACAGAGCTATGAACTATAAGTCTCTAATCGTGTTAGTCCTACTTGACTTGAGTTGTGCGTTCAACCCTGTGGATTTCGACATTCTGCTTGGGATCTTGCAATCTATTAACTTCTCTTCTTCTGCATTCGCCTGGTTTGACTCATATCTTCGGGATCACTCTTAGTGTGTCCACCTTGAAGAGATCTTCTCTGATTAGTGTAATCTCACTGCTGGTGTTCCTCAGGGTGGCGTTCCCTCTCCTCTTCTTTTCTCTATCTTCATAAACACTGTTACCAAGGTTATCACCTCCAACTTCCATCTTTGCGCGGACGATTTGCAGATTTATGGACACTTCCTGCCTGCAGACGCGGACTCGGCGATTAATGACATGAATTGTGACCTGGAGAGAATCATTGAATGGGCTAAATCTTATGGCTTACAGATTAACCCTCCCAAGTCCCAGGCCATGATCATAGGCAGTCGGTGTTATCGCACTGCGCTTGAGACTTCTACCTTGACGCCACTAACCTTTAACGGCTCGACCATTCCTTACACCGATACGGCAAAGAATTTCGGTGTCTTAATTGACAGCAATATTACTTGGCGAGCGCAATTAAATGAAGTTAGTCGTAAGATACATTGCTCCTCATACTAAATTGCTCATTTAATACTAAAATTTAATTAGCCCAAACCTTAATTCAGCCGATCATAGACTACGCCGATGCCTGCTATCGGGATGGTAGCATCCACATGGTAGTGTTCAAGCTTATTTAAGAGCTCTTTTTGGTCTTAGGCAATACGATCATGTCACTCAGTTCTGCAAGGATCTTAAGTGGCTCCCTATCCGTCTTCGCAAGAACACTCGCATATTATGTCCCCTGTTCAACATCCTTTTTAACCCTGCATACCCTGGCTACCTGCCCGTTCTTCGTTTACTCGCCCTGCTGACGTCCTGTGTAGATCCCTCCTTAAAGTTCATCTCAATTTCCCATCCCATAAAACTCGTTTCTATTCCCACTCCTTTTCTGTTCATGCAATACGACTGTGGAACTCACTTCCACCTAAGATCCGTGACACTAAACGTATCTCTATTTTTAAAAAGCAAGGCAAAACACACTTTCTTTGTACTATCCCGTGAACTTATATATTATAGGTATTTATTTATTTTATACTTGTTATGTATTTTTTTATATATATAATAATCTTTAGGTACTAATTGTAATTTTATATATTATGTGTGTTTAAGTTTAGTTGTATTACCTTTCCTTGTACTAATACACACTGTGTCTATGTTTCTTATCTAATTCTCCTGTCGTAGGTCTGCTGGAAGAAATTTCTCTAGAAATAAGCAGCACTTTTGAGCTATTCTATCTTTCTATGTAATTTATCTTTTAAGTTTTTTTTTGCGTACCTACATAAATAAGTCAAGTTTCAAGTTTATTAACCCAAGAAATAAGATTCTTCAAATCACTTTAACATCGCCTAAATTATATTTTGGGGGTAGTTTCAAAAAATAATAATAACAACTTTCAATATTCATTTAGTTTAATATTTGTGCCAAGTTTCAAGTTTATTGACCGAAGAAATCTGATTTTTTCATACAAACTTCAACACCCCTTAAGTCGTCATTTAGGGATAGTTTCGAAAAACGAATAATGGCAACCTTTATCATTTACTTTGATTACTATTTGTGCCTAGCTTCAAGAATTTTGGCTGACGGAATTTTGATTTTTCATACAAACTTTTGTTGGCAACTTCGTGGCGCGAGCTTCCGGAACTAGAAGCGCCACCTAGAAAGCAGTGACATCAACATCGGATCACCGTGGTTCGTGGTGGGGAGGAGACCGGCTCGCACAGCGGCTCGGCGCTCCCGGCCTCTTTCCTGGCGGACCGTTCGACGGAACACTCGGGGTTTTACTAGCTTTTTAATCCAGAACGGAACTTATGTGTATTAATATTGTATTTCATTTAATATCAGAAGTTGGATCTACGCGTCATGGGCAAACGCAGTCGCCATCGCAAGCGAGCACAATCGTCGTCAAGTAGCAGTAGCACGACGAGTACGAGTGCTAGAACGCCGTCACCTCTGCCCAGAAGGAAATCAAAGGTATCACGTCATAAAGATACCAAAGCTGTGAGTACCTTACATAATATAATACCTGAGTTTGACCCCTTAAATGATGATATCAATGCATGGCTTAATATTATACAATCCTATGCGTTTGATTGGACCGATGAAACGATACGTTATCAAGCTCTGAATAAATTGAAAGGATCTGGCAAAGTCCGGTATGAATCGTTGTTGCGAACTGATAGCCGGTGGCCTACATGAAAATGGAGTGATTGGAATCGGCGTCTGACTGATATTTTTCAAACATGCCGTAATATGTTTGAATTATTAAAAGATATTGTTAATAAAAAAACAGTAGAAAACCAGTCGCTATACGAATTCTATTTTGATATCAAATGTAAAATTGACAGATTATCTTTAAACTTTACTGAACAAGATATTATATCTATAATTGTCGGGAGCATAGGCGATGGCAATATAGGAGCATCTATTGAGGCGAGCAATTTTAAATCTTGTCATGATTTGGCTAGTTACCTTCATGGTCGTACCTACAGAGGCAAAATCTCAAAACAAACCAGTTCGGGTAGTACACGTGAAAATCAACATAAAACAGGAGAGCAAATAAATAATACTAGCCAGCCGTCCACGAGCCTAATCCCTTCAAATAATAACGTGAATTCTAGTAGGGTGCTTGAAAGTAATCAAACCGGTTTAGCACATATTCAGAAATCTATTAAATGTTACACTTGCGGTGGAAATCATAAAAGGAATCAGTGTGTTCTCATTAAATGTAATTTTTACTGGATAATAAAATCATTTAAGAAAGTAATTCCCCTTACGCGAGTCCTGCTCTGCTTGTGAACAAAAAGAATGGCGAGAAAAGACTCTGCATTGATTACCGCGCACTAAATAAAATAACAGTAAAGGACAAGTACCCAATGCCCCGAATAGAGGATCTTATAGATAGATTACAGGGTTATAAATATTTTACAAGTCTTGATCTAAAAAGTGGATATCACCAAATTATTATGAGCTCACAGTCAATAGAAAAATGGCATTCATTACCGAAGATGGCCATTATGAATTTCTGCGGCTCCCATTTGGTTTGTCTAATGCACCATCTTGTTTTCAACAGATGATGAATAAAGTATTAGGTAATTTAAGGTTCCAGAACGTCATTGTATATTTAGATGACGTTTATTTAATTACACAAACTATTCAGAAAAATTTAAAGCTCTTAGAAAACATTTTACAAATATTTAAAAATAATGGGTTAACATTAAATTTAAAAAAATGTCATTTCTTTAAAACTGAAATAGAGTTTCTCGGATATAAAATAAAACAAAATTGTGTAATGGCAAATGAATCCAAAGTGGAAGCCGTTAAAAAATTTCCCGTACCGAAAACCGTGCATCAGTTGCGACAGTTTCTGGGGCTAATTAATTATTTTCGCAAATTTATTAAAAACTGCGCTATAATTTCTGCCCCTCTTACTAAGTTATTAAAAAAAGATTCTTCTTGGTCTTGGAGTTCCATGCATGATCAAGCTTTTCAAATATTAAAAGCTAAGCTCTGATGTCAGCTAGTGTATTATCTATTTTCGATCCAAATAAAGTAACCGTTTTGTATACCGACGCTAGTCGAGATGGTGTTGCGGGTATTCTTGTTCAAGTTACTGATGAGGGTGAAAAACCTGTATATTACTATAGCCGTCAGACAACTGAGGACGAAAAAAAATACCATTCATTTGAGTTATAACTCCTAGCAATCATAAGTTCACTTCAAAAATTTTGTCTTTATTTAATTGGTTCACCTTTCACCGTTATCATAGATTGTAGCGCAGTCAGGTATGCGTTGACTAAAAAGAATATATTTCCCCGGATCGCAAGATGGGTTCTTTCTACTCAAGAGTTCATGTACGAAATAAAGCATAGAGAAGGTTCACGTATGCAACATGTGGACGCCTTGAGTCGAAACCCCGTTTCCTCAGGTGAGAGGTCGGAAAGGGAAATAATATTACGCATAACGGAAGGAGACTGGTTACTCTCTGTACAGATGCAAGACCCTGACATTGTAAAAATTAAAACTATTTTAGAATCTGGTGAAATAGATGAAAATAAAATAATTTTTGACAAGTATGAACTATTAGGTGGAAACGTGTACAGAAGAACAGCCCAAGGGCAACGATGGGTCGTACCAAAGAGGTGTATATGGCAAATAATAAGATACAACCATGATGACGTGGGCCATTTTTCTGTCGATAAAACGTTTGAGAGAATAGGGCACAAATATTGGTTTTCTCGTAGTTTTTAATGTATTTTTCAATTATGTGACGCAAAACAATACAACTGTTTAAATTGTATTTATTATAAACATAAGGATGGTGCTAAGGAAGGAGAGTTATACCCGCTGCCAAAATACGCGCAGCCTTTTCACACTTTGCACGCGGACCACTTAGGTCCGTTCGTTGAAACACAAAACGGAAATGTATACTTACTAGTTTTAGTTGACGCCTTCACTAAGTTTGTCTTTATCTGCGCAGTTAAGTCTACTAAGACATCCGATCTTATAAAAGAATTAGATAATATAACTAAAATATTCGGTAATCCAAAACGAATTATTTCCGATTCCGGGTCATGTTTTACTTCCAGCATGTACAAAGAATATTGTAAGAGCCAAAATATACGCGCACATATTGTGGCAACGGGTATGCCTCGCTCAAATGGACAGGTAGAGAGATTTAATAAAACAATACTAGAATCATTAAAAACTATTGGGGCAGCTACTACGGAAGATAGGTGAGACCAATATGTTAAAATAATACAACAAGGTTTAAACACTACAATCCATAGAACTATTAATGCCGTTCCTAGTGAGGTCTTTTTAGGATATCGTTTGCGCGTTGTTAATGATAATGTAGAGCCAGAACTTGATTATGAATCGCTAGTGGACGTAACGGAATTGCGAGCAAAGGTAGATAAAAATATTAAAACCAGTGCAATATTACAAAAACAAAGGTTTGATAAAACTCTGTCAAAAGCTAAGACTTACGAAGAAGGAGATTTGGTATTGATCAAAATTCAAAGTCAGAGCAACGATAGTCGAAGCAAAAAACTCCTGCCCATCTTCAAAGGACCGTTTCGAGTAAAAAAGGTTCTGGGTAATGACAGGTATGAGGTAACAGACTTAAGGGGCTCTGAAAGGAGCAGTAAACCATACAATGGCGTCGCATCTGCTGAAAATATGAAGTATTGGATACAAATCGATGACTGGCGATTGGAGTAAGCTATTGATACGGTCCGTGTTGGCAAGTCGTAGTTTTAAAGGTACGTATTGCACTTTGCTGGCTGCAGTAAATAATTAATAAATAAATAGCTTTATAATTTTATTATAAATTGTATATAAAATTAAGTGGCTACACAGTCTCACATATAGTATTGCTTCTATTTTACTCGCGCGACTAGATAAAACACTTGTACCATAATCCTCGCCAGGATAGAATCACCAGCAAATGTGAATAAACTATGGAATACTACTTGGTACATTTAAGTGTAGCGAAAAGCTCTTTAAATGCAAGTGATTCTAAATGGAAAGCTCTAGGACAACCAGGACTCTTAAGTGTGGCATAGTCCCTTTAAGTACGGTTGACCTAGCAGTAATAAAGTTAGCATTTGCTGATGGTTCAAAAGCGTATTATGGCTTGTGCTTCATACTTGCAGGTTCAGAAAACAGGTTCTCATGTTGGTTTCGTTTCAGTGTTTTACCTAGACTCGTGGGTCGCCTGGGACATGCGCCTTGCAGAATGGCCGTGTTGGCAACTTCGTGGCACGAGCTTCCAGAACTACAAGCGCCACCTAGCAAGCAGTGACATCAACATCGGATCACCGTGGTTCGTGGTGGGCAGGAGACCGGTTCGCACAGCGGCTCGGCGCTCCTGGCCTCTTTCCTGGCGGACCGTTCGACGGAACAGTCGGGGTTTTACTAGCTTTTTTATCCAGAACGGAACTTATTTATTTTATTGTTTAATCTAACGGGTGATTTAATTAATTAGTTCATACCCTCAATTCACTTTACTAGATAGTTTTGTTTTACTATAAAAGTTTGCTAAAAGGTAACCTAATAGTTAGATGTTATTTGCTCATTTATAGTTAAAATGTATAACATGTAAAGTATCTACATATACGTGTTAATAAAGTGATAATTGTGTATTAATATTGTATTTCATTTAATACTTTCTACCCCCTTTTACCCCCTAAGGGGTAGAATTTCCAAAAATACTTTCTTAGTGCTCACTTACGTCACTTAAGGAACCTTTTTGCCAAATTTCATGCTTGTAGCCACCTAACCTTACCTACCTACCAACCTACTCACCTGCACCTACCTATCCTATTTACCCTTCCCTACCTACATACCCACCTACCCTATCTACCCTACCTACCTACCTACCAATTTGTTAAACTATTTATTTGAATAAGAATGAATACTACAATAAACATGTAACCAACTATTGTTTCAACCGGCGGCGATCTAATTAAATTTTAGAACACAAAAGCTGCTATTGTGACTTAACTATGTTATTGAGATACATTCTCTCGCAGCCTTTTTTTTAGTTAATAATGAGTACTTTAATCATGTAGTACATAATTTTTAAGTATCATCCATAGTTTTCTCAGCGCACGCCAAATAATTAATTTTATACTCGTAGGTAAAAAAATATTGATACTTTGGGTTACATAATTGCAATTTTCTAAAGGATCCCCAATCTTTTCGAAAATAAGTTATAGCCGATGTTACTTGGGAAAATGTAGCTTTCCATAGTTGAAAGAATGTTTAAAATCGGTCCTGTAGTTTCGGAGCCTATTCGGTACAAACAAACAAACAAAAAATCTTTCCTCTTTATAATATTGGTATAGATTATTTTAATTCTGATTAAAACTACATAAATATTTTCGTGTCAGTGAAATAAATTACATTAATTTATTATTGTTCTTATGAAGAAGTTAGTCATATCCATTCTCAAAAACGTTGTCAAACCAGATTAATCTTGATCGGAAAATCTTCCAAACCAACGAAGACAGAACCACTATTTTCCTTATCCCAAAATGAGACGTAGTAAAAATGCCAGTATTAAAATTCTAACAGAGCCATAACGAGCTCTGTGGTTTGGATATACCTCCTTCACCGTGGGTGGTTCATAGGGTCCGTGGTTTTTTTGGCAGGAAAACAGCAAGTAAACATATTTATTGTGGTGGTGTTCAGCATGTTCCAATATTAGAACAAAGCCTCATCATTTCAGCCGAAAGACGTCCACTGCTGGACATAGGCCTCCCCCAGGCGTCGCCACATTGACCGATTCCGTGCGTCTCGCATCCAGCGCCTTCCCGCAACCTTAACCAGGTCATCAGTCCACCTAGTGGGAGGCCTTCCAACGTATCGTCTTCCGGTTCGCGGTCGCCATTTCAGAACTTTTCGGCCCCATCGGCCATCCGTTCTGCGAGCAATGTGCTCTGCCCACTGCCACTTAAGTTTGGCAATTCTTCGGGCTATGTCGGTAACTTTGGTTTTCCTGCGGATATCATCATATCTGACGTAATCACGCAAGGAAATTCCGAGCATAGCCCTCTCCATTGCCCTTTGGGTGACTGAGCTTTCTGATAAGGCCCATTGTGAGCGACCACGTCTCGCTTCCATAGGTGATCACTGGCAACACACACTGGTCATAGACTTTTGTCTTGAGACACTGCGGTAAATTGGACGAGAAGATACCACGCAACTTCCCGAACGCCGCCCAGCCGATTCGGATTCGACGGTTGATCTCTTTCTCGAAATCGGACCTACCCAACTGGAGCGTTTGTCCCAGGTAGACATAATCGTCTACAACTTCGAGTCCGACCTTGATAGGAGTGGGTGTTACATGGGCATCATGGTGAATGCCCTTCGTGAAATCTTGGTTTTGTCCATGTTCATTTTAAGACCCACTCTTTCGGAAGCTCTACTGAGGTCATCGAGCATTTTACTGAGGCTCTCCATGGTCTCTCAGCCATGACCACTATGTTGTCGGCAAACCGAAGGTGAGTAATGTACTCGCCATTACCGTTGATGCCCAGCCCCCTCCAGTCCAGAACTTTGAAGACATCCTCCAGCGCAGCAGTAAACAGTTTCGGAGAAATGACGTCTCCCTGTCTCACGCCGCGCTGGAGAAGGATTGGTTTCGAGGTCTGATCCTGAAGACAATTTTCGTTTTTGTACAAACACTTTAACACCTCAATGTACCGGTAGTCGATCTGGCACCGTTGGAGAGACTGCAGTACAGTCCAAGTATCGATCGAATCGAAGGCTTTCTCGTAGTCCACAAACGCTACACAGAGAGGCAGGTTATACTCTTCGGTCTTCTGTATAACCTGCCGCAGCGTATGTATGTGTTCTACGGTGCTAAAGCCTTTTCGGAATCCGGCTTGTTCGGTGGGCTGTAAATCGACAAATCTGCGCGCGAGACGATTCGTGTTGACTCTTGAAAACAACTTTTAGACATGGCTAAGAAGTGAAGTGAAAGAAGAAAGCCTCATGTTTAGTATATTAAATGCAACTTTAATCAATTCATCTTTTCAAAATGCTTTGGAATTTTAGCAGGAAAATGCCACCCAAAAAGAAATAAAAAAATACTCAAATGATGTAATTTTTTTTAAAATTGCTGTTGTCTTTTACTTTACTTTAATTTAATCATACACTTAAAACAATTAGAAAAATAAATAACACTTTCTTTTATTACCTAAAAAATAATGCTATCCTTAATTTAAAAACAATAAATAATCAATATTACTAAATACTGGTTAATTTTTTTGTTTAAGATTTTTCTTTTCATTTTTTTCAATTATTTTTGAATGGCGTAAATTATTCTTTTACAGTCTTTCTATTTTCTCTTTTCTTTAAAATATTCTTCTAAGGATTCTATAGGTGTTTCTTTACTTTGCCGGACAGATTTTTAGGTCACAATAGAAAAGGTTACTTAGAATAACAAGTTCTGTCGATTCTCATAGACCGCATCTCTCGGCAATGAACTTCAAAAAAAAATTTATTGTGGCAATAAGTTGCATCATTCTCTGGCAAGGTTCTCCAACTAGAACCTAGAACCTTGCGAGAGATTTGCATTTGTGGAGCAAGTCTATCAAACTTAAAGTGCTATTGAATACGTACATATTTAGCACTGCTCTCAAAAACGGTGAAGGAAAACATCGTGAGGAAACCGGCATGTACTAGAACCAAAAATTCGAAGACATGTGAAATTCACCAACCCGCACTGGGCCCACGTGGTAGATTATTGCCCATCCCCTCTCACAGAGAGGAGGCCTGTGTCCCAGCAGTGGGAACATTAATAGGCTGATGATGATGATATTTAGCTCGTAAGTCGTCCACGTTTGGTTCTACAGGCGTGATTGCTTCGCTCGGGTCTCCTGCACTGTTTCGCATCGTGCACAACGTGACTGATAGATGTACGGAACCATAGCCCTCATCCAGGTCCTGCCAGATATCGTGTGTGCGCTCCCTTTCCCGGGTCTACAGGTCTAGAACACAACTTTTAAAATAATTTAACTAAGTAACCATTGACGTAGGACTAAACATATTTGACAAACAATAAATGATAAAAAAAATCCCTTGCATCACATATGTGAAACGCGGTCACTTTCAAAATGCCATAGAGAAATGTTGGAGCATTGCCAAAAGCCATGTAAATAAGCATGTTAGGTATAAAGAAACTAGACAAAGCAAATAAAATAAATAAATAAAGTACCATAATCCATTTTTGCGAAGATATCGGAGTGCATTCTGTTAAGACCAGCTTGATGCCTTCTGGAAACTTTACAATGTTCAAGCACTGTTCTGTCACCATATGCCTTACAATTTGTGAATGAAAAATCAATTAGCTTGTTTATTTCACTACCTACAGGGTACTGCCCACTCGTACACTCTGGCGAGCACCCAAGCCTCCAACTCCCAGGGAGGGGTGCCGGCTAGGGAGGGCGCCCATTTGGGTGGACTGCCCAGATGGGATGGATGCTCCGCAGGATGCCGGCATACAATCGCCGGCACCGTGTACTGGCCCTCCCTAGGCTGTCCCTATCTGTACGACCCGAACAGATGGGGCTTTCGCAGCTGGAACTACGGGTCCGGCTGTTTGGATCAGGGTACGCGGGGTCAGGTAGGCCCTCCACCATTGCAAGCGCAAAGGTGGGACCTGACATTGAGGTTGGACTCGCGGTGGTCTATGTGGTGGTTGCAGAGGAATGGCATGTTGTCTGCTCGACTATGTGTGGGTCGAGCGTCATTCCTCGCGCGCAACAAGTGTCTGAAGTTACCGGCCCAAGGCAAAGGGCCACCTGGTGGTCAGACGCGGGGTTCGTGAGTAACCCTCAAGCAAGTGAGCTCCTGTGAGCGAGCTGCATCTCCGGCACTTTCCTGGATAGAAAGAAGAGGACTACCCGTTGGATTAGTTTTCCGGCAACCCAGCTGTAGGCATTGGGTAGATGCGATGATTTGCATTCGAGAGGTGAGCGTGCTTACAGCTCCGGGACCATTCTGGAGAAATGGGAGCCAGCTTCTCTGGCGTCCCGAACGGGGATTGAATCCGCTAGCACCAACTGCGCTGGTGCCGGTGCTTGCACTAGTGCTGGCGTGCTGGGGTGCGTGTGGTGAGCGGCTTTATTGCTCCGGTACCATTCTGGACAAATGGTAGTGAGTAATCACGATGCGACTCACATTTTCTCTTGAGTACCAGGGGCGAGTGCTCTCGGAGGCGTGACCTACCGAAGATGGTCCCAGACACCTCGTAAGGGGTTGCCTGGTATAGTGTGCCGCCTTTTATAACGTAATGTTGGTGAAGGAGGCCACTATAGGAAAACTCAGTAGACAAATAGGGGTATGGCCCTCCCTAGGTTCGGCATGAGCCATGAACAGGCGCGTCGACAGCCCGCTAAAGTGCGGGCCGATGCGCCACCTGCTGTTCAGCACTAGGCCCAGATATTTTATCTTTGCCTTTACCCCAATTTGGACGCCCTCCACGACGATGTGGGTGGCAGGAGGGCAGCGCTGCCGAGGCCCGTGAAAGGTCACGGATTATGGCCTCGGTCTTGTTCAGCGCCACCCTCAATCCTAGCCGGCGGATCCTCCCCGCTACCAAGGATCCGCCAGCCGAGGCCAAACAGGCCGCCTCCCCAAAGTACCTCCCCCGGGCAACGATAAGAGTGTCATCTGCTACTCGTGCCCTGGAGGAGCTTACAGTGTCCTCCCGGCAGTCGACGCAGTGGTGACACTGGGCGTCCGGCTCCCTGTTTATGAGACACAGGTACTTCCCGAAGCAACCATGCCCCGAGAGCACCTGCGTCACCCAAAACGACAGGGAGCCGTGCCTCCTCCCAAGCCAGCGCTCGAGCACTGGCCGAACCGCCTCGATGGTAATGAGGCCGGTGGTAGGGCGTGAAAGCCTGCCCCGCCATTCCGCCACCAGGACTTCGCGAAGCTGTGACCGACGCAACTCCATATGTCGCTGCATCGGCCCTTCGCCCCGCGCCCGCTCTTCCTCGCGCCCCCGGTACAGTGACGCGAGTACCTTCGCCTCCAGGTCCCAGGGCGTGGATCCAGCCAGAACACAAGCCGCCTCGTAGGAGATTGTGCGATACCCCCTGATACTCTGACGGCCATCGCTCTCTGCGGCTTTCGCAGAACAGCGATGTTGCTGGCCGTAAGGTCAGTCGCCCAGATCGGGGCCCCATACAGGGCCATCGATCGCACGATCCCTACGTAGAGCCGCCTACAGGCAGCGCTTGGGCCCCCCAGATTGGGAAGCAGCGTTGACAGCGCCCCAGCCGCGCCCAACAACTTGGGCGCCAGCCACCGAAAGTGGGGGCCGAAATCCCACCGGCTGTCGAGCATCAATCCTAGGTACTTCATGGTAGACTCGACAGCGATTCGAGCCCTCCCGACCACGATGTGGACATCGGGTGGTCGCACCCTCCGGGGGTCATGAAAGGCCATGGCCTCCGACTTGTTGACGGCCACCTCCAACCACAGTTCCTAAACTTACCTTCGTTTCTTTTTTTTTTATCACGCTGGGAAAAATGCATTACGCATACCCATTGGGGGAATTGGGGGAGGTTATGTGGGACTCCCCGGGATGACCCGGTATACCCACTAAAATAACCCAGCGTCACTCTCACATCGTCTGAATGGAGGAGGACTGGGAAACCGGCACTGCCTTAACGTCCAGTCCTCCGCCGACGACCGCCCGCCTTTTAGGGCAGGCCCTTCACGCCCCTCCAATGGAGAGGCCTGGGAACGAACCTAACCTAACCTACCTAGCTAGTTAGGTAATAAAAGAAAGTGTTATTTATTTTTGTACTTGTTTTAAGTGTACGATTAAATTAAAGGAAAGTAAAAGACAACAGCAATTTTTATAAAAATCACATCATTTGAGTATATTTTTTATTTCTTTTTGGGTGGCATTTTCCTCATAAAATTCCAAAGCATTTTGAAAAGATGAATTGAGAAAAGTTGCATTTAATTTACTAAACGTGAGGCTTTGTTCTAAAATTGGAACATGCTGAACACCACCACAATAAATATGTTTACTTGCTGTTTTCCTGCCAAAGAAATCACGGACCCTTTGAACCACCCACGGTGAAGGTGGTATGGTATATCCAAACCACAGAGCATCTTTTTGGCCCTGTTAGAATTTTATTACAGGCATTTTTACTACGTCCAACCTCAACCTTAAATGAGGGCCGTTTAAGTACAGTAGCATTATTGTGGTTTAAAAGAAAAAGCACAGTAACGTTAGTCAAAGGAGAATTTGCATTGTTTCGAATGTGAATGCTTGCCGTATTTTTTGTTGTAAGATGTGTTTATGAATAATTTTTATCTTGGTGTACAATAAAGTATATAATAAATAAATAAATAAATACAATAAGACATAAAACAAAATAATTAGAGGCTAATGTTTATATTTGAACAATTATGGAAGTGCATCGTAACAATTTTATTAGTACCATCCGTTATAGATGTAAATTTATTTACAGCTTGGGAATTAGAAATAGTCTCGGAAAACGGTGCCTCAGGATGTAGTTTTTGAGAAACTTGATTATAATACTCTCACTTGAGGAAGACGCGCTGATTTTTTATAATTCTAAAATCTGAATTTGAAACAACTACGAACGAAGTCAGAATGCATTTAATTTCGCGCGTTGTTGAATTTTTGATCACATAACTTTTTTTTTTATTTTGTGCACTCGCAGTTTTTCAGCCAGTCACATATTATTTGTCGCATCAAGGCTGGCCGATAGATGCAAACCATGAAAGTCGGGATGTATTCCCTTAGGCAAAGACATCGTGTGTGGGCAGGTCGTTTGGTACAATCGTGCAAATGAAATCACAGAAATTATTCGATACACTGGGTATATTCAAATATTCAGAGTTACAATCTTGCTTACTAACATTACGGATCGACAGTGATTCTACGACGTCTATGCTCTGAGGCGGTCAGTACTAAAACTGCTCTATTCCACTGTCCCCACCGCGCAAGCACTTAGTAAAAGCGCGCCAATGCGTAGTTGTTCTTGCTTTGCCGCCAGATGGCGTGCTTGCAATTTGTTTTGACGTCCGTACTATTGACTAAACCCGACACGGACATCCTGCGGCACAGGCGTCCTCGTCTGTTCCTCATTGTCAGGTTTTAACAGTGTATCGAATCATGTGGAAATCCTCATGGATGTCCTCAGCCCTTGAGGAAAGCTGAGGGGTCTGTCAGACTCCTACTGACTAAAACCACATGGTGTTCTCTAGGCCGTAGTTCCTCTTGAGAGGCGAGCGTGGAACACATCACGTCGTGCCTCTTTCAGGTGACAGATCCCCAAATCTATCACCCGCAGGCATCATCTTCTTGTCCTTGCTCTATGCCAACTCATGGTCACCTTGTGTTACACCACACATCGTCTTAGTCCACTCCATCCTGGCAATCTCCCATCATACAAAGGATGTTTTTCTGAAACAAACAAAATTCCCAAACAGTATTCGCTCGTCCAATCCTGACTCATACTCTAGGTGAGTGAGGAAACATTTTAAACAATCAAACATGATCATTTAAATCACTCTGTTCACTATTGCAAGGAACGACTTATTCTATTTCCAATTTAAAGAAAATAACTTCTTTATCATCGATTTGGTACCTAAAAGCACCTAATCTTCGTGATTACAAAGTCCAAGTACCACTGATCTACATTAAATGAAACAAAAGAAATAAGACACCAGGTGTCTTATTCACGATATCTCACTGCTCCAAAAAAAATCAAAATCAAAATCAATATTTTTATTTCACATAGGCCTACATGGGCACTTATAAAACGTCGACAAAAGGTGCACGGTTCGGGTTGGTCGTTTCCTATGGAGAAGAACCGGCAAGAAACTCCATGGTTACTCTTTTAAAAATGGTTTGGTTTTACAATATTTCCATGTTACAGCATTAGTACTTAGACATGTGGGGACAACGTAGGCCCGACTTATGACAATAAGTCGTAAGAAACTAAAAAAATAAAATAAAAGGATTATATATTTTATAAAAAAGTTAACAAATGTTAACTAGCAACTAGAAGGCCTACAATGTTCACACATTCACAAAACAATCGGTAAAAGAATCTATACATTGTAAATAAAACAATCGGTAAAAGAATCTCCATTAGCTATCTTTGCAATCACAATCGCTCTACTCGCACATACCCATGATGTCGAGTCAACTCTACTCTCTGAACTCAGAACCTGTTTACACAGAGATTTAGTCTGTCCTATGGTAAGTCAATTCATAAACTACTTCATCTACAATCTCAATAATATTGGTACTTGAGCTTTGTGTGCCTTACTAATACGATCTACGCACAGTAATCAAAATTAGAAAACCACGTTATTTCAATATTCTTAATGATGGCTTGACGATTCGAACGTCATCAACAACATTAACATGGTGACCTCACCACGCGCGTGACTATGTGAGTTTACTTTCTTTTACCTCATAATTCAATAGAAATTTTCTGTAAGGTTCCTTACACAAACATGTTTTTTTACACCGACTTACAGGTGCCCTACAGGCCCACGGTTGCTACAAAGACCTCCAGTCTCCAATCTGGCCTACAGTTGCCATAAAGGCCTCCAGTTGCCACACAGGCCAACACACAACGCTCGACTAGTCCTAACCAAACTAGTTTATTGGGTTCGTGAAAATAGGGAAATTTTAGAACTCTACTCTTTAACTAAATCATTACCCTGGGCCATGTACCACAGTCATTCCAAACAAATTTAAAAACTTATTCTGCAGCAAAAGCTGCCAAGCTTACTGAACCTCTCGAGTAAAACCACTAACGCCACGGCTCTATAGCCGACCAGCAATTATATTGCTCTCACATTACAGTCTCAATGGACCCCGACCTTCGCCAGTATCCACTGGTACGGTCAAACATAATACGGCTGATAGACTCAATTACTCGACATCATAAGCTTACTCATCATCATTAAAATCCTTTTAATGTCAACATCGACTGGTACATGACCCGCTGGCATCTTCCTCAACCTACCGTGTGCATACTTGTAGGTTCTAAGCATACCTATTTAAAGCTTTCGGTGTATAACGATCACCGTCCTGTCCTGTCCTCATAGTCACCTATCGCGGACTTAATACAGGGCCTATTTAATTTTCATACTAGAATTTCCCACACAACACTATTCATTAGGAAAAAAGGTCAGACGATCAACAAGTTCAACAACTAAGCAAAGTAATAGTAACAATGCTGTTACGGTTTGTTATAATTCAAAAGCAATGCATACTCAACTCATGAAACCTCTTCGTAGACCTATCGCCACATGTTACGCATGAGGTGCGATCCAGAATCTGTCTTATGAGTAGAAATGTTAATCAGATTTGGTTTCACTACCATTGTCATCAACGATGATGTTTAATTCTCAAGGAACTTGGTGATCGGGTATCCTTCTCACAAGATTCGCGCTTTTTACTCAAAGATCTTGGAATATACTGACGGCTAATAAAAGGGAAACAAATAAGCCTGATAATCTTTGCTTAATACTTCGTGTGACGGTGCTTAACGAATTAACTCGAGTCGATATCTTTAAAATCAACAGTACCCTTTGCTATCGCTCACTAACTCAGTTTTCATGTAAGGAAAACGATCGCGAGATCTACTGCTATCATAATATTACTTTGAAAGTAAGCAAGTGAATTCAGATCTGAAGACGGTGGTTGTAAATCTTTACGCAACAAGATCTGTTCTGAATACACGCAAATGACCAGTACCGATACTACCTAGGTACAATTGCGATAGCCCAACGACACTACTAACTCGTTTTGCCACTGAAAACGACTAGTTATTCAGTCATTTTTGATATCTCATTTTCTTATGGGATATCTCATCCTAAAGTTCGTACTGAACCAAATATTGAAACTAAATCGCCAATAGGAAACTCAACAACTACTTGCCTTTAAGTAAGTGTGTCTTAATTACCTAGTGATAGTGCTAGGTATAACCACTACCAATTCAGTGATCAAACCTATATCCTATAACTGGAAATAGCATCTCTTCACTAGAAAACATTCAACCTCACTTATCGAAATAAAATGGAAGCGACTCACCGAGTATTCCATCCCAAACTTGCATGCTTATGAACCCACAAGCTGATGTCACTACAGCTGTTGTCATAACGTTCGGCTACTACCTGCGAACTGCTAGCCTGCCGTTCCTTTTAACCTCTCAGGTGTTGACACGCCAGCCTTCACATGCAGCATCAGGACCGCTAGCCTGCAGCAGAGGCTCCACTGCGACACAATATGGTATCTGAAACATGAAAAATACTACGAGAGTAAATGTTCACACAGTTATCTTAACCATACACAGCTTTGATGGAATTTAACCGGTGCACCGGTGTAGTAACCCAAATCAATCAATCTGCCTAGCCTTTTCCCAACTACATTGGGGTCGGCTTTCAGTCCTACCGGATTCAGCTGAGTACCAGTGTTCCACATGGAGGAACTGCCTATCTGACCTCCACAACCCACTAACTGGTTAACACGGTATCCCTTGGCAAGACTGGTGTCAGATCTCAGGCTTCTGACTACCCGTAACGACTGTCAAAGATCTTTAAATGACAGCTGGGACCAACGGCTTAATGTGCTTTCCAATGCACGGAGGAAACCCAGTATGTTGAAATGGTCACCCATCCACGGACCGACCTCGTCAAGCGTTGCTTAACCTTGATGATCGACCAGTGCGGCTTTTATTATTTAGCCACGAGCTTCTAGTAGTAGTAGTAGTAACATAAACCTGCAAAATGTGTTATTATGGACACCGAATTTGAGTGCTGAGTCCCTGTCCAAAACATGAACCACACGTTACAGTGTCCCAAGTGCCCAGGTAGGCATATGAGCTTTAGAGAATCAAATGAATGCCATAGCATTTTTAGATAGTTTGGCCCTCAGACCACAAAAGAAGAATACTATGCTTCTTCTCAAACTTAGTTAACTCTCATTACATAAAACTAATCAAAATAATTCATTTGGAATTATCATAATTTCCAGACTGAAGTGTAAGGTAGGTAAGTCATTGTCATGAACGATATGGTTCAAACTTTCAAACAATAATAGTCAGCCAAGACCAGTCAAAGGTAGTAGTAGGCCAGTGATAGTAGAATAACAACTCTTCTACAACACCAAAACTTGACCATCGATAACTCACATTAAATTATGACCTGACACGGGCCACCACGACGATCCACTGAGCGCCATGCCGTACACAAAACCAGAATTTTAAATAATGACCGCTCTTTACCATAGTTATAACAAAATGAAAACGACTCACCAGATTGGCATAATGATCCGTGTGTATGGATATGTCCACACATCCACACGAGCCTCCTTGACCTGTCCAGTTCCTTGGTTGTTGTTAGCCTCCTTACTGCTCCGTTCCAGACTGGTATTTCATTATTCAAGACTGAGGGTAGTCGCAGAAACAAACCACAACAGATTTCACTTCAACTGAGACCGCAACATTTTTTGCAAGAATGTAACCGTCATTTTCACTAGCATTGATTCTACATGTGATCTCATTAGCACGACTGAATCACAATTCTGATATCGCATCAAGGCTGGCCGATAGATGCAAACCATCGGGAAGTCGGGATGTATTCCCTTAGGTTAAGACATCGTGTGTGGGCAGGTCGTTGGGTACAATCGTGCAAATGAAATCACAGAAATTATTCGATACACTGGGTATATTCAAATATTCAGAGTTACAATCTTGCTTACTAATATTACGGATCGACACTGATTCTACGACGTCTAAGCTATGAGGCGGTCAGTACTAAAGGTAGCCTTTCGAACTGAGCGTCTATGGCGTCATTGGCGCCGCGGCTGCGACGCCGCGACAGTGCGACAGATAGATGTTCTATGCAAATGTATGAAATTCTAGGGAGCGTCATTCGAGCGCAGCGTCACTGTCGCGGCGTCAGTGACGTCACAATGCGCGCGGTGTTGGTGACGCTATAGACGCTGCGTTTGTGACGCTTAGTTCGAAAGGCTACCTTTAAACTGCTCTATTCCACTGTTCCGCGTAAGCGCTTAGTAAAAGCGCGCCGATGCGTAGTTGTTCTTGCTTTGCCGCCAGATGGCGTGCTTGCGATTTGTTTTGACGTCCGTACTATTGACTAAACCCGACAAATATATTGTTCCTGCATGGTTTGTGATTCATCTCTTTGATTGAACATTTACTAACAATATCCACATTCCAAATTTAAATCTATTTTGGTCCCGAAGGGATTAATGAGCTATTTCGGTCCCTGTTTACGGGGAATTAACTAGCTCTTTTTGAATAGATGAAAAAATAGTAGATTATTAACCAAGGGGATAAAGCAGTGTCTTCTGTCGCGGGTGACGATTTAAATCGCAAGCGTAACGAAGGACCCGAGGTTTACTCCCGAGCGTAGCGAGGGTGTCAAAAACTTAAATCACGAGCGAAGCGAGGGATTTAAGACGAGTCCTGAATGTAGCGAGGGATTTAAGTTCACCCAAGACTAAGACAGCTTTATCACCGAGGAAAATACTCTACTTTTCGTACCATTTGTGAAAAAATTTACACAATAATAATATGAGATAAGCATTTATTAAAAATAATGACAATTAAAAGTAAAATAAACGTTTATGTATTTGAAGAAAACAAAAACGCGGCAAATTCCTAGACTAATAATTTTTTGTCGGAAAAGCAATGGCATCAAGCTCATACGGCCTCGTCGGTTTTCGTAATTTTATTTAATAATCATAACTGCATAATAAATGCGTATTCCTTTTTCAAAAAGCTGAATGCTTTATATACAAACTCAATGGTGTAAACACAGATGTAGTTCAGTATAAATTTCGGTAAGTATTCCAAATTTAAATCACACTTTCCCCCTAGAGGATGAATGAAATTCAGTACAATTTTCTTTCCCTATTTTTAACAGATTAAAAATGACTATTGTTATGTTCGCTTTTTATGGCATAGAATGTCACTTTTTTGAGCAAGTGGTACGAAAAATCACTTTTAATCACTGTTTTGGATTTTAAATTTAGAACATACCAATATATATTCAAACTCCATCTCAATGCTATACAACCTCCTTGCGCATAAAATATTCGATACATACTTAGATAGAGATAGAGTTAGAGATCGAGATAGAGTAAGATATAGAGTAAGAGATAGAGTAAGAGTAAGATATAGAGTAAGAGATAGAGTAAGAGATAGAGTAAGAGATAGAGTAAGAGATAGAGTAAGAGATAGAGATAGAGATAGAGATAGAGATAGAGATAGAGATGGAAATAGAGATAGAGATAGAGATAGAGATAGAGATAGAGATAGAGATAGAGATAGAGATAGAGATAGAGATAGAGATAGAGATAGAGATAGAGATAGAGATAGAGATAGAGATAGAGATAGAGATAGAGATAGAGATAGAGATAGAGATAGAGATAGAGATAGAGATAGAGATAGAGATAGAGATAGAGATAGAGATAGAGATAGAGATAGAGAGAGAGACAGAGACAGAGACAGAGACAGAGACAGAGACAGAGACCGAGACAGAGACAGAGACAGAGACAGAGACAGAGACAGAGACAGAGACAGAGACAGAGACAGAGACAGAGACCGAGACCGAGACAGAGACAGAGACAGAGACAGAGACAGAGACAGAGACAGAGACAGAGACAGATATAGAGATACAGATAGAGATAGAGATAGAGATAGAGATAGAGATAGAGATAGAGATAGAGATAGAGATAGAGATAGAGATAGAGATAGAGATAGAGATAGAGATAGAGATAGAGATAGAGATAGAGATAGAGATAGAGATAGAGATAGAGATAGAGATAGAGATAGAGATAGAGATAGAGATAGAGATAGAGATAGAGATAGAGATAGAGATAGAGTTAGAGACAGAGATAGAGACAGAGATAGAGATTGAGATTGAAACACAAGTGCTGTTACCTAGCTCAGGGGCCAGGGTTTCATATTTTTTTGTAAATTTTGAAGGTAATAAACCATTAATTATTATTATTTCTTGTGCTTTTCGCTTGAATCTTTTTTTTCTCGTAGTCATGGTATAAAATACAGTATGCAACCCTTGAATAAAACTGATTTATATCGAGGGCCATGAAATACCACGAGTATAATCGCTCAGGATTCTGACACTTGATTATCATTATAATCACTCCCTACGGTCGTAATTCAGTTGTTAGAATCCTTCACTTGTTCGTGATTCATCTTTGGCCCTCGCTTTAAATCCGTCCTTTATTCACTAGTTGCATAATATACTATTTTTCGTGGTTTTGTGTAAAAATCATAAAAAATAACTGTATAGTATGGATGTTTTTTTCTTGTAGAAATAATAAAAATATATAAACTCAGGGTTTTTGAATTGAATCCGTGAACCCTTTTTAGAATGAAATAAAGTTGTCTTTGAAATATTTATGTAAAGATTTCCAAAGATTTAAGCACAAAAAATAGCCAAAGAATAAAAGGAACTACGAAGAATTTATTAAGATTTAAAACTGAGTAAGGTACACTAAGCGAACGCATTGATTAAAACTTATTATCATAAGATATAAAACAAACACTAATTAATTTTACTCAGTGTCGTTCCGGCTGTTTGTTTTAATGATAAATACGGCAATTATCTAACTGCCTGTCGCTTTAAGGAGTTATACATAATTATACCTTCCGTGTACAGTGAGATTATTATACAGTTTAACAAATGCAATATTTATCTTAGAAGATTTAAAAGAAGTAATTTGAAGAATTAAGCATAAACAAGGGTTAATTTACGAGGTTTATTAACCCATGCTTTTTTACTATCTGTTACTTTATCCATCGTCAACAATCCATCGAAACACGATTATAACACAATATCTTGCGAAAATACTACACAAGAACAAAATTTGCATAACTTTTGGACGGCTGAACCGATTATCATCAAACATTGCTAAGAACACACGACAAAATGATCATTTAAACACCCGTTTAGGAGTTATGATGCCACAGACAGATACACAAATACACAGATGCACACGTCAAACATATAACAACCATATGTGTTTTTTTCGGATTATAAAAATACAACAACTTAGATAATATAATGGATAACACCATTAAGAGATAGCGTTGTACATAGGTTGACCTTTAGATCAACAAAATAGATGGAATTGCTAGTTTATTGTTTAGTGAATCTATTAAGTATTAAGGCAGACTCAATAGTATGTACGTACCTAAGTACTTATTATAGAGTCCAAAACTTAGTTCCAAAACATTCATCTCTGTAAAATTATTCATCAACATACTCGAAACTCACAGTTAATAAGCGCTTAAAGTGAAAAACCGTAAAAAAAAACAAAGCCCCGTTCACACGTGTCCACTCCAACTCTCTTAATTTACAAAAAGCCTATTCCGTACACGTGAAAATGAAAACACGAAGTTGGTAATTTATAATATTTGTAAAAGTAGGCATTTTTTTATTTTTTTTTTATAAACTATAGGCTAGCGTTTGACCACCATCTCGCCTGATGTTAAGCGATGATGTGGTCTACGGTGAAGCACGCTTGCCTAGAAGAAACCTACTCTTGACTTAAAGACCCCTAGGTTGTAGCTGTCAGGGAACAAAGACTCCGGAAGGGAATTCCACTCCTTAGCTGTGCGCACAATGAAAGTATTAGCAAAACGCTTTGTGCGTATGGGAGGGATGTCTACCATGTACCGATGGCGCATGGCCGTACGCCTTGTAGTCCGATGATGGAAAGGGCTAGGCGGAATCAAATTGTGCAGTTCCGTCGCACACTCCTCGAAATGTAACCGATAAAAGACCGACAGACTGGCGACTCGGCGTCGATGTTCGAGGCTCTGGAGCTTTGATGCGACCAGTGCAACGTTGCCAATAAGCCTTTTGGCCCGTCTGTCAATCGACTCAAGTGCATCAAGCTGGTATTTGGCAGATCCATCCCAGAGGTGAGAGCAGTACTCCATGCATGACCGAACTTGTGCTTTATACAAGTTGAGCAGCTGTTCAGGCGTGAAGTACCGTCTCACCTTTGCAAGAATCCCCAACTTTTTTGCAGCTAACTGAGCTTTTGCCTCAATGTATGGACCGAAGTTGAGGGTAGATGTCACCGTAACACCAAGAAGTTCGAGGTGGTCCGATAACGGCACGGTTACACCACGGTAAGAAGGAGCCGGATGGAATTGGCTCTTTTTAGCGGAAAAAAGACACGCCTGGGTCTTAGCAGCATTGAAACTGACCAGATTGGCATCACCCCATTCGGAGACCGCCTTCAAGGACAGGTTCAAGCGTTCAACCATGGCCTCCCGGAGAGACCGAATCTGAGGCCCAGTAGCCCGTGCGCCGGACACGTATCTCTCAGCAACAGTGCTGTCGTCTGCGTACCCAAAGGTTCCGGGTTTTAGCAGATCATTAATGTGCAGCAAGAATAATGTTGCCGAGAGCACTGACCCCTGAGGGACTCCGGCGTTGATATCTAACTGACCGGACGAGCAGCCATCGATAACCACTCGGATGGATCGATCCCTCAGGAAGTCCGCAATCCAATCACACAGACCACAAGGCAGACCGAAGGAAGGAAGCTTACCAATGAGGCTTTCGTGCCAGACCCTGTCGAAAGCCTTCGAGATGTCGAGGGAGACGGCTAGCGCTTCCCCGTGGCTCTCGATGGCCTTACTCCAGATGTGAATGGCATACGCTAGAAGATCCCCAGTGGACCGATTTCGGCGGAAGCCGTATTGGCGGTCACTGAGGATGTCGTTCGCTTCTAGGTATGCCAGCAGCTTACCGTTGATCACACGCTCCATACTCTTACAGAGGATGGACGTTATAGATATGGGTCTGTAGTTGACCGGGTCAGCTCGACTGCCCTTCTTGGGCACGGGTTGAACATTGGCTTGCTTCCAAGCCTTCGGCACTTTTCCAGTCTCTATCGAAAGGCGATATAGGCGTGTCAAGATCGGAGACAATTCAGGTGCACAGGTTTTAAGGACAATTGCTGGTATCCCGTCGGGGCCACTCGCTTTGTTCACATCAAGGCTACGCAGCACCCTACGGACGTCCTTTTGATGGATGCGAATGTCCGACATACTCGTCACACATCCATCAGGAGATGGAGGAGGCTGCGCGCCATCAGAATTCAGATGCGAAGATTCCGCAAAAAGGGAGGCAAACAAGTTTGCCTTCTCCTCAGCGGAGTGGGCCAGTGACCCGTCAGGTTTCAGCAGTGGTGGTAGTGAGGGGTGACAAAAGTTTGATTCGACCGACTTAGCCAGGGACCAAAACGCTTTGCTACCCGCTGGGTATGAAGCAAGTTTGCGCCCGATTCTGCTAATGTGGTCAAACCGTGCTCTTCGCATCACCTTTTTGCAGGACTTGGCAGCTGTGTTGAAGGCTCTCTTCTTCTGACTCACGTCATTTGCCTTGCGCGTTCGAGCGTCGACCCATGCTTGGTAGGCCTTGTGTTTAACCGCGTTGTTGTTGAAGTGATTGAATTTGCACTTTCAGACCACACAGCTCAAATAATAAAGTGCCCGGTGAAAAAAACTGCTATTTTAAAATATTGGCGTATTAAAAGACGTGATTTTAATGCAGAGAATATGAATAAATTTAAAGATATTTTAAAACAAGTGACTTTTTCAGAAATTTATAAAACCGATAATCCTAATGACGCATTTGACATATTTATTGACACGTTTAAACTATTTTATGACCTGTGTTTTCCATTTAAATGGACAACTATAAGGGTGATAAGGAAACCTAGATGGATATCACACGGCATAAAATTATGTAGCAAAAAGAAACGGCAATTGCTGTGGCGTTATAGACTAAAACCCAATATAACGAATAAGGCATGTTTCTTAAACTACAAAAATAGGTTTAAAAAAGTTATGAAACTTACTAGACGTGCCCAAAACAATTATTCTATTAAAACCTCTACCAATAAGTCAAAAACTACCTGGAATATTATAAACAAGGCAAAACCGTGTTTCCCTAAGGAATCCATTAGACAGATCAATTTAGATAATAAAGTATTAAATGATCCTCAAGAAATAGCAAACGCTTTTAACGACTTTTTCTTAGACAAAATTCAACCGATTCCATGTTCAGGAAATAATTCAATCAATATTGCAAAACGTCGGGATTCAATTTATGTTGCCCCGAGTATACCTATAGACATTAAAAACATTATAAAATCATTAAAAGCCACAAATAGTACAGGATATGACGGAATTTCCACGAAGGTAATCAAGTATGTATCTGACGTTATTTGTAACCACTAAAGCTATCTCATAAACCTGTGTATCTCTTCAGGAGTATATCCAGATGCCTTAAAAGTGTCTATAGTAAAGCCGTTATTTAAAAAAAACAATAAGGAACACATGGGCAACTATAGACCAATCGCACTCATTCCTATCATATCAAAAATTTTTGAAAAGTATATTTATAAGGAGATGTACTCCTACCTTGAGAAGAAAAACATTTTAATCGATGAGCAAAAGGGATTTAGAAAAAACAGGACAACCAATATGGCTATTTATGACTTCTTGCATAAGGTAATAATAAAGATGGACGTTAGGATCCCTGTTTGCGCTATTTACTGTGATATGACGCAAGCTTTCGACTATGTAAACCATAACGTTCTACTGCAGAAACTAGAGGCATATGGCATAAGAGGCAATATACTTAGCCTTATAGAGTCTTACCTAATTAACAGAAAACAGTACACGGAAATAACAAAAATAAATATTAAGACAAAAAGAGAGGAAATTTTCATATCTGGCGAACGAACGCCTATTTACGGTGTCCCACAAGGGAGCGTGCTTGGAGCACTATTATTTATTCTATATATCAATGACCTGCCTGATGCTATTGACTACCCAATGACCCTATTCGCAGATGACACCACAGTGACTATAACATGTAATAATAAGGACGTTTATAAATATGACATTAATGAAACTTTGACATCAATAATAGCATGGTTAGATAAGAATAATCTTAAAATTAATTTAGATAAGACGACGATAATGCATTTTAGTCAACGGGTACATGCTGATACTGACATTAAAGCACTCTACAATGGCACGGTATTAAATAAAGTCGATGACACAAAATTTCTTGGTGTAATGATAGACGCAAAATTGAACTGGAAAACGCATATTGAATATATAAGCAAAAAACTGAGCTCGTCCGCGTATGTCATGTACAAACTGTCTTCAGAACTTAGCCCAGATGCTTTGGTGACAGCTTATCATGGATTGGTGTCATCACTTCTGCGCTATGGTATAATATTTTGGGGTAACTCTACGGACAGAGAAATAGCGTTTAAAGCTCAAAAAAGGTGTATTCGGGCTATGTTTAAGATACAATCGGCAGAAAGCTGCAGACCATTGTTCAAAAAATACAAATTATTGACTTTACCCTCTTTATATATTTTTGAAGTTGCATCGTTTGTAAAGTCTTACCCCCAACACTTTCCACGTCTATCTGACACTTTTCCACGCAACAGACGTGACAATAGTCAACTTTGTTTGCACTCGGCATAAACTGCCCTCATGGGGAAAAGCTTTTTTTGTATGGCCCCGAAAATATACAACAAAATACCACAGTCATATAAAGCTATGACAACAAATCTATTTAAAAAGAAGATTCGAAATTTATTAACAGACAAGTGTTATTATAATATAAATGACTTTTTGACAGACTCCTTTTGAATGCTTGAATGTTTATATTATTGTTTAGATGGTATGGTAATCTTGTAAAATTTTATTCTGACATTCTGGAATATTATGTTTTGACATATTGTTTTAATTTCTTTACATTTTTATTTTACTCTGACATTTTAATTTCGCATCCTTGATTTGTATTCTTGTTACGACATTTGCATTTTACACATTATATATTTTAATATCCTGATCATTTTTTTAATAATTTTGCGTTGACATTCTAGAAAGATTATTTTGGATTGATTTATTATTTTAATATCGTTATTTTTTTATTATTTTACTCTGACATTCTAGAAGCATAATTTTGACTTATTTTAAATTATTGCCATTTGCACGACATTTATTAAATTTTTTATTATTACTAAATTTGACATTCTATTAATTTATATTTTAATTTGTATTATTTATTAATATTTGCATGCCATTTTCCAAGGTAAACATGACGTTCTATAATTTTGTATCCTAACATTTCTTCATGCTGACAATTTGTTATGTATGTATGGTACTCATGTTTGAGCAAATAAAAACGATTTGATTTGATTTGATTTGGCGTGGTTACACTCGGCTCCAAACCATGGCCGGTCGACGATAGACATTGCTACGTCTGAGAATGGAATATAGTACTCCATCCCCCGACGCAACACATCTGTCACAGCATCAGCGCACGACGATGGATCGTCCGAAGAGAAGCAAGTGGGCTGCCAAGGATAGCATGCGAAGAAAGATCGCATCCCATCCCAATCTGCTGACTTGTACCGCCATACCCGCCGGGTGCCTTTTGGGCTGGGATCGGGCGGGGAGTAGACGGACACAGACTTCACCAGACAGTGGTCGGAACTACCCAAAGGTGAAGATATCGACACTGAGTAACGGTCTGGATCTGTTGTCAGCAGAAGGTCCAAGCAATTGGCTGTGTGCGAATCAACATCTGGCACCCTTGTTGCCCCCTGGACCAGCTGGGTGAGATTTAGCGCTAGCGCAAGCTTGCGCGTCTCTCGTCCAGCATGATCAGTGCACTGGTATAGGAAGAGCCACTCCTGGTGGTGGACATTAAAGTCCCCCAGTAGCACTAGTTGGGCGGAAGGGTACCGCTGCTGTGCCGTATCAGCCGCCTCACTGAGGTACTCTGTGAGCCTGGTTGTCTCCTGATCTCCGCTGTGCGAGCGGTAGACACAGGCATAGATAATCTTATCCAGACCTGTGTCCACCAGAGCCCACAGCACTGAGAACCTGGAGTCTTCAAGGTTACGGAGACGCCGATAGCAAGTGTCGTCTCGGGCATACATGCATACACCCGCGCGTGGTTTGAAATTGTGCTCCAGGGTAAACCCTGGGTAGGATAAGTACGACACGTCTGACGGACTTCCTATCTGCGTCTCCGTAAGGAAAAACAGTGCTGGCATTTCAGTCTCCAGGTGATGGTGGACTGACGTGAGATTGGAGTGCAGGCCTCTAATATCCTTATAGTGAGGTGCACTTTGTGGGGGAGGGGGTGCAGCCGCTGTTTAACTCCAGTTTTCTTTCTACTTCTTGCCATTTTTGTTAGAGTGAAAGGAGAGGAGAAGGAAGTGAGATGAGGTTCCACGCTACTAACCTACAGACACGCACTGAAAGGACGCCATCATTGGGGCACTAGTCCGGAGACTGCGGGGACGCCCATGCCCCCCCGGAGATGTCCATCGGGCCCTCCCATCTGGTCGCCAACCAGCACGATGGTGCATTCCGTTCAGCCTTTCGTGTGTGGCTGGCACACTACTTGGGCCCCCAACTACCTGCGGTCGGCCAGCGGCGCACCGTGCCTCGGATCCCGCTACCCTCCGCAACTAGTCTCCCGATACGCCCAAAACAGCGCGAGTCAGACTGGTCAGCATGCAGTGGAACAACTATCTCGACCCAACTCCTCTAGTGGCTACACCGAGCATCGTACCGGAACACGGCTAGGCCGCTTGGCGGTACGTCTTTGCCCGGTGGGTGGTCACAAGCCTTCGGCCGAAGCCTACCACCAGTTAGTGTCACCTGATTAGCACCACCCGGGGACCACGTGTAGGGTAACAACAATACGGGTAACTCTCCTACGGACGCGGGTGACTCAGCCCCCAAAAATTATCCCAAGGTTTTCATTTTCACGTGTACGGAATAGGCTTTTTGTAAATTAAGAGAGTTGGAGTGGACACGTGTGAACGGGGCTTTGTTTTTTTTTACGGTTTTTCACTTTAAGCGCTTATTAACTGTGAGTTTCGAGTATGTTGATGAATAATTTTACAGAGATGAATGTTTTGGAACTAAGTTTTGGACTCTATAATAAGTACTTAGGTACGTACATACTATTGAGTCTGCCTTAATACTTAATAGATTCACTAAACAATAAACTAGCAATTCCCATCTATTTTGTTGATCTAAAGGTCAACCTATGTACAACGCTATCTCTTAATGGTGTTATCCATTATATTATCTAAGTTGTTGTATTTTTATAATCCGAAAAAAACACATATGGTTGTTATATGTTTGACGTGTGCATCTGTGTATTTGGGTATCTGTCTGTGGCATCATAACTCCTAAACGGGTGTTTAAATGATCATTTTGTCGTGTGTTCTTAGCAATGTTTGATGATAATCGGTTCAGCCGTCCAAAAGTTATGCAAATTTTGTTCTTGTGTAGTATTTTCGCAAGATATTGTGTTATAATCGTGTTTCGATGGATTGTTGACGATGGATAAAGTAACAGATAGTAAAAAAGCATGGGTTAATAAACCTCGTAAATTAACCCTTGTTTATGCTTAATTCTTCAAATTACTTCTTTTAAATCTTCTAAGATAAATATTGCATTTGTTAAACTGTATAATAATCTCACTGTACACGGAAGGTATAATTATGTATAACTCCTTAAAGCGACAGGCAGACAAATAATTGCCGTATTTATCATTAAAACAAACAGCCCGAACGACACTGAGTAAAATTAATTAGTGTTTGTTTTATATCTTATGATAATAAGTTTTAATCAATGCGTTCGCTTAGTGTACCTTAGTCAGTTTTAAATAAATTGAGATGAGAGCTTAGGAAGTTGACTTAGTAGAAATAGAAGAAAGTAGTTGACTTTAAGTAAGTCAAAATCCAAAAGTTACGTTACCTAGCTACCAAGCTACCAAGCTAATCATGGAGTACATATTTGTAAACCAATATCATTTTCTAATTTAACTTTCGACTTCCAATTCTACCTAACATCTTCAACTTAATTTACTCAAGGTACTTGCACGAAGTTTACAGATAAATGTAAATAACAACTCTAGTAATCTGGGTGAAACCATAAAATTGACACCGTTATATCGAATTTCAGGATAATTCGGTTACGTTAGTTTACCAATACGCCTCTCGAAAGTGTTTTCGAGAGGCGTATTGGTAAACTAACGCCGTTTACTGATGCATGTGTGCACCGTTTACTGATGCATGTGTATGCATCAGTAAACGGTGGCAAATAAATCGATTAATGACTTGATTTTGATATCAAAGTTTCGATAGCTTTAATATTGTTTTTCACGTTGTGGGACAATTTTGTTGTTTGTTATTTGAAAAAAAAATAGTTTTGAATATGTAATTATCTTCGAAATATGAAATTTAGTTTTCGTTATAATGGATGCCGTGGCCGCGGATACGGCCTTGTCTTTAGAGGACTTATTCTTCTTCAAGGCCACATCCCGGATTGCGGCTTCCACGACCTCTGCGAACCTGGCCGCTCGCTCCGAATTTGAGCCACCAGCGGCGTCCAGCTCACTGCTAGAAGATTCCGAGTGGACAGACCTGCAGCTGTTCAATCCGGGGTGGCGCCCCTCCGCGGCAAGTCTCTCGGCCCCCACCCCGCCTATTGGTGGGGATCTTTGGGGCCGAAGCCAGCTCGTTATCGGAGGGCGACCCCAAGCCATCCGCCGATTTGGGGCGCTTGCGGAAGAACCGAAGGTTCTTTGCAGAAGCCCCCGCCTCTTCGCAATCCAAGCTCTGTGAGTCCTTTGCACCAGACGCGACGTCGGTCTCCGACCCCGCATCACTCCTCACTTCTTGGTCGGTATCGCTGAGAAAAATCGGTGTCCTTATATCGCGCATGTGGTTGTCGGTTTTGTCTAAAGGGACAGACAGCAGACCTTTGTTGCCCACCCCAGAATACGGAGAACAGCGCACCGAAGCGTGGTGGGACTCCCCGACCGCTGAGCAGTCAGGACCTACCTGGGGAGTTTTTTCACAAAAGTCGTGGTCCATTGATGACTTGTTCCTGTAAAGGGTGAGGTCCCTTTATTATATCTAGCTCCTTCTTTTTTTCCTGCCCACTCGACCTACCCTCTGTAAGCAGAGGGGGGAGTAGGCGTAGACGGCCCACCCAAGCGACGGACTAGTCGTCCTGACATTAGCCCAGTTCCCTTCACAAACCATCAAGGATGATCTGTGATTTGAACCGTGACGCCAACTGTCCACCCAACGCGGGTGGACAAATAGGAGCCGACGTTGCCCAAGGTGCGCCACGTGGAGGCTTTCAACATGCACCCCTAATATTTAAGTCTACTAGTACAATGTTGCTAAGTATAATAAACATTTTTTAAGTAAGCTTTTGCTTTTATTTTAAACAAAATCAAGGATTATTTTTTGCAATTTTTGTATTATGCTTTGGAAGTCGGTTTACTTTTTAGTGACAAAGTTTTTATTATTTTTTAATTTTATCTGTACAGACATTCCTCGGGATTGAGTGAAAATGAATCGAAGTATACCATATCAATTATAATCTCGTAGCTCGACCCACTAACAGGCTCTAGTTTCTTAATGATTTTTCATTATAATATACAGCTCAGGTATTGCGTTTCACTGTGGGTAAACAGGTTTCTGGGAAATGATTCAACATTTCAAAAAGATGGATGCTATGGCAATTAAGTACCTAACAAGTGAAGTCCTCTCAATTAAAGCTTGCTCTCAGTTTACTTGGCATCACTTGGTTGTGTCAATTGCCGATAATAGGTACCTTGGTTATCCTGTTTCGAATTTTCATTTGTTAAAATAAAAAAAATGCGGCCAACTGCGTGTCTGACTCGCGCACAGAGGTTTCCGTATAAACTGCTACATTCACCAAAATAAATAGATAACATTACTAACGTTCATAAACAATAAAAGCACCGAACATTGCTCTACCGAAGGGCCAAATTAACTTTGCCTTTCCAAAACACTTGTACATACATCAATATGCAGTTTTTTTACTTTTCCAAGTACATTTTATAAGTTCGTCGACTATTACTCGTAAACTTGTGAAGCCTACTTAGAAGGGATACTTTTCCTTTTAATTTTGTTATAACAGCGGTTAAAGTATGAAATTGCCGTTTTATTGTAATAGGTACTTCGAATTGACAGAGAACCTTCATGGTTTGAGATTTTTGAGTGAAACTTTTTTCACAAGGTACCTATGAAGTTCTTCTTTAAAAAAATGTGCAACATTCGATTATCGACTTTCAGTTGTTTTTTTATTCAGCTTAGACATTAATAACTCATTAATAAATCATTATATAACTGCACAGCACATGTATGATTACTATGTACTTACTAAACTAAATCTACCATTTATTGTACCTATATATCGTTCGTTGACTTCAGTGTGCCCTGGCAGTTGAGTGTTTCATGCTCTCTCTAATGTCTCTCTGATGGTGGCACATATTTTGGATCATTCGGTGCCCTTTATAATGGTTGAGCTGAGTGGTGCCAATCCACGCGTTTTGTTCGTGAACGGCCGCTATCAGTCGGGATTGGTCATAACTTGGCTGCCTCGGCCTGTTTTTATACATCGTTGTCAAATATATGTATTATTTACAACACGAATGATGTAACCAAATATTTGTAATTAAAACTGGTGGAAAAAGTGTCCATGGAGTTTCCTGCACATTCTTCTCCATAGAGACCCACTGACGCTTGCGAATGTGCAACTAGATTCATCTTTTTTTGTTTGACAATTCAAAAGTCTCTTTAAGATTTGTTTAATAAACTATTTTGATTTTGATTGATTATGATTTTTTTTACTCTAAAAAACAAAATAGTAAAAATCATCTAACAAACAAGCCCTTTGTCCTAAACATTAGGTCAGAATTTTAATGCCTCTACTAGCGACTATTTCAAAGTTCCTAAATCCTTTATTTACTGCCTTTTAAGTATTATAAAGTATCTCCCATGAGCCCTGCTTAGAGAATTAATCCTTCCTCTCTGACCACATGGTTGGTATCTGTTTCTGCAAACCCCTAATTTAGTTTAGTGGTCATTATTCGTCGAGATTTTGGAGAAACGAAATGGTGAATGTCTGACATTAAGTTCAGTAGTGCAAATTATTGTAGATTTTTAAAAGTCTGTTGTTATATTTCTGGTTTCTAGTAGTAATATTTTGGCATGTATTATCCAACCTAATCTACTTAAGGTTATCTCTCATCCAAAAAAGATCTTAGAATGACGTAGTCAAAACAGAAACTTCATTTAAAAAGACAACTAAAAACTCTAAGTATCAAACTACGCTCGACATAACACACATTAAAAACTAACTCAAATTAAAAAAAAAACGCCACGAAACTAAAAACCCTTGCTTGAAGCAGACCGCACCACTTTCTCTTCCAAATTTCTGTCCAAACTGTGGACCTTGTAATTTATTTTGGCTGGCCAAAAACAATAACTAAAATCCGACATAATCTTCACTGAGGTTAAAATAAAAAACTTTCCCTGAAAAATTTGTTTCAGCGAAATATTTTATTTTATAGCCACAATTAAGTTTTTTGTTTTTGTTTTGTTCTTGATCTTGCAATCAGTCGGTAGACTATGAGCAGATGAGATGAAATAATTGTGTAGCATTCAGCACAAAATTCCCTTTGGGAAAATCTTCATAGTGAATTATGTGCAGCTGTCAATTTCCAAAATATGCCGCCTTTTCTGTCTGCGTATTGATACGGGAATAGTCAACTGCATTGCTAGTTGGTTCGGATGGATTGCAAGTCGTGCTCATTAACTACGGATTAACTTAATTCTCCGACAAGCACTCGAACGGAAAGAATACTGCTCTTATGCATTCCTTGATATCCAGCAGGCCTTTGATAGAGTTTAGTATAGGGGATTGCTATGCAAGATAAAAGCCCTTCTGCCATCTTCCTTCTTTAATATCATAGAATCATATCAGAGCAATAGAATATTCCAAATAAAGAAAGATGAGTGCACATCAAGATTTCACACTACCTTAGTTGGAGTGCCTCAGGGATCTGTTCTGGGCCCATTGCTGTACACTTTATATACCTCTGATCTACCACAGGATGACAATGTTACAGTAGCGACATACGCGGATGATACAGTAATTCTTGCATGCAGCAGTTGTCCTACCGAAGCTTCCGTAATCCTGCAGAGCGCTTTAAATAACGTTGACAAGTGGTTGACCAAATGGAGGATAAGAGCTAGTGCCAATAAATCGGTCCAAGTAACGTTCGCTTTACGCAGGGGAAACTGCCCACCTGTCTCGATGCGTAATAATCTTCTTCCACAAGGTGATTCCGCCAAATACTTGGGAATGCACCTAGACCGCAGACTTACATGGAAGAGACACATGGAAAAGAAAAGGGATGAAATAAACCTAAAATACATCTCATTATCTCTAGACATAATAAGAGCTTGTCTCTTAATCTACAAGACCATGCTCAAACCTATACGGGCATATGGGATCGAACTATGGGGTTCAGCATGTGACTCCAGCATAAGCACAATACAGAGGGCTCAAAATTACATCCGGAAGCAAATTTCTAACTCACCGTGGTTCTTAAGGACCTCGGAAATACATGAACATTTAAATATCAAGAGAGTAAAGGAAGAGAAAAGATCGTCCTGTTCCAAATACAAAGCACGACTTGCAATCCATCCGAACCAACTAGCAATGCAGTTGACTATTCCCGTATCAATACGCAGACAGAAAAGGCGGCATATTTTGGAAATTGACAGCTGCACATAATTCACTATGAAGATTTTCCCAAAGGGAATTTTGTGCTGAATGCTACACAATTATTTCATCTCATCTGCTCATAGTCTACCGACTGATTGCAAGATCAAGAACAAAACAAAAACAAAAAACTTAATTGTGGCTATAAAATAAAATATTTCGCTGAAACAAATTTTTCAGGGAAAGTTTTTTATTTTAACCTCAGTGAAGATTATGTCGGATTTTAGTTATTGTTTTTGGCCAGCCAAAATAAATTACAAGGTCCACAGTTTGGACAGAAATTTGGAAGAGAAAGTGGTGCGGTCTGCTTCAAGCAAGGGTTTTTAGTTTCGTGGCGTTTTTTTTTTAATTTGAGTTAGTTTTTAATGTGTGTTATGTCGAGCGTAGTTTGATACTTAGAGTTTTTAGTTGTCTTTTTAAATGAAGTTTCTGTTTTGACTACGTCATTCTAAGATCTTTTTTGGATGAGAGATAACCTTAAGTAGATTAGGTTGGATAATACATGCCAAAATATTACTACTAGAAACCAGAAATATAACAACAGACTTTTAAAAATCTACAATAATTTGCACTACTGAACTTAATGTCAGACATTCACCATTTCGTTTCTCCAAAATCTCGACGAATAATGACCACTAAACTAAATTAGGGGTTTGCAGAAACAGATACCAACCATGTGGTCAGAGAGGAAGGATTAATTCTCTAAGCAGGGCTCATGGGAGATACTTTATAATACTTAAAAGGCAGTAAATAAAGGATTTAGGAACTTTGAAATAGTCGCTAGTAGAGGCATTAAAATTCTGACCTAATGTTTAGGACAAAGGGCTTGTTTGTTAGATGATTTTTACTATTTTGTTTTTTAGAGTAAAAAAAATCATAATCAATCAAAATCAAAATAGTTTATTAAACAAATCTTAAAGAGACTTTTGAATTGTCAAACAAAAAAAGATGAATCTAGTTGCACATTCGCAAGCGTCAGTGGGTCTCTATGGAGAAGAATGTGCAGGAAACTCCATGGACACTTTTTCCACCAGTTTTAATTACAAATATTTGGTTACATCATTCGTGTTGTAAATAATACATATATTTGACAACGATGTATAAAAACAGGCCGAGGCAGCCAAGTTATGACCAATCCCGACTGATAGCGGCCGTTCACGAACAAAACGCGTGGATTGGCACCACTCAGCTCAACCATTATAAAGGGCACCGAATGATCCAAAATATGTGCCACCATCAGAGAGACATTAGAGAGAGCATGAAACACTCAACTGCCAGGGCACACTGAAGTCAACGAACGATATATAGGTACAATAAATGGTAGATTTAGTTTAGTAAGTACATAGTAATCATACATGTGCTGTGCAGTTATATAATGATTTATTAATGAGTTATTAATGTCTAAGCTGAATAAAAAAACAACTGAAAGTCGATAATCGAATGTTGCACATTTTTTTAAAGAAGAACTTCATAGGTACCTTGTGAAAAAAGTTTCACTCAAAAATCTCAAACCATGAAGGTTCTCTGTCAATTCGAAGTACCTATTACAATAAAACGGCAATTTCATACTTTAACCGCTGTTATAACAAAATTAAAAGGAAAAGTATCCCTTCTAAGTAGGCTTCACAAGTTTACGAGTAATAGTCGACGAACTTATAAAATGTACTTGGAAAAGTAAAAAAACTGCATATTGATGTATGTACAAGTGTTTTGGAAAGGCAAAGTTAATTTGGCCCTTCGGTAAAGCAATGTTCGGTGCTTTTATTGTTTATGAACGTTAGTATTTATTTATTTATTTAATACTTCATGCACACAAATGTACAGAGGCGGACTTAATGCCTTAGGCATTTTCTACCAGTCGACCTTTGGGTGATGCAGAGACAATTAGTGGTAGGTGCAATATTTAAAGTAAATCACGATACCTAATATTCAAATACAAAGCTATACATACATACTATAAATACATACAATAGTTACTCAAACATATAAACTAAATACACTAATACTTAAACAGTTAATGGTAGCAGTTATCTGAAATACATTATCGCTGTGACGATACTACTGCCATCTTCATACGAACATGCTCGCGAGCTTTTACTTTAAATGCCAATCGGTTGGTTGCCATCCTGATATCTTGAGGGAGCGCATTCCACAGAGAAATAGACTGAACGAAGAAAGAACAGTGAAAGAAGTCAGTGCGGTGAGTGGGACATTGAAGAAGACGGTTATGAGAAGAGCGAAGATTTTTGTTGTGGTTGGCGCAAATGTATTGAAAGTGAGGGGCCAGATAACTAGGGGAGTTGGAAGAGTCAAGAAATGAAAATAAGGTAGTCAGTGCCCTTAGCTCTCTGCGTTGGCGTATGGGCAACCACTTTAGAAGTGACCGATGAGCAGAGACATGATCATATTTACACAAATTGAAAACAAATCGAATGCAGTAATTTAGAAGACGGTCAAGTTTGTTGAGGAGATCTGCATTCAGGTCATAATAGCACACGTCGCCATAATCGATGATAGGAAAAATTAGGGCCTGCACAAGCATTGTCTTCGTGTTCGAAGGTAATACATTTTTTAAACGATACAGAGCCCGCAACGTTCCAGTGACCCTCTGACTGACACTTGCAACTTGAGTACGCCAGTTAAGAGTACTGTCGATGCGCAAGCCAAGGTCCTTTACGTCAGCACTAAACGGAACAATCGTACCGTTGAACAGAACAGGTGGCAAAGTTGCATAATCCACCTTAGCGATGCTGCGAGGACTCCCAATGATGATCGCTTGGCACTTGTTGGGATTTACAGCAACGCCAAACCTATCCGACCAGGCTTTTATCGCTATTAAGTCGTTATTTAACTTCCCGATAACATCAGGAACTTCATCGACACTCCCTTGACAGTACAATTGAAGATCATCAGCATACAGATGATACGCACACTGAAGTTCGGAAGTAATAAGATTAATAAAAATAGAAAACAGAAGAGGAGAAAGAATGCCGCCTTGAGCCCTTTTAGTAATGTTATCTATTTATTTTGGTGAATGTAGCAGTTTATACGGAACCCTCTGTGCGCGAGTCAGACACGCAGTTGGCCGCATTTTTTTTATTTTAACAAATGAAAATTCGAAACAGGATAACCAAGGTACCTATTATCGGCAATTGACACAACCAAGTGATGCCAAGTAAACTGAGAGCAAGCTTTAATTGAGAGGACTTCACTTGTTAGGTACTTAATTGCCATAGCATCCATCTTTTTGAAATGTTGAATCATTTCCCAGAAACCTGTTTACCCACAGTGAAACGCAATACCTGAGCTGTATATTATAATGAAAAATCATTAAGAAACTAGAGCCTGTTAGTGGGTCGAGCTACGAGATTATAATTGATATGGTATACTTCGATTCATTTTCACTCAATCCCGAGGAATGTCTGTCCAGATAAAATTAAAAAATAATAAAAACTTTGTTACCAAAAAGTAAACCAACTTCCAAAGCATAATACAGAAATTGCAAAAAATAATCCTTGATTTTGTTTAAAATAAAAGCAAAAGCTTACTTAAAAAATGTTTATTATACTTAGCAACATTGTACTAGTAGACTTAAATATTAGGGGTGCATGTTAAAAGCCTCCACGTGGCGCACCTTGGGCAACGTCGGCTCCTATTTGTCCACCCGCGTTGGGTGGACAGTTGGCGTCACGGTTCAAATCACAGATCATCCTTGATGGTTTGTGAAGGGAACCGGGCTAATGTCAGGACGACTAGTCCGTCGCTTGGGTGGGCCGTCTACGCCTACTCCCCCCTCTGCTTACAGAGGGTAGGTCGAGTGGGCAGGAAAAAAAGAAGGAGCTAGATATAATAAAGGGACCTCACCCTTTACAGGAAAAAGTCATCAATGGACCACGACTTTTGTGAAAAAACTCCCCAGGTAGGTCCTGACTGCTCAGCGGTCGGGGAGTCCCACCACGCTTCGGTGCGCTGTTCTCCGTATTCTGGGGTGGGCAACAAAGGTCTGCTGTCTGTCCCTTTAGACAAAACCGACAACCACATGCACGATATAAGGACACCGATTTTTCTCAGCGATATCGACCAAGAAGTGAGGAGTGATGCGGGGTCGGAGACCGACGTCGCGTCTGGTGCAAAGGACTCACAGAGCTTGGAGCGCGAAGAGGCGGGGGCTTCTGCAAAGAACCTTCGGTTCTTCCGCAAGCGCCCCAAATCGGCGGATGGCTTGGGGTCGCCCTCCGATAACGAGCTGGCTTCGGCCCCAAAGATCCCCACCAATAGGCGGGGTGGGGGCCGAGAGACTTGCCGCGGAGGGGCGCCACCCCGGATTGACCAGCTGCAGGTCTGTCCACTCGGAATCTTCTAGCAGTGAGCTGGACGCCGCTGGTGGCTCAAATTCGGAGCGAGCGGCCAGGTTCGCAGAGGTCGTGGAAGCCGCAATCCGGGATGTGGCCTTGAAGAAGAATAAGTCCTCTAAAGACAAGGCCGTATCCGCGGCCACGGCATCCATTATAACGAAAACTAAATTTCATATTTCGAAGATAATTACCTATTCAAAACTATTTTTTTTTTCAAATAACAAACAACAAAATTGTCCCACAACGTGAAAAACAATATTAAAGCTATCGAAACTTTGATATCAAAATCGAGTCATTAATCGATTTATTTGTCACCGTTTACTGATGCATGTGTTTTCGAGAGGCGTATTGGTAAACTAACGTAACCGAATTATCCTGAAATTCGATATAACGGTGTCAATTTTATGGTTCCACCCAGATTACTAGAGTTGTTATTTACATTTATCTGTAAACTTCGTGCAAGTACCTTGAGTAAATTAAGTTGAAGATGTTAGGTAGAATTGGAAGTCGAAAGTTAAATTAGAAAATGATAGTGGTTTACAAATATGTACTCCATGATTAGCTTGGTAGCTTGGTAGCTAGGTAACGTAACTTTTGGATTTTGACTTACTTAAAGTCAACTACTTTCTTCTATTTCTACTAAGTCAACTTCCTAAGCTCTCATCTCAATTTATTTGGGATCGGCACAGCACTTCTTTTTCATCCATACATGTGTAGTTGCGGTCATCTCAATAGTAATCTCCTTTCTAGAAATAATAATATTATTTTTCACACAATCCATCCATCCATCCACTTTTGTCTAGTACTATAACCACTTTTCTTACGACACGTTTCTTATTCCTGCCAAAAAAAGGACATTAATAGCGTACTTTGATGTCTCGAAAAAAACATAATTGTTCACACTTTGTTAATGAACCAAACCTTATTCCAATAATTATTTAACCAGCCACAAAAAAACCATAATACGAAACCAAAATCCTTTTACCCAAGCAAAATTAACGGAAGGAACTAGAATACGGTGTATTAACTTGAGACCGAAGTGAAATTGAGTTAGAAATAAAGTAAGGGTTCATCAAAGTTGGATCAGCCGATACATTGCAAGGTGAGAATCGAGGCGACTCTCTGATAACGTTAGATAGAAGGCTCTGTGAGATGGATTTAAAAGGATTCAAGCTTTTAGTATTATTTTTGTAGCAACTGATAGGAGACTGGAAAGGAAATAAATGCAATTTCTATCAAAGAAATGTAAAAAAAAATATAAAAGAAAGAGTCTAGAATATATTGAGGTGGAATGGCTATTTTCAAGTAAAAGCATGATTAAGTTTTACTTCTGAGTTTAAGTTAATACGGGATCATGTTTTTTTTCAAATTAATGCAATGTTGAGGCGCTTAATCATGCGCTTAACTTTTACTCCGTTAAATTATATTTTCGTTTTGACATTTATGTGGTTTGAGAATTAGGATAGGCTTCATTTAGTATTAGTTTCCATGTTGTTTTCTACTACTCAATTGTGAAGAAGGTAACCGTTTTATCCTAGATCTGCAAGATCTGTAAATAATCAACGTTTACCAAAAAAAGTAAGACAAAGTAAAAAAAAAATGAACTATCAAAATGTTTTGCCGTTTTAAGGAAAACAGAATTCCATTTTTCCTAGAAAGGCAATACAAACAAAAAGGAGCAAAAGCTCGACAAATTGAATCTGTGCTGTATTTACATAAAAATGTCAATGGAATCAAGGGAACGCATGCCAATCTAATCCTATGCAATTTGGGTGAAGAAAGCGGAAAAGTTGGCTTACCCTCTTGAAATATTCAATCAAACTTTGGTCCTACCTGATAAAAGTTCGCACTCCTGGCTACATGAGAACATTGAGTTTTGTCGAGGAGTGTGCTCACGGATGTGACAAAAAGTACAGCATCTGTAACAATATTTCCATTTATTTGTTTCATAAGTTTGTATCCATCACTAGGCATATAGTCCTGTATATCACACAGACGTTTAGAGACTTTCTGTCATTGGCATTAAGGTTTAAATTGTAATCTATAAGTAAATGTATTATTGCTGCATTCAAAATAAACAAAAAACATTCTTTATTTTGCAGAGTGGGGTTAAGTGGTTGTTAGCTGAAGTGGCAATGGGCTGGTCATATTAGACGTAGATTAGCTCTCAGGCTAGCTGGAGCGACGATCTTCGCAGAGTAGCTGGTAGCAGTTACATGAGGGTTGCCGAAAAACGAAATAAATGACGTACAATTGAAGCGGCTTATAACTAGTAGTAGACTGCTGTAGGCTGATGATGAAGTGGTTGCTTCAGTTATTAAAATCCGTGTGTAGTGTTGGTCAAGTTATTAATTATTATGACCACGAGGAAAATGGCAAATAAAGTTTAGTGATCATAACATGCTATGAATGAAAAAGTTATAAAACACGAGAAGCTGTAGCGAGAAGAGATCTACTCCTTTAGCAAAAGCTCTTTCTAAGTTACTTTGCCAAGAAGAACTGTGATCATACCAACAACATAACACATCCAAGTACAGAAAGCACTTACGTTGCTTCACGACTCCGTGTTAAAGTTTTGACATGATACGCACGCAAGTTACGAGCACCCGAGCAAGATTGGTGTTTGATAAAAGAAAATTTGACGACTTATTTCGATGATATCAGGATTACGCTGGCTAATAAACAAGTTTAAGAAATTTCACAGAGTAGGGTGGTATTTCAGAAAATAATACACCCAGTGCTTTAATTTTATCATAATAAGCTCGAATCAACAATTTTAATATGTTTCACTTATTATAACTTGTGGGATCCAAGGACCAGTTAATAGAATGCAAATTATCGCAAAATGAGACAAATTGTCCCAAGCACGTTTAACAAAACAATAACTACTGTGGTTGGTTAAGTGAATTTTCAATAGCCAATCACATTCTTGATTTGCGTTTAATTTATAAGGTCCATAAACCGGATGTTACCAGCCTATAAGTAATTTAACACCATGAGGCTATTAGGTGCAGCAGAAAACATCATTCACTTTATCTGGTAGTAATTTTATTCTATTGTAATCGTAATAGAGTGGTGTAAATATTTTGATGTACAATAAAATAAATGCTATCTATCTACAACTCCATAAAATATCTCATAACATTATGCACCATATTTTTTTTTCCCTACTACAAACCACGCAATATATCTGGCACTTGATGAAATCAGTATCAACCCAAATTGAGTGCGAAAATTTCGAGCAAAAATAAAGTTTTCGTGTCGCCAAACGACCAATGTTTATTTTGGCACACTCAATTGTTAAATTTTTTGTTTCTTCAACATTTTTAGGTAAAAAAGTTATTTACTTTAATTCGCAAGCGACCCCGCTTGTCCGTAATTACATCGGTCGCACTGGCCATTCCAGTAAAAATAAGTCCACAAAATAAATTAGGCAGAAAGATTTTTCTTTTAAATAGACATTGCTAATTACCGTCCTTTTGAGATGTAAATAACCTGTCATTTACATTTAGGGGACCAAAATAAGTACCTACTTATTTTGGTCATCGATGTTGTAATTAAAGTTTATGATTTTTATTGCGAGACGACGGCCGCTACGGGCAAATTAATTGGTATATTTTTCCACGTTTTTTTGTGGCGCTATTGAACGTAGTGAATTTATACAGTAAATTTGCTGCTACGTTGAGTTTTTTTAAAGTTTTTATAGCGAAGTCAGGGCTTTCGTCGTTGTAACATAAGTAAGTCTATGGATTTCAGGATTCACTTAACTATGCTTTGTTAAGGTCCGGTTCCAATACATGCACCAAACATTTGATCAATTGACAAACAACAAAAGCATAAGTTTAGTAGCTAGCAGAAAAGGTACCTGGGTTTTCACTAGGAAATAAAGGTTGAGAATCATGATATATTTCGGTTTAAGACAGTTTAATCTCAGTGTAACCGTATTTACAATTAATAATTACAAACACTGCGGTATAGGTAGGTCAAAGCCCACGATTGATATGCTAAATTATAACATCTATAATAACCTGTTAACCTACATTGTCTTTAACAACATAACGAAAACAGAATGTAACTTAATTTAAAAACGCAGCAGATTCAAATAACATCTGTAGTTGAGATCGTTATTAGAAATAGAAATATGAATAGCCCACCTATATTTCGTTTACGCCACATCTGTCTCTATCATATAACGACTTCCCATTTGAACCTCGTTCATTCAAACTAGCTGTCATAAAGCACTAAATCCCTTAACTTTGTCTGAACTCTGAAGTTCTGCGAACCTTTCGATCTTACTTAGATTACTTAGCTTTCGAGGTGATGGCTTAAGCTTTCTGCTGGATCACTTTTTACTCATTCATTTGATTTGAAAACCACTCCGACAGGAATAACAAAAGGTATTTTCCAACAAGAATGATGAAACCATACATGTAATTGAAACTGATAGGAAAGAGTGTCCGTGGAGTTTCTTGCACCTACTGACGCTTGCGAATGTGCAACTTAATTCATCTTTTTTACCCGACTGCCGAAGGAGGGTAATGTGTTTATCAGTCTTTGTATGTAAGTATGTATGTTTGTTCCTATGTGGCGTTCTAGAGAACAAACGCGTTGGCCGATTTTAATGATTCTTACGTCAATCGATTCGTCTTAACCCTGCGAGTGTCATAGGCTATATAAAAATTGGATAGGAAAAAATGGCGGCTTTTGGGCGCCATTTTGTAGGAGGAATAAAAATTTTTCTTCCGAACCCATCGTGTGCAGTATCAAAATAAAGGGTTTTAAGAGGTGATTTCAAAAATATATGACACTTCTATGTTTAAATGAACCTAATTTAAAAAAATTACTAAAACGTTGTAAATAAAAAAAACAAAAACCCGACGGCTTAAAAAGGGAACTAAAAAGAACTAAACAAGAAAAAAATTATGCTGTGCAGTCGGAGGATACATCTGGTTTTGGTCAGCTAGCTCGCGAATATGTATCCTCCGACTGCACAGCATTTCTTTTTTTTGGCGGCCAAGTACGAGTGAAACAATTTGCAATTTGAAGAAAAAAAAATAAAGTTCGTAACTGAATAGGCTACTGTTGATAAACGCATTCTGCTGCTACAGCCGCGCTTTTTTCGCCGCCCCATCCGGCACAATGATACTGAACCTGTTACCTCTCGAAATAGCGCACTTTGATTGTTTGTATATATTCTGGTGGTTTTGAGCCGGAACGAAAAACTAAAATTTGCTTAAACTTATTTTAATTATATGACATGGATTCCTCCTCGGATTTAGAATCCGAAATGGACGCAAATATTACAACAACTCTGCCTGAAATTGCCCAGAAGCTCTTGTTTGCTACCAGACAAATGCTCAAAGTTGTACGATAAATCCTAAAAAAAGCTTCATGTTTCGGAGAAGTACAAATAACATTAAGTCCTTTTAAGAAGATGTTCTTTTAGTTTATTTTCAAGAATTATCCAGAATTCTAGCATCAACAACCTTATGGAGTCGATTATAAGATTATTTGTTCTAATACATCACTAAGTTGACATTTCAAGTTATGCAAAACTGAAGACATTATTGAGACGTAAATCAGAGGGATATCTAAAGAAGAAATCGAATACATTGAATACCACTCCGTCATTGAATACATCAGTTCCGTGTTGTTTCCCATAGGAACTAAGTATTACCGTATCAAATAACTTTGGTAAAAAGACTATAGTACTCATCGATAGAGAAGTTTACCATTATTAATCGGAATCGTAATCGATACTTCCAGAGGCTCCCTTTTCCGAAATTATACAAACATTGACCTTCTGATAATGTTAGTTTAAAACGATAGATATAATTATTAATCTTGTGTCTACCTTAAAGTTGGAGTGCCCCAAGTGCCCATACACCAGCACCATTGAAAGTTTATTGAACGCCATTTGTGCCACTATAATCGTGGGCACGTGAGCCTAAACTGTAAAAGGGTTAAACCATGTAAGTAGTGAGTACTGTTGTACGATAGTACTTAATACTTTCATAGTTCCTATAGAATATATTCTCGAAAAGAAGATGAACCTTAAAATTTCCGTAACAAAAGTTTTCTATAACTGCCAAAATCCAATTGAATTTTTTCGCCACCAAGCTTTTTGTTACCAACAACTCGCTTCGTTACCAACTTTCTTCCAAATAAAAACACTGAGGATCTCCAATGGTTTCTATTTCAATACAATGTTAGCTTTAGTCGGGACTGCACTGAGCTTCATTTCCGAAGGTAATATCTAGACTAGCAAAAGTTGCTTCGACTTTTTAGCAAGCGTTGCGAGGAAAACTTTGTGTGTTTATTTGGATTGCATCCTGAAACGTATTGCTTTTTCTTTATTTCTGTAGGGATTATCGCTGTGTCGGTGTCGGATGAGTTCGTGTTTTCAGTCTTATGAATTGTTTTTACTTCGGTACCTTCGGAACTTGTTAATGTGTATATTCTTGGCGGTGACTTTGTTTGGTTATGCAAGCTAATTTATTCAATAAGAGTATAATTCTTCCAACTTGACTTGTTCCTTGACTTGAAAATAATAACGATGATTACTGCTGCGACAAATAACTAAACATACAGTATATATCAGGGAAAAAAAACTGTTCAACAATTCACTTTCCATCCAATAAAGAAACCAGCACGTACCTTATAGATATTCATAGCTGTTAGACTTTGAAGAACAATTTCCAGTTCGGTCGTTGCCGAAACATTTTTCTATCTAACATAAAATTTAAAAATGGAAAACAACGACGTGGCCTTCCTCGGCCATATGTCAACCTGAAAGCGCCGTTTTTCAATAGTATCGCAACGGAGCCGATCGGTTCATTGACAAGATTAATTTATCGTGTAACAACTGGCGCACACAGTCATGTTTTAAAATGACCAGCTTTTTGGTCGAGGAGAAATTTTGGTCAAGGTTTTTTGAAGTTTGCTGTTTGTTAATTTGCTTGGAAGGGTAGCGTGATTAGATTGGCAGAAGAGGTTCTGGATTATTTCGTTTGTGTTGAAAAATATGATCTATTCTGCAAGAACTTTGACCCTGATTAGTACTTAAGGGCCTACATACCCTTTAGTGCCGTAAAACGGTAACTTTCTAAAGCTTACTCCTTAGTAACGGCTAGGTTAAATGGTTTAAAAAAAAAAGACGTGTGGCACTCGGGGACTGCCGCGGTAAATCTATTGCATAGCATTTTTTATCGCGAATTGTATAGACTTGCAAAACCACAATTTTTTAATTTTATCATACTCCTAAAAAATTATTTATAATAAAATAAATCATTTTCTTTAAAAACAAAACAAAAATATAAAGTGTGTCTTATTCACATTGAAATAAGGTCGCTTTTCTTTGATAAGCAAAAGTGACCCTTATTCTCATACGACCAACAAAAATTTTAAATCCCTCATATCTCAGAAACGGTTGGAGTTAGTGCAAAATCCCCCTGCCCCGTGCTACTTCATCCAGGAGAACAAGATAGGATTAACCTCCCCCCCCTTAAACGTTTACCTCCCCACGCAAAAAAATTTTTCATTCTAAAAATACCAACACGGAAATCTAAAACAAGTGCAACAAACCTATCCCCCCCCCGCCCCTTTGCCCCTCACCGCTCACATTCCTCAGAATTCAAAAACCTTATAAAAAGTCAAAGTATCACCGCTGTGCCGGTCGGAGTGGGGGGTGTTAGGTTATTTTAGTTACGGAGTTTCTGGATTCGGTCTCCACGCTCAAGGCCCGCGATAGAAGCTATGCAATAGCTTAAAAATTATTGATTCATATACATAATTTTGAACTCAAGGTCTTTTCGTGTAACTAATACTTTTGCTTTAAAAATAAATTAACAACACGATATTTTTCCGCAACTTTTGGAAACTCCTCCAAAACGACTTGAATGTTTAAAAATATTTTAACACAGAAAAATTGATGGCTGCAATTTCTTCATAACTAACAAAGCACATAGTTTAGTTTAGTTTCGACGGGCTGTTTCCGCAACTCCACGACCAAGCGCGTATTTTGCGTACGGGTGGGATTCAGTCACATCATTCGATCCACCCCAGCTCCTCGAGGAAGGCCAGCAGCGCCCTGGTGCTGCCGACGATCTCCTGCAGGGTACCTGGGTTGCCGAAGTATTTGGCCCTGTAGCCAGCGATTACAGGGCAGCTTAGGAGTAGGTGTGCTGCCGTCTCTTCCTCCACCATGCAAGCTCTGCAGAGTGGGCTGTCCGTGATACCTAAGACAAAGAGGTGCTTATTAAAGGTCCCATTTCCAGTGGTTACGGCTGTGACAGCTCGCAACTGTGGCTTAGTTAGTCGTACGACCTTTTTCGTGAAACGGCCATCAATGAGGGGTAGTGCCTCCTTGGCCTGCCTACATTCGCTATGATCCATCCATAGCTTGCTGTGTTGATCCCGGGTGTGTTTTCTTACCAGACCGCGTAGGTACCCGAAAGGTAAAGGCACTATGGGATCCGGGCCCACCGGTGCCATATTTGAGCCTCTACGGGCGAGCTCATCCGCAGCGTCGTTCCCTCGGGAGTCGCTGTGTCCCTTGATCCATTGAATGGTTACTTTATTGTGCATACCGACCTGGTTCAGGCGCCGATGACACTCGTAAATCAGCCCTGAGTTGACTGTGTGGCTGTTTAGTGCTTGCAGGACGGCCATGCTGTCCGAAAGTATACGTATAGGGAAGTCCTTTACCTCCCTCGTCAGGACCGCAGAGGCCGCCATGGAGATGCCCAAGCATTCGGCCTGGAACACCGTGTTGTGGATCCCCAGTGGTGTGGCTAAACTGATATTTAGGTCCTCCGAGAAGACTCCTGCACCCGTGCCTGTACCTGTTTTGGATCCGTCCGTGAAGATCCGCAGTTCATCGGGGCGTAACCCCTCGCAGCGGTTATCGTCGTGTAACTGGATTCTGTATTTTTTATCAAAAATGACTTTCTTGGGTATGCGGTCATTAATGGCTCTAGTCAGTGGGATTTCGCGGTGGAGACCCTCTAGTAGAGCGGTGTGTTGAGTCTCTCGCTTACCCCAGAGACCAAGTGCCTTTAGACGTGCCATCGTCGCTTCCTGCTGTATAAACAGATGCAGAGGGGAGAGCCCCAGCATAGCCTCGAGCGCTGCGGTCGGCGTAGTCCTCATGCAGCCCGTTGTCGCCATGCAGGCCTCTCTGCATACGCTGTAGCTTGTTCACGGCTGTAGTTAGTTTAGTGCGAGGCCACCAAACCACGGCCCCATAGGTGATCATGGGCCGAATCACGGCACTGTACAGCCAGAGTATTATCTTAGGGGATAGGCCCCACTTCTTACCTATCATTTTCCTGCATTGCCAGAAGGTGATGCAGGCTCTGTCTAACTTATTGTCTAAATGGCTGCTCCAGTTCAACTTACTGTCAAGAATGACTCCCAAATACTTGACCTCGTTGGAAAGCTGGAGCTCTGTATCGAACAGCTTAGGCAGGTGGTAGGGGCCTAGTGCCCTTTTCTGGGTGAACATGACCAATTCAGTTTTAGTGGGGTATACTGATAGTTCATACTCCCTGCACCATCGCTCCACTATACGTAGTGCTTGCTGAGTAAGGTTGCAAATTGTACCAGTCACCTTCCCAGGTACTAGGATTGCGAGGTCGTCTGCATAACCTATTGTGTAGTAACGGTGTTCGTTTAGTCTGGTGATGAGATCGTTTATTACCAGATTCCAAAGAAGGGGAGAGAGCACCCCTCCTTGTGGGCAGCCCCTGGCTATCAAGGCCTGCCGCTGCTCTCCTTCTAGACGAACCGCTCGTTTGCTGAGCATATTAGAAATCCAGTCAATCAGCACCTGCTCTACGCCATGTTTGTAAAGGGCAGCACCGATGCTGGAGAAATTTGTCTTGTCAAAGGCCCCTTCGATGTCTATGAATGTGCCCAGGCAGGTACCTTTCTTATGAATTGCTTCCTCTATTTGGCTTACCACCAAGTGAAGAGCGGATTCAGTAGACTTACCCGAGCTATAGGCGTGTTGGTTACCATGTAAAGGTAGTCTTGTTAGAGCGCCGTCCCTGAGCTCCCTTTCACACAGTCTTTCCATGGTCTTTAGCAAGAACGAGGTCAGGCTGATGGGTCTGTAGGACTTTGTGTTTGTATAATCACTCTTACCTGGCTTTGGGATAAATATTGCATTCACTTCCCTCCATCCTATGGGGACGAGTCTAAAGACCAGGCACGCTCTCAGTAGTGGCACCAGTCTTTCTGCTACAGGCATACCTCCCCATTGTAGTAGCGCAGGGAACACCCCGTCTGGACCGGGCGCCTTGTAAGGATGGAAGCTTTGGACGGCCCATTGGATTTTCTCCAATGTGATCATCCCTCTTGCATAGTGCCAATTCTCGCTTGTTGGTGGTTGGAAAGTATCTTGCCAGTCGGTTACCTGTACGAAGACGCTCCCTGGGAAGTGTGTTTCTACTAGGACGCGTCTTGTTTCTTCAGGCGACGTGGTGAGTGTGTTATCAGGTTTACGGAGTGTTGCTGGCTCAGGTGTACTCTGTTGTGCCAGTATTTTCCTTACCCTGTTTGCTTGTTGGCAAGATTCAATGTTCCCGCAGTACTTACGCCATCCCGTGGTACGCCTGAATCTAATGCATTTTTTGTAGCTGGATTTGGCTGCGTAATAGGCGTCCCAGTCCTCATCCGCGCATGTGTTCATGGCTCTATTCAGGGCCTTTCTTACCTTACCGCGCATGCGTTCCAGATCTTTACCCCACCAGGGTTGTTTGCCCGGTGTTTTGCGTGGGGTAGTTTCTGGGCAGGCGGTGTGGTAGCTGCATATCATAGATTCTGTAAGTTGGTTTACCTGCGTATCTATCTGCGTCGTGTTCACATAAGCCAGCTCCTCGCATATGGGCGGAAGCTTGGAGGCGAGGGTGCGTGTGTAGACAGCTTTGTCTGTGTTGCGCGGGTTACGCCTAGGTTTGACATCGCCAACGCTTTCAACTCCGTGCCCCACTCGACCATATTGGAGGCACTCCGGTACCACGGAGTGCCCCAATATCTGCGGGCGATCCTGGCCAGCTACCTGGAGGACCGTGAGGTCTTCTTCGTGGACAAAACGGCCAGGATCAGACGCTACGGCGCGGAGTCCGGTGTTCCACAGGGGTCGGTGCTAGGGCCCCCCTTGTGGAACATCGGATTCGATTGGCTCCTGCGGGGCACCCTCCTCACGGGCACGAGTGTCATCTGCTATGCGGATGACACTCTCCTCACTGCCCGGGGGAGGGAATTTGGAGAGGCGGCCTGTCTGGCCTCTGCTGGCGGATCCTTAGTGGCAGGTAGGATCCGCCAGCTTGGATTGAGGGTGGCGCTGAACAAGACCGAGGCCGTGTTCTTTCACGGGCCTCGGCAGCGCTGCCCTCCTGCCGCCCACATTGTCGTGGAGGGCGTCCGAATTGAGGTGAAGGCCCAGATGAAATATCTGTGCCTAGTGCTGGACAGCAGGTGGCGCTTCGGCCCACACTTCACCGGGCTGTCGACGCGCCTGTTGAAAGCCGCGGACCCCCTCTCATGGCTCATGCCGAACCTGGGGGGGCCCAGTGCACGGTGCCGGCGATTGTATGCCGGCATCCTGCGGAGCATGGGCCTCTACGGGGCACCCATCTGGGCAGACTCCCTCCACAGGAGGGAGAATGCAACCGCCATCCGCAGGCCCCAAAGGGCCATTGCACAGCGGGTGGCGAGGGCCTACCGCTCGGTGGGCCTTTCGGCGGCGTGCGCTCTGGCCGGCACCCCTCCCTGGGAGTTGGAGGCATACCCATGCCTCGCCAGAGTGTACGAGTGGGCGGCAAGGCGGAAGGCGCTTGGAGAGCGCCCCGCCAAGGAAGAGTGGGAGGCCGTGCGGCGGGATGCGAGGGACGCTATCGTCGTCCATTGGACGGAGGACCTCGCCTCCGCCGCCTTTGGCCGCCGGACGCTGGATGCGCTCGGTCCAGTCCTGCAGGGCTGGCTCGAGCGCCCACATGGTTTCCTCTCGTTCCGTCTAGTGCAGGTGTTGTCCGGACATGGTTGTTTCGGAACGCACCTGCACCGGATCCGGAGGGAGGAAACCCCAGCGTGCCACGACTGCGGTGCGGCAGAGGACACGGCGCAGCACACCCTCGAGGTGTGCCCAGCCTGGGCAGAGCTGCGCCGTGCCCTGAATAGTGTTATCGGGCAGGACCTCTCACTTCCCGGCGTGGTCAACTCCATGCTGGGGAGTGAGGAGGCCTGGGCGGCGGTTGCCTCCTTTTGCGAGGTCGTGATGTCGCAAAAGGAGGCGGCGGAGCGTGTGCGGGAGGACGATCCTCTCGCGGAGAAGGGGTGGGAGAGGGCGATCGTCATCTCCCACCTCCTGGTGATGACTAGCGGGCGACAGGCGCGGGGGCGCCTCTCGCTCGCATTGCACGAGTCACCACCCTCGTTGGGCGGGAACGGCCGAGCACTCGCTGTCGTTCCCGGGCCCCTCCACTGAGGGAGGGGCGTGAAGGGCCTGCCCTAAAAGGCGGGCGGTCGTCGGCGGAGGACTGGACGTAAAGGCTGTGCCAGTTTCCCAGTCTTCCTCCATTCAGACGATGCGGGAGTGCCGCTGGGTTATTTTAGTGGGTATACCGGGCTTGCTTGCCCGGGGAGTCCCACATAGCCCCCCATTCCCTCAATGGGTGGGTATGCGTAATGCATTTTTTCCCAGTGTGAACAAAAAAAAAAAGGTGGTGTTGGCGCAACGCAGACCTGTATGTCGTAGCGGATCCATCTGTGGTCCGAGCAGGAGGCCTCCCTGGAGACCTGCCACCCAGAGATGCTTTCCGCTGCGCCTTCTGTCGCCAAAGTTAGGTCTATAATCGTCCGACTGCGTCTTGTTACAAACGTCGGTTCCGTGCCTGTGTTTAGTAGGGAAAGGTTAGTTGTGAACAAGTATTCTACTAAACTTACCCCTTTCATTCTGTGTGTCCATTCCCCACAGCGGGTGATGTGCATTCGCGTCGATCCCGATGATGACCTCCTCACCTCTGGCTTCGCAGTGCGTTACGAGGCGGACCAGGTCATGCGGGGGTGGAGCCTCCGCCTCAGGCATATAAACCGAGGCGAAAATACACGACATCATCGTGGCACCACGCTGTATGGTCAGCCTAGCTGCAGAGATATCTCTGCAACAGAAATCAGTTAAAAGCTGTGCTCTAATGTTACCTGTGACATATATACAAGATCTAGGGTGATCATGGGTTGAGGTAACAAGGATCTTACCGCCTAAACCGGACAGTCCTCGTATTTGGCCGCCCCTAATCCACGGCTCCTGGATCAGGGCAATGGCCGTGTGTTGAATCTCCAACCACTTGCGTAACTGAGCCGTCGCTGTCTGACTGTGGTGGAGGTTCGCCTGTACAGCTTTACAGGCCAACGAAGGGTTTGCCATCGCAGATGGGGCCCTCCTCGACTTCTTCTAGCTGCAAACCGGCGAAAGCGTCGCCCACCTCGTCATCCTCCATCGTTCCAGAAGCCGGCGACAGTATGCTGTCGTCCAGCTCCTTGCCCGACGGAGGGACGGTGACCGTGATGGCGGTGATAGTGGGGTCGACCGGTTCTGCAGCTATGACTGAGGCCGTTATCGCTTCCGGGTTGTTGAAAGGGGGATTATTCTCCCCTGCATCGACGAGCTGCCTCGCTACCGGGTCCCATCCCCGAGGAACACACCCGAAACGGCCGATCGTTCCTTGGAATTTGATGTACACCGAGCCCAGACCGAATGACAGTCTGCGCTCGGCGCCCATCAAGGCCGGGATGTGGTCCTCGGGAACCCCCAGCACCACGAACCAGCCCGCCTTCTGCCTCTCAGAACGCAGGAGCACCCACTTCTTTATGTCGACAAAGGGGTTCTAGTACCATAAGGTTCTACCCACCATGGTCACGTCCTTATAAACCCCTCTGTCGTCTGGGATCGCGATTCCGCACCGCACCAGCTTCTTAAGCTCAGCCTGACTCTTGACGACTAGCTGGGTGCTAGCCGAGAGAGTCATGGTGGCGACCGTCCTCTTGAGCCAAGCTAAGGTGTAATCATCGCTACACCAAAGCTTGAGCGCCCCATTGCCGAACTTTGGCCTGGCGACGAAAGACGGTATCTGCAGCTCTGAAGTCTCCCTCGCGGGGGACCAAGCCTCTTCGATGATCAGCCTCTGGATCTCGTCATGGACCTGGTTTGACACCTCTAGTCTGATCATCCCTGTGCTGGCACAGGTTACCGCGACGCACAGGTGGGCGCTAGCAACTCGAGCATAGCTCGTCGCATCAGTCCGCCCAGACTGATCAAGCCGCAGCCGCTTATGCTCCCCACGAGGCGACATGGTCTCGTTGAGAGCCCGCTTGGCCACGGCCTAACCCCTCCGGGCGTCCTGCTGCGACGCGCCAGCCGTCTGCGCTGGTCCTCCTGCCGCTGAATGGCTGCCTTCGGCCGCAGTCTGCGGCCGCTTCCCTTTCGAGAAGTTCAGGTTGCCAGTCTTAGCAGCCTGCCCTAACTGGGAGACTTTGCCCTTACCCCTTCTTTGTTGCTGACGTCTCTCTTTCCGCGTCAGACCATCCACTTTGATACCCTGGGCTTTGGGGATTGTAGGTACCAACAAGTTTGGGCAAGGGTCTTGGGTTTATTTTTTCCTTTTCTTGCCCTTACCCTTGCCCTTATGGGTTTGCACCCGCCAGGATTCGGCCGCCGCCCCCGTTTGACTGGTGGCGGTTGCCCCACTTGTCTGCGAAGTGGTAGTACAGGAGGGATGAGGAAGAGGGTGTTTGGAAAGGTTGGAGCCGGCAGAGGGATGAGTCATCTCCGGCCCCTTACCTTTCGCCAAGGGAGTGTAAGGATCAGTGCTGGTCCCGCGCAGCCCTGAGCCTTTATACCGATTATGTGGGGACTGATTGGTCTTAGCTGCGGTTCTCGCCACAGCCGGACCGGTGCCCGCACTGGAGCCCGCGGTGTTAGCCGCAGGTCCAAGGGCAAGCGGAGTGCTAGGTGCACCCCGCTTATTGGCGCTACCCGTGCTGGGGCCCGCGGCGTTTGCCGGTTTCCCAAGGGACTGCGCCTTTGTCCAGACTTCGGTTTTCACCGTAGTCGAAGTGGTGCCCGCGCTGGATCCCACGGTATGAACCGCAGATCCAGGGGCAAGCGGAGTGCTAGATGCACCTCGCTTTGGAGTATCGTCAGTTTTCGCCGACTTCACCCCCGAAGTATTCAAGGCAGTGACAAAATCCATTGAATATCGTACAAAAATTCAACTCTCCGGCTCCCACCCTCCATCGAGCCCGCAACTGAGAACGTCCAACCACTTAAGGTGGGCCGTTAGGATTACCATTGAGATATAGGTGCGCAGGGCTGGCTTACAGTGCGACATCAGGTGCTCGTTTGGGCTGGCTTGAACAGAACAGCCCTCCCTTACACCGTCAGCGTGACCTTCACCACCACATCAGCCGTCCAGAGACGACATCAGTGGACCCCACGCACATCGCTTATACTCTCAGAAGGAGAGCTCAGCCGATTGATCGTGGTAAGCTACTCCCACGACCTCCCGTGTCGGAAGAAATCCGGGCCAAAGTGATGTGTTGTGTGCAACCTGCTCCACTCAATCACCAGGATCCCTTCATCCCTCCATACGGGTCCCCGCGCACGGCACAAACACGCAGGAGGTCATTGCTATCAATCATTGTTCTTGGTTAATGGTGGACACCCAGGGTCATGACCTCGCCACCCCAGTGATACGTCGCCCGGTGATTTCTGTTACGTCTATTTCATAAGGAATTAGACCAAAAACAGGGCAGCAACCACGTGAAGGATAATCACCGCACTTGCCTTAAGGATCTACACGACCGTTGCGCTCTCCCTCAAGACCACGCACCTTGCCGCCTCTGAAGGAGCCAGACAAGGTAGGACTGCATCGACAAAGCCAAGCCCGAAGAAGCCCGTCGCTGAAAGCTCAAAGCGTAAGTTTGTTAACACAGCCCAGCCCCTTAAATGCACATGTAAATCAAATAATATTTTGCAAACAAAACTGTTCAAAAGGAGGTTCAATATTGACATTTTGGCATCGAGCAGGCGCACGGCCATTACTGCGTTAACATTGGTCCGTATATAGCGCCTTATAATGGACAAAGAACAGTTCTGAGCTTTTATTTCATGGTCTAAAAATAAATCAATGGCAAGAAACATAAAGCCATAATAAGTTCTACTTAATTCTGAAAGTTTTTGAAGGGTTTTATTAGCTAGTTACGATGGCAAGTTTCGTTAGCTCTACAACAAAATACTTTGCTAGCCTTCCATTTTGTTTAATAGTAGGTGCAAAATAATTCCCCAAATTGAATACCTAAAACATCTACGACATAAAGATGATAAATAATCCTATAACGAGCCTTTATTATATCCTATGATACTTTTACTTCAAAACGACGGTGAAACGAGTGAAATCAGGGATGAAAGGAAAAAATACGTTTATTTCTCAAAATGGATGGGTTTCGTTACTGTGATTTACAATATCTGTTTTTCTCGAAATGTATTCTGCCATAGTTCATGAGTTATCTGGTACGAAATGTCTTTGATCTTATTAATGTTTTTGAAATCAAATGAGGTTGATAGTCTCGCTATAACTTTATAACGTTTTTAGAAAATAGGTAAAGAAAATATATATTAGGTGGTACGTAGTTCACCGCGAGGCGTGGTTGAATAATCAACATCTGAACGTCTATGCGGACTGCATCTTCGTCATCATTAAATCAGCCGGAATACGTCCACTGCTAGACAAAGGCCTCCATCAAGCGTCTCGCATCCCGCATCTTTAACCAGGTCATCGGTCTACCAAAAGATCATCCAAAACTTGGTCTTTCGGTAGGTACGTGGTTTCCGCTCTATATATTTTCGGTCCCATCGACCACCCGTTCTGCGAGCCCACAGCCACTTTATTGTATTTCTTCTGGCAATGTCAGTAACGTTGGTCCTCCAGCGTACTGGACTTACAGAATAATAATTCAGTGAGAATTAGGATTACGGAGTAGGTGTTACCTATCAATATTTTTCCATTGCTACGGAAAAGTATCATAATAAGAACCTCAACCCTTATATTTTGCTAAGGGTGTTTACGGTAATTTTCCACAAAAAGATCGTTACTTTGTAGGTATAAGGAAATATTCCTCACCTTTCGTTCCCATGACGACATTCAATGAAAGGAGACCACTTTTCCGCGTATTCTTTGTGAATTTTGTATATACTTTGGGTACAAAATACATAACTACTTTAGGTCTTGTCTTTAATAGGTTGGTAAATTATTATTTAGTCTATAACTATTTATTTTATTTGAATTAAATGGAAACTATTGAAATGTACACCAGTTACCTATTATTTATTTCATGTATGTGCAAATCTATATATTTAATACCTTTAAATGAGCAATTCTTGTACATATGTATATATATATATAATCCGAATCTCGGAAACGGCTCTAACGATTTTCATGAAATTTAGTATGCAGTGGGTTTCGGGGGCGATAATCCGATCTATCTAGGTTTCATTTTTACCATCGCCCGAGCAGAGCTTGGTCGTCCAGGTGGTATGTGTTTAATAAAAAAGTGTTATTTACAATTGCCCTATACGTATATAGTTATACTTGTCAAATTTTGCAAACAAACGGCTAAGGAAAACAATCCTTACTGCATGAATTCAAAACTTTTCCTCAAAAACGTTTTAAAGAACTCTCAATTCGACATTGAAAATAGCACCTTAGAAACTCGTTTTAGAGTCTACTTTGCTATTTCAAGTGAAAATAAGGCTTGCAGCCTGTTTGCTGGATCGTCACGTGCGTCCAGGAGTTTCGCACTTGACATCAGCCATGCTAGAAGATAAACCATGGACACGAGCCGGGGTCACATGGACACAAATTGAATTTTTAACCGTCACTTCAGTCTGGGTAGGTACTGGATAACTTTTTAATAAAGCTGTGTTCAGATGTTCTTGAAGCAGAATTGAGTAGAAAAGAAAATAAGTTGCCACTTAATTTTTATCTGACTTGTACGTTCCACGAAAATGAGACTTGTCACACCACGTGTTTTGATTTGCGCAGTAGACGATTTATAGATCTCTTTAGCAGTATGTGGTCTGAGTGCGGGAAGGGACCTGGCGTCATCGGGGCGGCGAACAGAGCGCGGAAGGCGCGGTCAAGTCTCATCTTTCGTTGCACGTACTGTACGTACGGGTATAAATATTGATACGTCTACTGGGTTGTAGATCTCAGTTAGTCACAGGCAGTTGCTATCTTAATAATATTGTAAACGTAAAAGACTGTGAGTCTAGATGGATGGTTGGATGTTTGTTATTCTTTAACTCAAAAACTACTGAACTGATTTTTATGAAACTTTACAGAAATATAACTTATCCATCAGAATAACACAAAGGCTACAATTGATAAAGATATTGGGTGAAGTACTAATAATAAGCGGGCGGAGCCGCGGACTGCAGCTAGTATGTAATAAACTGGTAATCAGCTACGCCAGGTTAGACTAAAAGCCGACCCAACGTAAATGGGAAAAAGCTAAGGCAATTAATTGACATTCTATACCATCAATTGACGAAAATAAAGTACTGTCATGATTGGGTTGAAATCATGGTTCCTTCCATATCGATTAAATACTGTTTTATGTTCATTGATAGTATTTTCTATAATCTACCTCTAACTCAATAAGCCCGGTTATAAGCCATTGCTAATCTACTGCAAACAATGAGAAGCTGTATTAATATTTCCATCATCTTATGTAAATTAAATTAATCGTCTTGTCAATATTGGGACCTACAAGGGGTCAACATCATTTGGTCGTATTGGCTAAGGTGTATTACAGAAACTTAATAGTTACCCACGGAAGGTACAGATTCCGAATGATTGGGTGAAATTTCAATACAAATAAGTCTTAAAATTTAAACCTGTTGACCATCTTAAAAAATAAATAATGGGTTATTTAAAACTGATGTTCATAATAATAATAATGTCAATGTTTTACTCATAAAAAACTCGTTCAGAAAAAGACAAAAAACTGGCCAAATGCGAGTCGCACTCCCGCACGAAGGGTTCCGTGCCATTGTCGCAAAAACGGCAAAAAAAAACACGTTTGTTGTATGGGGGCCCCACTCTAATATTTATTTTATTCTGTTTTTGTATTTGTTGTTATAGCGGCAACAGATTTTTTATATTTTCAACTATCTAGCTAGGTACTGGATAACTTTTTAATAAAGCTGTGTTCAGATGTTCTTGAAGCAGAATTGAGTAGAAAAGAAAATAAGTTGCCACTTAATTTTTATCTGACTTGTACGTTCCACGAAAATGAGACTTGTCACACCACGTGTTTTGATTTGCGCAGTAGACGATTTATAGATCTCTTTAGCAGTATGTGGTCTGAGTGCGGGAAGGGACCTGGCGTCATCGGGGCGGCGAACAGAGCGCGGAAGGCGCGGTCAAGTCTCATCTTTCGTTGCACGTACTGTACGTACGGGTATAAATATTGATACGTCTACTGGGTTGTAGATCTCAGTTAGTCACAGGCAGTTGCTATCTTAATAATATTGTAAACGTAAAAGACTGTGAGTCTAGATGGATGGTTGGATGTTTGTTATTCTTTAACTCAAAAACTACTGAACTGATTTTTATGAAACTTTACAGAAATATAACTTATCCATCAGAATAACACAAAGGCTACAATTGATAAAGATATTGGGTGAAGTACTAATAATAAGCGGGCGGAGCCGCGGACTGCAGCTAGTATGTAATAAACTGGTAATCAGCTACGCCAGGTTAGACTAAAAGCCGACCCAACGTAAATGGGAAAAAGCTAAGGCAATTAATTGACATTCTATACCATCAATTGACGAAAATAAAGTACTGTCATGATTGGGTTGAAATCATGGTTCCTTCCATATCGATTAAATACTGTTTTATGTTCATTGATAGTATTTTCTATAATCTACCTCTAACTCAATAAGCCCGGTTATAAGCCATTGCTAATCTACTGCAAACAATGAGAAGCTGTATTAATATTTCCATCATCTTATGTAAATTAAATTAATCGTCTTGTCAATATTGGGACCTACAAGGGGTCAACATCATTTGGTCGTATTGGCTAAGGTGTATTACAGAAACTTAATAGTTACCCACGGAAGGTACAGATTCCGAATGATTGGGTGAAATTTCAATACAAATAAGTCTTAAAATTTAAACCTGTTGACCATCTTAAAAAATAAATAATGGGTTATTTAAAACTGATGTTCATAATAATAATAATGTCAATGTTTTACTCATAAAAAACTCGTTCAGAAAAAGACAAAAAACTGGCCAAATGCGAGTCGCACTCCCGCACGAAGGGTTCCGTGCCATTGTCGCAAAAACGGCAAAAAAAAACACGTTTGTTGTATGGGGGCCCCACTCTAATATTTATTTTATTCTGTTTTTGTATTTGTTGTTATAGCGGCAACAGATTTTTTATATTTTCAACTATCTAGCTATCACGGATCATCAGATACAGCCAGGTGACAGACGGACATACGGACAGATGAACCGCGGCGTCTTAGTAATAGGGTCCCGTTTTTTCCCTATGGTTACGGAACCCTAAAAATTACGTCACACCATAAATTTAGTGTTCAGTGGTGGCACCTAGTACCCGGGTCGTGAATTCGTACCTATTCAGGCACTTTAGTTTTTTTTTTCATTTAATTCATTGATATCGTTTTTAACAAAAGGTGGAATACATTTTTGTGAAATCAACATGTCCAAAAACCAAAAAATCAAACAGACCACGACAAATCCGCTTACGCGCTAGTCACCCCAGACACGTAGGTCACCACGCCGTAGCCCTGTGTCCCAGCAGTGTCAACATATATGCTTTAAATAATTACGTAGGTTACTATAAATCCTACTACCTACTCTTTGGGGTAAACACACTACCAACTCAAACACGAACTTTCTACGCAAATCCAGCTCCGAATCGATCCCCGTAGGATCACCCAACCGATAAAAATGTAGGGTGAAATTAAACAAAAAGTTTTCGGGCCGATATCCTACGTCGGAAGTAAAAGTTGGCCGATTGATCCTATCCATACAAATGGCCAAAGTATGCCCTAGTTGGACTGTGGCCTTTAGTTACATTTTATTCCTGTATGAAGGGATTTGCTAGCCGCGTTAATTTAAATTCTAGATGGTGGTGGATGTAGAAATATTCGGAAAACCTTAACACGTTTTAAACATCGTATAATTTTTCTGCAAACATTATTTTATTTCCAATATTATTTTATTGCCTTTGGTTGGATGGTTGGGGTTGTTTTGGTTTGTCTTCTATTTCTAACACGCAATTACAATGGCAGCTTCAGCCGTACGAGATAGAAGGTTTACGCTGTTAGTAATCCGCCAACTTAATTTTGAAAGCTTAATAATTATTGGTTTTAATTAATAACTTCAATACATATCACAAATCTGTAGAAAAGTCGTTTTTGTACATCGAAAATAGTTCCAGATTGGTTCAAACAGAGCCCATTACCAGCATTTTTGGATTTTTTGTCTGTTTATCTGTTAAGTTGTGCACGCATCACGTAAAATGTACGAAACCAATGTAGATAACTTTTTAAACATAAAAATTGGGCGTAACTTGATCACCTCTCACAGAGAGGAAGCCTGTGTACCAGCAGTGGGAACATTAAAAGGCTGATGATGATGATGATTTTTTTTGCTATTAATGTTAAAGGTGTCATGAACTCTGTCGGATTGTTGTCGGAAGAGGTACCTATCATATTCAGCAAAATAGTTTCCACCCCAATTTCACAAAGGACGTTACCACTTATAACAATAAGGGAACATAACAAAACACAATATTTTGTACATTCATAACTCCATCACTTGGAATGATAAACGATGGATCCCACTGATCCTTCCTACAAGCAACTGGTATCATTTGTTATAATAAATTGTAACACCGTTCTCGACTGCTGAATCTAATGTATTGTTATTAATGTTATTTTGAGTAACTGTTGTGGCCGGATAAGAGGGTAACGGACATGTTAAAGTTACGGTTTAAATTGTAAATCGAAATGTTCTGATAATCAATTTGGATTGCTGAAGAGAAAACTAAAAATTTGTAAGCAATCGTGATCAAGCGAATTGTTATATTATGACGTCTTTTAAATATTTTTTCACAAGACTCGGTTAACTATCCTTTTGCTGTGATGTTGCATTTGAAGGTAGGTACTTCTAAATAAAATACTTATACATGTGATATGGCTGATGCATAAGTTATATTACTGTATAGTTTTATCAAAATTTATTCAGTATTGTTTGCGAAACTTAAGTAGCGGTGAGCAGGGCACATTGCTTGCAGAACGGCTGGCCGATGGGACAGAAAATTTCTGTAGTAGCGACCGCGAACCTTTTGATGTTGAGTTGGATGGCCTTCCACTAGGTGGACCGATGACCTGGTGTGGATTGCAGGGATCCACTGGATACGAGACGGACGGGACTGGTCAATGTGGCAACGCTTGGGGGAGGCTTATGTTTGCATGAAAGATTAAAAAACATTCATGCATTCATTCTCGCAATCATCTGCGTTAATAATAATAGTAGGGAGGATAGTCCTCCTGGTCGTATTTTGTTCATAGTGCCCAATTTCAGTTAAGTCTAGTCATCAACAAAGGAGTTAGAACTATAGTTGCTGGATGTCACATGACTTCGAATTTTGGTTCTAGGACAGGAATTTTGGCTGGTTTCCTCACAATGTTTCCCTTCACCGTTTTGAGAGCAGTGGTGATGAAATAATTTACACACAGTAAAGCACCTGCCTGGGTTCGAACCCACGACCTACAATTTGTAAAACGCATCCGATACCACTGGGCTACCACTGCTCTCCAATATATAATAATGTCAATGTATAATACCTTTAAACGGGCAATTATCGAATATATATAATCTAAAAATCGGAAACGGCTCCAAAGATTTTCATGAAATTTAGTATGCCTTGGTTTCGGGGGCGATAAATCGATCTAGCTAGGTTTTATTTTTAGAAAACGTCGTTTCCTTTTTTTTAACTGAGCTCAATTCGGTCACCCAGGTACTATACTATTAAACGAGCAATATTTGTATGTGTCCATATTTATATTTGTAATCACGTTCTCGAAAACGGCTCTAACGATTTCGATTAAATTTGCAATATAGGGGATTTCGGGGGCGAAAAATCGGTCTAGGTAGATCTCATATCTGGAAAAATTGGTTTTAATTAAAAATAATGTTTTCTCCATTTCCACCCGAGCAGAACCCGGTCGACCAGGTACTATGTAATAATATCACAATATGTTGCGCAAGATATAATATTGCTTGGACATAATAAAATATATAGGCTAATAATTTTGTTCGAGAACCCTTTACGTCAAAGATTGGATTTCATCTTGATAATGTATGACCATAATATCACCAAGAAACCTTTATTATAACTGAACTTGCTTAAGTTGAACGTATTGAATCTTTGCGAATGTGGATGAAGTTTTTAGGTTGCTGTGATAGAATAAAGTCTACGAGATTTTGTAAATTCCATAAAAGGTTCTTTGAATTTGACGTAAATAGATCTTAGTTCTGATTAATTGGAAAAAAATAAAAACATGGATTCTACTAAGATTTATGAGACAGTTTGATGTGCTTAGCAAAATAAACTTACATAATCAATCATCAATCAAAAGTCGTTTTTGTACATCGAAACTATTTCCAAAAACAATTACTAGGGTGTTAAAGGATAACCAGCAGAATCATTAGCAGCATTTTTGGAATTATTGTTGCATCTCGTATAATTTACGAAACCAATTTAGATAACTTTTATACAAAAAAATTGTGTGTAACTTGAAGTAATAGTGGTTAAAGTATGAAATTGCAGTTTTATTGTAATAGGTACTTCGAATTGACATAGAACCTTCGTGGCTTGAGATTTTCGAGTGAAACTTTTTCAAATGGTACCTATGAAGTTCTTCTTTTAAACAAATTTCAATAATCGATTATCGACTTTAAGTTGTTTTTTTTATTCAGCTTAGACTAGAAAGATGGGTACTTCGAAAATTCCAGTGTTTTTTAATACGAGTGCCGACGCGGAACTAAGGCGGCAGAAGCAGCTCGCAATATGAATGTTGCATTTGGAAAGGGGATTGCTAATGAACGCACCGTGCGATTATGGTTTAAACGCTTTCGTGATGGAATCTTTGATTTGAAGAACGAACCACGTGGAAGACCGCCCACGCAGGTTAATAACAATGCATTGAAAGAGATGGTAGAAGCCGATCTGAGCCAACCTAACACATAAAAATGGGTGCCTCATGATTTGACTGATCTGCAGAAAGAAACGCTTGTTGAAACTTGTGTTGCCTTGTTGAATCGATACAGAAATGAAGGAATATTGTATTGAATTGTGACATGTGATCAAAAGTTGATTCTTTACGATAACCGTAAGCGGAAAATGCAATGGCTAACCCCAGGTTAAACGCTGCAACAGTGTCCTAAAGCAAAGCTTACCAATAAAAAGGTAATCGTAACTGTTTGGTGGTTTCAGCATGGTGTTATTCACTACAGCTTTCTCCGATCTGGTCAAGCAATATGTCTACTGTGCCGAACTCCGAACAGTGATAGCAAAACTAGCAGTGAAACAGCCCCGACTCATCAATCGATATTCACCATTATATCTCCTTGATAACGCGGGACCTCATATAGCACGAGAAACCGTTTTAACTCTACAAGAACTGCAATTAGAAACCATTCGTCACTTTCCGTATTTGCCAGACCTTGCTCCAACGAACTACCATGTTTTTCGTAATTTGGACAATTTTTTACGTGATAAATGATAAATGATTTTATTTCTGTAAGTTGGTTTATACAAACACTTTTACATGTCGAACATATTTTTTAAAACTAGATGAGGTCGGCGTTTCCTATCTGACTACTCTGAGAAGAAAGGCCGAAACAAACTCAGAGGTCACAGTCTCTTTTAAAGTCCAGACAAAATATTGGTTACATCATGTGAAGACCATATAGACTGATGTCTGAAATGGTCTTTTGAGGAAAGAACCAGCCAGATTGAGTGGACCTGTCCAGTCAGTGCACGCATTTGTCAATAACCGAGCAGCTCAACTCAGAATTTAAGGAGCTCAACGATTCGACGAACAATACCAAAGAAAGGACATTCGGGTAGGCCGCATAAACTACTCAAACTCCCAGACCATGATTAAAAACTAAGATAAATTTAAATAAAAATAAAAAAGAATGATCCACATAGTCTTCACACTCACAATAATTAATATAAAATAATATAATACTTTAAAAAGTAAATATTCTTGTCATTGCAAGAAAACCAAAAAAACAACAACAAAATTCACGGTGCAAAATATAATAAAAAAAACAAAATTAATTGGAGCAGCTCAATCCCAAGCCTTTTTGTCTTCAAGGTAATCTTTAGTTGTATAAAACGCTTTCTGGCACAACTTACGTTTAATAAAAGATTTGAATTTATTAAGACTTAGATGTTGTACGTGGCTTGGAAGCTTATTATAAAAGCGTACACATTGACATCTAAACGAGCTACCTATTTTCTTGAGCCTTGTTGTAGGTACTACAAATTTGTGTTTATTCCTAGTATTTATGTTATGGATATCACTGTATTTTTTAAACAATTTTATATTTTTATGGCCATATAAAAGATTTTCATAAATATACTGAGAAGGCACAGTCATTACATTAATCTCCTTAAATTTCTCTCTCAGAGAGTGTCTTGGGCTTAATTTATAAATTGACCGAACAGCTCTTTTCTGCAAAACAAAGATAGTCTGGATGTCGGCGGCATTTCCCCACAACAGAATACCGTACGACATTACACTATGAAAATAGCTAAAGTATACTAAACGGGCTGTCTCTATGTCAGTTAAATTACGAATTTTTCTAACAGCATATGCTGCGGAGCTTAGCTTCTTTGACAATTTATCTATATGTGGGCCCCACTGAAGCTTAGCATCCAAAGTTAAGCCTAAGAATACTGTGCTATTTTCAGGATTCAATTCTTCGCCCTTTATCAACACATCGGTTTTCACCTGCCTAACGTGAGGTAGGGTAAACTTAATGCATTTGGTTTTTTTTTCATTAAGAAGTAAATTATTAACATTGAACCAGTGAACTACTTTTGAGATCGCGCTATTTACATCGTCAGTAACCAGCTGCTGACGTTTAAGTTTAAACAAAAGTGAAGTATCATCCGCAAACAACACTATATCATGGTTATCCGTTATGAGGTAAGGCAAGTCATTAATATAAATAAGAAACAAGAAAGGACCAAGAATCGAGCCCTGTGGGACTCCCATTGTTACCATAGATCCAGGAGATCTTTTTCCATTAACGTCAACGGTCTGAATCCTATTACTCAAATATGAAGTAAGAAGATCCAGAGCGCTGTTCCGGATCCCGTAGTGGCGGAGTTTCCTGATTAGCGTTTCATGAAAAACACAATCAAATGCTTTGGACAAATCACAAAAGATTCCCAAGGCATCGCACTTATCTTCCCATGCATTATAAATATGTCCTAAAAGTTCAACACATCAGTAGTTGAACGACCCATTGTAAAACCGAACTGCTTGGTATGTAATAATTTATGTTTATTAAAAAATCTTTGCAATTGCTCTAAAATTAATTTCTCAAATATTTTGCTAAACGTAGGTAGTACTGAAATAGGTCTATAATTTGTAGGGTCTGATGTACTACCTGATTTAAACAAAGGTATTATTTTACTATTTTTCATAAGGTCGGGAAACTCCCCACAGTCAATACAATTATTAAAGATAATAGCTAAACTAGGTGCGACAATGTCAATAATAGACTTAGCAACTTCTACAGAATGACCCCACAGATCTGCAGTCTTTTTAACATTTAAAGTGTGAAAGGTTTTAATTATGTCTTTACAAGTAATATGTTCAAAAAGAAATTCCGAATCGCAAACGTTAACATTTTCTTTTAGCAAAGACTCAGCAACAGAAGGTGATGAGTTTAAGGATTTAGTCGTTGAAACAGGAATATCTGAAAAGAAATTTTCAAAGGCCACTGCGACTTGTGAGTCTGATTTTATGATGTTGCCATTAATAGACAGGCCGTAGTCAATATTTCGGTTACCAGATCTTCCCGCTTCACTATTAATAATATTCCAAGTCGTTTTAAAAACATTACTACTGTTTTTAATCTTTGAGCTCAAATAACGCGACTTGGCCAAACAACAAACTTTTTTAAATAATTTTGAATAATTTCTAACATATAAATTAAATTCAGCAGTGTTTACATAAGTCCTTTTACTGTACAGCTCATAAAGCCGTGTTCTACTTTTATGAATACCAATGGTAGCCCAATCACTGAATGATGCGTTACTATTAACGGAGATAGTCTTGGGAATAAAGGTCGAATTAAATTGTTTACAGTATATACAAAAAAAATCATCATATAGATGATTAGGATCAGCATCAATTGACAAAATTGGTAATTTATTAATGAGTTTAACTTTAAAAGCTGCCAAGCGACTTGCAGTTTTGGGGTTAACAGTGATATCCTTTTTAGCCACTTTGTTGCTTTGGTTTGGTATAGTAATCCTATGCCCGCAATGATCAGAATCTAGTAAATTTATAATTTCTTTGTGGACTGGTATAACATTAGTATAAATATTATCTAAACATGTAGCACTAGAAGGGGTTATTCTTGTGGGCTCCAAAAATAGGTTTACAAGATTGTAGGACTGAAACAGACTTATTATTTTACTACAAGAACCTGAGTTTTCTAATAAATTAACATTAAAATCACCACAAGTGATAATGGATTTATTCGAGTTACAAATCTTGTGTAACACTTCATCCATTACCTTTTCGAAGCAGTCATACAATCCTGAAGGGGGTCTGTATACGCTTAATACAATAAACTGCTCCAATTCTATACAAGCTATTTCAACTGTCCGCTCAACAGATAGGCTCACAATATCCTTACGGTCTTTAAATTTAAGCTGGTTACTTACTAAAATCAATGAGCCACCATGTATAGCATTAACTCTGCTGAATGAACTACCAACCTGGTGATTATCAAAATTGAACAATAACTGGTGGCCTTTAAGCCAATGTTCTGTTATACAAAGAATATCAATACTGTTAAAGTTCATAAATAATTCTACTTCTAAATCTTTGTTCATAAATCCTTGAATATTTTGATGCACCAGTTTAATACTATTTACCGAATTTAAACTTTTATTTGATTTTACTTTGCAATTTTTATGCTGTATGCTTTTGCAAGAGATTGTCCCTATTGTCCTAATTTCTAATTTAAATTACTATAAATATCAATTTCTGATACCAAATTATTGGCTGAATTAAATAACATTCCTTGGCATTGCTCAATACAAGCAAGTTGTTTAGCCAAATTCTTGGCTGTAGTAGAAAAATAATATGATAGCGACACAGCTATCTGTCTTTTATAATACTTTGAAAGAAAGTACCTATCCATGAAAAATTTATCTTTTGTCAAATAAAAGTGATTACCAACATAATTGTTAGTGTCAATTAAATGGAATAAATTACTACTATATGTTAAATTATGTAATGTCCTATTGAATTCATACCTAAGTATGTTTTCTTCCTGTGGCAAACTTTGGCTGTATGGGAATGTGAACATCACAATTTTTTTTAAACTAAGGTTGCACAAAGAGTTATAATGTTGGAGTAATTCTCCTTTGTTCACATTGCCCCTATTACCAATAAATATTAATAATGTTGTATCCTGGTTAAAATTGCATTTTATAACTTTTTTAATTATGTCAGATAAAGAACAACCAGGCATACAGTAGTTCATTATTGAGTGTCCTGGATATCTATTTGTCAACAAGTGGCCTAGATCCTTTCCAATTTCATCACAAAATAATACTATTTCTGTATTTACATTATTTTTAGGCAAACGGTTAGTAATTTCTAATGGCAAACTTGCACTAGACTGCGGTATGGTGGCATCACATATTATCAATGAATGATCCGGTGTGGGTTCAACAGATGGTGGTTGACAATGATCACATTTGTTAGTTTGTGAGCTTACCAGCTCATTCATTGCCAATACATATTCCCTCATTTGGTTTTCAGAGGCTGTATATTTGATGGTCATAGAAGTAAGTTTCTCCTGTAGATGGTCAAGTTCATACTGCAAGTCTTCTGTATCAGTTTGGTATTTCCTAGTACTTTTTTCTAAATTAAATGAATACGTATCTAATTGTTTAAGTAGATTCAACCTTTCTATATTAAGTTTTACATTTTTGATGAAAAACCTTTGTTTTTTGATCATTTTCTTAGTTTTAACTATGTATTTGTTAATTTTAATGTACTTTTTTATTTTATTTTTACTAGTGACTACCCTCAATGATTTAATTGATTTTGAATCATCATGACCTGTTAAATCTATTGTGAAGAGGGATTTATTGCAGTAACCATTGACGGGGCAACAGGCACCAATTCATTGAATAGACTTTGATTCAACGAGGCAGTGATGATTTGTAGTTTCAAGATATTTAATCTGAGTTTGAGCCTCATGTAGCTGCTGTTGTAGTAAATAATTGTGACTAAGAGCTTGTTCATACTCATTGCTACACTGGCTGAACCCGTCCACAACAACTTGGAGCCTGTCCCGGGCTGCTATGGCATCAGTGTGTTGAGTATATAACTGAGCCATTTCTGTTTTCAGTTTGCTATTCCTGTCAAGGACACTAAGGAACTCTATTTCGTTTTAATCTTTTTCCCTTATCAGTTGGTTACAGAACTCCTGAGACGCCTTTAATTCGCTCTAAGCCTGACTGAGTTTGGTCTCTTCTAGGCGAGCCCGCGCGCTGCGAGTCATAATCATGATTAAAGAGAAGAAAGAAGAGGTCGGAAAAGAGAAGTAGAATGAGTAACAGATGATTAGTTGAACGGAAAAATGAAATTTAGATCTTTAAGAAAGAAGTTCTGTCACCAAACTAATTAAGGTTATGTTTACGTTTTATAGGTCATTGGCATCAACTTGTGCTAAAAAGTCTTCTTCTCAGGAGGCAGTACAAAAAGCTTTCACACAGTTTGTTGAATCTAGATCACCAGAGTTCTAATTGCAAAGGCATAAATGACCTTCCTATTAGATGGCAGCAATGTAAAGATAATAATGGTAATTATTTTTATAAAAAAAACACTAATTTCAATTTACAAATCGGCAATTTCATACTTTAACCCCTAACATTACTTAGTTTTTGTTTTATCGCAATCGGTTCACTATATCAAAAGTTAGATGAATTAAAAATTTTCAAGAAGTAAAATAACACATCACACACAGTTCAGATACGGACAGTGTAACTCCATACTCGATAGATGAAGTTGTGCATTTGACGTCATTTTCTGAATGACGGTGTTAAGAATCTCCGCGGTAGAAACACCCTAGAAAAAAAATTGGTAGGTAAGTAAGTTGGGTAGGTAAGCAGCTAAATACTTAAATAGGGTAGGTAAGTAAGGTAGGATAGACAGTTGACGATAGCAAAGCCACGGCACAGCTAGTATTATATAAGATTTCTTGAAAGCTGGGGATCCTTGCAAAGGTGAGAAGGTATTTCACGCCAGAACAGCTGCTCAGCTTGTATCAAGCGCAAGTTCGATCATGTATGGAGTACTGTTCTCATCTCTGGGACGGATCTGCCAAATACCAGCTTGATGCACTGGAGTCGATCGAAAAGCGGGCCAAGAGACTCATCAGCGATGAGGCACTGGTTAAGTCAAAGCTCCAGAGCCTTGAACATCGTCGCCGAGTTGCCAGCTTGTCGGTTTTTTATCGGTTACATTTTGGGGAGTGTGCGATGGAATTGCATGATTTAATTCCACCCAGCCCGTTCCATCATCGGACTACCAGACGTACGGCGATGCGTCATCGATATATGGTGGACATCCCACCCATACGCACTAAACGTTTTGGGAATACTTTTATTATGCGTACAGCTAAGGAGTGGAATTCCCTGCCGGAGTCTGTGTTTCCCGATAGCTACAATCTAGGGGTCTTTAAGTCAAGAGTGAATAAGTTACTTCTAGGCAAGCGTGCTCCACATCGACCACATCATCGCTTACTATCAGGTGAGATAGTGGTCAAGCGCGAGCCCATATTAGATAAAAAAAAAAATGAAAATTTGAAAACAAATTGGCTTTAGCTCCTTCTGCGCATGCGGCTTCCCTGGTAACTCATAAACGACACAAATATGTGGATGCTTTTAACTATTCTCAATCTCATTTTATATATTTCTTTTTGTTTTCCTTCTTTTAATTAGACTTTTTACAATGGTTTTCAATCATCTTTATAGCCCTTTGCTAAGAATAGTTACAGCACTGATAACAACATTTATGCCACATATTATTATTATTTTTTTTTCTATAGGCTCGAGCTTGACAACTATCTCACCTGATGGTAAGCGATGATGTGGTCGACGGTGAAACACGCTTGCCTAGAAATAACCTATTCACTCTTGACTTAAAGACCCCCAGATTGTAGCTGTCGGGAAACACAGACTCCGGCAGGGAATTCCACTCCTTAGCTGTACGCATAATAAAAGTGTTCTCAAAACGTATTAAATTTAAATATATATATATATATATATTGTATATTAAATTTAGTCTTGTTATATTTTTTTACCTTTGTATAGATTCTTATACCGATTTTTTTGTGAATGTGTGAACATTGTAGGCCTTCTAGATGCTAGTTAACATTTGTTAACTTTTTTTTATATAGTATTTTTTTTTTCTTTTTAATTTCTTACGACTTATTTTTGGGCAACATCACATCCGACCCAAATGTCAACCTCACCTGCACGCGTCGGTAGTTCGTATGAATAGCCGACGGCGGTGGCTCTCACGCCGTCGTGGTGCTCCCTGCTGGACAAATGATGAGGCTCTGGTGACCGAGCCATGGCGGGATAACCACACACCCAGTTCAAAAACAGGCTGGAAGAGGCTACAGCGGCCTGGCTTCTAAATAACGCCTTAAAAGTCTGGTGCAAAAGGCAACGGGATACCATTGCACTATACATCCCACGAGAGTTATGAGAAGGTCCAATAATAGTTATAGTTTGCGTGGTGACCCGTGTAGCGACCGGCGCCCTCGGTTGTCCGGGAATCAGGGTGTGAAATGTGCTACCGGCCATGGGACAGTAGGCGACCAGGCATCCCATGAAAACTATGCTCCTGGAAGAACGAAGATCCAACTACGACGTAACATAAGACTAGGAACGTGGAATGTGAGAGGACTCTGAGACGCGGGGAAACTCCATATCTTGGACCACGAGCTCGAGCGATGCAACATCGACATCACGGGTCTGAGTGAGACGCATTGGAAGGAAAGTGGACACCGTAACACAGAGAAACATACAATCTATTTCTCAGGAAATGAAAATTCCAGCTTCGCAGGTGTTGCCATTGCTATACCAAAGCGATGGAACGTGTCAGTCTTAGGCTACAGTCCTATAAGCGATAGATTGATATCAATTAAGCTCTGCGCAACACCGACCCCACTGTTGGGAATTCTACCCAACACTTCGGGCGGCCGGAGCGCGCCGTCTACGCTACACACATATCTGCGTGACTCACACGGCATCGGTGTGCGTGCGCAGCGCGGCGGCGACGTGGCGCGGCTCGGCGGACACTCGCTACCACGGACTCCACTGCGACAGTCGACACCTCTCTCTTACAAAAATATAATTTGTTTGTCCGGGACAGTTTTATATTTGTAATTATAACGGCATTAAACCATTTCGCCTAAAAAATACAGTCCACTCATTTTATCCACGAGCTAACACCACTGAATATCATCCAAGTGTACGCCCCTACAAGCGCTGCGTCAGATGAAGTAATTGAAGACTTTTACAGCCAACTCGAAGCCAGCTTAGCTGCCATCCCAACAAGAGAGCTATTAATCGTCTTGGGCGATTTTAACGCAAAATTGGGATCGACGATAATGGATTCAGGCCTGCGAAATATTGTGGGGTTTTTTGGTCTTGGTACTAGAAACGACAGAGGCGAACGCCTTATGCAATTCGCAGCCGACAATAACCTGACTATAATGAACACAGTCTTTAAACAACACCCAAGAAGACTCTACACTTGGACGTCGCCCAGTGGAGAACATCGAAACCAAATAGATTTCATAATGATTAGGGCCAGGTGGAGAAGCTCGATTACCAATGCACACACGCTGCCGGGAGCTGATTGCCACTCTGATCATCAACTACTGGTTTGTAATCTGAGAATCAAGCTTCGCAACTCCATTAGCAAGAAGACAGGCAGCCGTATGGCAATAACGGACAGGGAAGGTTTCACCAAAACATTACGGGAGAACCTACATATTTGGAGAGGTGATCAAGACGATGATCATCCAAACACACTCTGGCAAAATGCCAAAAACTACATTAAAGAGTTGGTACAAAAATCACAGCCCAAACCTGTCCCAATAAAGCGTCAACACTGGATGTCCACGAACACGTGGCTTATGGTTGAACACCGCAGAAAGCTAAAAGCCCGTGGTGAAAGTGTACAAGAACTGAACGCTCTTAATGCCGAAATACAGGCCGCTTGTCGAAGAGACCGGAACGCGGCCCTCAATGACATCTGCGCTGAACTAGAGCGACACTCGCAAAAGTTTGAAACCAAAGATCTTCACATGAAGATACGATCCATCACTCGCCAATTCAAACCAAAAACCTAGGCTATTGAGAATACTGAAGGAGTAACAGTTACGGAGATCAAGGAAATTGTTAACACGTGGAAAGATTACTGTGGATCACTTTTTGTTGACGCTCATTCATCACAGGCCACCACACTGTGTTCTCGGCCCTCGGAGATGGAACCAGTTTTATTGAAGGACGAGATAAGAGCAGCAGTAAATCACTTAAAGCCTAATAAAGCTGTAGGTGTGGATGAAGTACCGATTGAGATCATAAAGGAGATGGGAGACGCAGGAGTAGATAAAATACACACCATCTGTTGTAGAATATGGAAGACCGGCGAGTAGCCAAAAGACTGGTCTAGGTCCCTTTTCATCCCCCTTCACAAGAAGGGCTCCACGAAAAAGTGCAACAACTACAGGTTGATCGCCCTCATCTCCCATTCAAGCAAAGTGCTTCTTCATGTGATAAACAAGCGGCTTCAGTCGTTTTTGTCTCCCGAAATTGCACCCGAACAAGCCGGTTTTGTCAAAGGAAAAGGAACAAGAGAACAAATTCTCATATTACGTCAAATTATAGAGAAGTCTCGTGAATTTAACAATCCCCTCTTCATATGCTTCGTGGATTTCCGAAAAGCATTTGACACTGTGCAATGGCGGAAACTGTGGGAAATTCTTTCAGTTATGGGTGTACCAGATCATCTTGCGTACCTCATTAGAAGACTGTACGAGGACGGCACAGCAGCGGTTCGCGTGGACGGAATTGACTCAAGCTCTTTCAAAACAGAGGCTGGTGTTAGACAGGGATGCATTCTATCTCCCTTGCTTTTTAACATTTACACGGAGTACATCATGCGAATCATCCTAGAGGGCTGGGACAAAGGTGTTTCTGTTGGGGGGCGCAAAATCTCCAATCTTAGGTATGCCGATGACACCACTCTTCTAACAACATCTAAAGAAGATATGGAACATCTTTTAAACTGCCTGGAAACAAACAGCATTGGATTTGGACTCGCTATCAATCGTGATAAAACAAAAATGATGATAGTGGACAAAGCTACAAACAACCAACCTAGTGTCAAAAGTATAGCCAACTGTGATGTTGACCAGAGCTATATCTACTTGGGCTCCAACATTGCTAACACCGGAAGCTGCAAAGACGAGATACGAAGGCGTTGTGCTGTGACGCGATCTGCCGTCGAAAAGCTCACAAAAATCTGGAAAGATCGCAGAATTACCAAGGCCACTAAGGTACGACTGATGCGAAGTCTCGTCTTTCCAATTTTTCTCTACGGAGCTGAGACATGGACATTGAGGCTGAAGGAAAGGAGGAAAATCGATGCACTGGAGATGTGGTGCTGGAGACGTCTGCTGCGGATTCCGTGGACTGCTTACCGCACCAATGTATCGATCCTAAAAGAACTTCACATCAAAGAGAGATTATCGTCGACTGTTCAAATACGAATACTAAAGTTCTTTGGGCATATAACTCGGAATGAAGACTCAATGGAGCGTCTTGTAATCCAAGGCAAAATGGAGGGCAAAAGATCCCGGGGTCGCTCTCCAATCAGATAGGCAGATCTTATTAACAGCGTCACCAAAGCTACGATGACCGACTGTTCCCACATTGCGTCCAATAGAACCGAATGGCGACGCATGGCAAGAGCCATCTTGCATCAGGACCCACTCATGACCACGACAAAGAAGAAGAATTTTTGGGCCTATATTGTCCCCCCATATCTAAGTACTAATGCTGAAACATAGAAATATTGTTAAATCAAACCATTTTTTATGAGTAACCATGGAGTTTCTTGTCGGTTCTTCTCCATAGGAAATGACCAACCCGAACCGTACACCTTTTGTCGACGTTTTATAAGTGCCCATGTAGGCCTATGTTAAATAAAAAAGTTTGTTACTTTGATTTTAACAGTTAGGTTGCTTTTCTCTAAAAAAGCAAAAATATCATTCCTAGTGGAAAGCCTACCATTAAACAGGCAGTGGAATGAAAACAAAATGAAGTTACAAAAACTAAAAAAAGTACATCAACAGAACCGGAAGAAAACCAGTTCTTCCACCACAGCTGGTGTTGATATTTTAAATAAATTCACCTCTATTAAACCTTCCAGCGCTCACGTTCGCAACTTTTATACGAGCGGACAACTTCTAAAGGCAGCGCTTATTTTGACCTTAATAACTAACCCAAAGGGCAATAAAGCAGGCCTACAAAAACTTTTCCATTTAACTTGGCCCGTGTCATTCTGATTATATTAGCTCATACTGACCCGGCCTGGCTTCACTCGGGAGCAATTTTTAAGTGACAAGCACCTTGGTGATCGCATTATCGGGACCTTTATGGGGCCGTATGTAACGGAGGGTATGGTGGCAATTTTCTGATTATTTTGAAACAAGAAACTACGCTTTCATGTAGACCGTATTAATTTATGAATCATCATAGGCTTCGTTGTTGCATGCGGCGTATGGTCGGCGCAATACGTTTTATTTCACCATCCCCAGAATACCAAGTGGAATTTGAAAAGCCATTAAAATGTACGCGGCACTTAAATCTTCTCCATATATTACAGGCAAAAGTTAACGCTGACGTACTCGTCGTAATTTATTTTGACTATCTACAAAATAATTACAGACAATAGTACCGTTTTTGCTCTGTAAGAAAGATACATATCTGAAATTCCGGGAGGGGATGATAAAAGTTAACAAAACGTAACAAACTTAGATTAACTACATAAAGGACACCGATTTAGCGAAGTCATTTGGAATTTTTGGTCTCGGAGGTCTAAAAAGGTTTTCAAGTGAAAATATTGATACTTAAATGCGATTTGAAAATTCTTCTGTAATTGTTCTTTTTGTTTTGTTTCGTAATGCGAGATTTTCCTTTTTCAGGCAAACACGGGGTTTCAATTTGAAAGAGCTAGGTTGTTGAATCAATAAACTGTTTTTAGGGTTCCGTACCTCAAAAGGAAAAAACGGAACCCTTATAATCCTATAAGGGTTCCGTTTTTTGTCCATCCTTCTGTCCGTCCGTCTGTCAAGACCCTTTTTATCAGGAACGCGTGGAGGTATCTAGCTGAAATTTATATCAAATACTCAAGTCTAATGTATTTTAAAGCTGTAAAACAATCAAATTTCTAAACCAACGCAATCAAAAGATACAGCCGTTTATGTCGCAAATTGCCGCAAATTTTCGACACTCGCAGGTGAATCAAAACCTACAGGGTACTTCCCGTGAGCTCAGAATCTTGAAATTTGATATGAAGCAACGTCTTCTAGCACAGATAAAGGAATAATTGCGAAAACCGTAAATTTTTTGTTACATCATATAATAAAAATATTTTTAATAATTTTAAACTTACTACCCCTTTCCTCATGAACGCGTAGAGGTATTTAATTGAAATTCATATCAAATACGCAGGTCTATAATACCTTTAAGTTGAGGTTTGTACGGAACCCTCGGTTCGTGAGTCCGATTCGCACTTGGCCGGTTTTAAAGACTTTTCATTTGTCAACGAGGTAACTGATATTCATCAATGAAAACACAGGTTGAAAATATTAGCTGTTAATTTACGTGATATTTTACTCAGATACAAAAAAAAAATGTTGAAAATCAAAACTGTCAATTTAAATCAACGGCTCAATGGATTATTTCACTATAATTTTGTGTTATGTAAACAATCCGTGATTGCGGATAGGACATTTTTTTTTATTTCTCGTCAATTCAATAATCTTCAATTAATTATTTGCAACAAAATTGTCAATGATTGAAAGCGTTGCCATAAATTGACGCTAGCGAAACGCTACCGATTGAATATTCAAAACCTGTTAAAAATTTACCTTTTGGAATTTCCAAATTACTTAGCCGAATCGGCGTCCTTTGAATTACGTTAACCAAAAAACCGTCAATGATCAGTAGGAATGCCTAACTAAGGCTTTTGCCGAAATCTTATGTAATACTAGCTGTGCCGTGGCTATGCTATCGTCAACTGTCTATCCTACCTTACTTACCTACCCTTTTTTTTTGGGTTGGATATCATTCCGTGACTTCTCCCGCTCTGGGCTTCTCGGGAGGGCTTGTCAGACTTTTACTGACTAAAACCCACCCGTGTTCCTTCAGTTGCTTGAGCCAGGGCCGCGGTAACTCTTTTTCAAATTTATCCGCGACTGGGTCGCCAGTTTAGTTTCCGCAGAAGGCGCTCTTCGGTGGACGCCATCATGCGCGTGCGAGCTCTCACGACGGGGGATGCCCGTGGCCCGGGTGGGGTCGTCTTGGCGGTGTCCCTAGACATCGCCAATGCCTTTAACACCCTGCCCTGGAGTTGCATCAGGGAGGCACTCCGGTATCACCGGATACCGCCCTACCTCTGTCGCGTGGTCGAGGCTTATTTGACGGACAGGGCTGTCATCTACCCCGGTCACCAGGGAGAGTGGAACCGGCGAGAGATGTCGTGCGGTGTCCCACAGGGATCGGCCGTGGGGCCATATCTGTGGGACATCGGGTACGACTGGGAGCTGCGCGCCGACCTCCCTAGCGGCGTCAGCGTATTTTGCTACGCTGACGACACGCTGTTGCTGGCGCAGGGGAGGTCGCACTAGGCAGCGGCCGAATTAGCGACACGCGGAGTTGCGACGATCGTCGAGAGGATCCCGCAATTGGGACTCGAGGTGGCCTTGCACAAGTCCGATGCCATATGTTTTAATGGTCCTCGGAACGCGCCACCGCCGGGTTCCCAAATAACGGTAGGAGGAGTTCACATCGGCGTCGGGTCGACGATGAAGTATCTGGGACTCGTCCTCGACAGCCAGTGGAATTGATGTAACAAAAAATTTACGGTTTTCGCAATTATTCCTTTATCTGTGCTACAAGACGTTGCTTCGTATCAAATTTCAAGATTCTGAGCTCACGGGAAGTACCCTGTAGATTTTGATTCACTTGCGAGTGTCGAAAATTTGCGGAAATTTGCCTTATAGGATTATAAGGGTTCCGTTTTTTCCTTTTGAGGTACGGAACCCTAAAAACAGTTTATTGATTCAACAACCTAGCTCTTTCAAAATGAAACCCCGTGTTTGCCTGAAAAAGGAAAATCTCGCATTACGAAACAAAACCAAAAGAACAATTACAGAAGAATTTTCAAATCGCATTTAAGTATCAATATTTTCACTTGAAAATCTTTTTAGACCTCCGAGACCAAAAATTCCAAATGACTTCGCTAAATCGGCGTCCTTTATGCAGTTAATCTAAGTTTGTTACGTTTTGTTAACTTTTATCATCCCCTCCCGGAATTTCAGATATGTTCGTTGTATCTTTCTTACAGAGCAAAAACGGTACTTTTGTCTGTAATTATTTTGTAGATAGTCAAAATAAATTACGACGAGTACGTCAGCGTTAACTTTTGCCTGTAATATATGGAGAAGATTTAAGTGCCGCGTACATTTTAATGGCTTTTCAAATTGCACTTGGTATTCGGGGGATGGTGAAATAAAACGTATTGCGCCGACCATACGCCGCATGCAACAACGAAGCCTATGATGATTCATAAATTAATACGGTCTACATGAAAGCGTAGTTTCCTGTTTCAAAATAATCAGAAAATTTCCACCATACCCTCCGTTACATACGGCCCCATAAAGGTCCCGATAATGCCATCACCAAGGTGTTGTCACTCAAAAATTGCTCCCGAGTGAAGCCAGGCCGGGTCAGTATGAGCTAATATAATCAGAATGACACGGGCCAAGTTAAATGGAAAAGTTTTTGTAGGCCTGCTTTATTGCCCTTTGGGTTAGTTATTAAGGTCAAAATAAGCGCTGCCTTTAGAAGTTGTCCGCTCGTATAAAAGTTGCGAACGTGAGCGCTGGAAGGTTTAATAGAGGTGAATTTATTTAAAATATCAACACCAGCTGTGGTGGAAGAACTGGATTTTTCCGGTTCTGTTGATGTACTTTTTTTAGTTTTTATAACTTCATTTTGTTTTCATTCCACTGCCTGTTTAATGGTAGGCTTTCCACTAGGAATGATATTTTTGATTTTTTAGAGAAAAGCAACCTAACTCTGGTAAAATCAAAGTAACAAACTTTTTTATTTCACATAGGCCTACATTGGCACATATAAAACGTCGACAAAAGGTGTAAGGTTCGGGTTGGTCATTTTCTATGGAGAAGAACCGACAAGAAACTCCATGGTTACTCATAAAAAATGGTTTGATTTAACAATATTTCTATGTTTCAGCATTAGTACTTAGATATGGGGGGACAATGTAGGCCCAAAAATAAGTCGTAAGAAATCAAAAAGAAAAAAAAATATTATATAAAAAAAAGTTAACAAATGTTAACTAGCATCTAGAAGGCCTACAATGTTCACACATTCACAAAACAATCGGTAAAAGAATCTATACAAAGGTAAACAAATATAACAAGACTAAATTTAATATGTGGCATAAATGTTGTTATCAGTGCTGTAACTATTCTTAGCAAAGGGCTATAAAGATGATTGAAAACCATTGTAAAAAGTCTAATTAAAAGAAGGAAAACAAAAAAAAATATATAAAATGAGATTGAGAATAGTTAAAAGCATCCACATATTTGTGTCGTTTATGAGTTACCAGGGAAGCCGCATGCGCAGAAGGAGCTAAAGCCAATTTTTTTTTTCGACTTAGTCCTAATATGTTTTTTTAATAAGGGCACGTTTGATGTAGTTTTTGAACTTTCCATCGGTCTGTTCTATAACTGACTTTTGCAACTTGTTATAAAAGCGTATATTGTTTATAAGAAAATACTTGCTAGTTTTAGTTACTCTGAATTTGGGTATTACAATTTCGTGCTTACTTCGTGTATTTAAATTATGGAAGTCGCTTCTAGTTTTGAAAAGCCCTCGATTTTTGCGGACCTACAAAATACATTCCAAAATATAAAGTGAAGGTAGAGTCAGTACATCGATCTCTTTAAAGTTATCTCAGAGGGACTCGCGAGGACCCATTTTATAGATCGCGCGGATTGCCCTCATTGTAAGTTGAAAATTGCACAGCAGAATGCCATGAGACATAATACTGTGGAAATAAGCATAGTATACTAACCTAGCTGTGGCTACATCAGTTAGCTGTCTTATTTTCCTTACTGTATATGCAGCTGAAATTAACCTACCCGAAAGAGTTCTGATGTACGCTTCCCACTGCAATTTTGAATATATAGTAATCCCTAAGAATACAGTTTCCGTTATAACTTCAAGGTTTTTGCCGTCAACATTTGAGTTTAGGTCACGATGTCGTACATTTGGGAAAGAGAACTTTAGACATTTTGTTTTTTTCGCATTTAGTAAAAGATTGTTAGCTGCGAACCATTTTGAGAGAATTATTAGACTTTCGTTGACATGTAAGACATCAGTATCTTTCCTATCTATTTTAAAAATTATATAGCGAAGTATTATCAGCAAATAGAATTATATCTGATAATTTGGCCATCATAAAAGGGAGATCATTATTGTAAACAAGAAAAAGGAATGGGCCGAGAATTGAATCTTGAGACACGCCCATCTTGACTAGAGACCCGGAGGACGTCGTCCCATTAACATTTACTTTTTGCTGTCTGTTTGATAAATAGGAAAGCACAACATCAGCAGCTTGTCCTCGAATTCCGTAGTGGTGTAATTTACAGATCAGTGTGTTGTGGTCGACGCAGTTGAATGCTTTTGAGAGATCACAGAAAATGCCAATCAATCAATCTTCAAGATTCTAAGATGTGGTTGATGGGTTTTACTCCCGCGTTCGTTGTCGACCTTCCTTTCGTGAAACCAAACTCCTGACTATGCAGGATCCCATTTGAATTGAAGTGAGACAAAATTTGATTTTTTCATAGATTTTATTCAATGCTGGAAGCACAGATATAGGTCTATAATTAGAGGGATCACTCTTACATGCTGATTTAAAAATTAGTACTACTTAACTGTGTTTCATTAAATCAGGAAACGTGCCGCTGTCCAAACGTTGATCAAATATGTCTGTTGGGACAGGAACAATTGAGTCAATAATATCTCCAAGAACCCTAACGGATATTCCACATAAGTATTCAGTATTTTTTATATTGAGACTTTTGAACGCGTTTTAAATTGTATCAATACGTATTGGTTTAAATTTAAAGTTTGGTATGTCTTTAATAATGTTTTCTTTAATTCAATTCAATTCAATTCAATTTATTTATTTGTTAACATAGGTAAGTAAATACAGATCTTATGTTTGATGAACAGAGCGCTATGTTATGCCAGGAGGCGTACAAATATGGTGTGCAAATCTAGCTGAGGATTACAAATAATAGAAAATCATGTATAGTTATGGTATTAAATTAGAAAATAAATTAAACAATTACATATTATTTAATACAACAATTAATTCAGGCCTAAATAAGGAATTATTAAAATGTCAAAAGAAAATAAATCTATGTCAAAATAATTAAAAATGTCAAAGTAATGAATGTCTATATTTTATACGATAATTGTAATTCTAAATTAATTCGTCATTTAAGTATTCGTCAATATTATAATAACATTTATCAATTAAGAACAATTTCATTTTTTTTTTTAATTGTGTAAAATTTAATTCTTTTATGGCGTCTGGAATTTTATTATAAATACATGGAGCCATACCCAGGACACCTTTTTTTCTAATGCAGTTTTACACTTATAATTATTCAAAGAATTTTTGTACTGACTACGAATTGGAACATTTCGTACCATTGTCATTTTTTCAAAAAGGTTTGGATTTGTTTTAACGAAGATACTGATTTCTAATATGTATAACGCCGGTAGCGTAAGTATTTTCAATGACTTAAAGTACGGTGCACAGCTGTCATCTGTTTTCAGACCACACATGGCTCTAATGCACCTTTTTTGTGCCTTGAATAATAATCCCTTATCCGTGGAATTACCCAAAAAAAAAAATTCCGCATCGCAGACGTGAGGCTACTAGACCATGATAGGCAACAAGTAACGCTTCTATATTTACTTTTTTAGCTAATTGAAAAAGTGCGTAGGCAGATTTATTTATTTTTTTACATAGCTGTTCTATATGAGCTTTCCAATTAAGGTTATTGTCAATATGGATACCTAAAAACACACTTACTTTTACTTCTTCTATTTCGTTGCCATTGTAATGACACAAATTTTAGGGGATTCAATTATTTGTTGGAAATGCATTAATTTGGTTTTCTTAAGATTGATTATTAAATTATTCATATTAAGCCAATTAATTATGTCAGTTAGAGTATTATTAATGTCAAATTGATAAGTATTTAAGTCGTTACATTTTACTATGGCAGTGCTGTCATCTGCAAACAAAATCATTTGTTGTTGTGTCACTCTTTGCAAATCATTTATGTAAATGAGAAACAAAGGTGGCCCAAGCACGGTACCTTGAGGCACTCCATATTTTATACTCCTGAAATTCGACACATATGTTCGTTTAGTTTTTGTTTTTGCGCACACTCTTGTGATTTCAGTACATTTCAATCTATTACTCAGATATGATTCTAGCAATTTTAAAATGTTCCCTCTGATACCATAGCAATGCAATTTGTCTAGAAGGATTTTGTGATCAACATAATCGAAGGCTTTTGTCATGTCTGTGTAAACAGCGCAGATAGGAGTCTTTTTATCAACAGCAGACATCACATTATTTAAAAGGTCGAAAATAGCCATATTAATTGTTTTATTTCGCCGAAAACCGTTTTGTTCTTTGCACTAAATATTATATTTGTGAAGATATTGGTAAAGCGAGTTATAAATAACTTTTTCAAAGATTTTTGAAAAAAGAAGAGCTTTAACTAATTTATATGAAGAGGGAAGAGACTACGTAACCTCTAACGGAATGTTGGTAAAGAAATTTTCTAATGTCTCAGTGACTTCTTGCTTATCAGAAATGGTTTGATTACTTATTTTCAAAGACAATTCATTCTGATGGCGCCTTTCCAGTTTCTCTATTAATTACTTGCCACACAGTTTTTATTTTATTATTAGATATACAAATTTTGTTAGTTTTCTTTTGAATATTTTGGAATTGTTCCTAACATAAGTATAATAAAATATAAACTTGATCGAAAGTCAAAGATTTTTCGTAATATAAATTATATAAGATATCTCGGATTTTTCTTATGCCCACAGTGGCCCATTCACTAAATTTCGATTTGGAACTGTTGACTTTAACTGTTTTTACAGGACACGTTTTATTGAATTCTTGGCAAACTGTAGAAAACAACGTGCCGTAATTTATATTGGGGTCTTTTCAATCAAAACTGGCGTTACAAAGGGTGCTAAAAACATTAATATTAAAAGAATTCAATTTATTTTTAGTAAAAGGTCGTAATCGAATTGATTACGACCTTCGACACTTCACACTTCCCTCCGCGCGCTCGCATTGGTTAGCGGTGATCTGTTCGCTCCCTGTTTTTAATTGCAATTGTCGTGTTCCGAAATTTATTTCCGGATTGTGATTTGCTGTCAATTGTGTATCATTGTGATAAGTGCTGGTATCGTAAGTTTTTAAACGTGTTTACGTCCGTTATTTTGTTGTAATTAGTTAATTTCGTCAGCTATCGGTGAGTACATTTACTTTTCTTGACGTGTGGGTATATCGAAATAATTGTATCGTCCGTTAATCTTTCACTTTTTACGTTCTAATACGCTTATTAGTTTAATTTCCATAAGTAATTATGTTATCTAATGATGACCCACCTGATCGTGGTGGAGAAATATTATTCCGACGAATAAATAAACCAAGGTCGCCGACGACCTCCGCTAATGCTAAGCGTTTATTGAGTGAAATGTCTCCTTCTTACATTTCACCCGAAGATAGATCTAAGCGAATGCAAACATCAGAGTCAATTGTAAGGTCTTTGCCGATATTAAATATCACTAATGTAAGCAATGACGACTATTGTGATTTGGTTACTCAGGCGTCTGCGTACCTGTCTAAAATTAACGATCTTGTCAATGACCAAGGGTCCCGCATTAATGTTGCAAATAAATCCGCAATTATGGACATGACTCAGCGCATAACGGCTATTGTATCATTGCTAGCCATAAAATCATCCGCCAACGAGACTAAGTTGGCCAATACGGAACGCGAATTAGATAAAATAAAACATAATACCGGTGTCGATATAGCCAAGTCTGATGTCAATAATGCCTCATATGCTGAAAAATTAAAACTTCGTTTACCTAAAGTAGTTCCACAAGTGAATGCCCGTGCCAAACTCCCGTGTCTTGTGGCCTACCCCACTGATGAGCGTTCAACTGATTTCGCAACTTCTTCCGCGGCTAAACAAGCGCTCATGAAAGCAATAGATCCTAGTGACGGCTTCCAAATTGTAGGTGTCAAGAAGGCTGCAAAGTCTGGCGTCGTGTTACGTGTCGCTAACGATTTACAAATCAAAAAGTTGCAATCGGTCGATGCCATTATGTCCGCTGGCTTGCGACTTGAAAAACCAAAAGGCCGTAAGCCTCGTATTTTAGTTAAAGACGTCCCATCCTCAATGGAGGACAGTGCCTTTTTGCATGCGTTGTACTGTCAAAACATTAAAGACGAGTTGTCATTAAAAGAAGACGAATTTATAAAATCAACAAAAATCATACGTAGGCGTTCGTTAGACAACGATCGGAAATGGATAGGCATTGAACTCGAGTCCGCGGTCCGGAAACATTTTGTCTCGACCAAGGACAAATTGTTTATTGATTGGGCGACTTGCCGTTTCATTGATGATGCCGATGTAGTACGTTGTGCACTTTGTCAACAGTTCGGTCATGTTAAGAAACACTGCACTATTAAATCACCTACCTGCGCTAATTGCTCTGAGACACATGAAACCAAAGACTGTCCGCATAAAGACAATTTAAATTATATACCGTCTTGCGTGGCGTGTAAACGCTCTATGAAACTGTCTGACCATCGATGTGGATCAGATGGGTGTGCCACTTATAAACTTAAACTCGAACAACTTATCCTCAACACCAACTACTAAAATAATGGATAGATTTACCATAGGACAATTAAATCTCCACAACGATAGGTTAGCGACTTCTGAACTGGACAAACTAATTATCGATTATAACTTAGATATCGTGCTTGTTCAAGAACAATATCAAAACACGCGTTTACGTCACAAAGTAGTACAGTTGGATGGCAAAGCTCGAGCTGGAATTTACGTGGCGCATTCTTCTAACTTCACAGTAACGTCTTTGCGTAATCTTATGACACCCCATTGTGCCGTTGCGGAGGTCTCATCGTCTTCTTTTAAAGTTTACGTTGTGAGCTGCTACTTTCAATATTTAGACCCTGTTGCTCCTCATATACATAACCTCCGTCACGTCTTGCAGTCGCTCGCGGGCTGCAAAGTTATCGTTGGCGCTGATGTTAATGCGTCATCATCACTCTGGTATGGCAAAGTTCGGTCTACGGATTATGAACGACGCTGCGCTGTTGAAGATTTCATTGCTGAAATGAATCTGACTATTCATAATACCCCTGACGCACCACCAACTTTTTGCAGACAAATGGGCGAATCTTGTATTGACGTCACACTTTTTAGTGCAGACGTACGCTTGGATAGGTGGCGTGTCCTACCGGACGCGTCTTGTAGTGATCATCGCTTGATCGTGTACGAATTTGTTCCAGTTTTTACTCAGGGTGCGTCACATGTCATTGGTAACTTTAGGTATAAATGTAAGGGTGCGAATTGGGAATTCTTTAGCTCGCTTGTTGCGTCTCACGCCAAAGACTTCACTCGTGATGGGCTTTCAGCTGAAGAAAGTGCTGAAATTATGTCAGACACCTTCACTTACTGTGCTGACATTGCCATTGGTCGTGGATCTTTGACCAATATACGTAGATGTGATTGGTGGTGTGACTACCTAACTGAACAGCGTAAAAATTATCGCCGAGCGCGTAAACATCTTAACAAGCTTAAAAAACGTAAGGTTACCGGTGACCCTGTTTTCATTGCGTTAAATACGTTTAGAGTTGCCAGGTCCCGCTACAGAGCATCGGTGGAAAAATCAAAGGGTAATTTATTGCGTAAAGTTGTAGAAAAATTAGATAAAGAAGGTCCGTGGTCTCCTTTATATCATGAGTTTAAAGCCAATCGATCAGTCGACCTCGCGTTTGTTCAGAATATTAAAGTAAATAATAAACACACTACCGGTATTGAGGAAACAACTAAAGTTTTGCTGAATACTCTTATACCTGATGACTTACTAGCTAATGACAACGAATACCATCAACAGATCTGAGCGTGGGCAGCTGTACCACCTGAATCACCAGCGTCAGACCTTCCATCCACTGACGAATTTATTAACGTTGTCAAGAGGTTACCACTCAACAAGTCATCAGGTGAAGATAAAATAACTAATCGGATGATTATAGAAGCGTGTAAAACAGCCGGTGATGCGATTTTAACCGTTTACAACCGTTGTATTGCGGAGGGCGTATTTCCTCGTATTTGGCGACGCGGCTTTATACGAATAATCCCGAAAAGTGGCGACAAACCCCCGGACGACCCGAAGTCGTACCGGCCTATAACATTACTTCCATCTTTGGGAAAACTCCTGGAGCGCCTTATCGTTCCACGGTTGCTACCGGACGGACCAAAATTTCATAATAATCAATTCGGTTTCACTATTGGAAAATCTACCGTAGACGCGGCCCTTAATGTTCGGAAAATAGTTAATACATCTGAACATAAGTATGTAATTAAATTGCTTAAAAGCTACTCACTTAAGGTTTATAATCCATTGGCATCGAATCCAAGCGGTCAGACGCAGCGGCATCACAATACTTCAGAGGCAGCGATGTGGGGGGCGTTCTTTACTAGGCACAACACTTTCTCTTCTTCCTTTGTTGTCTAACATCACGAATCGAACCACACGAGCTAATCCCACGGCAAATGCCAGCGCGGGGCTCGTTCGCCGCCCTGACGACATCCAACGTCTCAATTTATTATATATAAGTCTATGATCCAACGAGCGCGTGCACGTACTACTTCGCGTAGGCTCACAAAGTAAGGCTTTGTGGGAGCGCTGCGCGAGTGTGGGTGTTGGAGCAGGACAGAACACTGAACGATTTTACGTGTTTTTGCGGGTGTAATACCCGCACTTTCTGTTTTGTCAATCGTGTGCCGTATATGCATCTCTTCGGTGTTTCTGATACCTGCATTCCTTTTTTTCAAAACATAATAATATTTATAGTTTATTTTAAATATCTTACTGTATTTTTTTTTTTGTTTTTGTACCTATTTTTACATGCACTACAGACCTTGGTATCCGTACGTCACGTCCTAGGCGAACACTGAAAAACAGCGCCGTGTTGTGGGTCCCCCACGGCACAGCATTATGCTGAGTGGAAGCCTTCTTGCCACAATCACGACATGCATCTGCTTTTATTTACACTCGCATTTATTTTTTTTTGTCTTTTATTTTACATTTTCAACATAATTTAAGAACTACTAACACTATGGTTAACCACTATTCTCGTTCTTGAAATGTAATGTTTGTATGTCGTTTTGTGGCAATTAAATATTTTTTCTTTCTTTTTCTTTCTTTTTTTCTTTCTAATTGGGATTTTTCTAGATATTTCTGGGGCTTTTGATAACGCATGGTGGCCAATGCTATTACTTAAAATGAAAACTCGAGGCTGCTATAGAAAAATATACAATTTAGTTTACTCTTACTTTTTAAATGGTTCCGCGAAACTCAAACTCGGCCATCATTCCATGTCGAAGTCTCTCACCATGGGATGTCCTCAGGGTTCGGTTATTGGTCCACCTTTATGGAATTTAGGCTTTGATGATTTCCTCGCGATTCCGCTTCCAAGCGGCTGTTCATTAACCGGTTACGCGGACGACGGTCTTCTGCTCATTCAATCAAGTACTCGAGCTGGACTCGAGAACTTGGCTGACACTTGCCTACGATTAATATCTCAGTGGGGCGATCGTAACCGCCTGACCTTTGCTCCGCATAAAACTTATCAGCTCATTTTGAAAGGTAATCTTAAATCGTGTCCTACTATTAAATTTAATAACGTTCCGGTAAAAAGGAAGCAGTCCGTGTGCTATCTTGGTCTTGAGTTAGAAAGGAATTTTGCATTTATAGATCATATTAAAATCGTCGGTGAAAAAGCAAAAAAGAACTTCTATGCCTTAACGAGAATATCTAAATCTACGTGGGGTCTGTCTTTTTTGACTTTAAAGACTATTTATGGGGCTACTTACTTGGATTGTATCTGCTATGGGGCGCCTGTTTGGGCTGATAGGGCCACAATAGGAGCGGTACGACGTAAATTACTTCAGGGTCATCGTTTGGCTTTGATATTCTTATGCAAAGCATACAGGACGGTTAATACTGAGGCCTTACCGGTACTTGCTGGCGTACTTCCGGTCGACCTTGAAGTGCAGCGACGTGCTGCAATGCACTATTCCGCAAAAGAGACCATGGACGCGGACTTTTTAACGCGGTGTGACCGTGCCAAAATCTCTAGATTATTTAAACCACATATTGACGTCTGGGTGGAACTTTTATCCGAATGGCAATGTAGGTGGGATAATTCCATCAAGGGCCGACACCTCTACCAATTCTTTCCATCCGTTCGCGTGCGGCTGGCCAGGACGTGGCTGGAGCTGGATCACTGTGTTGCCCAATTTCTCACAGGGCATGGTAACTTTAAAAGTAAATTATTTTCCTTCAAGCTTGTTGCCTCGCCATTATGTCAGTGTTCTACATCTGACTGTATAATGTACAATCTGCACATCATAGCTTATGGGAGTGTATTCTTTGGCAGAATGAACGCAATACTATGTTGAATAATGTACAGACTGTATCAGGAGCTGTTTACTATACGGACCTTGTGGAAACTAGAACAAATTTTCGTGCGTTCAAGCGTTTTTGCCATACCTATTATTGGAATCAAATATAACAGCTCACAATGTTAGGACCCATTAATATTAATGCAATTTTTTATCCGTGATGCTAGGCAACTGGGCTTATCCCAGTTGTAAATGACCCTTTGTGCCTATTGGTCTTGTTTGTTCTGTCTCCTGCTTGATATGGAGGGAAGTGGAAATTTGTATTTTTCTTACTTCCCCATTTTCTTTTCTGATTAATTTCGTTGCGGGATCCAAGACAGTTAAATTCATTCTCCGGGACTTCATCGAGCTTCATTGCCTCGGCGCTTTTCTGTTGGTCGCCACTGTTGATTCTGGCTTTCAGGAGTTGCAGTGGTTTGGGAATAGTGCGGTGGGATTGTCCCAAATCGAATTGATTAAGCTAGGTTTAATTTTTTATCGGTCTCAAAAGATACTAGTTAACCAGTATGGTCTAACCTAACGCCACTAATTAAAAACGAATCTTTTACAGTAGATAGATAGGTAGATATAAGTTTTCATCATTGAGAATTCAAATCAATTTATATATCGTAAACATTCAGTACATACATTGATTAAGAGAAAATCATTTGCATTTTTCTTTGAAATAGTACCTGTTTATTAATTTCGCCAGCAACATCATAAAAACTGTAAAATAATAATTTTATTTATTGCTTACTTTATCATAACATAAAATTCGTAATGAAAATCAAAAACTTACAAAGGAATTAATTAAAAGCAAATGAAGCCGGTATTTATGAGCACTACAAAGTGGGTATTCGTAGAAAAATTGCAAACAAACAGGTAGTTACAGATATGAATTTTATTTTAATTTACTTCAATAAATTTCTGTTTATTGGTAAGGATTCCACAGTTTATTACTGAGTTCTATTGTTTCAAAATAATATGTTGAATATTTTACAGGACAAAACTCATTATTTCAGCCGAAGGAAGTCCACTGCTGGACACGGGCCTCCCCCAAGTGTCGCCACCTCTATCGGTCCTGTGCGTCTCGCATCCAGCAGCCATGACAAGGTCACCGCTCCACCAGGAAGGGACTAAACTGTAATAATAATCAACAGAAACTTTTACGAAACGTTAAATACAGGTCTGCGGGTGGGACCCGCAGACCTGTATTTAACATTTAACTCGCAGCCAGGAGCACAACACTGGGGTCCATAGCAGCGTTGGGACTCCTGGACCCTTTCTGAACCTGTACCCCACGAAACTGATTGCTTCAAAACCGAATCTCCAACCATGACCTTTGCAACTCCGTCAGACCCATAGAATAAATCTACAATGCATCCACGACATTGGCGTCGTGGACGCATTGTAGATTTAAAGGCAGCAAATTAGGTTCTTTAACAAATACAATGTCTCCGACTTTGGGAGGGTCAGTTTTGTCAGTCCACTCAACGCGCTGCTGCAAAATATGCAAATATTCCAAAGACCACCGATGCCAGAAACTTTGGGACATCTGTTGGAGCAATGCAGAACGCGTCAATTGCGAAGATTTACTTTCCCTGAAGAGGTATTCCGGCAGGGCGTTGACGGGCCAAACAATCAAAAAATTACCAGGGGTCATGACTTCCAGGTCATATGGGTCTGAGGAGATCGGACAGAGAGGTCGCGAATTGAGGACGGTCTCAAATTTTCAAAATACCGTAACAAGTTCCTCAAATGTGAAAATAGTTTCACCAACAACACGGCGGAGAATTGGTTTTGCTACTTTCACAATATTTACAAAATGACCAACCCAATGTGGGCAGACTGGGGAGTCAAATTAACAATTATAAATTTGCCAATTACAATAATTAAAAATTTCACTTAAATATCTATCAGCGCCCTTATAATAAGTACCGTTATCAGAACGGATAAAAGATGGTAGTCCTCGGCGAGAAACAAGTCTACCTAGCACTGCATATATTTAAAGATTATGTCCCTTATGGTGCGTCTGACAGTCAAAATCCAAAACTCTCGCTGCAAAATGGCTACGAGGGCGTTGCAACCGGCGTGTGCATTATTAATGTGTCGATCGGACACCAACAACTTCACCAACGCTCCTCCCATAAGGAGCGAAAAAGGATAGCGGGCACCATAAACTAAATTCGAATTCCGAAGTCGTCCTCCGCCTCGGAGCAAACCAGATTGTTCTAAGAATGAATTAACACGAGCGATTGAGCTTCTCGATGCTAAGCATCTCTTCAGGGCCTCAAAAGTCTGGTCAAAGTGCTCGGCTTGTACAGCACAATTCAACAACATCAGTAACTTTTGTCGTGCATGAGGTGACAAAACTGAGGACAACAATTCATTATTCGGCCTCCGTCCGTTACTTATAAAACGCCGGATCCAAGCGGTGACTCCTAATAATTTCGATAAAGAACTGTATGTGTCCGAAAGGCAATCCAAATTGTATGCAGGTTGCGTTTCAACAATTCCAATACGCAAAACTGGCAAAACCTTTGGAGAGGAGAACCTATTCTGGGGCCAGGACGACTTGCGATGCGTCGACCAGTCTGGTCCCCACCAAAGAGAATGGTCAACAAGGGCAGGCGCCTCACAACCACGTGACGCGAAGTCTGCGGGGTTCAATTCTCCTGTCTTTTCTTTAGTCTCAGAGTTCTGACTCTGTGAGACTCTATTCGCCCCAAAAACCTCCAAAGCATGAGCTGAGGTGCGAAACCAACAAAGGACTATCTAACTATCAGTCCTTGGTCCTCAATCCGCGGGGCGGAGCCCTTCAACACGGGACCCGTAAAGCCAAAACTAAAACCGTCGGTACAACTACTAACCTATTCGTCTGCAGAACCCACTTGGTCCCGGACAATATCAAACCCAAAACATCCGCACCCATATACGGGTCCGGGTACCAACCACTTCGAGTTGGCAGGAGTTAGGTCTGACGTTAATTTCACCACTGCAGGGCTAATGGTTATCTGCGGGTGTCTGCCCAAAATATCATTAAAAACAACGGCCTTGGCCAAGATTCTTGGCCCAAAATGAACAGGCGAAACACAAATTTCAGTTTCTCCCCGTTGACCAACCGCTTCAATACCACCCATATGGTATAAGGGTGGAATCTACGTGGGAGACCCAATCTTTCCACTTAACAAAAGGTTGTATCCTTTTGTTTAGTGGCAGTGACAGCCTTGAGCACTCGAATCCAAAAGGGCACGAACTAACAAAGAGTTACCCTTCGGGCCCCAGATCCTTACAGAGACAGTTGGCAGAAGTACTGTCTCCGGCTGGGCGGCTGTAGTGAAGGAGGGGGAGGCGACCACCTAATGTTGATAACCCCTCTGGGTTTGGTAGTCGTCCTGAAAAGCGGACGCCTCCTCCAATGGAGGAGGGGATGGAGGGGTGCCCCCGCCTTTGCGTGGTATACCCCGTTGAGGATCCACATGGGATCGGTGGGGATGCGCTCCCCGCCTATGGGGGAGCGTCCGGCATCGTCAGGGCCACCAACACACGATTTCTAATATATTGTTGCAACACTGTGCCAGCTCGCTGTCCTTTTGAGTTTGACGGTCTTTTGATTGACAGCTGACACTTGACACTTGACGAAGGAGAAAATTTGTGACGGACACGAGAAATTCGTTGGCTTGTGGAGTTATAAGCTAATCGAGCTATAACTCGCCCATTGTAATTGCTAATTGCGCCCGCCGTTCGCAATCGGTTTGTGGGGTGCCCGCGAAGTCGGTGTTGAACATTTCACACATAACGAAGTGCTTTTGTGGGAAACGTGTGCTGCCTGGTGGACTCCGGAGCCTCTGGTCCAGACAGCCGTCAGTCTATCCCTTATTGTCCTAATATAATATATATATTCTCCTATCCCTAATCTCACGGCACGATATTGATCGACCCCCAGGAGCCTACCGCAGGAATCCCAGGTAGGTGCCAATAACACCTTACTTACACCCGTAGTAGGAACCAGTATATCTCCCAATAAGGAGCAAATCCCCTAGCTTTCCACTGCTGCGTTACGGCAGTTTCGTGGGATACAGGTTCAGGAAGGGTCCAGGAGTCCCAATGCCGCTATTAGCCCCTGTGTTTATCTCCTGGCTTGGGACCCGAATACCTGTATTTAACAAACACCATTTTGTCCGGATACAACACGCGGTGGTGCCTACCCTGACAGTGCGGGCAAGGTTCCGACCTCTGGCAATCCCCTTGAAAATGCTGTCCCAGACAAGCATAGCACCACTTGCAGCTGTTGGCGATTCCACGTCGGTCCTTTGTCTTCCGTTCTAGGAACTTCGGACAGGACATGACCATATGGCCATCCGTGTTGCAATATAAGCAACGCATACTGCGGTCCTGAGTCGCTACAAATTGATGAGGCTGGCGTCGTGGCTCACCCAACCCACGAGTGAAGGTGCGCACACCAAAATGACGCTGGTCCGGAGAGGGCCGCTCTGGGGCCCGCAAGGGAACTTCAACACGAGAATTGTCCAAAAGGCGACATTCCTCATCCAGGAACTTCAACAAGTCTGCGAAAGGGGGAAGGTATGTGGCAATATCCCCACCATATCTCTGCTCGAACCGAACCTTCAAGTCGGAAGGCAACCTTGACAAGACAAGTTGACTGGCCTATGTCCAGCATTGGACGTCTTTTGGCTGTAATGATGATGAAGTTCATGAGGATATCTGGGCCAAACCAATTAAGTTACCCTATTAGACAAATAACATAGCATCTTACCAAAAAAGTACGTAAATATATTACTGTTCTACTTAGTACTTTCACAGTAACATTCTGGAACGGTACAAGGTTGATCAATGTAACTTATGTGTTAAAGTCTTCTTTGCGAACTAGAGTCTCTTCTTTATTACCTAAAACAATTTTTCAGAGCTAAAAACATTAGTTTCGGTTAACAAGTATTGATGACTGAACTGCCGATGTTTTTTTCATCGAATTCGGGTCAGTTCACACATACAAGATAATGAAATGAAAGTTATTTTGTAACGCCCTTCTGCGAAGTGGATGAACAGTTCCAAAATGATACTGTGAACGACTTTCGTGGTTCTTATTTTGAAATGAAATACTTTGCGTGAACCATTTCGTTGATATCATTCGATTGGATGTTGAATTACAAAATAACGTGCAATGCAACATTGTAACTTTAAATACATCCACCAGTGACTAACTCTTCGGGAACAAAACAGGCGTAAAAACTACATAAATATTTTCATGCCAGTGAAAAAATAATATTAATTTATAATTACTATTATGAAGAAAATAGTGCTCATCATATCTATTCTCAAAAACGTTGTCAAACCAGATGAATATTGATCGGATTACAAACCAACGAAAATAGAACCACTATTTTCCTCATCCCGAAATGGAACTAGTTCCACTATCCACGTGCTAGAACATCGTAATTTCGCTCACGTTTCGTTCCAAGACTGACCGAAATGGTTGGGTGACAGTGAAAAATCTTGTAGTCTAACCTTTAGAACATTTAAAAAATCATTCACTCACCCATTTCCCAAACGTGATTTTTTTGCCGTTTTTTTGATAATGGCACGGAACTTATCGTGCGCGAGTCTGACTCGCACTTAGCCGGTTTTTTATTCACTTCTGCTTTGGCTGACTTCGTTCGTTACTACTGAGCATGAGGTCCCGGATTCGTTTCTCGGGCTGAGCCAAGTATTATTTGGTTTCATCTTGGTGAGGGAATGCACTCAAACATTTCTTTTTTGGACGAGTAATGGGATCAATCAACGCCTTCGCACTGGACGTTATTGGCTTACAAAGTGTAGGGTCACTATTCGGTAGGATATTTTGGGCCTTTCTTTGGGTAGTGATGAAAACGCCCAATATGGCTTATGTTCTAAATAATTTGTATTTTGAAAAGCGTATTTTTCTTGAGATTATTGCGATATCCATCGCAGAAATTATTTATTTTTCAAGAAACGACAAAAATATCGTAACACATCGTAATTCAGAATTGAACCCCACAAAACATGGCCGGTACAATCAGCAATGTAGCCAAGCTGATTAATCAGAAAAGCTGGCTCTGTCGACCGCATCGCACCAATTTGCGTTTCACCAACGCTCGGCACAAATGCATCAAATCATCCTTTACGTCAATCGTTTCAAGTCCATTAAGCGCACAATGAGCGCGAACGAATGACGATTATACAGTTTTATGGATTAAGTGGTGACAAGCTATTGCATAAACTCGTCCCGAATTTTGTTTGCATTTCGCGTAATGGGTACCCGGAATTTATTTTGAGATTGTAAATTTTTTCCACATTATTTTATGTCTGTAGCCTGTAGTTACTATGAACTCTAAAGGACTTTCTTGATGGCGCGAAATAATCTAAATTGCGTCGATAGGCAATAGCGGTTAGATATCGTGTACACGTATTTTATAAAAAAAAAAACGAGTGCGGTTGATTTGCATCCCATTGCGTCCTTGTGAATGTACTTGCAATTTAAAGCTCCTTCCAGTCTAATATAATCGAGATATCAGGCAAGTCACAGATTATTCGTTTGTCCACAACTTATTTTGGAATTGTTGTACCATTATTTAAATAATAGTAAATGTTGATTAGAAGGTATTATAATACTTAATAAATGTTGATTTTGTATTAATTAGGTAGTTTTATTTTATTTGAATCGACCATTATTGGTTATTAGAATAATTGAATTCCTATTAATTCTGAGAGTAACAGGATTGTTTATTAGTCAGAATTCAATTGATCTATGATTATAAACGGTTTTTAATACAAAAAAAAACTACATACATGGGTTTTTACGACAGTAAATGTGACCATAAGCTTACCAAAAATGGATATACGACTTATACAGTTTTTTAACCGACTTCGCTAAAAGGATGAGGTTTTCAATTCGGCTGTATTTATTTTTTATGTGTGTAGAACTTTTTACTGGGTAGACTGATGTTGATGAATCTTTTTTCATTTGAAAGCTGGTGCTTGCTGGTCTCATTTAAATTTGATCAAGATTTGATGAAGAACTTCGGAGATATACATCATAACTCTTCAATAAATGACGGCAAATCACTCGGGATAGCTGCAATCGGATGTCTGTTTATTGTTTACGTCATTTCATAACATAACATCACACTATCACGCTCTAAATGGGTACGCAGGTTGAACAGTTCACCCTGGTATACTCTAATTCCCCTGTTTTTGTCTAAGTTGCATGTTTCTGGGTTAATCTATTCTGGCTTCACTTTGGAGAATTGGTCCATTATGAACCACAACTAAAAAGTGAAAAATAAAAAAATCTTTTTAATAAAAAATACAACCGACTTCCAAATAACAACACTACAAAGTGAAAAATAACAATTAATTTAATTTCGGAAGTCGGTGTCAAAAAACGAAGATCTCAAAACACCGACTGCCGAAATTAAAGTTATTTTTCACTTTGTAGTGTTTTTATTTGGAATTCGGTTGTATTTTTTGTTAAAAAGATTTTTTTAAAGACATTTTCATGGGGTGTATTAACCAAGAATTGATTTTTTCTTAGACGTAAATCCAAGCTAATTTTCAAACTAAAGAAGATAGATAGGTTTTGATGATTTTTCTGCTCTCCTTAAAAGTCGGGTTTTAGTTTATACGACCTTTCTACCCAAAGGTATCGATAATTCCAACAATTCGGGATCCTTTCCAATTGTAGGTAAGCGATTTAAATAGAACAACGTTCAATAATGAAAACCAAATTTGAATCGTACCTTCAGCTCAAAGATATTTTCATAGGGATATCTAAATATAACTTGAGACTTGGTCAACGAAATATCAATAAATTCATGCAGTGTGGTTTTAGGCTACAAATAGATGACCCTCCCGATGTAGACATTTAGTTAAAAATATTAAGGATGGGTAGCGTAAATTACTATTAATAGTACATAAGTGCTTATTTGATACCAGCTTCTGTCAGAGGCTTCACCCGCGTGAATGTCGAAAATTATCCCGAGGGAACCTATTCCCGGGATAAAAATATCCTATGAGCTATTCCTGACTATAACCTCTCTGTGCCAACTTTCATCCAGATCCGTCCGCAGTTTGAGCGTGAAGAAGTAACAAACATACAAAGACACACACACACTCACAAACTTTCACCTGTATAATAAAAGTGTGATTAAAAATCATGCATGAAACTTTTTGTATAGAAACATTTTTACCCTTCAATCCATAAAATTTTTACCCTTCAGCGCTTCTTCAGCGCATATATTTTTTTAGCCTGAGTTTTCGCACTTCAAGGCAAATGACTGTAATTGTTTCTGCCAAACGCCTCCTATTTTTTTTTTATTTGTAGGTGTAGAAAAAAAGTACCTAGATGATGTGTCTATTAATGTTCCACTTTCAAGTAGATCAGTGAATTTTTCGTTTACAGAAAAAAACCGGCCAAGTGCGAGTCGAACTCGAGCGCCGAGGGTTCCGTACCGACATTATACAGGCAAAGATACAGATAAAGATGGACATAATTGCCTTTAAGCATTCAAAGCGTGATTTTCTCGGTTTCTGGAAGAGCGCTAATAAATTGAGCATTCGGCCAGGCCTGCCTGTTAGTGCGAATGGTGTGGAGTGATGCGAAGGATATTGCGAACCTTTTTAGAAATCAGTTTGTTTTAAAGTCACCGCTAGGGAGCTTTTGTGAGATGCTGGATCCTTAGCCCCGTTGTGGCAAGGTGGGCACACGTTTTAGTGCCAAAGATGTGGCCAGGGTCATCAGGCCTACGTCTAGAGGTAAGTCCCCTGGACATGACGGACTCAGTAACTCATTGTAACTCTCATTGTCTACCGTGACGCGTGGTCAGGTGCAGACGTATTGTTTGTTATTTTATTTTGCTAAATTTTTTATTTTTTTTATTCTGTTCATTAATTTGTGCAATATTGACTCTTAAGGTGTTTTGAAAATAAGTGCAACAAGTACTAAAGTGGTGTGAACTGTTTTGGTAAAATTAATACGCGAGCGCGACATCGCGCCTTCCGAGAACACCGAGTGCTTGGCGGTTTGATCATCAAAATTTGAATTTTTGTTCGCGAAACTAATAAAAATGCCTAATAATTGCGGCGCTTGTGGTTCGCTCTTAATGGACTGCTACATGGAATGTGCCAATGATAAATGCATGAAAAGGTATGATATAGCCTGTCTAGAAATAAACATAGATGCGTTTAAGACATACACCCAGGCATATAAAAAGAAATGGTTATGTCCGGAGTGTATCTGTGCTAAGCCAAAAAGAGGCAACAGTGAAACCCCGGTCCGCATAAACATCCCAAACTTTAATGCCACCACTCCTGTTAACAATGTAAGCAGTCAGCGCGGAAGTCAAACGCAGTATTCGCCCATAACAATGGATTCTGATTCCCTACTACTCGAAGAATTGAGAGAATTTAAAGCTGACATGATAGCTCGCATGGATAGCCAGGCAAATGAGATATCGCTTCTACTTAATCAATTTTCTCAAACAAAAACCGAGTTGGGCAACATAATTAAAATGGTGGGGGTCCTCGAAGAAAAAGTAGAAGCTAAGCTAACTCAGAACAATCAAACTCACGAAATAGCAGCTGATATTGCCCGAAATCCTCCTTCTGTAACTTCTTTTGCCGAGGTCGTAAGTCAAGGTCAAAATAATAATTCCAATGTTTCCAAGAAAACGCTTTATACCTACACCAAAACGCAAAAGGTAAACAAAAGTGGGGCCACGAAGTCAACCGAAATTTTACCGGAAAAAAATTCGTGTAGTACTACTAGCTCACTGGCGACTAGTGCACCACCTAATGATGAAGCGAAGAAGATCGAAACAGGATGGACGACTGTTCGAAATAAAAAAAATTACAGGCAACTCAAGGAGGTCAGAAGGGGAACAAATACAGAGTTGAAGGCAATTCAAGTTACTGATCGGAAAAAATATCTACATGTTTGGCGACTACATCCGGATACCACTCTTGAAGCCATAGCCGATCACGTGAAAAATATATGTGGCTCAGATGATCGAATCAAAATTGATAAAATCAAACACAAAATCGAGAAAGATTATTCGTCGTTTGTTATTGGAGTACCGGAAAAATGTTTCGATAAGTTGAACCAGGCAGAAATCTGGCCAATGAATGCGGAATTCAGCGAGTGGATTTGGTTTCGGAACTCAATCAGAACGAAAACTAATATATTATAGCCACAACGTCGATATATTCTATCAAAATGCACGAGGTCTACGAACTAAACTGGATGAATTCCGAACCAGTATTGAGTCATTTGATTTTGGTTTATGTGCAATAACGGAATCTGGCTGCAATAATTCCATAGAAGATTCTGAAATAATCCCACCGGGATATCAAATAATACGTTGCGATCGAGCGGATGGTCGGAAACAGGGAGGAGCGTTCCTAGTGGCCACACACCGATATGAGCTGCGACAAGTACAAATCGCGGACGCGTCGATAGACACCTGCGTTTTTGAAATGGTTAGTGCAACGGTTTATTTTAAAAATAGATTTTTGTTTTTATGTTGTGTGGTTTACATACCTCCAGGGAGTTCTGAGAATGACTACTTGACGTTATTTAGGTTAATAGAAAAATTATGCGATAGATATAGAGAAATAATTGTTATTGGTGATTTTAATTTGTATTCGTGTCCTGTAAATGTTAAAAATTACTATGAATGTTTTATGTCCTATTGCGAGTTCACTCAAAGCAACACAATACCCAACCATCTGGGTCGTCAGTTGGATTTGGTTCTGAGCACAAATTTTGGCGGGGAGGTGTTGGTGGTGGCGGCAGACGATGCACTCGTGCTCGTCGACGCGCACCACCCGCCCCTCGCACTCAGCGTGCCCTGTGCACGCGCGCCCCCCGCACCCGCCGCGTCCGCCCCGCCCGTACCTTCTACCGGCGGTAGTTCCGCAGCACGTAGTGTTAGGCCGCAATGGAACTTTTATCGGGCTGACTACGAGATGTTATATTCTTTGCTGACTTCCACTGATTGGGGTTTGATTTATGACACGCATGATTTGGAGGATATGTTGAATATTTTTTATGATACACTGTGTGATATTTTAGATAGATGTGTACCCCGCAAAAAGGCTAAACTTGAAAATTCTCGATACGTTTATCCCGAATGGTACACCGCAGATATTATAAGAGATATAAAGAATAAAGCTAGACTTCATAAAACTTTCAAAAAAACAAAGCTGGATAGCGATTATTTAGAATTTTCAAAGTGCAGAACTCGTATAAAAAAATCAATAGATATTGCACACAAAGAACACAAGTTTAAAATACAAAATAAATTTTCAAAAGATCCAAAATCATTCTGGCAGTATATTAGGTCCAAAAGAAGTAGGTTAAACAGGCAAATTATCATAAAGGATGGTCAACATCTTTCGGATGAGGAGTGTGCTCAACAATTTGCGTCATTTTTTGAGTCGGTGTATAATACGGAGCAGCCGCGGCTCGACGCGCAGGCGTCTTCGGCAGAGGCGGAGGCGAACAGTGCGCGAGTGCACATTGAGACCCTCAGTCTTCAAGACGTAAGGGAAGCGCTCGCAAACCTCAAACCAAAGCGCTCATCTGGCCCCGATGGCATACCAGCTTTTCTGTTCCGAGACTGTGGCAGGGTGCTGGCTGAACCCCTGCATCATATCTTTAATACTTGTTTAAAACAAGCAACGTATCCGCCTAGGTGGAAAATCACACGAGTGATTCCGGTTCCTAAGGGTAAATCAGGTTCGGATGTCAGTGCCTACAGACCGGTGGCAGTGTTGTCGACACCTGCAAAAGTGTTTGAGTCTGCCGTCCAACGCTGCATGCAGGGTCAAGTGTGCCCACAGCTATCGGACGCGCAGCACGGGTTTCGTCCGGCGCGCAGCACTGCCACTAATCTGCTTAACTTCATGGTGCGGGTGGTGCCGGCTGTTGATGCTGGTGTGCAGGTAGACGCAGCCTATTTTGATTTTAGGAAAGCGTTTGATACCGTTGACAATGATGTACTGCTAATGAAGCTGGCGAAAATTGGCTGTACATCGCACCTCTTACGGTTCTTCGCCAGCTACTTGAAAGACCGACAACAGTATGTTGACTACAACGGGTTCGAATCAGAGCCATACTACACCAGATCCGGCGTGAGCCAGGGCAGCAATTTGGGTCCTCTCGAATTTATTTTAATGATAAATGACTTACCAGAGGTAGTCAAACATAGTTTATGTTTATTGTTTGCAGATGACCTCAAATTGTTGCTCGAGGTCAAGAGTTTTTCGGACTGTGAGCGATTGCAGGAAGACATAAATAGAGTGGTAGAGTGGAGCCATAAAAATAAACTCTATTTCAATACAGCGAAATGCTCAGTCATGTCATTTACGCGCGCGAAGACTGCCTTAGACTACGAATACAAAGTAGAGGAATCTACTTTGCAGCGAGTGTCTCAGGTGCGAGATCTAGGAGTACTGCTTACCCCAGATCTCACTTTCCGGGCTCATATAGTCAAGATTTGCAAGAAAGCGTACAGAAACCTGGGTTTCGTGCTGAGACAGTCGCAA